>VMRM01000013.1:20233454-21601530 GCA_010277075.1 Poeciliopsis retropinna | reverse complement strand
AATGTGAAGCAAAAGGAGGAGAACAACCAACATTTGCTATTTGGAGAAACCAAATTAGTGGCATTTTAGGGCAACTTTCTTGCTTTTTGGCTGTGTTCAGTGTTTGCTGTTGAAGATAAACTCACAACCAAAACTACCTCAAAAAGAAGCACTTGGTAATGCAAAAACCAGGAGTGTCTTCTTTGAGGTGGTCTAAGAGTGACTCAGTCAAAAGCAGCCTTCCATCGCCACAGAGTTTTGTCATATTTGACAAAGTGTCTTTGTCAAAGCTGTGAAAAGACGAAAAAATGCCCCAGAAGTGACCCTTTGTGAAGGTCCTTTTTTTCATAGCCACAGATGATTTGTCACATTTGTACCACTTCAACATGGAGCACTTTCTGGTATATTCAAGAGTGTGCTCATGTCAAAGTAATAAAGTGATAATGCAATGCTTCTTCTTCAAGTTTGGAAACACGGCTGTTAGGAAATATATTTGCAGTAATACAACAAGATCACCTTAATAATAAGCACTTACTGTATACAGAAAACAAGTCAGTGTTTATTAAGGTAACCCGATGTGACTTGTGGTGCCTTCTCATCTACTAATGTGAAGCAAAAGGAGGAGAACAACCAACATTTGCTATTTGGAGAAACCAAATTAGTGGCATTTTAGGGCAACTTTCTTGCTTGTGTTGGCTGTGTTCAGTCGTTTGCTGTTGAAGATAAACTCACAACCAAAACTACCTCAAAAGAAGCACTTGGTAATGCAAAAACCAGAGTGTCTTCTTTGAGGTGGTCTAAGAGTGACTCAGTCAAAAGCAGCTTCCATCGCCACAGCAGATTTTGTCATATTTGACAAAGTGTCTTTGTCAAAGCTGTGAAAAGACGAAAAGAATGCCCCAGAAGTGACCCTTTGTGAAGGTCTCTTTTTTTCATAGCCACAGATGAATTTTTCACATTTGTACCACTTCAACATGGAGCACTTTCTGGGTATATTCAAGAGTGTGCTCATGTCAAAGTAATACAAGTGATAATGCAAATGCTTCTTCTTCAAGTTTGGAAACACGGCTGTTAGGAAATGATATTTGCAGTAATATACAACAAGATCACCTTAATAATAAGCACTTACTGTATACAGAAAACAAGTCAGTGCCTTTATTAAGGTAACCCTGATGTGGACTTGTGGTGCCTTCTCATCTACTAATGTGAAGCAAAAGGAGGAGAACAACCAACATTTGCTATTTGGAGAAACCAAATTAGTGGCATTTTAGGGCAACTTTCTTGCTTCTGTTGGCTGTGTTCAGTCGTTTGCTGTTGAAGATAAACTCACAACCAAAACTACCTCAAAAAGAAGCACTTGGTAATGCAAAAACCAGGAGTGTCTTCTTTGAGGTGGTCTAAGAGTGACTCAGTCAAAAGCAGCGCTTCCATCGCCACAGCAGATTTTGTCATATTTGACAAAGTGTCTTTGTCAAAGCTGTGAAAAGACGAAAAGAATGCCCCAGAAGTGACCCTTTGTGAAGGTCTCTTTTTTTCATAGCCACAGATGACTTTGTCACATTTGTACCACTTCAACATGGAGCACTTTCTGGCTATATTCAAGAGTGTGCTCATGTCAAAGTAATAAAAGTGATAATGCAAATGCTTCTTCTTCAAGTTTGGAAACACGGCTGTTAGGAAATGATATTTGCAGTAATATACAACAAGATCACCTTAATAATAAGCACTTACTGTATACAGAAAACAAGTCAGTGCCTTTATTAAGGTAACCCTGATGTGGACTTGTGGTGCCTTCTCATCTACTAATGTGAAGCAAAAGGAGGAGAACAACCAACATTTGCTATTTGGAGAAACCAAATTAGTGGCATTTTAGGGCAACTTTCTTGCTTCTGTTGGCTGTGTTCAGTCGTTTGCTGTTGAAGATAAACTCACAACCAAAACTACCTCAAAAAGAAGCACTTGGTAATGCAAAAACCAAGAGTGTCTTCTTTGAGGTGGTCTAAGAGTGACTCAGTCAAAAGCAGCATTTCCATCGCCACAGCAGATTTTGTCATATTTGACAAAGTGTCTTTGTCAAAGCTGTGAAAAGACGAAAAGAATGCCCCAGAAGTGACCCTTTGTGAAGGTCTCTTTTTTTCATAGCCACAGATGAATTTTTCACATTTGTACCACTTCAACATGGAGCACTTTCTGGGTATATTCAAGAGTGTGCTCATGTCAAAGTAATACAAGTGATAATGCAAATGCTTCTTAAAGTTTGGAAACACGGCTGTTAGGAAATGATATTTGCAGTAATATACAACAAGATCACCTTAATAATAAGCACTTACTGTATACAGAAAACAAGTCAGTGCCTTTATTAAGGTAACCCTGATGTGGACTTGTGGTGCCTTCTCATCTACTAATGTGAAGCAAAAGGAGGAGAACAACCAACATTTGCTATTTGGAGAAACCAAATTAGTGGCATTTTAGGGCAACTTTCTTGCTTCTTTTGGCTGTGTTCAGTCGTTTGCTGTTGAAGATAAATCTCACAACCAAAACTACCTCAAAAAGAAGCACTTGGTAATGCAAAAACCAGAGTGTCTTCTTTGAGGTGGTCTAAGAGTGACTCAGTCAAAAGCAGCGCTTCCATCGCCACAGCAGGTTTTGTCATATTTGACAAAGTGTCTTTGTCAAAGCTGTGAAAAGACGAAAAGAATGCCCCAGAAGTGACCCTTTGTGAAGGTCTCTTTTTTTCATAGCCACAGATGACTTTGTCACATTTGTACCACTTCAACATGGAGCACTTTCTGGGTATATTCAAGAGTGTGCTCATGTCAAAGTAATACAAGTGATAATGCAAATGCTTCTTCTTCAAGTTTGGAAACACGGCTGTTAGGAAATGATATTTGCAGTAATATACAACAAGATCACCTTAATAATAAGCACTTACTGTATACAGAAAACAAGTCAGTGCCTTTATTAAGGTAACCCGGATGTGCACTTGTGGTGCCTTCTCATCTACTAATGTGAAGCAAAAGGAGGAGAACAACCAACATTTGCTATTTGGAGAAACCAAATTAGTGGCATTTTAGGGCAACTTTCTTGCTTGTGTTGGCTGTGTTCAGTCGTTTGCTGTTGAAGATAAACTCACAACCAAAACTACCTCAAAAAGAAGCACTTGGTAATGCAAAAACCAAGAGTGTCTTCTTTGAGGTGGTCTAAGAGTGACTCAGTCAAAAGCAGCATTTCCATCGCCACAGCAGATTTTGTCATATTGACAAAGTGTCTTTGTCAAAGCTGTGAAAAGAAAAAGAATGCCCCAGAAGTGACCCTTTGTGAAGGTCGCTTTTTTTCATAGCCACAGATGACTTTGTCACATTTGTACCACTTCAACATGGAGCACTTTCTGTGTATATTCAAGAGTGTGCTCATGTCAAAGTAATACAAGTGATAATGCAATGGCTTCTTCTTAAAGTTTGGAAACACGGCTGTCAGAAAATGATATTTGCAGTAGGATACAACAAGATCACCTTAATAAAAAGCACTTACTGTATACAGAAAACAAGTCAGTGCCTTTATTAAGGTAACCCGGATGTGCACTTGTGGTGCCTTCTCATCTACTAATGTGAAGCAAAAGGAGGAGAACAACCAACATTTGCTATTTGGAGAAACCAAATTAGTGGCATTTTAGGGCAACTTTCTTGCTTGTGTTGGCTGTGTTCAGTCGTTTGCTGTTGAAGATAAACTCACAACCAAAACTACCTCAAAAAGAAGCACTTGGTAATGCAAAAACCAAGAGTGTCTTCTTTGAGGTGGTCTAAGAGTGACTCAGTCAAAAGCAGCATTTCCATCGCCACAGCAGATTTTGTCATATTTGACAAAGTGTCTTTGTCAAAGCTGTGAAAAGACGAAAAGAATGCCCCAGAAGTGACCCTTTGTGAAGGTCTCTTTTTTTCATAGCCACAGATGACTTTGTCACATTTGTACCACTTCAACATGGAGCACTTTCTGTGTATATTCAAGAGTGTGCTCATGTCAAAGTAATACAAGTGATAATGCAATGGCTTCTTCTTAAAGTTTGGAAACACGGCTGTCAGAAAATGATATTTGCAGTAGGATACAACAAGATCACCTTAATAAAAAGCACTTACTGTATACAGAAAACAAGTCAGTGCCTTTATTAAGGTAACCCTGATGTGGACTTGTGGTGCCTTCTCATCTACTAATGTGAAGCAAAAGGAGGAGAACAACCAACATTTGCTATTTGGAGAAACCAAATTAGTGGCATTTTAGGGCAACTTTCTTGCTTCTTTTGGCTGTGTTCAGTCGTTTGCTGTTGAAGATAAACTCACAACCAAAACTACCTCAAAAAGAAGCACTTGGTAATGCAAAAACCAAGAGTGTCTTCTTTGAGGTGGTCTAAGAGTGACTCAGTCAAAAGCAGCATTTCCATCGCCACAGCAGATTTTGTCATATTTGACAAAGTGTCTTTGTCAAAGCTGTGAAAAGACGAAAAGAATGCCCCAGAAGTGACCCTTTGTGAAGGTCTCTTTTTTTCATAGCCACAGATGAATTTTTCACATTTGTACCACTTCAACATGGAGCACTTTCTGGGTATATTCAAGAGTGTGCTCATGTCAAAGTAATACAAGTGATAATGCAATAGCTTCTTCTTCAAGTTTGGAAACACGGCTGTCAGGAAATGATATTTGCAGTAATATACAACAAGATCACCTTAATAATAAGCACTTACTGTATACAGAAAACAAGTCAGTGCCTTTATTAAGGTAACCCTGATGTGGACTTGTGGTGCCTTCTCATCTACTAATGTGAAGCAAAAGGAGGAGAACAACCAACATTTGCTATTTGGAGAAACCAAATTAGTGGCATTTTAGGGCAACTTTCTTGCTTGTGTTGGCTGTGTTCAGTCGTTTGCTGTTGAAGATAAACTCACAACCAAAACTACCTCAAAAAGAAGCACTTGGTAATGCAAAAACCAGGAGTGTCTTCTTTGAGGTGGTCTAAGAGTGACTCAGTCAAAAGCAGCGCTTCCATCGCCACAGCAGATTTTGTCATATTTGACAAAGTGTCTTTGTCAAAGCTGTGAAAAGACGAAAAGAATGCCCCAGAAGTGACCCTTTGTGAAGGTCGCTTTTTTTCATAGCCACAGATGAATTTTTCACATTTGTACCACTTCAACATGGAGCACTTTCTGGGTATATTCAAGAGTGTGCTCATGTCAAAGTAATACAAGTGATAATGCAATGGCTTCTTCTTCAAGTTTGGAAACACGGCTGTTAGGAAATGATATTTGCAGTAATATACAACAAGATCACCTTAATAATAAGCACTTACTGTATACAGAAAACAAGTCAGTGCCTTTATTAAGGTAACCCTGATGTGGACTTGTGGTGCCTTCTCATCTACTAATGTGAAGCAAAAGGAGGAGAACAACCAACATTTGCTATTTGGAGAAACCAAATTAGTGGCATTTTAGGGCAACTTTCTTGCTTGTGTTGGCTGTGTTCAGTCGTTTGCTGTTGAAGATAAACTCACAACCAAAACTACCTCAAAAAGAAGCACTTGGTAATGCAAAAACCAGGAGTGTCTTCTTTGAGGTGGTCTAAGAGTGACTCAGTCAAAAGCAGCGCTTCCATCGCCACAGCAGATTTTGTCATATTTGACAAAGTGTCTTTGTCAAAGCTGTGAAAAGACGAAAAGAATGCCCCAGAAGTGACCCTTTGTGAAGGTCGCTTTTTTTCATAGCCACAGATGACTTTGTCACATTTGTACCACTTCAACATGGAGCACTTTCTGGGTATATTCAAGAGTGTGCTCATGTCAAAGTAATACAAGTGATAATGCAATGGCTTCTTCTTCAAGTTTGGAAACACGGCTGTTAGGAAATGATATTTGCAGTAATATACAACAAGATCACCTTAATAATAAGCACTTACTGTATACAGAAAACAAGTCAGTGCCTTTATTAAGGTAACCCTGATGTGGACTTGTGGTGCCTTCTCATCTACTAATGTGAAGCAAAAGGAGGAGAACAACCAACATTTGCTATTTGGAGAAACCAAATTAGTGGCATTTTAGGGCAACTTTCTTGCTTCTGTTGGCTGTGTTCAGTCGTTTGCTGTTGAAGATAAACTCACAACCAAAACTACCTCAAAAAGAAGCACTTGGTAATGCAAAAACCAGGAGTGTCTTCTTTGAGGTGGTCTAAGAGTGACTCAGTCAAAAGCAGCGCTTCCATCGCCAGAGCAGATTTTGTCATATTTGACAAAGTGTCTTTGTCAAAGCTGTGAAAAGACGAAAAGAATGCCCCAGAAGTGACCCTTTGTGAAGGTCGCTTTTTTCATAGCCACAGATGACTTTGTCACATTTGTACCACTTGAACATGGAGCACTTTCTGGGTATATTCAAGAGTGTGCTCATGTCAAAGTAATACAAGTGATAATGCAATGGCTTCTTCTACAAGTTTGGAAACACGGCTGTCAGGAAATGATATTTGCAGTAGGATACAACAAGATCACCTTAATAAAAAGCACTTACTGTATACAGAAAACAAGTCAGTGCCTTTATTAAGGTAACCCTGATGTGGACTTGTGGTGCCTTCTCATCTACTAATGTGAAGCACAAGGAGGAGAACAACCAACATTTGCTATTTGGAGAAACCAAATTAGTGGCATTTTAGGGCAACTTTCTTGCTTCTTTTGGCTGTGTTCAGTCGTTTGCTGTTGAAGATAAACTCACAACCAAAACTACCTCAAAAAGAAGCACTTGGTAATGCAAAAACCAGGAGTGTCTTCTTTGAGGTGGTCTAAGAGTGATTCAGTCAAAAGCAGCGCTTCCATCGCCAGAGCAGATTTTGTCATATTTGACCAAGTGTCTTTGTCAAAGCTGTGAAAAGACGAAAAGAATGCCCCAGAAGTGACCCTTTGTGAAGGTCTCTTTTTTTCATAGCCACAGATGACTTTGTCACATTTGTACCACTTCAACATGGAGCACTTTCTGGGTATATTCAAGAGTGTGCTAATGTCAAAGTAATACAAGTGATAATGCAATGGCTTCTTCTTCAAGTTTGGAAACACGGCTGTCAGAAAATGATATTTTCAGTAGGATACAACAAGATCACCTTAATAAAAAGCACTTACTGTATACAGAAAACAAGTCAGTGCCTTTATTAAGGTAACCCTGATGTGGACTTGTGGTGCCTTCTCATCTACTAATGTGAAGCAAAAGGAGGAGAACAACCAACATTTGCTATTTGGAGAAACCAAATTAGTGGCATTTTAGGGCAACTTTCTTGCTTCTGTTGGCTGTGTTCAGTCGTTTGCTGTTGAAGATAAACTCACAACCAAAACTACCTCAAAAAGAAGCACTTGGTAATGCAAAAACCAGGAGTGTCTTCTTTGAGGTGGTCTAAGAGTGACTCAGTCAAAAGCAGCGCTTCCATCGCCACAGCAGATTTTGTCATATTTGACAAAGTGTCTTTGTCAAAGCTGTGAAAAGATGAAAAGAATGCCCCAGAAGTGACCCTTTGTGAAGGTCTCTTTTTTTCATAGCCACAGATGACTTTGTCACATTTGTACCACTTCAACATGGAGCACTTTCTGGGTATATTCAAGAGTGTGCTCATGTCAAAGTAATACAAGTGATAATGCAATGGCTTCTTCTTCAAGTTTGGAAACACGGCTGTCAGAAAATGATATTTTCAGTAGGATACAACAAGATCACCTTAATAAAAAGCACTTACTGTATACAGAAAACAGTTCAGTGCCTTTATTAAGGTAACCCTGATGTGGACTTGTGGTGCCTTCTCATCTACTAATGTGAAGCAAAAGGAGGAGAACAACCAACATTTGCTATTTGGAGAAACCAAATTAGTGGCATTTTAGGGCAACTTTCTTGCTTGTGTTGGCTGTGTTCAGTCGTTTGCTGTTGAAGATAAACTCACAACCAAAACTACCTCAAAAAGAAGCACTTGGTAATGCAAAAACCAGGAGTGTCTTCTTTGAGGTGGTCTAAGAGTGACTCAGTCAAAAGCAGCATTTCCATCGCCACAGCAGATTTTGTCATATTTGACAAAGTGTCTTTGTCAAAGCTGTGAAAAGACGAAAAGAATGCCCCAGAAGTGACCCTTTGTGAAGGTCGCTTTTTTTCATAGCCACAGATGACTTTGTCACATTTGTACCACTTCAACATGGAGCACTTTCTGGGTATATTCAAGAGTGTGCTCATGTCAAAGTAATACAAGTGATAATGCAATGGCTTCTTCTTCAAGTTTGGAAACACGGCTGTCAGGAAATGATATTTGCAGTAATATACAACAAGATCACCTTAATAATAAGCATTACTGTATACAGAAAACAAGTCAGTGCCTTTATTAAGGTAACCCTGATGTGGAGACACATTGCAGAGGGAATCTCATCCAGACATTTAAACAGTACTGGATATATTAAGTCAACTCTTGATGGCGAACTTTTCAAGCAAAATGCCTTCTATGCTGGAGAAGAGACAAAACTCTCTATAATCCTTTATGTCGATGACTTTGAGGTGTGCAACCCACTAGGAACTTAAAAAAAAACATAAAATAACAGCCGTTTATTGGATTTTGGCAAATGTACCTTTCCAGTTGCAGTCTGCATTAATGTCGATACACCTAGCTTTACTTTGCAAAGCTGTTGATGTCAAACAGTTTGAATACAAAGCAGTTTTGGAACCCCTCTTGAAAGATCTTGCCACTCTAGAACAGGACGGGATTTTCATTTCCAGTGTTGGAAAAAGAGTTAAAGGAACTGTACACTGTGTTGTAGGCAATAATCTCGGTGCACATTCAATTAGTGGACTAGTTGAAAGTTTCACGGGACAGTACATCTGTAGATTTTGTCTTGGACATTCTTCAGAGTACCAGACACACGAAGTGCGGACTGGAGTGTTTCCACCTCGGACAAAGAAAGACCATAGTTTGCATGTGCAAACTGTGAGAGGAAATCCAAATTTAACCCATTGCTTTGGCGTTAAGCGGTCGTGTCCATTGACTGATAAACTGAATCACTTTCATTTTGTGTCTGGGTATCCACCAGATGCACTACATGACCTTTTTGAAGGAATAGTCCCAAGAGAACTAGCATTGTGTTTTCAGACTTTCACCAAGAAGAAGTACTTTAATTTGACTGAACTCAACGAGTTAATCACACGTTTTCCCTATAAGGGCTCAGACAAAGACAACAGCCCTCAAGCAGTCCCTCAAAACTACATTCGTCGCAGAACGATAGGAGGAAATGCCCATGAAAATTGGGCCCTAATACGGATGTTGCCAGTCATTGTTGGTTCACGAGTACCTGAGGATGATGCTGCCTGGCAGGTTCTTCTGACTTTAAAAGACATAGTTGAATTAGTGGTTGCCCCTGTTCATACAGTTGAAACTATTGCATACCTTGACTTTAAAATATCTGAGCATCGTGACAGATTCTTAGCAGTTTTTCCTGAAGAGACACTGACACCCAAACACCATTATTTAGAACATTACCCTGCACTGATTGCAGAGTATGGGCCTCTGGTTGGTGTATGGACAATGCGCTTTGAAGCGAAACACAGCTTTTTCAAGCAAGTTGTGAGGCACACAAAGAACTTCAAAAATATATTGGTGACCCTTGCTACAAAACATCAGATGATGATAGCATGCCATTTACATACAGATGTTGGAAAACAGCCATTGTGTGTCACAAAAATATCTGTGGTGCCTTTAGATGTGCTGCATTCAGACATACAGGAAGCTTTAAGAGAAACATCACCACTTCTGTCTTCCGTGCAGTTTGCTAACACCGTCACCTGCTATGGAACAAAGTACACTGTTGGGATGATCTTGCCGTATGGCTCTACTGGGGGACTTCCTGACTTTGCTGAGATTATTCAGATAGCCATTTTAAACAACCGTGCACATTTTATTGTAAAGTTACTAGATGCATGGTATGAAGAGCATCTTAGATCTTTTCAACTAGAGAACACTGGCAAAATGGCTCTTGTTAAGCAGCAGAAACTTGGTGATGTGTACCCCTTGGCTGCATACAGTGTGGGAGGAAAACGCTTGGTCACATTCAAACGTCACATCTGTTGTTTGTTTTAGGTAATTTTGATAAATTATGTTAACCTTTACATCTCATAACATCTGTTTTTAAACCCATTGTTCTGGAAATATAACAACAGTATCCTTTTTTGTTGACATTTTAGCAATTTAATAATCATAATTATGGCACACACATTTAATGTTATGATTATAAGTGTGGTGTTCCACTTAAATAAGTACAGATTTTATTTATAAATTTTTGTATACAGGTTTTTTTCATGTACTGTATAACAATATATTTAACTTTTGTCTATTCTTGTCAGGATGGCAGAGATGGAGGCAAAACTCAGAGTAATAATTGACAACCGAATTGAGAAGTTGGTCCTTCCATCAGGAATCCCGCCCACTGTGGAGGAGCTGCATAATATTGTGAAGGAGACCTTTGGGATTTCTACTGAGTTCAGTCTTCAGTATTTTGACTTGGAATTTGAAGATTATTTTACTCTTCACAACAGTGATCTTATCAAACACAAAGGCACCATAAAGGTTGTTCACACTTCTCCTATTGTTCTGAACTTGTATGCAGCTCATGAAAGTTTGGACAGTTCCTTTGTTCAACAGTCCACTGACTGTGACTCTGCATCGTTTGAAGAGTCAACTGCATCAAATGCAGAGTCATCTGCTGGAACATCTTCTTCACAGGACACTATTATCCTGTCTGGGCGCAGTACCACAGAACGCTGTCAGCCATGGCCAAAGCAGTTCCCCATTCCACAGTTCGCATATGAAACTGAGATGTACCTTGAAAGAGGCAATGAGGACTACAAGAAGAATGGAACACTTCTCACTACCTCTAAAATCAAGGCAGACATACTTGAGAAACTGGCTGAAACTGTATATACTTATACAGCCTGTCCATCAGGTTCACAGATAAGTGATATTGCTGAGGCAGTTGTCAATAAATATCCTTGTCTCAAGGAACCCGGTTCCTTTGCAGGTTACTATGACTGGCAGTACAAGATGTCAAATTATCGCACCAAACTCTGAGGCTACGGTGTTCCTGAGGTGTTATGCAATGCACTAAAACGCAAGACCCCTGCGGACAAGAAGTCTGCAAAGAATGTAAAAAAGCCTCGAAAAGCAGAGGTAAACTTCCTTCCTCCTTACCCGGCTGGAGAGGATGAAGAAAGTCAAGAACAAGAGAGGATTCAGTTGCTTACTGAAGTAAAGAAAAAGGACAACAACGCATTGATAAAAGAAAAAATGGCCAAAACATTTGCACACAGAAGAAACGAAATCATCATTCAATCACCCAGTATAGAGGACATCAAAGCCAGATGGCCCGCTCTATTTGAGACATCTCACGTGAGCTATAAGTGCATGCTAATCAGAAATATTCCTAGTCAATGTGAAGGATTGCATTTGTGATTCTGCATTTAGCTATTTGATACAAAATGTGTTACGTTACTGTCATCTATTTTATAGATCAAATTTGATCCATCTTCTTGCTTTTGAAAAATGTCGTAAGAACAGTATGTATGTTTGTAATATTTGAGGCTTTAAAACTGGTTTCATGATTTGTCTTTCAGATCCAGGATGAGTTTCACAGAATTACAATGGTGCATCTTGAATCAAAGTTCATGTCCAAACTGGATGAATATACTCCTCGACTTCTGAACCTCTTCCACTCCAAGGGCGGAAGCATGGGGTTGAGATTGCAGGCTATCCTACTCAAGGTATCCTTCATTGAGCATTATGGTTGTTAATATTTTATTCTCAAAATTTTGTGTTTAAACTTCTGGAATATCATTACTTAAATTTACTGGAGGTTAGCCTGTGATTCTCTTTATAAATGGAATATGAAATAATCGCATGAGAATTTGTTTCAGTAGTGTTTTATTACACTGGTCCCCAAGACGGCACAGGAAGGATCCTTGAGCTTATTAACAGTACAATAATATAAACCACCTGGTGTTTATTTTTTTTGTTTCAGACTCCAAGCAATCCTGACATCAACATGACCAGAGATGTTATCATTCGATGTTTGATGATGTACCTTGGGGAATCTACAGATCAACTTTTAAAAGAGTACGATGTAAGTTGAAGTAGATATTAAAATATAAAGTAGGTGATTTCTCTCATCTCTTCTACTTGGTATTCGTTGGAAAGTCAAATCACAAAATAATCATAACTGCATTTCTCCCAGTAGTTCTTGGCAAGCTATATCATTGTCCTCTGTTAAGTGTGTTTAAATTGTTATTTTCCATTAAGGAATTTTTAAGTGCTAGTGCAGAATGCTATCTCAATTTTATTTCACCAACTGGCATAATTTAAAACTTGTCAGTAATTTATGTAATTTTTTTCCTAAGAATGCTTTACCTAACCATAACTTGATTTGTTTTAAGTCTTTGCAATTTGTCCCTAAAAGCGAGCTAAGAAATGATGACCAAGACGCTGCTTTGTGAATACAAAGACATTTTTACAGAAAGACTGAGGCAATGCAGAATAAGATATTAATCAAGACAGTGCCAGGAAGAAATAATAGTGTAATGGATTGATTTAATTTCAGAAACTTCATTTAGAAATATTTGTAACTGTTCAGCTCATCATTGTATAATTGATTATATTATAATATAATATATTATTATGATTGATTTATATTTGGTTTTTTTTTTTCATTTTTAAATTATGTGCGTTTTTTTTTTAGTGTTATCTCAGATTTGTCTAAAACACTGACATAAATAGAGTGCATTACAAGCAACGGCTGACAAACTCCAGATTTTCTTGTCCAAACAGTTGTAAGCAATTTGGGAAATGGAACCTTCTCCTTTGGCTGTACTGTCTGATATGCACAATGTTCTTGCTATTACAGGATGCTGATGAAGACAGTGTGTCACAAGACCTTGCTGTTCAAAGCCTGAAGATCTACAACATCAAAGCTAACACGTCAGAGGATCCAGACATCGGTATCGTGGTGGACGGCGTGAAAATTCTAACTGCTCTGGGTAACTTTCCAAGGGCTTGCTCCCTGCTTGTTGGGTTGGCGTATGCTGTGAATCTTGCCTATCCAAAGGAGCTCAGATACACGTTTGAAGTGTTTCAGAAACTTCTCCTCAGGCTGGATAGTTCAAAGCTCTCCCCAAAAGTGAACAGCCTCAGGAATAAACTACTGGCTTAAGAAAACGGACCCTTGCTAAACAAAAGGAAATAGACAAGTCACTGTCAAAACCAACACGCAAAACTTTGTGAAATGCTCTGTGAAGTTAGTTAAAATTTGGGTAATTTTCAGTTCAGTGGATTTCTGCATGTGTATTTTTTCTTGCAGTACATTACAGTTAACCACCCTTTCTAAGGACTGACCCCTTGTTCTCATATGTGGTAGTGCGGCCCGTTATATGGCTTTGGATCTGTTCAGGTCTGTCACATGAACCCTCGTCCCTTTTATACAGCATAGAGCATCCACTATTGCCTTTTGGAGAGTCCATGCAGGTTCACCACTGAAGGGTGATGATCTGCAGGCTGCAAAACTTTGTTGTGTTTCATTTGCACTTTATATAATATGTTTTTGTTCAGTTCTGTCTTTCAACTTATTTTTCGAAAAGGAAAGTAAGTGTCACGGAGCCAAGGTCCCCAACACAGTGACAAGATGTAACATAAACATACAAAAAAAGAAAATGGAAGTTTTTATCCCTCAAAGGTCTTGCCCATCTCTCACATCTTGTCATGTGTTTTCCCCAGGTAAGTTTTATGTGCGTTCTTGTTTTGTGCTCTGCATGCCTCTTAAACATAAAGTGAACTCTTATGTGATTGATAAATTGTTGAAGCAAGCTTAACTGAGTCCAAGTTGATTGTTGTTGATGTGATGGTTCTAAAAAATCATGTTAACTATACTTTGAGCAGAGTGGCACTATGTTTTTGACTTGATACTGATATATATTGCCCCTTCTCTGTTTTATTGTTGTATTTTGGAATTTTGCACTTGTTGGGTGCTGGATAAATACGTTTTATAAAGTTTCACAAATAAATGCTGCTGCTGTTTTATGCATTGTAATTTGTTGTTTTTTGAATCCACTTAAGTTTGGTCAGGATATTGGGTAAATTAGACACAGAAAAATTATGGCAACAAAGTGACATTCAATATTATTGAATAGATTTAAAGTCATATGATACAAATAAAAACTTAAAATGTATCAATTATTTTAACTACAGATAAATAAGAACAACAGTGTTAATGTGTTGAATTAAGCAATAATGTGCTACAATATGAGTTGATATCATTTATATTATTTACTTAATCCAGATAATTTTTATGCTGATGTTTAGTAAATCTAAATCAATTTCACCCATTTAATTAATAAATATAAGTTAATTTCACCTAGATTATCAGTAAATATGAATCAATTTCCCCCAGATATTTAGTAAATGTAAATCATTTTTGCTCAGATACTTAGTAAATAAAAATAAGTTTTCCTTGTAAAATTGACTTGGATTTACTAAATATTTTTTGGCAATATAACTTATCATTTGGCTTGATATTACTAAATCCAACACATTTCAGCTGTTGCTTTTATTAAGATGTACTTAATTTTTTTAAGTTAAGTTAAGTTAAGTTAACATATTCAATACTTTTTAATCAAAATTGTAGAACATAAAATCTATTCAATTATATTATGTGTCACTTTGTTGCCACAATTTTTTAAAGTAACCATTGGTTAAATTTTTCTCAGTGTATACAGAAAACAAGTCAGTGCCTTTATTAAGGTAACCCTGATGTGGACTTGTGGTGCCTTCTCATCTACTAATGTGAAGCAAAAGGAGGAGAACAACCAACACTTGCTATTTGGAGAAACCAAATTAGTGGCATTTTAGGGCAACTTTTTTGCTTCTTTTGGCTGTGTTCAGTCGTTTGCTGTTGAAGATAAACTCACAACCAAATCTACCTCAAAAAGAAGCACTTGGTAATGCAAAAGCCAGGAGTGTCTTTTTTGAGGTGGTCTAACAGTGACTCAGTCAAAAGCAGCACCTCCATCGCCAGAGCAGATTTAGTCGTATTTGACATAGTGTCTTTGTGAAGACGTAAAGTAAGATACAACAAGATTGCTTTACCAATTTCAGCAAGTCTGTCAAGAGATCCCATTCTTTTTAGCTTCTTGTGTTTGTTGGCAGTTTCTTCTTGTTAATGATAAACTTACCACCAAAAAACCCATAAGAGAAGCACTTATGACATAAACTAACATCAGTGTTTCCAATTCAGCTTACCTGCCTGTATTAGATGTGTGAGGGATGCGCATCTTATATCCTGACTGCAGCCGTTTCAGTGAAACTCCACCTTCTTTTCAGTGGAGTAGACAATGGTCTTCCAACGACTCTTCAGTCATGAGACAGGAACGGCCCTGATGCGATCTATGCGGGCCGTTAAGGATAGCCGACTGGAGGTTGGAGGTTGTTTTTGCAATGGGATCTTCTTTTCTGAAAGAGAAAAAATATACAGGATTTAAAATATACTTTTTAAAAACCAGTCTTTTGACTGTGTCAGATTAAATGTGCATTTTAATTATCAACAGTATAGGAATCACTCTTTCATGAAGCAAGTACAGAATGGATTTTTTTTGTTGTTTTTTGATGATGATGTTAAATTCACATCATAAGAAAACATCGAAAGAAGCACTTGGACATTAAGGAGCCATGAATGCAACATTTGAGGTTGTCCAAAAGTGACTGGGTCAAACACACAATTTGAATGTTCACAGCAGATTTGTTCCCGTTTTAAATTGCCCCAACATGAAGAACTTTAAAAATCACCTTTTTCATAGCCACATATTGTCACAATTTGTCACATTTGTACTTCTTCAACATGTAGCACTTTCTGAGTATATTCAAGACTGTGCTCATGTCAAGGTAATAGAAGCTGTTGAAGATAAACTCACAACTAAAACTAATAATATAGTTTATTATAATATAATATAAATATAATAATATTTGCCAAACACTTAAATGTATATCTTCCTTACTTAATACATATTATTCAAATAAATGTGTAGTTGAACATTTAACTAAATATGTAACTTGGAGCTAATTATTTAGAGCTTTATTAACTCATAATAAGTTTTAAATGTTTCGCATAAAGCTGTATATTTAGCTTTGAGATCAACTAAACATGTCGCCCTTGTTTAGTTTCAAACTAAATATATAGCATCAAGCTGTTTATGTATCCTGTCAGCTATTTAGCTTTGAGCTAAATGTTTATTCTCAAACTAAATGTTTTGTTCAGAGCTGAATATTTAGCTTTCTAGATAAATAGTTAGTTTGAAATATTTAGCTAGTTAATTGAATATTTAGTTTGAAACATTAAACTATTTGGCTTTGTGAGATCAATGCTTTTTAAATGTGTAACTTCAAACGGCTCCCAATAAACTGCAAAATACTTTTCAATTTAGATTTTAGATATTTGCTACTTTTTAAACTTCATTTGATTATAGTGTAGTTTATTTAGGGGTATCACAGTAAACAAAGCTTAATACAAATGCTATATTTTTGTAGGTTTTTATTGTATTTTTTTTCTGACATTACCTTATGTCAGTCTATAGCATGAAATCCAAGATGTGGACTTGTGGTGCCTTCTCATCTACTAATATGAAGCAAAAGGAGGAGAACAACCAACACTTGCTATTTGGAGAAACCAAATCAGTGGCATTTTAGGGCAACTTTTTTGCTTCTTTTGGCTGTGTTCAGTCGTTTGCTGTTGAAGATAAACTCACACCCAAATCTACCTAAAAAAGAAGCACTTGGTAATGCAAAAGCCAGGAGTGTCTTTTTTGAGGTGGTCTAACAGTGACTCAGTCAAAAGCAGCGCTTCCATCGCCAGAGCAGATTTTGTCATATTTGACAAAGTGTCTTTGTCAAAGCTGTGAAAATACGTAAAGTAAGATACAACAAGATTGCCTTACCAATTTCAGCAAGTCTGTCAAGAGATCCCATTCTTTTTAGCTTCTTGTGTTTGTTGGCAGTTTCTTCTTGTTGATGATAAACGTACAACCAAAAAACCCAAAAGAGAAGCACTTATGACATGAAACAACATCAGTGATTCCAGTTCAGGTGACCTGCATGGATTAGATTTGTGAGGGAAGTGCATCTTATATTCTGAATGCAGCCATTTCAACGAAACTCCACCTTCTTTTCAGCGGAGAAGACAATGGTCTTCCAACGACTCTACGTCATGAGACAGGAACGGCCCTGATCTCATTAATGCGGGCCGTTAAGGATAGCCGACTGGAGGTTGGAGGTTGTTTTTGCAATGGGATCTTCTTTTCTGAAAGAGAAAAAATATACAGGATTTAAAATATACTTTTTAAAAACCAGTCTTTTGACTGTGTCAGATTAAATGTGCATTTTAATTATCAACAGTATAGGAATCACTCTTTCATGAAGCAAGTACAGAATTGAATTTTTTTCTGTTTTTTGATGATGATGTTAAATTCACATCATAAGAAAACATCGAAAGAAGCACTTGGACATTAAGGAGCCATGAATGCAACATTTGAGGTTGTCCAAAAGTGACTGGGTCAAACACACAATTTGAATGTTCACAGCAGATTTGTTCCCGTTTTAAATTGCCCCAACATGAAGAACTTTAAAAATCACCTTTTTCATAGCCACATATTGTCACAATTTGTCACATTTGTACTTCTTCAACATGTAGCACTTTCTGAGTATATTCAAGACTGTGCTCATGTCAAGGTAATAGAAGCTGTTGAAGATAAACTCACAACTAAAACTAATAATATAGTTTATTATAATATAATATAAATATAATAATATTTGCCAAACACTTAAATGTATATCTTCCTTACTTAATACATATATATTCAAATAAATGTGTAGTTGAACATTTAACTAAATATGTAACTTGGAGCTAATTATTTAGAGCTTTATTAACTCATAATAAGTTTTAAATGTTTCGCATAAAGCTGTATATTTAGCTTTGAGATCAACTAAACATGTCGCCCTTGTTTAGTTTCAAACTAAATATATAGCATCAAGCTGTTTATGTATCCTGTCAGCTATTTAGCTTTGAGCTAAATGTTTATTCTCAAACTAAATGTTTTGAGAGCTGAATATTTAGCTTTCTAGATAAATAGTTAGTTTGAAATATTTAGCTAGCTAATTGAATATTTAGTTTGAAACATTAAACTATTTGGCTTTGTGAGATCAATGCTTTTTAAATGTGTAACTTCAAACGGCTCCCAATAAACTGCAAAATACTTTTCAATTTAGATTTTAGATATTTGCTACTTTTTAAACTTCATTTGATTATAGTGTAGTTTATTTAGGGGTATCACAGTAAACAAAGCTTAATACAAATGCTATATTTCTGTAGGTTTTTATTGTATTTTTTTTTCTGACATTACCTTATGTCAGTCTATAGCATGAAATCCAAGATGTGGACTTGTGGTGCCTTCTCATCTACTAATATGAAGCAAAAGGAGGAGAACAACCAACATTTGCTATTTGGAGAAACCAAATTAGTGGCATTTTAGGGCAACTTTTTTCCTTCTTTTGGCTGTGTTCAGTCGTTTGCTGTTGAAGATAAACTCACAACCAAACCTACCTCAAAGAGAAGCACTTGGAAATGCAAAAACCAGGAGTGTCTTCTTTGAGGTGGTCTAAGAGTGACTCAGTCAAAAGCAGCGCTTCCATCGCCAGAGCACATTTTGTCGTATTTGACAAAGTGTCTTGGTCAAAGCTGTGAAGAGACTAAAACTAAGATACAACAAAATTACCTTACCAATTTCAACAAGTCTGTCAAGAGAGCCCATTCTTCTTGCCTTCTCCTGTTTGTTTGCAGTTTCTTCTTGTTGATGATAAACGTACAACCAAAAAACCCAAAAGAGAAGCACTTATGACATGAAACAACATCAGTGATTCCAGTTCAGGTGACCTGCATGGATTAGATTTGTGAGGGAAGTGCATCTTATATTCTGAATGCAGCCATTTCAACGAAACTCCACCTTCTTTTCAGCGGAGAAGACAATGGTCTTCCAACGACTCTACGTCATGAGACAGGAACGGCCCTGATCTCATCAATGCGGGCCGTTAAGGATAGCCGAGTGGTCACTCATCTTTAAATGCGAATACTTAGTGGAGGTTGTGTATTGCAATGGAATCTTCTTTTCTAAAAGAGAAAAAATATACAGGATTTTAAATATATTTTTTAAAACCAGTCTTTTGACTGTGCCAGATTAAATGTGCATTTTAATTATCAACACTATAGGAATCACTCTTTCATGAAGCAAGTACAGAATTGAATTTTTTTCTGTTTTTTGATGATGATGTTAAATTCACATCATAAGAAAACATCGAAAGAAGCACTTGGACATTAAGGAGCCATGAATGCAACATTTGAGGTTGTCCAAAAGTGACTGGGTCAAACACACAATTTGAATGTTCACAGCAGATTTGTTCCCGTTTTAAATTGCCCCAACATGAAGAACTTTAAAAATCACCTTTTTCATAGCCACATATTGTCACAATTTGTCACATTTGTACTTCTTCAACATGTAGCACTTTCTGAGTATATTCAAGACTGTGCTCATGTCAAGGTAATAGAAGCTGTTGAAGATAAACTCACAACTAAAACTAATAATATAGTTTATTATAATATAATATAAATATAATAATATTTGCCAAACACTTAAATGTATATCTTCCTTACTTAATACATATATATTCAAATAAATGTGTAGTTGAACATTTAACTAAATATGTAACTTGGAGCTAATTATTTAGAGCTTTATTAACTCATAATAAGTTTTAAATGTTTCGCATAAAGCTGTATATTTAGCTTTGAGATCAACTAAACATGTCGCCCTTGTTTAGTTTCAAACTAAATATATAGCATCAAGCTGTTTATGTATCCCGTCAGCTATTTAGCTTTGAGCTAAATGTTTATTCTCAAACTAAATGTTTTGTTCAGAGCTGAATATTTAGCTTTCTAGATAAATAGTTAGTTTGAAATATTTAGCTAGTTAATTGAATATTTAGTTTGAAACATTAAACTATTTGGCTTTGTGAGATCAATGCTTTTTAAATGTGTAACTTCAAACGGCTCCCAATAAACTGCAAAATACTTTTCAATTTAGATTTTAGATATTTGCTACTTTTTAAACTTCATTTGATTATAGTGTAGTTTATTTAGGGGTATCACAGTAAACAAAGCTTAATACAAATGCTATATTTCTGTAGGTTTTTATTGTATTTTTTTTCTGACATTACCTTATGTCAGTCTATAGCATGAAATCCAAGTAAATCACATTTCAAGCAGTGTAAGTGCTTTAAGTTGGCCCGAGGTTTTAGTTCACGCTGTCCTCTCTGGTTTTTGAGGATCTGCCTGAATCTTTGGAGCAAATTAGCATCTAAATTTTCTGCTGGGCCGTCTCTGATCTGAATATTCGCCTGGCTGTCAAACGCAACATGTCGTCCTTGGTCTGCTTCCTCTCTCTGATCCTCAATCTGTCGTGCAAGATAAACAACTGATGTAGGCTGGAATGGACCACCAAAGTATAAGTTTCCATGCGGAGGTACATCCTCTAAGCAAAGCGAAGAAATTTTCCAAAACCCATTAAAAGAAGTTATGCAAATGGTTTACGGCAGCACTCGCATGGCTGCGCTGTTGCATTAATCTGCATAAACTGTGGCTCCTTTTGGCAGGAGCCTTTGTTTGTTTTCACTTTTAATCTGCATGGCTCATCTTGAGTTTACATTACTTAGATGCAACAGAAAGAGACATCAGCCTCAGACTTACTTGGACCAAAGTTAACATGAGGGCAAAATGTCTGGTTGTGGATCAGTGCAGGCGACACCTGACCACAGCAACAACATCCTGTTTAAGATGCTACCTTCATTTCCCAGTTAGACCGATAGTAATGTCTGATTTCCTTCTAGAGTTCACATGCGGTTTCCTCTGAGTCGTCTTCTTTGTTTCTGTGTCCAAACGAGTGGACTCCATCAGACGCCTGCTGCGTTGTTAGCTTCACAGGAAGGAAAACAAGCATTATCCCACTGCAGCCTCAGGTTGGCATTCCTGCAGAGAATGAGCAAAAACTCAAAAGGAGTAAAGCTATTTTGATTTTAAACTAAAGGTGTAGAGTCCAGAAATTTTCCTTGATTTTTTCTGATTCATATTTTAAATTTTAGGTGCCAGCAGAGGTGGGTACCTAAAAACTGTAATCAAGTAACAGTAGCTCTATTTTAACATGTTTTTACTCAAGTAAAAGTAAAAAGTAGGCGTAAATTACTCAAATTAGAGTAAAAAAGTATTTGGTAAAAAGTCTACTCAAGGACTGATTAACTGGTCAAAGTATCAGTCATTTATTATTTAAACATTACATCCTCAGATGGACCAGGATACAAAGTTAATTGGAAATTTTGTCAATTTCCAGCTTGCCTTGATTACATTTTTGGCTAAAACATTTTGTTTGTTTTTCATTCAGTGGGTAGAAATTCCAGAAATTTTACTCAACTAAGAGTAGAAATACTTCATAATAAAATTACTCAAAGTACAGCATAGTAAAATGCTCCTACAAGTAATTTTTTTCAAAAAAATTATTCAAGTAAATGTAATTGGGTAAATGTAACTAGTTGCTACCAAACTTTGGGCTTAAGTAAGAATAAAACTAGAATCCATGCGGATTTAGGTGAATTTGATTTATTCTGTTAACTCCTCATTCCTGGCAATTTTGCTGTGGGACTAATTTTGGTGCAACTTCTGGTGAGGCATCAGAAGTTACAGTAAAGTATTTAATGCTAAGTATGAAAATGTTTGGAGGTATTTTTTACATGCCGAACAGGAACTGAGTCCAGCTCACCCTGATACCTTTAACAGCGCTGTTTGGGGAAGAATATAAGATTCACACTTTGTTTTTCAGTGGAAAACTTTAGATATTTCATGTGGAAACAAGCAACAAAAACAAGAGACTGAGGATATGATGCCAGTTTCCATCACTCCATCAGGCAACGGTTTGCAACCCACAACAGGATGCTGATGGAGTTCCTCTCACCCTGCTCCTCATTCCTAAACCCCATTGAGGAATTTTTCTCAGCATGGAGACGGAAAGTCTGAAGACTGACCTGTAATTCCTACAGCACTGCATGTACCGTTTTCCCTAAGGAGATTGTCCTGCGTTCCTATTGCGACTTTAATTATTTTTTCTTTTGTGTTCTGCTTTCTGTATCAGGGTGACATCAGCCTCTCTTGCTATCGGTCTCCCACCATGACAACTTGCAACTCGTCATCAAAACTTTTACCATAGTTTATGTTAAATATCCCTTAATATTTGAGGGATATTTGGTGCACTTCCAAATGCACAGCTTTATTACGACATGTCTAATCAATTTGACTCTCATCTCAACTCAGTGGAACAAGGTCTTGAACTGTTCATTGATTCAGATATTTAATTATGAGAAATGGACTATGGATTTTGAAAAAGAAGCTGGATTTTACAGGTAATCCATGCTGTTTGCTGTCGTATGAGTTGTTTTGAGAAATGCACTCCCTGTTTTGCAGATGTGAGAAAATATTCAGGAAGTGAAGCAAAGTGTCTCATAAAAACAGTAATTTTTTATGGATGGGAGACACAGCGCAGGAACTGAGGTAGTTTACTTCCAGGTTCAGGTGAGCAGCCAAAATAAAGGAACATTTAAAGCATTTAAAGCTTAAATGCTGAAACAGAATTAGGCTCTTTGGATCGGCTGCAGTAGCTCTTTATTGACTAAAAATGACATATAAAAAAACAACTTATGTTTTTAAATACGGGTATAATACCAAATGCAAGTTTTTTGTATTAACTCCTGGAATAATTGCATTGAATTTCCATACCTTTTAGATCTATTTTTTTGTCTTTAGTTTAGAAACACTAATTTCCAAATAAATGTTTCTACCCTATTTTTACAGAGCTTTTTGTTTTTCTTTATTTCAAAAGGTAATAGAAATAATATTCTGGTTCTTTAAAATTAACAACAAAAGTCTTGTAGTATATATATATATATATATATATATATTTCCCAAAAGGTGATGTAACATTTGTTCAAACAAATAATGTTTTCAACCACATTTTGACCAGATTTTATATGTTATTTGCGAATGTTCTGGACATAATCCACATTTACTTCATCAAGGATGCCCAAGTCCAGCTTTTAGATGCATCTTTTCTCCAAAACCTCTTAACCAAATATCTGATTTCCCTCATCAGCATGTCGTTGACTTTACTTAAAGTTTCACTAATGTTCAACAGGAATCTAAACACACAAAAGAACAAAGAAATAAGTTTGCAAATGAAACATCATGTTTACAGGGACTAAAGGCTAAAAATCAAGGCTCAGACCAATTCCAGCACCAGATGTTCTGCAAGATAAAATAAACAAATCAAGAAAAGTAAAGCTATGTATCTCGATTAGTGAATTATTGTATGTCCGATTCCTTTTTGGAAAGCACGAGCAGTTCATCTTCAGTGTCATAAAAACCAGTAAAACAGAATCTCCTTGGCGAGCTGAGTGGCTCTCTGTTGCTGCTGCCTGAACCTTGCCTAATCCTTAATCCTCGCTTTGGTACAGATTCTGCCTGTGGTGCTGCTGTGCTGTGTGCATCCTAATCTCTCCACAGCTCTGTGTCTAATGGCCGCGCCGCCTCTCCGTGTGCCTCCGCTTCAGCTGCAGCAGGCAAAACGAGGAGGATGTAATGCACACTGCAAGGAGAGGAAGGAGTTAAAAGATTTGTTTTAAAATACACAGTTTGGACATTTCAGTTCACGTTGAGGCGAAATCTAAATGATAAGTCAGGAAGGTTTTTAAGTTTCATTTCAGAAATGTTTAATTTGCAGTCATCAGTTTTGAGTTAAAGAATAGGATGGAAACAGACTTTAATGTCTTGCAAAAAAGGAAAATTCAGGTGGAATAGCAACACCAGCTGTACAGAAAAGCTCTTATTTTTGTCAAACAATGCAACTAATTTGGATTAAATTAAATTTTCCAACAGATTATTAGGACCAGGGTAAGAAATCTAATTACAAGAAAAAGTCAGAATATTGCAAGAATATAGTCATGCAACAACGAAATAACATGAGAATAAACTCTTAATGTTACCTATAAAAAGTCGTAATAGTACGAGAATAAAATGCTAGTGTTACCAGATTTAGATAACTCTAATGAAGCTTTTCTTTCTTTTAAAACAACTTTCTTCTGGTATTATTGCATCTTTATTCTACTTGAAATTATTCTCATAATTAAAAACAACACATCTTTCTCTGGCCCGTTGTAGCTTCATAACCCACATCTGCCTGAGCCGAGTTGCACGTTGAGAATGAGAAAACGGGTTCAGCGTTGCCATGTCAGCACCTGAGGCCATGTTTCCCTTCTTGAACCTTACACATTGTCCTGCTGTCAAAGCCATCCCAGGTGTCCTCATCCCGTACTCGCAGGTGTCCCGCCTGCCAACCTTTGGCCTTTCAACCCTCCCACCTGGGCGACGCCTTGGCCGACCCTCTCTGAACTCTGACCCCGCGTACTGTGGATCATCCTGGGGGTCACCTGTTAAAAGCATTTCTGTAGCGTTGAAAGTCTGGACTCATAAATCAGGGCAGGATGATGATGCACACGTACTTTGACACTCAGCGTGATTTTTCACTCAGGTCTCTAAAAACAGTGACCAAAACTGTTTGACACAGCAGACAAAACATTTTTCTAACACATAGAATAATTTCTCTTTTTTTTACACACAAAAATGTTTGTTTTTGTTAGATCAAAAGAACCTTTTTATCTTTAAGCAGGTGTTAAACATGCTTTTCATTAATCCAACATTTTTGTTTTTAAAAATAGATTTCTTTCTTATTAGTCTGATCTTAAATGTTGTCATCATAATTAAAAGAAATATTCATGATGCTAGGCAACAGCGCAGTGCCTGTCGATTATGACTTCACATAAAACATAAACTTCTCACCCAAAAAGCAGCTGTTTTTTAAGCAGGGTGACTTTATTTATGGAGCACCTTTGAGCAAGAAACTATTCAAAGTGTTTGTACAAGGAAGTTGAAAACAACATGCAATAACAAAAATAGATTAAATTTAAACAAGTTTTTTTTTTAAAAAAAATACAATTTATTCTTGCTTGAGCTGTTTTTACAAGCATTAGACCCAAATCGAAATACATAAATGTAAATTTTTCCCCCCTTTAATTGACCTGAAGCAGGAAACATTTAGTTTAAAGTCAGACAGTGAGACACAAAGCTCATATTTCTTCATATTCAATGATTATGAACATTTGAACATTTGTCTGGCCAGATTCGCACAACTCTGTTCTGGAAAGTAAAGTGAGCTGAGTCAGGAATCAATCAATCAATCAAGCTTATTTGTATGTCAGATTCATTACATTTTGTAGTGCTATCGTTAAACATAAGAATGTTTATTAATGTTTATAAAATGACAAAACAGGTAGGTTTTTAATCTGGATTGAAATAAACTCGGTGTTTCGGCTGTTTTGCAGTTTTCTGGAATTTGGTATTTATCAGTCAAAAATGAAATATTTACTTAAAAGTATCAATTTGCTTTAAATTTTATGCTAAAAACAGAACAGAAGTACGTCTGAGGAGTTACTACTACGTACAAACATGTAAATTTAACAGAAATCTTGAAACATTGCTCGTATCTTCTGTGCAAATGACCACCAACAAAGTTCCAGGAATCATATTTTCAACATAATTGGATTTGCTCGCCTTCCTCGTTTATGATGGATATGTTGCATTTTTCGAGCAATTTGAGGTGGGGCGCAAGCTTTACATGATATCTGATCTCGTTGTGGGGCATCCCTTTTCAGCCCGAGGAATCAAAGACCACCGGAGTGTTACACCTCTAATGTGGTCAGAGGAGGAGGAGGAGGAGGAGGGAGGAAGAAGGGGAGGATCTGCAGCTTTGGCCCCAAAACATCTCGGTTCTCTCCCACCCTGTCCACGCTGGCAGATGGAGCAGAGCACGGCTCGACTCTCTGATCGACTCCTGCACTTGCCACACACTGAGCGGACGCCGGTAACATTTGTCATTCTGTTTTACCGTTGACGGCCACTTTCTTTTCCTCTCGCCCCCCCTCCTTCCTGCTTTCCTCTTTGGCAGGCAGGAGGAGGTTTAATTGTATTGTGTATGACAGGCCGGAGCTTGACACTAATTCGATACAGGCTGTGGACAGCTATTTTGTGGTTTCCTTCCACCTCACTCACTGGTGTGTGGTGGTGACACATTTGACAAAAACCATCCAAGGTGAAGGGTTGGGGTTCAGAGAGAGCCAGAGTGGGAAATGAACCAGGACCAAACTCACCAATGGACCTAAAAGCACCTTCAAGGATGACTTTGTTTTTGTTTTGTTTCCCGTAATCTTATAAAAGTTTTAATGGATCTGAAAGAAACCACAAAATATGTCTTCAGTTGTTTTGAGGTTAGAAAAAATTCATGCTTTTTTTCTTTTACACTCATTAAACTAGCATAAAAATTTCTAATACTGGAATATTCTACCCTACAGAGCCCCCTAAAGGATATTGGGTGAATTTCTTTTGTGTTTTTTGGTTAAAGAGAAATAATGTTAAAGTATTGCATTCCCATGCAAAACTTTTGCATTACCTAAAAAAAAAAAAATGAAATCTATATTTTTCTTATATCAGTTTTATGTCAGAAGAAAACTTTTGTTTTTTTTTTCTACACTGACTAAGCATGTATAAAAATATCTGATACTAGAATGTTCTACTCTTTACAGCCCCCTAGAGGATATTGGGGGAATTTATTTATTTTGTGTTCTCTGGGTAAAGCGAAATAACGTGACTAAAGTGTTACAAAAACCAACAAAACATGTGTTTTTCTTTCCATACTTAGAAAGGTTTAAATGACAACATATAATACAAATATCTTTTTACTACGAATCCTTTGCAAGTCAATGCAAAATTATTGCATTCCTATCCAAAACATTTGCTCTAACTCACAAAGGTTTTGCATACCCAAACAGTGCTTTAGCACCACCTTGCAAAAAATATTGTGAGGTAATACAGTAAAAAGTTATTTTTATTATATGATGTAATTTAAAACATTTTTGGTGTTTTTGTTTTTTCTAAACTGACTAAGCTACAAAAAAATATCTGATACTGGAATGTTCTACTCTATTGAGCCCCCTTGAGGATATTGGGGGAATTGTTTTCTTCTGCGTTGTCTTGTAAAAGTTTTGCAATTCCCCACAAAACTTTTGCGAGATGACTGCATCGTTATACCCCTACTAACTGTTTTACTATTGTGACTGTAAGCAGCTTTTTCTTGTCTCCAGGTTATATACCTTTTCCCAAAGTAAAATTCAAGCCCTTTTCAAGGCAAATTTTACATTTTTTCCAAAACCACACAATGTAAATGAATTAAATGATCAAGTAAGCTAAATAATCCATTTTAAATAATATCATTTATTACTTTTTCATGTCTTGTGATAGTGTCCTACAGTGTATAGCAGGATCAAGGCAAACTAAAATACAACATTTTATGTTGTAAAATCTTTCTCTACACACCTGACTAGTCTGATTAACCTGACACCAATTTAACAAAAATAATCCTACAATTTTGATTTAAAAAAGTGTTTAATGCATAAAAGATGAGCAAACCTTTATTTCAGCTACACTGATCAATAAGTCTTTACATTGAAGCAATCGAAGCAAATTGTGTTAATATAAATTACCTTTATATTCAGGTTAAGTATACCTGCAACTTTTTCCAGAATGAGGCTTTTAATCATATGTTGGACAGTACTTTATTACAAAACTGTGCAAAAGTCAAGAACTTTCCAAACCTTGATTTGAAATTCAAGGATTTCAAGCACCTCCATCACCAGAATTCAGATTTCAGATTTTTCGAAGGCTGTTTGCTTACAATATGGACTTGATTTTCTTTGTGGGAAATTAGTCCTCATGTTATAAATCATTACATTTTTAAAGTGAAAACATGATTTAAGGTTTGGACAGTCTTGAGGAACTGCAAGCTGTGATTGTGGTTAAAATTAGAATAAAAAAACCCTCCAGGGGGAGAACGCAGGTCAGAGTAATGTCTAATCTCTTAGATACACGACCATGTGTTCACGTCGCTTAGTGAGTGGACCACCGGGCGTCCAGACGCAGACTCCACCTTTGAGCTTAATACAACTGATTGCGCTCTGATCAGTCCTGGTAATAGTTAAAGCTTCAAAGACACCAAGTCTGAGGCTGCCAGCAGTTATTTCCGACCATAAGATCCCAGTTTGAGCCTTCAGAAAACACACTAAGCCCCAAGATTAGAGAGTTTTCTTTTCCTTGCATTCAGAGCGAGGAAATGCTTAACGACAATTATAAATTATTGACTCTTTAGCTGGTAGGTTACAGCACAAGACAACTTAAAATCACAAAATGGGGGGAGGGGTAAGATTCCAAACCACTACAGGAACAAAAAACAAAAAACTTTGTGTAAGCACAAAAACAAGGATGCGACAGCTGAAAAACTAGAAGCACATTTACACAGAGGGAGTCAATATTGATATAGAACAGATTTTACAATTAAGAAACAAGAAGCCTGTGTGTAGCATTCCAGACAAGCTGGAACAGTAGAAATAAGGAAACAAAATGACATAAATTACACCAAACACAAATTATAATGACTTTAACAAAACCTTAACATACCCATAAAAATTCAAAGTCATGAAAGACACAAGAAATCAAAAGCACCACAAAACCTTAGACCATTACAGAATGAAGATGAAGGAGTAATTTAACAAAACCAAGGAAAACAAAAGCTGCAGGCTACAGCTTCATGTAGATCCACAGATCATCACCAGAAAGATTCAGGGAGGAAGTCTTGAAGCAGTGCAATCGCTGGCATGTTTCCCTGATGTCTGGTTCTGCTGTTTGCTGTATTTTTGCACAATGTTTGCGACAAAGTTTGCATTGAAGACATGCAGACGCAAAAACGGCCACCAAACACAGCAGATGGGAGCAATTTGGACTTAATGCAGTCGTCCACTGCAGAAACACAATGTTTTACCAAGTATTTTTCATCTACAATTTAGCGCATATATCTCAGTACAGTTGAAATAAAACACAACTAACATGCAAGTTATTTTTCAGCAAGATACAGGAGGTTGTTTTAAGTAAACAATGCAGACTTTTTCACCTAAAACATGGAAAATATGTTTTGTTATTAGTGAAATATTATGGAGTGGAGCTTTTTTTTCTTGTCTCTGGAACATTTGAATAGAAAAAATTGGTTTCTGAATCAAAAATTATGTCTGGATCAAATTATTTCAGAATTGAAAATCGTTTCTGAATTGTTACCCTGAAAATCGAAATCTTATCATTAGACACTCATGTCTTTCCACATTTACCTTTTGTCAAATTGAAAATGATCTCATAATTTCACAGAGCACAGAACTAAAATTCAAACAATTGTTATGGGGATTTTGCAGGTTTTTGCATCATTTACACACCAGTTTTTAAAATGTATTTCAAATTTCTTTTTGATGTATTCTTTCAGTAACATACTGGCCCCAAAAAATCTCATTATTAAGAGGAAAAGGTGCGTCTGTAAGAGTATTTTTGTGGTGTCTTTGTGCTTTTCTTTTTGCATGCAGGTAAGATATCTATCAATTACTCCCAGCAGCCTACAATTAGACCACAGGAACCTCCTCCGCTCTGCACAAGAACTCAACAATTCCGTGATTTGGAGACAACAAAACACACTTCTCAGCAAATAGAAACAAGATCATAGAAGATGGAGGACTCTAATTTGAGTTATTTGGTTTTAAGGTTGGAGAAAATGAGCAAAATAGGAAAAAAATCTTGTTGTGATGCTTCATATTTTTCTGCTGTCATCAGCTCATCTTCAGAAAAGGTAAGTGTTACTTGAAGCTGTTTGTTTTCAAAAACAATTAGGATTTTATTGGACTTAATTTCATTAAATAATTACTGTATTGAACTATAAGTAGTTTTTTTCCCCCCTAAAACTTCCAAACCGATGCAATCTAAATAGATGGGAAAGTCTCTCTCATATTTGTGAACAAATAATGGTGTCTTAGTGGTGAAACCTTTGCCAGAGACTCAAACATAATTGGCTGTTGGCAGATCATTTACTGACCTTTGAAATCAGTGTTTTGCAAATGTGAAGGAATAAAAAAGGTGGTTTGCGTCAGTGCAGTTTCCACTTTAATGCAACAATAAATCCCCACTTAATGGTGGAAAATATTTTTCAGAATAATGTTACCAACCTGAAGATGGTCAAAAATGTCCCAACGCACAGATTCTAGTGCCTTAAAATTTCTTCTTCTCACATCTTTCTCTTATTTTTGCTTTTAAGTAACAACATCCAACAAAGTAAATGTATACATATCTATAAATATAAAAAATTAATGTGCAAGGCTATCCAATTCCTAACTCTGTAGATGGTTTTGCATTTCTGTTTTTCTTTGTTTTCTGGTGTGTCACTTTTTTAAAGGCATTAGGAAGACGACAGAAGATTATTAGCAGTGGTGAATATTTATACTTTTATCACATAAAATGCTCAGAAAAATGGCATCAGGTTAGGGTTAGTGTGGATGTGTGTTTTTAGCATCGAAGTCTTACCGATAAACACCATTCCATATTTTATTTCTCAACAGTCTAAGCAATATTTTATGAGCAGGCGTCTTTTCTCCGTTGTCTTCCAGTTGCTACAGGCTGGTGGAGGTCACTCTGGGAGACGTGGGGTCAAACGCCGCTGGTTCCCATTGGACAAACTGCTTCCTGTTTTTTGGCTGCAGGAATCCAAACGGTATCTCAGTATTTTTGCAGACATTTACATCCCCATCAGAGTGACAGATTCCCCTGATGTGGCTCTTTGGATGCTTTCACAAAGCACTGCAAAGCTGAAATAAAAACACCATCATCACAACCATAATCTGTGCTAATTTCTGAGCCTGCCCCCTAGTGGCCACAGTTGACGGTGGCCTGATAAACCAGCATTAAAGGTGACTGATTATATAAAATTAGCTTTTTGCATGTTTTTCATATTTTCATTTGGTTCTCAATTAAAGTGACTATAAAAATAATTGTTTTTCTCATGGATGTCAATGCTTCATGAGATCAATGTTTTTTTGATCTCATGGATCAAAAGAACATTTTTGGTTACAGATATGTCAGCATCCTTTTTATTGGTTGTTCCAGTTTTGTTTATTTACTCTGGATATTTAAAATATCTTCCAGTTCCAGTGTTAAATGTAAAAATTAAAGTATTGACTGAGTATTACCAAGCATCTTTGGTCTAATTTAAAGTGCAAATATCTTTGTGTTTTTTCAAGTCTACTGAGCAAAAATATTTGGAAAGGTTTTGTGTCTATGCAATCTTTGCCATTACCATTATATTACTTGAAAATGGTCTCAAAACAGCAATATTATCATTTACAGCAATAACTTCTGCGACAGGCCTACTATATGTGCACACAGTCACCCTGACTGAGCAGGTTTGAGGCTCCGACTGCTGCCTCTAATAATGGAGAGAATGAAGTAAAGTAATAAATATATATGTGAAGAAAGCTGCCTGCCAATGCAGGCTGAAGTAATGCAATCATGGTTTCTAATATAGACGCAGTGCGGCGTTTTTGGCAAACTGCAAGCTATCAGAGAGTTGCCATCTCAGCACTCAGTGCTTTCCATTGCTTTGGAAGCTGAAGCAACTGAAGCACATGATGCTAAACTGATGGATGCTACTATTTTGGAAACATCCAAAATCCAGATATATGAGTCATTCAGCAAAAAGGTTGAAGGTTGAAGATGACTCTGATGAGATTGATTTGACTGATGAAGTCGTAGTTAGTTTCCAAAAGTATTTGAGTATTTTTCTGCTCGATCAGAGTTTTGAATCTGCTGGAATCTGTTAGTTCAGACATTTATTTTCACCCATCAGACTTACAATAACGATGCATTCATTTTTTTAATTTAGCAGCATAAAAAAATAACAGTACTCCTCATGTTAGGGGTTAAAGCTGTGCTGGGGTTTTGCTCCACAGCAGTGTGCAGGAAGCCCTGCGTAAATGGAAAATGTGTGGGACCAGACAAGTGTTTGTGCTCCGCAGGATATAAAGGACCACACTGTGATGAAGGTGGAGTGCAATTTCTAAAACCACTGCCAGGCTTATGTTTTCAATTTCTTAACCATTACCTGTGTCCTTCTGGATCATTTAGCGCAAGGATTTCTATCTACTGCGTTAATGATGTTCCGTATTAACTCCAGATGTGAATGAGTGCTGTTTGCTGAAGAGACCCTGTTCCCAGCGCTGCATGAACACGCTGGGCAGCTACCGTTGTTTTGGTGAGCACAGACACTCCCTAACTGCAGATGGGTACACCTGCACCAGTGATTAAAGTCCTTTTTCAACCACATATTTACATCTCCACAACGTAAAGCCAACAAATTAAAACCAGGAATAGATCTTACAGCCACATTTGAAGGCAATGTGGAAAACTAGAAGTAGAAAAATGGGTTTAGGTATTGTTTGGCGTCAGTTCTTGTCTGACAGTTGCAGATTGTGCTTCATTGCGTTACAACCCTTCTCTCTCTCATACAGTTATAACTTCAAGAAGGTCAGTCTTTTGGGATTAAATGCAAAACCATGAAAGAAACAAGCTGTTATGACTGACCTTCTTGAAGTTATAACTGTATTTTATCAATGACAGTATCTAAAACTAAAAAACTTACCTTGCAAAATTAATGCTCACTTTAATTCACCATAAGGAAGCGCTATGTAACATTATAACCTCAAAGCTCAGTGCATTTTATTGGTACTTTCTACGCTAAGGAAAAGACACGCGTGGTTTTCAAATTATTTTGAAATTAAAAATAAGAGAAATGTGCATTTTTGTCCAACCCTCTTTACTCAATAGACCTCAATAAAATCCAGTCTTCCAATAAGTATATATTCACCATTTGCTAACTAGCGCAACTAATTAAAAAGTTAGCTGCACTAGTTTCAAAGCATGAATGATTAGCATTAGCTCTGCTAACCCTAAAGCACTATACTGTCATGGTGTTTAGCATACAGTGTGCTAAAGCGCTAATTTCAAGTATGTTTCAGAAGCTTTGTTTCCACTGAGCATCTAATTGTGACAATTATAATTACAAAAATTGATTCATTAAATGGAAACACGGCAAAATAAAAAAAGAAAATCATGTTTTTCTATAAAAATGTTTTTGCATTAGTGGAATAGCCGAAGTTTGCCCATTTGTGTTGCATTCTTATTCATAAAGGAACTCCTTTAATTAAAAAACAGAATTCTGTCTTTAATCTTCTGAAATCAAAAGTTAAAATTCGTTTTTTTTTTTTTTTACTTTTATGTATTATATGTACAATATACAATACATAAGTGAAAAGGAAGGTTAAAGAGTTAAAGAGTCAGAATTTTGAGAAAAAAAAGTCAGATTTTTAAATCATTTTTTCCCAGCGGCCAGTTTGAGACCAATCGTCCTCTTCCTTTGTGAATCCATGAGCAGAACTTTTACTTAAAATAATGTTTTAATTAGATACATTTTGCTTTTATTTGAGTACCATTTTACATCTGTAACTTGACTTAAGTACAATTTAAGGAAAGGAACTTTTCTTTTACATCTTCTGAGAACTAAAGTGGGTCCCCTGGTTCTGTTCTGTTAGTGATTATATGTGTTTTAAGCCAGTGATTGAAAGAGGATGATAAATCAGTAGACCTCTGAAAAATGTTTCCCTAATCCTGTAAAACTGTGTACAAACTATCTCTAAAAAATATAATCCAACTCTTCCTACCACAGGATGTTAAAGTCACTTTTCCAGCGACCCTTGTGATCACCAAAAGAAAACCTGCACCCAGAAACGTTTGCATGAATCATCTGTGTTACGTTTGTTTTTAAAGAAACTAAAGAACAGTTTCCAGAGATGATAACTCAGCTCCTGCAGCTCTGTTAGTAATGGCGGTCTGCCCAACCAATTATCAAAAGCCTCTAATTAGCTAAAGTAAAGAAAACTGCGGACTCTCATCAGCGTCCGGTTGTGACCTCCGATAACTCAGTAGCCGACAGCTCCTGTCCTGTAATGAGCCGAGTCTCTCCCATGGCTGCTGGGGAAACATTCTCACACTGTGGGGGCAACTCTGGGTAAAATCTGAGCCAGAATGAAGTCACAAATTTATTCTCACTGCTGTGAAAATGTTTCTGAATCATTACTGGATAATACTGTGTTCTGGCTGGATGTTCGGTCCTTCTTTTTAGCAGAAATTGTTTGGTTTCCTGGCAGAAAAGTCCTTAAATGAGTTCAGAAGCCTACACTGAAATAACACAAAATAGTAAAAAGTATTTTTGCTTTAATTTCTAGTCCAAATCTCTTAGTACACTTGAAACAAGACTAAACTAACTTAAAAGTAGCTTTTCAGCAAGATATGAGAGTTTATTTTAAGTCAGTCATTTCTTAATATTGGTGAAAAATGATTAGTTCTACTACCTGTTTGTTTCATTTAACAATAAAACATTTTTCCTTTATTATCGGTGAAATAATCTGCCAGTGTAACTAGTCCTTTTTCATCAATATTTAGGAATTATTTACTTAAAACAAGCTCCTATATCGTGCTGAAAAGTTACTTGTAATGTTGTTTTGCCTTATTTCAAGTTTACTAAGAGATTTGCATTAGAAACAAGACAAAAATACTTGGTTAAATTATATGTTTTTGCTGAGTGTTTCTTAATCCAAAATCAGTTCTGATGGAAATAAATTGGAGAAACTACAATACAAAAATTAAAGAAAATTTCCACAGAGAATCTGGAACTAAAGTATGGATCTTACCATGCTAGCATTGATCCAGTACTGATACAGACCTGGCATCGATATTATCAATATTTTGGACCAATCCACTCACTTTTACTGTACGAAGAGAAGCGTAGAATAAGGTGCTGGTTTTTATCAGGCAACTAAAAGCTAATTACTTAAACTCAAAAAATTTTCATTCCACATGCACAAAGTGAACTTTATCCATGCAAACAACAAGCTGCCTGTTCAGGCCAGATCACTGGTTTCTTTTAAAAGTACATTTCAGTTTTGATCAAAGACAGAGACACGCTTTGGCATCCTGTCCTGAGTTTGTTTGTTTGTTTTTAAAGAACAGTTTAGGTTGTTCTTGTTTGGGCGTGAAAGAATCGCTTGTTGAACACGATGTAGATCAGAAGGCTGATGTTTGTCCACCGCGGCGGACCTGCAGGAACACTTTCGGCAGCTTCGTTTGCCTCTGCAGTGGCGGCTTCATGATGGGAAGTCTGCAGGGATCAGTGGAGTGTCGAAATAAAACGTCATAAACACCCACATAATAAAAAAAAAACATATATTAGATCTTTTATTATTTATTTCTGTCTGCCTCTAACAACCTAATCTAAGTGTTTTGACAGCGTAAACATTTTTTAAAATTATGAAAACAGGTTCAAGGTCGTTTAAATAAAGCATTTTTAAAGTTATAGAAACATTTACAATTTCTTTCTTGCTTAATAAAGAGTCAAATAAATTAAGCTTTCATTGCAGTTGCATCATCTTACTTATAAACCTTTAACTTGATGACATTTATTTGGTGTATGTAAAAAAAAAAAAAAAAAAAGCAAGCACATTAACATCATTTTGTTATCAACTTTGGCATCATTATGAACTATCTACAACCTTTTAGTGATCTTTTGGTTTTTTTACTCAGGATTCTTCAGTCCTTTCCACTCTTTTTTTTCTTCTTCTGGGTCTTGATATAACTTGGAAGAAGAGTCATTTTTTGTGTAAATTTAACCATTTCTGTGTTAATTTGGTCACATGTTTTAGACCCCAGATCTGCAGCCTGCAGCTCCGGAGTGGCTTTTTGAATCTTCAAGAATGGTTCTTTAAAACTTCAGCTAAAAATTATAAAGAGACAACTAATGTTTTTAAATATAGACATATTAACACATTTTTATTGTTTTTCAAATTTTATTTAAATTTTACATGTAACTTAATTTATATTATATCCTTGTTTTTTTTAAATAGTTATAGAAAATGCACCCCTTTTCTTTATGCAAAGATTTTAAGTTTTAATTTGTTTTGAAATGTAAAAGTAGAAATAAGATTTTGGTTCTTTAAAAATTGTAACAAATTCCCCATTATAAATATTTTTCAAAAGTCAAAGTTCCCTTTTTTAAAAAAACTTAATTTATCATTTGTGGCTCTAAATCAGTTTTATTTGGCTGTTCTGGTTGTTTTCCTTTACCAACTGTAGGAATGAGCAAGTTAAGGATAGGTATGGCGCTGAAACAATTGATCAAATGAGTCATGATTAATTTATAATCAAAATAATTGTGCACTAATTTAGCAATAACTGGAGGGTACAGACTCTAACAATAGCACTTTGTAGAAAGAACAACAGAGTCAGAGCAGTAATTAAGCCAAAATTGTACAAAAATATAAATACTTTTCGTATTTAAGATGAAAAAAACCTTCTTTGTCTGTAAATATGTTCTACCCAGTTTTAGTTTTAGCTTCACCTGGTTAAAATCCTGTAAAAATAAATCAATAAACAAAATAAAACAAAATAAAAAAAAAACGTCTTCATAAGCAGCTTTTGCTATCCAATTATTAATCCAAAAAATAATGAGGAGGCTAAATGACACTACTGGTTTAGCTGCAGATACATCCTTTGCTTCAAATGATCAAACATTCACTTAAGTAGTGCTTTATTTTGTATTTTAGACAATAAATGTTTAATTTTCTTATAAAAGGAGTTGATTATATTTGCTTATTTGCATCTTTTAATGCAAGTAAGCAGTAAAAGATGTTTATTTGCATCTTTACAATATTACAATCTATTTGTAATATTGTGCAAAAAAAAAGGCGTTTAAATGAAAAATATACAGAATTTTATCTTGTTAATCATTTGATCATCAGAACAATTGATTAGTAAAATACTAATTAGTTGCAGTCCTTGATAGTTGCTATTTTCTCTAATAAGAAAATAGGCCTGATATTTGAAAATAAATGATATGTTGTTTAAATGTTGTTTAAATGATATGTTTTCTGGTCTTGAAGGAAATGGACTCCTGTGTTATGCAGTAAACATTTGGAATAAAATAAATGTACTCAAATAAAAGATTTTTTTTACATGTTATGGGAGAAGACATTAAATGTAGATTTAAGGTTTTTCAAACCTACATTTAGCAAGATTGCCAATGAATATGTATTTAATTTGCAGGTTTTGCCCCAATTACACAGCAATTATTTTCAGTTTGTCTATTTTCTTTAGCAAATGATTCATCGCCATAATATTGGATGATTGCAGCACACAAAGCAAATCTCACACCATGCATGCAAAATTGACGCCCAAGAAGCGTTCAGTGGGAGCTTTTTCTGGCGATCTCTCTCCAGAATCAAACCAGAAATGTCACGATGACCGCCAGCGCTGCAGATTTCACTCACATGTTTAACATCAGGCCTGTAAAAGACTGAAATGATCAGAGCGCGTCCCCAGATGTTCGCCTCATCTGCGCTAACTGGCAGAGAGAGTGATCTTGTGAAGAAGAGCTTGGCAGTGGAGAATCCAGAGAGACCGTGTTTATTTGACGGCTCACCCACTCAGCTCTGGGATCAGCCACCAGCTCTTTCTGTTTTCATCTTCAACCAGAGCTCTGCTAAATTATCCCTCAAACAGGATCCACAGCAGGCGGCGCTGAAAAGCTTTGCTCTCTCAGTTTTAACTAGTATTAAAGTGCAAAGCAGCTTTTCTGTGAAAAGGATGAATGACCATAATATAAAGTCTGTTTCCTTCATATTCAATTCAATTCAATTCAAGTTCGTTAGTTCATCAGTTCATTGTTCAAATTAGTTTAAAGGTGACCTATTATGCTTCCTTGGATAATAGGAAGAATCATCATCACATTTATTGCACAAATTAAAGCTTATAATTAGATTTCAGTCTGCTCAGTTCAGCCTCTTTTCAGCTGTTTTAGGGCGTCCTGTCTCTTTAAATCAAAATACTCTGCTCTTGGCCCCAACCCTACAAAAATGGTTGCAAACGGATGTGCTATGATACAACCATATATACTTGAAAAATATAAGTAGGGCCTCCTGCACAGCCAACAAGAAAGCAGCATTTTATTTTTGTTATTTCATTACTTTATTCTTGTAAATGTATTTTATATATATATATATTCTTCGTGAGCCTAATACCCCATCGTAGCTTGTAGGAAAAGTACAAAGAAATTCTGGCTTTTGATCGAGTTGCCTCTTGTGTTTTTAAGTGTGTTTCTAATTTCTTGCTTTTTTCAATGTCTCGTTGAAGACCACATGTGCAGCCGCCACGCTCAGTGCATCGACACGGAGGGCTCGAACTCGTGTCGGCGTTTAGAAGACCACTTTGGAAACGGACACTCCTGCCGGCCCAGGAGAGCTCCACGGTCCAAGGCGGCCATGTTCCTCACCTACAAACTGTCCGAAGGGACCAGACCCGAACACACATTGTTCTTCTAGAGCTGCTTTTTAGAACCAGCACTGCTCCAGTTAAACAAAAATAAATTATATACTATAATACAGACCTAAAACAATAATAAATTTAGGCTGAGATGTTCTTCTGGAATCATAATAAAACTTAGAATTAAATGCACAACTTTGCATTTATTGGGAGTTTTGTTTTAATCTGACTGTGGGTATATTCACACTTGACACAGCTGGTCCAATTTAAATGGGCCAGAGTTTGTTTCCCCTGGTGGTTCGGTCATTTTGTGTAAATACACTGGAGCGAATCCTGTTGTGGACCAAACAAACAAACAATAGCAATGCTTAAAACGATCAAAAACTGTAAGATGTTGGGACACAAGTCTCCGTCTCCCAGTGAAACCAGTTTTACTTGAGCATGGACTGAAAGGTGGTTGATGAGAAAGACAAAAAACAAGTTTTAATGTGATAAAAATGTTGCAGCTGCCCATGTTAGCCAGAGAAAACACTTCTGCAGAAAAATGTAATAGTCAGACAAGGAAAAGGTTGTCATTTTAGTTTGAACAACACTGTACCAGCATGGTGGTGGCGGCATTGTAATGTGGGACTGTTTGCATTGCACAAAGTAGGTTGAATAACTTAATAAGGAGACTAAATATTGGAGGGGATATATGTTTACATTTGATCCTGTAAAGATAAATTTGACCAAGTGCAAATTAAAACATACAAATTTCCTGATTTTTATTTTTAAAAATCATCCAGGATGATGGCTGAGTCTCATCCTAACCCGGAGAAAAATCATAAAAAGCCTAATATTAATGTCATATTCATGTGAATGATGAGAGAAAGCAAACCTCTGACGGGAATTGTTTTAACAGAGAGCTGTTTTGGGTTAATCTGTGATATATTTAGCTGTTTTCCAGGTTTATAATCTCTGTTTTTTCTTCCTTCAGCTTCATTTATGATCCCACCTGGACATTAAAGAACCTACTGGAGGTTTTTCCAATTATGGAGTCACAAATATGACACGCACCATTGATAATTTATGCTATCTTAGCTTTAATTTTGGTTTTGCATGACTTTAACCCTCATAATTTGTTAATAAAAGGCTGACCTCTGCTGGATAGATAAAGGAAAATAATGTTTTTTGCTATCCTCTTAATTTCCAATAAGAAAAGGCAAGAAATAAATCCTGAAAACGAGGCTGGTACAGATGTGACGCACTTGTTGGCGCTGCAGAACAGACAGTTGTTTTCATATCTCAGTGTTTATCCACCAGCCTTCGCTTTATTTTATGCCTGAGGGGGAATGTTTTCAGACCCACTGAGTCACATGCAGGGCAGACTACCACACAGCAAGAGAGCACAGACAGGTCAGACCAACCAAATACCAGGAATCCTGTCTGTCAGCAGCTGTCTGCAGACCTCTTCCTGCATTGGGAGAGTTGCAGGAGGGGAAATTGAAGTTTGTTTTTGATGTTTCCCCTTGGTCAATTTCAGGTTTCCTTCCCAACGATTACGTCCGTGACCCCAGGAGAGAGACAGGAGTCGCGGTGCTTGGAGATAATAACTGTAATGAGAGGAGATGATGGTAGAGGGCACTATGTGTTGTGTCCTTCAGTTGTAGTCCTTTGATGCGCTGAGGGAGTCGGGTTTGTAGTGAGAATAAGCAGCTGCTGCCTGCTGAAGGGCCCTGCCACTGACCCCATTCATCCCAGCAGCAGGTGTCACACCGAGTCCCCGCCTCGGCCGCACGCACACACACACACACACACCCACTCACGTGCACGCCGGCGTGGAAAAAGCACCCGCGCTCTAAACGAGTGTGTGCGTGTGACTGTGAGTGAGGGGTTTCGGGGCGGAGGGGGGACCTGGAACTACTTACCGAGAACAAAGAGGGAAATCAGGAAAAAATGCAGCCTCTTAGAATAAATCTCACCACAATGCCGAGAAAAATCCCCAACCTCACCCCCAGAAACACAAGAAAAACCTGGTTTCTCTCTTTTCAAAGCAGTCAAAAGTGTCTTACAAAAGCAGAAATAGAAAACATTTTGGATAAAAGGATCCAGGCCCCCTCTCTGAAAGGGACCTCACACCAAGTTGTGTGTAATTCCAACCAGAAACTGGTTTATTTAGCAAAAAAAAAAAAAAAAAAAAAAAAAAAAAAAAAAGATTTAATGCCAAAGCACTTAGGCTGCACATAAAGGACAACAAGGGGTGTACTGAGTTGAGTATGGGTGTAAAACAGGGGAAATTTTTTTTTTTGTTATTTTCCGCTTCTCTGTTTATGCAAAACATGAGATGTCATCCGGGAACCATGGAGGCGCCAGGCAGAGTGACCTCTGCAGGGGGAAAAAAACTAAGAAAACAGTAAACATGTCAGAGGAATTCAGGCAAGTCAAAGCCTCGACTTACCTGAGATAAAACCATATCAACATTTTCACCCAAAGGAGAGCAAAAGAGAGAGAGAGAGACACTGACAAGTGCACCAGAGTCAGTGACAATACGTTGAAGGAGATGCTCGGAACAACCGTGCCACCCACGTTGCTGGAAGGCAGAGCTTTCAAATGCCACCACTGAGCTGTAAAACAACTAAAACCTCTGTCTCCCCCATACTGTCCTTTTCACTTTAGCTTGAATCTTTCCCGAAAGCTAATTCTCACATTATGCTCCCATTTGGAGCCTTTTCCCTCTGAGACACAATCCCACAGAGGTGAAACACCCAGTACTGTTTCCATTAATGAATTAAATCAAGCCAAAACTTGAACCCTTTGGTATTTCAAATGATAAATCACGTTAGGAGAGTCCGAAGAAGGGGGTTGTCAAACTCTGTCTGCATGCAAACACAGCTAAGCGCATCTGTTCTAGTGTTATATCATCATCCCCTTGCATTCACAAATCTGTGTTTAAAAGCACAACATGAAAAGGAAATTATTTGTTTCGCTGCAGAAATGAAAGTAGAATCACATCACGGCAGTGTGAGTAACTCATTATTCCCAATTACGCCGCGGGGATCGTTGAAGGCTGCCGATTAGCTTTAAAGCAGCAATGTCCTCTCCGTCACTTTTAAATCGCATTATGTGCGAGAAACACGTGTGAATCCCAGTTTTTCACTGTGATCCTGACATGAAAAGAGCTTGTGGGCGCCCACACTCTCAATGAATTTGAGTTTAGGTGTAAAAAAATATGAAATTGCTGCAAAAGCACTAAATCTGACCAAGTATTTTTGGTCAGATTCTATAAATGTTATAGTTTCTATAAATGTCTCAGTTCGCTTGAAAACAGACAAAACTAACTTACAAGTAGCTTTTCAACACAATATAGGAGCTTGTATTAAGTCAGTAGTTTGTGAATATTGATGAAACAGTACAAGTCATAAGTGAACATTTTAGCTTATAATATTGGAAATATTTGTCACTGTCAGATTATTTCACATATTAAGGGATTATTGACTTAAAACAAGCTCCTGTTTCTTGACAAAAAATCACTGGTATGTTAGTTTTGAGTCGTGGATCTCTGCAGCTCCTCCAGAGTGACAGTGGGTCCTTTGGCTGCTTCTCTGTGACCTCAATTCAGATTGACCAGAGCTTAAAACTTGGAGAATTGTTTTAAAGTAAATTCAGATTCTCTTAGGGCCCCCAAGTCAAAAGATGCAAAGCTTGCTCTTACCACAGGCCGGCTCTGCTCAATGTGCATCTCTTTCTTTTCCAGTTTCATCAAGAACTTTGGAGATGTTTGAGATTTGGACTGTTTGCAAGCCATCTTTAGTTTTTCTAGCGCAAAGTTTAAAATGCTCTTTGCTTTGTGGTAAGATGAATTTTTACAACTTTTCCTGATTTAATGAGATTTGCTTCAGATCTGTTTTTTTGTCACACTTTTTGTTAATTTACCTTGAATTCTTTGTCAGTGTCTCAACAGACAGATGTCTTGCTGGTTCCAAGCTTCCTATCGATCAGCCAGCTGCCACAGCTTCTTGTGATTAGCAAGTATTCACTTTGAATTGGAGGCTTAGTGACACAAATAAACCTGCATGAGTTTATTATTAGATTCCAGATTTTATTTTTCTACTTGCTCTGAATAAATGCTATTGATTTTAATTCAGTTTATTTAAATGGCACAGAAATTGTTGTTTCAAGACAAACAAATCCAAGTTACAGTCAGAAATATGTAAATTAAGTTACAAAACAATGACAGATTCAAATAACATTTCATACATTCCCTTTTGATCCTTGTAATCTGTTAGGAAAACCTTTTTCTAAAGAAATGAAACCAGGCGATTGTATCGAGAAAATGATTTTGAAGCTATTCCTCCTCCTTAAACAAATGTTTGGTGACTGTTGATTGCAACGAGTCGTTAATTTTACAAGAATTCCCACAATCAGCATGCATGTGGAGACTGCGGAAAGAAAAATAAAAGTTGTATAACGGTAGCAGTTTCTTCTTTCATGACTTTAGTTTGGTTTTTGTTTTTGTTAAGCATCCTTTAAGAATTGGGATTAAATTTCTCCTGATGAATTTAGTGAGGTAGTAGTCAAGCTTCTTGCACTTCTTTGTTTATTTTACATGAAAGAGCTTCAGCCAATCCATCAAATTACAATTTGAATCTTTCTATTCCCTTTTTCTTGACTTTCTCTATTGTCTCAGAGAGGAACCTACAAGGTCTTGAACAGCCACATTACAAGATAAAAGCAGCGACCCGACCTGTGCCCGATTCAGTCTTGGTATCAGAGAAGTGCGGTAGTGTTTGAGGGATTATCCACAGTCGAACAGGAAAGATTTGCAGCTAATCTTTATTGGAATGCCCACTCAAGAGAAGTTGAGGGGAAGTGGTCGGGACCAAAGGTTCGTTCCTCCTGGAAGCTGGTACTCACAGCAGTCAGGGCTAAACGATGACTAAGTCTGTTTACAGCTTGTTCCCTTTTACAGCATCAGGGAACTGAAGTCATGTGCTGTCCTGGATTTAAAAAAATAAAAGATTTTATTGCATTAAAAGCTGCAGTTTGTAACTTTTAAAAAATATATGTAGCCTATATTTTTTTACATATTTATTAATGCTGTCATGTTATGAGTTTATAATATGAGACAAATAATGTATGAAAAGATCGAGCTCCTCCACCTTCTCCCAGTCAAAAACCACAAGGAGGGTCAAAGCGCTGTCAATCATATTTGTTTACACGCTGCTAAATGTAATATTGATTTAGAAACAAGCAAAACTGTTTATCTGCTGCCATGGTAGGCTACACTGCGAAAAAAACACTGTAGTGTTTTAAATATTTTTGGTCTTATTTCTAGCACAAATATAGTACACTTGAAATGAGACAAAGCTAACTTACAAGTAACTTTCCAGCAAGACATAGAACCTTTTTGAATAAATAATTCTTAGTATAGTTGAAAAATAATTAGTTTCACTGGAGCTTTATTTCACTTATGACAAAATATTTATTACAATCTATTAGTGAAATAATCTGTCAGTGAAACAAATATTTTGTAAGTGTTTAAAAACCACCCAGCTGATGGCGTATTGTTTTTTTTTTGTTGTTGTCTGGAAAATGAGCCATTTCAAAAACCTTCGGAATGTAACACCACAAGTCAGCAGGCACTGTCCCTCACCAACCACAGCAAACACAACCTCGTTACCTAGCAACCATAGTGGAGCTCAGTCCACCACCTAACAACCCAAGCAGAGTTCCAGCACATTAGGTCAGCTGGGTTTACCGCTGTATCCGCTGTACAATGGCTGCTGGAAAAGACAAGTGTTTTGCTATTGACTTACCATCCAGAAACCACTGGCTGCATTCTTGTTGCTTGTGCAGGAGGCTCCACTTCTGCTTTTTAAAGATATACAGGAGTTCAAAATAGGCAGAACTGATCAGACTAAAATCTCATTGAATGATTTTTTTTTTTTTTTTTTTTTGCAAAAAAATGTGATGAACATGTTTTGTATAGCACATAGATCTATCCTAACCTGTTCATAGAAGAAAACCAGGTCTCCTTTGGCTTATTTTTAGGAGGATGAGAACAAGAACTGGACCGAAATGGGAGAAATAGTTGCCAAAGTGCAAAACAAAATACATGTATCGCATGCACAGCACTGTATGAGTGAAAGCAGCTTTTTATGAGGAAATAGGCACAAGTTTAATAAGAACCATGCTGGATGACTGCAAACAGCTGTCACTCTGGGGATGCATTCTTCCAGATGTCTGTTTTTCTTCCCCCTCTTTCTCTGCTGCTCATCAGATGTCTGGGACAGTTAAAGGAGAACAAGTTGGCAGCCAAACAGACATCCGAGAGAGTTCGGCCTTTTTTCCCCGACAGCCATCAGTGATCTCACAGAAACACCAGACGCAGGCTGTGCAATGCCTCCCGCCGGTAACGGCTTTGCCCGCTGGACACAGATTTCCAGCTGAGAAATGAAAAGTCTGTGTTCTGTCTAAAGGAAATTGTTTGAGTACTGTAGTGTTTAAATTACAACTTTGGAGATCCACTTTGACATCCAGCTGGAGATGTAAAACAAAAGCAATATTCAGTATTTACACTGTTCACTTATTCCAATTTCCACCCTTCAGGTTCGACGTGCTGCTAAGGAAGTGTATCAGTTTCTCGTTATATTCCCAAACTCACACAAACGAGGCCAAGCTTGACCTCAATGTCCACTTAAGCTAAACTCAAGGAGGAACCAACAAACCACAAAACCTCGCCTCAACCCGACCAGGCCGCAGCCCCTGCTGGCACCCTCTCCCATCGCTGAGATCTTATAAACTATCGGTTGAAATATTGTTTTACTTTAGGCTTTTCTTTGTCCATTTTGGCAGCTCACATATCAACACTGGCTTCAGCGCTAGATCTATGAATTACTGGCCCAACATTTCAGTTTGAAAACGGGTCTCAAACAGAAAAATGTGGTCTGTTTTGATTGAACCTTCAAATAATTTGACATGGAATGTTTCTCGAAGCCTGAGTTACGGTTGGAGTTTTCCTTCCAAATGCACCAAATGTTTATCTGTGAGGCAGGTGCTGCCAAAAAACTCCCAAAGCCCCAAGTGATTCAGCTTCCTGGAGCATGGCGGCTTTTGCTTGTGCAACACTGACATCTCATGGAGGAGCTGAAACTCTGCACTCAGATAAAGCAAAGTAATAAAGCCCATAAAATACTACAAATCTGCACAGATATAATATTACTGGGATGTATAACTCTCTATGTTTATTGGTGGACATTCAGTCTGAATAATTTATGTCTTGCAGTATTTATGTCCCTTAAATTGTTGCACATTTTGCCACATAACAGCCACACTGCAATAACACAAAATGTTCCAAAGTAATTTTAATCCAGTTTCAATTGCAAATATTTTAGTACACTTGAAATAATACAAAACTAACACAAGTAACTTTACAGCAAGAAACAGGAGCTTGTTTCTTAATATTGATTTTTATAAAGTATTTGATGCATTGGCAGTCTATTTCACTTGTAACAAGCCATTTTCCCCATGTTAAAAATGAAATAATTTCCAATGAAAGAAACACTTTTTGAAATATAATCTTAATAATTTCTTAATGTTAAGAAATTATTCACTTAAAACAAGCTACAAGCTTCTTCTGCAAATTACTTACAAGTTAGTTTTGTCTTATTTCAAGTGCACTAAGATATGCATTTGCAATACCATATTTCTAGTGCATATCTAGTTTCTAGACCAAATATTTTTGGTCTACTTTCTAGACCAAAAATATTTGGAAATGTTTAGTTTTTTCAAAGCATGTGCATTGTAGAGAATTTGCGTGAATAACCGACACAATGGAGAACATAATTTAGAAGTGGTGTTTGATAGAGAATATTAGTGAACAATGTAAATAATTTTAAAGCAGAAAACTAAATGCTAAGTCTTTCGGTGGAGCTCTGTTCAATCCATAGGAAAATGAAAAGAAGCTGAAAATCCACCACAACATGGTTCCACCATTACTGAAAAACTGAGCAAGAAGATCATTAATCAGAGAAGAACTGTGGAGGAGCAGCTGAGATTCTGTTGACAGGACCGCTAATAGAGCTGCTCTCCACAAATCTGACATTGACGGATAAGTTACAAGTTTAAGGTAATCTATAGTGCTTTCCTGTTTGTACAAATGGTTTTGAGAAATGCACTTTTGCAAACGTAAGAGACAATTTAAGAAATGCACAAAGGGACTGAGAAAAGCAAAGTGATTTTTTTGTTTACACTAATTAAATTGGATTAATTTAAAGTTGTTGTTTTTTTTCCTAAACTTTCCAAAGAAAGGGGATGCTGTTGCTATGAAATATAATTTTTATTTTAAAGCTTATTACAAATCTTCATCGGGGGTACAAATATATTTGAAGTGAAGTTTTTTTTTTTTTTTTTATCACAAAGGTATGTCTCGCAATCAACCAGTAGGGGGTGCTAGAGATTAATGAGTCTTTCCGTGTGGGCAAGCGATGGATGGATGTTTAAATTTCATTAAATGGATTGAATATGTGTTTATATGTAAATATAGTAAAAAAAAAAAGTAGAGTTAATGCACTGCATCGTGTGAATTTATATATTTGACCAACATTTTTTGAGATGACTGACAAATCATTGTCTTGGTTGGAAGCATTTTGGCAAACATTTTATATTTTGAAATATAAATTTCTGCTAATGTCTGTTTAAAATGTTTAGCTTTCTCACTGCTGTGTAAAATGTGAACTGAGTTTAAAAGTTCCCATGTGTCCCCATGAAACATAATGTTTGTTAATTATTTCTTGCAGCATAAACTGTAGGAATTACACCAACTGATGAAGCATTGATAATGCTAAAAAGTTAAGTGGTTTTGTTCCATAAAAGTCCAGTTATGTTCCAGTCCCAGTAAAACCAGTAACAGCCCATCCTGCCCCCATTATGTGATGGTTACATGACAGCCACAGTTAAAACCTGGTGACATCATTTCTCACCCTCTGGGAACGGTTTCTCTCCCAGAGAGCTGAGGCATGAATTCCCATGTGTGTATTTCGGATCAGTTCTTGTTCATTCAAACAGTTTGACCTTCCAGTAACAATCTGATGTCAACAGTTCAACCACGTCATTTACAGATAATGTTGCCGCTCTGAAATATTGTAGAAGCTGCCAAACATGATTTAAAAAAAAAAAAAACCTAATAAGTAAAGTATTGAACTCCACTGTTTAAAAGCTACAAAGCACATGTGTCGAACTCAATCTAGCTTTTTAGACTCCAGAGGGGAACATAAATATTTTATCAGTCAAATCAAAGCAGTTTTATCTGTATATTGCTAAATTATATCAGTCAGTCACTCCAGTTTTTCTCAGAAATTTGCGGAAAATCAACACATCCCTGCAATGTTTCGCCATAACACATTATTGTGAGTTTATCACAAATTTTAGGCAAAAATAGTGAAAAACATTGGGTTATACTGATACTAACGCCAACCTGCAGGTGGCAGTATTTCTTTCTTCTGCTATACTGCTGCCTCAACTTTATAGACGTCAAATCATGGTCCGTGATCAACACAGCGACGAACAAAAAGTCACATTTATATGGAGTGATAATAGACTTTACCGTCAACCAGAAGCATTAATATGGCAAAATACCATATAAATATTTCTAAGTTAGCTAAAAAAAAAAAAAAAATAAAATAAAATAATTGATTTTGATTGCAAAAGAAGAAACAAACAAAAAGAAAAACAAATTAAATCTTATCAATGTAAAAAGATGTTCAATAGTATTTACCTTTACCTTTAAGAAGTATTTATCAAATGAATAGGCATATAGTAAGTTATATTTTCACTGTTTGCTTTTTAATTGCAAATAAAAATTGTTAGGGTTAAATGTTACTTCGCTAAGGAACAGTTTCCCAAATATTAATGGTGGTTTATGTATTTATTTAAGCCTGTTTGAATGATTTTGACCACTTATGGAATAGAAAAGATCCATAAAAAGGGAAACATTACAGTTGTACACAATATAATAATTCCACTTTAGGAAAAAAAAATATTCCACTGAATAAATAAATGCCTCAAATCAACATGTATGCCAATATCTAAATATTAATCTTCACATTTTATCAGATTTTTATCAGATTTTTACATAACTGTACATAAAGATACTTCTGAAACTAAGTTTTGTTTCTGGCATTAAAGATAAAAATATAACTAAATTAAAGCTGATTATAAAATAATCTAAACACAAACTGCTGCTTTTTATCCATTTGACATTGGGCTCATATAGAAAAAGTCCATTCACTGCTCCCTGACTCCTCATGTCCTCGTAGTTTGATCCGTTGGTGTAATCATTTTTCCCGTGCACAATCAGTCATCAGCATTGTTTGAGAAGCAGTTTATTTTTGCCCCTCGCTGCTCGGCTAAACCATGAAGAGGTGATGTCATGATGGCTATCGCTTACAGAGCCCCGGCTGCTCCAGATGTACAGACCTCCACCTCTCTGGAGATATGACATCAGACTGAGTGTCAGCAGGGGAACATCTGCTGGATGACTGGCTGACCTGATGCAGGATATTAAAAGCGCAATATTTTTTTTTAATGCTATATGGAAACATTTAAAGTCTAACAGAAGATGAGAAAATGTTGATTTAAAAAAGCATATTGAGTTGGTTAAACATGTTTTGATTTTTGCTTGATTTCTGCCTTTTTCTTTCATCTTTTTCATAAAGTTTCCCAGTATCGATTGTACTTGAAGTTTGTAGTTCAACAGTCAAAAGGCAAATATCTCTTGACTCTGAAGTGTTTCCTACAGCTTTCAAATTGGGAACAGTTCGACAATTATCATAGTTTCATGGCCCTGAAATGATAGAATAACAGAGCTGTTTGGTTTCCATGAGCACTTCAGAATGATTTCAGGTCAGCATTAAATATGGAGTTTCACATCCGGGAGCCCCTTCTTCTTTTTGAGTTCAACTTGGCTCAAATATTTGTGTATCCTTCTACAAGTTTCTCTGACATTACAGGCAGATAGTAGTGAGCAGGAGACAGGTGACCAGCAACAGGTGTAGAGGCAGTTGGATGAAGTCTAACATGTCACCCTTTCTTTGTGCAAATTGAGCTGCGACAACTGTGCTATCGAGGGTTAATTGTCCTTACTAACACGTGACTGTGACAGCTGCTGTCAGGCTCTGGCTCTTCAGCTCAGTAAACCATCGCAGGCCTCCCGCCACTCAAAGTTTGGTTGATCTGGGGAGCAAGGCACAATTTCAGTTTACACATGCTAAGAAGCTTTTTGTATTAGAGTTCCATTTTGCACACACACTTCCCCAAACGAACTGGACTTTAATCAAACCAGAGTTTAATTAAAACGGTCTAAACAGGGCTGGTGTGAATGCACCCTTAGTGTGCCCTTTCTTCCATCAGAATACAGGGGCTGAATGTTCTGTTGTTCCATTGCATGAAATCCCAATGAAATGCATATATTTTTTTGTTGTAACATGACAAAAGATTCAATACTTATAGGGTATGAATACTTTATTGTGCATGAGTACCTCATTTCTCAATACTTTCACTACAAAATTAAAGAAATTGTTAGAATAGGATAGAATCAAACGTTTTGTTCCCTAGGGTAAATTTGTAATGGACTCAAGGGTGTTTTATGCATAGTAACAAATGCTTAAACAAGTAATAAATACACCTAAAATACATATAAAGAGTTAAAACAAAGTCTACACACACACACAGCAATTAAAAAAAAACCATCATAACACAATATTATTGCACACCTTCCAGAGCTCAGCTTACTGTTAATTTGTTTAGCCTGAATAACTACTGATAACATCCTCTGATTGGTGCATTCGCTGTCTCTGTGCAGCAAACGGTGGAAGAGGTACACCAAGATCCCCTGGAGACAGCATTCAAATATTACCACCCTCAATATTTCTAGAAGGACTCGCAAAGCGGGAGCCAAATGAGCTACCCGTTTGAAATGAGAGCTGGCTTGATGCACTACTGTCATGCTTTGCAATGCTGCAAAAAATTTTAGCGTCACTGCCAACAGCCCTCGTATGACAAAATGAGTAGCATGCCCGAAGGAGTGGCGGCTCCGCTTGTGTGTCAGTCATCGTAAAGCGTTTGGATCCATTGCCACTTTATGGAAGTCCAATGTTGTAATCGGTCCACTCTTCCTCCAGCTGGTCAGAGACAGGCAGCTCTCCAAGGTTTCTAAATGGCTCCATCTCTGTGTGAACCCTGAGCTAACAGAGCTTACGACCATAATGCTGATGTCCCATCTGCGCACTTTGTAGTTAGCATTATGGTGTTGTGGAGCTTGGCCTGTTTTGGGTCCAAGCAGAGAAAGAGATGACTGTTTTAAAAGCAACAGGTTTGTGTTTACATGAGGAAATCTGCCTATTGTAATTAATGTTTCATTATGATTTCTGTCTTCCACAGCCCAATAGCATTAGTCTTAAAGAAATACAAATTTAGCATTAAAAATATCCTTTCAACCTCTTAGTAAGTCTTTCAGAGTATTTTTGTAGTTCCTAGTGCAAATAGAAACTTTCCAGTAAAATCGGATATTTTATATGTTATAAGTGAACTAATCTGCTGCCAGTTGAACAGGTACATTTCCATCAACATTAAAGATTTATTGACTTGAAACAAACTCCTACATCTTGTCGAAAAGTTACTTGTAAGTTAGTACTATTGGGTGAATTCTTCAGACAAATGGCGGATGTACAAATAGCAAACATCTGTAATAATAGAAGTTGTGTACTGACTTTAGATTGTTCCTCCTAAGGTCCAGAGATAATAATGAATGGAAGTCAATGCACACTCCCTGTGAAGACAGAAAAATGTAATATGTGTGTGTGTGTTTTAATATTTTAACTTAATGGGGTCTGCTCCCCTGGAAATTAAAATACAATCTCCTCAAAACTACGCATTTCCAGTCATCTGAAGAGCATTTTACTATTTTTATGGGATTAATAAACCTTACAACAGTTTATTATCAAGGTAGAAGTTCAGGTTACGGACTAGTTCTTATTCAAAATCAATATTCATAGTTTTTGAATTTTGATTTTCTTTGGCCAGGATGGGGATTGAACCCATGACGCTGGCATTTTTAGCACCATGTGCTGACCTTCTGAGCTAACCAACCACACATTATGTTGAGCTTTCATTGATCTAAGAGAAACTTACATGATTTTAACAAAAGTGCTGATATTTTAAAAATTCATACTTTTTAGTTTTATTCTATTTTGATGTGTTGATTTGTGGTGATTGAACCCATGATCTTGGCATTATGAGTACCAAGTTCTGACCAGCAGAGCTAACCAGCCATATGTTGAAGCCACAATGATTTCAGAAACACTTACATGATCTTAAGACAATAAAATTGAACTTTAGATTTAAATGGGCCAGTATGGGAATTGAACCCATGACATCAGCATTATTAGCTCTGACCATCTGTGTTGATTTTCTGAAGACTTTGCATTTTATTTGGCAAGTATGGGGATTAAACCCTTTTCCATGCGCGTCTTTTCATTCACGTCTGTACTTTTTAAAGTGTTTTTTCTTCTAAGGTCATGGAATCGGGTAGAGGAAGATTGTAAAAGACGCGGGTTGCTAGCAGCTCACCGCGGCTGCGTACTTTCCGTCTCTAGGCAACCGTGAGTTCAGCGTCGGTCCGTAGCGTTCAGTGGTCCTTCAGCTCCCGCCACGACAGTGTAGCTGACCTTAATATTGCCTGTGTTTTATTTTGGCCATTATTATTAAACTTAGTGTTGATGTGTTTATTATAGTCATGTCTATCGGACAGTTATGCATCGGTTCAATACGGGACGCACATTTAACAGCCAAATGTGGGACGACCCCGTATTTTACGGGATGGGTGGCAATACAGTTTTAGGGGCACTACAGCGCCCCTAAAACTGGGCTAGAAACACCACTGGTGGTTGGTGTCCTTCTTTGTATGCATCAAAATCAATCAGAATATTTATAAATATTTATGTAAACAATAAACCTGAAAAACTCGTTTAAGGGATGAACATTTTGGAATTTTTCCCTCTGATACCCTTAGTGGATCAGCATAGTAAACCAGCAAATGTAATACATTTCCCCATAATGTCAATTCATGCACAGCATATATTTCCTGAAATTTAATTTCTTTCATGTTAGATGCTTTAAAGATGCAAATGTTTGCCTTGTGCCAGCATTATGCTAAATGAAAAAACAGATGTCTGACACTCTTCTACCACAAAATCTAATTTGTCAGCAAACCTTTTAAGCAGCAACAGCAGCAGCATTCTCTTTCTGCCAGTTTTCTATGATAAAAGACTGCAGAGTGACTGATTGGGCACTGGAAGTAACAGCATTTCTAATAAGTAAATATCATTTATTAATATTTTCTGTGTTTTTGTGACTTCATTCCAGTTTGTCTGGCATTGTTTTCTTGTGCTAAGAGAACTGGATAGTCTTCTAAATACCAGTCAACCTGATTATTAGAAGCTCCAGAAGGCCCAACATCTATCATATATATGAACTTTGCAGGCAATGACTGATATTGCAATTTTTATTGTTTTCATTGTTGATCCTAGCAAGCATCGATAAAACTATTATCAGATGATCTACAGCTAACTGAATGCCAGAAATACTTACAAGGATTGTCCTTGATGCTTTATGATATCTCAATTTTCTTTGAGATATCATAAAGAAAATTTAGATAAAGCAGTAGTAGTAGAACATAATGTTATATTTATTAAACGTGATTGTTTTACCGTAGCAATGCACAATGTCTTCCTGAATTTCAACATCTGTTCAAAACTACTGTAGGATATTTTATAGCATGTTGACTGTTTTTACTGCTGGATAAATTCCCGACATTAGCAGATGTGCAAAACACCCAAAATGATTTATTTATTGTTTTGCTTTTATTTCTATCACAATGAAACTGAAAATGAAAAAGGTTTCTGGACCAATTTCATACTTCTATATATCATCTCAACATCAGGTTTAAAGTCTTTTTTTTTTAATTTGGGTCTTTTAAAGATTTCTCTGAGCCATTGTTTTTCAACCTCTGAATGATTATATGCAATCATTTTAGATTTTTTTTTTATCTATGCAAGATTAAAATGATATTTCTAGGTGAAAATACACTTAATATTTGTATTATGTTGTTGCACACAATGTGCAATGGTTTGTCTTGGACTTTATGTCCTGTCTACATGTGGTATTTCAAAAAGGAGTTCTGTTGCGTATCTGAAAAAAATTGGGTTTATACAGGAGAGAAAACACTCCTTGAGCAAATGAAAACACCAATAGCGTTGGAAACAATGCAGAACACTCTGTAAGCATAACTCTTGGCTCATGTACACTGCAAAAACATAAAATATTACCAAGTAGTTGTCGTCAAGTTTCTTGTACAAATATCTTAAAACACTTGAAATAAGATAAAACTAACTTACAAGTAACTTTTCAGCATGAAATAGGAGCTTGTTTTAAGTCAATAATTCCTTAGTATTGATGAAAAAGTACAAATTATATTGGCAGACTACTTCACTTATTACATGACATTTTTCCCATGCGATAAGTCAAATAATCTGCCTATGAATATAAGACTTTCTCATCAATAATAAGGAATTATTTGGAGTCATAACTCAGAAATTCCAACTTCTCAGTTTGACAAATCAACCGCAACCCTGGTGAGTTTCAATATGGCTGCTACTCGCATCAACAACAGTAAGCGAAAACATGTTTATTTTACAAGACACACAGGTAGCAACTCTTAACTGAACAAATGAATTAAAATTGGAGTTTGCATGTGGAAAGTACAACTTATAACGATGTTTATAAGAGGTACTGCGAATAATGACTACTTGGGCAAAAGCCATATTGAAATTCAAACATCTCCGAGGTAACTGGATAAGATGATGTGACTGACGTCATCATTTCCGAACGTTTTCTGTGTTTTGCAAAACTTCCACTTTGGAGCCTGTTGTCAAATGCTAAACGAGAGACCAAAACGCAACAAAACATCTCCATCTTATTGTTCTGGCATTGTCATAAAATGGGGCCTTAAAAATAGTCCCAACAACTACAATGTGCTACCTATAAAAATGTTGCAACAGCACATCAAACTTCCTTCTGAGTGGTTAACTTTGTTAGGCTCGCGAAATTAACGTGATATTCAGTGGTTGCATCTTCAGATATCAGAACTGGCTGTGACGACTGCGGCAGGTTCTTCTGCATGGATCCAGTTTAGGTTCAAAACTGTTTATTCAACTGGATTCGCTTTAGTATAGACGTTCAAACCGAGACGTTTGCACGCCATAAAGGTCAAATTAACCTAATTAGAGTGCTACAGGTTTATTACAAAGTTATTGTAAGATTCAATGCCACAACGCCTGACAGTGTCTGTATAAACTCAGTGGGTTCCTGTGTAATGGGACTGTAAATCTGCGGTCCAATGAATGAGCGTACAGCTGCCGCGTGCGCGCGCGCCTGTGCATGTGTTAAGTGTTTGTGTGTAACAGGGAATCCTCTAGTTAAAAGTTTAGGAAATCTTTCTACTGTATCATCATCATCATCATCATCAACGTGAGATTACCGCCCCCCACCCTCCGTCTTCCACCCCCCTCTCTCTCTCTACCTTCAAGCGCTGTTTTCCCAGATTTATTCACGTGCAGCTCGCGCCCGCCTCAACTCAGACATGCTGCCGCCAGCTCTGTGACGTCACGTTCGACAGCAGTCGACACCGTTCGGAGCGTAATCCTCCGCGAGTCGTCAAGACAAACTAGTTCCACTCGTTGTGGCAGGCGCGAATTTCAGAGATTTAGTTAAAAAAAAAAAAAAAAACAGATGTTATTTGATTAAAAAATAAGTTATATAATATATTTTAACTTTTTTTTCTTCATAAAAATATCTTCTTCCTGATAGGTAATTTTCTTAATTGCACCTGTTTTTTGTACACTCTAAATATGATTTTTTGCTTCACTTTAATGTGAAGCTCTGGTAACCAAATTTCTTAAACTGGTGTAAGTATTCAAGATATTCTGGGTTAAAAATGATGTACTCAAATACTTCTGCAGAATCATAAAGTTTAACATTTGCACAATAGGTAAAATAGGCACCAAAATAAGTAAGTAAATGTTTCATACTTGATGCATAAACTTTGATGGTAACATGTGTAAGAGTTGGCTGTGTTCTTGGACACAGTATTTCTTAAATAAGATCACTTTTTATCACATTGCAATCAAAGTGACTGAGAGGAAAACTAAGTGCAAGAGTTAACAGAAACCACCTAAGCCAAATCTAAAATTACAGAAAACAGAACTGACTTTATCAAGGGAAAACATTTTTAAGTTTTAGGAGTAAATTTACTACCAGGTCAGGAGCTTAAAGTAAGAGTTTTGTCTCATCTGAAACTGTTATAATACAAATTATAGGATGTGTTTCATTTGATTGGGAGAGGGAGAAAATAACACATCTATAAAAATACATACAAAAATACAAAGTTTACAACAAAAGTTGTTAAACTTTTGTTTCTTATGACTGCATCAACTTTACCTAAAAGAAACAATCTGAGGAGGAAAAAGGTCTCCCCCTTTATGAGAATCTCCAGTAAATCAGCGAGAAATCTGCATTGTTTCACAGTTACATAATCCATGATTTCCCTGCTGTGAATGAAGATGTTAATGCAGGAAAAAAAAGTAGGTCCTCTTGTTGTCTGGGGTGATGCTGCATCCCGCGGCGTGATACTGGCGCTGAGCGGAGAGTGAGGCGGCCTGCCGACTCTCTGACGCCAGGTCGAGCTGCTGCAGACTCAACTGAGGCGGTGGGAGCGCTGAGGAGGGGCCCGCATACAGACCCAGTGCCGGGGCGACAGGGACAGGAAAGGTAGTGAAAAACTTTTATTCATTTATATTAAAACACAAACGCAACGTTTCTTCATCTAGGTTTTCCTCTTGGTAAACTCTGCGCGGCTTCGTTTATGAGAAAGTAGACCCCAACGGTCCGCAGCTCTCAGCTGTGTGTCAGTTGGAAAGCTTCAAACTTTTCCTCTTCCCTTTCGGCTCACATCGTCACATTAGAGCCATATTTAGCTATGTTTTTACCACACTGTTGCCTTTTAGCCTTCTGAAAACTTGAATTTTGAGGTCTTTTAGTAAAACGTATATCGATTTAGTTCTGATTCCGCTGTTGATTTGATTTAAGATTTTATCTTTAGCAGTGTTTATTAGGAACCATTCCAAGTACAAACTAAATGTGAGGCTCTAAATAGAACAATTGGGAACTAATGCATGCAGAGTTACACGATGTGAATAAATTGGTGGTGTTACTGTGTCACACATCTGTTTTCTTCACATCCAAATGACAATTTGTCTGAGTAACTTATAAATATGTGCTAAAAAGGCCCTAAAAATAAAGAAGGTGTCTTCAAACTGAGGTGGTAATGTTTAATTTATGATTATTTAAATACTATGAATACTTTGGGATGAATGAGTGAACTAAGCCTGTCACTCATACAAATGTAAGCTCACTGATTCATCCTCTGAGGTTCTGATGTTCTGCAAACCTTGAGTAACAATATCCCAATTTTAGGGTATCATCATATTTACACAGATTAAAACACAAATACATAATACAATCCAATTGCTTTTATTTAAAACATAAAAGCAACAATTAATACCACTTCTGCAAATGTAATGAGATATATTGATTACTTCAGTTATAATAATGCCATGTATTGATTCATTGATTACTTTTTGACACAAAATTGTAGATAGTAATATACAAGATACTCAACTGTTAAGTGTTTTGTGATCAGAATAGTATACCTTTTTTTCCCCCGCTACATATGGAGTAACAATCAAGTATAACAAGCTAAAATAAGCAGGTAAATTATTATGAGTAGAGCCCTGCACTTGGTTGTTAAGCAGAAATAGTTTCAAACACCTAATAAAGTTTATGGTTGGCTCGACATTTTCATGCTGTGACTCAATAACAATTTATATGTGTTTTTATCACCAAGAAAATAATTAGGTAAACACAAGTCAAACTTCATATTTCCTAATTTCTTGTAAACAAAACAAATAGGGTGCATTTTACGCAAAATATAAAATAACTGCCAATGCATAATAGCTTAGAAACGGGTTCATTAAAAATTTAACAAAGAAAATCCAAAACACTCAGAACTAGCATTTTTCCACTGCCAACAGATTGAAGGTAAATAATAATAATATGCATAATTATTATAATTCTTTTCTGTCAGTCTTGTCATTCATAAAATCTTTCAAAAATATTCCTCCTTTTATGCATCTTCATAATTTTTCCACCGTTATCATTATTATTTTTGTACATTCAGATCTCCTAAGACCTTTTCAGGGCCTTTACATCATAGGATGTGTTTTGTTATGTTGCTGTATTTGTGAATTCATATATCTTTGCAAAAGAACAGAGGAAAACAAAGTGAGGGACCTACAGCAGCTAAGCCTAGATCTGCTGACATTATTGAGGATGACATATCAGATTACCCAAAGGACAGGAATTTGTCCTTGTTCATGCTACAGTTCCAGTTGGATCATTGCTCTGCTTTTTCCAGCATGGGAGCATTTTTAGCGCTTTGTGAGACTTGTTCTTTGACAAATTAGACGTGATTGTTGTAATCTTTTCAGTTTATATCTGTGCATGGTAACATCTACCAAAAAAAATCTGCAGAGAACAACGCTAAACCAATGCCAAGTTGCAGCACTTCTTGTATGTCTGCATGGTGTGGATATGGTAGACTGGATGTGACGGGGTGAGGTGTCCTCTCTAACATAACACTGAGTGCCAAGCATGTTTGACATGGCATCTTGAAAACCCATGTGTTTGCTAGTTATGTCTGCCGTGGTCATTTGTGGACAGCTGTGTCTGGGATGTAAAGAATCTGATTCCAGTAAGGCAAAATATGATTTACCTCCAAACAACACAGAAAAACATAGTGGTTTGCTATTGTTCTTTGTTTGAAGAGACAAGATGGTTTTACTTAATCTTTACCGACCCTCGTTCTGTGTTTGTATTCATGTCTGTCAGGAAGAGTGACCCCAGCGTCTAAAATGAGCCTCCTGGGTCAATGCCATGTCTAGTCAGGGAGGGCAACACCTCCTGTCTGTCTGTGGTTATTTCCAAGCCCTGCTCTTAGACTGCCATATTGACTCGAGTGGCTATGGCAAGAATCTGCATCTGCTACTGCATGGCTGCTTGTCTGCAAGAGATGGTTTCCTTAGAACCAAATGAAGTATTTACTGTTGAGTTTGCCACCTCGTATTGTAGTTTTTTTCTTTTAAATAATCAAAATTCTTTGTTTTAAACTTGTTTAGTGTACACCTGATAGTCTGGTGGACTTGTTCAATTGTCCACCAAAGTTGCAACATTTGTTAAATTTTCAGTTGGTGCAGTTCGCTTTCACATTGCACTGTGACAAATGAACCAAACCCTTTGAAAAAATTGTTTTCCCCCCTTTCCTGGGGTGGCGCTGCACCAAGAACCACTAAAGAAAATGACATGAAAACTTTTAAGAAGACACTGAGCGAAATTTTCTTCTTCATGAAATGTAAACAAAAATGGACTGGTGACAGAATTTAGCGGTTGTAGGATTACTCTGTAGTTAATGGGAAAGACCACAAGCCATTTCTTGCTTGTCAGTTCTTTATGTTCTACCAGACTAGAATTTGTACATCTCGTAAGGGAAGGAAAAGCAAAGAAGCATTCATTTAACCAGCTGACCAGCAGTGCGCAGCAACAAGTGGTGCTACTCTCTTCCACACAGCCGGACAAACTCACATCACCTCAGCCTTTTCTCTGTAATTTTGTGAACAATAGTTTGAGTAGAAATGATGTCAAACCTTAGTTATGCCATGAAGTTTGCTAAATGTCAGCCGATGAGATATTTAGTGGGTAAAATCAAAACACTAACATTAAAAGCTGGTCTTTTTGTAAGAATAAAACTCATGCATGGGTTTCTCCAGTGTGATGCCTTGATCTCCTTCTCTGCTATTTTTTTTAACTGAGTTGTTACCATTTGTAAAGCACAGTGTCTGGTTCATCAGTAATGAGCCCTGATTACAGTTCGTCTGTCATACATCTCTGGCTGCACCACTCGTACTTTTGCTCTCTTTTTCTGTCTCTTCATGTCTCCCCACCTTCTTCCTCGCTCTTTCTCTTTATCTATCACCCTCTCTCGCTTCCTGCTTTTCTCCGTTTATAGCTGCTGACTCCATTGAGCGAGGGTTAATGGACGCCCCATCTAGGACCCTGCTGATAAATAATGTAGCTTCTTCATAATGCCCCGTCCCTGGGGAAGGTCCAGAGAGCATCATTACTGCCTCCTCATCCTACACAGCGCAGGCTTAAATTGATTAACAGATATTGGAGCGGTGCAAAGTGATCCATGTGGCTAGTGTAGTGGCTAACAGCTCGCACCAGGTGGGTCAAACCCCTCGCCTGCCTGTGTCGCATGCTCCCATTATCTCCAGTCTCTGTCCAGTGGGCTAACTGATGACCATGACATGCTACCGCTAAACTAATAGGGAAGCGCTGCGCTCGGGCTCGACTGTAGGGAATGTCAGGAGAGCTTTTTTATGGGTCTGTTGTGCAAATGATTGTGCGTGTTTCAGGGTTATATGGGGAAGAGAGCAGCTCCAAAGTCACTGCTGGCATCTGTTGGCTCTTCATTGACTAGGAGGAAGTTTAAAGCTCCATGGCAACATATAGGAATCACTTCAATATAAGGAGTTAATTTAAAGGCTTAACTATGATATTTACTCTTTTGTCTGACTGAAAACTAAATAGAGCATATGAACATATGATCACTTATTAAAGAATTAATCATTAATTTTAACGCTAATAATGTTTGTTGCATGTTGCTCCTGAAAATATGGTTTTTAAAGTTTATTGGTTGAATTTTCACCTTTTTTATGAAATGATTTGCTCTTGTTTTTTGGTTCACAAACCTGCCAAAGTCAAATATAATACAATTACCATAGAATATCTGTGGAAGTAGTTCAGTGACTGAAAAGATGAATAAAATTTATTTAAAAAAAATAAAGAAATACTGTCAGTCACTCCTTGATGTGGGACTAAAATGTTTACTTGGCTATGAAAACTAAAACTGTATAAAAAAAACCTAGACATTTTAAAATACATTAACCAACAGTTATTACAATCCAACAGTCCTTTGTGCCATGTATATTGCGCATACTGATATTGTAATGACAATATATTCACCATATTTTGTGCATTCCTGAGTGCTGGGATGTAGTGAGATTATTTAAAAATTTGACATTTTTCTGACCAGATTGTCCAGTCAGCTTTAATGGTTGGTAAAACTTTGATGTGTCATCACAAATTGGATTTCTAATCACAGCCAAACAAACCTAGCAGTTTCCTGTAAAATAGATACAAGAATGTTACATCAGTGACCGGGGGTTACTCTTCAGAAAACACAAATTGTATTGGAATTTATCAACCAATAGTTCTGAAATTAGAAAAAAAAAAAGTAAATCAACCAAATGTAGAGGACTCCACATTGGCGCTGTTGTACTTTGACTATCCCTGATGAAGCAGTAAAAGAGCATTGTCCTAATGTGCAACACAGTGCCACATCAGGCTCTCTGCATACGCTGTAGTGAGACAAGCAGTCAGATATGATTGACTGTCAGCAATGGAAACATCCAGGGAACATGGCCTCCAGCTGCAGCTGAATCATAGCAAAAGATTGCGTTAGTTCTCTTCCAGATGTTACTGTCCAAACTTCCATATGAGACAGGGAATTGTTTTCATGCGGCTAGTCTTGAATTCCTCTGAGAGTGCTGGCTGTTACTGAGAAGCCTTCAAAGCATGTGCATTAGCTGGATGCTTCTTAAAATGTCTTCTTATGATACAATATACCTGTGACATCGTTTTAAATCTTGAACTTTTACACTTCATGCTTAGCTGCTACCTGATGTGTCTGTTTTTCCTGTGGTAACATTGTCACAACCTGCTTTTTCATTTGAAACTGAGGTCTGACAAAGTAGAGATGGTGTCAGATTTTGTACTAACGTTTAAATGAAGTGAACTCAGATGTTTATTGAAGCAAACTTCCCAGTCGGTTGAGAAAAAAGGTACGTGTTATTTTTTTTCAGGCAGAAAAATGTGTCATAGTTTCAAGGATGCTTGACTGTGAAATACCAAAAATAGATAAATCCTGTGATCATTTTATTGGCTTACAACCTGATTCCACATGTTGTTGTTCTATGACAACAAAAATGCTTTCAGTGAATTGTTTTGAAAGTCTTGGTTTTATTTTGGGGACTTTCTAATTTGCAAATACATTAAAATGCATTTTCCACATTATTTTTCTTGCTAAAGCCACAAACTTTAATATATTTTCCTGGGATTTTATGTGACAAAACAACACAAAGTAATGCATTATTGTGAATTTCAAGATTTATTGTTTTTATTCATTTTTGTTTGTATCCATCCCACTCATAGCCTTAAATGAAATCCAATGCAACTTATTGTTTTGAGAAGTAAAGTAAAAACTGCTGGAATGTAAGTATTGCACATATGGATAAAGTGATGGTTGCAATTTAATCTTTTGTGCAGCTGTAGTATAAATACAGCTGTTCTGTGAAGGCCTCAGTGGTTTGTTAGAGGGCTTTAGTAACAAACAGAGTCATGCAAAACACTGTGTGTGGAAGAAAGAAAATGTTGCACATCCCCCTGAAAACATAATATAGCAGTAACAGCATCATGCTGTGGGGATGACTTTCATTAGCAGGGATAAAGAAGGTTGGTCAAAGTTGGTAGGAAGTTGGATGAAGCTAAATACAGGGAGGAATGAATAGAAAATGTGTCGACGTGTGCAAAGCTAGGAGAGAAAACTTTAAAAGAAAGTTGGTTCTACAAAGTAGAATCAGATTTTTATTTGTCAAAAATAAAAAAGCCATTTCATTTTTCAATCCTACAATATTTTATATTGAATTCTGTGGTTATTACTTTTACTTTTGCAAAGCATGTTTCTAGTTCTGCTTGCAGGTTATCCAGCATTTGTTTACATCAAACTGCATTGTATTGAGCCTTGCACACATTGCTGACAAAGATAGAAAACACTCTTCATCCCATAGGCTGCATCACCAGAAATAACTGCAGAGGAGTCTTAATGATGTATCTGTTCTGTAAAGGCTGTTGACTTACTGTCAGATGCTGATGCATCCTCACTTTGTGCCAAATTTCTGGTCAGCTCTGGACATTTATCCAGAGCCAAACCTCAAATATGACTGAATTTTTCTACCTAATTTTATTCTGACAATTAAAAAAAGAGAAGACAAAAAGAGCAGAAAGTTTTTAATGCCGTTTAATTTTTCCTTTTAAAAACTGGAAGGTGTGGACCTTCTGGGTATTTAATTGCCCTGTTGGGACCCACTGAATGGGCACTTTTATTCAGGGATCCACATGTCACATCCATTTTATTGTCCTCCCCAAACACATGGTTGGTGTTTATAGGTTGTGTAATTTACTAAATTAAAGCTAATCTGTAAGCTAATATATATAGAGATATTTTGCATTTAAGATAAAAAAAAAAAAAGCCTGACTGTTCTTTCCATGAGACACAGTTTTTGCTTCACCTGGTTCTGTTAAAAAAAAATCTCCTGTTAATCACCTTTTGCTATCCATTTATGAATCAGAAAATAATAACTAACAGATTAATTCTAAACTGTATTGATGTTAAATCCAGCAGAGCCGTCTGAGCTTTTCATATGTCGATATTTGAAGTAATTTATTTTGGCAGCCGACACATTCTTTGCTACAAACGATCAACCACACACTAACTTTTAGGCTTCTTTAAAAAAAAAAAATATTATTAGTGTATTTGTAATTTTTATACATTTCTAATATTGTTTAAAATAAGCTGAAGCAGTCAAATGAAAAATCTGCAGAATGTGCCAATGTTTTTATCCAATTAATTATCAGAAGAATAATCAATAGATTAATCAATGTAATCAATAGCTAGAGTAATTGTTAGTTGCAGCCCTACAGTGGATATAACTACATAGTGGAACATCAACAGGTGCTAAGCATGAAATACCTCAGCACCCTCATTCTGCAGGTTATGGAGGTTGCAGTATGCAGAGACTTCTTCCTGTAAGTGACATTAGTAATGGGTAGTAATGTGACAAGTCATACGGACAGGAAGCTATCTGAAGAATGTCAGGCTGATGTTCACAGAGCGGTGCCACTTTCCCAGAACTCATGACTGATGGGTGTAGCTGCAGCAGTCACTTTTAACTTTACCTTTCTGCTGTAGAAAAGAAAAATTCAGGATTTATTTATCTATCTTTCAGATTATGGCTTCATTGTAAAAATCTTTTTTTTTTCTTGCAGGACCTTGGAAACTTGGGAAGTACTTGGAAAAAAAAAAAAAAAGAAATCCAAGAATCAGATAGTCCGTCCCTCTTTTCTAGCTGATTCTGCTGCTTCTTTTGGCGACTTCAGGAGGGAAAATTAGTCACCATGAATGTTACTTCGCTCTTCTCCTTCACCAGCCCGGCTGTCAAACGGCTGCTGGGCTGGAAGCAGGGCGATGAAGAGGAGAAGTGGGCGGAAAAAGCTGTGGATGCTCTGGTTAAGAAACTGAAAAAGAAGAAGGGAGCCATGGAGGAGCTGGAGCGGGCGCTCAGCTGCCCGGGTCAGCCCAGTAACTGCGTGACCATCCCTCGCTCGCTGGACGGACGGCTGCAGGTGTCCCACAGAAAGGGTCTGCCACATGTCATTTACTGCCGGGTGTGGCGCTGGCCTGACCTGCAGTCCCACCATGAGCTGAAGGCGCTGGAATGCTGCGAGTATCCCTTTGGCTCCAAACAGAAGGATGTGTGCATCAACCCCTACCACTATAAGAGAGTGGACAGTCCAGGTGAGAAATATCAGTCTCAAGGCAACGGTTGAATTACAGTATTTTGGGTTTATCACTTTTTACTCTCCAACAAGTTTCAACACAGAAGCAAAATATGTACATGAAGTTTTTTTTTTAATTACTCGATAGGGGAGAACCAGTTGCAGTTTCTTGGACGGTCGCAGATTACCGATCATTAAAAAGCCTGGACCTGCCGGTTCCAATTTTGATTGAAACCAAATTTTTTTTTGGCTGAAATGTTGCTAAATATAGAATGAAAGTTGCTGAGTTGGCAACATTTGGGAGACTGCTTTTAACTGAAAACGTGCAGACAGGATCTGGTGCACTGATCTGTCAGTCAAACTTTCTCAGAGCAGAGCAGAAGAGGACAGTTGTTGATTTTTAGACCTTTGCTGAGGTAGATAAGATCTGGGGATAAGATCGGCCGATCACCGATCCCCCAAAATGAAGGAAATCGGCCCACTCCTATTATTCATTATAAAGTACTAGATGTTTTTAGAAATTAAGCATTGGTAATTGGAATCCATAATTCTACTACAATATAGCAAAAAATAATACCAACAACAATCTACTTATGTGATTTTTATATAACTTTTCCTTCAATTTCTATTGAGATAACTTTAGTCGGTACTCAGATAGTTAACTGTTCTTCTTTATGGTTTGAACTGTTTTTGTTGGGAAATGTAATTGTTGGAAAATTATAAATCAACAAGTTTCTTCATACTTTGCTTCAAATGAGTGAGTCAGATTTGTCAGCTTTTAAAGTGATGTTCTTTTTCAGTTCCTTTTCTCTGGACTTTGGCTCTTTTATCCTTTATTTTCAATCCAGTACAGCATATTGTACTGCCTAAAAATAAAAATGACTAAAAAATGACTCTAAGTGGAAGACAAATATTGTTATTGTATGAGTCACTTATATTAAATGACATCAAGTCTGTGGTGTTGAAAGAAGGCGTTGACGAGAAGCGCCCCAAAGGCATTGAAGTATGATCAGAACATAACATCTCCTAGCAGACAGCTTTCTTTGATACCTCCAATAAGTTGAGTACAATCAATTCAACTTAAATCACACCAAATCGCCAATTTTCTCTACTTTCACACAGTCTTATCCAGTGTTACTACTACCAGACGTGTAGTAACAGGATCTGGGCTGGAGGCGAGCAGCCGTCAACAGAAGAAAATGTTCCTGTAGAACCTCAGCTGCTAAAGGAAGGTTCAGCCCAAACCTTTTGGCGCTCCGATCTAAAAATGTCTAACTGTAATAACATTTAACTGCAGCAGATTAAGAGAGCCAAACATGCCACAATTCAGTTAAGTCAAAATATCCCAAAACTGATATTTATACATGGAAATCTGAATAAAACTTAAGTCTAATTTGTTCATTAAAGTAATATATCTTAATTATGATAATAATGATATGACTTAAAATATTTTTTCACTTATATTTGAAATTTTGTTCACATTTTTACTTAATAGCTGTGTGCTGAAGGCAAGGTAGTTTTTATTTGTATAGCACATTTTCAGCAACTAGGCAATTCAAGGAGCTTTTCACGATTAGGAAAAAGGAAATAAAACAGCAAACAAGAAAAAAACATGACATTGCAGTGGCAAAGTAAAGGAAATGATAGGTTGAAAGATCAACTACAGTTTATGATGTTACAGTTATTAGAAGGCATCTCTAAGCAAATGGGTTCTTAGCATTGATTTAAAGGAACTGTGTTTCAGCAGTTTTGCAGTTCTCTGGAAGTTTCTTCCAGATTCAAGGAAAATAAAAACCGAATGCTGCTTCTCCATGTTTCAGTTCAATTAAAGATAAACGCATGGATGGAGTATTCTCAAGATCTTGTTGAGAAGTATAAGATCTCATGAATTTATTTTATCTCTCCTTCTTATGACTCGAATTTACCCCTCTGAGATATTTTGAGCTTTAAAATATTTTGCTTTAAAGTTGCTGTGCAGTTTAACCTGTCAGAAATTATTATGGTTTATTTAGTGAGACACAGATGAATAGAAATTATTTCATAATGTACTTCATAACACTTCTTGAATCAGTGACCATCTCTTCTATGGTCTTTTTAATGTCTACAGTCTCAGATCAATACAGCCATGTCCTCCAGCACTATCAGCAGCAGGAGCAGCAACAGCAACTTTATACCCCATCAGGTAAAACATAGGCTACTTCTGCTTCACATACCTGATGACAATGGTATAGAATAGTGCTTCTTGACGAACGTAAGTTGTTGTAGTTGTTATTTTGTAAGTTTTGTTTTTAGATCTTGGTCTATGTGCACCTCTTCAAAGGTTTGGTTTACAGGCATCATGTGAATTAGGTTTGGTTAAAGTTGGAATAGTAATGTTTTGGTAATGGTTGATAGTCTGATACTTAAGAAGGTCAAGGATCACACTAAGTAAAGAATGCTTGTTCTGTCCTAAGATTACTGTGGAAGCTCTGGGGGTGCAAAGAAAGATTCTTCATAAATATCAAGAAAATAATAATTAGAAGTGCAGAAAAAATTTATTCCATAGAGAATCATTCTTAAAAATCGATTTTAAAATGCGTTACGTCTTTGCCGCTCCTATATTGTATCACACGTCCGTTCTGCCACCGTGTGTATTTTCAGTAATTCTTTGATATTTCTTTTTGTTTAAGAAAAAATCTGATAGCTAAGCTAACCTAATACTGGTAATTTATGCTACACTTTTCTATGCACAACCTATTGTTGTTTAAATGTAAACTTATGGAATTTGATACAATATGGAACCTTGTAGAGTTGTTTTAAATAAATGCTCTATTTGTTTACAGTCCTTTCCTCTTCTCAGTCATCGTTTAATAGAAAAATAGTTTTCTGAATTGTATTGTGAGCCTAGTCAAATTGACTGAAAGATTTGCATTTGTACAGAAAACCCTCAGCTACTTCATCAAACTTTTACACAACAGCAGTGTTTTCAGTCAGGGTCTTCTTCAGAGCCACTGTAATATAGACTGCTGCAGGAAATCCTCCCTGCCTGTAGCCATCAGCATCAACAGGAACTTTTTAAGGAAAATTACATGATTTTTAGCAACATTACATTATTAATCTTTGGGATTAATAAGAATTGATTTGAATTGAGTTTTAATTGTTAGGATTAGGAATTAATCGAAGTAAATATGAGGTTGTAATATGGGTAAAAATGTGTGTGCGTGCGTGTGTGTGTTCTTTGATGTGTTTTTGGAGCAGGAAATTCCATGTCAGGGAGAACGGGGGCTTTGTTATACACATGCTTCAGAGTGTAGACCCCTTCTTCTGCACACATTGACACAAAGGCACACATGCTCGTTCACTTACACACACTCTTGAAAGACTCACCAGATCTTTCTTGCTCTCACACACACACTTGATTCTTGATTGCATGAGGGTTTTGTAAGGATGGCTGGAACAGGAAGACAGTCGCTCACACACAAAGGGAGGAAAGACTTGCTGCCTGCCTTGCACACGTTTAGTTTTAGTGGCTGGTAGCTCAGGGGATTCTACTCCAGACTACCTGTCTGTTCACGCCCCCCATCTCACACACACTCCAGCAAACACACGCCCTGCCAACCTCCTTTCGCTGCTCGAACATCAATTTTTAACCTTTAAAATAACTTCTCCTCTGATGTATCAGCCTCATCTAAAATGTCAGCTCCAGCTTTCTGTATCTACTCAGGTATTTATAGACGCAAACGGAGCGTATCACTGTGGTTTCTGCTGCACCTGAATAGCCATCCGCCGGGATATTTACCCCAAGTGATGAATTCCACAAGAATGCCTCATCTCGCACCATCTTTCAGGGCAGAAATCTGAGAGCCGGAGCCAAATACTGCTGGCTCAGACCAACTGCCTGGAAGCTGACATTTGAAAAATGCAGCGACATCTGCACTCAGAATGTTGAATCATGGAGAGCAGCAGAAAGACATCAGGGTTTAATCTGAGCTCGCATGCATGTGATTGTAAGTCTGTTGTGAATTGATTACTTGTGTTTTTATGATTCGGATCGTCTTCACTTCTGAGACACAGAAAAAAGGCTATTAAGGGTGACTAAAACTATTCATACCTCTCACACTTTTTTGCCGATTTTGTCATTTAACAAATTGAAGGGGGATGGAAAGGAAACATTTTTTTTCTACAAATAAAAATCTGAAAAAATGTGCCTGGGATTTCATATCAACCTCTCTCAGCTCCCATTGGCCAAACTAAAAATCTGCTAATTCACAGCTGACCAAAGGTACCTTTGGAGGAGCCATAATCATAACGCAAATAAGACTCTTATGAAAAACCTGCAAAAAGAGGACTCTTATTATATATTTAATGTCTGGAGAAAAACTGGTGCTGCACACTGAACACAGAGTCTCCAAGTTGAAAAAATCTGGCTGAGCCGAGTGTGCAAAGCAGATAGAGATGTGCCCCAAAAGATATACAGCTTTTACCAAGCAAATGCATGTTGTACTTCTCTGATTTTTAATTTCTACATTTCTAAAAAACAATGTCATCTATTTCTTCAATATAAAAATTATAAGCTGCTTTATGTTGGACCGTCGCTCAAATTCTCTATGAAATCTGTTTAAAGGTGCATTCACATCAGCCATGTTAAGTTCGCTTTTATCAAACTCCAGGTCGTTTGCCAGAAAGTCCGGTTTGTGGAGGTGTGACCGATGATTAATCAAACTGATGCGGACCAAAAACGCAAACTCTGGTCTGTTAAAAAACTGAGTTTCGGTTCAGTTGAAGTGAACTCTGGTGCAGTTTTGATGCATATCTGGATGCTAAGCAGATTGGAGATTGATCAAAAAGCAGGAAGTGGACTACAATGCAGGGCATTCGGGGTAAAAACAGCCAAAAAACAAATGTTTTGTGTCTAGAGCTAGCGGGAGAAGCAACTCTTGGCCTTCTGCTAGTGAAAAATGTAAAATCATACAGCCACTAAAAGCCGAGTCTGCCAGACTACACAGTGATGAAAACACTATCGCTGACGCTAAGTTTGTGGTACAACACGACAAAACAAGGGAAAATCAAAGTGTTACGAATTCAGCGAGACTGTTGAGATATTCTAGGTCTGATTGTAGCAACGTACATGTTTTCTTGTATTTGTGGAGTCTTTTCAATTACTAGGTTACTGAACCCTCAGCTTATCTGATCTGATTTGATCTGGTCAGCACTAACACATTGGTCAGTGTTAGTGCTGACATTTGTCAGCACTAACACTGACCAATGTGGCATCAAACCAATGTGGCATCAAACATGGTGGCATCAATGTTCATTTATGAAAAAAATTAAACGATGCACTGAAGAAGAAAATGTTATGCCTCGTTATTGTAAATCTTTTTTAAGCATTTGGAGTTTTATGGAGCTTTTTATTTGTAGACAGATTGTCGGCCAACATTATGTCATCAACAGTGTACAAACTGAAGTATTATTTTTTCTTCTTTCAGTGTTGCCTCCTGTTTTGGTACCGAGGAACAGCGAGTTCAATGCCAAACACACGATGCTGCCTCGCTTCCGCAACCCGCTTCAGCAGAACGAGCCGCACATGCCCCAGAACGCCACCTTCCCAGAGTCCTTTACTCAGGCAAACACTGTTCCTTTCCCTCATTCTCCGGGAAACGGCTTCCCAAGCTCACCCGGAAGCGGCAGCAACACCACCTTCCCTCACTCGCCATCCAACTCCGATCCGGGAAGCCCGTTCCAGATGCCTGGTAGGAGCGATGAGTCTCCGTTTCCTCCACAATGCGCCACAGTTTGTCATTTTTTACATCATTCTGGGCCTTTCTTTCCTCATGTAGAGACCCCCCCACCTGCTTACATGCCCCCAGAGGAGCAGATGACGCAGGACTGTCCTCAGCCAATGGACATCAACCTCATGGCTCCACCTTTGCCTACAGAGACAAACAACCGGGCAGGTAATGATGTACAGGCTCGTACATCGTTAATGAAAATATTTACCTTTTCCCTCTACTTTCATAGCTTGGTGCAATAATCGTTTATCTGAGCTTAGTGGTTGTAATTTTCCACATAATAAAAATAAACTGTTGAGTTTGTTTTAGCTGTTAGATATTTATGTCTATCATCAACAAAACTACATTTTGGGTTGGTTAAATTAAAAATATGGATTTTCATTACTGTAAGCACTTTTTACACCTCTCTATTAGAGCATTAATAAATATCAATATCTTTAAAAATATGATTAAATGAATGTGTTTTTCTATGCAGCTTGTGTAATGCAACAAAATGCAGGCCCATCCTAACAACAACTTGCTGGAAAATTTCCCAGAAATTGTTATGATTTACAGGAATATTGTTCTTTTGAGACTATTTTCAATTAATATAATAATAATGGCATAATATTGCTAATTTGCCTTCTCAACGAACAATAAACCTTAATTTTTGTACATTGCAACTGCAAGACATTGATTTAAATATCGAAAACCAAAAATGACAACCAGAAACAATAAATAAGAAGAAAATAAAAACCACACACAACCAAAACCATAAAAAAAATTTATTAATAAGGTCCAAACAAAACTTCCTTTAAAAAAATATTGATCATCACAAGGGACATTATTGAGCTCATTTTAATTTATCGTGCAATTAGTTGACTCATTGCTTATTGAAATGCAGTTAAAGCCATACAGACTTTTGCCAAAGACAACTGCAATTAATTTTTTATTATCACTTTTATCATCATCATAACAAAATATCTAAAGTAAACTAAAGTTTATATCACCCACCCCAAGTAGCTTTATTGTTGAATTAAAGCCAGTAGAAAATAAATCTTTACTCGATTCGTGTTTTACTGTCTTAGTTTATGCCTGAGCTTATGCTGCTGAGATTCTGAAAATAATTACTGATTTACATTATGCAGCTTGTTAACAAACGCTTCATGGTCTTAATCTTTTAGCACACAAAATTAGAAAACATTTAGGAGTTTGTTTTGAATTAAATCTGACTCACCACAGAGAGGGCAGGGAGTGCATTAAAACCTTTGTCTGAACTTTTATCTCCTTTTTATGGCCCATAAAGTACATTATTTGTACTTCTGTATCATCATTCTCTTAAAGCTCACAGGTTTGTCCTCGTCCGGTTGCAGCAGTAGCAGGAAGAGGCGCTGAAAGTTTTGTTAGCTGGTAACGGGAGGTCGGAGGAGTGTTAATGTTTTTCTTTTTTTCCTTTTCCACAAGCTGCATCCTGTACAGGGGAGCAGGTTTCTATTGTAGATCAGTTCTGGGAAGGAGAAAGACAAAACACACCTGCCAGCCAGTGCCACACTGCAGAGGAAGTTTGGGAGGAGGGGTTGCACCTAGATAAACATGATTTATTCTTCTTTCCATATGGGGGAGGTCACCCTGGAGTGGCCCAGAACGCTACAGGATCACACCACAAAACACAGGCTGCACCTTTTAGAGCGCAACAAGAATGACAAAGCTACTCATTAACTTTTGAAACTTTCATTTCTATTTTCGGGCCTTTTAAAGATACGAATTATCGGATTCATCATGATGAACTGATTATTCAAATAATTGTAAAGTAATCTAGTAATATGATTAACTTGTAACTGGAGTGTACAGGCTCTAAAAAATACCATTTGATTAAAGAACAACAAATTCAGAGCAGTAATTAACACAAAACTGGACAGAAAATATATACTTTTTGCATTTATGATTTGAAAAAAAAAACCCTAAGCAAACATGTTCTACCCAGGACTCCTCAAATCACTTAGTTTTAGCTGAACTTGGTTTAAATTCTGTAAAAAAAAGAAATCTCCCATTGAGCATATTTTACTGTAGAACTATTATTCGGTCAACAGATCAGCCCCACAAAGTGTTGATGTTAGGAATATTATTGGAGCTGCAGATTCATCCTTTTTGAATTTCTGATTCTTTAGATCCAAAAGTGAAAAATATGAATTCTGGACATTTTTCAACTGGTCTTTTTTATCAGAAATATATCTCTAGCTGCGTTTCCTATATAAAAGTGCGCAAAACTTATGTTAAAAACACAAAATTCAACAATTGCGGCATTTTCATTAAATAAGAAACATCCCCTAACCCACTTCCTGTCGTCCTCTTCATCTTTTCCGCTTGTAGTAATATCCGGTTGTCATTCTAAAGTCAATGGAAGCAGATCTTCTGAAACATTCCTGAGAAAGTTTGGAATAATTACGTGGATGAGCTGGAATTAAAAACAATCTTTCCAACTCAGAGAAGTCTCTCTCCCTCTGTGCTTCCTGTGCAGATGTGCAGCCGGTGGCCTACGAGGAACCAAAGCACTGGTGCTCCATTGTTTACTATGAGCTGAACAATCGTGTTGGCGAGGCCTTTCAGGCTTCCTCCACCAGCGTTCTCGTCGACGGCTTCACAGATCCCTCCAACAACCGCAACCGCTTCTGCCTCGGCCTGCTCTCTAACGTCAACCGCAATTCCACCATCGAGAACACCCGGCGGCACATCGGCAAAGGTGAAGCATCTGAACAATCAGTTCATCATTCAGCTATACCACAGTGCCTGTGCTTTTTGGAATTAAAAAGCCCGTTATCACGTTTCTGTCAGGCGTTCACCTGTATTACGTTGGAGGGGAGGTGTACGCAGAATGCCTGAGCGACAGCAGTATCTTCGTCCAGAGTCGTAACTGTAACTACCACCATAACTTCCACCCCACAACTGTGTGCAAGATTCCCAGCAGATGTAGCCTGAAGATCTTCAACAACCAGGAGTTTGCTGAGCTGTTGGCCCAGTCCGTTAACCACGGTTTCGAGGCCGTCTATGAGCTCACCAAGATGTGTACCATCCGGATGAGCTTCGTTAAGGTAACCTGCTTTAGAAATCTCTCTGAAAAAGACAATTTCTGGTAAAACATTTGATCACTAAAATATTAAAGCATTGAATTTGAGAGATGTTTTCAGACTTTCTTAATCTTTTATATAGGACTAAGAAATGAATTGATTTTACTGATTAATCAAATTTTCTGTTTTGAAGATTTAATTTTTAGAAAATCTGATTTTTTTTTTTTTTTATTTCTTGAGTTTGCACTTTTCAAAGTGAGGTTTGCTCACCCACAGCAGCCATCTTGTTTGACAGTTGTGTTCACAGTTTCCATTTATTCACCCTTTAATCCAGGTCAGCTCTCAGAAGCAATAATTGAAATGAAAATAAGGTCTTTAAGATATTTTTTGTCTTGCGTACAGAAGGTTGATTGACAGCGCTAAGAACTTACTCCTGGCTCTGATTGGTTGCTTTTGACTGGGAGCTTTCTACAGATCATAATAGTATCACTGGAAGAAGGTGGAGAAGCTTGATTTTTTTTTTCTCTCTCAGATTATCCGTCTCATACCATACCGTCACAACACGGTGACAGTTTTAACAAATATGTAAAAAACATTTTTTTAAGTTATATACTGCAGCTTTAATGGAGAAAAATTGTAATGGCATGCTGAAGGCGGACAGTTAGAAACAGCAGGAGCTTCTTAAAGAGACAGAGGAAAATTTTAAAACGTGCAAAGTCAGATTTCTTTTAAGTCATATTTTATATATACAACTGAAGGTAATTGACTTGATTGTTCTACTAAATGCCACTATGAACCTGTAAATTACATAATCCTGCCCCTTTAAGAGTCGAGACTGGAGTGGACGTTCACCTTCCAGCAGGACAACAACTCTATCATACAACCAGAGCTAAATTGACATGGCTTACATGAAGACATTCATTTCTTAAAATGACCTAGTCAAAGTCAAAACCTTTGTGACAGTACTTAAAGACTGATGTTTATAGAAGTTCTCTGTGTGAACTGCTTGAGCTTGAGATGTTTCACACAGTAGACATGCAAAACTGCTAGAGACTCACCTCGAAAGACTTGCTGCTGTCTCTGGAGAGGAAATAAGCAAATATGAATCTCGGTGTAAAGTAACAAAATGTAAAGAAGTAGAAATGAGATGAATGTTTTTAAGAGATGCTGTCTGAACACTTCTACTTTGAGATCTAATAGAATCCTGCATTTCAGGGCTGGGGAGCGGAGTACCATCGCCAAGATGTGACCAGCACGCCCTGCTGGATTGAGATCCACCTGCACGGTCCGTTGCAGTGGCTGGATAAAGTCCTGACCCAGATGGGTTCTCCCCACAACCCCATTTCCTCTGTCTCATAGGCTCCAGTAACCCCAGTCTCCTCAGCCACTTGGCTGTCCGCACCCCAGCATCTTGGTCCAAGTAGTGAGAATAGCAGCTAACTGGTCCCAGACTGGTTTGTAATCCAGTCAGTGGTCTGTAACTGATGGGAGTTCAAGCTGATCTGGGACCAGTAAGGTTAGGTGGATTGTTACATGGCGTTTCTACTTGAAGGACATCCAAGTTGAACACATGAACAGGTTGGGAGAGGAGGAAACAACGTGAGTGTGACGCACTGAAGATACTTGATCTTTGTGACCAACTGTAATAATTGAGGCAAACAACTCCTCTGGTATCTTCCTGCTGCAAGTGCTTTCTTCATTGTTCTGTTATTCTAACTGAAATCTAGTTTGCATTTCAATATTCCCTTAAAAATACAGCTGTATTTGTGTTGCTACGACAGTTTGTGGGACATTCCAAGTCATCAAATTTGCAGTTTTCTGATGTTTTCTGTCTGAACAAGTGAAATTGGCATCAAATGTACAAACGCTGCAAAAACACAGAATCTTTACTAAGTGGTTTTGGTCTAGTGAAACTATCTTGGTACACTTGAAGCAAGATTATTTCAGCAAGAAATAGAAGCTTGTTTTACATCATTATTTCCTTAAAAAATGATAGTTCCCTTTGGCAGATTATTTAGCATATAATGTGGAATAAATGTCTTGTTAGTGAAATAATCTGCCAGTGAAACTTTTTTGAATCAATGTTAAGGAACTATTGGCTTAAATCAAGCTCCTAAATCTTGCTGAAAAGTTACTTGTAAGTTAGTTTTGTCCTATTTTTAAGATATTTTTTCTAGAAGGTGGACAAAAATACTTGGTAAAACCCTGTGTTTTTGCTGTGCAGAGTACAGAGGTTGATATTTTCAGTAAATTAATTTATGTTACGCCATCAGAAATCATAATTAGTCACACAAGGGCAAAATGAGCATCCATTTCACAAGATAAAAACTGAAACTTTCATTGTCATCTTGTTACACTTTTTGTTTACTGTGTAGATGTTTTCACCATTAGAATATTTGCTGTCTGGATTTGCAGAGCATCTTTTGGTTAGTGTGGCGTTACATAAGAATGGTAGCTGAACATGACATGAAGTTGAGACAAAAAACAAGAGGAAGTTTTTAGCCTACAGCAGAATGGCGTTCGATGTGGGAGCAGTGGGGATTGACACCGTCATTCAAAGATTTTGGAAACATTTCATGACCCATTTTATCTGTTAAATATAAAGTTCCATCCTGCAGCATTTTACCCTTCTGGTAATGAGAGTAATTACATAGACACTGTTGATGAGGACTAATAATGTTTCCTTTTTAATAAAATGTCTTTTAAATTCTCCCTGCAACCTAGAGGTTACTTTAATGAAGTTTACAGATGTATTGCTCAGAGTCAAAGATTGAAAATTAAACCAGAAAAGTATTTTTGAAATTTTATAAGTTACTTTCCAGTAACTCTTCTGTACCTCCAGGATTTCTTTCTTTGAATTTACAGGTTACTTTGAAATGCTTACTGGATTTCTTTCCTTGAATTTACAGGTTACTTTCCTAGGACTTACAGATTACTCTCTTAAAACACTTTTCTGAAATTCAAAAAGTACTTTTGAAACTCAAGGGCTATGTTACTGGAACACACAGGTAACTTTCTGGAGCATACAAAATGCTTCCTGAGGCCTTAAAAGTTACTTTTAAAGAACTTGTAGGTCATTTTTGAGAGCTGAAAATTTATTTCTGAAATATACAGGTAAGATTTCCTGAAATTATATAAGTTACTTTCTGATACGTGTTGAAAAGTAACCTGAAAGTCTCAGAAATCCCCTGTTATTGCTTAAGGAAAACGTAAAAGAATACACTTTAAGTGTTAGCAATGCAACTGGCTGGTTCTGGAAAAGATCCTAAAAGTTACAAGAAAGTAATTTGTAATTATTTTAGAAAAGTACAGGCTTGTGTTAAATATCCCCGCTAGTTTCTTTGTCACTTCCAGAGTGGCATAAACCTTCTTTAGACGTTTCAAATGTTTATTTTCTGGCTCCCCCTGTTTTTACCCGCTCTGAGCATGGTTTGTGCAAAGACACTGCAGCAAATTCTTGATTTCAACCAAAATATCTACTGAATTTATTTGTATGTAATAGCTGAAATTTATGTTTGAAAGCGCTCTTTGTTTCCAACCACCTGTTTCATCTTGTTACATTATTTACACATTTTTATTGAATTCTTAGTCCATCTGTTTTCATTTTTAACTCACCCTTCACTCCTCCTTCAGTACCATATGGTCCCAACTGTTTCTTTTTATGTGGTTTTGTTCTGAAGGCTTGTTTTTAAAGCTGTTTTTTCACATGAACTCGCATCAATTTTCTGCATCATTTGACTTCAAGTTTCCATAAAACCTGTAGGAATATTTGTCTTGTTTTCAAACACTTTTGAAAGGTAGTGTAAATATTCAATGACTGCTCATCCTCTTATTAAAGTGACTCAACAAAGTGTATTAAAATAATGTTTAAGGGAAAATGTTGAGCATTCAGATTTTAACCAGTAACTGAGAAAAATATGCCAGTTACTGTCCTATCGTGTTTTTTATTAAATGCAGATTTTACTATTTGTTTCTTTCTTGCTTTTAGCAATCCTCTGCAGCTGAACTGATTTACTCATAACATTCTTTTTTTTTTTTTTGTATTTTTTGAACGTGTTTCGGTTTGTCTGCACTTTCACATTTTTGCCTCATTGTTGTTTTCTTTGGGTTTTTTCCCCCTGTTTTGCTCTGTAAAACTCCCAGAAAAGCAGTTTTATTCCATGAATATCAAGCCTCTACTGGAAGATTGAATAAAATTGTTTCATTAATCACAAAACTGGTTTTCTCTTTCAATGTGTCAACATTTTTCTGGGCAAACTTTCAGAAGTTTAAAGCTTTGTGTGTCTGTATTACAAATAATCATTATGTTTGTATGAAGGTTGAAGCCCACTTTGGCTACCATTACTGCATCTGGTGTAAATGTGTGAATATTTCTGTGTCCAGATGGGTCAGTATGAGTAGAAAGGGCGCTGAAAGTTAAGATTGTTAGGAATTGGAAGAGTCATAAATAAATCTCACATACTTGTTTTTTCAGTAGTGTGGCATTTAGCAACTATAAAAGGACCTAAAACGAGAAATTTGGTCAGATTGTACTTCAGACAGTATACCTGAACATCTGGTTTCAACAGTAAATAAATAAAAATAGGAGTCTAACTGTAGTAGCAGAGTATTTAAAATATTCTGTCAAAAATCTTTTGAAGTAGTTCACAAGGTATTGGAATAAAATACAATAATTTTAAAAAACATTTAATTTGGTTTCAAACTCTAAAAATGGGGAAGCAGTGCTGTAAATTGCTACAACAAATAAGTTATTTTGGTTTGGAGGTGGTGCTTTATGAATAAAGTTGTCATGGAGTCTCCTGGTTGCTGCACATCGTTTTCCTCTGCTGCCATCTAGAGGTAATGACTGCGAATTTCATCCATTTGGGCTTAAATATTATTTATTGTTTATTTAAGACATTTAAATATCTTAAATAAAGACATTTATTTTAAAAAACTAATATTTTTACAAATGAAACATAAAAAAAAGTTAGATTATTTTAAAAATATATACTTTTTAAGTCATTTGTTTGCTTTTTTCGGAGCATTGAAATGACGTCACCGGAAACCGGAAAAGAACGATTTAAACGGGACTGACATGTAAAGTGTTGAACCTCTGAGCGGCTGGTGCGAGGTCACAGTAAGTTCGGTCTTTGGTGTTTATTGATATTTCATCTGAGAAAAAAAAACAAAACAAAAAAAAAAACACTCCCACCGTTAACTCATTAACGCACGTGCTAGCATTGAGCTTTAACCGTTAGACAAATGTGAGACGCATAGGCAGCCGTTAATGAATATAAAACAATTGTTTTTGGAAACTTAGGCGGTGTTTGGTAACATCGCCCAGAAAGTGTGACGTTTGCCGTTTTTTGGTGAGACTTTCAGGTGGTGGTTCATGTCCCATTTTCTTCCAGACAATGAGACGGTTAGGTGTTCGTCTCCTCCGCTACTTCTACCGTCCTCCGCTCACTGATCTCAGGCTTCTCCATCAGGGGGGATTCCTAACAGGTTACCTCCCCGGTCACAGCAGCATTATTCCGGGTTCCAGCTGCCACATCCACAGGAGTGTGAGCAGCACTGCTGTCAGCCAGCACATCCAGGACCTGAGTGGGCCCGAACAGAGACTGTTGGATAAACTGTATGATGGACTAATCTCTGGACAGAGGGCCTCACTGGCGGAGTCCATCACGCTGGTGGAGACCCAGCATCCCAGGAAGAATGAGTTGGCTCAGGTGTTGCTGCAGAAGGTGCTGGTCTTCAGGAGGGAGCAGGAGAGCAGAAATGGAGGAAAACCAGTGGCTTTTAGAGTAGGTGTGTGGTACAGAGGCAGCAATGATGCTTTTCCATGCCTACACATCAATAAAAAATAATGTCCTTAACACCAGCAAAAATGGAGGAAGTTTACTCCTATTCCAAGAAGTTTAATATGATGTTGTATTAGGGCCAATGTACCTTACATACAAGGAGTAAATTTCAATTGCACATTCTGCAGATTTTTCATTTAACCCCTTCATCTTATTTTGTTCAATATTAAAAATCCAAATAAACAATTCAATTGTTTTATTTCAATAAGAAAAAACATTTTGTTGCCTATAAATGTTTTTATAGGCAACAATAACACATTTATAGGCAACATTCAGCATTGGTGACTGCTGGAAAAAGGGTGCATCTGCAGATAAAATCTTCTAATATCAACTTTTGGAAATCTCAGTCCTACTTAATTAGACAGCAAAAGGGGTCTAATATGAGATTTTCTTTTCTTACAGAATTTGAAGGAGGTTATTAAAAAAATGACACTTGAGTTCTGTGTACAACACTTTTACAGACTAAGAAGTATTTTTTTATTTTAAATGCACAAATGCTAAAATTTTGCTCTGAATATATTGGTAATGGCCTTTAAGAGTCTCTATGCTCCAGTTAACGATTAATCGATAATTTGTAGCTTGGTTTCTCCATCAGGCTGAAAAACATTCTGATCTATACCACAGCTTTACTATAATGTTGATTAATTCTCTACTTGTTTCTTGTTTAGGTTTATCTGGCCCTCCTGGAGCTGGGAAGTCGTCATTCATTGAGGTGGTGGGAAAAATGTTAACTGGACAGGGACATAAAGTGGCGGTGCTGGCTGTTGACCCGTCCTCCTGCACTTCAGGAGGTGACAAATAAGAGTTAAAATATGGTCCTTCAAAATAAAATTCAAGCTCTAGCTGACTGAGTTCTGGTTGCAGGGTCTTTGCTAGGGGATAAAACTCGTATGACTGAGCTTTCTAGAGACATGAACGCTTTCATCAGGCCGTCGCCGGCTTCAGGGACGCTCGGTGGCGTCACCCGGACAACCAACGAGGCCATCGTTCTTTGTGAGGGAGCAGGATATGACATCGTTCTAGTGGAGACTGTTGGTAAGGCAATCTATAGTAAAGCCTTAGTAAAGCATAAGAAATTGAAGCGTAATTGTCATTGTAATTTGATTTAGTGCTGAAACGATTAATCGATGATTGAAATAATCGTCAACTAATGTAGAATTCGATTAATTTATTTGCTGAATAAATAACACACTCATAACAGTATTTAAGCCAAAACTGTATAAAATATATTTATTTTTTGTATGTAAAATAAAAACCCATTAGTCTGTGAATATGTGAATTTTGTCCAAACTTATTCAAATGACACAGTCTTAGCTTCACCCAGTTCAAATTCACTAAAGGAATGCTAGGTTACTGCATCTAAATATTTATTTTATTATTTAAAAAAAACACAATAAAATTTTGTTTTTCACCTTTTTAACGCATTTCATTTTTACTAAAATTGGGGATTATTTATTGTGGATGTTGAACACTAATTACAATTTAATCCAGGTATCCGCACATCCCTAAATTTATTTATCCAAAATTAAGCCCGTAAAATGTCTTAAATTTATTTTAAAAAGTAAGCTGGCCTTTAAACACAGGTCTTAGATTTTGTTTTCACACTATTATTTAATCTCGTATTTTCAATGTATTTTATTTTTCTGTCAGACACTCAGATGTCTTCATTGTGTTATGTGACTCGAGACCATTTAAGATACCGCTAACTAAATAGCTAGATTTTTTGTTTGCATCTGTCGTGGGTAATTGTAAATTTATTTTTGCCTGAATGAAGTTTTCACATTTTTGTGCAGATAAAGGTCTTAAATTTCATGATAATGCTCTTAAAAAGTATTAAATTTGATTTGTTGAAACCTGTAGAAATGTTTTTAATCCTTTCTGATATATTAACTGGATATAGGTTCGTATTATTAGCCTGAAAAGAGTTTTCTTATCAGATTAAAGAGCACCTGGTAAAAAGGATACTCCTGACTTAATTGTGCAAACAAAAACTAATAGTTTTGTGTTATATTGATTTGGTGAAAGTTTTTGTGGTTCTTCTTGCTGCAGAACAAAGCTAAGATTGACAGTCACAGGAAGTATTTGTAACTGTTAATACACACTTTTCGGTCTTTAGTGATACTCGGACAGTTTGGTCACCAGGCCCCTGATTTGCATATCAAGGGTAAAATTTATTCACTGTGAGGAATCTCAAGTTTGTTTGACTTCATGAATATTTATTTATGATTCACCCAAACAGTTCCTCAGAAGAACTTTTGTCCTTATCCATGTCTTCATTTGCTGTTAAGACATTCGAAGTTGAGTTTACAATGCAAAAAAATTTTTTATTTTTCTCTGTAGGAGATGTTTTTATGATGTTTTGGTGCAACCTTTTGGCTCTTTTTTTAGTGAAAGTTAAAGTTCTGGTCTTGCATTATTGACTGAAACATTTTTTGCTGTTTCAGGTGTTGGCCAGTCTGAGTTTGCAGTGGCAGACATGGTTGACATGTTTGTGCTTTTGATCCCACCAGCAGGTGGCGATGAACTCCAGGTCGGTGAGGAGCAACACACTGAAACATCAGAGCATTATTTATCGGTTATCTGGTATTAAAAAAATGTTTTTGGTTGTCAACATGTTTTCCTAACAATTAGCAACTGCTACAGGTTCAGAAGTTTTTACAGATTTTACAGATTTTATGTCACTGCATTTTATCTTTGTCAAGTCAAGCATTTCATCCTTGACTTGACTCCGTTATTTCATGGTATGTGAGTGACTTAAACATAGGATGTCTTTTGTTTTAGGTCAGTTGTAATTAACCAAGTTATGTCTATTTGTTAAATGCCACAATAATGAGAGAAAAACTATGTTGGCCCATATCTACATTCAACCAAACAAAGCAATAGCTTCATCAGTAGAAGAGTAAAGTTTTCCCAGTGGTTTAGCCTGTTGTATTAGTTTATAATCATAATCTGATAGATTTGGAGACATTTTGACAAATTAAGATGTGAGATGTAGACTTATCCTACCTTGAATGCTGAAAAGGTGCAACAACTAAGTATTTAAGGTTGTTTACATTTAAGTAACCAGAAGATTTTGATCATTTATTTTATTTTGTTGAGTTATATTGGAAAAGATGGGATTTATTTGTTTTGTTTTTTTTTCCTTTTTCATTCGCACCAAACTTGTTAAAATTAGAATGTGTGTGCATTTTTCCTCCGGTAGAGTTAACAGGAGGAGGCGAGTTGATGATGTCTTATTTGCGGAAGTCTGGGTTTGTTTTGCTGACAAAAACTATATGCTAATCAGTTTATTAATTAGGATAATTAGTGGCTTCATTAGGCCAGCTCATTATGATTCATATTGCTGTGATTGAGGTTAGACAGGAAGGTGAGATGACATTCGTTTTGATTATAGTAGAGGTTTTTTCATTAGAAACGTGATGCAGACTCAAAATCAGATTGAAGAATTTAACACTGAAACAGTGTTAGAAAAAAAAACACTTAAAACATGTTTTTAATTACATAATTTTAATGCAGTTTGGCGTAATTGCCAACCACTCCACCGAAACAACTGTAGGTTTTTTTTTTATAGAGAACATTAAATGTTTGTTGGGCAATGTTTGCTATTTTTAGATCTTAAAAATGTTTTTCACACTGTCAGACATTATGTTCTTCTGATTAAACTTATTACAATCTTTCTATGAATGTTATATTGTGGCTTAAGTCCTACTTATCAAACAAAACTCAATGCGTCACTGTAGAGTGTGTCAAACCCTCCCACCTCATATAAAATCAAACATATGTTGGGGTTCCACAGGGCTCTATCACTGGACCTTTTATTATTATCCCACAAAGATGATGCTGTGATTTTCATACAGGGAAAAAAAAATTTAGACTGCTGCTTTGACAAAAATGCAAGATTGACTAAAAGATAATTGTCAATTATTGAATACTATAAAAAAATTGCATTATGATCACTAAGCCATCTGTGTAGTGTGATACCACTAAACAACAGACACTGAGGGGTTCCTTTATGTTTCTAGAGGGAGCGGAGCTGGAGCTACTCACCATTTTAAATAAATCTGTATAATTCTGCACTCCTGTCTCATGTTTAAACAACACGTACAAAAAGATAATTCAAACAATTTAACCTACAAGATTTTAAACTGATTAGGCCCCTTATCTTAACAGAAGCTGATAAATCTCACCTCAACTGCATGATTTTATCTAATTGAATACCGTTTCACAACACAGTCATTAGCTTGTGTCATTGCATTAAAACCTATTAAGTAGCTTTTACAAAAAAAGCTATAAAAGTGTTTGATTGGAGGCCACAATCATATTTTTGCCTAAGCGACCCCAGAAGGATTTTATTATAAAGCATCATGGTATAAATAGAAGCAGGTCGACCTCCAGGGGAGACTTCAGAAAATCCTCGTTTTTATCTATAAAAGGAGCTGGAATACATTGTCTGTCACCATTAGCAGTAGCTTTACCCATTTCTCCTTAAAGCGGCAGCGATCACAGGTCAGTAATCAGCCCTGTGATCGTCAAACCTCCTGTTTCCATTCATATTTTATGGCAGATATTGTCTTGTGTACACTTTAAAACATAGTAGTACTTTAATATAGGCATCTTAAAACAGGTTTAACCCAAAATTCTTGTATATTTTGTAATCTTTATAATTTTGTACTTAATTTTTGAATAGATTTTTATGGGAAAAATTAAAAGAATACAAATATCCTTGCCTTATGCTGGAGAAATTGAAGTGTAATTTAAAGCTAATGTTCTTAACATTTAATTTATAGTGATTCAAACCTGCTGTGTTGGTAATAATTTGAAACAACAAAAAGAGTTTGAGCTCAGCTAAAATTATGTGGCATAACTTTACTGTCAGTTAATAAAAGCCAAGAAAACATTTCTAACACCTTTTTGTTAGAGTAACAATTAATTATATAAACTTAAACCATCCTGAAAACCATTCTTCTTTCAGTCTGTGCACAGATCTGTCAGAGTTTATTTGTTAATGACCTCCTTTATTCAAATAATTTTCTGTCCAGGGCATCAAGAGGGGCATTATTGAGAGAGCTGACTTGGTGGTGGTGACAAAGTCAGATGGAGATCTGGTGGTGCCAGCCAGACGGATCCAGACTGAATACACCAGTGCCCTGAAACTGCTGAGGAGACAAACCAAATCCTGGAACACCAAGGTGAGTCTGCGTGAGGAGACGATGGCTGCGTGCACGTTAGCCGACACAGGAGAGCGGAAGAAAGGTTTGACAATAATGAAGACGTAATAATAGTATTTTTCATGCTCCATCTCAGCCTTGACCTTGTTCTTTTCTTACTAAAATCCTTCATTTTCAAACAAAAGCTTCGTCGCTTCCGTCACCATCAATTTTAGCGTTTTTCCATACCTTTTCACTTCAGTGAGTCTGTTAGCCATCAGTGGAGTCTGCTGTCTTCTCTCACTTTTAACTCACTTCTCAGTCAGTTGCTTTGCATGAAACAACAAACATCTCAAATGTTTTCATATCCTTAAACTTTTACACATTTTGTCACATTATAACCCTAAAGTTTTTATGTGATAGATCAATAATTGTGTAGTGCAGAGGTCTGCAAACTTTAAAATCCTAGGAGCCATATTTGCCTTCAGTCCAGCTAAATAACACTTTTAGAGCTGAAAATGTTTCAACATATTTTAAAAAAAGAAAACTTTTTTATTTTTAAAGAACTCCATTTACTTCAGTTTTTTAGTTTTTAAAATAAAGAAAAGCATAAAACCTGCTGAAAAGAAGATGGATAAGTTTCTTTCTGAAATTTATAGAAAAATAAAAATGTACATAGCAGATCGAAATTAATATTAAAATAACAAAGACTGTGTGAAAACAAGAGGTCTCACTTTAACAAGCTGTAGGTTTGTTTCCCTCTGGTGTATGTTTGGTTAAAATAAACATTCAACAAAGTTATTCACTCTGGGTAGAGTATCAAGAAGGTTTTCTCAGGTAAGCGTACTGATGCTTTACACTACTCAAGTAAAAGTAAAAAGTATGGTACAGTTAAAATATCCTGAACCATGTTCTTTTGTTTCAAATGTTCCTTTGAAATAAAGGAACATTTCAAAAAGTTACTCAGGTAACACATTTTTTTGCAACTATGTGCTACTCTGCATATTTTTCACATAAAAATCACAACTAAATATGCAGACTTGTGTGCTTGTCATGTAAAATAATCTAAAACAATTGAATAAGTCTGGATAGTTCTTCATGGCGATGTGTGGAAAGAGGTTCAGACTATTTTTTATTTATTTTTTTGTCAAACCTGTCAGATGAGTGAGGGTTTTAGTCCACATCTGTGACCTGGTCCCACCCCTCACAAATCCCCTTCTCAGGTGGTCCGTGCCTCCGCCCACACCTTTGAGGGCATCCCAGAAGTCTGGGCCAAGATGGAGGCGTACAGGGCAGCCATGTTGAGCAGCGGCGAGCTGCAGGGCCGGCGGCGGGCCCAGCAGAAGGTCTGGATGTGGAGTCTGATCCAGGAGAACGTCCTCTGGCATTTCCAGAACCACCCGGCCGTCAGAGGGACTCTGCCCCGCCTGGAGCAGAAGGTCACCAGAGGAGAAATCTCTCCAGGACTGGCTGCTGACCTGCTTCTCAAAGCTTTCTCAGAGTCATCGTAACAACAGAACGTTTGAGTTGAACAAATCCCTCGTGGCCATTGTCGCTGCGGCCCCTCTGGTCAAGGAACGCAGGACGGATTGAACTGCTGTGACTCTTTGATTTGCACAAAAAATGTTTATGTTTTTAACCTTTCTGAGAAACAACCAAATTGTGATTCCTTTTTACTCGTAAGTATGACGGAGTATGAAGGCCACTCTAAGAAAAATAAATAAAATTACGAGAATTAAGTTGTGCAAAAATAGTCAGAACTTTTAAGATTAAAGTCATTGTACTTTGAGAATACTCATATGAGAATAAAGACGTACAACTAGAATTAAGTTGGAATATTTTCAGAATAAACTCAAAATAATACGAGAATAAAGTTGTAGTGTTACGAGAATAGTCATATTACAACTTTAAGGTAATATGTCATTCTTGAAATATTCCGACTTTATTCGCATATTAATAAAACTTTTAGCTTGTGTTATTTTGACTTTATTCTCTTACGACTTCTCGTAATATAACTTTATTCTTGTGATTTTTATGACTTTATTCCTGTAGTTTTATTTTATTTTTTTCTTAGTGTGGCCTTAATACTTTGTCATATGTAAGAAGTGGTGACCTCTTACGTGTAGCAATACAACATCTGCCATGGAGATGTTGTATTGCTACATCTCCATGGCAGTAAGAGTAAGAAGTGACTAAATAATGATAAAGTTTTAAAGTCCAGTTTTCACTACGTTAAAGATTCTCAGCCTTTAGGGAAAAGGTCCAGATTTTGAGGCTTTTCTGCTCCCACCTCTTTTCTATTCATTTTTACAAATTGGGTTATTTACCAGTACAGCTTTAAATTGAGCACAAAAAAAATCTTTAAACAATAAGCTAAACAAAAAAAGAGGCTTCACATATAAATAATTATGACCCTGTTGGAGCTGCTATGGACATTGTTTTATTGTGAAAATATTTTACAGATGTTTTAACCTGATTAAAATGGTTACATGAAAGACAAGTGTGAACTTTAAATTGATTAAGTGTTTGTAATAGAAATTGACAAAGTTTTTCATTCGTTGCTCTTTACATTTGAAAAAAGGGAAGTGACATTTTACTCCTGGGATTTGGCTTTCCACTTCTGCCTGGGGCCAAAAATACCAGGGTGAGGTTCTCTATTAAAGACTACGGCGGACTGGTCCTGCCAAAATTGACAATAAATATCGAAATAAATTAATGGATTCAAAAAGTGAGTCATGTAGGAAATATTAGATCTGAAAAATAAATGAAAATAACTAACTTATTTGATTATACAATGACAAGTTTTCATTTTCAACAGTATTATTTTAACGTTGCCATTTGTTTTCTTGGTTTTTTCTGACTGTATGGTTTATTTACTTAGATTTTACATTTACATTTTATTTGCAGTCGCATCTTATTTCACTTAAAAAAGTAAATTTAGTTGCACTTACTGTAGATCAAAGTCTTATCTCATTAGATAACTTCTTTTGGAGAAAAAGATTGACCTAGAAACATAGTGATGAGGTTCTCCACTACAGCTTCAGACTTAATTTTTAGTTTAACTTGAATAAATAGATCCATGTAAACTGTATAAAAATGGGAAATGTGTGTTTTAGACTGATTGCCTTTTTAACACTTGTTTGTTTTTTTGGTTTGGTTCAAAAAATAAAGAAGAGAAGAAATATTAAACGTATGTCTTTATATTGTTGTATAAAGACATAAATGTATTTATACAACAATAAAGTATTTATCAGAGAACTCTGCACCAGTATAGTGTGCTTAAATACACCCAATAGCTTCACAAGCTTAGTAAAACGAGTAAAAACAACACAACTTTAATTTGTTCAGTCAGTCCAATGTAAAATAAATTGAAACTGAGAAAAACAATAAACTGACAAACCTTCTTTCAAATAGTCCAGAAAGTATAAATCAGGAATTCTGAATATAATGTAAAATAAATAATAAAGGATGAGTACAGAATTTATCAAATAGATCTGCTGATCCAGAATGTTTTTCAATATCAGGACTGATGCAGATATTAATATTAATATCTAGTTTAGGCCTTTTTTTTGCCTGAATTAGACATGAAGCTGTGCGCGATTACTCGATTTATCAACACTTAGTCATGTATATAAAATTGTTGAACATTTCCCCCCACTAGAGGTCTCCCAAACACCACCCAGCTCTGGGCTCATTACCCTAATGATGGGGCACACACCTCCCAAACCGCCCTCCCCTTCCCAACGCCTCCTGTCCTCCATCCATTCTTCATTGAGGTTGCGCAGGGTGCCAGGTCACTCGGGGGTGAAGACATCAACAGCTGCCACTCTCCTGGAGGACAGGCTGTACTGTAGTCCCTGCTTCCCTCCTCCAGGAAAAAAAAAAAGAGTGATTCCTTGAACAGTACAAAGTAAAAGAAGGCAGCTTTTACCCTGTCTTTGTGTATTTTAGGGGGAAATTATTGGGTGCGTTCAGTTATCTGTGCCCGTCCTTGCCAGGCTGCTGGACAGACTCCCAGGTCGCTGCTCGTTTGCTCCCGTCTGCGTACGAGAGGAAGAATGCCCCCTGAATGCAGATGGATTCATTAGGTCTGAGTAACTCCCTTCTCCTCCATCATGCTGACACAAACGCATACACACTGTGACTGCTCTGGCTTTGCAACAGGGTACAGTGAGTTCTGCAGCTCTCTGTCTCACACACACACACACACACACACACACAGGTATACACACAGTTATCTCCAGTGTAAACAACACCATGCGGTTTCGCTAAGAAAGATTTAATCAACTGCTGCCGGCTCGTGTTCGGCCATTTTAGCCTAAACACAGAGTCGCTGCACATGTGTTTAGCATTTTGCTGGATCTCTTGAATGTAAGCAGAGGGATAGAGACTGCCTCTTTGATGAGGTTTCTCATGTTTAATGGACAGGATTAGAAAGACGGTGTCAGCAGTCTGCAGGACAAATCTAAACAGAGCCTTCATGCTGTTTTCATTCTAGGAACTCTGCTCCCCTCACAAAGCCTCAAAGTCTGGAGAGAAAACCCTGAAAAACTGGGTCTGCTAAAAATGTCATGTTGTAGCCTGGAAACACATCTGTGTTTGTCTTCCTGCTGGTTGTATCAGTGTTGGAGTTTAGTTGTTTTCTGCTCAGATCAGAGCGTAAGAAAAAGCCTGACACTGAGGGAAATGTCAGAGCAGCACTGCTACCTGGTTGATTTGGGAGGGGGGTCAGTGACAAACTGGCCATGGACTGCTGAGCTACACAGCTTCAGCCGTCCCTGCTGCTTTGCTCGTTGCACGCCTCAGACCTCAGCACTGTCCGTTCCCCCCTTACACCCCCCCCCCCACACACACACACACACCGTCCAGCCGGAAAGCTGCCTGGCTTTTTACTAGGAGTGGGAACCTAGTCAGACTAATTCTGACTTTAATTTTCTGATTGTCAGACTTCTGAGAAAAAAATTGGAATTCTGAGGAAAAAAAGGATTCTGAGAAAAAAATGTCAGGATTTTGAGAAAAAGGTCAGAATTTTGAGAAATTTGGAAAAATGAGGAAAAAAAAGTCAGAATTCTGAGCCGGCACTCTGAGAATCAGAATGATGAGAAAAGAAGTCAGAATTTTCAGGTGAAAAAAGAATTTTGAGAAAAAAGTTTGAATTCTGAGAAAAGTCGGAATTCTGAGGTTATAGTTGGAATCCTGAGATCAAAGATGTAATTTTGAGTTTAACATGGGAATTCTGAGAGAAAAAAAATAGAATTCTGAGAAAAGTCAGAATTCTGAGGAAGAAGTGAGAATTCTGAGTTTAAAATCAGAATTCAGGGAAAAATTGTAATTCTGAGAAAAAAAAATCAGATTTTTTTTTTTATCCATTTATTTTTTCAGTGACCCTAATCCTTTTCCGTGTGCTTGGCTTCAAATTTGGGTTGGGTATCGTTTACCATCTCGTGATTCGATTCCGACTTTTTTGGGGGCCCACTGTTTGATCCAAAATTGATCTTTGAGTCAAGACCAGAAATTAGTAGAAAACACAAAAATTGAAAAATTGGAAATCAGAACTGGCTTATAATTCTGTATTCCTCTAGCAAACAGCATGTCATCAATCAGTCAATCAATTAGGCTTATTTATATAACACATTTCAGCACAGAGGCAGTTCAAAGTGCTTTCCTATCTTAAGAAAGAAACGTTGGAATAGGACTCTTTAATGGCGGCGGTGAGCTACACCTCGGCTCCCCAGCACATGTAGCGCCTCGCTCATTACGCGGCTGTGATGGGTCACGCTGCTGCCTCTTCATAAGAAGACCCTCATGGCGACACGTCTTATTATATCAACTGCAGAGATGGATGTTAATACCAGGCTTCAGTGTGTGCGCTGTGTGCTCTCTAGCCTGTAGAGTGCGGAGCTGCAGTTGGTATTCAAAGTGCATCTCGTTGCGCGGAGCTAATTCTATTTAACCCGGTGAAGTCTGCTGGATGGTTCAGTGAGAATGCCCCAGGGGAGTCCAGTATGTACCTCTGCTTTATTACACACCTGAGGAGGCCCACTCTCCCACACATGTACACTCCGCCGTTTGCTGTGTGTAATTTACCGGGTCGCCTGTGGGCAAGGCCTTCATCTGCAGGAAGGCGCGAATGGAGCCTTGGCGCCAGTAATTGGACTTTAGAACAGATTGGGGAACTTGATTGACCCCCGGTAATGGATTTGAGTGAATAATTATTTGTAGTTATGGTTGGAAGATGATATCAGGGAGAGAGAGACCAATCCCACCAGTGTGACTCACCCCTGCCGCCAGAGCGGAGCGCTGCCAGCACTCAATTAATGAAATCCAGCTGCTCGGGCTCCCCACATGTAGGAGCTGATCAAAAAACACACATACAGGGGCTCTGGTCAGAAGCAGGGTTATCTTTATCCAATCTTACCCTTTTTTTGCAAGACTGTTTGCCTGTGGCTCATCACAATGTTGGTTATAAAATCTCCTCCACTCCAGGTATAGGACATTAACGCTGATAATGTCTCCATTATTTTTTTAACTGCCTGTGGCCCCGTTTGGCGTGGCCTGCGGCAGACATGTTAATGAGACCCCTCAAGATGGCAGGCAGCGCCTCCTCAGGACACAAAACGCAATCACTTTTAATCCAGAGCTTTTAATTGCCGGCCAAGTTTCTCGGAGTGAATTTGGACGGTTGGACGTCTGCAGGCGAGCGATGGCACGCCGGCCGCCTTTCAGGGGTGAAACAAACGGGAAGTGATGAAAGATGTTTTTTTTTTAGTGGGAGATTAAGTGTATTATTGTTATTTGAGACTAAAATTAAAGGTTTTCTTGATTTTATTTTTAGCTGTGAAGGATAACTGCATGCCTCCTCCTTGATTGACCCGTTTTACTCATTATTCTCACTGCAGTAAATGTTTTGCTGCTCCTCCCTTTGCCTCCATGTCAAAACAGAACATTTCCATGAAGTCTGGTGGAAAAAGTCTGGAATACGAATTAAAGGTTTTCCAGGCCTGAGCAAGATGGAGGGAAATATGTTGATATTTACAGATTTAATTCCTCATCCATGAAAGAAATATCCATCCATCCATCCATCCATCCATCCATCCATCCATCCATCCATCCATCCATCAACTAGTTGTACATCCACCCACCCATCCATCTGTCCGTCTATCCATAATCCATCCATCTTTTTGTCCATCCATTCCTTCATCCCTCTGTCCATCCAGGAAATGTCTCCTATAAATTTATAGAACCAATAAAAGTCTGGAAATTTTTTATGAAGGAGTAAAAACCCTGCATGCAGAATCCTCCTGTCATATTCCCTCCTTCCCTCCTCCTCTTCCTCCTCGCCGTCCCTGTCTCTCCCTCCATCTGACCCCTCATTGCCCTGTTGCCAGTCTCTATTATTTCTGGCTGCCCAGTGGCCTGGTCAGGCTGCTGCTCCGGGCTCCAGGCAGCCCGTGTTATGACAGGTAACACTGGGCCACACACTCTCTCTGGTAACACGTGGAGGTCAGCCTGTCATACCTGTCCACAGCTCATCCGTGCACACACATATTCATCTACACACACACATGCACACACATGATTCACTGTATGGACAGCTGCCAGGCGCTCTGGCTGTAACCTTACATTCGGCACAGAGCAGTAGAGATGCACCGCTTCCTGGTTCGCTCTTGCATAACGACGTCTTGTTTTTCATAAAGGTCTAACACGATGTTCTTTGGCACTGAGGACGGCTGTTGTTGGTGTTTAGCACCGATGAGGAGGATTTAGTTGTTAACTACTGCAGGAGTCCCCTCTCTGCTGCTCACCGAGTTAATGACCGCTCAGAGTTGCTGCCCTGAGGGGCCTGCAGGCCGGAGTCAGCCAACACCAGAACCTCACCGCACCATCTGCACACGCAGCATCAAACCAGGCTAAAATCCTTCAAAATGCTTCAGTTTAAATGTAGTGTGTTTAAGATTTGGAAATCGCTTGATTTCAAGCTGCACAGTTTTGTAATAAAGTGCAATCGACATGTTTCATTAAAACCTTACATTTGGAAAACATTATTTACAGTTGAAACCAGACACTTTTATTTCCACTATCTGAAGTGAAATCAGACTAAACTTCTCTTGTTTTAGGTCGGTTAGAATTATCCAAATTATTTCTATTTGCTAATTGCCAGAAAACCTGGTGAGAACATTTTCTACACATTTTTTGTAACTGCTTAATCATTTAACTGAATTGTTTCAATAGCAGCATTTTCATTACAAATGTAGGCAAAACTATCGCTATTCCACTACTGTTGAAAAACACAATTTCAAAATTGTATTTTTACCATTAAATTTAAAAAATGCATATTAAAATCATATGTAAATAAGCTTGTTCACACAATGTCATTAAAAACATGCTGCGCCATCATCCTCCAACCACTTCCTGTCGTCGTCTGTCGTTTTTTTCCACCAATAGTAACATCCGGTTGTTGGTCATGTGACTCGCGATGCAAAAAAGTGTTTTCATTGCAGTTTAGCGAAATAAACAAATTTCAGTAGTCAAAAAAACCCATCTCATTCTAGTGCCAAAACAAGATTTTTTTCTAAAATGTGCGTGTTTTCATCAAGTTATTTGGTTTACCTTGTTCCTGCGATAGAATGTATGATACTATAACAAGATATTAATAACAACAGTAATAGTTGGTAACATACAATTGTGAATTACAACTCATTTTTATTGATTTGTTTTGTCTTAATCTACAAAAGATGGTCCTGGAAAAGTTTAAAAACTAACCTTGAAAAGTGCTTGAATTTTATTGCGTACAAACACTGTAAAATACAACAACTTCTGAAATGTTTTATAGTCGGTAAACCTTAGTTTGGGCTCAAAACAAGAAATATTTTAAATCACTGCAAAAACACAATCTTTCTAGTGAAAGTATCTTAGTGCTCTTGACATAAGACAAAATTTATTTACAAGTAATTTTAGGAACAATATAGGAGCTTGTAATAAATAATTTCTTTATTGATTTTTAAAAAAATACTTGCTCCACTAGCATATGAGAAAATTGTTTCTTTATAAGTGAAATAATCCACCAGTGGAACAAGTACTTTTTAATCAATAAGGAATTATTTATGGAAACAAACTCTAGAGAGATACTTGTAAGTTAGTTTTGTTGCTCAGACATTTGCTATAGAAACTAGACAAAAAGTACTTTGTGAGATTTTGCATTTGTTCCCTGAATGGATTCCCATTGTTATCCTGATGTCCTGAAAAGGTCCAAGGCCTATAATGAGAACAATCATCCTCTACCCCAACCCAACAAGCCGTATTCACCCCGGACAAGATGGTGGCGCCCCAGCAGTCCATCAGCGGTGTGTGTTACCGTGGCATGTTCCTGGCTCACGCTGCCCGTCTGATGTGGGGCAGCGGCCCTCGCCGCCAGGCCCGCGAGGTTCAAGGGGCGGCGTGGGTTTGTTACGCCAGGTTGACATTTCAGGGAGCTTTGCCAGGACACCGCAGCTCGTTCCGTCCTCCGGAAACAAGCGGTGTAAGAGCAAACGTGTCAACTCGGGCAGATGGGCGGCAGTCGATGCCAACCGCACCGGACTGTAACCCACTGCTGGCCTGGAAACAGCCGACCAGCGAGCACAACGCTGCACTTCCTGGCACAGAGTGGGAGGCCGGGTGTCTCCAAGTTATTTAAACTTTGAAGAGGCAGATAATTTAGCATTTAGCCTGGAGGGGAGAAAACATACCAATTCTTTTGTACAGTTAGAACTACCTTTCTCATATTTGTGATGCTGCTTGTTCACTAATGTTCCCCAACAAACCCTAAGGGCTTCACACAACAGCTGTTTATTGTGTTATTGGACCTCACACAGGAGAAATCTCTATATAGTTTAGGTGACATTTTATTTAGAGGTAACCGTGTGAAAGGGGATTTGAAAAGAGGTGAAAGATGTGCTTTTAGGGCTGGTTATTTTAGTTAGTTAATGTGACAATTAATTGATTAAGCAGATTTTAAAAAACTTGCATCTTCAACTTTGTACAAAAATAGAAATGCAAAAAAAAAAAAAAAACAATAAAAAATGCAAATTTCAAAGTAAGAAAATCAACATTTCTTGACATGCAACAACATGGCATTCCATTTATATACGCTTGATCATTTGTAGTAAAGGAAGCATGTGCAATGTAAAAAAAACCCATCAACATCACCTATCGTGTTTTGAATTCAGTGTATGGCTAATCTGATATATGTTTTTGATTGATTAATAACGGAATAGAAAAAGATATTTATATATCTTTTTTCTTTTTACAGAAATTAAACCAGGTGAAGCTAAAATTGCCACTTGAGCAGTGGCAATTTTATCTGCAACATGTTTACAGATAAAGGTTTTTTTTAATCTTAAATGCATTTTTTTTGGCTCAATTTCCAAATTGTTCTTTCGACAATTGCCTGGATACTCCAGTTAACAATTAATCGGTTGCCAAATTGGTTAATAATTAATCACGATTAATAATTTCAGCCCTATTGGTTTATCACATAACCTGAGACTGTACATAATATAGTGTGGAAAAGATTCGAGGAGTGTGATTACATTTCCAAAGGGTTGCAAATGATCAGTTTTCTAGTTTGTTTCTGGTTTCTTTACCTGTGGACTCCTTCAGCTGCTGGGTGGATGGATGGTTGGGTGATGCTGCACATCTCAGTTGGCTCTGCTGGGAGACTCATTAATCTTAGCTAATCAAATAAATCAAGTGCACTTTAGAAAAGGGGCTGTCAGAGTAATTGTTGCGATAGTCGTTGTCCTGCAGCTCCAGGGGGAGCTCTGTTGGAAAATGTGCCAAGGAACGTACCCTCCGTCCAATTCTAGATGGGAATAAAAGCGAGTGCCAAACCAGAGCCTGAAAGAACATTTCTGAGCGAGATGAAGTTGAAGTTTGCGGCCATGTTTCAGCCACAGATTTGATCATGGTGGGGTGCTGAAACGGGGCCCGCCACAGCGTAGCCGGCCTGTGTTTGTGTTTGATCTTACCCGCGGTTAAATGTGACCAAACCAGCCCTAACGCTCCGCTCTGCAGCTGGGGGACTGCTGTTAAATTATTTTTGCTGAAAAGAAAGGCGCCGCGGCGATAAAACATCAAACCTAATCTTCGGCCCCCGTCCTGCGCGCCTGCACAGAAAGAGCACAGTCTGGTATTTCCCTTTAACAAAATGCTAAAGCCTTTCATGGACACCACATTGCTGGGTGAAGGGATGAGACGGAGGAGATAATGGGGATGGAAAGAGCAGCATGTGAAAAGGCTGCGCTGCCCTTGGCTTCCCTCTCAACCAATGAGGGTTAAATGACTATCTGGGCACCTTGGCAACCATTTCTGTGCTCCTTCTTCTTCCTCCTCTAATTCAACTCTGAACAGGCTAAACAGACCTGAACGTTCCTGACAACAGTTACAGAAATCTCTTTGACGGTTTTCAACATTCATGTTTCATTTTTACCAGCGTCTTTGTGGGATTTTTGCTTTAAAACATCTTAACAGGAATCTTTTTCTGTGTTCCAGCAGATGGTGCCAAACGTTTCTTGCTATACCGTCTTTATCCTTACATCCTTTAAATGCTTAAAAAAGAGAAATGATTAAAATTAATGGCAAATATCAACATTATTAGATCATATTTGGCATTGACGTGTATGACGGGAATGATTGACAATTATTCATCATTGCTGTTAGCAAGAAATGCAAACAAAATGGCATCCAAAAGAAGTTTAGTAGCCTGGAACAAAAGAAGAGAAACAAGTGGTGATTAACAACAGATGTTACTACTGATGGAAAATACGAAGATGACGGCAGGAAGTGGCAGGAAGATGATGCTGTTTAATGGCTTATCGTGTGAACAAACCTGTTCATGTGTGATTTTAATTTCTTATTTTATGTAAAGACCACAATTGCAAAAAAAAAATTGACATTAGCAGAAAATTGACAAAGTTTTAAGCATGTTTGTAATGGAAACGCATGTACTGACACTTTACCTGTTTATTCAGATTCTAGCAGTTTTTAGAAACATTCAAAATTGATATTTTTATTGATGTATATAATATTGCCATTTTCCCTGTATTGTGGTTTTTTATTGTTTAATTCACCGGAACGGTTGGGAATCTCTTTATTGTAGTTTTATGAACTCGGGGCCTCAAACGGCATCCCGCTCAGGGACCCCCCCAAAGCTAGAGGCATTTCTCAGTAGGTATTGCTGTTAATTGTTGCTGCAGGCTGAACTTATTAAACACTTTACAGATTGATATCCGTAAAGTTATAGTCCACATCCACATCGATCCCAAACACATCAAAAGTAAACAGAATAAAGGGTGGAATATGTGAAGGAAAAGATGAGAGGACATAGATGGATGCAAAGCGTTTTTAATTTGCTTGACCCACTCCCTGGACAAACGAGAATGGATGAAGGGATTTCTGATGTCCCGATGAGAAGATGGATGACTGTGCTGCTATAGCCTTAATTGATTGAAGACAGGAATTTAGTTAGGGATAATTGAATCATGGAAATCATTAAAAGCTCAAGTGCAGAAGATAATTAGGGGAGCTAACACGGTTATAATCAACTCTCGTCTTTAGGATGTGGACTAAAAAGCAGCTTGTTATCCTGTAAGACTTTACATTTTATGCCAGAAGATGCAGAACATCAAAGCTAATTCTTTTTCAGCACTAAAGCATTTCAGTGCCTCATTTTACAATGCCTCAGATTTTATATACTGTATTATCGTGAGTCGTATATGTTTGTCTGTTTTAATATTTCAGTTTACTTTTGCCTAATTAGTATCCAGGACAGATTTCTGCTCCAGATTCTTCCGGTCGGCCAGGGGTCAGGATCTTCTTCATTACTCCATCCAGGGAAATAAGCAGGCTGATTAGTTTGGGCTCGACCTTGAGCCGTATTCTGTTCACCACTTCTCTTCACTTTAGACGGCAACAGATCCAGAATCGCTAAAATAACCGCAATAAAAACACTAACTCAAGTGTGCGTTGTTGTTTTCAAATGAATATCTTTGAGAGCTTTTGCAAGCTGTTGAGAATCAGTGGGTTGCAGCAGTAAGTTCAGTGTCTCAGTGGATGTGAAGTGCAGTGTCGATTGTTACCCATAGAAACTAAGTAACCTATGGCTGGTGGCTGTCACTGAATGCTATGGTAACAGCAGAGCCTGACAATAGTGGAGTCAGCAGGCTCGTTTCTTATCCATTTCCAAGATTATAGCTCAAAAGAGCCGTATGGCAAGCAAACTTGTAACAAATTTCTACCGGATCTAATGAAAGGATGCACAAATTTCTGGATTTTACATTTCCTTTGGTCAAATTGAACATTTTTCTTGCAAAAAAATCAACATTTTAGATACTTCGGCCATCATTATTTTAAGCTCAAATTACAAAAGTGAACTGTACTTTTTCCCCCTCAATATTAAGGAATTATTGACTTGAAACGAGCTCCTGTATCTTGCTGAAAAGTTACTAGTAATTTAGTTTGGTCTTATTTCAAGTGTGTAGAGATAAAATTAGACCAAAAGAACTTTGTGTTTTTGCAGTGTGGACATCTATAATACATATCAAGAGCAGCTAGTAAGTGTTGAAACAGCCATTAGAAACTTTTAGGGTTTTAAGAAAATCTTAGTTTCTCTTTAAAGCTGTGTTTTTAAATAACAACATGACTTATATCAATATCTTAGACGGTAAATATATATAGGAGAGGATTGTTTGACTTTATATTGTAATGGCCTGCCATATCGCTGGTGTCCCGGAGCCCATTACCATCCTCCTCCTGGTCCTTTAGCTCAACGATGTGTTTGTCATTCAGTTGGAGTGGCCCAGCATTAGCTTCATATCTGAGGCGGCAGCCAGCAGGGGGGGGGGAATGATCTGTCTCCCCTGCTGATTCGGGCCGCCTAAAGTCTGGATACGCCTGGCCCAGAGACTTGTGGGTAAGCCGTTCACCCCAAACACCCCCCGCAGTGCTTCCAGAATCAGATTGCTGCTGACCCCCGCAGAGTGATGTCTCACCCCAGAGCTTGGGGAGCGGGCGCAGCGGGGTAGCGGGCGCCACTGATGCTATTTTCCTGGGATGGGCACTGATAATAACATGCATGCCCGTTCCATCATGCATGTCCAGCTTTTTTTTTTGTTGTTGTTTTTGTAAATGACAACAAGCCACCCCATCAGATCCTGTGACGTCTCGGTGTAAATCAGGAATTTTTTTCTTTTTTCTTTTAACAAGCCGGAACATGTCATCTTCTTGCCCCGCTGCATTTGCTGCATATGCTCCCTGCAGCCTGGGTGAACTTCAACAATCTTTTAAGGTCTGAATAAACATTGAATTTCATATTCGCCAAGTTCCCTAACCCCTAATTTTTTTTCAAAGCTGAATAGATTTGCAAAAATCAACCAGCTGCCTTGGCGGAGCTTGTTTCAGCCCTGACTTCAACTCGAACCGAATCGATACCAGAGGTCATTTTCCTTCCCTTCATTTTCTCCGTCCTGTGCTCCGCTGGTCCTGCTCTGCAGACTTCACTGAAGGTTATCTGTGGCAGGACTCTGTGTTTATTTTCTCTGTAAGAGAGAGAGGGCAAAAAAAGCTAGATCTGTCTCCACTTACCAAAGCCATGGCTCAAAACCTTGATGGTAGATGAATAAGCGGCGAAGAGGGCGAGCATTGAGGCTGAATGAAGCATGCGTTGAATTTACAGACAGAGGAAAAAGAGAGAGAGAGAGCAGGGTAAGATAAGACATGCAGTAAAAAAGATGCTGCAAAGGCAAAAAAATGGAGTGAGGTACATGTTATATAGAGAGGCCAGGCAGCTGGGAGCTCCCACAGACACACACTTCTGTCTAAGCAGCTTTCCTCTCAGGGCAGGGTTGCAGCAGGTCACGGCAGGATTACACTTTTGGCAAACAAGAGGGAGCTCCACTCTCTCAAAGCGTTGCATGGCTCCCCCGTGACTCTCTGCAGCTGTAATAAAGCCAAGGCGATCTGAACCTACAAACAAAAAGCTAACATGCTATTGATCGACAGCGGCCAACTTCGGCGAGGTGGTGTCGAAAGGTCGACACGGCGCAGCCAACTCAGCCTGGGGTGAAGGGTTTTTATTGGGGTGTGGGAAAACTCCGCCGTTTGGTCTCGTTACAGAAATTCCTCATTTAGTTGGCAATTTCACCAAACTGTTGGCGCAGAAGGGACGTTATTGGGATTCAGTGGATGAATACCATCATTCTCGGTTAGATGCTTGATATTCAAGTCCAAAAAAAAAAATCCAAATGAAGTTTTTCTATCCCTTCAATCAATAGCCATCCCCTGCAGTGCCGCAATGTCTCTTTACTTCCTAATCAACACTTCCACTCGTAGAGAGGTCGGCTGAGCAGGCGCGCTGTGCCCCGAGCGCTGCTTTGAACTTAATTAAGCAGCTTTAAACACAGCCGAAAAGATTCATTAATACACAGGCAAGATGAGCAGCTAGATGAGAACATGGCCCCACAACAGAGGAGATTCAGCGTCGGATGGCTGTTGAACCCACTTGGGTCAACGTTGGGGGTGCAGTGATGGCGGTCCCGCAAGGACTACCAAATCCTTCAGATCTGATAAGGGTTCCTCTAAAACGCTCTCTTTTCTCCTGCTGAATGTGTAAAGTGTGCAGATAAGATGGTGTGGGTGTATGAAGCACAATGCGAGCATGTGAAGAATGACAGAGGAAACAGAGGCAAAGATGGAGGGCTGCATGCGTCTGGGAGGCTGCAGAGAGCCACTGGGGTGCTGGGAGGCAGCTCCTGTTAAAGGAAGGCTCCAGACCAAGGTGTTCTGTAGCTCCAGGCCTAACGGTGATAAATGAGTCCCTTAATGTCGGCAAACACTTTATCTCTGCTTCATCTGTTTTCATTAGGCAGGGCCAACCTTTGGCTGGGCGAGAACGTGCTGTAACTTTCATTACTGCAACACGGAAAGGAGAGGCAGAGGGACCTCCCATCGGTCTAATAAAAACACCAGCGCGACACAGTGACAGATCCTATTCCTTATTATTATCTCGGTATGCTTTTGTTAGAAATTAGAGAATGCCTCGTCCCTCACAGATGATTGGTGCTTCTTGCTTACCTGGTGCTGGCGATGAATTATTGAGATGCTATCTGTAGCCTAAAATGGTTCGCTGTTGACCGTTTGAGGTTTTTACTAGATTGTGATTGAGGAGTTCCCATCAAACTGGATTCTTGGCCAATTCCCACCAGCCCTGTTTAGTCCGCTGTTATCAAACTCCAGTTTGTTTGTCTAGAAAGTCTGGTTCGTTTTGGGAGGTTTGACAGCGCAATCAAATTCTGGTCCTCCTGAAAACCTGTCTTTGTTCAGTTAAAGTGAACTCTGTTGTTGATTGAATGCACATGTGGATGCAAGCACTCCAAAAGCAGCTATAGTGGACTATAGCGCAGGGAATACTGGGTAAAAGCAACCAAAACAAAAGCATCAAATCGATTCCACTGGACTATCAGAGGTGAGAACATCCGAAAAGCTATGTCACAACTACGATGACAGACCAGACTGAAAAGCAAAGCTCTCCAGTATCTGGATGACCAGGGAACCTTCCTGGTCTGGAAAGGAGGCTAGTGATTCGTAGTTCTTTGGTTCCTGCGGTTCAGCTTGGCATCAATAGACTCCACCTCCTCTTGCAGGGAGGAACATGGAGGTCAAGAGTAGCACAGGCTAGGTGGTAATCCCATTCTTCCATGTCTGACAAAAGCCTCTTTGATGAAACACTTGACAAACTGTTTCCAACAGAACCTCTAAACAAGCGAGGAAGCAGTTAGCTAACGCAATGGTTAGCTAGCTTTGCTAGTTGATGTAGTAAAGAGCTAGCAAAGGCATTTAAGGTGGAACTACTCCTGGAGTAATTTGATTAACACTTGGAGCAAACAGTCTGGCGACATTAAGGCCTCAGCAGTCAGACATCCAGGGTGAAGGATGTTATATTTAAAAAATATAATAAATAAATATTTTTGACTGATGCTGAATGCTGAGGTGTTTCATCGTTTTACTCAGGAAATATCTGCCACATAATTTTATGTCAACCTCCCTGTGGTTATGACTGATTAACTTTAGAAGCAGCACAGAGCTCGTCTTTGCTATGATACGATAAAAAGGCCTCGTCAAACAGCCTAAAAACGATTATTTCCAGTGTTCAAAATACTCATTTAAAACAGTTTGCTGTGTAGAAGCAGTAGTCAATTTCCAAGCTTTTTTCTAGTTCATTATTACTGTTTTTTATTGCCAATATTGGAAAGTCTCCATTTTTAATCCAGTTTGATTACTGGAGCTTCCATCTCCAAGTCAATAATAAAAACAACTGAGCAAAAACTTGCAGCAGTTATAGGATTTCTTCCTCTATGATTTGGCCAACAAAATCTTTACTTGATATAATCAGCTGGGCTTTTATGGATGAAAAAACTTTACCCCATTCTTTTTTTTAACTAACATTATAGAATGAGTTGCTAAAATTGTATTAATGTTTAATAAATCCTGCAGAGCAGCGATATCATTGGATTGTGTTAGAATAAATTAGAACAAATTGGACCTTTCGGCTTTCAAGGTGCTTTGACTCAACATTTAAAAAATGGTTAAATTGGCTTTTCCCATCATTAAAAACTTAAACTTTGTATTTTTGCATGAGTAACAATAGACGTTTAAAATGTTGCACAACAACCAAAGAGACGACAGGCAATGGAAGTAATATCTGATGTAAGCTTTACTTTCAAATCCTGTTACATTTAGATCTGGCAAGTTGAACATAAAATAAAGTGAAACAAGAAAAAATAAACAAACAAAAAACCAAAAACAAATACAAATCCAAAAAGAAAAAGTACAAATGATCTATTTACCAGTTATCGTCACAACCCTGTACAGCCTTAACAATGGAGTAATAAAAAAAAGCTTTGTACAGCACATACCAATCTTTACCAAGTGCCAAAAGTTAAGATAGTTGAGCCTTTTTTTCTAATTATGACATACAGTCAAACTTAAAGCTAACCGACTGTAGACAGTGCATCTAAATGCAAACCCCCGGGAGTCAAGTTGGAAACACAATTAAGTGCTGAAGGACCAGAGAGAAAAACGTGTCATGCATACTTTGAAGTGCTGAGAAGATAGTCGAGCTAAAGAGAAGGTCATTGTGCTGCGGACAACTGAGCAAACCCCCTCCAGTCATAAACTCCCCCCCAAAAAAACAAGCAGGATAAGTGCTTTAAACAACTTGATCCCCGTTTACTTTTTAAACCTCAAACTGAAGCTAAAGGGGACGGGAGGAAGTGCAGCAAGTCATGACTCCGCTGTAAGAAAAGACAGAAAAAGAGTGGACACATTTTTATTCTATTCTACTGGACCCTGATAATTAGTTTGACTCATTCTCAGAAGTCTCAGGTGGTTTTCTTCCACCAAGTGGCACTAGAGTATAAAAGATAAAACAGTTGGGAACAGTTTCTCTCAGGAAACAAACGGGAATGAAACGGGGGGGAAGACGATTGCAGCGTCGCTCCCAGAGCGGCACGTGACGGATTCAATCCTAACATCACATCCGGTGGCGAGACGCAGGAACGGTCTAAGATCTTTGAAATTTCAAATTTAACAAGAGAGAAATTTAAAAACAATAACAAAAACAAAAAAATCCTGTTAAACAGAAATAATAATAATAATAATAATAATAATAATAATACAAAAACATTACAAATAAGGGAATTTGGCTTGAAGAACACTTAGGAACACAAGCGCAATCGATACGTAAAGCCTTTTTAAAAAGAAAATACTTGAACTACGCTGCCTGATGTCGCCAGAACAAACCTTTCCTTCAGCATTTTTATGGATAAATACATATTCTCATCATCACAAAAAGTGCAGCACTGTGCAAAATTGGCCAGAACTATTTAGTCTGGGACCTTTAGTTCCCAGGAGGGGAGCTTGACCTCTACTGTCTAATTCCTGCAATTTGTGTTCATTGACTTTTCTCCGATTTCACAGAGGCGCAGCCTTTTGCACCGTCAGAAACGAGCAGAAACTAAAGGGGAGGGGGCTGATTGAGTCCCATTATGGATCCAAGTTTGCTCTTAAAAAAAAAAAAGAATAAAATAAAACGTTTAAGTGCTTTTGGCTTAAAGAGTAACAATAACGAGTGCAATTAAAACTCAAAGGTCGACAGAAGGGGGGAAGTTGGACGAACAGCAGTACCAGGTCGGCCTGCCTAACTGAAGCCGCTCAACGCAACACTGTACAAACCATGGCTTCTCTTCTTCTCTGCACCCTACAGGAGCTTCTCGGTGAGCGTTAGTAGAAAATGTTGAATATGATGTAAAAGGCTCAGTAATAAAAAAAACAAAACTGAATAAAAAACACAAAAAATCCAACAGAAAAAGACACAGAAAGGCCACCAGACACACCAGCTTTCCTCCCCTTCACCGTCTTTACCAGAACTGTTAACGCTCCTCTGTATCGCATCTTTTTCATGTACATAAACAAAAATACATTCATTCAAGTCATTTTGGAACATTTTTTTTTCTCTTTTGTACACAAAAATTACAAAAAGCTCCAAAAAGCACCATTGAATCGGCCTGTGGCGACTCTGGCTGGCGGGGAAGCTCGCTAACCCGCAGCAGGTCGCCTCCACAAAACAGTTTTCTCATATATCTCTTCTACATATGGATGCGTGATACATAGATCTGCATATTTGCTGCGCTGATGTCAACCTGGTCTCAGAAATAATAACAGGAGGTTTACTTACAGACACATGTAAAGGCGGGGATCACCAAACACCAGAACACCAGGCCTCCCAGTGATTACAGTATACTGGGGGGCTGCATTGCATGCATATGGGGGAAACGTTATGATTATTTACAGTACTGTGCAAAAGTTTGAAACCCTCAACTTACCCATAAGTCATTGCAGTCATTCCTGACTTTTTTTTAATACGTTATATACGTACGTTTTATTCATACCTTGGCTCTTCTTTTGATCGCAAAATAAGAGTTTTAGTTTTCACTAGAAAAGTTGACAAAAATATTTAAAAAAATAAGACCTTATGTGTAACTAAGAGCTGCTTGACGAAATCTTTGGTCGCGAACTTAAACTGGCGGTCTGTGATCTCAGGATAATATTTGAATCAAAACACCAGAGTCATGATATTTTCGCTAAAATATTTAAATAAAGGTGATCTCATCTCTTAATTGATACCGCTGCCAAAATAAGCCAAATAATTAGAGTTATACCATCTATAATATTGATTTATTTTGATTCTAAAGCCAAAAAATATTGAATAAACTCCAACTAAACCTCTTATTGCATAAAATATCTTCCTTTCCAGTAATTCTGCTCTCAAAAGCTGATATTAGCTGGTTGGTTAGTCAGGCTATCAGCTCCATCACTTGGATTGTAAATTGTTATTTGATCATTTGTGTTTTAGCCAGAGTATTTTTGTCCATAAAGTTACAAATAAAGCAGCTTCCAGCTCAGTTTTCAGTTCCGACGACCCAATTGGGTCCAGATCCACAAAAAAACAAACAAACAAAAAGACAAATAAAAAACCCCAAAAACAAATAAAAAGTGTTTATTTGACTGCGAATGCGGTCCTGTCGGGTTGGTTCTACCACTAACAATAGATCTTTGTCTACACAAAGAATTGTGTATCCATCCCTTAAGTTTTAAGGTTTTTATGCCTTCATAGGTAAAAGATGAACAATTTAAACTAATTATTAAAAAAGTGATTATTTACTGGGAGCAAATTGATAATAAAAGCAGCTAAACTGACAGATTTAAAAAAATCTCCTTGGAAGAAAAAACTAAAGAACTGAAGGTGATTTTTTTGCACAGTACTGTACACAGCTGCAGCGATGCATATATTGCTATATTTTTTTAAACACTACATGACGTGTTGAGATGACCCCCGCTCTGTAAGATTTTACTGCTTATTCACCTGGGAATACAAAAAAACTTTAATATTTAGCTTCTCTGATAATAAATGCATCTTTTTCAATTATAGTTCAGATTGAATATTTTCTATATTTACAGTCACTGCAAAAACACAAACAAAAACAAAAAAGTATTTTTGTCTAGTTACTGTAAATATCTTAGTAAGACAAAACTAACTTACAAGTAACTTTTTAGTGAGATGTAGGAACTTGTTTTAGGACAATAGTTTCTTAATATTGATGAAAAACTGACAGATTGTTTCACTTATAACAGAAAAAAAATCGTTATAAGTGAAAAAATCTGCCAATTCAACTGGTACTTTTTAAAAATAAACATTACTGACTTGAAACATTCTACTATACCTTGCTGAAACGTTACATGTAAGTTAGTTTCGTGTTATTTTAAATGTACTAAGGTATTTTTTCTAGAAACTAGGCAAAATTACTTGGTAAGATTTTGTATTTTTGCAGTGTAATCAAATCTTCCAAGCTTACGAAACAAAAATAAAACAACCTGTTAGCTTCATCTGTTCCACGAAATTCTGAGACAGAATTGAGATCAGTCAGCAGCAACGCACGTCACGCCGTCACCGTTGTACAAAAGAAAAGCAACTCAAACAGACGGGAACGGGGCTAGGGGCTACAAAACTATGTACAAGGTTGATAAATAAGTAAGTAAGTGCATGGTCTGAGGCGTCGCTTTGGAAACGTGACCTTTCAGATGAAAAGCTTTCCCGTCTCATTGGTTGCGTCCGAGTTGCAGCGGTTAACACTTCGGGATATCTGGAGTTCAGCTTCCTAATGACGTCACAGCTAGCTGAAACACAGAAACAGGCATGCCATTTCGATGCATAATAGCAAAGGGACATAAATGCACTAAAATGTAGCACTTGCAATGTTTGTTTTGTCTTTTTTTCCCTCCCCCCTACCCAACCTTTTTTTGTCAAACAACTAAAGAAAAATATCTATAAAACCGCAAGTTTCATCAGATAAAGCGACTGGGTCCAGGTCATTCAGATGCTTACAAACAGAAAACAAAAAGGTAATAGAGTGTAGTACTTGTAGTAGTAATAATTCAATTGATAGAACTGATAAGAAAAGCAGCTTTTTGATATAAATGCATTTTAGCATGTACAGCGTTTTTCTCTTATAAATGTTTTTTTTTTTCTTATTTTTCGTCCTTTAATATGTTTGTCTGGTCCAGCTTATTCTGCTGGTCTGATTGGAAAAGACGTTGCTCCCGCTGCAGTGGTCAAGAGATGGAGGAGGGTGAGGTCACACAGTCTTGGCCCTCTCCATCAGTCCCAGGTAGGCCAGGAAGGAGTGCTTGTGGGAGTGGGAGGGCGAGGCGAAGACGAGGGGAGACGTGGCCGGCCGCCATCTTGAGTGGAGGTGCGAGTGGAATGTGTAAAGGGTGGTGAGGGGGATCAGGTGGGCCTGCTCGCCGTTCCTGTACTGCTCCAACACGTGGCGGGAGGAGGGAGGGAAGAGGGAGGGGCTGCTGATGCTGAGGCTCGTGCCGCCGTTGGTGCTGGCCGTCTCCAGTTGGCGGGACCGGCCCAGCGTTAGCGACAGCGCGACGGACTGCAGCGCCTGAGACGCCGTCAGGCTCATGAGGGGGCTGCTGCCGCCGCTTCCGCCACTCTTCTCCTCCTCCTTGTCCTCGCCTCCCCCTCCTACGCCTCCATCAGACCCCCCCGGGCCTCCGCTCTGATGTTTCTTGAGGTGGCGGCTGAAGACGAAGGGGTGCGTGGTGGTGAAGGGGCACTCTCGGCAGCCGAAAGTCTGGCGTGGCGCGTGCTTCAGCTTCTTGTGCAGGTTGAGGTTGTCCTTGCGCTTGCAGCTGTACGAGCAGCGGTCGCAGTGGAAGGGCCGCTCGCCCGTGTGCACGCGCACGTGCTCGATGAGCTTGTTGGCCGTTTTGGACAGGTAGCCGCACCGCTCGCACTTGTAGTGGTTGCCCAGGCGATGCCCCCGCATGTGCGCCTCCAGCGAGGCCTGGTCCGGCCACAGACCCTGGCAGATGCGGCAGCGGTACTCCACCTTACAGTGCGTCTTCAGGTGGCACTCCATGGCCGCTGGACGGTTGGTGGAGTAGATGCAAAAAGGGCACCTGGTTAATGCAACGAGAGGGGAGGAGGGAGGACGGACGCCACACACAGAAACAGAAGACAGCTGAAGGGAAAGTGTACGTTCACAAACCTGAGTGGAGTTACTCCCTCCTCTACAGTCTTCAAATCAAACCAGGTTAGTGTCAAACGTTTGTGCTGGTTTGAGCAGCCAAAAAGTTTCATTTGGGCTGCTTTCATTTTTAAGATATTAAGGGTGATCCATTATGCTTTGTTGAACATGATAGGATTATGGGTTATTCAAAACATGTAAATTCATTTATTTATTTATTTTTAACAAAATCAATGAGATTTCAGTTGGGGTTGCTAGGTAACAGTCTGGGGTTGCCGGGTGAGGGTCAGTGTCTGCTGTTTGTTACATTACATTCTTAAGGCTCATTTTCCAGACACCAAAAACATAAACTTATTGCCAAAAACTAACTGAGTGAGTTTTGAAGGTTTTAGAAGTTGTAGAAATCCAAATGGAGGGACAAAAACGTGCAAAATGTAAATTGTGTTCCCTTTAACATAAGTTTCTGGAAGTTGTAGAAGGTCAACCAGCCTCTCATATTTACTTAATTTAACAAATTTGGTGTTAACTGTGCAACATTTACACTGGTAAAATGTTTCTTTTTAGTGCTTTTGATTTGAAGGTCTTAAAAGTTCAAAAGTCAAAAATTCAACCTATATTTTCCTAAAACGAAACCACTTTTTCTATGTTTGTTCAGGAACGTCTTAGCAACACAAACTAAGAGAAGCTGCGTCTCCATTACAAATGTACGTAAAACTTGTTGATAAATGTCAAAAAACACAATTTCACAAATGCGGTGTTTCCATTAAAAAGAAATGCAATAAAAATCACATGACAATAAGTTTGTTCACGGGATAACTCTTTAAAAACACGCAACGCCATCATCCTCCTCCCACTTCCTGTCGCCTTCTTCGTCTTTTCCTGCAGCAGTAACATCCAGCTGTTGATCACATCACTCTTTTCCATTACACTAATTTCAAGAAAGTTGAAAAACCACAAAACATTTAATCAAAAACCTATATTTATTTACTTTTTTAGCAAAATTGGCACGTTTCCATTCAACAAATTTATTTTTGTAATTCTTATTTGCGCAATTATTCAGCTAAAGATGATTAACACCAAATGGGAGAAGCTGGTTGACCTTCTCTGGTCTCTGGAAACTTTTATTAATATCTTAAAAATGATAGCGGCACACACACACACACAAAAAAAAATTCTGCACAAACATAGCACAAACCCTTGACACCAATTTTGTTTGAATTGAAGACAGTGGAGGGCAGGGCAACTTCACTCAGGTCATTCACAACCAAGTAACACAGCTTGACATTGATTAACAGGAAATGATGAAGAGGAGGAGGACGGATAAAGGAAAACTGTGGAAAATATGCTGGAGATGTGTGTCGGTTTAATGGTGTAAGAATGGAGGTGAGCAGGTGTGAGTGGGGTGTGTGGATGGAAAGAGTGGGGGGTGAGTGACAGGCTGGAGAAAGATGGGAGCAGGAGGACATGATGGGGGAAATGAAGGAATGAGTGGCACTTACATTTAAATAGCACCTTTCATCTGCTCTGGGCCCCAAAGCGCTTCACAAACCCTGCAGAACAGAATCACCTCAGAAAAAAAACCTCGAAATGATCAAGGCCCTCTCTCCCTCGCTCCGTCATACAGAGAAACACAAACATCTGGCTACACCCATCTGTCTGCGCATACGGCCACAAGTTTACATACACTCATCACAGACAAGGATGTCATCCATTTTGGGCTTTTATTATTCATCTGCACTGTAAAAACACAAAATGTTAAAGTGTTTTCCAGAGCAAATTATCCTAGTACACTTGAAATAAGACAAAACTGACTTACAATTATTCCTTAATACTCTACAAATTATTTCACCTTTAACATGACATTTTCCCATGTTATAAAATCTGACAGTGGAACTACAACTTTTTCATCAATATTAAGGAATTATTGACTTAAAACATGCTACTATATTTTGCTGTGAAGTTATTTGTAATAGGCCTCTCACAATAAATTTTGCTGGATGATAAATTGTCCCAGAAATGATTGTGATAAACGATAATATTGTTGTTTTGAGACCATTATCGAGTAATATAATGCAAGACTGCAATTTTAAAGATCAATAAACTTTAATTTCTAATGAACATTTAACATTGAAACTGGGAGTCATTTTAAATATCCAAAATAAATAAACAAAACAACAGAAACAACAAGGAAAATGGATACTGAAGTCTTTGTAAACAATTTTCCTTAAAAAAAAAAAAAGAAAAAAAAAGAGCTAGTTGAAACCAAAACACCAAAACTGAAAACTTTTGTCATCCAGTTTTTGGTACAAAAGGAGAGAAAAGAGAAAAACCTATAAACCATGCTAATGGAAATTATAATTTATCACTCAATTAATTGATTTATTGCTTACTGTTATAATTTAAAAATAAATTATAACAAGTTAGAAGGCCTAACTTATAAGGCCGACTTGTAAGTTAGTTTTGTTTTATTAAAACTACAGAAAAATACTTGGTAACATTTTGTGTTTTGCAGTGTGAAATGTTCTTTTCCCGGTTGGGAGGATTTTTACAGCAAAGAAATCAAAAAACAAGAACTGGATGTTAGAATCAGACTCAACCGGCCTCGATTTTGTCAGCCGAGTTCCTGATGACGACTGAGGGCAGCTGGAAGTTTTTTGTTTGAATTTGTAAAGTCGGTTAAGGTATAAGAAGAATCGCAGATTTAGTTTGGGAAAGTGTTTTGGAGCCATTTTTTAAACAATTGTGCATGAGTAGAAATTATTAAGAGGCCTGAACAGTTTGGATGTCGAGAAACAACCAGCAAGAAAACCGCTCCAAATAAATAAGTTGATTTGTTGAGTTCTAGCAGTTGGTGGTCAAACCACAAATTAAATACTGGTGGATGTGTGTGTAAATATTTGAATCAACTTATATAATTTTGACTCTGTATGCACAGGCATAAATCCCAGGGCTCCGGACCCCCCAATCTGGGAAAAGTCTAGAATTGCTCAATAGGAAGAAACACATTAACAATAAAGATCAGACTGCAGTTCAATATTTTCTTACTTTGACTGAATCATGATAAACTGGCTCATTAGCAAAACTGCTACACTGCTTTCATAGACCAAAGCTTTTTTTTTTTTTTTTTTTTTGTTCAAAGGTAGCAAGCATCTCATTCATATTTAACTCTTTAACTTTTGGTTAATTAGAAGAGTTTGAAACGGCTGAGCAAGTGGACCCGGCTCAGAGTTTGGGAGCCGAGAACAGACGAGAGAATGGATAGAAAAAAAACAGAAATCTGTGCTTTTATTTCTCACTGTCTTCAAGGTAGAGCCTTTAAAACCACAAAATAAAATCTGAATATTTTTCTATATAAACCCAGACGTTTTAAATGTTCCATTTAAGTTAAAATACTCCCCAGATATTCATTTCTATGTACCTGTTGGTTCTTCGTCACTCAGGACATGGCAAAACTATAAAAGGTTTAAAAATAAAGTAACTTAAGTTCTAATTTAAATAGCCCATAACTTGTATTGGGAGCCATTTCAATAGATCAATGTTTATGAGGAATTTTATTAAGAGCAGCTACTCATCAAAGCTTTTTTATGTAGAACCTTCAATTTTTGTAAGGAGTAGTAGAGATTAGATCAGTGAGACTGAACAAAACTCACATAGAAGCAACATTTGAATTTTAGTTTTATTTCTCAGTAGTGAGAAAAACACATGTTTGATATGCATTACTAATTAATTTTGGTCCTGCAGCTTAAATGTGGTTTAAAAACTTCCTAAACCACATTTTACGTTACATTTCACTTTAACTTTGCCCCCAAAATTGGTCTTAAGAAATGTTCCTGTTTATGGTGCCGCCAGTAATGAGCTGGGATTTACGGCCTTGGCTGTATGGATTAAAAACTACATCTTAAAACTTGTTAGATGTATTTTACAAAAGTATTATTGTCAAAGATGGTGGTGGCAGCATCATGCTGAGACATTTTGTCACAGTGAAGAGAACTATGTTTGGTGGTGTCGTTGCAAGGCTTTCCAACCTAAACCACATAAACTGTGAAGCACAGTAGTGGCAGCATCATGCTTAGAGTTCTGTAAGTTTAGAAGAAAAATAAAAAGCCCAAAAATAATGACATTTATACCCAAAAACAGTGTATGTAATCTTCTGACCCAAACTCTAATTCCTGTTTTTGATAAAAAAGTTTAAGTTGAAAACTAAATACTGTTTCAAAGTGTTTACACACACGTTACATGTACATAAAAGTGCTCCCTTTTCTTCCCTCAGTAACCTCTATTAACTTGGTAAAAGTTTGATTTTCACTGCTAGAAATTTGAACTTGGAAAAACATTTACAGCAGACAGAAGAAACATGTCAAATATTCCAAATACAGTTGATTTATCCACGCAGTGGCTGCAGGAAATCTGCTGTGTGGAGACTTTGGAACTAACGAGGGGCTTCCTATGCATTCATGTTCTGATCTCTGCAGAAGACGTCAGTGCTGTGACTTGTTTGCAGCTGCCTACTCTGATCCAGTGGCATGTGATGGATAAGTACATGCTAACTCCAGTGATGTCTGCACAGAAAAACACATGTTGAACACAGATTCCTGTTCATGACATGATGAGGCGGCAGTCGTAGTGACACTTCAATGATTCTGCACATGCACAGACTAGACGAAACAAAAACATGGCTCATGTTGCTTGAAATTAATCTGGAAACGTTACTTTTTAAAAATAAAATTTCACTTGGATGGATTGAAACTTAAGGACAGCGTCTGTGTGTGGGAAAAGGTCAGTGGATGGATTTGGCTGAGCTTGAAATGGTACAAAATGTGGAAAAGTAGGTTTTTTAAAGTGTAAAGCACTTCCAATCAGAATTTTATGAATAAATGTTTGAATATTTGTACATTATAACCCATCTATAGTAGAAAGAGTAACATTTTTAACAAATAAAGGCAGTAGGAACTGAGATATTTGCGCTAATAAAGTGTGTCTGATTATCTTTCAGGGGTGTGCCAACAGATTTTATATAATCAGCCACTTGGTGAACCAATCCAAGTGTCTGTGTATTTCTGCTGGAATGCAGATTTCAGCAGATATTTTTCTCTGGCATGGCTGTTAGCTGTGGGCAGAGGAACAACAGACCCCGAGGGGAAGCCCATTTCCAGCTCCTTTTCCACTCTCCCTTCTGTTCAGAACAGCCACTGCAGACCCACAGACCACTGTCTAATAAGTCAGACTTGCCAAGGGAAGCTGTCAAGCAGCGAAACTACAGCTTGCATCGTTTGGTTTTCCTGGCAGCAGATAATGAGCAGAGAAGTGAGGTTAACTGATTCGAGCCACATGGCTGAAATCGTCCTCAAATTGACCGTGCATCTGCGATTCTGCCGCTTACAGGTGTCATCTGTGTGGCTCTCGCAGTTCACTTCTTATTTCTCAGCCGTCATGTGTCGCCTCAATTACAAAGATGGTGGCTGATAAAGTGCCTGATTTTGTATAGCAGAGGTTTATCCAGTTTTTGTTTGAAATATTTGCTGTCTTTAATCAGAATTAAGCAAAACTTCATTGAATTGTGCAGCTTATGGAAAAGTGAAACGCTGAAATATTTTATGGCAAAACAGGAGCCAAACATGGCTATCATTAGGCTCACAAACAAGCATGGAGGTGGCAGCATCATCCTCGGGGTCTATTTAGTTAGAAGTGGAGGGAACTTTATATATATATATATATATATATATATATATATATATATATATATATATGTATTTTAAATACATATATATATGTATTTATATATATGTATATAAATGAGGTGCACAAAGGGCAGCCCAGGGGCCATTTGTGGCTCTCTAAAATGATTTTGTGCGGCCCTCAACTATATTCTGCAACAATCCAAGTCTGCTGATTGATACACATGGACTTTAAAAATATTTTTATTCATTTTTAAAATTTTTCGTTGTTTAGTGTGATGTTTTCACTGACACAAAAAATAATCTTCAAATACTAATGATTTTTAAAATTCATTTAGGGTGACATTTTCACTCAATATTCTAAAATATATACTTTTTTACACAGGTAAACTAGTTATCTGGAGTAAAGGTTTTTGGGCAGAGAAAGTTTTACCTGTTTGGACGAGCCTAGGCTTTCACAAATAAGACGTTTTTGCCAGATGTGAAGCATGGTGAAGGCAGCATAATGCTGTGGTGCAAATCTTACAGCAAGAGATTCTGGTGCACTTTGCACAAATGTTAATCTTGTTTTTTATATATTTCTTGTGTGAACCTTTTTATCTTTTGCTGCTGTTACACCTGAATTTCCTCTTTGCAGGACAATAAATTATGTTACATTTTATTTAAATCAAGTCGAGATTAAATAATTCAGGTGGCACATCTCTGTTGTAAATCTGAATTTCTGGAGATTTTTGTATGTGGTGAATTGGAACGACGATGGAGAGGAAGGACTGGTGGAGTTAGGAACCTGTGTCTGTACTTGCTTTCCTTACTTGAGCCCTCCGGAGGGGACGGTGTGGCACTTCTTGTGCTCCAGCAGCTGCTCAGGCGTCTTCAGGAACTTGTGGCAAACGTCGCACTCAAACATCCGCGTGATCAGGTGGATCTGGAGGTGCCGTTCGTACATGCTGCGCGTCTTGCACACAAAGTTGCAGAAAACACACTCGAAGCCTGGAGAGAAAAGAATAACAGAACAAAATAAGTGAAGAATGGGCAAAGTAAATCTTGTCTGATTAGATTCTGGATGTGATCTAGACTAGATTTTAGCAAGACTGCCTCCTGGAACAATCAAATACAGTAAGAACAAAATGTTATGCAAATCGTATAGTTCTGACACGTCTGTGATTTTATTGATTCTTGTTTTGTGAATCAATAAAAAGCTCCCAACTCTATTTTCAAATAGGAATAATATGAAATTATTTCATTTTTTAGGTCCCAGTCTTGATTATACCTTTAACAAACTCGATAAACAAGGCATTTTGTTTACCTTTCTAAGCTAGAAAGGTAAACAAAATGAAGATCCACAACAAACGTTATGCTACCGTATGTTAGCATAATTTCCCTGTTAGCATAATTACCTTTTTGGATTTTGTGCTTTCTTAGGGAATTGCTTTCAACACAAAAAGTGTATTGGCCCAGTTCAGAATAGGCAGGTCAGGTTTATTTTTTATTTATTTATTTTGTTAAAATTGGTGATCGGATAGAAGATTGCAAACGATGCACCCTTCGTTCTGACGTTTATCTTGTAGTGCGGAAGTCACTACTGAAGGAAGAACACTAAAAGTTCAGAATGATTAAAAATGAAGTGGGAGGAATCAGAAAAGGTGAAAGAAGTTATTTTCTACATTTGTCTATATTTTTCTGTAATTCATTCACAGATTATTCTCCCTTCAAAGAGTCTATTTTTTAAAAAAATGCCAGTTTGGGGTGACTCATTTATTACCAAGAAAATATTTACAGATACCCTACCTGTGGAGTATACATCTCATTCCCTCCAGAGTTTCTAGAATTTCATTTGGCAAGTGTGAACTAGATTTTAGTGGCTGATTAATCAGAAATATCCAATTCTCCCCCTTTGCTTGTTCTCCATCTCAAAAGAGGAGCTTGAGTGATTTGTGTCTTAGTTCCTGCTGCACGTGTTTAAAATCTGGTTGAAAAATTATTACAAATGTAACTAAAGCATAGATTAGACTGATTAATAAATATTATGTTAAATTATAAAAATAATTTTTAAAAAAATCAAATGTGATGTCAAGATTTTATAGACTATAAAATAAAACGTATTTCCTGTTCCTAACCTTTGTCCGACTTGTCCTCAGTTCCTGATCCCGAGTGACTTCCGCAGCTCGCCTGGCTGCCCGCTGACGAGGGCGGGGCCAGAAGGTTCTTCAGTTCTTCGTTGCCATGGGCAACGTCCCCGCCCTCCGAGCTGTTGAGCGAATCGCTGAGGGCCGACAGAGACGATGAGGTGCTCTTGGTTTCGCTGAGGGGACTTCTTGAATTCAAACCTGGACAGAAGGAGGAAGGAAATGAGAGTTAAGTCTTACTGAGACGACAAAACTGAGAAATAATAACCACAGTAAAATTCAAGCACTTTCAAGGAATTTTCAAACTTTTCCAGCACCACACTTTGGAGATAAAAATAATACAAATGAACTAAAAAAAGACAGTTTCAAATCACTATTATGTTATGCAATTTACCACATTAATAAAATCTAGTGATGGTATTTTACCTTCTACAGCAGAGGTCAACTAAAATATAACAAAATTTTATGTTGAAAATTCTTGGCCCACTTATACACCTGAGTGGGCCAAGAACAAAACACTAATTTTGTTAGTGTAATAACAATGTAATAATTTAACAATTTTACTGTATAAAATATAAGTCATTGAGTCACTAGCAATAATAAATATTATTATTGACACAATCCAAACAAATTTTGCTGAGGTAAATGACCTTTGTGCTCAAATTACATGCTTAAACACAATACATAAAGAAAGTCACAAAAAATGTTTTTGCCAAGTTTTCTGGCATTTAGACAGAAATAATTTTTCTGATTCCAACTGATCTAAAACAATAAAAGTTTATTTTGATTTAACTTCAGACAAAGTGGAAAAAAATGTCTGTCTCTTTATTAGATGTATGAAAATATCTGGTTTTGTGTGTAAGTAACATTTTCCAAATTTAGGCTTTTAATCAAATGTTAGATTGCACTTTATTACAAAACCATGCAGTTTCAATATTAAGCTCTTTCCCAACCTTGAAATTCAAACATTTTCCAGGATTTCAAACACCAGTATGAACCCTGAATATAAAATCGAGACCCAAAAATAAATCTGTGGGCTGCATACTGTGCAGAAAATCTATTTCTGGGCACTGCCATTGTTATCTGCATGCACACACACACACACACACACCCACACACACACACACGCAAACACACAAACACACACACACGCTACCAATACACACATGCAGAATAAAAGCAGGCAGCCTGAACTGGGAGCCCTGCTGCCAGTCCAATCAAGATGCAGTAGGCTTTTATTGATCCTCTTCCCTGAGTCCACAATTCAGCAAGAAGAGAGGGGGAATTAGACGGAGGAGGGGCGGCAGCAGGGAGGGCCGGGGAGCGCAGGTCACGGCCGAAGGAGCTAAGATGGCGGGAGCATCTTGGGGCACAGCGCAACAAAGGGCATTCACTCAGGAGGAAATGAATGGAGGAAGGAAGAAGCCTCCAAATGGTTGACCTCTCTCCTTAATACAGGCACACAACAATGTAGAAACGCAGCGGGTCTGCTCTTTCAGGCAGGGAAATTATTCTGGGATGGAGGATGAATGATTATCTTCCATCAAATCTATATATAGCAGGTCATTACAGCTTGGACTTTGCCGCATTTTTAATAAACTCAACCAGCTTTCTTTACTACATCTGCTTACCTTCTCTCACGAAGAAAGAAAATTAAACCACTTTTTTTCCTCTATTTTTTTAGGCATCAGGAGATTAAAAATACTCCAGCTGCTTTTACCTGAAGTTTACAATAATACACAACGGAGAATGGAGAAGATTTATGTGAAAAACTAAGTACACTCTGTGATTGGAGAATTTCCTCTTGAGGGATCTTTTTCCAAAATGCAATCAGATTTCAATCAGAATGAAATCTGCACTTGAACTAGGCCATTACACTGCAAAAACAACAAATCTGACCAAGTATTTTGTTTACTTTCTAGTGCAAATACCTCAGTACACTTGAAATAAAATAAAACTAACTTATAAGTAACATTACAGCAAGATATAGGAACTTGTTTATATATATTGAAATGTACTAGTTCTATTGGCAGATTTATTACTCATAACATGTTGTGATAAGTGAAAAATATTTTACTTTTCTTATCTATGTTCAACAATTGTTCACAGTTTTTCCAGTTTTCTTGTGATAAACCAACATTGGCCATGCAACTGAAGCCTGAAGCATCTCAATGTTAGACATGTTGCAGCAGCGGAGACGTCCCCTATGCTAACATTAGCATCCAAAATTCACATTTCTTGTGAAGTTCCATGAAGGAAAAATGGTCCCTGAAACACTGGAAAGCTCCACTTTGCAATAGTGCAAGACAGTTCAATGTGAATAACATTAAAAACAATAAATATATCTGTGTTGTTGAGCCTACTTATTCAATTTATCAGGAAAAAAAGGGTTTTTGAATTGAAAATTCAAAATTTTGTTTGTAGTTTTTGATAAAAATATCATTAATTAATTAAAGCCCCTGTAATTAGCTCTATTAAAAATTTTAATTCAGTCCCACCATTAGAAAAATGACATAAAAAGCAGATAACTAACCTACAAATGGCTTAAAACAAAAATATAAAAGCAATCATTTAGCAGTGTTGCTTCGTTTATGACAAAACTGATTTCTGAGACGTGAAGAAACAGATGCTGCAGATGCTTTTAAGCTCAGTAAACTCAGCTGCAGCCTGACAGATGAATCTTCCCGAGGATGCAAAGACGTTTGCTTGTGCAGTTTAAGGTAATTAAAGTTTTTGTACATATAACGGTGGAGTCCGTCTTGTTTGAGACAAAGATAAATGCCACAGCAGGCTGCAAGGTTTAAAAGTCGTCCCCAGAGCAGAACCCAGCCTGTCTTCTCAGGACCCGAGGCCTATCGATTCCTCCCCAACAGGCACGATAACGGCCAGCCTTCTCAGATAAACAAGGCCACCATGGACTGCCGAGGACCCCTCAGCTGTCTGCGCCGGACACTCCCACCCAGCAACACCATCACCCACAACGAGGAGCAGAAAAAAAAAAAAAAGAGAAAAAAACATCAGCAATAAAACTGAACAAAGCTGTTTCAGACAAGAAAATGCGTATCGACAACCTGGGACTCAGGGCCGCGGCTCTAAAAGTGTGAGGACGGTCGATTGGACCGGGCTTGTTTGCTTCTTCCTCCCTGTCCTCTGAACTGACCTCTGACCCCGTGTTTTTAAACTCCTGCATCACAAAGTTTCTGCTAACAATTCTAGCTTCTTTCACACAGAAATAAAAAACACGGTCTGACCTTGAAAGATGATTACAGAGCTGTAAAAGTATTCACTCTTCATGTTTCGCCACAATTGCAAAACCGACATAAAGTACTGCATAGGATTCAAATCTAGCCTTTGACTAGGCCTTTCTAACACATAAAAAAACATTGCACTGTAGCTCACAACTTTGACATTAATTATATAATTTATCATTTTGACTTGTTATAGTCACAATAAATTCCAGTTAATGTTTAAAATCCCCTAAAACTTTTTGTATTGCCGAGATAATTTTATATTCTTCAGCTTTTTCAATAAGTGCATCAATAAATGTCGATACATTTAAAAATATGGTTAAATGCAGTTACTGTGTGCAGTTTGGTGAAACAGATCAAACTTTTATGTGACTGGTGTCCTAACCAACCGTATTAAAATGGGAATGTTTTTCAAGAGCAGTATTTATGTTTGTGGAGTTAAAATTGAGGAACATACACAATATATTCACAATACTTGAACCTATATTTTCTTACAGATTTCATTTTCTCAAATCATTTTCTTTTATTTTTCAGGGTTTTTTTAAAAATACTTTTTCAGATTTTGTTCATTTATTTAATTTTTTTTTCAAATTTAAATTTTTGAAATATTTTCTTTACTTGCAATAATAGTAGAGAAAAATTCTCCCCATAGACAGCCTGATATTTTGTTTTATAACTAACCCTGCTTTATGGTTTGCATTTGCTAACAAGATGATTTCTAAAGATTATTGGTTACAATTGATTTATTTTAGGGGAATCAAATACAAATGCATTCCATACTTTTCAGATTTTTATTTGTAAAACTTTTGTTATTTCCCTTAATTGTAACCTAATGTGTATATTGGCCTATTACATACAATCCCAAATGTTGAATTTTCCGCATTGTTTCAATTTAAACCCAGAGTATTGTAGAACCACATCAAAATTATTGTCCAAACAAGTTTCCGCCCACTCTTACATGTGTGAAGTTTTCCAAAATAACTCTGTTCAAGAATCAGAATGAGCAATAAAACATGTTAATTTGATTTTTTTACTACAACATCTGACAGGACAACCGAAGCCGGAGTCTTTTCGCCGACAGCTGTCATTACCTGCGTGTCCGGTGCTGATGTGGCTCTTCATGTCGCTCTCCTCCATACAGACGTAGTCACAGACGCTGCAGCAGAGCGAGAACATCCACTGCTCCTTGTCCACATGAAGCGACATGTGGCTGACAAACTGGGCATTCAGCTCTGTCTGGAAACCGCACACATGGCAGCTGGACAGGGAACAGACAGCAGAGAGGGGAGGGAGGAAAAATAGTGAGAATGAGAAGAGGGAGACAGTCAGATTCAGTGTTACATTTGCCTGCATAAATTACCAAATGTATGGTGTCTCCGCATTCATTTTAGTTTGAATAAGATTATCTGAAAATGACTAGAAAAATGAGTTTCCAGTGTTGAAACATGGAGGAAATTTCTAGAGAGAATAATTCAATAAAAAGAGAATCAGTCCAGGTGAGTATTAGATAAAATGTTAAACATGATGAAACGGGGCAGTTTGTGTCAATAAAAAATTAAAACCAGTCCAGGTTTGCTGCACAAGACCGAGAGAAAAGCATCTCATGTAGAGTCAGAAGTTTAACTTTCAATGGTTGGTTTGACTCGTTCTTTTACCAGGTTGGAGTGATCACACCGCAGACAACTTCAGTGTGTTTTAAAAACATGACCTAACCAGAATAAATGTTTGCATTTATTCTGGATTTTCAATCAAAATAGTTAATCCTACAGGTGAATTAAACATTGTAACTCATACCATTCAAGTATTTTCAGATAACCATTGTGGATGGCGACGCTGCGGGCAGGAAAGATCCCCAGTAGCAGTCAGACTTACAACTCCAGTCCAATGGTTGTCTTGACAAATTATCAGTTTAATTTTCTAACAGTAGAGATGATATTTCACACTAACATGTCTTTGGATGGCATCATCAGTTAGCACTGCTAATCTGCTTCATTTGCTTTTGCTGCTCCTCTTTAGATTGGTGACCATAGCATCAGACACATGCTGGAGTTGGGGGTACAATCCTTGCCCATATTCAAAATCAGAATGATCCAAATTTGACCCAGTAGCACAAGTGGAGACCTTTTTATTTTAGTGAATAGTTATTACCATTAAACTGATTTTTTTTTTTTTTTTTACAACAGAAAGCTTTAAATCCAGAACAAAGTATTAAGTATTATTAAGTATTAGTATTTCTTAATATGTAGGATTTTTGCCTTCTCTTTAATATCACTAAATATTTTAAAAGTAAGCATTGGTGTATAACTGAAACGAAGCAAACATTTTTAAATTTTAAATTATTTCCAATAGAGGCTAAAAATAATTTAATAACTGGATGTCTTTCTATGAATAAGCCAAATTTATAAAACTATTTTTAAGTTTTGAATCTAGAATGAATCACTCATTCCCTTCTGAGAGAAAAAGCTGACTGTACTTAATTAAAACACTGAATGCTTAGGTTACTGTTGAGAAGGTAGAAAATAAAAAAATCACAATTTTCTTTTACATTTTGTTTAAAATAATTATTTATCTGGGGTAGACGAGAACTTTTGACTTTGCAATTTTAGCCCACATGGTAACAAGTTTGGACACCGACAGTGTATGTAAACTTTTGACTGGGTGCTAGTTCGTCTCATATAAATCGCATGAATCAGATATTCTTCTGGAAAGATAAATGTATGATTACTCAAGTTCAACAACTGAAATGTTAGATATAAAATCTAAATGTGATAATATTCCTCTGTATTTATTACACAATGTGTAATCCATAATGTAAACATTAATCTGTGTAAAACCTCAGTGTTGTCACTTCTTGAGTGTGTGTGCGCTGTGTGAAGCCTACCTGTAGTAGTACGGGCAGTTCTTGCGCTCTGCGGAGTCCGCGGAGTCGGCGGTGACAGCGCTGACGATCTGCTCAGCGTCCGTTTGGACCAGCTTCACAGAGTGGATGGTCAGGTGCTGATTGAGGTTTGCTCTGCACTTGGCTGCGTAAGGACACAGGTGACACTTGTATTTCCTTTCCTCTGCAACACACACACCCCGCCTCATTTTAAACTTCACTCTGGATCAAACTTTTAAACCTGGTTAATCAATTCCTGACACGGCCCAATTTTCAGGAAGGTAAAAAACACATAAATATACACCAATATTTCCTCACCATCTGAAGTTAAATCAAACAAAACCGTTCTTGTTTTCGGTCACTTAGAATTTCCAGAGTAATTTCCATTTGCTAATGCTACAAGATGTCAGGGATTTATTTATTAATGTCTTCAAATTCAGGAGTTCTCATACTTTTCCTCTGTATTTGATAGGGCTGCCTCTGAACCCTAAGACTTGGGTCAAATCTTCTCACTGTAGTTTACTGGAGTTCTGGTCCATTCCTCCTGACAGAACCAGTGAAACTTGGTCAGATCTGTGAGCCGCTTCACTCACACACGCCTTTCCTGATCTTCCCACGGCTTCTTTTACGATCGAGATCAGGGCTTTGTGATGGCTTTGTCAAAACATTGACTTTATTTCAATATTTCCACATAATGTTTTTCCTCACGTCATAAAGCGCACAAGTTCCTCCTGCAACAAAATAGCCCCACAACATGATGCTGCCACCTCTAAACTTCACATTCAGGACGGTACAATCTGACTTTTTATGTTTCCTATGGAATAATAGCTTCCTCTTTGCTGAGCGGCCTTTCAGTCCATGTTGGTACAAGTTTCACTGTTGGTAATGACTCTGTCTTCAGCTGCATCTTTTCAGTTTTTGGTTTTAGTTCTGGGATTAATCTGCACATTTTGGACCAGAACCTGTCTCCTTCCTGAGCGGCCTGATGGTCGGACACTCCCCTCATGTCTGAGGAAAAGAACGCAGCATCTTCAAGTTATTCCCAAGGATGAACCAGACTGCTGCAGCTTCACGATTCTGTCCTCTTCTTGACTTTCCCATCGTGTCAAATGAGAAAGTGGGGACTTCCAGGTGTGGCCTTGAAATGCATCAAATTTACTGAAATGTGTCAGTAGACCTATCAGAAGTTTACAAAGGCATGACATCATCATCTGGGCCTTCCCTTATTGCTTAAAGGGACAGTAGTCATTTTTATGGAAACTTTTGATCTTGAAGACATTAAAAAATAAAACTCTGAAATATTATTTTATTATTGTGACATTTAGCAAATATGAATAATTTTAGTGAGTCTAACTAACCTAAAACAAAAGAGGTTTGGTCTGATTTCACTTCAAAATAGTTAGGAAAAAAGATGGACGTGTCCTTTTATTAGGTGTATGTAGACTTTGGTATAAGCAGTACAGAAGATATGCAGAAACACGTTTCCTTTTATGCAAAAACAAATTAGCATAACAAGTCTACTCCCGCCCTCAACAAAAACACAAAAACTAACTCTCAACCCATTTGCCCCAAGGACATGAAGCCAGGCAACCTTTATGTCGCCGGGGAAACCAAAAAGACCATCACAGTGACATATGCCCCTGCTTCTGCTCTCTGTGGTGTGGCCAAGCTGTTCACAGCCAACACTCTCAGATGGTGTGTGTGTGTGTACCCTAAATGTGTGAGCATGTTCGGTTGTTTGGGGGGCATTTGGTACACAAGTCTCATCTTGTGAGCTGTGGTGTCCCAAAAAGGCTCCATTTATCTGGAGTCCAGAGGAAATGTGCCTTTAAATAAAACTGGGAAGGTGGGATTATTATTAGATTCTTGTAACTAACGAGGACAGAGAGCGGGACAGTGGAAGACGGGGATGGGATTGAACGGATCAATGGAGAAAACGCAGAGTAATCAGGTCACCAGGGAGTGAGGAAGCCTCCCAAGCCTCTGTGTGTGTGTTTGTGTGGATGTGTGTGTGTGTGTGTAGGACAGAGAAACGGATGGAGAAGACCAGTCGGACCGTAAGTGTGTGCAGCATCCTTCAAGCTGGATAATTAGACGGCAGTTTTCCCAGAGAGACTAATCATGGTAGTAATCTTTTTCGAGGAAGGGTAATCTAGTCCGGTCAACCTTATCTATTTACAGCGGGCGCCACAAACAACATCTATGCATTAAAGTAAATAAGAGGATTCAGGCTGTAAATAATGATTATTTTATCAATTAATCGTTGAGTCTGATGATTAATCAATTAGTGTGATGATTAATCAAATAAAAAATTGGCATAGTTTGCAAATTTTATTTAAGTATTTAAGGTTTTAATATACAATGTTAAAATACATTAAAAACACAAACAAATAATTTGAATCATTTGTAAATAAGAAATTTATTATGTACAACGTAACAACGTTCCTTTAGTGAACACTTGATTGAATGTAGCAAAGGATGCATCTGCAGCTAGAAAAACTATCAACACAGTTTATGACCAACCTGTTGATTATTTTTTAACTGATTAATAACTGATTAGCAAATGGTGCTTAGATTTTTTAAAATATATTTACAGAATTTGAATCAGATTAAGTTAAATCTATGATACTTGAGTTCTGGGTAAAACAGAAATTTTTTTTTTTCAATGCAAAATATTTAAGTTTTTTACACTTTCGACGTAATTACCACTTTTATTGTGTTGTACATTCAGTAAAATGGCTTTTTAGAGTCTGTACACTCCAGTTAATGATTAATCGATTCCAAAATTAGTTGGCCATTATTTGAAAAATAACGATTAATCTGATTAATTGTTTCAGCCAAGCTTCTGTGTGAGAGTGTGTGGTTTACCTGTGTGGAGCGACAGATGTCTGGACAGGGTCTGCTGCCTGCCGAACACCTTCCCGCAGATGGGACAAGGGAAGAGCTGCTCGTGTAGCTTCCACTGGGCGAGGCCGTTTCCTGGCTCGCCATCGTCCTTCTCAGAATCTGAAATAAAGACACATTCTCATCACTCACTACGTTCGTACACCCCTTGAAATGTTGCATGTTTTTGTCACATTACAATGCCAAGCTTAACAGTATTTATGTTATAAAACAAAACTAAAGTAGCATATAACAATAAGGAAAATAATAAATGGTTTCCAAACATTTTCACTGATATGCGACCTTTTATGCTTCCTTGAACAGTTTAGGATGCGTCTCCAGGCGATATAAAAACATATTCATTAAATTTTTTGGACAAGTCATTCTCAGATGAGATTTTAGTCTCCTCAGTTCTGCCTATGAGCTGTTTTAGGGCCTCTTGTCACTTTAAATGTGGAAATGGCTGCAAACTACTGTACAGTTATGCAACTGTATATCTTTGAAAAGCAGAACTGGAGTCTCCTGCACAACCATCAAAAATGCAGCAAGTGGTTCCTGAATGGTAAGTCAACATCAAAACTGGAAATGGTCTTTTCCAATTGTACAATGCATCACTGTATAGTGCATATAGCAGTAAAACCAACTGACCAAACGTACTGGAACTCAGATGAGTTTGCTAGGTGTCAGCGAAGGAGGTTTTCGAAAATTGCACATTTTCCAGACACCTAAAAACATTAGTTTATTTCCAAAAAATGGCTGGGTGGCTTATTTAAGCACTTGAGCTGTTTTCATAAGCCTTTGAGAGCCAAATTGAATTACAAAAACATGCAAAATGTGACCTTCACTTCTCATTCAACTGTGAACCCAAATCTCTGAAAGCTGCCTACTGCCATCTAAACGACGCTCCTTATCTAACCTACAGGAGGGATGCAGCTTAAACGCATTCTTAATATATTTAAGAATGCATTCAACATCAAACAGGAGTCCTTTACTCTGAAGCCTCTGATGGTAAGTACACCTCTGCAGCTTCTTTTCACCGTATGCCAACTCAAAAACAGAAATGGTGCTTTTAAAGAGCTGAAGTAAAGAAAACATGCAGTATTTTCCTCCATAGTGCTGTGCAACCTCCATAGAGTAAATGAAGACTTTATTCCCAGAGTGCATTGTTCAGGCTGCACAGTTTGGCCTTGAGCTGCGCCTGTATGAGATTATGGAAGAAAACCTGTGTGTGTTCCACTGGTGACAAATGATGTGGTATTTATACAGCTCTGAAAACGTGGGGAAGAGAAAGCAAATATCTTTTTCTTTTTTTTCCAGGCATGTAGGGGGAAGACTTTGTGGCGAGTCCCTAAAGAACAGATGGTGGTGTGAGAAGACGTTCAGCTGCTGTTGCACTGACTCAAGCAACCTTGAGCATTTTTCCTCTCTGTGTCAGATATTAACTTCCTCTTTGACCCCCAAAATGCAAACCAGCTTTGTCGTGCTGTGTGCTGTTTGGATAGTTGTTTTCATTTGTGTCAGAGCAGCTTTTATGGACTTCTTAGAACAGCAAAGCAAGAAAACAAATGACATTTTCCACGTAATCTTTTGTTTTTCTTTAAGTAGAAATAATCAAAAGAGATTTTACTTTACTGTCCTGTTTTTATTTCTTATTTTTAATATGTTTTCCATCCAAAATAAATTATTTGAAACTGAAGAAAAGTTTTAAATCCTATTGCAACCTTATAGCTTATCTTTAAAATGTCATGTTTAGAAATACACATTTTTAAAGCAATTAGAGGTACTTAATTACTTATAAACATGTTGTAGAACCTCAATGTGCAGAGAAAGAGATCCCTGACCATCATCTCTGTTCAGCTCATCCACAGTTTATCTACAGGACTAACCCCTGAGGACTCAGATAGCCATGACCTGAAGGTTGATTTTGTGTCTGAGTTTGAATCCTTTTCCTTCTGAAAGGTTCATAACGACTCATTTTATATTTTCTGACTGATTTTAAATTAAACATGTCCTCATGATACATGAAGGCATGTACTCTAAAAGTTTTCAGTCTTTGGATAAGAAACAGCACCTTATTTATGAGTGGATTAAATACACAAGGCATTTATCCACATTTTCATTGTTTGTTTTACAGTTGAATCTCCAGGAGAGTTTTTGGTCAAAAAGTTCAATCTTTCATAAAGCAAGCCAACATCAATGGAGGCATGAAGTAGAAATCATTAGAGTCAAAATGAAGCATAAAACCTCTGATTGCTTTAAAAAACCAGGAATCCAGACTAACTTTTTTCTGTTTGCACTGGCAAGTCAGGAACAGCCAAACGTTTGACAGGAATTGCATTTAACATTGCAATTTCACCGGTTCACTTGTTCAATATTGTCCATAGAGGCAATAAAGACTTGGAAATTATTATTTAATAATCTCATCAAGTTCTTTATTTAAAGCAAAACCGGGAACTTGCTGAAAAAGTGTCGAAATGCTCATAGGGCTGAATTAATTAATAGGATTAATGTTGACGTAATAATCGTCAACTAATTTAGTAATCGGTTAATCAACAACTAGAGTATGCCAATTGCTGAAAGAACACACTCCAACCAGGTAAGCCAAAGAAAAAATACATTATGCTTATGATAAAGAAAGCTTTTATTTGTAAACATGTTCAACCCAAAACTCCTTAGGTGATCTAGTTTTAGCTTCACCTGGTTCAAATTAAGTAAAAAACAAACAAACAAAAAAAAATCTCCTATTAAGCACCTTTACTGTCCAGTTATTAATCGGTCAGCAGATCGATTCACTGGACTGATTAAGTCAAGCAGAAAGGTCTGAGCTTTCCACATTTTGATGCAGGCTTTTACAAATGATCAACTGTTCACTAAAAGAATTTAAGGAATAAGATTTTAATTTTCTTATTTTAAAAAAGAATTCAAGTATGTTTATTTGTATTTATGTATTTTAATATTGTATAAAAAAGGCTTAAGTGGTTAAATGTAAAACGTGCAGAATGTGCCTTTTTTTTTTACATCTGACTAATCATTACAGTGTTCGGTGCTTAGTGACTATAAGAGTAGTTTAAATTTGAGCTTAAAACATCTCAAGTTGAATGAATTAAGTTTTGATGCATTTGAGAGCAATATTTGTTTTAATTTTTCTGTGCACATTTTTGCCAGTAAAAGTTCTTGAGAGAGGGTAATGCAAATGTACAAATTTAGAAAGAAAGTAGTGGCGTGTGATTATTGTATTTCATTATCCGATTTCTTACATGAGATACAATCTGACTGAAATGACTTCATTTCAGGCACAGCTTTTAGCCCAAACTTAAAAGATTTGTGGCTGAAGCCGAAGAAGCGGAGGAGAATGAGGTGTCTTGATTCGGAGTAGAAGCAGGAGGAAGGGTCGGTCACTTGAGGGTCTCAGAAGTCAGACTGCAGGGACCCAAAGCCATGACCCAGCAAATACACTCATGATTAAGCCAATTAAAGTGGATGGCCTTGAAGTGGTTAACGCCTTAATTAGTGTTGTTAGAGTCGAGAGGAGAGACGCAAAGAAGAAATGAAGGAGCGAGCTAAATCCAGACTGGAAGAGGGGAAACTGTGATAATCCCTGATGAAATCATTTCTGTTTAAACTGAAAAACGTCTTTACGGAGGGCTAAGACCGACAAAATTAGGACTAAATACATGTGAAAAAACAATTTTAATTAGGACATTTGACTTGTTAAAAGTAATACAAACTGACTTTTAATTTAAATTTCTTGGTAGCAATTTATTTTCACTTGTTTTATTTATTCATTTTGAAATTTAATTTTAAGTCTATATGGGGGACTGACACTGCCAAAATTATGAAAAAATATATTTCAAATTTGACAAGTGACAATATTTTAATTCAGAAATTTGATTCATTACAAGTGACAGTTGACTTGTCATTTAAATTTCTCTAAGAGTTAATTTCCACTTAAATATTTTTATGCGATATAATTTTGATAGATTTTTTGTTTTATTACCTACACATTTATTATTCTGCTTATTTCTATATTTATTTGCAGTTTTTATTTTATAATTCCTAATGTATTTCTTACCAATTAGCATTTACAGATCTTATTTTATTCTAATAATTTAAAAATAATTTTTTGAGGTTAATTAATTGGAGTGGGACAATCGGAATTTATTATTTCATTCATTTCTGCAATGTTTTTAATTAGGCAGTGTTTATCCACTGCATTTTTTATTATTTTTGCTACATATGAGTTTGTATGAATTTAAAATTAACATATTTTGCTACATTTTAAGATAAAAAAGTTGTTTTTAAAAAACATTGGGTGATTCCAGGACCTGTATCAAGGTAGTCAGGTAAGTATATATGATTGGAACTGTTATTTCATTTCATTTCATTATATCTGACCAATGCTCCAATATTTGGATAAAGAAGAAATAAAAAAGTCAGGAAATCCAACTTGGAGACAGAAAAATCTGCGAAGCAGAACAGAGGTGATAAAGCAGAAGGCAGCAGAGGCTGGATGTAAGGCTTAAACTCACAGGGGAAAGGCCTCGACGAATTAACTTTCAGGACACTGTTGACACCCAGAAGCCAATCAGATTTTCATTAACTGGCAGAGGGACAGAGGAAACTGGCACAAGCTAATTAACCTCTGGATCCCTCACTGTCAAAGACACACCAAGGGAAGCTGAGAGATGCCAGGGATGAGGGGGAGTCGGGCGGGGCAGGTGGACGCTCCAGGCTTCAAAAAGGCCAACTCAAGTATAGGGCCTTAACCTCAGTTTATTTAAAAAAAAAAGCTCCAAAAATGTGCAAATATAGTTTGTGTGTGTGAAATCAGAACATCACTGCATTATGAGGTATGTCAGAGCTAGATCTGGGATTTGGGTTTAAAACTTACCAAACTTTGAAGGAGTGTTTTTTAATTTGAGCCTCTGGATTAATGAATTAATGATTAACCTGTTAGTGACACCAACATAATATATTTCATAAAAATCTACTTTTATTTTTACTCTTAAAAAAGTGTTTTAAACATTTTGCAAAGCTCAAAAGTCTAATAATAAATCTAATCTACATACATATAAATGCATTTTCTGCACATTTTACTCCAAATCAAAACATAAAAATGTGTAGCAAAGAATTTACTCTGCAGAAAATTAGAAAAGTGAATATTATCGACGTTGAGTTGTTAGCCTTCAGTCAGAGGCCTCATTAAATCTGTGAAGGACCGACAGCTACTGGAGATCCTTCCTGCTTACAGCATCATCACCCACAGCCACTACTTGGATGAAATACGACAATATTTAATTTTTCGGTAGGGTAAACAAAGTATTTTTAAGTTAAACTGACCTGACATGCTGCTCTATTATTATTATTATTATTATTATTATTATTATTATTATTATTCCATTTTAAATATTTTAATGTCTCCAAATGAGCCGACTAACCTTAGGCACGTCTCCATAGTGGGAAGAACATCCCCATATCATGATACCTCACCCACCGTGCTTCAAAGTCTACTGTAACTCCCTTTTAGGTTCATCTAAAAGGTTTCAACAGTTTCACACAAACCAAACACTAATTTAACAAAAATTCCCCACATTTAAATAACTTTGTTGAACGTATAAAATATAAGACGTTTATTTCAGTTACCCAGATCAATAAGTCGTTCAGCCATTATGAATAATCAATATTCATTACATTGAAACAACCCAAATCACTTGTGAAAAGGTAAAAGACTTCCTGTTCAAGTTACATGCTAAAGCACAATATACCAAGGAAAGGTTACAAAATAATCTCTAAACATGTTCTGGCATTTAAAAAAATATAAATAATTTTGGTAATTCTAACCGATTTAAAACAAGAAAAGCTTCGACTGATTTACTTTCAAACATTGACAAAAAAAATTTTCTGGTTTGATATCTGGTTTCAAGGTTGAAATTCATTACAAAACGACGTAGTTTGAATATCAAACACTTTCAAATGACTTGATACAGAAATCAAGAACTTTCTGAGCCTGGAAAACGCCTTATTGAAATTCAAGCATTTTCAAGGAATCCAAGAACCATTATGAACCTTCTTGTTAGTTTTTTAAATCTCTCGTCACTTTTAAACATAAAATTGAGCTGGTGAATGATTTGCTGTTTCCAAGTATAATTTCTACAGAAACACATTAATTGATCTGGTTAATGACGTTGGACTGCTGCGATTTTGAGCACTACACAGTAACATTTCCTCACCGTGGAACGGCGCCCTGGTGGAGGAACTGGCCTCTGCGGGGGACGAGCTCTTGGAGCGCGAGTTAAAGGGTGATTGTCTGAAGCACTCGTCCAGGAATGAACTGGAACAGAGAGAAGCAGTGCCGATGTTACCAACACTCATACAGCCACTAAAAACACCCACAGGTTTCAGGCGCACTCCAACTATCACTGACCATTTAAAAAGCACAAATAAAAACAGAGTATTTATAGAGAAACTGACCTACCTATTTATTCCCACCATGTTACTGTCTTTGTGGTTGTTGGCTTTGCTTACTTTTTCTGGAAAGAAGAGAAAACAAACTCAACAGCAGAATCTATGTAACATTATTCATACCAAATACATCTGTTTCTTTGTTTTTTCACAGCAGATGTCAGACGACAACTCAGACTTTAAATTTAAAGGGAAAATCTGCAGCAGCTGTGAGAGGATTCAGACTCTTTCAAGTTCATGTCAGCTGCTATCAACAGATCTTTACTAAAAACATGACAAACGTGTTTCTTTACATTTCTCAGTTCTCGTTTTCATCCTTAAAAATAAGCCAGTTTTTATTTTTTCAAAACCAATATTTCTTCAGACTTCCTGAAGGTCTTTTCAAGTTTTTCCTTCAGGTGTTTTCCACTCCTTTCTGTCCAGTCCTTGTAGCTGACCCTGACTACATACCATCTGCTGTGAGCTTTTAAAAAAAATGAGCAAAGTGGATTTATTTGTGGACAAATAAAGACATGTCAAAAATTAATTGCAGTCGTTTTTCATCAAACAGCAAAGACTCAGCATAAAATCTGAGAGATAAAACCTCCTCAGTTCATTTATTGCATGAAAAGTTTTTCTGCCAATAGCTTTTTATAAAATTCATACCAAATTCAAAATCTTTTCACCTAACTGGTGCTGAGCTACATTCCTTCTGTCAAAATGTTACATTTGATTATTTCTATCGATTCGGAAAAGAAATGGAAACTTATTTGTAACAAGCTGCTGCTGAAAGATCTGATTTAAAGTTGGTTCCTTACTTTTTAGGAGAATTCTTAAGCCTTAAAAAGGCTCAACATGTGCAGGATACAAATTGAAACAAAAAAAGGATTCTGATTTTGGGCTCCGAGCAAAATGGCCCCCATCTGCAGCTTTGACTCTCCTGCATGAGTTAAATTTAAAACTATATTGTTGATTCGGTTTGTGTTTCAACAGATGCCGTTAGTTTGAAAACTGTGACAATTATTGCAGCCATTTAATCCAGAAACATTGGTCCAACCTCAGCTAAGCGACTCTTCACTGAAGAATCGCCCAGCTGTTAGAAAAGTTTGTGATCTGTAAAATCTTTACTTTATTCAGTGGAAACACACATAATAATTTCTCAGCAGTTTCGGCATTATGACCACACTAATGACGTACTAAAAGGAGTGAAACCTATTTAAACTCAGTTATGATTAAAGAAAAGTAACTGAAATATTTAACATTTCATTTATGGCATTTTTTGGTCCAGCAGTTCGTCTTTCATTTTCCTAACTTGCAAAAAAATGATTTTTTTATTTATTTTTTTGCTGACTCAGCTTAGTGCTGTTAAGATTAATGTCGTTGACACGGCTGCACATTGTGATTGATTCATCCATCAACTGCTGACATGAGTAAAGACACCATAAGTAACACGGCTAATATTACTTCTCTCACAAAAAATAATTGGAAGGGTTTCAACAACACAGTACCTGCAAAAATATTCACACCTTTTGAAGTTATTCATATTTTATCACATTTCAACCACAAAAGCTCCATGTTTTTTTATTGAGATTTAAAGTGACAAACAAACACAAAGTAGTTAAAAATTGTGAAAGTGAATGGCTTGCAAAGGTTTTTACACATAAAAATGTGAAGTGTCAATTCTGGAAGATCGCCAGAATTGACTGAAAGATGGATGGAGTTAAATATGGTTCAATCCTGGAGGAAATCTCGTTAACAGGCTGTAAAACGATGTTGTAAAAGATCAAATGGTTAAGATCAAAACAGAATAGTGTGTCAGAATGGTCCAGTCAAATTTCAGACTAAAGTCCAATTGAGAAAGTATTATGTTGGGATTTTATATGATTTTTATCTTGAGATGTTCGTTGGAAGTTAAGGGTTAATTAATTAAATGCATAGATTTCAAAGTTTAATGCAATTAATTGCTTTCTTTCTGGCCGGGACATTTGAATTTGCCTGTTTCTAGTACACCCATAAATCTGAGTCATAAACGACATCGGCAAGCACCAGCAATGCTTGACCAAGTTGCTTCTCTTAGTCGTCTGGTGGTAAAATGTTTGTTTAAAAAAAAAAACTACCTGATGGGAAGCTGGAAAAGACGATTGTTCAAATAATGCTACAGTTTTCAAATACACACTTGCACAGTAGAGGTGGACGGATCGATTCAATACATTGATAATACCAATACCGAGTCAGTATCAGTGTTGGATCAATAATTCCATGCTAAGATTGATAATTTTGTTTAGTCAGAGGTTATATACTGTACTGCACACCTCAAATGTACTGAAATACTGCACGCATGCCTAATAAAGCCAAAAGTTTCAGACACACACAGAGACTTGAGGTTTTGGCAACTTTTCAACAGTGGTGTAAAAAAAGGAGGTGAAAGCAGCCAAAACCAGAGCGTGTAGTTCCCCGTGTTCAGAAGTAAAGGCCACTCCACTAAATGAGTGAGAGCGAAGACTTGCGTGTGAGTTTCAAGGCGACGTACTGAAGTGAATTTCAAAGCTGCAATCATCTCAGTGTTCACAGCGACCTTGCTGCTGATGCGTCTCTGAGGTCCCACTGCTCTGGGTAATTCATATTGATTGCTCATTGTGTGACAGCAGCCCACTCTGTTCCAGCCCCCCCTCAACGTTCAAAACAACTTCTGAGAGGGTGGCGGTCGCTGCTGCCAGGGCCGACGATGCCCCGGCCTCCCTGGGTGGGCAAGCTGTATAACCCCCCACCACCACCCTCACCCTTCACCCCGCTGCCGCCTTTACAAAACACCACTACCACCCCCGTACCCGAAACGCCCCGCTCCGTCACACTGTTCGCCAAGGACAGAGGTCTCTTTTCACGTTGCCATGGAGATGCTGCACAGGAGAAATGTAAAAGGGAGGGAGAGAGGGGAAGTGATGAGGAAGGGGTGGCAGGGTGGAGAAGAGGAAGGGTTTGGGGGGACATGTGCAGCCAAGTGTGCTTGAGCCGGCATGTCTGAAAACAAGTCAGGGGAGAGAAGAGAGAGAGGGAAAGAAAGAGAGAGAGCCTGGAGAGCGGGAATTTGTGCAGACAGCGATTCCTGTGGGGCCTGGTGTGAGCGTGGAAAAGGTGTGCGCAAAAGACGATGTGGGAAAAAAAAAAAAAGTCAATGTGTGAATATGTGTAAAAACAAACAAACAAAAAACAGCTGGATTTAAGCGACAGAAAGCAGACGGACAGAAAGAAGCCTTGGCCACACATCGACTTATCTTTCTTCTCTCTAAGGAACGATAAATACACCCCAACTCTTATCATACTCTCCGGAGTAGAGAGGCACCAATTCAATGTTAATAGATGTATTGGTCCCAATATTGAAAAACATTCCATATTGGGTATCAGTGACAATGTGCCCGATCCATAAGGGCAAATCTATTCAGCCTAATTTTATGCTTTCTGCTCTGAGTGAGCTTATGCTTTATTTATTTATTTTACATTATATTTAGAGTTCATAATTGCATTTTCTGAATCATTTGAAAGAAGGCTTGTTATAGTTTATTTTGAGATGTTTGACATGCAGTCAACCTATTATTTTTGTGAGTTTCTGTATCTTTATCATTTGTTTTACATTGGCTGTTATACTCCAAATTGTACTGACTGAACAAATTAAAGGTGTTTTTACATGTTTTACCAAGTTTGTGAAGGTATTGGTGTATGTAAGTGTGCTGTAGCTGTGCACAGTTATTAAATAAACTTACAATTCAAACTTGTAATTCAGTACATTTATGTTTGTGACATTTTAAAGTCAATTCAGCACTGTTCCTCTGTATCAGATCAGTATCGGCTGATGCGAAACCTCTGATAACTATCGATATTGGAAAAAGTCAATGAGTACAACATTACTTTGAAGCACAAATTTTGATCTTTTGCACTAAACATGACAGAAGTTCCTCCTCTCATTTCAAGTTGACTTGGATCTTACTAAACGTCTCAAATGATTAGATGTTGACAGATCGTCTATCAGATGAAGGAAACTTTTTCCATCACATTTGCATTTTGTACTTCAATCTCAGAATTATCCAATTCTGTGTTCATCTATGTCCAAATCTAAATAAATGACTACACATTCTTGGGTATATGTCAATTATCTCGTTACCATATGCAAATAATCACAAAACTGTTTATTCTTTGTTGTAAGATTTGCAAACCTACACTTTATCTTATCTGAAAGTCTGGGCCGTTTTACTTGGTTAGAGTTTGAAGACTAGATTTGTGTGTTATTCAATATTCTGAGATTAAAGTCAGAGTTTTTTTCCCTCTTGATGTGCATGTGGATGATGTGTGACAGTGTTTATGTCCTAAGAGGAAGTGTACCTGACAGTTTAAACAGCAGCTCTGAAGCCATTTTGACCGATATGTCTTGGGAGAAGAGGTCTTTCTGGGGGCAGGCCAACGTCTCTGGGATGTTGCTCCTTGGCTCGTTCTTCTCACTCGCCCCTAAAGTGCTGAAGGTCAGCAGGTGGGAGGCAGGCGGGGTGAGTTCTGCAGGGGGTGGGTCCACCTCCATGGGCTCGGCCTTTACCTTCACCTTCTGGTACTGGGCATCTTTGCTGTTCTCTAGAGAGAAGACAGCAACTCTTGGTCAGAACAATATTCTTTTAAATCCTGCAGACTTTCTGAAAAACTCGTCATTCTCAAACGGAAATGACAATCTTTCAGCTTCCAATGGATTTTAAAATGAATGCAGCTTCTGTTTTTGGCTCCTGAACACAATGAAATGATTCTGCAAACACTTTTATGAAAGACATAAAGTAACCACGAAACAATAAGAACACCAATAAAAATTTAAAACAACATAAATAAAAAAAGAAAGCAAGTGAGCCCGTCAGTTATAGTGCTGAGCTTAACGTTCTGAGGAAGGTGTAGGGCAGTGCCCAAAACTGGAACATTTTAACTGGGAGGCAACAAAATTATTTAAATTAAAATGGTCAATATGAGTTTATTGCAATTTTTATTTAGTTTTACGTTGCACAATAAGCAGGTAATCTGCTGGATCTTAAAAAAATAATAATAATAAAGATCCAAAACATGAAACAGGCTTTGGACTGTTGCCTTTCTAAAAGAAATAAAGGGCAATATCCAAATCATCAATTATTTTCCATTTTGTTGTCTATATATTTTTTAACTTCTAATCAAAATGCCCCCCCGGTCATATTTTTGAGCTCTTCTGGCGTAGGGGGTAAGATTGAATGAAGACAGTTTTCTAGCCATTTTTTCCCAGGGAAAATATAGAGACTAACAGACAAGAGCTATAATATATTCTTCAATTCATAAATGAATTGAAGAATATTGTTTGTGTATAAATATTGAAGTCTAAACACATTCATTAACATTTCTAATTGCATTTGCATTTTTTCCTCAATGTTCCTCAGACTGGATGTTGAGAATCTGTCAACAGCAGCTATAAAATGGACTAAGATCATTTCTCTGGCTCCAGCATCTCTCCACCTGCCTTTCCAACCACACCACCAGACAGAGATTTAAAGTGGAGCAGCAAAAGCAAATGATGTGGATTAGAAGTGACTAAAACAACTGTTGGTGTTATCCAGGACATTTTACTATGAATTATTGTCTCTGCTGCCCAGATATTGGGCTGTTAGTGTGTCATGACGGTGATCAAACCATCACACAGCAACAATCTTTAGTCAGAGGCCTCTTCAGATTTGTTGTGGGAATGACTTCTACTGCAAATAACCTTCCCACAACATCATCATCCTTGACAACTCTACATTTAGGATAAATTAAGTATTTTTGATTGAAGTATTTCCAAGCCAAAGACTCAGAGTTAGGTTTGAATTTTGACTTGACCCCCTGATCAAGTCAAAATTTGACGTCCAGGTTTCCATTGCAAACCTGGACGTATGTTTAATACCATTGTCCTGCTGGACGATTATATTAAAGCCGGAATATACTTCAATTTATAGATGAATTGAAGGATATTGAATTGAAGTATATTCATTCATTCGCTTTTAGTGGCTTCTGAAAAACTTTTCTCCAACATTAACCATGTTGGTTATCTCTCTCCATGTTTTCATCAACTCCAACTGGCTGGGAAAAATAAATCTTACTGAAGATAATTTCAACCTTCCCATATCATGGTGCTGCCATGAACAAGTCTGACCCTGGGGATGGTGTGTTCAGGGTAACATGCAGTAACGTTTTTCCCCACAGCGTTGCATATATATGCGACTCAGCTCAATTATGACTCATTCTGACCAGAAAAACACTTCTACGTTTCCTTTGTCCTTTGCTGGTTTACTAGCAACAATTACCTTTTCTTTCTCAAAGTGTAAACTATAAAACTTGGGAACAAGAATACAAATAAAAATCTGTCAATTTAGCTATTTTCTTTATACCAATCATCTACTTATAAGTCTACAGTTTAAAAATAGATATAACAAATTTTGTTCACTCTCCAAGAATCACAGAACTATAGGAAGCAAAATATATTTGTAGATCATATAGAGGGGGATTAATTCCCATTCCAAACTGTTTATTTAGCCAAGAACTATTAAATACTAAACTAAATAAGAAGTCTGACTCAATCCGCTAAGCTAAAAGATGAAAAGATTTTGAAAAAGGGCAGAAATTCAACAATCCAAATAAACCCTAAACCAGCGGTTTCCCTTCAGAGCTGGAGCAGAGTCTGCTAGCATGTAGCGGGGTGATTATTAGGGCAGGAGTGCACGGAGAGGTCACGTTGTTGCTTGGAGGAGCGATCCAGCAGCTCATGTGGGTTCACTGAAGCAAACAGGAAAGGCAGTAAAACACTCTGAATGTTAACAAAGGGGCAACAAATCTGTTTATTCAACTGAAAATTGTTTTTTTTATTTTTTTATTATCGTTTCCTAGCTCACAAAAACAGTGGCGCAAAAGGTGAGAACAAGCCGTTGCTTTAATTCTCTCACAAGTTCAAACTGTGTGCGAGCTAAAAATAAAACGCCAGTTTTCAGGAACGTCTCGGTCTCATCTGCAGAACCCCGTCCAGATCCATCTGGAGATATCCAAAAAATATTCAGTGCCGTAAAATGACAGATTTCTTCTGCTTTGACTTTTTTGCCACATAAACATTTCAGATAAAAGTAATCCTTCCAGAACACACAGTTAATCTGACTTCTCCCCATAGGTGGATGACTGGTTGAAGAGACAAGGGTTTTAAAGCTTGAAGAGACAGTTTAAGGTCGCACAGCAAATCCAGACTTTGACTAGGCCACTCTGAAGCAATGTGTTTTTTAAGCCATTCAGAGGTTATCAACTTATGGTGCATTCAAATCAGTCCTGTTTTATCTGCTTTAGTAGAACTCTAGTTTGCTTGCCGAGAAAGTCCAACTTATAGGAAAGGCAAGCAGATCGGAGACTGCTCCAAAAGCAGGAAATGGATGATAGCGCAGGGCATTCTGGGTACATATAACCAAAACAAATGCTTGAGTATAGTACGAGCAGGAGAAATGACTTGTGGTGTTCTGCCAACGGCAAAAGAGAAATCTCACAACAGGTAAAATCTGACACCACTCCATTTCTGTTCACATTTTACAAAGCAGGAAGTTGAGCTCAGTGACTTCTTTAGAGGTTTTTCTGTCATTTCCTTCAGTGATTTTTGTGCGGTGTCAACACAGACGAGAATGGATTGATATATATATATATATATAAATGATATATAAATGGCACAGTAATATTAGATATTTCCAGCAATAATCATATGTTTATAAAATCATTTGAACAGTTTCTGGTAGATCAGGCTATAAAACTGTAATCGGGATTAGTCTTCAATAATGTGAATAAACTAAAAAAAATTGACAAGGGAATAGAACACATTTTCATACAAATGTAATTTGAAAACTGTTTTTTCAAAATATTTATTCAGGTTACCTTCATCTGATATTAGAATTAGTCTGATGATGTGAAATATTTAAAAAGCATAAGAAAGTGTAACACGACAAACAGCGTTTCATGGTACTGCAGAACTCTGACTAACAAGAGCAGAACATAGACCGCGCCTGGTGTTGTGACTCGGCTCGTTTATGGGATGTATGAATTTGGCAGGTCACTGGGAGCACTGGGAAGGTTAGAAGGGGGTGGGGATGATAGAAACCCGGAACCTTATTTTAACCCCTGCCTTGACTGCATTCTCTTCTCGTTTGCTTGATAACTCAAGACAGAAACGCTGAACCTGTTTGGCCAGAAAAGAATCTACTTAATCAATGCGCTTGTTTATCTGACTGCTTACAGCATTGAATTAAAGCACAACCATCCCCACACCCCCTCTTTCTTCATCCCTCAGAGCCAGGTGTCTGGGTTATTGGTAGCAACCAGCATGGGGGGTGGACACTGACAACCATCAGCCTCACTAATCCTTTAATCAGGTGGCTTGAGTTGGCCGAATAACCTAGGAGAGGCTGATGGAGAAGTGGAGTTGGGGAGTGGGGGTTGGACTGCACTGTAAGGGTCAACCAAGGGACACGCGAGCTTCCATCAGTAGATCACAGCTTTAACAGCAGCGGCGGCCGCTCTGCACACAAAAAACACACACGTGTGACTGACAGAATATGCAGCAACTAATGTTTCCTCTGCGAAGAGAGGAAACACAGACCCTGGAAGTGTCACAGCAGGCCGGAGGAAACGTCTACCTGTCACAAAGTAAAAAACATTTAAATACGGCCTCACTCCCACACTAATAGTAGATATGGCTCTTTGGCTGGGGTCATGACCTAATGTTCTGCAGCCATAAAAAGCAGCGTTTAGTCTGTGTGCATGTATAGTATCTGTCAGCCCCTTCAGTGCAGACGCGCTGCCTTGCATGCACTATTGCTTCAGTTTCTAGTAAAAGTAAAAACAAAACACATCAAAATGTAAGTTTTAATGCAGGGGTCCAGTGAGCCAAAATCATCAAGTCAAAAGAAGAACACAACAAAAAAACTAAAATGAAGGAAATGAAGTAGACATAATGGTTTTTTTTGTTGTTTGTTTTTTTGTTGGAAAGAGGTGTTGTTCATCATGAATCCACAACTAAAGATTGTTTGCATGTTGATTGTATTCAAATAAATATATGTAGTTTTAAATTTCTTTTGGGGTCATTTGAAGGAATTAATTTTAACCTAGGATAAAACACTCAAAATGCTTGGTGCATTTAGCTTAGTTTAATAAGTTAGGTAAAAGCTGATTTGGGTGCAGCAAAGTCAGCTTTTCAGTACAAGTGTTTGGAAAAATGAGGTTCTACTTATAAGAGCTTGAATATTGAAAGACTTTCATACCTTCAGTTGTCTTAATAGTTTCTATTAGATAAATAAACAACTATTCTAATGAGAAATGTTAACTTAAAACGTATTTTGCATTTTTATATAGGGAGAGTCTATCTTTTTCTTAAAAAAAAGTTTTAGATCTACTAAAGCTTTTTGTTCAGGATACTGTTCCTGTTGAGGGTTAGTATTTTGTTTAAAAGATGTGAAACCTGTGTTTGGCCTGTGAACTTGTTTCTTTTTGCCGTTGTATTTTACCCGTAGAGAATCATGACCCAAAAACAGGGCAGGCACCAAATAGTAATTTATTTATGCCATGACACAGCATATATTATTCTTTATAGTAGAGTCTGCAGCATTAATATTTGAAATGCAGCGCAAAGATATGGAAACTGGATGAATTGTGTACATTTTTTATCAATGAAACTCATCGTGTCTATATGTGATACAGTCTTAAATATTATTTTATTAGTTATTTTATGTTCAGCATATCTAAAGAGATAAAATAACTGAACAACTAAAGAATCTCTACATTTTTATTAATAGATCTCTTTAAATCAGTTTCTTTCACATCTTTTTGCTGCCAGTTGTTTTAATAAGCTGTGAATTTACAGATTCAGTCAGTTAGTGAGTCTTTCCGTTTCAATCGAAACTTTTGTAAATGTGAGCATTAGCCTCAGGAATGGATGGAAGTAAAGCAGAAATGTGACGTCAAACGCGATTCCTTGTTCATAGAAATGCATTAGATCTACCTTTGCCCCCTTAAATTGCACTTAATAGCTCAGTTTGATCTGAAGTGATGGGAGTTTGCCTGACTTTCTGTTGATAGTGGTCAACTTTGACCTGATGAATATATATGAACCTTTAACTCAGGACAAACTTTCAGCAGTAGTTTCTAATTACCCTGAGATAAAGGACTAAAAAAAGTGAAGACACTGCACTACATGGATGCATCGAAAGCAGAGGGACAACCAATGAGGAGGACAGGCAGTGAGGCAAAGTGGACGGGTGAAGAGAGAGAAAAAAAACTGTCAAAGAGTGCCAGAAAAAGAACACCCGAGGGTAAGATAGAAACGAAGACAGCGGGATGAGAATGAAGAGCTGGGGGAGGACAGCGCAATGAGAGTTGGCCAGAGCCTAAATGACATCTCCCCCCCCTCCTCCCCTCTTTTCTGCTCTGTTATTCCACATCTCTCTCTCTCTCTCCATCCCTGCCCCCTTCCCTCGCTCTCTCAATCTCTCTATTCTGCTGCTCTCTAGCCGACCTGCTCAGACAGGGGTGAAGAGTTCAGGCGCTTCAAAGGCAGCAGTGTGGAGACTGGATGTCATGTGGGAGCCACAGCAGCCTTGCCTGCAGACTTCACAGACAGCTGCTGCTACAATTGATCCTCAACGAGCTAGAGCGCCGTAGTTAAGCCTTACAAGAGTTACAAACTGCAGCAAGATGCAGAGCAGTGCGCCTGATAAACGACTAATAATTAGGTGGACACTGTCCGACAACTAAATGATTAAACAGAAAAAAAATAAAAAATAAAGCAGCCAAACCTCTGGTAATAAAAGGAGGTCAAGACACAAACAGCATAAGTGTCTTGAAATCACCAATGAATATCAAAATTGGTACCAAATGAAAAGCAAATATCAACTATAGGAAGTGATGAAGAGCCAGAGAGACAGAAGGTACGGAGGGTGGGAATAAGAGAGGTCAGTGAGCGGCCACGCTGAGGGGTCACGGTGAGGACACTGTCAGAGCAGAGCACGGCTTAATATGAGGTAATACCACAGAATGACGCCAGTGTTGTGAACCACAATGGTGAACTGCTTGGACAGTGTGCAACGATAAACGACACTCAAGAAATAAACATCTTTTAATGCAACAGTTGAATATAAACAGCATTGTACTGACTTAAGAGGTTAAAAGGAGAATTTTTTAGAAACCTACATGTATACATAAAACATTTTGCTTGCCCATTACCTTGCACCTCTTTAGTCTTTCCTAGAAATATATGCCAAGAAGCAGGGGAATTGAAGGTTTATACCTACTGTGTAGTTAAATTGCCAGAAAAAGGCATGATTTGCTGTAACATGTTACCACTAACAGAATATCTATTTATCAAATTAATTTTGTTTTTCACTTGTCGCAAATACAGTAGAAGAGAAACTGTTGAAATAAAAGTAGTACACGTCTGCTGTTAGCAGTGTGGACGCAATCAGGTTGCTCACTCTGCATCCCCAGAACCAAACCATGGACAAGCAGTCCATGTTGGAGTCTCCAGAATTGTTACATTTTCAGCCTGCACTGTGTCAAACGAACCAAACCCTTTGAGCGGCCTGTTCCCCTCCTCGCCTAAGGTGGCGCCGCAGCAAGAATGACACAAGGAAATGACACAAATACCTCTTCAGAAGACACTCAGCACAACTTCCTTCTTCACAAAATAGAAACAAAAAAGTGGCATCAGACTTTAGCTGTTGTAGGATTTCTCTCTTGTCGCTGCAAAAGACCATGAGTCATTTCTCCTGCCAAATCTAGAGACTCGTGTTTGTTTTGGTTGTATTTTCGCAGAATGCCGTGCGGTACAATTTTCTTCCTGCTTTCAGAGCTGCTTTCAGGTCTCTGATTAGCTTGGCATTCACGTCAACCAAACTGAGATCTAGATTTTTAGACAAACCAGAGTCTGCTTTCTTGATACGCATCAAAGTTTGACTGCGCATTCACACCTCCAGAAACAAACAAAACTTTCCAACGGTCTAAGGCTAAATTAAAATGGACCAAACAGGGCTTGTGTGAATGCAACCTTCTACAGAAAATGCCAAAGGATGAACTTGAAGTTAAACTTGAGGAGTAGAACTGACAATGACAAGATACGTGACTGCGTAGTTTTTTTTGGCAAGAACAACCAGCCAATGTTTTGCTGCCAATATTGCCAGTAAGTGCTAAAGTCTCAGATGTGTTCATAGTGGTTTACTTTCAACAAAATCAGCAGACCAAACCAAAAGACAAAAAGGAACACACAATAAAATAAACTCGAAAAAGAAATAGTTGTTGTCAGTTCAACTGAAAGTTTCTCTGTGTATCTGTCAAAGTTGCTTCATCCAACTTGAATTAGGAAGTTAAGGAGCCCTGCGGAGGGGAGTTAAGTGAACACAGAGTGTGATTTCACACCTATGGCGAGAGGGTGGCTGGATGGTGAGTGGGTGGCACGGCTGTTACCCACACGATGCCAGTCTGTCAGGGCACCACCTTGCGCCCTGAAACCCCAACCCCCCCTCACTCTCTTCTCTTCCTTTGACGCCATGTTCCCCTTGGCCTGCAACACCAGCGCCCATCTGCTAGGACACGTTAGCCGCTGGCACCGGGGACTATTTAGCCCGGCATAATTAGCCCCCAGACACCAGCAGCCTGGTTTTAAACAGATGTGGGGGAAGTAACGCGAGCAACACCGCCGACAAATGTTTGATGAAGAAGAAAAGACGAGGGGGGGAAGCGAGAGAGAGAGAGGTAGTGACCTAGTTAAAGGAATGATGCAACTCATGTTACAGCACAATGGGCAGTAATGATGACATCCCCAACGCCACGGTCGAGCAGCAGAAATTTAATTAGGCTCTGTCCATTGGCAGCGATGCCAAATAAGAACGGGGAAGAAAAACGCTGAGACTTGACTCCTAATTCATTTTTCCTACCCAAGCTTCCTTACCAGGGCCGACCTTTGCAGGAGGATGGCGAGAGGTTACAGTGTACGCGCCCTTGAACCTCACGACTGTAATCACACGTGACGATAACGGCGCCGACCTTTCCATGGCGCTCTCACCAGCTCCCCTCCCCCCAACCCTAACCAAGGTCATTTGAGGGTCCAGACTCTTGTCAAGGCTGTCACTCCAGACAGCCCTCTCCATCTACTCGCCCCCACTGTTGCCACGGCAACGGACGGCACCGCGCTCCGAAGGGCTGTACGAGGGGGGGTGGGATTGTGGGGGGGCAGCGGGATGAACGCTGCGGCATCGTTCCCTAACCCGGGTCAACCTGGCAGAGCCGGTGTAAGGAACAGAAACAAGAGAAAGAGAGAAAAGGAGGAAGGGGAGGGAGTGAGAGCTGAAAGAAGCAAAAAGGAAGAAAAGAGGGGGAAAAAGGACAGAAGAGGAGATGCTGCGATTCAACAAAAGAACGCAGGTAGAGGCGATGCATTTCTTTGTTTAGGGCCCCTCTATGCCAATGTCTTACATTGCTGCCGCACATGCATGCACACAGGGAAACGTGACCCGAGGGCAGGCAGCGGAGCAGCACACGTGTAGAACCACCGAGCTACCAGCCAGCATGAGTCACTGCGAACACCAGTCGACCCAGAGAGAACAATGGCCACCGGTGTGCGAGGTGTCTGTCAAGCGTGCGCACACTGGCACACGATGAAGAGCTGCAGATGGAGCAGCGGCTCACTGCAGCACCATCAAATTACAACTAACCTGGTGTGTGTGTGTGTGTGTGTGGGTGTGTGTGGGTGTCATTTTGCATATGTAGCATTTTCTGATCAACTATAAAAGTTTGCAACAACAACAAAAAAAATGCTCTAAAGTCTAATGTCGGTCAACTGGCAAATATTTATCAGAATTAAATCCTGCAGTTCAGCCTTTATCAAGTCTAGGTTTTTATGCTGCGTTCCAGTTGGACTCAGAAGTGGGAAATTTCAACTTTCCAGTTACACAAGTCAACTGGAAATAGTTTAGTCATATTTTTATATGTATTGACAATTTCATTGAACAAATAATCCAAAAAAATATGGACAATTTTGGGTTAGTTAACCATCAATAATTGGAATTAATATTCCACAGTATTATTATTTATGAGTCCAAATTGAAATAAAAATTTAATTTATGAAAATAAAAAGATATACACCCCATGAGTCAACAGCTTGTAGAACAACTTAACTCTTAGCTGTCATTTCCATTTACAACAGAGGGATGTCAGCTGAATAACTAACATGTCGAGCTACAGGTTGGGCGATACTGACTTAAAGTTTTATTGCAATATTTTGTGGTACTATTATAATAAAATTACAAGAACTATATGTTTATTTATTTTTTAGGTAACTGTATGGCTGTTACTTCAGGGCACATCAATCGCATCCCCACAAATCCAAATACTGCTCCTGTATTTGTGATTATGACACCAGTCACATAAAGATCACTACATTGCACACGCAAACTGCACATTTTGACATTTATTGACACTTTTATTGAAGAAACAGTGAAGAAAATAGTGATACAGACAGTTTTTTTTTTTTTTTTAAATGCTAATATATTAAGAAATTTATCACAATAAATTATAAACAAACAACAATAAGATAAATGCTCACCCCCAACTGCATCGCCCTCTGTAGTCAGATTTTCCACTGGGAAACTGGAAGTAACTCCAACTACCCCTGGTTACGACTTGTAAGGCGGACTTTGTGTTTCAATATGGCTGCTCCTCAAATCAACAGTAGGAAGACGTGGTGGAAAACTTTATTTTATAAGACGCACATAGAGTGTGGTGTCTAAAATCCATGTTACATGTAGCGCCAACAACTACAAGCTGCTGAAGCAGATGCTTATGGACTGATTTTAAAGTGATTCAGTCATGGAAGCAAAGACTTTTTGACTACAGTTTCTGTAGGGAAGTTTGTTTGGATGTGTAGTTACTATCATAATGTTTAGCCATTGATTACATCCAGATTTACTGGGTATAATCTGGTTTCTTCTGGAGCAAAATCATGACTCAGAATCATGTCAGAATCATAACATGTTTCAAATCATTTAAATAAAAAGCCACATACAATGCAACATGACTTTTCGGACTGCAGGTGATGCATCACATACGGAAGTGGCACAGATTGGATGTTTTTGGAGTGAAAAGATTGGAACTGAGCCATTCGGACTGCAGTGAAACAGCTGGATAGTGGTCAAATATAGGCAAGAAAACAGCGGATTTGAGTCGCATTCACCTGCTGTGTGAATGTAATCGAAGTCTCGTGATTGATTCATTCAGTGACGCAGTCCTGAAGTTCAACATTTTCAATTTGCCATATATAGAACATAAAAGTTAGGTCGTTTTTTTCTCTGGTTCTTCTATTTGTATGATTGGCTGCTGACGTATAATATTTTTCAGATGTGAAAAAACTTTTTACTATGAATTACATTGAACAATAAACTGAATTGGATTCACAACAGTGATGCTCTTTGCAGGAAGGCTAAGAGCAGCCTATACCTGCTGAAGGGGCTGAGGTCTTTGAAATGCAGGAGGTGGTCCTGAAGACCTTTGACCTTTGGTATCTTCTCTGGTGTAGTATATTGGAGTAGCAGCATAACTATAGCTGAGAGAAAGCGGTCTGCTAAGATAATTAAGAAAAGTGACAGACTGCTGCATCCTTAGTGCACAAAGGAGCATTACTACAGACCAGCAGCTCCCAGCAGCTTTTAAAATAATAATATCTGCTCCCAACAAACTCATTAAGAGTTTGTTATTTCACTTCTTGTAAATATTTTTTATGTACAAATATACATTCATTTATTTAAATTACCGTAGTCAGTTGCACAGAATATGCCATTTTCAGTAATTGTACAATATTATTTTTTTAATATTGTAAATTTGCCTCTACTGTAGAGACAAGTCTTGATATTTTTTTGCTGTAGTTTGAATCTGCATGCTTCTATTTACCTTCAACTTGCAGCTGGTGCACCTGAATTTCCCCATTGTGGGACTAAGAAGAATGTGTCTATTGAATTGGTCGACTTCATCTTTTTAATTTCCTTTGCTGATTTGAAGCAGACAGGTGTGTTTACACAAATACACAAACTTCCAAGCTGTTCCATAAAGCTGCTGATCAGTTAGACAGTTAGCAGCACCTGGCAGCTTTAACATCTTTTTAATCCTTTGGAAGCATCAATTGTATTCATAGCTTTAAGGATGCAATTTTTTAATTTTGGCATTTTTAAAAAATCTGTTAATAGGAAACTTAGATTTAATAAATTTAGGAACAGATTGTTTTTAGTATATCCGTATCTTTTCACCATGTCTGTATAATTAAGCTGCAAAACAGTAAAAACAGGAAAAAAAAGCATAGAATCCATACTTGAACTTTTCAAAATTCAAATTCAAAACTGACAATTTCTAGGAACTCTAAAAACAAATTAAAGGACTTTATGTAAAATAAATTACGACTAATTTAAAATGTATTTTACCAGGATAAGACAATAATAATCGCTCACATGCTTCATATGCAGCCAGTTTCCCTCTCAAATGTTTGAGAACAGCTCTTCACCATCCCACAGACAAACACCTGTTCTTGCTGCACTTCAACCACACCTGGCAAAATGAGCACCTTCTTTACATTTGGCAGCTTTAAATCTGGCAGCAACACAAAATACATACATTTAAAACGAACCGCAGCAGCGCATGCATTCAGCTACAAAAGTTAAGAGACAAATCTGAGTCCCTGGTTTAGGAGCTGTTTCCAACGTTCTTGTCAAGTTACAGTAGAAGATGCAGAGGCTAAATAATGCTGCACTGGAAGACGTCAGTGATCCAGGTAGGTTCAGACACGGCACACACACACACACACACACACACCCACACACACATATATATACACAGAGATGTGTCTCTCACAATGACAACCCAGATTTGAGTTTTCAGTCTTCTAGCTGGTTTAAGAGGGATGTCAGAACAAAAAACAAACACAAGTCACATACATCTACTATGTCCAGAACAAGATTCAATAAATACATGTTAGAGTACAGCATAATTGCAGACTATAATATCTAACAGAAGAAATAGAAACGCAGAACTGTTTGCATACTTTTTATCAACCATCACAGAAGTCTTAAGAGCACAGCCTACCTGACAGCTTGATCAGCAGCTCAGAGGCCACCTTAACGTTGATATCCTGGCTCAGCAGGCTGTTTTTAGCCATGGGGCTTCCGTCCCTCGGCTTCAGGGACTCCATGGCTGCCGCCCCCGTCGGACCATCCTGGCAGAACGACCCAGGGAAGCTTGGCTTAACCTGGCTCTGGCACTGCGAGGATGGTCTCGGGCTCGGTGCCTCCTCCACTTTGGGCTCTTCTTTCAGGTGGAATGGAGACTTGAGTGATTCCCTCTGGTTGGCTGCTGCAAGAGGGAGAAAAACGGCGAGATTAAAGGAGTGAATTGGATCAAAGGATTCCTGGTGAAGCTCAAGTAAAACCTGGGTATGTTTTACTTGGAAGGATAGGTTAGGAAAAAAACATTATTATCTCAAAGAGAGACATCCAAACATCATAAATAAAGAGAACAAATAAGGGCACAGCTAGCCCTTTTTAAATAACAGATTATTCTATCAGTTATTTCATTGACTAATTGATTAATCATAAATAAAAAATTGGAACATTCTGCAGATTTTTCATGTAACCATTTGGACTTTTTTTTTTTTACATAAGAGAAATAGATTAGAAATGCAGTAAGAGACAAAAAAATCTAATAATTTCCTTTTAAATTAGAAAATAAAAATAGAATGCTTCTGAAACTACAAATATTGTCTACTAAGCTGTTAATTATTTTTATGATTCATGACCAGACAGCAAAAGGTGCTTAACTGAAGTTTTTTTTTTTAAACAGAATGTAAACCAAAACTTTGCTACTTGAGGAGTTCTGGGTATAAAACATATTCACAAAGAAAAAATTGATTTAATTACAAATGCAAAATGCAATTATTTTTATACAGTTTTGGCTAAATTACTGCTCTGACTGTGTTGTTCTTTCAGTGAATGGCCATTTAATTAATTAGTGAATTTGTAGACGATTGTTTTAACAACCTAGTCATCATGAATAATCACAACTAATCGTGATTATTTGTGCTTTGGGGTTTTAAACTCTAGCTGTGGTGCATTTTCCTTCACATCACACTTTGGCATCAAAATAACTTATTTATTGTTTCAGACCCAGATAGAAAACCAGCATCACTCAACTGTAATGTAGCCTAGGTTAGAGACTGAAACTGTCACATGGATCGTTCTGGTCCGAAGGCATCTCGAGGAGAAACTGGGCCACATTTAATCTGCCTTAGATGAATAATTAATAATTAGACATGGAGCAACAACTAGCCGCCAAGAAAAGAAGAGCAGGCCAACCTGCTTTCTTTGTGTCTCCATGAACGTTTCACTATTTTATCTGTTAAAGCGAAGGCTGGTCGCATATTATAATGTGACAGAAACACAGAACGAACACGGAGGAAGCTGTAAGATTTGTCCATCATATATTTCACTCTTTAAATATAGGAACAAGGGATTTACCGATCACAGGATGCTTGAATTCTCAGTATCCGTGAGTTAAACAACTTCCTTCTTCATGAAACAAACATAAAGGGAGTGGTGTCTGATTTTAGTGGTTGTAGGATTTCTCTTTTGTCTCTAGCAAAATATCACAAGCCATTTATCCCTATACAGTTAGTTTCTTGTGTTTGCTTTGGTTGCATTTACCCAGAACACTCTGCACTATATTCTGCTTCCTGCTTTTGGAGGGGTCTCTGTTTCACTTGGCATTCACATCCATATTTAAACCACACGGAATGAACCAAGACCAAGGTTTTCAGGTGAACCAGGGTTCGCTTTTTTGGTCTGTATCAGAGTTCCATTACGCAGTCACACTCCCCAAATGAACTGGACTTCCTAGCCCACAGGTGTCAAACTCCAGTCCTCAAGGACCAGTGTCCTGCAGTTTTTAGATGTGCCACAGGTACAAAACACTGGAATGAACTGGCTTAACTACCTCCTCCTTGTGTAGATCAGTTTTCCAGAGCCTTGCTAATGACCTATTCCGGTGTGGTGCAGCAGAGGCACATCTAAAAGTTGCAGGACGCCGGCCCTTGAGGACTGGAGTTTGACACCCCTGTCAAGGCAAACAAACTGGAGTTGGATTAGAGTGGACTAAACAGATTTGGTGAGAATGCACCCTTAGAGACCAGATTACACAAAACAGGAGGGCAAAATTATATGAGAAGTCTTTTTGCCATATTTGGATAGGTTTATATTTAAAAAATATTTTAAGTCTGGAAAGTGTTATATTGCCGAGAATCAGGGCCAAAGACAACCAAATATTTACTTGCAACAGTGTAATCCTACTAAGAGACACAAATGATGGACAAGAAAATCTGAATTTTTACACCGTTTCATTAGGGTTCTTCCTTAATGTGTTAAGATAATACTCCTCGTTTTTTTGTACGTTTGTGTTCTATGTGATGTTAAAAACATAAAGGTCATTCAATCTTCCAGGTTAGTAAAGAAGTTCTGCCCACATTTTAATAACAGTAAACGTCTACTGTAAGTCTTGGAAGGCCCGTCCCCTCACATCAGCAGATATAACTCCCAGGTAAGCAGACTGCTGGCCATTCTCCTTTGACCCCAGCAGAGATCTGCTCCGGTCCTTACCCTCCCATCACACCTAACATCTCAAACCACCACAGGCCTGCCGTTGCCGGCCCCGCGCCATCAATCTGTGCCGCCTCTAGCACTTCTGATTAATGATGATCCATGGCCAACAGCTCCAGGACAAGAGACGCGGGGCAGGCAAGGGGACAGGTGCGGGTGTTTTGACCACCCATGTGATGCCACAGAGTCAACGCCAGAGCAGGTTTGGACTGCAGTTCAAGAGGGTGAAAAGGACGAGGTTGAGCGGTGAGGAAGAGGAGGGGTGGCGGTGACCTTCAAGTTCGGGGCCAGTGGCGGGGCAGCACACGGCACCAGCTGGAAATGTCACACTGTCGGGTGTCAGCGGGCAGGCTAAGTATAAATTGGTCAGCACCTGGAAGGACGTCCTCTAATTAGAAGTGTGTTGAGGCCATGTTGGATCAGATGCGGACCGCGCACACGGCTGCCGTCGACTTGCAAATGAATTCTTAAAATACACATTTGACCAATATGAGAAGGAATCATCAAGCAGAAAAATCCTCCTTAGTGGAGCTGGAAGAAGGAAATCAGCTCCAGGAAAGTCACAGTACTCTATGACCTTTGTGGACTGGTGCTATAAATAGGACATTTCCACTCAGAATCTACATTACAGAGCACAATGAATTATTTAGACTTGGGGCAGAAACAATTAATTGGATTAATTATGATGAATGAATTATTGAAATAATTATCAGCTACAGTATACAGACTCAAAAGAAAGAGGCCATTTTCCTGAAAGAACTGTCAAGGCAGTAATTAAGCCAAAAATGTACAAACAATATATGTATGTTGCATAAAAAAAGAACTTTGTAAAAAGCACCTTTTTAATAATTGGTTTTTCCAAAAAATAGTCGACATGGACGATGGCTTTTTTGTTTTTAATCTGATGTATAAAATGACAAGGATTTTTTAAATACAATATTAGAAAAACTTTCAAATATTCCAAGAAATAATTAAAATTTCTATAAATGAGAAAACAAACAAAAATATTATACTACCTAAAATGAAATGACACAGCCTTTTTTTAACGTGTTTGATCATTTGTATAAAAATATTAGTCTTCTGCTTAAAATATCCTCAGGCCTTTCTTCTGGAATTAATATCATTACAGTGAAGTTTTAAAGTGTTTTTTTGTTTTTTTTGATAAATAGCAAAAGGTGCTCAATAGATTTTTTTTTTTTGTTTTGTTTTATCAGTTTTGACTTTATTGAGTATGTTGGAGTTTTTTCAGCAAATTGCCCCTTTTTGAGTCCATACTCCCATTAATTAATCAGGCAAAAAAAGTTATTTTTATTTTGAAAAGCATTTTTTAATGTAGTGTACTAATTTTATATGAAAAAGGCTTAAGCGGTACGATCTGCAAAATATCAGTTTCTTATCCGATCATCAGAATAATCGATAAACTAATCATTTACTAAAAGCCCCATTTAGACCAATCCAATGGGCAAGTTTCTTTCTTCCTGCAGGCAACAAAAAGGCAGCATGGAGCGCTAACAAGCAGCCATACTGCAGCACATTTCCGCCAGCAACACCAAGCTTACACTTTGGGCTCTTTGTCTGTCAAAGTTTCACAATTGTAATCGCATCATGACTGTCCAGTCCCCCGGCGGATCATTTTGTGAAGCGAGTGCATCTCTGCGGAGGAGATGGGCATCTCTGGGTGACTAAGCTTCTGTTCTGTGAGTTTCCTGGCAGGGTGGTTATGTGCTAACCAAGGCCGGTGACAGCTCTGTGTGCACGATACTGTACGGCAGGCTCTAGCTCAGGATGGACGATGCTATCAGTTTGTCTCCATGTTATCACACCCTTCTGACACCTGCCACCAACGCTCCTTTCCACCACCGTTCCCTCGCTTGCTTCTCTGCCTCGCTCTCTCTCGCCTCATCCGTCTCACTGCCAGGCGCTTGTCCGCTGCACCTCACCTCTCGCTCTGTGGTCAGGGCTGCCGTCAAATAACTTCATTAGCTTTCCACCTCTGTCACGCCGGCCTGCTCCCCCTCTAACAATCGGCTGCTGTTTTCTCCCAGAGAGAAATAAAAAAAAAAAAAAAAAAAAGGAAAGCACAAGGCTGCGTGGGGCAGGTTGAGAACCCAACAACAGCTGACACTGTGCTAGACACTGGACAGTGATACTGATGGCTGCAGAGGGGATGTATGGACCAGAGGTCACGCACAAAAAGCCAGAGCTGGAAGGAAAGAAACTCATATTCACAAAGAAGAAAAAGATGGTTTCGTTTCAAAAAATTCTGCAGTATTTCTACGTCTGGACTTAAATGGAGACAAATAGAGCTGTAACGAATGATCACTTTAGTAATTCGATTATTCTGAGGATTATTCAGATAAAGAAATTGGTATCTTCATTCAACTACTTAAGTCTTTTGTGTACAATAATAGAAATACATTAAAAGCTACAACTAATGACTAGTTTTGGGTGAAACCCATCTACAATATCTGAAATGCAAAGTGCATATATGTGTATTTTGTACAGTTTTGGTTTAATTACTGCTCTGAATGTATTGCTTTATCAGCAATTGGCCTTTATTTGAGTCTGTACACTTCGTCAGCTAATCGTTACTGAATTAGCTGACGATTATTTCAATAGTTGATTCATCATGATTATTCTGATTAACGGTTTCAAATGTAAATCTCAAAAGTGTGGCATGCATTTGCACTCAATCCCCTTTCAACACAATCTCAGTGCAACCCATAGCTTTCAGTAGTAACACAGAAAGTCTCAGATGTTTGTTAGAGAACATTAATGAACACATAGCATCAGGAATGTGCCAAAAAAAAAAAAAGTAACTAATTTATATAAGATATGCGATTCTCATTCACTACAACTCAGAATCAAAATTAAATGTCCCATAAACAATAAAAATCCAGCCAGACACAAGCTTCATATTGTTCAAGCTTCATGCAATGAAGAGTGAGCACCTTGGGAACATAGAAAATGGGCCAAGTCAAGTTAAAGCGGTGTAATAGAACAATAATCCAAGCTGTCCGTCCATCTTTAAATCATCTGAAAATGGAAATAGTAACCCAACAAGACGTGGCTGTCCCACTAAACTCGCAGTGGGACACAGGTAAGAAGAGCAATAATCAGTGGAGCAGCCAACAGGCTTACAGTAATTTTGAAGGAGCTACAGAGATCCACATCTCAGGTGGGAGAATGTGCTGACAGATAAGCTTTCATGCGCAGCAGCTAAAAAAAAAAAAACATTGCTGAAAGATCACCTTAAAAAATCCTGTTTGCATGGCCAACTTTTTCAGATTTTCTTTAAGTAAACAAAAGTCAAGTATCCTGTTCTTTCCACTTCACAATAATAGATTATATTGTGTTGGTGACTCACATAAAATCCCAATAAAACACAATTAAGTTCTAATCTGCCAAAACATGAAAAAGTTCTTGGGGTATGAATACTTTTGCAGGACCATGTAAGGTGAATTTTTACTTTCCAAACTACTTACCTAGAAATCCCATTAGTTTGATGGGTTTAGGAATCAATTCATAACATTACAGGAGGAAAGGAAGACACACTGCCAGCGAAAAGATAAATAAGACAACTGCAGAAGCATCATGACAGATGCAACACCTCCCACAACCCCCTGCATGCCAATTATTCACACCCAGCCGGGGTCAAGCTCGCCGTGCCTGTGTCACCGCAGCGGGAGAGGGGGGAGTGGGCTGCGTTGGGAGGGAGTGCAGTGCCCACTGTCATTATTAACTCTGAGTCCAGTGGGCTCAGGAGAGGGCCTGTGCATTTCAAAGCGCCTCTGTGGCTTTCATCTGCGAATCAGAATGTGGATCACACTGGACGGCAAACGGTTGTGTAAGTGTGCGAGGATAAAAAATCAAAGCGTATCAGTGTATCACTCGATGGAAAGCAGGGCAGCCCAAAAAACTGACACGCTTATTATGTCAGGGGTCAGTAAGAGTTCAGATTTTTATTTATTTTTTTAATGCCGGGGGGAGTCTATGCAACTCCCTCTTTCGGCTCCTACTATGTCTCACTCGATCGCTGTCACTTTGTTTTTCTCTCCCTCTGCCCCATTCCTTTTGCAGCTTTTTAAGCATCCTCCCTCACCCTCTTAAAGGCCTTGTGGGACTGATGCGCTGAGACATCAGTGTAAAAGCAGAAGGGATGAGGTGCTTGTGTACGCACTAAATCTGGGTTGGCAGGGAGGTCAGAGGAAATGGACTCTAGAGGTCCCAGGAGGAACTTCCTCACCTCCGTCTGCCTGGCAGCTACATGTCATGAGTATGCTTCAACAAGCCCAAAACCGCCCTGTTAGTCCAACAAACTAATAACTAATAAAGGTTTAGCTTCTAATCACAGAATTTTCACACAGTAAAATTGAAGCACCTTTCAAGCATTTTCAAGGTAAGTTCTCAAACCTTTCCAGCACCACACTTTGGAGTTAAAAACAATACAAAGGAATGAAAACAAAAAAAGACAGTTTCAATTCAGGATCAGAAAATTTTACTCAAGAGTAAAACAGAATTTGGCAAAAAGGCTACTCAAAGCACTGAGTAACTGATGAGAAACAAATGACTTCATATTCAAAAATTACATAATCAAACAGACCAAAATATAAAGTTATGGGGATATGCTGGTATCTTAAAAACCAAAATGAAAATAATTCATATAGATAACATAACTAGAAAAAGAAACACTTTTCCTAACCAACTTCTTTCAATATAAAAGAAGCTCTAACAGAAACTGCAGGTGTATTTGGTGAATTTTTGGTTTATTACAAATTCAAACAAGTCGTGTTAAAGTAAATGACTTTACTGCTCAAATTAAACACTAAAAAACAACATAAAATGAAAGTTAAAAATAATAATTGAAAAAAAGAAAGATTTCCTCAGTAAGCTTTCTGGCATTTAGCAAATCGAAATAATTGTGGTAAAGCAAACTAACATAAAACAAGAAAAGTTTAGTCTGATGCAACTTCAGACAGATAAAAAAATGTGTATTTTTATTATATCTATGAAAATATCTGGCTTCAACTGTAAATTACATTTTCCAAATGTAGACTTTTAATCAAACATTAGATTGCACTTTATTACAAAACTGTGCAGTTTGAGTATCAAGCATTTTTGAAACCTTGAAAAGATCTAATGAAAATTTAAGCATTTTAAAAAATTTCAAGCATCCATATGAACCCTGAGAAGCAGTATTTGTTGGAAAGCCACGTTTTCCTTTTTAATCCCCTTCGCACAATGTCCTGACTAAGATGTCCGCCACTTGACACTGGACTGACATTGCGAGGAGCCACCTCGGCTCCTCCGGGAGTGGCCTGGCCTTGATTGTGCAGTCTGGTGGCGGAGTGCGGCTGGCACCCAGGGGGCGTCGCGTGGAGATGGGGCGCGTGAGATCGAGGGGGAGTTAACTAAGCTGTCCCAGTCCCCCTGCATCCTGGAGGGGTCACAGGATGGCGCTCGAGGCGCTAATCATTTCAAATTATGAATTCCTTTTTAATTATGAATTATGCATAAATTTTTAATTAATCTAATGTTCCCAGGGTTTTTTTTTCCTTCACATACTCGCTCAAGATCTCAATCTAATTACACGCCATCAAGCGGGAGAGTGGCAGTTGTAGCCTCGACCCTCGCTCTAGACCTCGGTCAACCTTTCTCCATCAATCTCACCGTCGTCTCCAGACTCGTTCTTTTGATATTCTGCAACACGGAAAAATGCATCTAAAAAAACAACAAATCATTCTTCACCTGACAACAGCAGCAGAGCTGGGAAAGTTTAAGAATGTTGCAACTTCATGGAGGGATGGATTAATGGATGAATGGACTGAAGAATAGGTTGATATATATATATATTTATTTATTTATTAAGAATGGATGGATGGATGGATGGATGGTCAGACGGACGGACAGATTTTCGTGTACACACATAACTCTTCACTTGTCTGAACTGCAGGAGATCTGATCAGAAAATGCAGGAAAGTTTATATGTTTATTATAATGCAGGGGTTCTACTGACGGCAAACATTTTCTTCATAAATCAGGTCATTAATTAGGGCTGCACACCGATACATAGTGGCTGATTTCCATCCCATCCCACTGCTACTAATCACAAATCACATGCTGGGAGGCTGATGGTGACTTGCACTTTACCCAACAAAAACAAAACATGCAGGCCCAAAAAGCTGACGTTAAGAGCCACAAATGCCACAGCTTTTAAATAGGAAAAAAAACATCCGTGAGTGGCTTATATCCACAGCCAAGATCGTGTTTCCCCCTCTGCCTCACTCAGCAACAGCATGACAGAAGGAGAGACTGACTTAGATGTGTCTGGACCAGCAATACTCAACATGAACTGACCACTCAGATGTGCCAAGTTTTGTAGACGGGTTTGAAGAACCAGATCTCCCCCTCCTGTGCTTATTCCAGTGTTGCTGTGGACTGGCGGGGTGTTGCAGCTGGAATATTTGGCCAGTTTTTATCATGTTGACACTTATCTGGAAAGCTACCTCTTATCTAGCTAAAAAAAAGTGTTTGAATTCTCTAAGTGTCATTTCACAGGCAAATCAAGGTTTTGTTTCCTATAAGTCTGAGAAATATTTCTTATTTAATCACAACAATAATGGAAAATATTCTAAAACCAAGGCAATGAGTGAACCTTGCTACACCTGAAGTCCTCCATTTCAAAAACAAATGCAACTCATACAATGCGATCAGGTGTAAACACCTTTTATTATCTTTTTTTTTTCCATGAACAATGCCAGATTTGCACCACAAAACTCAGATTTTCTGATCTTTGATTACTTTCAAAATCAAATAGTAACACATCAGAACTGCAGCCCTGACTGAAACAATAAAGATTAGAAAATAATGTCTCCCTTTTCTTATGATTAATGTTAAAACTACATTTACTTCATTAGTTCTTTAAAAGAAAACGATTACAGTAATTACCAACAACAGAGTACACTCTATTAGCTGTAGGGATATATTTATCTGGACATTACACAAATTATCTGGCCTTTATCAGGTAATGATTTAGAGCTAACGCCTAAAAAAATTAAGCATCACATTCCCCTCTGTCATTACTTATTTAACAGAAGTTAGCCTTTGTCCACCAGATTGTTGAGTCACGAGTTCAGGGGGAACAGTGCAGTTTTCATCCTGGAACACCGATCAGCTCCTCTCCCTCAGCAGGTACTGGTCTATAACCAGTCTATATGTGTTTATAGTGTTGGAGATGTACTGGTACCAGAACCCTTAGTGATGGCTCTTAGGTTCCTCTACTGAGATTCTCAAAGCTTGGTCGACATTGCTGACAATAATTTGAATTCGTTTCTGGTGAGAATTGAACTCTGCCAAGGTTGCCTTTTGTCACTGATTTTTAGAAGATTTTAGTTTGCACAACTCTGCCTATTTTGAGTTCCTTTCAGAATTAACTGTTTTAGGTCACTTTAAGTCCAAATAAGCTCCTGCTGGCCACGCCCCACACGACTCCGTGCTTAAACTCACATGTGAAAATGTCTGCAACCAATTGCATAATTGTACAACCGTACATCTTTGAAAAGCAGAAGTGGAGCCTGCTGCACAACCAACAAGAATGAAGCAAGTGGTTTCTGGATTAAAAGACAATTACAGACAACAACAACAAAAAGAAACACTTGTCTCTTCCAGCAGCCATTGTACAGTGGCAGTCTCATTTTCTAAAGGATATTGTTCTAGATATCCTGTATCAAGTAACTTTAAAATCATGGAATTCGATCAATTGATAAATTAAAGACAACCAGAAGATGAGAAACTGAGTAAATGTAAATTTGCATTGTGTTGAGGAGTTACAGACAGGAACAATAACTGTTCTACTATAACTCCAAGTTGTCCACTCCAGGGAAAGTTGTTGACGCTCTCAAATATTTCCCACTTGTAAATCATCTTTCTCTCTTCCAAATAACCGACTGCAAATAACTTGAAAATTGTTTTCCAACTCTTCCGAGCTTGTTGGTCTGCAGGTGCAAACTAGTAATAGGAATGTGATAGTGACCCACTAAATGCCCCAAAATGATACAGAAGTAATTCTTGTAATGTGTTTTTGTTATATTCCGAAAGAAAAGAAACTTCAGCTCACCTGAAAGCTTCATAAGCAGGTCAGTCGCCGTTTTGGTAGTGATGTCGGGGCTAAAGAGCGAGGCTGTGGTTGGACCACTCGGACTGGATCTCATCCCAACTCCGATACCAACTCCAGGTAGGTCTAGGGAGTTGGTACTGCTGCCGGGTCGGTCTCTACAAATGCTGAATGGAGAAAGCACGGACAGATCCCTCTCCTGAGGCTCCTCCTTGACGTGGACATGATTAGAAGATGCTTCGTTCGGAGGCGAGGTTTGCTGCTGGGCCTCGGCCTGCAGCGGTGACGCCTCGGCCGCTCTGAGGTCGTTGGTGCCGCCGTCGCCCAGCAGGGATCCCTCGCCCTCCGTGTCGGTGGTGGGCTCTTCTTTCACCTTGACGTCGGTGCGAGGGAAGTGCTGGTGGCAGCGCATGTGAAGCTTCAGGCTGAAGTGTCGGGAGGAGGTAAAGGGACAAAGTTCACACTGAAATGTCTCGCCTCGATCCTGGTGCTGATGTACCTGGAAGACGAAGACAGAATCAGGAAACAAGTGAATGGAATGTAGTAGTTACTCCTCGTTCTATACGTCAAAACTCCACACTTTTCTTTTTGTTCTCATTACTTTTTCAGCAAATTTAGTTAACATGGATGGATGGATGGATGGATTAAATTATTGATTAATGGATGGATAAATGGGCAGATGAATGAATGAATGAATGAGCGAACAAATGAAAGATAATAGATGGACAAATGGATGGATGAATGAGTGAACAGATTTATGCTTGGATAGATAAATGAACAGACGGATGGATCTCTAAAAGAAATTTTAATTCTTCAAACATTTATTATTTTGCACCTTTTAATGAAAACACAAAGAAATAAGAAATCACTCAACATTTCAGCAGGTAGGAAAAAATCTGAACAATCAACAACAACCATCAGTTATTATACTGATGGTTAAACATAATTAAATAACCCTTGCGGCACCAATTTCAGATTATTTTAAATAAATAAATTTAAAAAAAAAACAGAAGACCATCCGACCTTCATGTGAGACTTGAGATTGTCTTTGCGAGCACAACGGAAGGGACACAATGGACACTGATGGCTTTTCAAGCCTGTGTGAATGACCATGTGTCTCTTCCAGTAGCTCTTGCGTTTGATGACCAGTCCACACACAGGACATTGGAAAGGTTTGCCGCCATCCTCAGGAGAGCCTGAATGGAAGAGAACAACACTGTTGGTGTTTGTAATTGACATGCAATTTTTACTAGTGAAGAAATGCTATTTTATTTTTGCAAAGACATTCTAGTAACCAAAAGCGGACCTAACAGGGGAAAGATGTTTAAAAGTCTTTAAAAACTGATTAATGTAGAAGCTCTCAAGCTTAAAGATGCAGAAAAACCAAACTGCTAATGAAACCAATTCGTGGAAAAGAAAATCCTATAATGTGAAATAATTGTTTTTAACAAAACTGCCAGTGGCACAATCACCCGTAACAATGCAGGAATCAAGTTTCTAGGAACATCTAATTAGTAATCCATGATTTTCTGTTTCCCCAGGGAATAAATGTGATGCGTCACAGAGACCCATTTCTCTCTCAATCCCCTCTGGCCACAGGGCTGGATGATGTCCCAAGTTTATCTTGCCACCACACAAACAGAGAAGGATGATAAGGGAGGTAAAAAAAAATCATTTCCAAAGATCCTGAAGCAAAAAACATCAACTTGGCGTCACCAAATACCGCCAACAACCACATCTACAGGTTGTTTGGGTGTCTTACCATCACAAACTTAATAAAGAAGTATTTGCTAACTGGATGAGAGATGAAGTTCACATTGCAGGTCTTGATGCTCAATTCTGAAATTTTGCACAGTGGTTCATGCTACTAATTAAATGCAACCACAATCAGACTTGTGTGTGGAAGGTTTTCGACCCCAAAGCAGCCTGCATGTAGCACTGCATGTCACACAGCAGCGCACTGCTTACCAAAGTAATGGATGTCACCATCTATGGATCGATTTTAAAGTTGTTGGATGGATTAGCTTAGCACTATTCACATTTACAGCATCTGGTTTTGTCTGATGAAGAATTATGATGCATGTTTCACGTCACTGACTTAAAAGACAAACAAAATGTGACATTCGTTCTGACTTGAAAATGTTTCTATATGTATCACATTTAGTACCACAAATGGAAGTGGCATAAATGTATAACTTCATTTGTGCCACAACTTCGGAAATGCTCATCATTCCTGTGTGGTAGTTCTCATAAAATTTATTCTCCTATTATTACAATATTCTTGTAATATTATGACTTTATTCTATTAAATAAATAAATACATTTTTGAATAACCCTTATATTTGCCATAGATCTGACCTGAATTAAAAGTCTGAATAAATATAAGCTATAAAACACATTTATCAAACAAGATGGCGGTTTTGGCGTGCCAACTTCACTCTGAACTATGCAATGGTGAAAAGAAATCCTGATTTTTCCTCTCCTTGTGTGACCACATGATGTATTGTAGGAGAAAATTGAGAAGGGTACCTGTAGTTGTGGTTTTGTTATTTCTAATCAAATTAAATAGGTATAATCCAATTAAAAGTTGGGTCTTTCTCAAGGTTTAAGTGTGAGTTATTTGCTGCTTCAATAAAAGGTGAACGTATGAGAGATTTCTTTCATTTCTTTATCAGATGTGCCAATAAATGAGGCCGGCGCTGTATGTAATGAAGTAGGAGAATGCGTCTGTACACCTCATGATGGGACGCATCAAGGGAAATGCCAGCTAGAAGCAAATGGAACAATGAGAGAGAGAAAACTCAGGCATGTTTTAGTGTCTCGATTATTGTTGTTGGCTTCATATCCGGCATCCATTACTGTTTAATTGGTCTTATTAGAAAGAGGCATGATTGCATTACAAATTCTACAAGGGGCCTGTCAGGATGGCTTCATAAGTATTCCAGCGCCGTTCCTTGAAAAACATCTGGTAATCAGTGTTTGGTGAAATTACTGCGCTCAGCCATTCATTGACCTGAGGTGTAAAACCTCGAGACTGCCTATTTGCAACAATAAACCGCCATCTGCGGCCCAACCTCTCCCCGAGAGAGAATCAGGATGCAAAAACACACAAAAAAAAAAGAGGGAAAGAAACCCTGCTTTCTTAGATTTAAGGTGATTGCAGCAAAAATAACACAGGAGGAGGAAAGTTTGGGAGTTTGGTCTTCAACATGTTTGGAACCATAGCATATTGGAGGAAGAAACGGTGTACTGTGTGACACGGTTTTACAGTTTAACTGGAGAGGGATGACAGTAAAACAAGACACGAGAGTCGATAATCAAGGTCACATTTTTTCAGTCTGGCGACCAAACGACTACCTGCATTTTTACAGCGTTGCTCGACCTTGACGGCTGCCTGGGTTAGAGCAGACCCACCCCCACCCCACCCCTACACCCTTTTTAGCATGCAGATCACAGAATATTACATCGATTGCTTCATCTGTCTGAAGTCAATTTGATCCAGCCATTTTAGGTTTGGCGGGGTTGCGACACAATCCCTCAAAAGTGCCCATCAATCTCTCTGAAAGCATTCGGTTCTCCCTTAAGACTACTTAGAGTCCCGAGCGAGATCCTTGTGTGCGCCATTGTTTGGGTTATGTGTCTACATCTGAGTGTATGCTTGCCAAGTATACTGCATGAGCAATACACCCACAGAGAGAAAGGGGAAGGGAAGAGCGGGTAGGGGAAAATAAGAAGTGTGCACGCATCTCTATCCAGTCAGTGGAAAGTATGATGTGTTTGGCCTTAAGTCTACTGTGCTGATGAGTGCAGAGGGCTCTGGTAAGAGGGGGGCTGCAGCCAGGAGGAGGCTGCTGAGATGGATATGGACTCCAGGGCGCCCCGCTGTGCTGAGCACACACTGACGACCCCCTTTTGGCAGCAGGCACATCCGAGCGCAAACGAACTGGTTTAGGGGAGGCAGCGAGGTCTCAGTCGGAACCCCCCGTTGCGCCCGCAGACCATTTCCCATACTGTAAGGCCAGCCAGGGCTGTTTTCTCTCGGTTGTGCTCTCTGCTCGGCTGACAGTTGAAGCTGAGACTACACTGCTACTGCGGCGCCGTTGAAGTGAGAGCAAAACTATGACAAAACACGAGAAAACATGTCAGAAGTTCAGAGCTGTGCTTTCTCTGGGAAATGGGTGACTGTTTTAGTAGGAGTAAAAAAGATTGTCATCATCTTGAAGGTCAAGTCCATATTAGATGGAATCTATCATTAAGGACACTTTTAAATATGTTAAATCAATGAATAAACAGACCTAAGCAATCAAATGATGCCGATTTGTGTTGCAAACACATTTCTTCTTACTGAATGTAATATTAATTATTCAGAGTCCTGACTTGAATCTGATAGAGATGGAACTAAAGATTAGAATGACAGCAAGGAGACCTTCCAATTAAAAGTCTTCGAGCTCATCAACTCACATAAATAATTTTAAAAAAACTGAGGAAAAATGCAAAAAATAAAAATATTTTTGCAAAACTTATTTGAATAATGTCTCTATCATTTCCTATCAAATTTAAAATTCAAATCAGTAATGGATTTGAATTTGACCCAAATAATTTTGGGTTAAACTGTGCTTAGGTTGATATTGCGAAGGACTGAAAGGTAGAAAATTTGTTATACCATAGAGACAATCTATAACGCAGATTCTATCCATTGCGATTCTACGCTCTTGCACAGACTATCTGGAACAGTAATTCCCAAAGTTGGGGTCACATTTATGTAAATGCAGGGTCTTGAGATTCTCCTGAGACAATAACCTACATACTAAAACTAGCTATGAGAAAGCCTGTGTGTCTTATAAATAGTTGAATAGACAATTTAAAAAAAAGACTTGAATAAATAAAAGCAACATATTGGTCAACATATTGGGTGCTGTTGCTGGCTGTTTCCACTGAACCACTTTTTTTACTGACTCAGTAGGAATGCTTGTCTGCTACACCAAGAGTTGAGGTCAACGACCTCTTACATTTTTATTCTCTGGGTCAGAAGGCAGAGAGTTTGGAAATCAATGATCTTGATCATTTCAACTTATAAATACGCTTTGAGCTACGCTATTGCAGCTCTGGTTGAGTGTTCAGCAGCCACCAGATGGTAAATTAACATTTAGCCTGATATATAGGGGATTTATTGTAGTACAGTTTAGGGCTGTATAATTATATCGATTCTACAATATAATTGATATTTATCAATTTTTCCTCCCTCGGAAGATATCGATTTTTCATCTGGGAGTATCAATACGTTAAATCATAGAGTTCCATAGGCTTATCCCGTCTTTTTAACATGTCTGGTTTGTGATGGCATAGCAGCAAGACTCTGCATCCCACAGTCTCACTTTCAACTTGTGCACAGGGCTTTCGTTTGGAACAGTACGACTTGTGTCTCTTTAATAAACTCAACACAGTAGGAAAACAAAGACAACTTCCTTCTGAATGTCACCATAAGAGTTTGAGTAATGTAGACTGTGCAGTACTGAGTAAACTTAGATAAGTGCTAGTTTTAGCTTCCATTGAATAGTGTATTTATGTAGCAGAACTAAGGTTTATGACTAGTACTTTAGAGGTAACAACTAACTTCTCAGTTGCATTGCCTAACACAGCTAGTGGGGTTGGTGCTTAAAAAACACGCTTGGAAATGTACAGTTACATCTCCAAGCGTGGGACTCACGCTTCTAAGTGAAACTGCTTCAATGAACACAACAGCCTCTCTATCATTCAGGATTTACTGCAGGCGTCTCTGCTCTGCTGTGCACTTCACCAGCTATAGTAGGAAAACCTAATGAGGTAGCACAGATTATCAGAATATTGGTGGAGTGGAGTCGTTCCTGACCCAGATTTAGAGCATGGACATTGGTAAGTCAGAAACAGCCAGCAGACTTTCAAGTCAAAGCCAACAGGTTTGTTAGCTGAACACAACGTGTCACTGGAACCTTTCAACATGAACAAGGGCCCCTTCACATTTGACAATTTCTAAATAAACGCGACTTATAATCTGAAGTGACATAGTCCAGAAAATATTGGACAGTTCTTTCACCAATATCATGCATAATATTATTTTACATTCAGATTACCTGCTTGGTTGTTTTGTTTGCCTCTGCCCTTCGGCGTAGACGGTAACAGCAACTCTAAGCTTTGCGTCGGTGTAGTGGGCGTCGGTGCTTTCTGGTTCTTGTCCAGCAGGGGCTTGACGTCCTCTTGGAGGACTCCTACAGTCGACAAAGGGGATCCGTCCTTCTTCTCTGCCAGTAGGTTTCCCGCCGCTCTAGCTGCCACCTCTTTGAGCAAGGCAGCAGAGGAGGTGGTAATTGACACAAGCGAGAGGAAGGAGCTCGCCGAGGTTTGGTGGTCCGACACTGTGCTGGCTGCCGATGAGCCTTGTGTCCTCTCGCTCACTTTCTTGGAAAGTGCGGCAAGGGTGGAGCTCGCCGACTGCGGGCTGAACGGAGAGTTGAAGGCATCAAAACGCACCACATCATCTCCTCGACCGCCCCCACCCAGCGAGGGCACTGCAGATGAGGCGGAGGTGGATGAGGAAGAGGTCGTTGAGGAGGAAGCAACGGCATTTTTGTCTTGAAGCACGGCATTAGCTGCTGCTTTTAACTTCTGGATTGCAGAATCTGGGGACAAGCTGGAGCTGCAAGGCGTAGAGCAGGAGGCCGGCGGCCATTTGTCGGCCACGCCTGCCCACACAAAGCCGCTTCCATTGGTGGGCGTGACAGAGTTAAAGGGGTCAAGGGGCTCTTGCTTTATGTTGGTGACTGAGGGTGCCAAGGAGGCTGGTGAGGCTGAGCCGCTGTTGTTGTTGGCCAGTTTTCGAGCAAGAGCACTTAACTGCTGGGCATGGTGGGAAGATGGAGAAAGGGTCAAAGGTGGAGCTAGGGCAATCGGAGGGGACTCTCCCCCAGCATTTCCCCTTGATGACCTGCCCAGGACCTCACCACCATCAAGTTTGAGCGAGCCTGCCTCTAGGAGGCGCCGCAGGTTGCTGCTGAGTGGTTTACCCAGGGCTCTCGATGCTGCCTCGCCATATAGCGACGACACAACAGAGGAAAGAGTGTCCTGGGCCGAGAATGTACTTCCATCCAGACCAAGAAGTTCCAAAGAGGCACGATGGACGGGTGTCGGGCAACCCAGTGAGTTCTCGCCTCCACAGGTGTCATGATCCACAGAGCCGCCACCGATTCCGGACTGCTCCTCAGGAGAGGAGCCTCTGTGCAGCAGGAGCTCATCCTGCGTGTCGCCAAATGATGACGAGTCGGAGCGCGTGTCGGAGGCATTCCCAAACCAGCCTTCCTCCTCCACCGCACCGTCATTGGGGCCCTCTTCTTCATCGCCATCCACATCTGCAAAAAGACATAAAATAAAACCATTTCACCAGATGTAACAAGCACCTTGTTTTGAAAATAATTTACAACATGATAAGTATTTTTGAGTGCTTAGAAAATGAAATAATATGAAATGTATTACCACATCAAGTTACTACCATCACTCTCATAATATTATGACTTTATTCTGCTAATATTGTAACATTATCCTCATGTTACTTCTACTTCATCTTAATTCGACTGTATTCTTGATTCTTGTAATATTCTCTTGTAACTGGGCCCTAATATTCTGTTGTAGAATTTATCTGAATTCAACATCCAAATAAATGAAAGATGTAAAACATGCTTGTCAAACAAGCACTCACATCACTCTGAACTATGACAACCCAAAGGACCCAAAGTTGCATTGCATTTGTATTCCCACAAGGTGCAGGCTACATGGAGACGCCCCTCCTACTTCAATATACGTTATGCATCCTTTGCTACAAATGGTCAAGTGTACACCAAGATTTTAGGCAATAAAATGTTTCCTTTCTTATTTTAAAAAATAATTTAATTATTTGTTTATTTGCATCTTTTGTGTATTCATGAAATTGTTTAAAGAGGCTCACGTGATTAAATAAAAAATCTGCAGAAAGTGGCAATTTTTTTTTATCCAATTAATCCTCAGAATAATCCATAAGAATAATTGATTACTAAAATAATCATTAGTTGCAGCCCTAATGTCAATCCAGGAGTTTTTAGCCATTGTAGGTATTTTGTGATGAATGGTACAAATGTACATAATTACTCAATGTTTACCATTTAGAAACACAAACAGGTTAATGGTATAAAAGTATTCCAGATAGAACATTGGGGATTTTTTGTGTGTAATTGAGTTTTTTTTTCAGTTTGTTTTTTTTTTAAACACATTTTTCCCACCCTTGGTCAGGAAGAGCCTGGTAAAGGGGTTACCATGACAACAGGTCCTTCTGGGAGGCTAGACAGCGAAGATTAGGGTAATGGAGGTTACAGAACCAGATTAATATTCATGAGCCTGCAGATATCACCAGGGAGCCAATAAGGATAGGGTTAAGGTCACCAAGGGTCATTAATATACACTTCATGTATCAATATTCATAAGCAAAACATTACAGCTTGCCAGACAAGGGCGAACAAAGAAAAGTGAATATTCCTGATACATATTAACAAACCTCCATAAGAATAAGTCAGAAGCACCTAGTCCGGGTGAAGTGGGGTGTCAAAACCGGCATTTTCACTTTGGGTTACTGTATACAACCTCCCAAACATTAAACAGAAAACAATTCGCAGAGATTCATAAGGAAACTAAAGCAAAAAAAAAAAAAAAAAACTCTTTAGTTTTTTTTTTTTGCCCAAAATGTCTGAAAACACAAACATTGGTGTATCTGCACACCAAAGCTGGTCTAACCCTGGTGAACTTTCCAGCGGCCTGGTGGGTTGGCTCTTTGTTTATGGGGAAAGGAGTTTCCAGGCAACCTGTTGGGATTCTTTTTAGAGCTGCCTGACATCTGGCCAGCACAGCTCACTGAGGTCCACAAGGGTGGCCAGAATCCCAACCCACGATGACCGCTGCTCTCCAGCTGCTACAGATATCAAACACACACTTTCACATATTTTCTCATCTCCAACATATTTACAGTTCCAATATATATCCTCTCACTTCTGATTTCCTAACTTCATACACAATGCAGCTTGTGTTGACAGGAATGATCATACACTGCCTGACCTTTCCCTATTAACAGTCAACATATGAGCTGAATAAGTAAATGCACTGATCCTGAGCCTTTCCCATGCTCCTTGCAGCCATTTTACCACCTGAATATGGTTAGCAAGAGTAAAGAGAGGGGGAAAAAGAGACAGTGAGTCATACAGGTCTGGGCCTTGACCTATTTCCATGTGACATGCGAAAAGGAGTAAGAGTCACTAATGGCTGTAATATGGTTAGAGGGAAATAGCTGGATTGCTGACCTGAGGTTCCAGCTTTAAGGCTGAACTCTCTTCCTTCCTGAGTTCACGCTAAAATCCCAGGGTTAGATACAGCAGAGCGCGACACTGCACCACCAGAATCCTGGCTGAGTGCTAAAGTGCACCGATGAACTTCACTAACGTAGCTTCGTGTGTCACAGGCAAGCCACCCCCGTGGGCAAACTGGCATTTTCCAGGGTCGAGGTCTCCAGCCCAACCTCTGAGGGCACTTCAGCAGAGCCGTGTGCTCGCAACTGCTGCTAAAAGTCGTTCACATGCAAGGAGGGAAAAAAATAGAAGGTATATGCAACTTAAATCTGAATCTTTATGCTTCTGGCTCGTTTAGATGAAAAATGTTTTATGGTCTTATGTCACAAACTTCGTGGACGTAATGTTCAAATAGTAAAACTGAAACTAAACTGAAGGATTCAATGTTTTGAATTGAGTAAAAACAAAGATTAAAACATTGATTAAATAACATTATTGATTATTTAATTGAAAATATTTTTTGATTTAAAAATTTTAATTGATTTTGTTTCATTTCAATTAAGAGTGGCACTGAAATGCATCGAAAAGTAGCATCTTAGTGCTAAACATTATGCAGCAAGTACAGACACTGATGACGCCGATGTTGGCATCAAAAATCCACTTTCTAAAGTATTATTTACAGTATTATTTTTTTAAAGCAACTTATAAATGAACAGGTGTTCCTGAAACTCTTGAAAGCACATCCACCAATCTGATGGTTTAATAACCTAAATAACAGATTAGAAACATTCAATATGTTGTTAAGCTCATATGTTTATTTCTTCAATGATTTAACAAGAAAGACTTTTTTAATTATATATACTATTTTTTTCAATACATGGTTTTTGATTAAGTCATAATTAATTTCGATTTATTAATTACAAACCCTGCAATTAACATGATTAAAAATTTTAATTGCATCCAATTTGAATTCTTACAGCTGTTTTCTACATAATGCATTTCAAGAAGTGAGTAAATCCTTAAAACTTTAGTTTCCATAATTACAAATTTTGGGAGAACATGGCATATCATATTTCTTACCAGTATACAGAACATGAACAAAAACCCCTGAATTTTACCATAAAATAATGATATTTTGTTTCCTACAAACTACAACATTTACTGCATAAACTGAAAAATACTAGAAGACGTAGCTTCTAGTACTGTGAATTGTGAATCACGGAGTTAACATTGAGTAGAATAACCACTGTGCTCCTGAGAACTGCTTCACATCTGTGTTGCATGGACCAACTTCTGGCACCAGAGAACAGGTTTCCCAGCCCGGGACGACTTGACTACATTCCACATTTCATCAGCAGTTCTTGGTTTTATTCAGTCACAGTCAGTGTGACCCAAGGTTTTTGTCTGGATTAAGATTCTGCTAAAGGGATGTATTTCTATGTACTGGTACTTAAACAGACCTATGATAAAGTTGAAACTACAGGTTTACATACACCAGGGGTTAACAGTGGTAATTATGACCAAATGGTTCAACTGTAGTTTCATCAGACCGCAGGAAATGTTTCCAAAAATGACGTTTTTTGTCAATGTGCATTTGTAAACTGCAACCTAAGTTTCGTTAGGAGTATTGGCATACTCCTCACTGAGTGATCTTTCGGTCCATGTCAGCATACATGCATTTATTCACTCCTACCTGTATCTGGAAAACAACATCTCAAAGAACTGAATCAAGACTACAATTTCTGGAGTTCAGTCTGTGCACTCAACACCAGAAGGATCTTAAATGCCTTTCATTTTAATTTAAATTAAATAAAAATCTGTCATGTGCTTTGAAGTAAAAATGGGGATAATGGAGTAGCTTAATTTTCTGATGCTAATCGATTCCTGGTATTCTCAGAGGTAAGGGACCACAGACACCAACAATTAGCCAAAATTTTTGAGACCTTCTCTAAAGATGCCATCTTAATATGAAAATATAAATATATTTTAATATTAATTAATATGCACAATGGATACCGTCTTAGTTGTAGTGAAGAAGCCAACTTCTCCACCCTTCCTCATCTCTGCTCTTGTGGGTTGAGCCAGTTAGTGCCAAGGAAAATGAATGATGCTCTTGGATTGGCTTCTTTGTAAACTCTAGCCAACAAAATCTCATAACATTGTGGACAAGTATTTCAGGTTCCCACGTTGCATTTTTTATTGCATATTTCAGAAAAAAAACAATAAAGAAGCAAAGTTTCCCTGAATAATTTGGAGTAATCTTCCACAGAAAAGTCAGTGAATACCAAACTGGAACACTGTATTTGTTAAACTTAATCCATAACTGAAAAACAGTTTAAACAAATTTGTAGTTGTTGTAGTTCTTATAACAGGCTTGGTGTAAAAGTAAGATGTTGGTAATACTCCTTAAAATCTGTATCAATGCATTTTTTGTAGGAACTTATTGCTCATCAGCTTCAACTGCTTGAAAATGTGCAGTTGACACCTGACACCTACAGCAACTAGGAACCTGCCTATGGTCCTTCAAGTTCTAATAAAAAGAAAAAAAAAATAGATAGGAGCAAATATCTTGATCCACGTTGTTGGTCGCTTAATATATTGGTCTACCTGTAATTTGAAAGAGGAATACTTTTTTGTTATTAGTGTCTTTATTTATGACTAAATGATAAAGAAGCATCCAATCACTAGGTGGCAGCAGTGCTCACACTAATCAACCCAGTAGAAGAAGTAGTCTACTAAAGTACACCAGCGTACAGAGCTGAAGGAGGAGGAAAGATGGAGAAGTAAAAAGAAAAATGATGGAGGCAAGTAAAGTACATGACAATACCCGGCAGAAAAATACCAGTAAGTATGACAAGGCCTATATTGCTCTTGGATTTACTGTGAATGCGATACGATATTCACTTTCAATATCTTCTGATAAGCTAAAAGATAATACAGTTGCAATTTTTTCACAAAATTCTTTAAAAAAGGTTTGTCTTTTTAAAAAGGAATAAGCTGTTGAAGCTGACCAGTAATCAATGATTACAGTTAAAAAGTTTTGAATTGCACCGCGTTTGGTCTAAAAATGCACATCTCAGTGAATCATTTGAACTTTTTTTGAGAATCACACACACTTGAAATAGTTTTAAAGTGTAGCACAATTAAATGAGTTGCAATTTAAAATTTAAGTTGTTGCAAGTTTAATTTTGAATGCTTGTGCAAAACACACATACAGTAGTTTGTTAAACTTATCAGCTTCTCAATAATAATTACATTTAGGGAGCCATGAATGAAAATAATTGAGAACGACTGCTCTAAGGTTATCCTAACCCTATTGGTTGTATTTTTATGGCATCTCTGCTTAATTTTTAAGCATTACAAGTTCCACATGCATGACACTCAGAGATTTGTTTGCTCAACAGCTGTATTACACCCCACAACTGCAGGGAAAGCCCTGGAGCAAACATTTTTCTCAACTGTTACTCTGCGGCTTATGCCCTCCCTCTATTGCATTGCTTCTGAGATGCAGTCAAGCGCTTTGCCTCTGGAACGTGGCTGGCGTGGTGACAGTAACCACACACCCCGGCCGCCCGCCACCCCGAGTGATGGAGATGCAGAGAAACGGGCTGAGGCGGCAAGCGTCTGCCACTGAAAGGGGACCGTTTAGCGATGTAATGGCGGGGATGACTTGCATGTTGAGACAAACAGCTGCAGGGTGCTCAGCAGTCGGGATCTGTTATCGCTCACACACGAATGATTCATTGGTGCAGCGCAGAAGGATGATCTTTCTGGGCCACAAATAATGCATAGCATCACTACTTTATAGACAAAGACACCTAGGAAGTCTATATAAACAAACTGAAGGGAATCAATGGTGACAACAACAAGCCATCTTAGGTCTTAAAACAGATGTATGCAAATCAAGTCACATATGTTGATCTCCAACATTGTTAATATACAATTGCTGCATGAACCAATAGCAAAAAAGAAAGGAGCTTATTAGACTTCAGTGATTACCATTTTAGAAATGCAGAATATCAAGTTTTTAGTCAAAGCACAGACTTCTATGTAAGTTCTGGGTAAGATATGGTTATTGAAATATCACTGTATGCATTACTGCAAAAGTTTATTTTTAATGTTACTCATTTCATGAATACAACAGCTGCCTGCGAATGGTTAAAATCAACTAATAACTGAGATCCCTCTTTAAAAACGTATAACTTTTCTTAACTTTTTATAACTATTAATTTAGCAGCTCCTGGACTGGCTCTTTTGAAAATGCCAGCCAAAAGCATGTCAAGTAGGATTGTACCCAGAAATGTCCACTTCCTGTGTTGCATTTTCTTTCTTTCAAATATTTTATGTATGTTCTACAAAAACAATTCACAAATAGGTGGATTCTTCGCAAATAACTCGAAAGCCGGTTGCATAGAAAAATCTGCAAAAAGACGAGTCTCCACTGTACTGTTGAAATCCAATTTCTTAATTGGTTTACAGAAGTCAAAGCTGATGATTCTGCATTTATGGAGAACAAATTGGTCTTAATGATTTCAGCTTCGATGAAGATCTTGAGCCTAAACATATAAGAACTTGCACATTTTCAATAAGCTCCTATAGCTTTCTGAAAAGTTATTTCTAAGTCAATTACCTTTTTTCTGAATCTATATATTTCTATACATCTCTACTAATTTCAAGTGTACCAATAAACCTAAACTAGAATTAAGACAAAAAATACTAACAGATTAGATATCTTACCATCTGGCTTCCATTCATCCACTTTATTATTCTGAGGTTAATACTGCCACCAGCTGTTACAAAAAATATATTTTGGGTTGTTAATCAAATATTTCTCAAGATCAATTCACCATGGAGGTTTAAATTAGCTAAAAACCATAAAATACATTTTAGTCATTGTGTTCTGGCAGATGAACCCATAAACATGTATGTATACTAAGCTATTCTTCCTTAGCTAGGCATGAAAAGTGGCGTCAGCGACCCCAGGCAGGAACAGGGTGATGGTGGGGGGAAGGCAAAGGAAAGAAGGAAGAGATAAAGGGATAAATAAGGGAGGGGTTGATTTGGCTGGGCAGGCAAGAAGAAGAGGCCATTAGCCGATTAAGGTTGGAAGGGGATGCATCAATACTGCGCCGATGTCAAAAGGAGAGTCATGCCCATGAGCTAATATAAGAATGAGGGAGAGACCCAGAGACAGAGAGAGGTAGTTGTAGGTCAGCGAGTCAGTAAAATCTCAAAGACTGCTGACCGCAAAGCGACCGCAGAGCCGTGCAGAGCGAGGCAACATAAAAGACTGCCACAACATACTCCGACTAAAGCCATCACATTTACATGACCAAAATGATTAGCTTCCCTCTCCTGCCAAGGCAGCAAGGGTGACAGTTGTGTGCGGGCACGTTTGTGCCTCTATAGCTGGGTTAAGGGTGTTTGAGAAGGGGGGTGAGGACACGGGAAGGGAAGCAGAGAGCATGGAGGTAGTGCCGAAGAAGCTTTGACGGTAATTAAGTGTCCAGCTGAGCCCTACTGGGCCTTGCCACGGCCGTGGGCTATGCTAATGAGCATGCCCAGCGGTCAGGCCTGGCTTAATAAGCACTCGCTGGACAATATGGTGGGAGAGATGCACCACAGCAGACTCACTTCTCAACAAATGACTAACAGCCTTCCCAAGGAGGAGTGTAATTCCATTAATTGGGACACATTGGATAATGCTCACCCCCCTTTCCTTTTTTGCATAATCTGTCACTTCCTTGATCCCTTTTGCACACTTCTCCACTTAAAACTCTTCCTGCCTTTCCATTTCTGCCAGAAATAAAATACATATTGAACAAATTAAACAGATGTCCTTTCAGTCGTTTTACTGCCATTACTGCAAGAAACCCTAATAATTCTAGTTTATGTTCCTGGTTATTTCCACTAGAAGGTAATGAAATCTGACAACCAAGCAATGGATAAGATCACTGAAGCAAGTTGCATGAAGCACAGGCATTTACTTTTAATAAACCTAGTGATTGTACAGTTTAAAGCTTCTTGATAAACTTTGGAAGAAAAAAAGAAAACTAAACTATTCACATCAAATATGATATCAAGATACTACAAAGAACAAACAAGCCAAAATTAATAAAAGCAGCCAAATTAAAATCCAATTCAAAACGTTTTTGACCTCTATTTACACAAGTTGTCTCACTGAGATCCAAGATCTCATTTACAAGTGAGAACTGTTTTGATAAAGACAAAAAAAAAATTTCAAAAACACAGCAACAATTCAAATAATTAAGAAATTTTAATTAAATAAAGCAAATAAAATGAACTAAAAAAATAGGCCAAGTTTCATAAGAAGATTTCTCTTTTGTGTTAAAACAATTTTGAATTGTTCCAAAGGAATAAAAAAATTAAAAAATAAAATTGAATGTAAAATGAATGTTCACTAAATAAACTGAACTCCTGGTACCCTGAACCATCAAATTGATGTTTCACTTTCACACAGTGTTGATCCTGAGAAAAACAAAATTCTCACAACTGTGTTCCTGTCAGGCATTAAATGTTCTGCCAAAACTAGAAAAACACACCAGAAAGCCCCATAAAATCCATCTGGTAACCACAATTGGACAATTTTCGGCTTAACAGGCTATGATCGGGAACAAGAAACATTAAAATCTAATCTCTAAACAGTCAGTGAACACACCATACTGTATCTTCAATATCAGCAAGATGCTTAACTGTCGGTGGAAACAGAGAAATTCATGAAGGCACTTAAAAGGTAAGTGTATTTTCAACATGTTGAAACATTTTAGGACATGGACTTAATGTCCAAGGGTCATTAAGTCTGGTTTGGTTTTTAACTTGATAATCGTATTAGGAGGCAACAACAACACAGCTAGTGGCAGATTCATGCATGAGAAGTGCAAAAGTGAACACCTCTTCTGATTGGAGCTGGGAGGACTGCTGAACAAGGACTGGGCCATCTGTGAGTGCTTTGGTTGGACAAGAAGGCTGCTCATTGAAGAGCTGAGTCGTCAGAAATCTCCAGTAAAATTTGAAGTAAAACTAAAATAAATGAGTGATTGTTTTGGGTTACTTGATAAAACCTGGATAAAAGGAGTAGGAGGTTTGCGGTTGTGACATTTCAAATAAAAAATAAACAAATCTGAAGAAAGTTCCTTTGTAGCTCTAAACTTGAGGTGTTTTTGCTCACATTTTATACATATTCCATTATTTTGATTGTCGTTTTTGTGATAATACGTCTATATCTTACATACATTTAGAGCTCAAACACAAATACAAACAATAGGCTACTTTAATACACCATATACAAAGAGTGGTGCTATTTCACTGACAAACAGTATAAAATAAGAGCATTAGACCATACAGAGCCAAAAAAAGAAAGAAAAAAAAGAAACACAGTTCAAAAAGGAGATCTCAAAAGCTCAAATAATACCTGAATTACGACCCCAAACTCCAGAGGAGTGGAAAAGGAGGCTTCATGGATGCAGAGCATCAAACCATCCACTGAACATAATGGCCAAAAACCATATCCCAAACCATATCCCAGACTCCAATGTCTCTCTGCCTGGCTTTCTAATACTATAGCCAGACAGAGATGTAAAGAAGAGCGGTAAAAGCAAATGAGGTGGATTAGCAGCGCTTGATAACAGCTCCGGAGTCATTCTGAACATATAAATGTGGAATACCATCTCTTCTACCTGAATATTGAGCTGTTAGCATCATGACAGTTAAACTGTCATACAGCAACAGTCTTCTGCCAGAAACCTCTTAATATTTGTAATATTGACTGCTGCTGGAGTTGCTTCCTTCCCACAGCATCATCAACAATTCTTTAAAGATAATTTGATAACTCAATAACTTTTGAGCTACAATATTTAATTTCCTTTTGGGATTAATGAAGTATTTTTGAATTTAATTCAAAAATCTTTCATAGATCTAAAATCTAAGCGTCTGACTGAGAACACTGTTTTAGTAAAGCCAACCACTCTAAAAGTAAAAATTTTTTATATACGGTAATATGCAAAACATTGTTTAAAACGTCAACTCTGATTAAAATGTTAGCAAAACTGGTTTACATTAACTGCTCTCACACAAAGACATCTCTGCTCCCAATAATCAATGACATGTTTGGGCAGGAAGACTGGAAATGTCGTTTTAATACTGTTCCTATATTTTCTTATAGTCTAGCTCTTAAAAGAATCTGAATCAGTGTCTGCGAGTCGGCGACTGGAAATCAGCCACAAACATAACATCAGTACATGTTTGTGGCTTTGAAATAAATTTAAAGCTTTATTTGGAAAGCTTTGAATCAAACTAATTTTCTCATTAAACTACCTCCATCATCTCATCCAACTGTTGCCTTTGACAAAAACACAAAAGATCATCTTTTAGCTGGACTCTGAGGTGAGATGATCCTCTCGGTGAGGATCAGAGTTCAGGCAGCGCGGCTATATATACTGCTGGTTCGAGTCGTACTGAAATGTAGCGCGAATTACCATGAGTGTATTTTCAGCCTTGGCCTCCGTGGTTTGTGGGTTCTTTGGGCCGTATGCCAGAGGTGAAACAGGAAGGAGAAGTGTTCTTGGAAAAGAATGAGACAACCCGAGACCTCTGAAATTCCTCAATGCAGATGAAGTGCACTTTAGCCCCCTACCCCACCACCAGCGGTTTATTTTTCCGTTGCTTTTTTTAGCTTCTCATAACATAAGATGTGTCATCAAATCGATTGGCCCGCTTTAGAGGAGAGAGGTGATATATCTACTGAATCTGCACTTTGCATTCTGAACATGAATGCAAAGTTTATCATTAGATCTTTGGCTTTAATTCCTGTGTAAGACAAAATTACGTCATATTAGAAGTGTTTCAACAAGCTACAGACCTGGTATAGGTCACATTTATTATTAGTTAAAAGGAACTGATGGCTTAAATAATAAATTAAAAAGATGAGAGAATCCATTACTGAAAATAATAAAAAAAACATTTAAAATGAAAAAAGTAATTCACAAAAACTCTGTGGCTGTGTTCCTTCTATAATGGCAGCAATGCTTAAAATTTATTGACATACCTGTATATAGGAAGATAAATCTAGATTTAAGCACTCACTTTTTCTCTTTTTAAATCCCTACATCTAAACTACCAACCAGAAAATAAATCTGCCTCAGTGGATCATTGAGCCCATAAAGAAGCAGAATGAAAGTAGATTTGTTCCAAAAAAAAAAAAAAAAAAAACTAAAAAATAATTATAATTTCACAAATCAATGCTTTTGAAAATTAATAATATTTTAATGTTTCAAAACATTTGCTACAATATTTCAATATATCAAGACATCAGGTTGTCTTTGTATGGTTTATAAAAATCTCACTTAAAAATATTAAATACCATCACATCTGTGTGTCATCTATATAAAAGAGTGGCCCTTCCCTTCCTACACCTGATGGTGCATTTACTCAATCAGTTGTCTTAAAGAACAAAACTATTCCCAGAAAACAAATTAGCTGGATTTATTGGGGAAAAACAGACATTACGAGAGATGTTTTAAAATATTATCAGCAACTTTAAAAAGTTTGCATGTCTCTGGGTAGGTTGGAGTAGATAGCAATAAGAATATTTATTTCTGAAGCACCACATAATCTTCAAAATGCACATCTGATATACAGAAGACTTTCTTTTAAAAAACGCTTGCTGATTATCCAGCGGCTGAGCTGCCACTGCCTGTTGAGATCAGCTCAGTCCACCAGATTAAAGTTGGATTTCGGCCTTGATATTCAAAATATCTCATACTGATTAAATTTGTGACATGAGCACATGACTATGACTGAACGCAGTGACTGTCGACACACTAACCTTTGGTCTCACTTTTCAAGCATCTTTATCTAAACCAAGAAAACTAGCATAATTCAAAATAAAAGTTTTGAAAAACATCCTCAAAAGGAAAAAAAAATCTTTTTTTTTAAATTTACTCTTAGTAGTTTGCAGCTTTTTTAATAAATTTTTGAAGCCACATTTCCATGTAAGGACAGCAGTACTGTCAGCATAAGAGTGTAAATGACTAAATAATGTACATAAAATATAATCAATTAATCAACCAAGTTTATTTGTATAACACATTTGAGCAACAAGGCAGTTCAAAGTGATTTACATCATAAATATAAAAACACCATGCAGTCACCAATTGTGAAACAAGTAACAGACATTATGTTTTGTCAAGTGTCAAAATCATCAATACACATCAAATATGATCAACGTTCCAGTGATTATGGTTCAAAAGAAACTAAAAATAGGTGGATTTTTAGGCTTGATTTAAAGGAACTCAGTATTCAGCTTTTTTGCAGTTTTCTGAAAGTTTGTTCCAGATTTGTGGTGCACAGAATGAAATAAATATAATTCTAACAATTCAGAGGATTGGGATGGTGGGGATTCTTTCCTGATCCATCTAAGATGGTCTCACAGGGGAGAACATAGTAACAACAACCCTGACTGTGTTTTGAATAGCAAGCCTTTAGATGCAACAAGAGTTCTCCATTTATTCTGAGGAGTTCAGCGTTGTTTTGCTGTGGAAGACACTCCGCCATTCAAGTTATTGAGCAACTTCTCTCCACAAAGCAGTTTAGATTTCTTAACTCTGCAGGTCAAGGAGCGGGCACAGTGGAAGAATGCCCTCCAGTCCAAACACGGTCGGTTTAACTGAAATATAGGACTTGTTTTCTCCTTTCTAGGGTCTGCTTACACGTGATATTAGACACACCAGACATTCATTACACATTTTTTTAAAAATGTAAAGGAAAAAGCCAACACAGAGCTGAAGTGCCGAAATCAGTTCTCATTGTCGCAGTTGCGTGACAAAAGCCACGTAATTTTGTTCTCAGTCTCATGTTCCCCGCCCTTTTTGTCACAACTCTGCAGTACAACTTTCCTCACCTTTGCATGCGAAATCCGGTTTATTTTACCCATATGCAAACTATGTCCAATATTTTCACCATAGTCTGAACAACCCAATTACAATCTTTTCACCCCATGTCCTCCTCGTTCCATGTCTGGTACCAAATTGGATTCGTATCTGATTGTTTTCAAAGTGCCGGCAGTCTGAATGGTCATATCACATTTTATCCAGCTTTTATGTCATTGATGTGAGACATGCATCATAATTTTGCACCAGAAGAAGCCAGATTCAGTAAATCAGGAAGTAAACAATGCCTAACAATTATGATTATGAACTTCTGAAAGAAGTCTGTTGGCGAAGCGCATCAGATCACAATCACACCACACTTGATTCTGACTGCACAACCAAAATAAACTTTTCCACAGAAATTGCAGTTAATGCTCCACAAAAAGCCATTGGTATTAGGTGTCATTAGTTGAAGTCTTTGTGTTGTCGTGATTTTGTGACAATACTGTCGCTGAATAAAAGTGATCTATAGACTACTCTGTCCATTATGACTTCTATAAACAATACGGTACTGTGTGATATCTACGTTTCTCTTCTGCTCATGCGAGTTGCTTTGGGATCATAAACCGTTCGCACAGACCACGTCAAAAAAACACACACAGAAAAATAAATCGGAACTGAACATTAAGAACAAATAAGGCTTATTGGGTTTAAATAAAAGCTTGAAGAGTTACACGTTTCCTATGATTCTGTGGCAAATTATACTGTGAGAATCTCATATCGTCCCATGCCTAGGTTACACAAATTCAATCTAAGAATTTCACGTGGTTTCAAACTAAATTATTGTATAAGGCAAGTCAATAAAAATTTTTTTTAAAAAGTGAGTTTGCCATAAATGTTCCTGCTGGCCAACAAAGCATCCATTGTCGGAGGAGATGTGGATGTTGCTCAAACGTCCGGCAGAAGACAGGGTGCATTCTTTAGAATGAGTGTGAAACGAACAGACTATCTCCCCGCTGTGGAGCTGTGCAAGAAAAAAGTGAGAGACAGTAGGAGGGTGGAAGGTTGCTGCGGACAGTGTCCATGTATTGTTTGGAAATCGTCCTACTGGTAAGGAGGGATGCTCAGCCCTACAGCGGTCACACAATCAAGGTCCAGTGGGAGGTGAGGACAGACTTGGGAGATAATTCGGCAGGTTTATAATGCAACATTAACAACAAATAAATACAGCAGGAGAGAAAGTGGGAAAAGGAGCAAGGAGGACAAAAAGCATTTTAGTTTAACAGATTTGGCAGAAGGAACTCAAACCTGGGATTTTGGCTATCATTAGTGAGGACTGGGTCACTATTAGTGATTGGTCCTAGTGAAGCAAGGGAGCGCTTCCAGGCCATCACTTAAAAAAAAGAAAGGAGCGCGCAAAAAGGAGAGAAATTGTTGTGGCACAGCAGGAAATGCTCACTGCTATCTCATTTACATGCAGGTCCAGGGAGAATGATGGTGGGATGGTGGGGGGTTTTGGGGGGCTTTTTCCATTTCCAATCTCCATGTTAAATGCTAGGCAGGGCGGATGATGGGAATGGGAGGCGCTGTTTGCGCCATGCTGCCCCTCTCCTCTCAGTTAGACCAATACCTGCCTTCCCATTTTCATGCTATAAAAAAGGGAATATTGCCATAACTGTTCAAATAGGAATATAGAATTTATAGCCCTAACAAGCACCGTATGCAGCTGTTTACTTTATAGTCTGCAGCCAACCTCCGTAGGTCTATCTGTTCTGTCATAACCAGGTTGTGACCCGAGGCTGCGGCATTCAAAGCCATCCTTCACCCACTGAGTCTGTTCTGTGGCATAATGATTGCTATGACAACCATCACTTAAAGCCACGGGTAGGTGGAGGAGAGATGTCAGCTTCTCGTCTACTCTTCTGATGATCTCATTTCTGGCTGGCAGGTACAACAAGGTCAAACCACTGAAACTGGAAAAGTGGCTGCTTGCTACATGCAAATGACAGAAGCCGGTTTCCAAACAATTACGTTGACTGGTCCGAACCAACATAGGGGAGTGAGGGGGAGTTACGCTTTGAGAATCACTAGGTGGGTGGGGGGGATTAGGAACTAAACAAAACAAAACAAAAAAAAAAAAAAAAAAAAAAAAATTAGGAAGTGGGGGGAGAATTAGATGTCGAGGGAGGGATGGTCGTCATTGTCATTGGACGGCTATGAGCCCACACGATCCGGCCGTGCGTGCCAAATGGGGTTTTTAAACGTTTTTTTTTCAGGGAGGATTTGTCCTAATCTAGAAAACCTTCTGGAGTAAGCGCAAACACATCTGCCGCTGACCACTCCCCCGTAGAGTACGAGGGATTAATGACATGGCAATCTGAGCTAACATGGCCCCCATTCAAAGGACCCGTGCGGTGTGGGAAAAAACACGGGCAATTACTGAACTGGGCCGTCTGATTCACGTCTTCCTGCTGCTGTTTCTGATGTCAACTCATTTAGAAACTTCACATTTGCCTCACTTTGTTTGCTTTTAGATTTTAAGAATTCTTACAAAACACATGATATCTATTTTATAAAACTCGAAAAACAGTGATTACCTAATCTTAGTAGCAGAAAAAAGGAACCATATGAAATGAACAAATGTCCTTGGAAAGCAATGAAAGAGGAAGAGTGGAGGTACACTGCTGGCCACATTTATTAGAGTCCTTTACAATGATGCTTTAGAAGCTCAAATAAATTCTTTTTGCAAAAACACTCTACGGAAAAGGATTAAGTCTACTGAAGGAACAAAAAGAATTTTTACTTTTATGTAGATGGGCACCTGCGAGTAACCAACTTAAGATTTACAGCAGGAGAACTAAGTTTCTGCCAGAAATGATTTTTAATATCAAAGTTCTATTGTGTTTCTGGCCATAATCTTCTGTAAAAATCTCACAATTTTTAAAAATCAAATCTTTGTATTGTACTTTGTATTGTGCTCGTTTTTTGTTTGTTTTTAAACCTTGTTCTATTCTACCATCACAAATGTAAATGTGGAATTTGTAAATTGTCTGCTGGAATTTTAACTGTAACCACATGCTTTAGTCAGATCACACTAAGAATGAGCATTTCAACAACAAACGCTCCTGTTGGGGTTTATATAAACAAAAAGATGAATGTGCAAATAAGCACCTCATGCCCACTGTTAAGTACAATAGAGGATCTGGGCTCTGTCTCTAAAGATACAACCAGAACTAAAACTGGAGTCGTCACTGGGTCTGTTCATGGAATAATGATCTGAAACATTCGATCAGACCATCATCAGACACAAAAAATGCCTCGGCTCTTCCCGGTTACTCCAGCTTCCTTCTACAGTCACAAAACATGAATGTTAGTTTAACTGATCTTTCTAAATTACCCATAGGCATGTGTGTGCGTGTGCGCGAGAACGGTTATTTCACCCAATGACTGCTAGAGACAGAAACCAGCTGCCCTATGACTCTGCATTGACAAAGTTGATAATTTAACATTATAGTTTAAAGTAGCATTTTTGCATATGTAATGTTAGTGCTTTTACATTTAGGTTACCAAACTTAAGACCTTAATCTCCGTATGCAGGAGCAAATGTATATCTCAGTGGTTGAGAACGTGTTTCATCACAATAGCTGGTAGTGAATAACATAAAATGATTTAATGTAACTCTCTAAATAGGAACAGGTTTGAAAGTGGAGGTAAGCGGACTAAACAGGGCTGGTGTAAATGTGTGCTAAATCTCTTTAAACATGGCGAGCGAACTGCTTCCCTGTATCCTGGGGCTTGAAGTTGTTTTAATATTCCCTGATATCCTCAGGTAGAAGTAAAACATCACAGTACATATAAATCTTAAAATGAAACCATAGGGGAAGAAGTGATTTAAGATATAATTGAAGACCTAAAATGAAAAATCTTATTTCAGATTTGAAGAGGATTCAGAATTCAGAATTTGCAATCTTATTGACTTTAAGAAACCCTGGGAGATTAGTAAACACAGCCCTACTGGCAAAAAGGGGTTATGTTAACAGGGGTTCCAATAATTGTGTTTCAAGTGATTCTGTGATTTTTTTGTTAGCCCACTATGAAACAGATTAAGCTTGGATTTTTGTAAAAATACTCTAAAAGGAACATACACGCCTGCCTTAAAAGTTACTGTTAAAGAATTTATTTTAAGGCCCAGTCCATCTTTGTTTTATTGTAACAGTAGCTATGACTGCAGCATGGAAAGGAGGAGTTATTCTGACAATTAATCAGTCGAGATGTTTACCTGCATTTTCAGCATCAATAACTGACAAGAGATGACATCATATAGAGGATTTTAACTTCTCAGGATTTCTTGCACGTGAGCCAAAACAGTTCCACTCTCCGTTTAGAGCTGATTTATTGTTTCCCTGGAGAGCGCCTGCTGCTTTATGAACACACACACTGCTCCGTCTGCAACAACCCTCTGCACTTTTAATCTCTTCTCTGAACCGATTCCTGATTCTGTCCCTAAAACTTCAGCAGGGGAAGTGAAAACGCTGAAACTCCTCCATGCCGAGGAGGAAAGACGGGGGTTGGCTGAGACCCCCAACCCCCAAGCACCGAGGGGAAACCGGAGCCAGGCTTCAGGAGGGAAAGTGTGTCTCTGTGCACGCGAGAGTCCTGCTGCCCTCCTCTACCCACACAGGAAGTGAGGTCATCTCACTGCACTGCGCTGTGAAGGGTGTTCTGCGAGGGCGACAAAGATCAACATGTTGGCCGACCTCCATGCAGATCAGAAATATGTGTATAAAAGCATTAAATCTTAATTTTTCATACAAAGTTAAGAGTTTATACAGCGAGGAACAGAAAGTAGGAGAGTTTTCACATCTGATAATCCAGTAGACTCTGTCTGATTGAGGACCAAAGTTGCAACATTTATTTTATTCTTAGCTGATGCAGTTTTCTGTCACACTGCTCTTTGTAATATGAACCAAATCCTTTGAAAAACCTGTGGTGGCCAGGGCCGGTCCAAGCCTTTTTGGCATCCTAAGCACATTTTCATTTGGGGCCCAACATGTCAGCACCCGATGCTTCATCATTTCTATGCTGCTCTGTTAATTTGTGTGCAACATACCTCTTATCATTGGCATCGTTTGTAATTAGCTTATATCATACAGATGTCATTATGGCTATTGATTTTAACTCAACATTAGCAGCTAACTAAATACAGTTATTTGGATTTTGAAATGCAGCATGGTATTTAAGTGTGCCGTAATATTTTATTTGAAAGTATCATCAGCAGATAAACACTGAACTTACAGTAAGCAAGCTAAGAAGTTCAATAGCTTATATTTCCCCAATAAAGGCACCAGCAGCAACAATAGTAATAGGAAGAGATTAACCTATTATTTGTGAAGCAATCATAAAATATATAAACTGTTTTTCCATGTGTAATAGCATTTAGTTTATATTATTGAATGTTATCCTTAAAATATACATGGTGCTGAACTAAAAACCACAGAAGGAAACACCACAAAGTCTACATGACCGCAATTTGCTTTTTCACAAAATGTAAACAAAAATGGAGCGTTGTCAGATTTTAGAGGTTGTAGGTTGTCTATTTTGTCTTTGGCAAACGACCATGAGCCATTTTTCCATCTGGCGCTAGACTTTTGTATTTGTTTTGGTTGTATTTACCCAGAATCCCCTGTGATATAGTTCACTTCCTACTGTTGGCGCAATCTCCAGTCTGCTTAGTATTGTGCATTTGAATTACTCAAGTGTTCACTTCAACCAAACCGAGAGCTAGGTTTGCAGGCGGCCCAGAGAGATCCCCAATTGAGTTAAAAGCCTGGCGGGCCACCAGGCTTCATTTGTGCCCCAACCAGGATAAGCATCGTTTGTTTATTTTAAATAGGGTTTTGAACTGGACTCATACTATTATTGGCAAATTATGTCTGATCATGCACCTCCAAATTTATGTAGCAAAAACATTTTAAACAAAATACACACTGGTGGACTGACAGCACCTCTACCACTGGGTTTAGCAGGTTTTATGGGGGGTACTCTAGGACCAGAGTTCACTTTTTTGCTCCACATCACAGTTCGATTGGCATTTACACGTCCTCAAGCTGTCTACTTTCTAGGCAAACAAACTAGTTTGATTATAGTGAACTAAACAGGGATGAATGCACTGTAAGAACTGAAGCCTGTCTTAATGATGCACCACATCCTCAGCCTGCAGGGGATTCTAATCAAGGAAGTTCTTTATCTCTCAGAGTAATTTTAATGCCTTTAGTGATGCAGAGGCAAACAATAAATCCCATCATGTTCGGATCAGGCGTCTGGTACGACCGGCCGGCTTCAGCTCCCCAAACCAAAGCCTCCTCCTCCTCCTCCGCTGCATCCTCCTCCACTCCTCTCATGCTCTCCATCCCTCACGCCTGTTAAAGGCTCGTCCTGCAGGGCCTGGATGCACTTGTGTGGTACAACAACAGAGAAACCGCCCAAAGCTCTTAACAGCTCTTCCTCTCCACTTCCTCCCTCCCTCCATCTCCACCGGCCCCTCGCTCCCATCTTCCACTCATGCTCTGTCTTTCCCAGCTGCACCGGCGAGCTGTTCCGTATGAACTGCTGCCAGCTGAAAGCCTGCTACTCCTGTGAGATTGCTATTACTCAGTGCAAGCAGGGCTCTACGTAGCCAAAGGCCTGCTCTCTGAGCTGTAGATCTCCATGTTGTGACTTGTCAACACGGGGGGAAAAAAAAAATCGTTAGAGACTGAGGCACTTCCATTCCACACAAAGGAAAAAGGGGTGGGGGTCTGATAGTGACCAAGCGGAGACACAGGTACTAGCTTGGTGGTTTCAAGTTAGCCTGGTCGCTAATCTGTAGAATAATCTGCAGGCACATAAAGCAGACATTACATTTACAATGTGAGCATTTTCGGGTTTCTTTTTTCATTGTTTCTGGAATCAGAACTGGACTTTATCCAGCACCCAAAATGTAAAAGAATAAGTGCAATAAACATACAAAAATGTGACATTATAAATTGTTGAAAAATGATTCCTACCTTCAATAAGTCATTTATTGTACACAACTCAGGTGTGGACAATATGGACTTCAAATTTTATCGCAATATTTTGTAGTGTTGTCATGATAACTCTAAAAGTGATTAATAAAAATGATGGTTCTGCATTCCCAAAACCAAATGAGGAGAAGCAACTTTCAGCTTCTCTGCAGCTCAAATCTGGAACAAACTTCCTGCAAAACAACTGAAACTCTGAGTTCCTTTAAATCAATGCTAAAAACCTCACCTGTTTAAGACCAGTTTTGGACCATAATAAATGGAACATTGACCAACATACATAATGTGTATTAATTATTTTAATAACGGAAAAATGTAATGCCTGTTATTGGTTTTCACAACTGTTGACTGAATTATGTTTTGATTATGTAAAGCACTTGAACTGCCGCTGGTGAAATTTGCTACACAAATAAACTTCACTGATCGATAACATATATGTATTACTTCTTTTTAGCTAAGTGTATGGTTCTAACAGCAATCATAGCACCACAAACACAAATACTACTCTTCAACAACATTCTTATTTGTAATGTTTCTTTAGGACACCAGTCACATAAAGAAGTGTGATTTGTAAAACTAAACTGCACACAGTAACTGTGCATTTTATCATATTTTCAAATTTTGTGATTTTATTGATACTTTCTTTGGACAGTGAAAAAAATTGTAAAACCAACAATCCCAAAAATATGGTCTTTTTTTGCATAAAAACATCTGCAGTTTAGATAGTTCAACATTTTCTTCAACAATTATTAGCTGCCCTCACATCCATAGTGCATATAAGATGATTTAGAGTTGTTGTTTCCTTCTTCAGACTGATACCTTTATTGCAAGGGATTCTTTTAACCCTCAGCAATCTAATGCCTTAGCTAAATGATGTAAATATGAATAGAAATTATGGATGTACCTCAGATTGAATGCAGACTCAATGAAAAGGTGAGCTTGAGGATGTGAACACTTATTAAATCAGGTTTTCAATTTTTTTTAATTTTGAACATTTTCCCTTCAATAGATTTGTTTTTCAGCTGAATAACAACTCAAATGTCAATTTTCAGATGAAAAAAAAAGAAGGAAAAAAAAACAAAAAACACTTTCCTCTTCTGTTATACGAGATCCACAAAACTGCTGGGTAGGCAGCACCATACGCTCTTGATCAAATGAAATTGATCCATTGTGCAGCGCAGCTAAGAAGTGACGGAAGGCAAAAATCAGAAACAATGTGCCTGTAATAAAGCCAATAGCAACACAATCTGAGAAAATACTTTTGACTGGATTGTCATAAGCACAATTAGAGAGGAAGAATGTTAGGGTGTCAAATACAGCACATCATCCACTGGGATGAGGCGATCAAAAAAAGCAATGCTTTGATGATGCTAAAGTTAACTTTAAATGGAAAAAAAGAAATGTTTCCCAGATGCCTGATGTGCAGCGTTGCAAAAGTGTTAATACACACAAACTTTTATCTTATTAGGATTTTGTGACCAAAACAAAGAAGCAAATAATTGTGAAATGGAAAGAAAATGATGCAAGCTCTCAAAATGTTCTTTTTCCACATAAAAAAAACAAAAAACAACAACAACAAAAAGAAGTGTGAAGTGCATTTATACTCTGATCCCCGTAAATAATTGCCTTCAGAATTCCCCTAACTGGTGAACAGAGTCTAACTATGCAGTTTTGTGAAGGTTTATTAGAGAAAATCAGAGAACAACCAGTTTCATGAAGACCAAGGAACACAGCAGGTAGGTCAGGGAAAAAGTTGTGGAGTCGCTTAAAGCTGATTTAGATTAGAAAATAATATCCCAAACTTTGAACATCTCTCATGTCTCTGTTGAATCTGTCATCTGAACATGGAGCGAGGAAGAACCAACTGCTAACCCATCAAAACATGTCAGAACACCTAAACTTATTAATCAGAGAAGCAGCCGAGTGACAGCCCCACAGTAACTTTAGAGAAGCAGCAGCAATCCTCTCCTAAACTTTTTACAGTTCACCCTACAAATCAGGCCTGAAAGATAAAGGAAGTCCTGTTGGAGATTTGCCACAAGCCATTCCATTTACTGTGTGCCAAAAACAATGTAGAGGACACAGCAAACATATGTCAGAAGGTGTTCTGGTCAAATGACATTGAAAACAACTCCATGTACTCCTGAACACACACCATTCCCATGGCAAAACACAGCGGCGGCAGTATCACAGTGTCAGAACAGAAACTAGTGGGAGCTGATTGAGAGATAAATGGAGCCAACTGCGAGGCAGTGGTTGGAGAAAATTGTTGTAGCCAGAGATGCGATGAAATGACACATTTCTGCTAATGGGATAATAGCAAAGTTAGCTAATGTTCCTCTAAATTATTTTGTCTGGATAAATTCTAATGTGTTAATTTGCTTGGCTGTTATGCAAACTTTCAGTGCAATAAATTTCAACATCTGTGTTGATGTTTTAGGTAATAGACTGAATAATTATTCAAGTAGTTACACGTTTATATTCCTGCTCTTATTTTGAAATGAGTGAAGACTTTACTCAGCAGTTCAGTTTCCTCGTGTTGTTTTTCCCTCGATAACTATTTCAAACAAGAACAAAATAAAACAGTAATCTACAAGCTATAAACATAAATACAGTACTTGAGAACAGTAGAACAAATACAGGTATACAGTATATGAACTTTAATTCAAGAGCTAACTTGAATTATGCTCTTGAAAGACTCAATTTAAATGGTAGTCATCATTGGGCAGATGTGTTTGAATTGAGGTTAGAATTTTAGCATTAGCTTCCATTGGATGTTCTGTTAGTGTATTGCTTTAGCATTAGCAGATCTAATGTTTATGAGTAGCACTGTAGGGTTAATAAAACTATATTTTTAGCTACCAGTGCTCAACAGGGGATTAAAGCAAATGCATCCCTCAGTACGGCATATTCAAAGTCTAAATATTTCTGGTTTCAACATGACAAAAAGTTAAAATTGCAGTCAAAAGGTATTAACAGTAATTTAAATAAATGTGGCAAAACAACTTCCACATAGACCACAACACAAACGCAAACTCTGGGTTACATTTTTTCCCATAAAATCATTTTGTAATGTGGTTAAAGAGTTTCTATAAACAAGGAGCTTTGTGTAAAAATAGGAACTGGCCTATTTTAATTGAAAATAACCAGGCTTTTATACAGTTTTAGTTAGGTGCATTTGTTTCAGATGTTGCAAAAGGTGAGCATCCATTGATGTGTAGTTGATGAATCAGGCGCAGTGAGAGTTGTGAAGCAGGGACACTGCACTCCATGCTTACTGGGGGATAAACTGTATGATTATGCTAAATCTCATTTACACGTCAAGAAAGAAATAATTACATTCTTTTAATTAATTGCCAGTTTTGTGTCTTCTTAATTCATTGAGAACCTTGACAGCATGCCAAAGTCAAGAAAAATTTTATTCGACGTTGTTCATTAATTTCTAGGGCTTAAACTTGCAATTTGAGAAATTCATAACGATCCCAAAGAGGGAAATTTCAAAAGTGGTACTCCACCTTTGACTCTTAAAGATCTCTATAGGCACATAAAAAAATAATAATACATTTACAGGATAAAGCATATGTACTTGGAGAGTAAACAACTGGGATTTAAAAAAAACAACAGCTTTACATTACATGTCATTCAAAATTTGTAGAATGAAGTAGGAATGAATAATATTGTTTTTTTTCTGTAAATGTTAGAAGCATCAAAATATGATTTTATTGATTTGTGCATCAGGTCAGTAGGACTTATGGAAAGAAATGCCATTTTAAAACGTCCTGGACCAGATTTTTTTAAAGGGAGAAAATTCTAGTTTTTTTTTTTTTCTTTCTTCTACAAACTCTTTACAGATTTCTTCCTTCCAAATGCTGCTGGCAGACAAACCAGCAATGCATCTGTCCTCATGAAAAGTTTTGATTTGGTGCCGTTGTGATGCTTTGTAAGCCTTTAGTGCTTGAAGTTTGTGGCTGAGTTGGAGAAACTACTTTTCCCTGTGAATGTTTGGCTATGCACCAGGAAAGAGAAACACAATCCATTATTTGTTTCTGACTTTGCAAGCACCTGAATTGTGAACGAGTCCTGCTGGAAGGAGAAATTTGTTGAATCTTTTCAAATCTAGATCACCCACCGATTCCTTGTGTGAAATCTGGGGTTGTACAGACCCAAAAGACTCTAATAAATATAGGCAAAATATCCCAAACTCAGCTGTTTGTAGCGTAGCAGCAAGGAGGTTGGGAGTTTGAATCCTGGAATGTGTTTTGGGTTTTTCCTGCATGTTCTCCCCTGTGCTAGCGTGGTCCCCTCTTGGAGCACCAGCTTCCTCCTATAGTCTAAAAACATGACTGTTAGGTTCATTTGACGCTAAAAAAAAAAAAAAAAAAAAAAAAAAAAAAAGTGGCAGGTATCATTGTGCATCCAGGGTTGTCTCTGTGTTGCACTGAGATGGATTGGTGACCAAGTCTGTCGCAATAAGCAATAACGTAATAAATTAAGCTTAGTAATTTCCATTTTGATAATTAATATTTTTTAGAGACATCCTAATCAATTTCATTTATGATTTTGGTTGCAAGTGGTTTCTATTTGTGTTTTTATTTAGTGTTTCGGTTATTGTGTCTTACTATGCATAGTCTCTCAGAACAACAATGTTATTGTTTAATATTTTGTAAAACAAAATTACTATTTTGTTTAAAAACAGTAATTTTTTAAAACAATTCAGATTTTTTTTTTAAATTTGAATTTTTTTTTAAAATTTATGATCAGATAATCAAAAAGTGGTGTCTTGAAAGTAACTCAATCTCCACATAGGATAGAACATACATTTCTGGTCTGTCCTCCAAATGTATGTAAAGATCAGATGGCTAGGAAGCCTTTAGGCATTAAATATGTGATGCTGTGGGCCTGATTCAGTTCCAAAACAATCCAGAGAGCCTTGTTATATCATGACAGGAGAACAGTCTGAATAAAAATCTGATGGTCTCTGCCAGTTAACTGAAAATGGGTCACTACTGGGTCTTCCAGCTGTTCCTCCGTGCAGCGAGGAAGAGGAGGAGGGCAGAAAAAAAGAAGAGCAGCAAAGAGTGGCATCTTGGGGTCACAAAGTCTCCAAAATAATTTATTCTGACATTTTATACAAATCTTTATCAGTGTTCTGGATGATAACAGTCAAAGGAACTGATTTCAGTTTTGCAAAATAAAAATGAGACCAGTTAAAATCCCTTTCATTAAGTCAGTTATTTGACCATTTTACATTCATCTTGACTTACAAGCACAACAACAAGTTTTTTTTCCCTTCCCAGTCCTTCATTTTTAAGTGCTGTAAAGCCTCCACGTCTGTGTGCTTCGCCAATTGTCTGAAGTAGCAAATAAGGTTAACATTTGTGTATAAATATTGATCCTAGCCCTGAGGCTCTGCTACTTCTGTGAAGCCAGGCCCATTAAACTCTGCCCAACAAACTGTTCATTCAAACAACTTTGTGTTTTCTGCAACTATGAAGTAAAAAAAATAAAAAAGACCAAACGATGGGATCTAATTTGTCAGCTGAATATGAACGCTAATTGAAAACAGTTTCTATTCACCCAAGATGACGTGCGGTTAGTTAAAGGCGCACAGCGTTTTTCCCCTTGTTCTGCAATGCATTTCCAAGTTTAAGGCTGTGTTTCGTTTCTCGCTTGAGCTTCGTGCGATCGGACCTGCCAGCACGCACCCCCCCAACCCCAGCCAGCTTAGGGGAGAACATAGCAGCGGTGGTGAGGTGGAGGATTCTTGGCAGAAAGAGCCCCGAACATTTGATGCCAAGAGGGAAATGGAAACCCTTCTCTCATTTTCCCTATAATCCAATGTTTTCAAGCCCTAGCCCTACCAAGGTCATTATAATCATAAAAAGTGGAAGGTAGCCAGTGACCCGCCATTACAGTAAGGTAGAGAGCCACCAAGTCTCTCAGCTATTGGCAGACGGGGGGAAAAAAAAACCTTCAATTCAGTCCAGAAATGATGAACATCTCTATATTTTAAATGGAAATAATCAGGAGGGATGAGAAGGGAATAAAAGTGTTCCCCATGGTATTCTCGCTGACTCAGAGTGCTGGTCATAAAACTGGAACTTAAAAGCATTTAAACTAGTCCCTAACTTTTAGCACAGAGTAGTTAGACTGAAAAATTACATAAACAATAATAAAGACCAAGGTCAGAGTGAATGCTGGGTTCCTCTGTGGCACCAAAGGTCATGTGTGCTTGTCAGAGTGAAGGCGCCATACTGCCCTGTGACCTCCATAGCCAGCTTCTGTACCCTCAGACACACCAACACAGGAACACACACACACTCGGAGGTTTGTTTTCATTTTCACAAAACGTAAACAAACCTCAAAGAAAACTTTCCTCGTCTGTAACAGACATCATCAGAGCAGGAAGGGTAGAACAAGCTAAGATAGCGTATCCACAGCGCTAAACCCAGTGTCTTTGCTTGGCCTTTTCTTTTTAAGAGATTTCCAAAACTTGTTGGGTGTCATGATAACATATTTCGCTTGACGATAAATTGTCCCAGAAATTATTGCGATAAATAATAATATTGTCATTTTGAAACCAGGTAGTTGAAAGGGGTTTACCCATCCCCCTTTCAACTACCTGGACGTGGGTCAAAAGTTCTGGTCATATCTAAGCAGAAAATCCATCTCTCTATTTGCGATGTGATCTTCAGTAATAATGGGCAAGAATTATATCACCAATTCCAACGTGCCTCTTTGCCCGGCTTTCTCACTGTGCAGTCAGAGGAGTGGCCAAAGCAAGTGAGCTAGATTAGCAATGCTTGCCAAGAATCTATGGTTTAATCCAAGACATGTTACTGTGGAATTTAGTCTCTGCTGCCTGGATATTGAGATATTAGCATGTCAAGACAAGCATAGACAAGACAACATTGCATGGATTTTCTTGCATTGATCGGCTTTCTCTTTCTGCGTTTTCACAAATATACACAACTTTGTGTTTGTATACCATATGAAACGTATTTATCTCTATTTGGGACTAATTTATATGATAACCAAGCAGAAACAAGTGTGTATTTTGTAATTGTCTTGTATTAAAACCCAAAGTATTTCTGTTGAAATAATACTTCTTTGTTTTCTTTACAGGATAAAAGAAGTAAACCTATAAAGTTTTCATCTTTTTTTGGAAAATCTCTCCGATAAGCTTTCAAGGTAAACAATTACATACCAAATCATTCACATCTTATGCCTGCTGTATGATATTTGTAAAAGTATTTTACAAGCTATGCAGATACACAGACAGGCATAGAATGCACATATATGGGAGGGAGTTGCTTTAAAACTACAACAGCCTCAAAAACAAACTAACATCTTAACAGGAACAAATGCATGCCTACTCCAGACAAGAACCTCACCTAACCCAGAAATGACATCCTGCCTCATTAGGACCAGGGCATGAATACAGCTGGTGTCGACAAGGTTGGTGGATTAATGGAGAAAGAACCTAGAGATGTAACAAAAATGAGCACACCGCTTTGCTCTAAGCGGTGTGCTTAGAGGGACATATCACAGTCCCACACAATTAATGACTACAAACAACAAAAAGTAGACAAATATCCAACAGGCGATGGAAAGAGATCCAAAGATAATATATTACATGGTTTATTTGTTACAAAAGTAGTGGAAAATCAACAAAATTAATAAGTTGCTGAAGCGTATATCAGTTGACGTAATGCTTGACAGATAATCAGCTGATCTGAAGTAAAGAGCTGAGTTTTTTCCCAATCAGCTATTGCCACATCCAGTTGTGATGGTTTTCACAAAGTGAAATCATTTTCAGATTCATTGAGGTGTTTAAAATGATTAGACAATCCACAAAACATGCAAGAAGCTCCTAAGAGTGAATATAACACTACAATAAAGTCTGATGTCAGAAGGTAAAGAAAAACTGAACATATTACAGCGAACTCATCTGTTTTATCATCATTATCATTTAAAAAAAACAGAGAACATTAAATCATGTTCTTTGTTCTGTGTCAGAGAACATGCAGGATTTGGAAAATGTTAGTTTATAAACTCTACAGCTAATGCAGATTGCTAGTATAAAGTGTGAAAGGGATCAAATTGTCAACTTTGTGATCATTTTATTTTGTTTTGGTGTTACTGAAATCTCCTACTGTAGAGGCTGCTCTCTTATACTCAACTTTTGTCAAAACTGAAGGTGAATAATTTCAGGAAACGTATCAAAATGCACTGAAAATGTCTATCAATTATAATTAACCCACATATTCCTGACTCTTTTCTCCATCCCAATGTCTCCTGCAAACACACTGTGCTTTAGCATTTCAGCAACCAAAGCTATACATCAGGTATGGGTAGCTAAGTGGCAAAAAAATTATTATCTGTATGCAGAGAATGAATGCATGGCACTTGATTTAGAATATCCAGCCAAATATTGCATCCAAGCAACTCCATAAAGCTCCACTATAAATAAATTTAATGAGAGCAATTTAGCATCTAATAGAAAATCAGAGCTTTTTAATCCAAATATTAAGCTAGCCACCACTGTTACTTTAAAATTAGATATTGTTAATATGCTGACCCCTATATTTGTGGAAAGAAAAAAATAGTGAGCTTTTATCTGTCTTTTCTGCTTAGTTTTATGTATAGAAAGCTCAGGTCTTTAACCTGAGCTTTCTATACAGCTTTCTACAGGATTTTTACTGTATTTGTAGCTTTCCCATCAGATAGAGGCAGCTTCAAGTCTGGGTTGTTTTTACAGTTCTCATTTATCTAAAACATAAAAAAGTCATTTTACTGTTATTCCTAAAACATGCATTACAAAAAAAATGTTCAGAGTTGGACACATTTTTGTTTGATAAAGTGTTAAAAGAACTTGAAGAAAGAAATTATACCAAGGTTAAAAAACTAGACAGGTGAAGGCTGATATTCTGGTATGTTAAAAGGCCTATGGTTTACTTTGAAACCTATAAAGATTGTAACATAATATAATAAAGTAATTGCTGAATTTGAACATGTTGGGGAAATATTGTCATGAAATTTAACAAATGAGCTTTGGTTAATGTTCAACTTTTTAGTTATCAAAATTAAAGCTGCATGACATTTAATAAAAATCTTGCAGCGGCGATAATATTGGTTAATATTGCAGTGGTGATATCTGTGTTTCCTTCACTCTTTCAGCATTTTGGGCAATGTTACTCATCTCCGGTGTGAGCATCTGCTGCTCTAAGACTCTGTCCAGCTGGCTAAATATTATATTAGCATGTAAAATCAAAGTTTACAACACTTGGAACATATTAACCGACAATTTTGTGATACCACTGTGCAAACTGTTATTGTGATCAAATGTTCAACTCTAGTCAGAGTAAATGTCAGTTATGTACCTTGAAACGGTAACTTTCAACAGGCAAAAGGCCATGTTTGAACTGGAAACTTTAACAAGTTCCCCATTTAAAACAGAACAGATACTATTTAACCTAAAAATTGGTATTCAGGTTGAATTTTTTCACAAATTAAAGCTACAAAGTTGAACTTAAGATATTAATTTGTTCAGATTTTTCATTGAACTCATCTCCGAACTCAAATCGAACAATCAAAACTTCAGCAAAACCCCTCAGCTGTGTGGCTTTGTTACAGGAATTAAAATGGCTCTTAGATTTTTAAACCACTAACCTCTACAGGTTTCTGAACCAAAGCATAAGACCAAATGGTTTACGTAGACAGTTTTTGGTCTTTGCACCACATGCCCCTGTTTCATGTGAGATCTGTCCAGGAATAATAACAGCTTGAAAAGAAAATGTTAGTATTTTAGGGCAACCTAGGTTGTGGTCTATGAATAAATGCCTACTTTAAGAGAATGAAAATCAACTAAAATAAGTATAGACAATTCAACACTTTATAAAAGTCAGTAATTGGTCACTAAATCACTGAACCTATAAAAGCGACTAAAACACAACCAAACAGTTCTAAATCAGGACTTTAATGTCAGATGGTTTTATAAAAACGGCTATGGTTTATTTTCATTATACATCAAAACCACGCTCTGTGCTGTGAAGCCCATTCATGTGACTTCCCACACTGTCAGTCACTTCCACTCAGAGCACCAATCACTGCACCTACTGTCCACATCTCTGCCTCATACCCAGCTTCCGCGATTTTCCCCTTAAGTTCACCCCCAGGTAAAACACCTGAGCTGGGTACAAACGAGCAAAATTAGCTGCAATGCAAAACATCTGGAGGGATGTGACATTTATAAAATAAAGAAAAATATATCCAGCTGAATCACTTAATTATTCATGAAATTTACATATCAATATGACTAATTGAGCCGTTTGCCCACGCGTGCATTCAGCAGAAATGATTAACAGCATAAAAAATGTCACTAATAATGGCCCCTAAACTAAGGAATCCTCCAGCGGCCGGAGTACGTTATTGCAGCATTTCATTATATATATAGGACTGATAAAGGCAAAATATCGAAGACAGTAAGGGTCAAACGCACAAAAGTAAGCCAACCACCGACTAAAATAAACTCCTCGGAAAGTATAATATGGTTCTGCTGCGGCACAAGCAGCGTATCTGAGCTTGAGCGCCGTTTCCTTTTTCTAACCGCGTTATTGATCGGAGTCTGTCTGCAATGAATGGCTGCAAAGGGAAGGAAGGGGGGAAAAACCCTGAACTTCAGGTGACCGACCATGTCTCTGACACTGCCTTCATGTAGACAGGGAAGGGTAAAAAACTATAGACGTGGGTTTGGGTTTTACAAAAAAGCATGATCACTTTTCAAAAAACAATTTAAAAGTCGACGAATAAACAAACGAGTCGATTCCGCGAGCTCGGAGCAGCAAAACTGAAGCGAAAGTTGGCCGTTAAAAGCCGGGGAATTGAAGTTTACCGAGCGGCGCTGCTCGATAGCGTTGAGGCTAACTGAGAACACCGGGGGTGTTCGGGGGAGCCAGACTCTGGCTCGTCTGATCCGGCTGACCCTTCATTTTATTGCGGCCAGACTCCCAGATCCTCCCCCTTTTCTCTACCCGAGAGAGACCGAAGACGTTACCGAAACCGCTCGCCCGTTATGCCGCACACTAACCGCCCAGACACATACGCCAAACTGACCGCAACCTTCTTAGCGGAACCGGACCTCTCATCGATTCTGCTCTTTATTAAAGCCACGTATCGTTTATCCACTCACTGCCTGGCTAACGTTACCCATTCGCCAACAACATGGCTGCCTTGCTCGGACCTAAAAAAAAAAAAAAAAAAAAAAAAAAAAAAAAGAGAGGGGAGAAATAACCTACACCGAGCCTTTTGTCTGTTTCACCTCTATAACCCTAAACTACTGCGCAAAACACACGGAGAGCGGCTAAAATCGCACATCGAGCGGAGGACTTACGTGAAGGCAGGCGCTTGGGCTGCTCCTGCTTCCTCCTTGGCATTTTCCCCCCGCTTTTAATCACATTCTCGTCCTTGTTTGGGGATGAGGAGAAAAAAGGATTTTTCCCATTGAGACTGGAGGCGCCAGTGATGGCAGGGACTCGGTCGTGCACCTGGCTTTGCTCGGTTTAAAGTGTATTGTTCAGGGGGGGAACGGGAACACGGGCGGAGGAGGTGCCGCTCGCTGTTGTTGTTGCCGTGTCTTGACTATGGCTGCTCTCGGTGCAAGTGTGTCTCCGAGCCCCTAACTAACACTAATGCAGGGATCAAAGGGCAGCAACAGCAGAGCAGACACACGCGCGTGGGCAGGCACGCACACACACACACACACACACACACACGCAGCCACACACACACACACGTTCACACGCTTCACACACACATACACGCGCTCTCCCGCGTGCACGCATTGGAGGAGCTCGCCCCCGAGAGCAGCGTACGGACAAGGTGCCCCCAGGCTTTCAGTGCGCGTTGTTGAAAAGAAAATATAGATATTTGACAACACAAAGAGAACCATATTGATGGAATCGTATTGCATCCAGAGGCATGCAATTTTTTTTTTTCGTAAGGAAAAACAAAAATGAAAATAAATAAAGTGATGGTAGTTAATTTATGCAAATGTCGCTAACATTTCTGACTCCTTATTACACAAAGCAGAGATTAAGAGAATGACTAATGCTCAGCAGGAAAAGATAAATGCGTATTAGTATGAGGAAAAATGCATCAAATAATTCATTTTTTAAAAATTCAGAACAAAAGTCTCAAGACAATTTACAGGTGCATCTCAATAAGGCAGAATAGTCTAAAAACATGTTTTTCAGCAATTCAGTTCCAGAAAAACACATATCGACTTAAGTGTTCATTTTGATCATTTTGGCACACAGCTAATGAAATCCCCATCATTTTGTTATTTTTCTTCATTCTGTATTTAGCCAGGAATGAAGAAGACACCATGGAGTTCCAGATCTCATTTTCAACAGGGACCAAGGCAGAAATATGCAAAACACACAAGTACATGAAAGTAAATAAAAATGAAAACACATGCATAAGTTTAAAACAAATTACAAAACAGTTTAAAAGCAATGACACTGATAGAATCACATAGCATGATTTTTTAAAGAACTATTTACATTAACCACTGCATCGGCGTGTCATGGAGGTGATTAACCTGTGGCTCCAGCAAAGTTTGAAGAAAGCAGCCTCCAGCTCATCTGCTTTTTTTCAGTCAGGCCAGATTGTTGGGCAACAGTGATACATACCATGGTCATTAAAGTTAGTAATGGTTCCTTTGGTTGTGCAGACAGACACCAAGTCCTGCTGGAAAATTAAATGAGCATCTCCATAAAGTTTATCAGCAGGGTGGAAATTTTTCTGGTAGCCTAGATTGTCTTTGGACATAAGAAAAAATAAAAGAGCATCATCAACAAAGGACATGGCTTGCCATATCATTCCTCTCTACAGAAACTTCATATTGAACCTAAAGCAAGTTGGATTCTGTTCCTCTCCTCTTCTCCAGAATCTGTGGCCTTAATTTTCAAATTTACTCTTAAACAGAAAGAAGAATTAAAACCAACGAGCAACAGCCCAGTCTTTTTTTTTCTCCTTAGCCCCAGGAAGATGCCTCTGAGATTGACTTAACACAGGATGCAGCACTTGCGGTCTTTATTCTGGAAAAGTCTATGTCACAAAACTGCTGTTATTACTGTTGGTTGTCCACACCTGTTTAGCCAGAGTTTTTCTTCCACTTAACTTTCCATCAATTTGCTTGTGTGCAACACTCTGAACACCCAGCTTCTTTTGGAATGTTTGCGCCTTATTCTTCTTGCGAAGAACTGTAGAGTCAGCAGTCTCGCCAAAAAATGGCCATAACATAATTTTTTCTTTGAAATATTTTGTTTTGCTGGTTTTACAGAAATACACATCCGAAAGAAATCACTACAATTATATTTAATCTATACAATATGTATGTTATTCTTTATTTTCCAAATTACTAAAGTAACTAGCATTTGATAAGATTGTAATTTGCTGGGATGCACCTGTTGACACACAGGCAGAAGCAGTTCTTGCATGAAGTCCAAGTGCAAATTTAGTTTGTTTTTTTGGGTGTCCACTGCAATGTATTCCTGAAAATAAGCAATAGAAAACTAGTCTAGGGCAACATTGACATGACTTCTACCCAAAGTGGTGTGCCCACCCCTGGGTTGTGTCTTATATGTTTTTTACAATATCTTTATTATATTTAATTTTTTTTTTCATTTAGTGTTAAAATGACTGCATTACCTAAACCATATTTAAGGTTTGGACATATATGTACACAATTTTCCCCATGCAAGTTGATTTAATTTGCATTTGTCTTGATTTACAAATTGAAAGTTGCATTAAAAAAAAAGAGCAACACAATTAAACTGATATTGTTATTTAAAAATAATCATCTAGATTTTTGCGAGGTTAGAGAGGTGACAAATCTAACTAATACAGGTGCACCTCAAGGTGCAGTTATTAGTTCCCTATTTTTTCTCTGAAATACAAATGATTTGCCATAACCTTTTCCAGGTTGTGGCTGATTGTTTCAACACAACTGATTTGGTATTGGAGTCTATTGCAGCATTGGTTTGAAAAGTCATGTCTCACTTAAAATTGTCAGTTGTCTTTTACTTTTGGTCCCAATCTTTGATTGGTAAGAGGTGACCTTATCAACAAGTCTCAACAGCTTGAGTAAAAGTATTTCCAGAATACAGCATCAAGTGAAGATGTTGATCAGTTCTGCATATCTTTGGACTAATCGGAAGAAATAGAGGAGCTTTGAAAATCTCATTAAATTTGAAAACCTCATTGTTATTTTTAAAAACTTAACATGGCAATACTCTTATAGTTCCACTTAGAATCACTGGTTCTGTGAGTCTTGGCCCATCCAGTGGGAACTGTGAGGTGGGTTTAAGTGAAACATCAGAAAAACAAACAGCCAATGTGGTATTTGGTATTGTATTGTGTTCTCCTATTTATTACTTTATCTATTTTGATTTGTTGTGGCTTAATAAGAGTTAATTTTATTTTGTTTTAATCATTGTAACTATGGAAATGCATTGAAAATTAAATTACTTTATAAAAAGTTCATAAAAATGAGCAGTATTGGGTAAAAAAAAAAAAAAAAAAAAGTAACACCCACTATAAAATCTAAATAATTTAGCAAATAACACTGAACTTAAAGCTTTATTTTATTGAAGTCAACCTCCCCCTAGAAATCCTACACCCTGGGCTGTTCATTTAAAATCTGCATGCTGAGTTATTCCTAGAATTATTCTATAATAAGAACAGTAAAAAAAAAAAAAAAAAAAAAAAAAAAAGGAAGAAGGGGACATTGTGTGGGAATCTGTATTTAATCATGTGATAGCAATAACAGGTGTCCCTATCAGAAAAATTTCAGACTATTATCCAAACCAATGCAGTCATCTCCTCATCAAAGTTGCGAGAGAGAGCAAAAACTGGCCAGAGCTGAATCCTCCTCCCTCTCAGCTGGGTGTTGGGGCTTTTTCACAGCGCAGGCTGTCCCCCACTCCCTGCTGTTGGACTCCTCCAGGCTGCGTTCTGTTGGCCTGCCGCGTTCTTTCACACCTCGGCCGCGTGTGAGGAGAGCTGTGTCTTCATCCCTCCATCCTTCCATCCTCCAGTCCTCCTCATGCCATGCCTTCCTCCCACCCCCACCCCCAGTGGAGGCGCAGGAGGCTCGTTACCGTGGCAATTAGTGAAAAGCCCAAATTAGCCCTCTTGGCTGTCCACAGGTGACAAAGACACTTTGCATTTCTGCTAATTAGGAAACAGAACAACATGATTAAATGGGACCTATCAGGAGGAGAGTGGACAAACATGTTCCACAAATAGCAAAAAGCGATTTGTTATTGCATCTCCTGCGTGAAATAATTAAGACATCCCTGTAAGGGTTTTCAGTTTTGGAGAGGATAATGCTGGGCGATGATAGAGACTATTGTAATCATCTTTGGTGATGGTTGTGTGGTTATGCAAACAGCAGTGTTTCTCAACTGCACCTGCTGATGGACAATCTGTTGACAGGTGCTCTGACTCAAGCCTGAAAGAGCTGATGCATAGAGAAAGTGGGAAACTGTGACATTTCTCCTCTCCTTGCAGATCAGTTCAGCTTTTGCACTGCATAATATACATGGAGACATTATGTAATAGACATTATATTTGGAATTATATACCCTTAAATTGGGCTCAAAATAAAGTCTCATATGCAAAATTTTATTCAGTCACAACCACTTTTCACATTTGTGTGTGATAGAGCAATACAAAGTAATTATAGTTTCCACCGCGGGTGGTTCTTATCCTCTGAGCTCGGGTCCTCTACCAGAGGCCTGGGAGCTTGAGGGTTCTGCGCAGTATCTTTGCCTAGAACTGCCTGAAGTCCCACAGGCAGTATCTTTGCCTAGAACTGCACATTTCTGGACTGAGATGTCTGATGTTGTTCCTGGGATCTGTTGTAGCCACTGCTCCAGTTTGGGGGTGACTGCCCCGAGGGCCCCGATGACCACAGGCACCACTGTGGTCTTCACCTTCCAGCCCCTCTCCAGTTCCTCCCTGAGGCCCTGGTATTTCTCCAGTTTCTCGTGCTCCTTTTTCCTGATGTTGCAGTCACTCGGTATTGCTACATCCACCACAACGGATGGTTGTGTTCTGTTGTTTATCCACTACGACAATGTCCATTTGGTTCGACCTCACCATTTTGTCTGTCTGGATCTGGAAGTCCCACAGGATCTTAGCTCGGCCATTCTCCACCACCTTTGGGGGTGTTCCCCACTTTGATCTCGGGGCTTCCTGTCCATATTCTGCACAGATGTTTCTGTACACTATGCCTGCCATTTGGTTATGTCGTTCCATGTACTCTTTCCCTGCCAGTATCTTGCACCCTGTTGTTATGTGCTGGACTGTCTCAGGGGCCTCCTTGCACAACCTACACCTTGGGTCTTGTCTGGTGTGGTAGATCTGGGCCTCTATTGCTCTGGTGTTTATGGCCTGTTCCTGGGCGGCCAGGATGAGGGCCTCTGTGCTGTCCTTGAGTCCAGCTTTTTCCAGCCATTGGTAGGACTTTCTGATATCAGCCACTTCAGTTATTTGCAGGTGGTACATCCCATGTAGGGGTTTGTCCTCCCATGATGGTACCTCCAGCACCTCAACTTCTGTTCCCCATTGTCTGAGACATTCACTGAGCACATTGTCTGTTGAGGCTTTGTCCCTGATGTATCTATGGATCTTGGATGTTTTGTCCTGGACAGTGGTTCTCACACTGACTAGTCCTCTGCCTCCTTCCTTCCGACTCGTGTACAGTCTCAGGGTGCTGGATTTGGGGTGGAACCCTCCATGCATTGTTAGTAATTTTTGTGTTTTAACATCTGTGGCCTGTATCTCCTCCTTTGGCCAGCTAATTATTCCTGCAGGGTATCTGATTACTGGCAAGGCGTAGCTGTTTATTGCCTGGATCTTGTTCTTGCCATTGAGCTGGCTTCTCAGGACTTGCCTTATTCGTTGGAGGTATTTGGCTGTGGCTGTTTTCCTTGTGACCTCATCGAGGTTGCCATTTGCTTGTGGTATTCCCAGGTACTTGTAACTGTCCTCTATGTCTGCTATTGTTCCTTCTGGGAGTGAGACCCCTTCCGTGCGAATGACCTTCCCTCTCTTTGTGATCATCCGACCACACTTCTCTAGTCCGAATGACATCTCAATGTCCGTGCTGTAGATCCTGGTGGTGTGGATCAGTGAGTCGATGTCTCGCTCAATCTTGGTGTACAGCTTGATGTCATCCATGTAGAGGAGGTGACTGACATTGGCTCCATTCTTGAGTCGGTATCCGTAGCCAGTCTTGTTGATGATTTGGCTGAGGGGGTTCAGGCCTATGCAAAACAGCAGCGGGGACAGAGCATCTCCTTGGTATATGCCACATTTGATGGACACTTGTGCAAGTGGTTTGCAGTTGGCTTCAAGGGTGGTTTTCCACAGCCCCATCGAGTTTGCAATGAAGGCTCTCAGGGTCCTGTTGATGTTGTACATCTCTAAGCATTCAATGATCCAAGTGGTGTGGCATCGAGTCATAGGCTTTCTTGTAATCTATCCAAGCTGTGCACAGGTTGGTGTGTCGGGTTTTGCAGTCTCGGGCAACTGTGTGGTCTACAAGGAGTTGGTGTTTGGCTCCTCTGCTATTTACGCCAATGCCCTTCTGTGCCGTGCTCATGTATTTATCCATGTGTTTGCTTATCTTAGCCACTATGATGCCTGACATGAGCTTCCAGGTTGTGGAGAGACAGGTTATTGGTCGGTAGTTGGGTGGGACTGAGCCCTTTGATGGGTCCTTCTGGATCAGGATTGTGCGCCCTTCAGTTAACCATTCAGGGTGAGTCCCATTTTGTAGCAGCTGGTTAATTTGGGCTGCCAGTCGCTCATGGAGGGCAGTGAGCTTCTTTAGCCAGTAGGCATGGATCATGTCAGGCCCAGGTGCTGTCCAGTTTTTCATACCTGAGACTCTTTTTTGGACATCTGCCACAGTGATGGTTACCGGGGCTTGCTCAGGGAGGTTGCTATGGTCGTCTCGTAGAGAGATCAGCCACTGTACATTGCTGTTGTGGGACGCCTTCCTTTCCCATATGCCTTTCCAGTATTATTCTGTCTCCAGCCTTGGTGGGTCTGCTCTGTTGTTATTACCCTGCCATTGAGAGTACACTTTAGCTGGTTGGGTGGAGAAGAGCCGGTTTATCCTTCTGGCTTCATTCTCCCTTGTGTATCTCTTTAGGCGGCTGGCCAATGCTTGGATCCTCTGTTTGGCAGTTTCGAGTGCTTCAGGTATGGGCATCTGGCTGTACTTCCTGGGTACTGGTCCTTTCATTGCACCCCTATGGAGCTCTGATAGTTGGTTCACTTCCTCCTTGTCACCTTGATTTTGGTCTCCAGCCGTCTTTTCCATGGTGGGTACTGTCTCTCATGGTTGCTCTTATAGCCAAGCAGCTCAAGGATCACTGATGCTGAGTTGTAAATTAGCTCATTGGTTTCCGCTATGGTGTTGCTAGGGATCGTTCTCAATGCTGCATTCACATCTTCAATGAGGCTTTCTGATGGTACTTCACTCAGCCGTTGTAATTGGCGCCGAGGAGGTCTGGTTGTCATTCGTGCCATGATCCTATCTCTCAGCTGCAGCCTTATTCAGCTCCGATTCCTTCATTGTGGCTGCATACTCCCTCTCTGGGCGGGGGCTTGTAGTTAAGCCCTGCCCATCCTGACATCCAGGTTCCTCCTCTTTGCCGTAGCATTTGTGTTGTACATCGTCAATCTCAAGTTGTGACAGCAATTGCCGTTTGCGGATGTTGGAACACTGAGCTACTAGTTGTTTAGCACTTAGTGTAGACTGGGGATGTCGAAGTAACCATTCCTCCCTCAGTCTTTGCATATAGCCTCTCCGATTAGGGCTACTTGAGTAGTAGCATTCCAACAGATCCAAGTTTTCACCTCTCGCCCATTTCCGTCTTGTTCCAGTAGCCCATTTATCGTCAAGGTGCTCTGGTTCCCCAACACCTGACGCAGACCTTGTTTGGCCAGGCGACGTCTGAGCCGGCATGTTTCCTTGCTTCTCAATGTCTCTCATGGTCTGAGGTAGGCATTAGCTCAAAGGGTCTTGCCTAAGGACCCAGACGGAATAGCGCAATTTTAAAATCATCAAAAATATTTAATATCAAATATACATCAAATATGCTGATCAATCTTCTAGTTGTTTTTAATCAGAGGCAACTCTAAAAAAGGTAGGTTTTTTGCCTTGATTTAAAGGAACTCAATGTTTTGGATGGTTTGCAGTTTTATGCAAGTTCCAGATTTGTGGTGTATAGAAGCTGAATGCTGTTACTTCATGTTTGGTTCTGATTCTGGAGATGCAGAAGCTGGAGGATTGATTTTTTTAGACAGACCTGTGAAGACACTGTTGTAGTAATCAATGCCACCAAAGATAAACACATGGATGAGTTTCTCTAGATCTTGCAGGGACATTAGTCCTCTAATCCAGGAAATGTTCTTCAGGTTACAGAAGGCCGACTTTGTAATAGTCTTTACGCGTCTCTGAAGGCGCAGGTCTGAGTCCTTCACTACACCCAGATTTCGGGTTTGATTGCTAGTTTCTAGTTATAATAAAGCTTTGTGCTGACTCTGGATCTTTCCTCTTTAGGTCCAAAGATTATAACTTCAGTTGTGTTTCTGTTCAGCTGAAGAAAGTTATGGCACATCCATGCATTAATTTTTCTTAGCATCTGTACATATGAGTATGCTTTAAGTTAAATCAATATACTGCAACTCCTGTTAAATGTTGAGGCTTTTCACATCAACTTTCCACAAAGCACATAATGAATGATCCTGCTGATGTTGTAGCCTACCCTAATTCAGATGTAGTTTAGTGTAAAGGTGTGAAACTTTTGCATTTGTTGCGACTGTTTTCTCTGAACACATGGTTCCAGCTGATAAGGCTAGAACCGTAGATTTTGTTTTGATGGTGTTTTCGTTCACTGCTGAATTCGGTCACCAAGGGGGAGCTCATGGTCTGGTCTCTGACCCTGACAATGCCAGTCAGCTGAGGTAATGCTCGCTACAGGACAGGCTACTGATAGTTGCTATGGCAACAATAACATGACCTCACTCAGGGTTGAACCTAAAGGTCATTCCTCTGTGCTCCAGGGATGAGTGCACTGGCTTCAATGCCAGCGGTACCTCTCAAGTTTCACCGGCAAAACATGAAAGTACATCCACTTCTGTGCAAAGGTCTTGAAGCATTTCTTATAATGTTATATTTAAATGAGCCACTCTGTCTTTTAATCTTTTAAAGTGGTCTCAATTGATGGTTCTTTAGGCTTTTTTCAAAGGTTTTTTCTTTTCATTTAACTGCATTTTTGCTGATTTCATTGAATGTTTAATTATTAAGCAACTTAATTTTGACTAAAATATTATTATGCCTAAAGTGTCTCTCAGACTTAAGGGATAAATGAGTATCATTAATACTTGTTAGAGAATTTAGTAAGGAATCTGTTTACCCGACCAACCTGTAAAAATAGATAATTTCTTTCATTCTACCAAAGATCAGACATTTTGATGGCAGCAATTTGACGTTATGGTGGCCCAGAAGATGTCAACAAAACACATAAAAAAGCAAAATACAACAACACAGCAGCAAAGGTGAGCATTTACGAACAGTTCCCCACTGAATGCAGAACAGATTCAGGGTTGACCGGAACAGTTTTGTTGTGCATCTTCATATTTTCTGTTCTTAAAATAAAAGCATTCCCTATTGTGACTCAAGAGTTATTGGAGGCCAAATGAGTTTCAGGTGCATCAGTGGAGGATGAAATGGATTGGAGAAAAATGACCAAAAATCTTTTGTTGCCTTGGGGGCTCAGCTGCGTGGATCATCCAGTTTCTCTTTCTCTCCCTCATTTCAGTCCTCTCAGCGCTTGTCCTATCAGAGTTAAAGGCTGGTTGGGCTAACGTTAGGCTCGACCAGTCAGATGTTGCCCTGGGGTAAACAGAAACATCTGTCCCCTGCCCAGGCGTGACTGTCGCTGAGTGATAAATCCTGGGGTGGACTGTGCCAGCACTGTCCAGTGCGCCACCTGTCCCCCCTCCTGCACAACATCTACAACACATACACTCACACGAACACACTTCGCCCTGTTTGCACTCATCCTCCTCCATTCTGACAGTGTGACAGAAACAGGTGGTTCACTCCTGTTTTTGCCCTCTGGCCTTCTATGCTCTTGTCCTCGGTTGGCACATTTATGCAGGGTGCAAGTCGGGTTGTCACCTTTAGCAAATACCACTGAAGACATCCTTGTACCCAATGTTTCAGTTGTGGTTTCAGGATACTTTAACGCCTATCACAGCTGTCTGATTCTGCAACTCATTTAGGCAATTCTGTATAGAAGAAATTAAAATATTTAATGGGACTTTATCACAAGAAAGATTTTGTTTTCAGTTTTTGCAGCACCAAGGTTTCCCAATAGATAACCAGATCAAAAAATAAAAATAAAAAACATACAACATACAGTACAAAACTTTCTCAGTCACTGTCGTGTCTCTTGCTACCACTTCCTCTCTCAGCTCAGCTACTTTTAACAGTGTGACAGAGGCAGGTGGCCAACTTCCTGCCCTTTGACCTTCAACAGTTTCCCGGCTGTACAAAGACACACACACACTTCCACACTTATACACACACACACACGCACTTAGGAGGAGCCTAAGTTGCTCTGAGTGATCTGGGCCAGAGGTCTTGCATGAAAAGCCTGGAGGGAAGTGAAGATCCTTCAATTCAGAGACTAAAGTTTCTTACATAGGAGGAATGACTGTGCTAGCAGTTGTATAAATGTGATAAATATAAAAGGTAAAGCTGCTATAAAGTATGACATACATTTATGTCCATAAAGTTGTTCTAACAATCTTTGCATTGAGCTGAAAAACAAACAGTCTTCTATCAAGTTCTTGCTGTGGACTTAGTTCATATCCACATACTAATATTGGGTTATCATAACTTAAATGAGTGTCTGGGTGAATAAATTAATTTCTTTTCATTTATTTATTTTTTTATTCTAACAGGTTCTGATTTATAGATACATGCACATTTCCTCTTGGCCCACATTATCTTGCTGGAATATTAAATGATCCTCAAGTTTTAACCATCCAGGTGGTGATTTCAGGTGAAGTTTAACCTTCATTGGTCCATTCAGTTTAAACAGTTTGGGTCAAATGCTTAGATATTGGATACATTTTGGTGTTCCAACAAGAAGACAATGATCCCTAGCACGCATCAAATCCGGTTCTGGAAAGGACAGAACTATCCAATATTCAACTTTTAGAACAAACTTTCTCAAATCAGTACCACCATCACATTAAAAATAATGGATTATGCTTAAAAGCCAAATTTGTGTCGGTTTAAATGAACTCCACCAGTTCAGAAAAGAATAAGGGTTCAACATGAAGTTGTTTGTTGCAGAATTATTAAGGACATATTGGCACTAACAATATATGATGTTGATAAATATCGGTTATTGGGCTTAACAGCAATATTAATATCAGATATTAATACAAATACATTGTATTTAAAGGTTGTATATGGTTACATATGTATTACATATGTAATACAATGTATTACATATGTAATACATTGTATTACATATGTAATACATTGGGGCGATGTATTAATACATTGGGGCGATGTATTAATACATTGGGGCAATGTATTAATACATTGGGGCATTTCTAATTGTTATTCCAGTCTTGAAAAAAATTGGTTGAAATGAACCTTTAACCTTCTAAATAAAAGCAATATTCAAGCCCATGATAATTTAAACTCCAGACTGGAGATGTATATGAATGACTGAATTACATTTTAGAATTAAGTTCTGTCCCAAGTTTGGAAAATGTTATAAAAATTAAAAGCAGTCAAACAATTCTTGCTAAATTGTACAATATGCTGTAGCTCTATGGGAACTATAGTAGATTACTATTATAAAAATAAATCCCTGCGAACGCCATGTCTGCCGCCTGCTCTAAAAATCACATTGTATTTAAAGCACCAGAGCAGCAAAAATAATCAACTTAATTTTGTTCATCACTTTCGTTTTGGCTGGTTTCTTGCATGTGTTTTTCTGTCTTATAGTGAATTATTTGTAAAGGGAACAGTGATATTTTCCTACTATTTAAAGATTCAGATTCAGTTTGGATCCGTCTGAACTGAACTTTTTGATTTCACACCTCTTCATGTTTGGGTTGCATGTTTGTTTTATCCTGTTCTATGTGTAAGAGGACCCCTGCTGATTCATATCACTTTATGTTGTAATGAAGTGGGCCGAACACTGATATCTTTAATGTGTTACCAGTCTCAGCTTGATTCTATTGCCATGGTGTAATAGGCTATTGCCACTATCGCCATTTGGATTAAGTTCTATAACACTGCTGTTAAAGCAACTGAGGTTTGCATGAACGCCGGCACACAAATGACACAATGAGGAGGGGGGTGACTATGAGAGCTGGTTGCTCTGGTCGATTAATTTCACATTCAGCACCTCCTTTATAATGTGTCTCTTCCATTTGTCTTAACACTTCTTTATTATGATCAGCTACAGCTGCTGTTTTTACTCTCAATGATGTGGTATGAAAGGAGGGAGGACGTTTCTCACTCTTTGATAAATAAGGTATGGAGGTGTTTATTTGTTTCATTTTTGGGGGGGATTTGTTTTGTTTTTTTTAATATGGAGGAAGCAGGGCATTGCTCTGTGGGTCCTTTGTCTCCCTGCTTCCCCCAGGCTCCACCTCTCCCTCCGCCAGCCCTCCAATCAGAGCGCCTTCAGGTGTTGACCTTATCGGGTGCAGGTCAGAGCCAGGTCAGGGATCTGTTGCTTGGCTACCATCAGATAACAGGCTCAGGCAGGCAACAGTGGGCAGCTCTGTCATTCAGGGCTTGTCATGTAATCTTGTTCATTTGCAGAACAATTGTCTGGACCCAAGAAAGGCTATCTGGCCCATAATGTTGTAATGAAGCACATTAAAATATTAAAACCAGCCATGCTGAGCATTGGCAGCTCCACTTGGCACATGGCTTTTTTTTACAGTCATGCCAACTGTCGTGCAGCAACATGAACCCTCTAAATACGCTTGTGTGGCTGGCTGCTTTCGAATTTTAGAGTGTTAGAGGATGTAATTACTTGGCTTTTGTGAAATTTTATTTTACGTCATCCTACAGGGATTTGTTTTGCCAACTTAGAATATATTAATGCATAAATTTGGTCTGACAGATATGCTAAGTACTACAATAACAAGATCGGAGAGTCACAGTAAAATAGTGCTGTGAAAATGAATTCATACAGCTATGAATTTATTTTTCACCTCACAACCACAAACATGAATAATTGTGAAGCAGATATAATGTGGCGTTCATTTGTATTCAAGTTAATACTTTGTATGGCCAATTGCAGTCACAACCACAAGGATTTAGGATTTGCACATCTGGAGATGTTTTTGATTATCAATTTTTGTAAAATAGCTCAAGCTCAGACAGATTGGATGGAGACTTTTCTAACACATTAATTCATTGTAACTCTGGCTGAATGTTTGGGATCGTTGTCCTGCTAGAACATGAACCTCCACCCCAGTTTCCAGCCTTTTGAAGCTTCCTTCAGGTTTTCTTATCCTATATTTAGCTTATGGTTGAAACGATTAATCGGATTAATAGGAAAGAATCAATTATTGAAATAATTGTCAACTAATGTAGTCACAGGTACATTTTACATTTAAAATAAAAAAAAAAATCTAAATTATAGTGAAATAGATTTAACTTAATCTGGTTCAAATTTTGTGAAAAAAAAATCTCCTATTAAGCATGTGCTACTGTCCAATTTTAACTGGTTAATCAAATAAATAATCAACAGATTAGCAGTGTTTGTCTAGCTGTAGATGCATACTTTGCTACAAATTTAAAATAAAGGAATTATGTTGTTGTATTTTAGGCAGAAAAAAATTGTACTTTTTTATTTAAAAGGGTAACTTTTATGTATTCCAATATTGTATAAAGTGGATAAATGGAAGAACGGCAGAATGTGACAATTTTCAAAATTAGATTAATTGATTAAAAGTCAGAATAATCGTTAGATTTATTGATTACTTGCAGCCCTAGTTCTAAGATAACAAAGCATAAAAAAGTTTAATATATCTGAATAGTGTTGCAAGGTACTTTAAAGATATAAATAATAAAACATAAATGTCACATAGCTCTGTTATTCAGTGATGCATTAACAGAAAAATTCTTTATGTTAAGAAAGATTCATTCTCAGCACTGTATTATGACGAAAAAAAATTTCCCTAATCTGTTTATGCATGGATGTATTTTCTGTCACTGTACATAAACAAATGGTGAATACCTCCAACGTGAGTCACTTAGGAGTACAGGTGGGGAGTCATCTTGTTGTTTTCTAACCTACAACCTTTAAATAGAGCACAAAGAGTCCTATAGCACTCAGTTTGAACAAGAAGAGGGAGACAAGAAGGAGGCAGGGAATGAAAGAATAAAAAAAAAGGCGAAAAAGAGAGCGAGAGAGTTGTTGCATCTTCACACAAACATGGTCTGTTCTCCCACTCTGCCATTCCGCCACCTGGACCGAGCTATGTGGGAGACTGCGCCACACAGTGATGAACGACACCAAACAGAGCAATTTCTGTTCACACTGCGGGTCATATGGAGTGAGACGGGTTGACACAGCATCTGTGTCATATCACGGGTTGACACCTGCATTTTGTCATTGTCACCCGCTCAGCCGTTGAGGTTAACTGTCGGGTCCTGCAAAAAGAGTGGCCCTCTGAAGAGCGGGAGACCTCCGATGGATAGACATAAAGAGACATAGATAAGGCACGTGGCCATTCATCCACGCCAGACCTCCAACATGGGATCTCGTCTGTTAGATTGGCGCGTCGTGAAAGGAGGTTCTTGGTGGCTGGGCGCTTGCCAGCTGACATTCCACAGAGACAAATTGAGAGAGAGGCTCCGGCAGATTTATCGGGCCATTGGCTCGCCTCAAGAATTTTCTTGTAACATGGCACTCCTGTGAAAAGGGATAAAGAAATTAGTGTAAAACAGCCTCGCCACCCCACTTTTCTCCCCAACAAGGAGCCACTTAAATATCTGCTAAACCCGCTAACACACATATATATGCACTGCTCCTGTTCTTTATGTAATTGCGCATGGTACAAGATGGATCGGTGTGAGCTTCAGTCCTCTTATTGCTATGAATATTCAAGAGGGTGAGCGAAAGAACATTGCTGTATTCCGGCTGTTGAGTCACAGGTCCTCAGTGGCAGGAAGCACTGCTGGTCAAATGACAGAGAGAGAGAATGAGAGAGAAACATGGAGGGGTGGGGGGGATATGAGTGAGTGTGAGTGGGATTTGAAAGGAACTGCTTCTGGCTGTCTTGGATATTTATTCCCCTGCAAAGCATTGATGTGTTTGGAGAAACAGGCCAGATATGTTCTTAATGTTAGCGGGAGAGCTGTAAAAGGTGCTCTGAACACATTTACTCACCCCTACAGTGCTGTCGTTAAAGGGATAGTTCACATTTTTTGAGGGTCTTTTCTCTTAAAACACTTTCAACAATTAATGATACCTCTTTAAAGTGTAACTAACCCCCAAATCAACCTTTATTTTGCTGATAAACTCTAAAGAAGTTGGTTAGGGTTCTATCTTTATGCAGGATTTCTGCAGATTTCACCAACTCAGATTTAAGACTTTTTAAGATCTTTTTAAGACCATTGTGAATGAAATTTAAGATCTGGTAAGACTAGTGCTTGACCTCCATGTGTAAAATCCACTAAACCTCCAACTTCAGTGGTTGTGTTGCACCAAATGCTGCTATTAGATTACTGCTAATAGTTTTCTGGGGAGCAAAGCTGTAACATTTCTGGGGTCTTTTTGTGGCTCTTGGCAGCAGTTTTGTACTTGTCACACTGACTATGGCTACAGCCTGATCCTCAACAGCGCCAAGTTTTGTTGCACAGAATGTACGTAGCACCATTTGAGTTGGCGAAGACGAATGTTGTCCTGCTAACTGGTGATAAATTTGTTATTCCCCATGGTAGACGAAGAAAAGCTAGTTATATACCTAACTAGGGTACATTAGCAGCTAGTTAGCTCTAGCTGCAACCACCTCAAGTCACAGAATGGAATGAAGATATCCATGAGTGACTCAAACTTTTGCATGACAGAGTCTTGCAAGAAAAAAACTTCATGGAATATAAGATATCAAATAGTCATGACAAATATTAAGACCTATGAGTAATATATTTTATGTATTTAAGACATTTTACTGTTTTACTTTTAGATACATCAATTGCAGACTTATTAATGATATCCAGGCACCCTGTTTGGTGCAAATTTTGACATTTTCATGTACATTTGTTTAGCTCTGCAACAGCGTGGCTAAAACCCTCTCAGTTGTGGCCTCCTTCAGGTGAACAGCATCATAGAGAAGAGTGTTTGGTGTTGAAACCTCAGTCTTATCTTTGGTTTTTGCTGATGAAAGTTGATGTTCTCACATGTTGTTCACTATGTTTGCATTGTGAAAGATTCCTAATTTGTACACTTGAAATAAGATAAACTAACACACAAGTAACATTTTGCATTTTTAAGTCAATAATTTCTTAATATTGATCCAAAGTGCTTTTTCCACAGGCAGATTATTTCACATATAACACAGAAAAAAAAAATCCATATAAGTGAAATAATCTGCCTGTGGAATTAATGCTTTTTACCAAATGTGATAAGATATTTGCACTACAAACCATAAACACTTGGTAAGATTTTGTGTTTTCGCTGTGTGTTTAAAGGTTCACAGAAAAGGCATACACACGATCAACAATAATATGATTGTGTACAATACAGACAAAAGACATACATTTTGGTCATGGGTGCTCCTGAACCAGTTGTTAGCTTCTGCATTTGTGTAATTAGATAATCATCTACAGCAGGTCAGATCAAAACTGCACAAAACAGTTAAATAGAGCCTTAGATTAAAAAAAAAACCAAATTATCAATTTAAATATAAAATTTTTACTTTTCTTTCTAAACTACCAGGAAAACAGGATTACAAATCCTGAATAAATATTTCATAATAACAATACTCTCTATACATCATGAAATAACACGCATTAATCATTAAGTACCCGTGTAAGCATCACTGTTGGAAAATCACTCCTCAGCTTTGCATACAATAGAACCCTAATGTCATTCCCCATATCATTTGTCAGCATCTAGAGGTTATCTGCCAAGTTGATGAACAGAGAGATTGGTTATGAAACACAAGGTGTGACAGTATGGCAATATGTTATAGTATGCAGGCAGAGCTCATCAGGAAAGAGAGGACGAGCGGCTTTGTTCCAAATGTCACGATGCATATTTATGGGAGCACTGGAGTGGCTCCTTGTATAAGCACCATTCACCATCTATCAAGCTAAAACCACTACAACGCTGTCTCCGTGACAACTTGGTGGGATGTTGTTGGGTGACAAAGTGATCAAACTGGCCAGTCTTCTCATGGTTCAAGACAAATTTACTTGTGACATAGGTCGTAGTTTTGATTCGTGGTCCTCTAATAACAAGAACCATGTCAATCATCCAAGTGATGCTGTGGTAACAAGTATTTTGAAACAACAGGACTTGGACTTTGCCATTCCTTCTGTTTCTCCATATAATATTACAAATTCATTTTGTAGTTCCACTCAGAAATCCGTAGCTCCAACACTGCAAAATACAGTTGAGGCATCCGACCCTCAAACAACTTTCACAAAAAGGCCAGAATATAGTCATCTGCAACTAAAAAGCACTTGTATTGCATATAATGCTAGCTGAGAAATAACCAAAGTTATCTTTAGCAAACAAGCGAGAGGACCATAACCATATAAAATATATTTTCGTACACAAACACAAAACTGGAATACAATGTTTTTAAAAAGTACTTACGCGATGATAGTCATTGTTGGTCCCGTCTTCTGGCCCGTGAAAGTTCGCCTCCAGCTGGTAAGTATCCCACAATGCAACTGTACATTAAGAATTTATAGTACAGCTGTAAATTTCTGCACGTGATCCAGCGGTCCAATCACGTTCCATATACTTTCCACAGTAAAGAGCTGAATTTTCAAAACCCAGCCACCTTACTGTATTTACATGCTGTAGTTTTGTTACAGTTTAGTTCTTTTTCGTCAATATTAAAAAGCATTAAAGAAATATTGACTTAAAGTTAATTATCTTGCTGAAAAGTTAATTGTAATTGTTAATTTTGTCTTATTTCAAGTGTATTAAGATATTTTCACTGGAAGCTAGACAAAAATCACTTGATCAGAGTCAATAGTTTTTGGTTTAACGTTATGTGTTAAAACAGTGACATTATGAAATTAAGGTTATTATACAGTGAGCACCTCATACTAGACCAGATCTAATTCCTATAATCTTGTTAAAAATTCCCATTCGTTCATCGTCAGTAAATGAAAAGAGAGCAGCAGCTCAAACGTTGCTCTTTTTTTGCTGCAGATTGAGACATTAAAGTGAAGTGGGAGAGGATAATGCAGCATAGGAGGGTGTCAGACAGAAAGCAGCATAAGCTCCACCAAGCTTCTCTTCTCCACAGAGGAGGATCTCAGGAGAGTTGTGAGCTGGCTGCGCTGTATAGCCCCGTCCTGGGCTATACAGCGCAGGACGGGCCGTCTGACTGTCTGGCTGCGGTGCGGCTCCTTGGGGAAAGAACATGGCTCCAGGGCTGTAGCTGATTTGAGATGGTCTCAGGACCAAACCTCAGGGGATGCCGAGCGAGCGGAATCGCTCCTCTGAACCTATCCTTTCAGAGGCGCTGGAGCTTGGTGGCTGTGAAGAGACGGCCTTTTATCTTCACTGTGAACAGCTCAGTGGATTTCCTCCCAAATTACAGGGAGTGATTACATCCCACCTAGTCTGCCTCACATCCCCCCCTCCGTTCTCACAGCTTTACCCCCAACCCCCCACCCCCTTCTCCCCTAGGCCAGCCAACCACCGTCAACTGTCGGAGCTCACAGCTGAGTCATTAGGTAGAAGTTGAGCGATGTGTCACTGGCCTGGAAATAGTAAAAAACAAAACCGTAGGGACAGTCTTTGCTCTTTAAATTTTCTCTGGTTAGCAGTAAGATAATGGGATTCAGTCATAACATGTGTAATAGGTGCTTTCATTGGTGTATACAGCTAAAATTAGAGCAGGACAGCTTTGAATAGATCAGATGGTGCAACAGACACGACAGATAAAGCACTTTGCAAGAGTATACATACCCGTCTATCTTTATTACCACCTTAAATGTAATTTATTGGGATTTTCTCTTAGATGAACACAAAGTAGTGCACAATTATGAATGGTTGTGTTTCATTTTTTGTTAAAGAAGACCTTTTGCAGTTCGTTGAATAGGTTAGTATAGATATATGAGCAATGCTAATTATGTTACATTTACTGCACAAAATTATTCTTAGATAATGAGATTTTAGTCTGGTCAGTCCTTCCCATTCTGTGCTCCTTTCAGGATAAGCTGTTTTAGACCCACTGTCACTTTAAATCCAAATAAGCAGTAGCTGGTCATGCACCCCCAACTCAACATGTACTCTCTCACATGAAAATGGCAGCAAACAGATGTGCAATTATACAACTGTACATCTTGGAAAAGCAGAAGAGGGGGCTCCTGCACAATCAACAAGAATGCAGCAAGAGGTTTCTGGATGATAATTCAACAACCAAACATTTGTCTTTTCCAGAAGTCTTTGCCCAATGCATACAGTAATAAAACCAGTTGACCAAACTTATTTGAGCTCAGTTTGGGTTGCTAGGTAACAGCATAGTTCCTGTTGATTGTGACTCAGCAATAAGGGGTTTTTTTTAAATGGCAAATTTTCTGCCTGCATGGGTTTTTGTAAACTTGGGCTGTTTTTAGAAGCAGTCAAAATCCAAATGGAAGAATAAAAACATGCAAAATGTACATTTTGAACTATAGGTCCCCTTTAAATATTAACTTGTGATGGCTGAATGTGGAAGCACACCACACTTTTCAGATTTTGATTTGTAAACAAATGTTTGAAAATTCTGTATCATTCTTCTTCCACTTGTGTCTTGGTCCATTACATAGTAGAATAATATATATTAATAAATGAATTTCAGCATTAAACCAGGCAACTGAGGCTTCCATGTCCCGGTTAGATGGCAAAAAGGTTTCCTATTACTTCCAAGCTATTACCTCCATACAATAAGGAATTACACAGACAGAAGAACAGCGGTCCTATGTCTGCCAATCAGTTTTTTTATTTGAAAACTCCCCCAAGCTTTTTCCATTATCTTCTCCATATCGAGGTTGACCTGAGGAGAAAACTTGCCCTCACAAGGGTCAATGAAGTCTAGAATTTCTCCTCATGTTACTCCACCCCTCCTTCCCCCGCCTCGACCCATATTCTGAACATTGCTTTAGGACACAAGAGGGATGTCCCCCCTCCACCTTATTCCCCCTCACCTAAAGCCCTGACCTGTTTCAGACCAGACCTCCCCATTTTCCTGTCTAAAACAGCAGCTCTCATGGTGATAATCTTTCTATTTCACCAACCCGTCCCCCAGGGTCAAAAGTTTTTTGTTTTTTTTGATGGACACAGGATTTGTTCAATCAGCTTACAATGCTGCTATGATATCATGATTTCTAGATGACTGCCTTTTTCTAGATGGTTAAAGTGTTTTACAAAAACAATACGCTTTGTTTTTTCAGAGGTGGAGCTGTTGGTTTGCAGCAAGAAGGTGCTGAGCTTTTTCTAAATGGAGTTTGCATGTTCTTGCACATGTGGGGTTCTCTCTGGGTACTCTGGCTTACCATGACTGTTAGGTTAATTGGTCTCTTAGGTGTGAGTGTGTTTTTGTGTCTGCATTGCACTGGCAACTTATCCAAGGTGCAACCCGGCTCTCGCCCAATGACTACAAGAGGTAGACACCAGCCCCTGCATGGAAAAAAAACAGGCAGGGTTGCCAGATCTGGAAGTTTTCAGCCCAAACACAATGTAAAACCTGTCCAACTCAAAAAAAATTCCAGTCCAAAGTTCGACCTCTAATGAAAATCATGTTAATAGTGCCATCAGGTATGTCCTACAGATCATCAACTGCATATTGAAAATTTATTCAGAACATTTTTGGTTTCCCTTTATTTTATTTTGACCAGAACTAGATCCCATTGGGACTTAAATCTTTGAACACAACAAGACTTCTGTTTTTTTTGTGGTGCTGTGTCCTTTTAAAGGGGTAGTATTATGTAAAATTGATTTTTAAAGGTTTACATCATGTTGCAATGTAATCCACTCATCGAAAATCATACTTGGGTATTGCCTTGATTCTTCCATGGACATTTAAGAAATCCTTTAATCTCTTCCTCAGAGCTGCAGTTTCTGAGTTTCTGCCTCACAGAGCATGAATTCCCCACTGAGCTCCTTCAGACTAGCCAGCAACAATTAGCAAACACCTGATGAAACTGCGCATCTGCTACGCCCATTACAGGAGCTACTTCCTATGATCACTTTCTAAAAATGATCCAAATGTTCTTAAATATTTTGACAACTTCACCTTGCCTCTAATTATTTAACTCATCAGTTGTTGGCTGTAACAACGACCCATTTCTGAACTTGACAAAGAACATTTTTGGTCCAAATTATGATTAAAAGATGAATAAAACATAATTTACATGCTCTCTTTTATTAACTGAAGTAATGTCGTGGGTTTTTAGAAGCTAATGCTATATGAATGAACTTTAAAACAGATTGCAGCCAAGAGGAATCAAATACAATCTCTCTGCTAATTTTATTCCTAGTCATTAATCAAAACCCCCTTTTTTATTGATCATCAGCAGTGATGACTTACAGAAAAGCAAGATTTCTGATACTCTGCTGATCTGGAGCATAAAGGGGGTGGTCACACAATGCAATGATACTTTTGCAATGATCATTTTCAAATGACTAACAGTCCATCATTCCACAATAAGAAATCACACAGCTTCATCCATCAACCAAATTGGAGAGAAGCAGAAGAAGAAAGTGAGAAAAAGTGGTCAGTTTGTCCTCCAGTAGCCTATTCCTGCAGCAGCATAGCTACAGAAATAACTCAGGATAACTTAAACCAGTTTAAGTGTCAGCTTTATCAAAAGGGAAAGTTTTAAGCCTAGTCTTAAAAGTAGACAGAGTGCCTGCCTCTTGGACTAAAACTGGGAGCTGGTTCCACTGGAGAGGAGCCTGAAAGCTAAAGGATCTACCTCCCATTCTAGTACTTTTAGAAACTCTAGGCACCAGTAAACCTGCAGTATGACAGTGAAGTCTCTGTTCAGAACAATCAAATTTTTTGATGGATTATTAAGGGATTTATTTGTGAGAATGGAAATCTTAAACTCTATTCTGGAGCCAATGAAGGAAAGCTAAAACACGATCTGATGAAAGGTTTGTGCGTGTGTCTTATGTTCAGATGCACTCAATAGTTTGAAAATTATGGTAGAATAATTGAGGATGATGGCATGGTGGAGCTCTCCAGTTCAATTCTCCTTTGTACCCTGTGCTTCTGCAGGTTTTCATTGAGTTCTATGGATTCTCCTACAGTCTGAAAACAGGTATAAGATGTGTACCCTGCCTCTCTCAGTCCTGCAGCAGAAAAGCTCCTGCCCTTTTATATCCCTGAACAGTAGGAACAATATAGTGGGTGCATAAAATTAATGACTAGACTGTAAATAATTTAATTCTAATTGGACTTGTTTATTTTTCTTTGTGTTACCCTAAGGTGGCTTTTCTAGTGTATCAATACAATATAAATAAACCCATCAAATCTAATTCCAATCCATAAGAAGAAACATACTACTGCTTTTGTGCTGGAGGGTATGTTTTGAAAAAAATGCAAAGAGAAGAAAAAAAGGTCTGACATTTTAGATTTGCACTCCCACACGCTTTCATATTAAATAATGTATAGGCAGCAGAATGTGTGGCCATCATTGACATGCAATCTGTGGTAAAATGGGACGCTGTATTAGCCATTATTTTAACCCACAGAGTCAATGATCACAATTAACCTCTTTTGAACTGAATGACTTACTGTAATAATTTTTTTCTTTGCTATAATAGTGAAACAGGCTTATTGTGAAGCCACTGGGAGCCATGATTTATCTTTGTAGGATCAGTTTAAGTAAATGTTTTACATATATACACTGCTCAAAAAAATAAAGGGAACACTCAAATAACACATCCTAGATGGACAGTTTGATTTCACAGAAGTTTGATTTACTTGGTGTTATATTGTGTTGTTTAAGTGTTCCCTTTATTTTTTTTAGCAGTATATTTATAAATTGCAGCTACAAGCTCCACATTCAAGGTTTCACATCGGAGGCTCTCAGACGTTTACAGACTAATTTTTAAATTCTTGGTTTTTGAGATTTATACATTTGAAACCATTCATCCACTGCCTATATGCGCTTACCTTTAAATCAATATTTCAGTCTTCATTGGTTGGAATGTACACAGAGCATAATGCTGCCACCACCGTGTTTCATAGCTAACTTGTTAAAAAGGCAGTATTATGTTAAGCTGACTTTTTTGAACTTATTCCCTCATCAACACATACCAGGAGTGTTTTGAATCTTTGATGCATGTTTAAGAAATCCTGTTATCTCCATGGCAACCATTCAGCTGTGCAAAACGCCTGGGTGGACCTATGCCCACCTTCGAGGTGCTGCTCCTCCTCAGAGCTCCAGTTCCCAAACTTCCCTGCTTTCAAGCTTCCTCATTACACAGCATCCCTCTCCCACCACTCCCCCACTCGGCTCCTTCAGACTAGCCAGCAACAACTAGCAAACACCTGGTGGGACTGGCTACTTCTCAGTGTAATGCTAGTAAAAACTCTTCTAAAATTACTAGAGGAGCAATGTCGTGATGACTTCCTGGAGGTGTAGTTTCAGAAATTTTGATTTTAATGCTGTTCAAATTAAAATCGAATTCATCAAATTTCTTTTAAGCCATATTAAATACACATAGAATTTTTAGAACAACTCAATGTAACATGGTTACTTGATTGTGCTACATCATGGCACTAAGGGCCTGGAAAACACATAATACTGACCCTTTAACTTAGCCATTTCTGTGATAAATATATTGATTGCAGGCATGAAGTAAAGAATAGTGAATGCTGAATTTTTTTTACAAAGCATCTCAGAAATATATTATTTTAAGGATGTGCATATTTTTGCAACAATGTTATTGGGTATTTTTAGATTTTTAGATAATTTCCTCTAACATGTTTTGTTTGTTCTTCAGCTGAATTGTAAAAATATGTAAAATTAATGCTGGAAAAGTTCAGTGATTATTTATTAGAGTCTATATCCTCTCCCATGGCGTGTCGACATTTGAAAGCTACTGTAAATTTTAGGATGGATTTTAATTTAATAAATAATGAGGAGAAAATGATGGTGGGTTGGATTCAATGTAGTTCACAATTAAATATGTTAGGTTGCTAACATCAACCTTCACTACACCAAAACCAACATCCTCTTATAACTTGAGCCAGGAGTAAGAATATCTAAAAATAAATAAATGTGAGGCGGGGGACAAAGGTCACTTTTGAAAGGCAAAGAAAAGAAATGTGATTCTCTTTTCTTTCCAAAAAATTTCCCTCAAAGCAAGCATCAACAAATGGAACAGGGGACAAGCGGGAAGAAAAACTCTTCATTGAATATTCATTAACCGGTGCCTAGGTGTATACATGGCTCTTAACCACTCTTGTTTATGACTTAAGGACTTGTAGTACTGACCTTAGTTTAACACAGCAGCAGATACCAAATTAACCTCTAGCCTCCACAGGGCTAGCCATGCCCTGCTAACAAGCAACCTGTCTAGACACACAAGAAGTACTTTATGATTCCACCTTTCACAATCCCCCCTCTTTCTCCAGGTCTCTCTCTCTCTCTCTCTTCTTTGTTTCACCAGTACCTCAGCTCTCCACCTTTCTGTCTCCACTAACACAAACTGGCACATCCTCTTGCCCTCTATCCTCTTCTATTGTTCTCCTCACCATTTCATCCTTGTTTACCCCCCTACACTGTTTTTCATGTACCTCCCAAGCTGTGCGGTGTTTGGGTCATGCACTCTACAACCTGGGTTTATTAGAGAAAAGACTTTCCTTTATCCTTCACAGAAATGCTGTCAGATACCATAATAATAAACCATAATAAACAAAACTAAATTATATTATTGCTTCTTGGAGGTTAGGTTTTTAATCATTAAAATGAGAAATCATATTGTAATGACATTTATTTAAAGATAGCCTTTACGTTTTTATGTCAAAATGTAAGACAAAATGTTTTCTACACCCCTAAGCACTGAAAATATGATCATCAATCAATCAGATGAGTCTAATATTATTTCACTACTACAGTAGTTTACCATTGCTGTAGTGAGATCAATATTATTATCATTATTATGCAATATATATTCTGTATGAGTAAATTTGAGGGAGGATTTAATAAGCATTACATTCTACTTATAAAGAATAACTTTATATTTTGAGCAAAATATAAAGTTATTCTTATGTCCATTTATTAATCCTATTTAATGTTCTTCCTATTATTTTTTATTATTATGTTTTTACATTAACTCGAAAATAATGAGTAGTTATGGCAATTACAAAATCTACACAAGTTAAAATTAAAAGATTGTTTTTCAGTAATATAATATATCTTCCTCGATCTGTACTGACATGTTAGTGTCCTGCTGGATGACTATAATTACAATAATAATATATGGTAAAAATGGAATTGTGTATACTATGCCAACAAGGCAAAAACCCCTACACTGTAAACAAAAAAACCTGAATCATTTTCTATGATATATTTGAGATGAGTGTTCTTCTGCAAATTAAGCTTTTTTTAAATTTTGGTTTTATTTTATCTCTATTCTAAACACCATATCATTCCTTCTTTGTCTTCCATGCCTGTCGTTTACTCAAATCTCAACTAGTCATGAATATCAAGTTAGTTTCCAGCAGCACGTATGTTTTGTTTTTGTAAATCGTGGATCCAAGCATGCTTCGCATCAACTTTGCTTTTTGAGATGATTGTCCTGGCATGGTTTCCGTACTTTATCCGCACCTGATTGGTTGATTTCACTGCACGCCGAACACAATCGTTTGTGAAACGTTTCGCAGGTAAAAAGGTTAACCAACATTTCGCTTCTGTTAAAAAGTTGAAAGAGGTTGTGATTTGTTAAGCAGCTGACTTTTCAGCCTTATTACGTGTTTAATTTACTTATTCGCATACCAACACTTTCATGTCGTTAGCTGTAGACGCTCTCATTTACGGAAGAGGTTAGCTTGTTAGCTTTATTAGCAGCAGCGACTAGCTTTATCTCGCCAAGACACTATTAAATACTGTAGTGTTTCTAATAGCTTCTGTGTATGTACTTTAGTACTATTGTTTTAAAGGCTTTTCTTGTGTGGTTTAACGTGTACACACCGCCGAATATGGGTGGATTACCTTTATCAATGCTAATGCTTAATTGTTGAGATAAACAAACCTTTACATTGTTTGTTTCGACCCAGGTTAGGTGAAGATGAGTCTCAGAAAACAAACCCCCAGTGACTTTCTGAAGCAGATTATCGGCAGACCCGTGGTGGTCAAGCTCAACTCGGGCGTTGATTACAGAGGTACGGCAGCTCCCATGCTGAAATTCATTATTATCCCGATGAACAAAAATGAATGGAATAGTCTTCTTCCATTAAGTAAAGTGCAATCTGTATAACTGCTGCTGTTTGTCGCTGTGCAGGTGTTCTGGCCTGTCTGGATGGTTACATGAACATTGCAATTGAGCAGACAGAAGAGTACGTCAACGGGCAGCTCAAGAACAAGTATGGAGATGCCTTTTTGAGAGGAAACAATGGTAAGGATGTATATATATTTTTTATGAATAAAAATGTATACAGTGACTTTTGTAATTGCTGTCAATGAAAAGTACATTTCCTAGTCAATTAATTTTGATTTAAAAATGGTAAATTTTATGAAAACCGAAAACATTTTTGTCCAACCATAATGTTAGCTTTGTGCCCTGGTCAAAAATAAGATAAATTGTATTTTTTGTATGGTCCTCTTGCAATATTATTATTTAGTCTAGAATATTGGGAGTTGCTGCCAATTATGATGCCACAAATGCGGTAATTGATGAAAAACACCTTTGATAGAAACACATCTGAGTATAATAATTTGAGGATACAGAAACTTTGAAGTAATTTTTTTTATCTTGATTCAAACACTTGGTTAAATTCATACAGAAAGAGGATAAAAAACATGTTTTTTTTTTTGTTAAATCATCCAAACAGCTGAAAAACGGATGTAATTGAGATCTTACATTGTAGATTTACATGAACCAAGGTTTCTAGACATCTGAGATGACTAAGAGCTATTTCTCATTGGTAACGCCAAGTTGGGAATCACACTTTATCTTTTTTGGACACATTGACAGAATAATTTCATAGCAGTTTACTTGAGGTAAGTAAGACAAACTCAGAAATCCTTTAAAGATCTGTTTCTACAAACTCAGTTTTAGTCTAGAGCTGAATACAGTTATTTTGTATTTTTCAACTAAAGCATAGGAATAGTTTGACTGAATCCCTTCTGTCCCATTTTGACGTTCGACTTTATCATGAACTCTCAGGTTTATAGACGAGTGAAACCTTTCTGGGCTATAAGTAGATGGAGAAACTAATTATGTATGGTAGTGATACAAAACACTCAAATGAAACTGCAACATCTTAATTAGCCAACTGTAAAATTGAGCTGATTAAATGCTAATTTTTGCCATTTACCAGCAAACTTTGGTAATATTGTGACTAGATGAGAACCAGAGAAGACTGATCACAACACAGCTCTGGAAACATTCAGTGTTTTGAATGTTTTTATGCAAGTTTTAGAAAGTGATCATGGTATGTTGTAACAAAGAATTTTTTTTCTTATTTTAAACATGAAAAGTAACACATTCTGAAATTAAAATAAAAATTACAGAAACTTGCAATATCTTGGGGGGATTTTTCTTTAATATTTGCGATTACCAAACATTATAGATTTATCCGTAATGATCAAAAATGTTACCGCTTTTATTGTGTTTTGTCTTTGATTTAGTGCAGCTTGTTGATGCTTTAGGTTACCTTTGTCTAAAAGACGTGTTTTTCTAGTATAAAATAGTTTGGAATTGATTTATGTTATTGTTGCTACAATGGCTAAACACTCTTTTAACTACAAGTTTAAGGATTTTACTATTTTAATTCAGAATGATGATTCTTAACTGATGTCTGCATCCTCCCTTCTGCCTGTGTGAATGTGAATCATGCTGGTGAGGAGCATTTACAGTCTGTAGGTAGGACTATTTTAGCCACAGTGGAGCAGCTGGTTAAATGTAGATTTAAGGTATGAGCAGAAATAACAGCCTACCTGTCTGCTGTTCAGAACAGCAGTCAGGACGACCAGAACTGTGATTTTAATGTCGGGCAGTCGCAGAGCTGTGGGTCCCACACATTTTGTGGTCGGCTTCAGGAAGTAAAGGGTGGGAGTGACTTCAAAGACGAGAGAGCATCAGGAATCAATTGTTGTTTAGAACACTGTTTTTATAAAACAAGCGCTTTTTTTTTTTTTTTTTTTTTTTTGCCTTTTGGTCGGACTTTGGATGGGCCACCCAAACTGGCTGCATATTTGGGGTAATGGCAGGAATGTTGGTGGTGAAAACGGAACTGAAACAAGACTCTTCTACTAGTTTTGAGCTGTTCTTGTGGAAAAGCACTCTTTGAAGCAAAATCTTGTTAAATGACTAAAAAAATGTTTTAAAAGCTATAAACTTGTTTTTTTTCTTTTCTCCTGCAGTTCTCTACATCAGCACCCAGAAGAGGAAGGTGTAGCACAAATCTTTTTTTAATTGTTTATTTTGCTTTAGAGAGTGACTTTTTGTGGTTTTGTAAAGTTGAAATGTTCTACAAATGACAAGTTGATAAATGACGGATTTCATTTACATTTTCACACTGATATGACATTAGAAATAAAATTATGTTGAATGATTTGTGTAAAGTTGTTTGTGTTTCACATGAACAGTAGGTGGTTATAACATTTTAATAACATAAAATATTTTTTATTTTTTGGTCATTTGTTTAACTGTAGCACTCGCCAAATGTAATGGCACCCCAGGTAAAAATGAGTAAAAAGCCTTGCATATGTGAAATCCATACCCAATTATAGTTTAACAAACTCCACGTTTGTGAAGGTAGAACAGCAACTAGTTAAATGTATTTTTTGGACATTATTTTCAAAAAACCTGCTTGTGTGAAAACACAAATATCACATTTTCCTGCAGTTTAACAATCAGCTTTAGCAAGAAAAGTTGATTCCTTGGGGTATCTATCATACAGCAGGAAACGATAGATGAGAAGTTTCTAAAAACTCATTAAGTTAATTATAACCAGAGGTGGGCACTGACTAATTACTATTTAGTCAGTGATAAATAACATTTTGTCATTTTGTAAAGCAAGTTTTGTTACACTATCCTTTTTACTTTTACTTGAGTTATGTTTCTAGGAAGTATTGCTACTTTTGAGTGAAATTTCTGAATATGCACTGATTGATTTCAAAGTATAAAGAAAACAAAAATAAAAAAACGTGTGATCCACCTACAGTTAAAGCTGAAGTAAGACTTATTGTTTTTTGGAAAATATTTATTTTTCTAACATTTTCTACCTTCTGTGTATTTTGGTACTGGAAGTATTGTGTTCTGACATGGTTAGGGTTCTGCCTGAATCTTATTTTATAAGCATGTTATTTGTATTTTTCCCATTTTTCCCTTTAAAAATCTGTACATAACTACATTTTTGTCTGGGTTTTTAAATTTTAAATCAGATGTTCGGATCAGTATTTGAGTAGCCTTTAAACTAGATGTTTTACTAGAGTAATTTCTTTGACCGTTTTTGCTTTTGTGTAAAAATTACTTGACTATAACTTTTGGCCACTGCACTCAAATCTGATTACAACAGCACAAAATGCTTCAGTTACTTTTGAAAAGCAATTATTTTCCCCACTAACTGTACTCTAAGGGTAGGGCAGTTTTTTCATTGTCAGATGATTCTGCTGCAATAAAAGATGAACTTATTATATTTTACACATCTTTTCCCAAGCTGCCAATAAGTGTAGCTGGCACTATAAATAACCCCCCTTGGCGAATCGTTGAAGCAAGCAGAGTCCTGCATATTTTTTCACACTGCCTGGAACAGATTAGAGCATAATATTATAATTTGTAATCCACAATGTGCCAGTTTTATAGCTGATCTCTTTTTCTGGCCTGTAGAAACCATAACAGAGCTGTCTCTAATAATGAGTTTTCAAGCAAAAACCCAGAATTTCTTGTTTGAAACTTTTACCTCCGGCCTCAATCAGAGCTTTTCTGATGTAACCCAAAGTGGTCCTGCAGCTTTATTTGATCTGTGCATACACATGGACGGAGTTCAAGTAATGTGATGTAGAGTTGGAAGTAAATTGTCGGCCAGGTAGTATGATGGAGCACCGCGGCATAGTGGAGTAACCTGTTGCTCTTCTTAATGCACCTTTACTGACAGATCCAATATGTACCTGTGACAGAAAGCATTTCTCAAGAAAGCAGATGTATATTAGAGAATAACAAAGAGAGCGACTGCAGGACTAATCTATAAATGGTGCCCCCTGCAGGCTGCATTAACATGTAAACGGATCTGTTAGATCGACTGCCCTTGCCCTCTGCAGCAGCCTTCAGAGGTTTGGTTCTTTTAAAACGACTGAGCACACGGGGCCACCTTTTCCTTCTTTTTTTTTTTTTTTTTTTTTTTTTTTGTCTTCGACTCTGGTCAGGTTCTGTTTGCTCGGTCGGGTTTGGAAATCAATGCAGCAGCATATGCAGGGATTCATTTCAGCTCAGCCCATGGTTATTTCGCAAATAAGTTCAAAAGCAGCATCACCTCATTACACCGAGATAAAAAAAATTGTAACAAATATGTGATTCATTAGATTGGTAATGAGAGGGAGCCGCATTGTAGATGCAGCAAGGGCAGTTAATTTCCTTCCAAGGGTGGATTTTTTTTTTTCTTCTTTTTTTTTTTTTCTATTTTTGAGAGCCTTGTTTTCCAACCTGTGCATGCGCACTCTGGCCCCTGGAAGGAGACAAAAGGCTGCCAAGGTCAGGCCTGATTTGAGAATGAAGGACGCGTTATTGATCAAACTCCGCCGAGCTGCAGCTGTAGAGAAAATGTTAGGGGGCGGAGAGGTGATTGAGCTGCTGTATACACACACACACACACACTTACACACACACACAGTGGCACTGAGTGATAGGTCCACAGAAAGGAAGTGTGCACGCTGCAACACACAAAGAACCATTATGGCACCTAGCGAGGGGTTAGCGCAGACAAATATTTACCCACTGGAATCATAATTGAGCTGCAGGCTGTGTGGCCTCAACGGGAACCAAATTATTATGATTCACACACATGACCTCGGAGAGGATATGCAATTCAGTGCTTCTTTTTGGTAATTAAAAAACTTTTATTGCAGCTATTGCTTCAGCATTTTTAGTAATACATTTAATCTAAAGCACTGAAATAAAAAAAAAAGACTTTTTTTGTTGTTTTGTTTTGCAGCTTAGTGTGTGTTTCCTCGCTTATCAAGGATAGTTTGTGCTGAGTTGGGGTCTCTGCTTCCCCCCTGAGCGGGCTGGGGGAGGAGGATGCTGCAGTGGTTCACTGCTGACGTACGGAGGAGAGTGATGGAGCGGAGAGGACAAAAGAGGATAGAATAGGTGACAGCCTTGTTATGTTTGGAGAAAAAGGCAAAAAAAAGAAGAGAGGGGGGGGGGTCAGCTTTAAGTCTTACAGCACCACCATCTGCCTGAGACACAAAACTGCAGGAAGGAAGAGTTAAGAGGAGCGGAGGAGGATGTGACCCTGACTGATCACTGCAGCATGACTGTCTAGCCTCTTCACAAGGGATCAAAGGATGACAAGGACAACCGGTGGTGGGTTTTTATGTTTGCCGTGTTCCCATTTGGACAAGGACAAATATCTGCCTTCTGTTAATGCAGATCTATTCAGAGTGGATATTATCATAAAATGATTTTTACCAGGCTTTAAAAAAGGAGGATGCACACATTTATATTGAACAAATTAATCTTCCTCTTGATTTGTTTTCTGCCATGTACAGCATTTACAGTTTTTATATTTATTAAAAAAGGACATAAATGTGACAAACATTAACTATATTGTGTCATGATTTTATAGGCCATATTCAATTGATGTCAGAATTTACCAGGGAGAAAAGTTTTAGCTTCAGACTCACTAAAGAATCTGGTTAAAACTTGATCTAACCAGGTTCTAACCAGGTTAGAATATCACGAAATTAGAATATAATCCAAAAGTTAAATTCCCTTCAGATACAGTTATATTGAAAAAAATTAGAATAATCTGATGAGGCTCAATTGTCAAATTTAAAGTACCTTTTGAAAAGAAACTAGACCAAAAGTACTTGGTAAGATTTTGTGTTTTTGCATTGATTCTTTGTCTCTCTTTTGAATCAAATGTCTTCAGTATATAACTCTTATTTGTTGGTTATGAGCAGCTGTTTGTTTGTGCATGTGTTGTTTTTTTATGATCCTGACCGGCTCTAACCTCTGCCTGACAGTCTGTCATGTGCTCAGGACGTAAACGATGGCCGTGACCTCTCATTTTGTGCCTTTGCTTTCACATCCTGCAGAATGGGTCAGAGGTCCGGCTGGGTTTCAGCAAGATAAACAAACACCTAAGGAACAGTGTGGCTGTTAAAGTAATAAAACAGACCTGTCTATTTTTAAATTGATTGAATCTCCATCGGTTTGGATTCGTATCCAAAAATAAGGGGAAAAACGCCTTACTTATATCTTCAAGGCTTGTGTGTGTGTTGCCCTTCTTTGTTTCTTAGATCCTCAATCCAAGTTAAAATCAGATGGTTGTTTTGATCCTAATTGAGTGTGAAGGCCTGTGGTAGCCCGAGCTGCTGTGCAACTCCTAGGCTCTTTATTTAGCCCCGGAGGACACTCAACCTCAGCCAAAAATGTGACCCTTGACCTTGTTATCTGGAAAACTTCTATTCCCAGCATGGACAGGAGCTTCTGTGATTAATCTTGGCTCCGAATGGCAGCTTGATGCAGATGGTAAGGTTAGAAGAGGGTAACTAGGTGCTCCTTCTGAAGCAACAGAGCTGTAAGGTTTCACTTCACGTTGTTGTGGACATTCACTGACTCACCAAAGACTGAGGCAGGAAGAGACTCGAACGTTGCGCTCCACGTGAGTCCTTGAACTTCGACTAGAAAAGACTTTGCAGCTGTCCCACAATAGTAGGCTCTATTTTGGAAACACACTGAGTTGCCTACGAATGTTACCCGTATTGTCTTATTGACCGTGACCTGATCCAGTTCAGCCTGTAGGGCCAGGGACACAAAGCACACTTCTCAACACAGAGAGTGAGAAAAAAATGAAAGTCAGGGTCAGGGTTGTATGGCGTTTCTCTTTCTAGAGAAAACTGAATAAATTTTATTGGCATAAACACTTGAGAATTCAAATATGGAGTAAAATGTTACAATATTTTGCAAACTTAGTGGTATCCCTTAGTGGTCTAGTATGTTAGTACACTTGAAACAAAACTTACAAGTGACTTTTCGGCAAGAAACACGAGCCTGTTTTATGTCAACAGTTCCTTAATATTGACAAAAAGTACTTCTTCCATTGGCAGTCGATTTCTTTTATAAGAAGGCATTTCTCCCATGTTATAAGAGAAATAATTTGCTAGTGGAACGACTACTTTTTCATCAATATTAAAAGTTATACATTAGTTTTGTTTTATTTCAAGTGTACTAAGATATTTCCACTACAAACTAAACCAACATTCCTGGTAAAAATTGTGTGTTTTTACAGTGTAGTGCAGGAATATGAAGGAGCCATGTAAGGTTTTGCAGTTATCTTTCATTTTTCTTTCTTATATGAGGGATTTTGTAGAGAACTGTGTGATGTTCAGATCTTGGTTTATAACTTTTAACAATACTTGAAAGTTCTATAGAACTCTCTTTCTGATCTGTTTGCTGATCTTCTTGATGCTGGGTGTTCACTCATTTTACACACAGATGACTTTTGTTTACTGATTCAACAACTTGTCCTGGATTTTATTTTGTGGTATTCAAGTAAAGTAGGCTGAATACAAATGCATGCCACACTTTTCAGATTTTTCTTTATTTTCCTTCCACTTTGCAACTATGTACTTCTCTGTGTTTAAATCTGTTTCACATTAAAGTTCATGGTTGTAACATGGAAAAATGTGGAAATGTTCAAATGTGGTGTGGGTCGTTTTAGAAGGCGTGGTAAATTAACCTTGAGATGAAGTTGTTGTCCAGAGAGTTTCCACTTTGGTTACAAAACATAGCAGAACACTGAGTGCTCTGTAAAGATGTGTAACCTGTATATATTTCAATATATTAGAATTAGAATATTATTGAAAAGTATATTTATTTCAGGAAGTTTAACACTAAGTGAAACACATTGTACTGATTAATTAAACACAAAATTGGTGTTTTCCAGCCTTTATTTATGTTAATTATGATGATTTTCTGCTTATGACAATAAAAATGTGACATTTAGTAATGTAATAAAGTAAGAGTGCAATTTTCTTTCCCATAAAACAATAAAAAGAAAAGTTTTGCCCTTTTTGCTAAAGGATGGAATGCTAGATTTCCATGACATTGCAAAAGAGAAGACCTTCCAACAAAACTTTGACCAGAAAGGACCAGAAACTGAACACGTTTGAGCTTTAATTAATAAAAAACAAGGCTGAACAAAAGAGTTAGCATTAGTAACAGCTTTTGGATTCACAAAAGCATAAAATTCCCGTTCGGTTGCCTGTGAGCGAGGCTGAAAATGAGGTAAACATGTTGCTTAATAAAACATCAATCAGGCTTGCTTCAGAATCTCTGCTGCCTGTCCTGTTAATCAGCCAAGTCTCACCACTGTGCACAGGAGATTTGCATGAAGTACACGGTAACCCTGCATTCAGGCAGTTAACCTCCATTACGCCGCTGTTCCGAATGCCAATTTGTCTGCCATGCAAGGTATTATGGAGTGTTTCTGGCATGCACCCAAAATAGTAATAATGGTAATGCACGAGTCTTTTATTGTTGATTCCTCTCAGACCAACGTACCCGAGCGTCTGGCGTGTCACCGGATGAAATGATGAGGTGCTGGAAGCATTGAGGAGTCTGAAAATGCTTTTAGCATCACATTGCGCAGGATTTATTCTGCCTTGTTGAGTTATATGGTGTTTTGTCCTGTTTTTGTTTCTGAAAGTATTTTTAAAGGAAACCAAAGGTGGTCAGACACCAGCGTCAAGTTGTTTCCGGATCAGCTATCAATGAATGATTGGACAAATAAACACAGAGCTGTATGCCATATATATTTCTATTGATAAAATGAAATCATAGTCAGAGTCAAACTTATAATAATGAAAGTAAAATCCACTAAAAGAGATGTTAACCCTTCAAAAGTAGGACTTTTTATTTTTATTCTTTTCTTTACAGAAGCCATTTAAATAAATGAGAATATTTCTGAGAAGTTCATTTATTCCAGTAACTCACTTATCTCAGGGAAACATTATGCAGATTAATTTTACTCAGACTGATGTTTCCAAGCCTTCACATCTGTTAATTATAATAATTTTCTACTTAAAGCTGATGAAAACACAGCATTTGAGATTAGAATATTACATCAGACCTATAAAAAACCCCCAACAAAACACAACATTTTTACTGCAGAAATGGGACAACAGTCCAAACTTATTTAACCCTATTTAACTCTAACCCCCTACCCTCTGGCAGCTTTAGATTTAAAGTTTAAACTTTGATTAAATTTGTGTATTAATTAAACAAGAAAATAGACATTTTATTGCCTACAATACAGCAACATACAGTAAACACCTTAAGTTTAGTGCATGTTAGATCATTTAGCAAAGGATGTATCTGGAGCAATAAGAATATTTCTAACATCAACATGTTTCTGCTTGTCTTAACATGAATGCAGTGTGGGACTGTTGATCATGTTTTGGATTAACAAATTAATAAATTGGTTAATTTATCAATTAAATTGACCAATTTATTGGTTTAATTCAATGAACTGAATGTAAGCCAGTGTCACACCACTTCTTTCCATGAAGTGATGTTATGTTTTTAGTTGTTTGGAGATGGGGAATGTCTGACTGGAAGTGCCACTGTGGAAATGCCCGAGCAGCATGTGTGTGGTCCTGGAGTCCTGGGGGGAAGCTCTGTGGTTTTTGCCTGGGTTGGGGCTCAGGGGTGCAGCCTGACAGAAGAGTTATGACTCCAGCCCATCTCTGACCACCATGGAGGTCGTAATGACTCTACAATCCCGCGTTTTAAATGGCAAAGACACATTTACCCTAAAAGAAAATCTCTTCTGAAAGCACAGACACACTAATCTGAGTCAGGAGTTTCTGCTGCTGTTTATGTTGAGGGACAGCAAAAGTGTTAAGTTCATGATATAAATTTCCATTCAACACTCTGGGAACAACAGGCCATTAAAATCAAAGTGACTCTCCGCAGCGTTACACACACAGACTTTTTTTTTTTAACGCCAGTGTGTCACTTTGAGAGCTTTTAATGACCGTCATGGAAAGTGAAGGAGGATTTCTGCCTGTCTCTCTCTCTCTTTTACCCACACACACACACACGCACACACACACCTAGAATATAGAAATGTAAGGGTTGCAGGAGCAGCTTTTATAGGCCAAATGCATTTAAAGGTATACGACCCGAATGATGAGACATCTAATAAGCTTTTATGAAGAGCCAAAAGTGATGGGGAGAAGGGCTTTTAACTCTGCACACAAAATTAAACTTGGGACACTTTCTTACATCATTATTTTTCTTTTTGTTTATTGTGACAGCTGATGTCATATCCTGCTGAGCAGAAGAACATCTAACCTTCAGATTAACCGCGTAAAGTGGAGCTGTGACTGTCACTGCGCTATCTGGGCCACCGCCCCCCAGCTGAAACGGTTTTATGGTTTAGACACCTCCGCACCCCTTGTGCCCTCTTGTGGCAGGTAAGGGTGGTGGCGTCCGTCCCAGTCAGCCACACAGGCCTCTTTCTCCTTATTTTAATTGACCTGGATTTGTGCCTTTGCTGTGCTGTAAATGAAAAACCATGAGGCGCCTTGAGACTAAGAATCCTGTCAGCTTGGCCCTGCAGCAATTCCCACACCCCAAAATTGGGTCTCCCCTTTTTTCTTCTTCTTCTTTTCTTTTTTTCTAAATACAAGATCTCCTGTTTGAAGCTGAGTAGAAATAAAAAATTCAAAAGACCTGGTTGCTTAAAGGCCTTCCGATAAATAATTAAGAAATATGCATTTTGATATAATGGAGAATGAAGTTTTTATATGTTTGCATTAAAAGCAATAGGAAAACTATTATTTGCATGGCAGGGAGGCTTGAAAATGAGTTTGACTTGAATCATTACATCTCTAAATAAAAATGCAGTAATGCTTTCAGCTTAGTTTGAATTATTTTTTTAAAGCAAATAGAACAGGAACTCATTTTGGTCAGGTGTTATGAGAAGGAATATAATAATGCTGTTCGTGTCTCACAGGTAAATAATGTAAATATAATTAAAGCAACAGTTAAGACTTTATCTAAATTTAACAATATTCAATGATAAAATACTAATATCCTTGAAATAAAAGACAATAACAGTTATCAGTTATTCGTTTAAATCTGATACTTGAAGAAAATAATATTTCATTCCTACAAAATGTAACAGATTAGTCAGTATTTTCTTGGATGCTTATAGGACACCTAAACACAACAAAGTGTACAATTGTCAAGTGGGAGAAGAAATTGGTTAACAAATCATTTTTACAAAGAAAAAGCTGAACCGTGGTGTGCAGTGGACCCCAGGTATTCATGATTAAAGTGATTTATTTCCAAAATCATGGTTAGTGTTCTTTCAAAGGGGGTATTATGTAAAACAGACTATTTTTGAGTGCATATCTTGTTATAATATTAGTCCCTCATCAAAAACATACCTGGAGTGTTGGCTTCATTCTTTCATGCATGTTTGAGAAATCTTGAAATCTCCCATGGCAACCATTCGGGGGTGCCTAAACGTTTGCTTTCACAAAGCGCCGCCTTTGAGCTGCAGTCTCCAGCTCAGCTTCTGCTTCTCGAGCTCTTATCCCCGTCTCAGCTCCTCCAGACAAGCAGCAGCATTTAGCAAGCACCTGGTAGAACAACACATTAGTCAGTATTTTCTTGGATGCTTATAGGACACCTAAACACAACAAAGTGTACAATTGTACACTTTGTGTAGAGTTTGTGTGATGAGCTCTGTTGAGCTCATCACACAAACTCCTTCTGGTCCAGTTGAAGTCCAGAACTAAACTGAGAATCTGGAGCAAGGATCAATTTGTGGAGAAAAACGGGGAAAAACAATTCGTCATTAAATGTTCAAGGGTGGCAGAAGAGGTGACACTATGTTCTATTTTTATTAAATTGAGACAAAATGTGAAACATTTCACAGTGTGAATACTTAAGCAAGGCATCGTGAGGAACAGCTGTCTTTAACGTTGTTCATTACTGAAAATCTCTCCCCATCCCCTCATGAATCAAATACATTTTCAGGCCGTATGATTTTACTTGATGACTCATCAGAGGTTTCACTCTTCACATTAGAGACTGGTGAGAATTTTATGGCTTCCATATTGGACGAGGAGTGAATACGCTACACAGGGCGGCGACAGGAACCCGTCCTGTCCTTATAACTCATCCCCCCACGATGGCGGGAGATGGATTGAATTGTCTTTGCTCCGGGCCGGCCATGCCGGAGCTGAGGTGTTGTGTCTTTAAATGAATGTTCGTCCTAATTAAGCATCAGCAGCTCCTTGGACCAAGGGGAGGCAAGACTTCACAGCCATTAAATCAGGACAATGCTTTTTGTGTCACTGACTGTGCTGGCGTGACTTGCCCTGCTTCCCCTCCTCCTGCATCTTTTCCTCCCTCCTTACCCTCCTCACCCCCTGCCAGTCTCACAGCAGCTACGCAGCCTAAGGCTCCAAAAATAAATGATGGCTTCCCAAGTGCATGGTCAAGGCCAGTCGAGTTGGCAGGACTGGACGCTCCTTTGAAATTTGTCTCACTGGTGCGACCTCTAGTGGTGGATTTGGTTTACTACAGTTTTATTTCAAGATACAAAGAGGAAGGGAGGGGAATTTTTATTTTTTTTATGAAAAAGCTGATCATCTCTGGTTGTGAAGCTAAATATTATTGTTGAATACTGGACATTTCTGCTTGCATGCAGGTTTGTCTTCTCATATAAGCCCCATTATAGATAGAAAAAAAGGAGAAGTATCTTTTTGGTCAAAAATCTCAGAAAATTCCCAAAAGTGGACATTTCTTTTACTATTGAAACTCAAAAATTTCCAAGTGTTTTTTTTAAAAAGAACATTTCAGAGATTATGCTCAAAATGTTTTCAAATTTCAAAAATGGTTTTGACAGAAAAAACCCCCATCAATTGCTCTAATATGGTGTATTTTATTATTGTTTTAAAGAAAAGATAAATGTTGGTTGCATTGCAAACAGAATTAATCGTACATGTGTCTGTAATATTTTCTTTTGAGACACTAGATCTCTTATCAGGGAAGATCGAAAAACTATTAAGTTTTTTGATTTTTCGATTTAGTTTGATTGAACTAAATCAGGTTTGAGTTTTTTTAAACCATCTCTTATTGAGGTAATGCTTTAAGCTTCATTTCCCATTTCACCATCCACGCAATAATGTTAGCTGAAGACAAAAAAGACTTTGAAATTCAAACTGGATACATATGGCTCAGATGCATATGGCTGCTTGAGGCCTCCAGGCCAGCAGGTGGCTCCAAAAAGACAAATTTCAGAAAATAGAAATAGAACACAGAAGGCAATAAATTTAGCTCACGTTTAAATTCTTTGCAAAGGCTTATTAATAACTCATTTAAAAATATTCAGAAACAGAAGACCTGAGTGATCTGGAAGGTTGGTCCAACGACAAAAAGTTTTTAATGTATTTTGGTGCTAAGCCGTTAGTGATTTATTAGCAATCAGAAACATTTTAAGAACTTTTAAGCTAAGATGATGTGCGCCATTTTTCTAGTTTCAGTCAAAATGTGAGCAGCAGCATTGTGGATCTGTCTGACTGATATTCTAGGCAAATCTGTGAAGCTCTGCCTAAAATAATATGTTTCTGTTAGTTTATAAATTACTGAATGGTTTATCCCAAAATACTTTAAGATCTTCCAGACTCAGGTCTTCTGGTTCTGGTCGGCTCTTCATCCCCAGAACCAGAACCAAACATAGAGAAGCAGCATTCAGTTTTCATGTTCCACTAATCTGGAACAATCTTCCGTAAAGCTGCAAAACTGCTGAAACACTGAGGTTTCTTGAAAAATAACAGGAACATTTGAACTGCCATTGTTTTCCCTTACTTTGTTACTCCAATGTAATGTTTTGCTTGTTGTTTAATTTGCTTCTTCCAAACAAAGAGAAGCCAAGGCACATTTTTGTCTGACTTAAAATTTCCTTTGCAAAAAAACCCCCCCAAACAAACAAGGTTTAAAACACTTAAATTCATAATGTTGGTTTTAAATATTTGATTATAAAACATTCAAGATCTATTTCCGCACCAATAAAATCAGATAAACATGCAATAAATGTACAACACTATCTCATGCTAACGTATGTAGCACCTCTTGTGCCCTCTGATAGCCCAGGCGTGCTGCGCTGCAGAGTCAATGAAGTGGCTTCCGGGAAAGTTCTTTGCTCCCCTATTAATTTTACACACTCTGAGGGGGCCATATATATATTTTATCCATTTAATTAGTTCTGCTGTCTCTGAGTTGGTTCGATCTATTTTACTCTCCATGATACGGTCGGTCCGGTCACTCATGGAAATTCATCAACTATATGCATTGCATCTCTGAGGAGTTCTCAGAAGTTCATCCATATTCAGACTCTTGAGTTATTGTCGTCAGAGTCAGACACAGTGAACGGCCGTTTTCAGAGAAACAGAGGGCGATTTTTACTTCCATTCACGTATAGCTTTTTATTGACTTTGGCATCAAACACCATGAATAATAGCTCAGCCTCCTTAAACACAAATAAATGTTCACAGACACACAACTGGCGAGGGCCTGCGGCGTTTTAGCTCCAATACTTTGTGCAACATAATTCACTACATGTGCATCTTGTGAAATCTAATCAACCCATTTTAGATGATTTATTCATTTTAGCAAAAGTTATACAACTTTTATAGATGTTTTCCTTTTACTGTTCTGTGTATGTGTTGCTCAGCAAACGGCAGGGCTTTTACCCGTCATTGGACGGGCTGAATGTCCACTAGGGGGCAGGCTGACACTAAACATGAAGCAACTCCTGTTTGTGGAGGAATAAACGCACACAGAAATGTTCATCCAGTTTAAAGTTGAAATAATGTCTGTGCTGGTGATAAATATATCTTTAAAAAGAAACTGAATTAAAATAAAACATAATTAATTTTATTAACAATATAAAAAATTGAAATTGCATTAAACACAACAAGAAACAGCAAATTAAAGATGCCTGACTTTGAAAACAGGGTAACTTCTTTGGTCCATTGAGAGAAAAAAAAACAAATAGCTACATACTAATGAATGCTATTTATATTAACAAGAAAATAGCATTTCTCCAAACAAAATGTTTCCGATTTGCTCCAAAATTAATATATACATATATGAGATAAATATGGGAAAAGTTACTCATTTAATTTAAATTAGATCATTAGATTAAATTCATAATCAGTTTTTCTCCTCATCCAACTTTTCTAATATTTTACATAGTAAATCATATAATTTAACTCTTTTTATTATTTACTTTCATTTTTAGCTATTCGTTCACTTTCTTAATTAAGAAAATGGCAAAACTAATGTCCTCCAATTTATTTGTTTCATATTTTAAAAAAAAGACATGCTAAAATACTCTGATATATTAAACTGATGTCCCAATTAATTTTAAACGCTCATATAGTGCAGAGTCTAAGAGAATCATATTTGACTTGAAGTAAATTATAAAAGTTACAATGAATTTAAATAATCATGTGAAATATTGAAATACTGAATATTTGCCATTTTTGTTTTCGTAACTCCAGTAATTAAACAAGATTCTCCTCATTATTTACAACAAGATTAATAAAATTATTTGAACATCTGTCATCCTACAAAGCGATGGAAATGTTTTATCAGCTGGTGTTTTCAGAATATAAAGTCTCTTTTCTTATTTTACTGAAATAAAGTCTTTCTTCCATCTGTATTTTTGACTTCCCATTTGCATTTGGTCAAGATACTGGAAACCAGCAAGAAGAGTGGTGATTCTATTTCTAATGTCAAACGCAACTCACAAAGTGAAAAAATAAACATTTAATCGTCAATCTATTAATATTGCACAGTTCTGTTTAAGACACTTCAATATTTTTGTTCATATTTTGCTTGAGACTCTCTTTGAAAATGATGTTGATCGACATCTGTTCGGCTTTCTGACCGTCTTTCTAAGTTTTTTTGGACTTTTTGTGAGTTTTTCCACTAATCTCTAGTCCATTTTAAAGGAAAGGAAATTGGATATTGAAGAGAGAAATAGAAACTAGCATTTTAATATCTATCTGTCTATCTGTCTGTCTGTCTTTTCTTGAAGGATATAAAGATTAGGGTGATGGTAAGGAGGTTTGGAGCTCCTCATCAATTTAATTTACGAGTGAAAAGCTCGTAAATTAAAAGTGTGAAAAGCTATAAAAAAATAATAAAATGTAACTAAAAAATATCCTTTTTTAAAAACTGATCCTCTTTTGAAATTGTTTTATTGTCTTTTAAGGAATACTTGTCTCATTTTCTCTTAGAAATGCTTTTCTTGGTTTTCTTGGTGACTGAAAATAATCTTAAAACTACATTTGCAAGGAGCTTGAAAAATTGTAGCTGTATATATCTATTCATTTATCGAAATACAACCACAAAGTTAGTGTATTTTAATATGATGTTAAGTGATAGACGAAGCATGAAGTTTTTATAACTCAACCATGCTTTAATTGTTGCAACAAATTTCCCCCGATTTGTCAGTTTTGTTTGTTGGTCTTCTTGTTGCTGATTCTTCACTAATATTCACATAAAAACCTCTTAGGCCTCAAGAGAAATTATTATTAATTAATTATACCGAGCTCAAATTACACACAGGTGGAGTCTATTTTTCTGAATTCAGTTGGTCACATTTTAATGTTTTAGGGGTCACAAAATAAAGGGGGTTGATTATGTAAAAAATACATTTTTCAGATTTTATAGAAGTTTTTGAATAAATAAATTCTTCTTTTACTATTTCTGTGTTGGACTAATACATAAAATCATGCATACCTATTTGTAAGGCGCTAACTGCAAAAAATATAAACTTTTACCAGATATCAGTGGTCGATTTTCTAGGGCAAATATCTTATTACCCTTGAAATACGACAAACTAACTGACGAGCAAGACTTCTGCAAAACATGAGTGCTTGTGTTAAGTAAATAATTCCTTAATAAGTTAACAAAAATTATATGCTGAACTGGCAGATTATTTCATTTACAGCAGGATATTTTTCCTTAGTGAAATTATCTGTTAGTATAACTATCCCTTTTCATTATTCTTAAGGAATTCTTGATTTAACAAAGCTTCTATATTTTGCTGAAAAGTTTCTTATCAGTTAGTTTTGTTTTATTTCATGTGTACTAAGATATCTGTATAGAAACTAGACCAAAAATACTTGGTAAGATGTTGTGTTTTTGCAGTGCTCTATGTTACTCTATGGATTATGAAAGGTTTTTGCTGCTTGAGCTGGTTTCCTAAACCAGGATTAGTTAATAATTTATAACATCTTGTTTGTTTCTAGAAATTTATCAAGAACTAAAGCAGTAACAAATTTAAAGTGATGTTTTCAAGCGTTGAGTGACAGCGTCTCTATTTTTCGTTCTTCAGCTTGAATTTCACCTGTGTTTCACACTCACACCTTGCAACAAACAAGCCCTATATGTGTGTGTATGTGTATTAAATATCTGTAGTGTATTACAGGTGCTAATACACCACCCAGCAGACAACACAGTGAAGTCCTTAACAAGCTGTCAGGGGCCACAATATTGTTCTCTCCTGCAGCAGCGGTGCCATGCAGCTCCAGGTCGGGACACTCTTTGGTCCAACACACACGCAAACACACACAAAGCCGGGTCTGCACTCGACTTCGCACTTGTAGCCCCTGTGCACACTAAAGCAGCTAATAGGCGGCAGTGTTGTAGCTTAATGGAAGTGCAGAGAGAGTCCTGCTGTTGAGGTAGATAGGGCCCTCTGGGCAAAAACACATTAACCCATTTGGAAGGCGTGAATTCTGGATGGTGTTATTAGCAGAGAGTCTGAGCACCTTGAGCCGAGGCCGCTCTAATACTCGGTTTGAGTTCTGTGCTGGTGTGACACAAGGAGGAAGGCGGTGTGAGGAGAATAGAAATTCTTGTTTTATACTCGACTGTCTCCACTAGAGCAGGATGCCTTAACATGATCCAACTCTGTGGTGAAAATCAGAGGGGAAAGAGAGAGGAGGGGAAAAAAAAAAACAACTTCACTCAGTACTTCATTAGCAGGAAGCGTTTAAAACTGCAGTCTGTAACTTTTATGAAAAGTGATTTCATAAATAGTATGGTACGAGACAGATAATCTGTGAAAAAAAATCAAGTTTCTCTGCCTTCTTTCAATTCCCCCAGTGCTAACTACAAACAACCTACCAGAACTAGGAGGTGGGCCTTAGTGCTGTCAATCATACGCATATTCATCTGCTTATCCCCCCTTCTCTGCGTGTCAGCAGGGAAACACCTCAAAAAACATGCAGGACAAATATCTGAGGACCTGGATTAAAGGGGAGTTGTTATGCAAAATTCTCATTTTGCATGTTTTATATTTCCTTCTGCCCCCCAAAATGCCCAAGCACTTAAAAAAGCCACCTAGTGGTTTTTTGGGGGGTGTTTTTGGCAATGAGCAAATGTTTTTAGGCGTATTTAAAATGAACTGTTATAAAAACCTCCTGATTGTTGAGTTACCTTCAATGGGCACTGCACTGTTACCTAGCAACGCCCGCTGAGTTCAGCCTGTTTGATCAGCTGATTTAGAAACTACCTGTGGCATCCTTGTTTGTTGTGCAGGAGGCTCTACTTTTGCTTTTCACAGATGCACAGTTGCATAATTGAGCATCTGTTTGCAGCCATTTTCACATGAGAATGTAAACATTAATTTGGGGGGCATGGCCAGCACCAGCTTACTTGGATTTAAAGTGACAAGATGCCCTTTCATCCTGAAAGGAGATCAAAATAGGCAGAAATGAGCAGAATAAAATCTCAATAACAGAGAAAACCTTTCTGCAAAAATAGACCAATCCTAACCCACTGAAGCAAGAAACACCTTTAAGAAACAGTGGTTTAAGTTAAAGGATATTCATGTGCTAGAATGGTCCAATCAAAGTCCAGTTGTAGGTTTGGTTGAGAATATGTGCCAAGATCTGAAAATTGATGTCCACAAATGACCTCTGTTCAAAAAGATTAATTCTTGTAGAAACCACAGACAGACTGGTTACAGTATTACAAATGTAGAACCGCATTTAAAATACGTTGTAAATGCGGTTATACAAAGTATTGACTCTAGGGACCTGAATATAAATTCACACCACACTTTTCACACTTAAAATAGTGAAAAGAAAAATGGAAACTATTGTTTTCTTTCCATTTCACAATCCAACACTACTTTGTGTTGGTTATGAAGATAAAATTGTAATAAAATACACTGATGCTTGTGGTGGCAGCACCCACAAGATGTGAAAACTTTCAAGGGGTATGAATACATCCTGAAATTTGCACAAAACGCTTTCAAGAAAAAAAGACGTCATTATGCAGTTAATTGCACTAATTCTTCCCAATTAGCCAATTAAAACTAATTACAGTTAAGCTTCAGCACAATAATTTCCATAATTAACCATTTATCAAATCTCCGCCCTACGGTATTCCTTGTAAGAAGACATCCAGGCAGAGAAGAGGAGGGATTTATCCAATTCTTCCCGACTCTGAAGGCCAGGATCCGCAGATAAAATTTAATCCCCCTTTTTTTCAGATTGTGTAGTTAAATCATCACTTAATATTAATTTTTTGGATATTCTGAGTTTAATGCCACTTGCACAGGATGCCTTTGCAGAGGTAAGCTCAGGGTCATCTGGGCCCTGTTTCTCTCTGCCACACGCAACGCTCTTACCTCTATTGTACCTCAGCATTATACACTTTTAGTAAGATTCTCCAGTTTCACAGTGTGAGTCAATTTCGTCAAGTTGTACATTATTAAAGGGCAGAAATTATTCATTGAATATTCATTATTTATATTTGTACAAGGCACTTGTCCGCAGGGAGCAGGTCTCATTTTCAGCCTCGTAGTTTGTAAACAGCCAGTCACAGAACTGACAGTTCTTCTGATTTCAGGAGACAGCCCTGCTTATGGAGAGTGATGCCTACCTTGAATTCAAATGGAAAAGCCGTTCAATTTTTAATATCTATTTTTTTTAAAGCAGCATTTGCATCGACTCGCTCTCAGAATCCTCTGCTGCCGCTGGTGTCCCTCTCAAATGGACAATTAGGGCGTGCAGGTGAGCTTCAAAGTGGAAATAATGGAGAAGAAGGGAAAAAAAAAACACATCTAGGCACACATTGGGAAAAGGATTTACTTGCTTTCGAAAATAAATGGGAAGAGGAATGAAACAATGTAACTTAGCCTGACCTTTTTGCAACTGAAGAAGAATTATTAATGAGAGATTAAATAAATACATTGAGATCTCAAGAGGAATGAAATCCTTACGCACTTCAAAAACATTCAACATAAAATAATGTTGAAAGAGCTTAAAAGTGTTGACAAGAAAATGAATAAATCAATCAAAGCTAATGTAGATCATTTATGGCAGAGCAGCATTGTTTTTGTAACAGAATGCTTCAAACTTTGTTATCCATAATAAACTAGTGATAAAAGCACTGAAATAAATGCTTCAGTACATTCACTCAGGATTTAGAACATTTCTCCAAGTTTAAAAAAATGGATGTAATTAAAGTCTTAAGTAAATTCTGCTTTACCTTCTTAGGTGTCAAACATATTAATAGTAATATATCACATGCTGTCTCCCTAAAAAATAAACATGAGGTAACAAAAGATTTTTCTTATGTACTCCTCCAAATGGGAAATACAGAGGAACATTTCATTAATGCAGTTGTGTGCTGACCTTTTATGTACATACATGTTAATCTACATATCTTCAGACAGAGCAATAACTACTTAATGGTGGTGGTAGTGGTATTGTGATGGTCCAAAATGAACCTCCAAAATAACATAAAATTAAGTTGTTGCAGTGTCCTAGTCAAAATTTTGACATAAATCTGATTGCAATGTCCTTAAACAGCATTTAAAAAGCAAAACCATCCAATGTGGCTCAACTGAAACAAATCTGAGCAGAAGAGTGGACCAAATTTTACATCAAATTTGATCAATTTTGATGTAAAAGACTCCCTGGCACTCATACATACATACCTGATGTCAGCTGTCAGTAAAAAACAAAACAGAAAAGAGCTAATACATTGGTTGATATATTTAGATTAATTATCCCAGACAGAGGAATGTTTGGTGAACTTCTGCATACTTGCACAGAGAAATCATCAGTATACTTTAGATATTTTGGAAAAATGGAAGCTATTTTGTAACAATAAAGTACATTTTTGTTTGCATCTTTACCTTATCAAAAACAAGCAAGCATTTTATATAGATTAGATTTATTTTTTATAGGCAGACATGAAAAAATAAAATAAACACATATTAATGGATCAATATTCCACAAAAATGGTGATTTATCAGTTTCAACTCCACACAGACATAAAGCAAAACCCTTATCTAAATTAAAAATGCAAAAACAAACTACAAAAACTCCGTGTTGTGAGAAATCTTCATGAAAGACAAATATGTTCAGTTAAGCATGTAACTCATTTGTTATAATTGAGTGTATTTGATCAAATAACAGCATCATCAAAGACAAAACAAAGGTTCTGGGTGAAACTTTTATCGCAGGTCTTCCCGCGTTAAAATAACTCGGAGCAGACAGACGACCCGCGTCTGTTAGCCCGCACCTCCATGGCGCGTCTGTTCAGCTGGCGAGTTTGAACAAAACCCCTTTTCAAGGGGAATAATGTAGAACAACATCATGTCAACTTTAGGATATATTTATATATTTCTTTGTGCCCGCATTAATTTTAAAGCGGCGTTTTAAAGTGGAGCGAAAGGGAACGCCGCGCTCCAGCCGAGTTGGATGGCTATGCAAATGAACGAAGCAAATGTCAAAATGGCATTGAAGAATTGATGAGGACAGAGAGCGCTTGTCTTGATTGCGAGGCATGTGGATGACTGAGAGGACAAGTGAGTTTCATTTTTAAAGGAAAGTTTCACGCTGCTATCATGGCAGCCACTGTGACTTGAAGATAAATTTTAATGCCCCCACTCTGACGAATTCTGTGTCACTCTCCTTCTCTTTTCTCTCTTTTTTTTTTTCTAAGCGCCCATTGCCATCTCCTTCCCCAATATGCGATGACATCCGAACAGTCACATGTGCATGTGGCGCACCAGGACCCAGAAAGCCTCTGCACATGGAAAAGAAAGATGGAGGGGGGGGGGGAATCTTTATAAAAGATTCATCACAACTGTCTCTAATCCACTACTGCATTGTCAAGGAGATGTTATAAAGCACACATTGTAAATGGATTCTTCCTTCACTGACTAAAGTCATTTCAGCAGAGGGATGTGGAGGGGTGGGGGGTTGCTGGGGCGACAGGGGGCATCCTTGTGTGGCACCAGACAAGTACATAGTGTGAGCAGATGAACGGCGCTCTCTGGGACTGCATTACTACCTGTCCCCAGTGCTGCGCTGCGACTCTAATGTACAAGCTGGCCACATTCTCCTTGTCAAGGCCTTGACGTGCACATCAAAAATTACCCGAGCTAAAGTGACAGCCTGCTTTCCTTTCCTCCCCCCACACTAACCCCTCTCTACAGCCCACCCTAGTCTCCAATCTGCCGCAGGAGCAAGTTTTGAAAGCCAGCACTGCCAACGCCACTGCAGCGGCAGGCACTTTATTTATTCCTCACCGCAGGCGTGCCGAGGTAAAACAATATGGATGGCACTGTGGAAGCTCATAATATTAGCTTTAGCTGTAGGCTCCTGGCCATAAATATCACACGGCCTCATGAAGGAAAATGATTTTGAGAAGATTTTGAGCAAAGGTCTAAACTGAAACCAAAAGAAATGGCAGATGGGGTGTCACCGTCTTCCTTTCATCTTTTATCAAATCACCCTTCCATCCTTGCAGCGCAAAGTGACATAAGTCTCTCATGCTTTTAGTGGCACTTTGAAAAATAAGACCTCAGTGAAGCAAAAATAATCACCCTTTCCAACACTTCACTTCATCTGCTGAAGCTCTTCGCTCCTCCATTTCTGAGCTTCTTCACTCACATACGATCATATTGGGGATTACTTATTTATTTTCCGCCTGTTGGAGGGTTGTAATAAGAAGAAAGTGACAAGACGGTGAAAAGGGAGCGACATCCTGCCACTAACATGCATCCAAACATCTGCGGAAGATTTGACGCGTTTTGTGCCACTTTGATCTGTTCCGCTGTCTAACTTTCACTTTACCGAAATCATGACGCTTTATGATCTTTTTAACGCTGTGATTATGTTGATTTACCTCTGCATGCCCCTGTTCCAGAAACATGAGGGCATGTGTGATAGGGTTTGGCTGCTGAGAGGTTTATTGACATGTTTTCAGAGAGTCAGACGCCTCCTCCTGAGACTTGTTCATCAGAGTAAGAACAGACTGGATCAAGGACAGCTGTACAGACTCTTCGGTCTGATCTGGAATAAAAACATCTTGCTGTTTCTCCCAATCAATACTCTTCTGTTGCTTGGATCTCACCTCTGTTCTGTTTGACACGTCCCCAGACCAAAGCCATTCATTTCGTGTTTTATCTCCGGCAAACTAAAAGAGAATGGAGGAGATCAATTGTTCTTGAACTTCACTGTATAAAGCAAGCATTGGTAAGCTACGTTAAACCAAATCAGTGTCCATAAACTGATCAGTTTCACAGCCTGAATCCTTCCCTCACCGACCAATAAAACACTACATCTTTGAAGAAACCCTGAAAATGAAACTGATCATTTCGCCATTTGCTTAACTGGTGATGCTGAAAATAAAGCCTGAGCTCCTGCAGAAAAGAATCATAAATGTGACATATAATGCTTCCCTGAACAAGTTAGGACATGTCCATTTGCTAAACAAATTTTCTTTGCACAAAATCATTCTTGTATAATAGGATTTCAGTCTGGTTGGTTCTGCCTATTTTGAACTGATTTCAGAATGTTTTAGGGCCTCTTGTCTCATAAACTGATGCTGCTGCTTCTCCTTCAACTCCCCATCTCAACATTTACACTCTCATGTGAAAATGGCTGCAAACAGTTGCACAAATATACAACTGTACATCTCTGAAAAGCAGAAGTATAGCCTCCTCCACAACCAACAAGAATGCAGCAAGTGGTTTCTTGATACTTGCGTTTTCCTGCAGTCATTGTACAGTTGTAACATCTCCTTCCTGATCATGTGACTCATCTGATGTGAAAAAAACGTTTCCATTGCGGTTTTTCAAAATTCACTGAATTCAATACAGCCAAAGATTCACCTAATCCAGACGTTTTATCAAAAAACAATTTTTTTTAAATTGGCATACCATTCCATTGAGGAAATTAATTTTCGAAATGTCAAATTGCGTAATTGTACGATCATTTAAAACGTAATTATTACCGTATTGAGGGCAGTATTAGACATAGCACATAGAACAATAAATGCAGACTATTCATTCTTGAAATGTTTGAACTTTTCAAATCAACAGCAAGATGGTTGTAACTTCGACACACTTGGTTGTTCTAACAGGACAAAGATCCCGATTGCATGTCAAAAAGCTTTCTGAAAGAGTTTAAACTTTCACTGTATTTTGGTTTGGATAATCCTGATTATCCTGGTGTGAGCTTTGAAAAGTTACAACCTGAGCTTGAGTTAAATATAAACTGGTATCATTCCTTCCTCCCTCCGCCTCTTCTCTTGTATCCCCATCAGCGCACAGGCAACGCTTGCACTGGGTCACTGAGGGCCTGTGCCTCATCACTTTAACTAAATTACACAATCCTTCGCTCCGCCGTCTTTGAATCCCCACATTCCTTCTTCTCATCTCACCCTCCTGCACTTGCATCTGTGAGCATCTGTGTCCCCAACTGCTGCACAATTAAAGAGAGATGAGCCGCGCTGTTAGTTTACGGGGGGAAAAAGCATATAATGTAGTTTGTGTGTCAGCATCAATTTACTGCACGCTAAAACTTTAAAAGAGCAGATGAATAATTTGAGAGGAGTGCAGAGGGGAAGAGGAGTGGATGTGGTGGCAGCAAGGTGATAAAAGACAAGGATGGGATGTGGAAAAGAACGGGAAAAAGAAAACATCTGGAGCGAAGGTAAAGAAAGTGACATTGTTATTCATCCGGTCCTCTGTCACAAGCTGGGCGTCAAAGATGCAGAAAAAAAAAACTTCAAGCAGTCACTCTCTCCTGGGTGAGTTCAAACAAAGTAAACAACTGGTTTACTCTGATGCACACTTTAGTCTTGCTCGAGGCTAAGTTGCCTTCCTGCTGCAGCTGGTAATGCGGCACATTTTGCCAGCAGGGAACAGCATGAAAATTGTTGCAAAGATCTCGCAGTATCATAACAGTGTGGCACACAGGAGACTAAGACTTGTTGTTATTTACATAAAACAGGCAGTCTTCTTATCATAAGCAAACAGGTAGAAAAGACACCAAAACAGGTACGACATGGTACAAATATCCAAAGAAAACCTTAGAGATGTATGCGTGGCACTTCATGCATGCATATATAAATATAATTATTTGAAGTACAGAAAAAAAGCCTTCAGAATAAGAACCCACAGGTTTCATATGATTAAACAAAATCTCTGTTTCTTTGCCATGAATATTGAAAGATAATTTGAACTTCCACCAAATTATTAAAACTGGTAGAATGTTTTACAACAAGGGCCAAGTTGAAAGTACTCAGGTGTCATAATTTTCTTAATTATTATTATTTTTTGTATCAAAAGTATAAAAATAATGTTAATGTGAATTCTCTTCTTTTTACCTACACATCAAAACACTTAAAATTGCAATATTTTAATGAAATGACTGACTTTGAAGATTTGTGTAAATCTGAAAAGGGGTCCCAGACATTTGGCTAAGTAAAAGAAAATGATTAGTTTTCTATTTTATTGGTTTATCCAATGTTTTTAGTTTATTCCCAGCAATAAAAATGAAACTTGTGCAGCTTATGGTGTTGCAACAGCTATTATATCAGTTCTGGTTTAACTTATGTCCATAAATGTTTTCGTTTAGGCGTTACATCTTTGGACAATTATTCCTTCTGGTGTTGGATGCTGTGCAGCTGGGAGGATTTTTATTCCTATTTTTTATTTTTATTTTTCAACATTTGTTATAAGCCATAGCAACAAGGTTTTACAAGTTAGAGCAACTTATTAGCATCTCAAATATTGCCTTTGCAGCCTGGATATTGAACTATTAGCATGAAATTACAGTTATGACTGTCATACATCAAGTGTTCAGTCAGAGGCTTCTTCAGATTGGTTGCAAGACTGGCTGCTACTGGAGATCATTCCGGTCCACAGCATCACCTTTTATTTTAATAAATAAAACATTATTTAATTGGACTGGAACAAAATAAAAGCAAAGCAACATGGCTTTGCATTGTACCTAATATTTTTAATTTATGATATAAACTTGTCGTGAAAAATTTCATCCTAAAAAGTCCATCTGCTTCAGCCCAATAGGCTGGAGGGTAAAATTTGTACCCTTCTTAAAGTACAATCTGGGGTCACACAACATGATCATAAGGGCCAAAAATAGGCCCCGGAAGGCACTTTTGATAACCTTGCTTTATGCAATGTCTAGCCATATTGGAGACCAATCTGCACAGTGGAGAATCAGCATTTAGTTATTATGTTCCTCCAAAAATGCCAACACACCAATTTACTTTAAATCCAGACTAAAATCGATTTGTGTAGAAAAATGCTTTTGATTAATAATAACTAGACAATTGTTTGATCCTGGACTGGATTACAATTTTTATTACTTATTCTGCCAGTGCAATGTAATGTTTTCATTACATAAGGCACTTTTGAACTGCCTTGCTTTTGAAAAAAAGAAAAAGAAAAAAAACAGTACTTAATACCTATGAACTACACATAATTGATCTAGATATATCCAGAAAAAGGAGGGGAAAAGTTTTAGAAGCATTTTTCCAGGTAATCACAACTGAAGTTTTATTATTTAACTCTATTTTGAATTAAATACACATAAATTAAGGCTTATTGTTAGAAATGACATGAAGAAAACTGTCCTTACAGAGAAATATTTCACTTGATTCAAACTTATTTATGCTGGAGGAGGCCTCATGCATCAGTTAATGTTTTCACTTGTGCAGAAGCAGCATGTTTACTGTAACCAATTAAAACTAAACCTCCCAACAAACAGAGAACCGGTACCACTCTGAACAAACCTGCGCATTACTTTCTGTTTAAATATACATACTGAATAAGATATGGGGGGAAAATGAACCCATTTCCCCTCATGTTACTTTTAAATGCAAATTGGGTTCTTCATTAAAATGTGTGGCTAAACTTCATTAGCGGCAGATATTGATTTTTAGGCTGTGACGAGCTGATAGGCCCTATAGGCACGAGAAGGTACAAAGGTTTGTCTAAATGCTAACTGGTAGTACGTGGCTCGGGGCTAGCTGGGAGTTCTGGCTCTGAGAGCTGCAGAACATCTGGAGAGGTAACATTTACATAAGCTTCTCTTTGTACATGGGAACCTTCATTAACATCACGTCGCTTTGAACTTAGGAATGCTCACAAAACCAAAGTCAGGAATTGTTGGAGCCGTGTGCTGTTTTTCTTTCATTTTTTTGAATCTCATCTCAGTTTTTACCATTTTAATTAGCATTAAGCCAGCTGAAAAGAAACACAAACAAAAAAATATTTTGGCTCCAGTGACTAACTAGGAAATAAACTGTCAAAATGTCTGGATTCCTGCCTTTTGTGCTAAAAACCCTTCATTAAAGTATCAAAAACAACTATTTATGATACCAAAGACAAACAAAATGTCAAGATTATGTCAATTTCTATAGCTGAAACAAGATGATTAGAGTGTTTTAGATTCAATCTGATTGGGGACCAAATTTGCAACATTTGTTCCATTTTCTGCTGGTGTGGTTCTCAATTCACACAAAACTGTGTCAAACAAGCTAAACTAATAAAAATCCCCCCCGGCCCCCCGCCCCTTGCCTGCGGTAGCGCTGCACCAAGAAATACTGTAGGAAACAACACAAAAACTTCAAAAGAAGAAATTAGCGCAACTTTCTTTTTCACAAAATGTAAATGAAAATGGAGGATTGTTAGATTTTGGCAGTTGTAGGATTTTACTTTTGTTTTTGGTAAAAGAGCACAAGCCATTTCTCCTGGTAGCGATAGACTTACACCTTTGTTTTGGCTGGATTTACCCAGAATGCCCTGAGCTGTGGTTCGCTTCCTGCTGTTTTCATATGTACATTTGAACTGCTCCAGTGTTCATTTCAAGCAAACCGAGACGTATGTTTTTAGTCGGACCAGAGGTCGATTTTTTGGGCTCACATCCGAGTCCAATTACATATTCATGTCCCCAAACAAACCAAAATTTCTAGACAAACAAATTAAGAGTTTGATTAAAGTTAACTAAATAGGTCTAGTGTGAATGTACTCTTATATTACTTTCCTGCTCACTTTCTGACATTACATCAGTCTAAGCCTTTCTTGTTTTGGTGAAGATCAAGAAAAGGGTTTTCTGAATTAATAAAGAATGAGTATTTTGCTGTGATAGAATTACTTATAATTCGTGTCTGCATTAAAGTTGTTGTCATTGTTTGTATAATCGATAGAACCACAAATATATCAGGTAATACAATTTGAATCTAAACTCTTTTCCTGTGAGTAAAATCAAGTGTTTGCAATGATTTGTACCAGAGTTGCAGCCAAACTTTAACTCTGTTTCAGTCAGAGTGTCTGTGCACACAAGGTTTGGCTGCTGATGTGCATAGGAGGGTAAACATAGTAAGTCTAACCTCCAGCCGCCTGTTGGGAAGCAGTGAATAAATGATAAATAAATTACACACAGAACTATTGTACTCGAGCTTGCTCTGCAGACAATTACAGTTGTTTACACGCGTGTTATGGGACCAAGCTGGAAAAGCCACACATGTCTCTCTGTAGCATGTTGTGCTGACTTAGGCCACTGATGCTGGGGATAATTTCAATTATTTACAGTTGATGTATGGGCAGGAGGTACATCATCCATTGCTTTTTAAAAATGTAAAGCAGGACATGTGAAATCCCTGCCTACGGACCACAACAGACAAGAAACACACACCCACATACACACACTGAGGCTTTACACCAGAGGAGCATCCAGATGATGAAGAGCAGATGTTTTCCCAGCCGGGGTTATGCTCCTAATGCTCCTATACCCCTCAATCCTATAAAATCACCCCTCCCATTTTTCTCCTCCTTCTCTTACTTTTCCTGCGGTCTCCGTCCGAGCCGTCTATTTTTCTTCAGAGCAAAGACAGATTAGGGCCTAAATCCTCCGGCAATTTGGGTCACGGCCTTTTGTGTGCTGCGAAACGGCAAGGGGAGAGACACACAGCGGCGCTCCATTTGCCAGAGATCAGGGGGTTAGGCCAGCTGCTGATTGAGGGAGAGCCACGGAGTTCGGCCATGTTTGGAAAAATAACGAGATTGAATTAGCGGGGAGTGTATGCCGGAGACCCGGGAGTCAGAGGAAGGAGGTGGAAAAATAGAGGAAAAAATGGTAGGGGACTGAAATAGGATGCTGGGAGGTCTGGTCAGAAGAGATACAAACAATCCCAGCCCATCTACTTTTGTGAAACTCGTGGTAAAAATGTCTAATACTGCATGGTTGCTTTTGCCAATAGAACAGCATGCATTACTCTCTCGAAGCATTGCACCATGCTGGAGCATACAGAAAGAGTTTTTTAATCAGTTTTTGGAGCAACTCTCTGAAAGGGGTATGGATGAAGGTTAACTTTCTCATTGATGACTCCTTCCTGTTTCCGTCTCGGTCAGGAAAATGGTAGTTAACATCTCTGCAGACCCCACACATACTGGACAAACTCCTTCAGGTCGGTGCTACAGTAGCCTGACCTTCCTGTGCAGTTGCTTTCGATTCTCATCTCCTTTCAGAGCTCCACCTGGGATTTCTCCCATTGGCGTTGACTTCGCTGGTAGTTTCAACTGGGCCAATCCAGTGAACAGTAATTAAAGTATGACCAAGAGGAATGTGGCAGACATGTTATTGCTGGCAAAGATGTGGGATGGTTGGATAAGTCAATGCAATTCCTGTTAAGCTTTATAGCTTAGCAGGAATTTGAAGCAAAGTTTGAAGCAAATCTCTAACATTTGTCCGCACCAAATGTTAGCGATTTGCTTCAAACTGCATCAGAGTCCACGTTGTTTCTCATGAGCCTGTTTTTATGAAAAACCAGAACCTTGTTCTATGTTTTTCTTCATACATTCATTCTGGAATCGCTTTACCCTGTGAGCATTTGAAAACCAAAGTTGCATTCCCTGATCGTGCACACAATTTTGACCAAAAATGAGGATTCAAACAATTATTGAAAAAGTTGTTTTCAGTTTAATGCAGGAGCTGTTGGGTAAATTGTTTTTATTATCTTATATTTGTTTGTTTCTCTAATATTCTCATTTACTTTTATAATCATTTGTTTTATATGTTTTCATTTGCTTACTTTCATTTTAGCTTAAGAATGTTTCTGTGTTTTTGTAACCATGATTCCTTCCTCAGAGGGCCTCTTTGTGGAAGAGCAGTTTGATCACAGCTTCCTGAGTGCAGGTGTCCCCGGCACAGCTTGCTTGACCTGTTGGAGAGCTGTAAACTATCACTGAGAAGACGTACAACTGCTCCGAGCAATCCTGTGCCTGGGACGAGATAATCTGATGCAAGAGGCCTTGTTTTTGTTGTATATTGTGGTTTGTCCCTGACTCTGCAACTGTGTGATGAAGTGTTCAACCCCTCCCCTTTAGAGTTGCAGAGTCACTCTGTGATAGGGATACCTAAAAGCAATAAAAAGAGAGGAGCAGGCAAATGTGGTTTCAGAGCGGTAGGAGATTTGTAACTGAAAACACATCTCTGTCTGTTCTCCTCGCGAATAAGAAAAGAATCTAACTCTTTTGTCTTTCCTGTGTTTGTTTACTCTGTTTAATAGGTGTCAACTCTGACAGAGCCTACTTTTGTTTTCCTCAAAAATATCCTGGTAACACGGCTCCCAGGCCTTTGGATGAAACCCACTGCATCAACAGTATCTCTACCATTCAGACTTTAACAAACTTCATTTATGTTCATGGTGGGTGGACAGAAAATAGTTACTTCGTGCTTTGTACACATCAAGTATATATCAGTTCAACTGCATTCTTCAAGCATATGTGATCTCTTTTTGTGTGAATTTTTTGCACATTTTGATGACAGGAACTAAGAAGTGTGGAAGCTGCTATTTATTATCCATTTTATAAATGTTTAATATGTTGCACCTTCTAAGTACAAACTCACTAAAAGATTGTGATTGCATCATTATGACGGTGTTTAAATCCTTCTTGATATATTGACTGAATACTTTAAGAAGTAATTATCTGTAATCTTATCTGAGTCAACCCTACTTTCTGAAATAACTTTTCAAGTTGTTTTCACACCTGAACTCAGAACAATGAATTCTGTTGCCCTTTATTTAGAAAGAACTGGACATTCTTTGTGTGAGCAATGTTTTCTCTCTTGGAAACACTCAGATGTGGTGTTTTGGTAGAGCTGTAGACATGATGCAACAGTGTGGAAATTCTAGTAGTTTCAAAGCACACAGACAGAGCTGCTACCTTGTCCATGATAATAACGATGTTTGTGTTGCTGTCAGTCAAACCAGCATTTTTGGAGAGAACTACAGAGGCCCAGAGAGCTGAGTATTAAACTGTAAAGTGAAACAGCAAAAATTATTACCATAAATCCCACCTTTAATTCTGGTGCAGATATCTATTTGAATCACACACACACTGAAGTCAGTTACCTGCATCAATGTTGAGTGCTAAAGACTCTGAAGAATGAAGTGAGGATGGTTGGACTCAGGTCAGTTTTGGGGTACAATGCCAGAAAAAGTTTGGGACTCTGAAAGCAAACAGTCCTGGAACACATTCAAGAGCTTTCTGACTATAATGTCAGTGTAGTGATTTGAGTTTTTCTGTGTGTTTATTTGGGTTTCTGTGCTTTGTGGCGTCTCTGTGTTGTCCTGCCTACCCCTTCGTTAATAACCTGTTTCAGGTTTCTCCTGATTGTCTCCCTGTGAATTTAAACCACCTGTGTTTCCTGTTCTTTGTCTTTGTTCTAGTCTAGTCTTGTCTAGCCGTCTTGTCTTTTGTCAGATGTCTCTGTTGCTACCAGTTTTGAGCCTTAGCTTTCCACTCATTCTGTGCCGCCTGGATTTTGGACTTTGTATTTCTGACAGCTTCATTAAATTCATCATTCATTCTTCATCTCAACCTGGGCCCACAGCGTCTTCCTCACCACCTTCAACACATTTCATGATAGTCAGGTGCCAAAGATATTATCTGGACATTTTGTGGTTTGGAGACGTTTTAACTCACTGAGTGAAAAGCGATAAATCCAGGAAGATTATTTGGGACGTACCATCTCCTATCTCTATTTGTCATATAAGAAAGTTATGGAATCCTTTTAATTTTTTAGGAAATATTATTTGGATAAACCTCTTTGATCTTTTTGAGATACAAAGTTCTCTTAAGATAGTAAAATAACAGCTCATTTGAACTTACACAAATTAAAGAACCAAAGAGGAGGTAACATATTAACTGCTTAAAATGCTCAATAGTACCTCTGTTCAAAAACCATCAACTACAGCTCTTCAGATAACATTATTATTTTGTGGCTTTTTGCTTAACTTTGACCTCTGTACATATATGTGTAAACAAAATAGCTTGACAGTTTTATGAATGAATTTCTAAAAGCACAGTAGCAAAAATAGATGGGGTGTAAAACGTAAATATTTTTTCACACACTGAACCTCTACTTCATCACGTTTATGTTGTCATAGCTCTTTCCTCAAAGGTTAAAATATCTGAACACTAAACATGCTTCTAAACATGTAAGGAGTTTTTCTACTCATGTGAGTTTTTCTCTGCCCTGTAACTGCAAACACTACAGATTACAATGTGCGGTCAAAGTATTAAGCAGCCCCAGGGAGCTGGATTATGAAATAAAAAAATTCCTTCCCCTCCTTCCCTGACCGCTGCCCTCCCCCTCAAACCCTCCCATCTCATCACCACTGCTCACTCACCACGGCCTCCTATGATTAAGGGTCAAGCGTGCCACCTCGTCTCCAGGCCATCATTAAAAACGGAGCCAGCCAAGAGAATGAGAGAGAGAGTTAGAAAAGACACCCTGGCACACAGGGCTAATGAAAGCCATGAATCACCGTGTGGTCTTTAAAGAACATATTAGTGACATCATTAACTCCGCTCAAAGGCCAGAGCCGGGGTGAACAGGCGGGTCGCTCCACCAGCCTTCTGCCACTCGGCTTACCCTCATTTGGGAGCCACCCATACTGAAAATCTCAGGTCACATTAAAAGAAAAATAATAAAGCATTTGGAGTTGCAGCGATCATGCTGCTGCTTTAAATCTTGCTCTCCTTTGCAGCCTGAAGATACAGCAGACATGTTGTAGAAAATACATTTTTCTTTTAACTAGCTTCTCATGGCTAGCATCCATCGATTTTCTCTGCCCACTTGTCCTTATAGGGTGAGTCTATTCAGATGTCATTGGGCAAAAGGCTGGACGTCACCAGTACGACACAGGTCAATGTTAGCCGTGTTTCCTTTACAAATGTGCTCAAATCTGCCAATATTTAGCTAATGTTGACAAAATACAATCTTGCAATTGCAGTGTTTGCATTAAATAAGAAATACAATTACAATCACATGTGAATAAGTTTGTTTATATAATAAGTCATTAAAAATTATGCCATGAGATTGTCCTCCAACCACTTTCTATTCCCTTCTTTGTCTTTTCCATACATAATTCCATCCAGCTGTTCATCACAGGACTTGTATGATGGGAAAAAAGTGTTTCCATTGCAGTTTTGTGAAAAACGCTATTTTCGATACAGCCAAAAAAATCACCTCATTCTAGTGCAAAAAAGTTTTTAATGTAAGTCTTCTAAATTGGAGTGTTTCCATGAAGCAAAATTATTTTTGTAATTTAAATTGGTGCAATTTTATGGTCAGTGGACGGGCAGCTACAGAGTCACACAACCATTCATACGTAAAGACAATTCAGAGAGACTAGTTAACCTAATAGTCAGGATTGTGGAAGGAAGTCGGAGTTCCTACAGAAAACATGCAGAACAAACCAACTTTATGCAAGAAAACCCCGGACTGGGATTTGAACCCAGGATCTTTTTACTGCAAGGCAACAGTTGTACCAACTCTGACACTTTGCAGCTAACTTTTTATATCCCATCTCTTTTAAATCTGCTTGTATTTAAACTTTTAACATCTCATAAAACTAGCAGACTGAGTTTTATTCTTACATTATAAATTTACATTTCCATTGAGCGTAAAGTTTTGCAAATACGAAGTACAAAAATAAATTCATTTAATGGAAAGATGCCAATTTCAATAAAAAGTAGGCACAGACCTCCTTGGACAGAGCTCAGTTGGCCCTATCAGAGCTCTCACAGCATCACAAAGTTTATTAAAAGTTGAGTTTGTCATTCAAATGTGTTGAATCCACAACTTTTTTGACTTTTACAGAAAAAAAGGCCACATACATACTTACGTAATAAGTATAAGGGGCTTTTTACACAATGCCTGAGAGTAAGATGCTGATGTTTTTTGACTTACAATGTTAACAAACTTATTAACGGGAGTTTTTATTTGCATTTCTTTGTTAAGGCACACACTGCAATTGCTAATTTGTGTTTTTAGCTACTGGCAGCACATACACATGCTGCATTCACTGATCAGAAAAATAGATTTTTCACTTTCTGACTGACCATTCTGCACTCAGGGCACAAAAAAGTATGTGAAACTAATGAATTTTTCTTCTGCAAAAACAAACTCAGACACAAAATACAGCATAAATTCCAGTCAAGATTTTTCAACATTTATAGAAAGTGTTGGCTCATGGGCATATTAATGTGTCTGAATCCAGCTCACAATGTGTGGTAAGAATTTAAAACAGGTACACAGGCACTCTCACTGTAATCTGACTGAGCAAGTTTGGTATTTTGCAAAGAAGAACAAGCAAAACATACTCAAACTTGACTGGCAGCTGTGGATGCAGGAAAGGTGGGCTCAATCCCAACGCATGCTAAATCTTTCAGATTTTATTTATAAATACGTGATTTTCCTTACACTTTACATTTATATCCTACTTTATGTTGGCCAAGCATGTAAAATCACAGTGAATGCTCTGAGGTTTGTGGTTTAAATTGACAAGATGTGTGAAAAGTTCCAGGAAATCAATCGGTTCAGTTTAGCAGCTGCCTTCTTCTAGATAAGTTGACAAAAAAGGATAAAAACAGCAAAATACCGATGGAAAAGATCAAATACTGAACACAAAATGAGCACAAAAACAGCAGAGCCTAGAGAAAAACCTGTAAGTAACTTAGAAAGCCTGGAGAAAAGAACTTTAAAAGAACGGAAGAATGTCCTGCTTCTTGGAAGTAAAATATAAAAGAAGAAGAGATGACTCAAGACTTTTGCACAATGCTGTATTTCTGCTTCTGTGAGCAAACAGTGGACATATTTTAATGGATGTGCTCCTCTTAAGCTGCCACTTCCTGTTTGAACAAAAACAACTCTCCCTCCAGACGCCCTGCAGCGGCGGCCCGTGGCTACTCCTCTCGGGCAGTGACCTTTTCACACAGCCTCGGGACAAAGTGGCTCTCCCGGCTCGCCCCGGAGCAACGTCCACCCCCACCATCGGCACAACTCCTCTCTCGTCGGGTTACCCGGGACCTGCTGGTGTTTACTGGCAGGAGCTGGAACCCCTCAGTATCCTGAATCAGAGCGGAGCCCTCAGTGCTGAGGGAGGCGGCCCAGGCCTCATTAGGAGCTCTATGATGAAATGAGCTGAAAGGCCCCAGCCTCAGCCAGCAATCACAGCAGCCTCAACTAGTCAGGCTCATCTCATGGCCCCATAGGCTTTAAATCATGGATAACCTTCTTGTTTCTCTCGCTATCTAACTATCCGCAACCCCCTAACTCGCTCTGTCTCACTCAAAACTATGTATGGCTCGACTTTTCCCTCCACAATGCGCTCCCCTGTATATCTCTAAATCTCTTCCTCTCCATCTGCCTCGATTGGCCCTCGCTCTATTACTGCTACTCACAGACCACACTGTACTGTATTTTACAGCTCCGCTCACTGGAGGCATCAAAGTTTAACACCTACAACTTACAGCTCTCAGTCACATCTCAGCTCACATTTTCCGTGTTTCTCGCTCTCGGATTGTTTCGCCAAGCTTTTCATCATTCGCTGTAATTGCAAGTCGTCTTTCCCCCCTTTTACTCTTCGCTTCGCTTCTGTCCGTCTTTTGGCCTCCGCTTTTAACTCACTCTCTTCTCTCTCCCTTTTTTTTAAAATCAAAGTATGAATTTTTTTCCACTGATTTTTAGACAAAGTTGAACTTTTTCAAATTTTAGAAGCTTTTCTACATTATAGCATTGCTTTGCATGCATGTACGTTGTTGTAAGGTTACAGAATGTAAAAATATACCTGATTATGTGCGATTAGGTACTTAAATGTATCTAAAAGGTTTGACTATAATAATAAGCTTTACTGGCTAACTTCTACAAGTGCAGTTGTTGCAAGTGTGGTGCACATAAAAATGTCACTACGTTGTTCTGGTTGTTCTGAAATATTTTTCTGGCAATCTATTCATTTTTGAATTATGGAGGCTGTTGCCTGTTAAGAGGTTAAAAAATGGTTAAAAATGGCATTTTGATACTTATATAAGGTGATAGACAGCACAATGTACAATGTTCTATTTTCTCTGCTTGTGAAAACACTAAACTAATAAAAATGTTATTAAAAAAAAAAAGACATTTTGTGTTGAATTGCAGCCACTTGTTGTGCCATGAATTGTATTATTTGTTGAACTATTTTAGATGTGACTGAATGAAGAAAGTGAAACACTCAAGCATCTCATTATAAAATGTGGATAGTGATAAAATATATTATAGTATAAAAAATAAAATCTTCCTGTCAGTGTATTAATCAAAATGAAATGGTACAATGTTAGGAGTCAATGTCAATGTCCTCTTATTGATTTATTGATTGATTTTATTGAAATGGAACTGTGCATATTAATGAACTTGCAATGTTGTCATAAATATACAAGATTTAGCAAAAATAACAACACAAGATACTAACGTTCATGTAATTTAATACATAAAAATAAGAAATACAACAAAAATAAATTAAAACTATATATATGCAACTAAAGTTGAATCATTAATCTCACAGTTGAGCTACAGTACTGCCTGTAAATGTACACATTCATGCTTGCATGCTCTGAATCCAAGCACCGACTCCCTGGGAACCAGATTTAAGTGTTTAATAGAACAAATGGATCCTAAGCAGAGCCATATAACTGCCAAGGCATGCTCTTGCAAGCTGAAGCAGAGCAGCATCCCAATAAGATGATATTGAGCATTACGCAGGTTTCTTAAACATGTGTTTGAATAATTAAGAACCATTTAGTCCCGTGTGCATGGATGAAGTGTTGTGGATCAGCTACACCTACGGAGTCATGAGGTCATCATAGCTGGCAGAGGCAAGCATTTAAACTACAGCTTCTCTAAAATTCATGAAATGGAAGGGTATGAATTTTTCTGATTTCTTCATGTGTGTTTCAACACACAAGAAGCTGTGGATAATTAATGTCTGTCGCAATGCTTTATTTCTGCGGGCAAAACATCTCTCCCCCTTGCCCTCCGCTCCACACCGCGTATTAAAAGCATAATTCTATGATAAAGCCAGTTTAGGGAAACCTAATGTTATATTAAAGCGGAGTTAATCTATGCAAGAGGGGCCTTCTTACCATACATTATTATGCACTACAGAAAGCTTTAATGTGCAAAAAAGACCCTTTTTTTCTGGCCAAGAGTAGACATTATATTACTACAGGTTAATAAAACTTTGGCTTTCTTAATTTTTCATAGTGGTTAGTGCATATGTAAATATTTAATGAAGCCTTTATGCTCCAAATATTCCAACAAAAAGGTTAATAAGCTCCAAGATGGAAGATAGGGTATATAATCGCTAGCCGGTCCTACAGAGGAAAGAGAGATGTTGGAGAAGTAATAAAAGAGCCCAAAAGAAGGAAGAGCAAAGGCAGCAGAATGACACTTTAACTGCTTTGTGAAGGAAAAAATATAAGGGAGTAATATAGAAATTATAACCAAGTCCTTTTATTAAAGAAGGGCTGTCTGTCTATTAGCAAAACATACAATTTCAAAAACGATTGACAGAGTCTGATAACATGCATGAATAGCTGAAATCCACAAATATTTGAGATCCCCTCAAATGATGCTTAACTGTCAATTATTTTCATAGTTCAGCCAATTGATAGCAAGGTAAAAGATTGGCACTCCAGGATTAGCTGCTTTGCTAACACCAGCCGCTAGCTTGTTAAGTAGCATTGCATCTGGGTATTTCAGCTTCCCTAGGTGCATTTTATTTGGAAAATTACAGATATAGATATAGTCTAAGTATAAAATCTGCAAAAAGGCAAAAATTTCTGCAAATAAATTGAAGTCAAGTTCTGCAGAAAAATCCACAAATACTTAAGTGCAAGTAGGTGGAAGTTCAATGTACATTACACCAAGATTAGCATACCATTAGCCACTTCAGATTTTAAGTGGACTACTTCCAATGAAGTCTAATCTTAAATCTAAAATACAAGGAAACAAGCTTTGAACTGGATGATTCTTTTTACATCCATTGAGACATAGGTGGTGATCACTGCTGTGTTCCCAAGCTGCATTTACATTCACTTTTAGTGACTTCCTGTAGGAATAAATATACAGATAAAAATGTAACTGAAAGCTTAAAAAAAAAAAACAGAAAAAAACAACAGAACCTTAGTAATTCTGACAAAAAGTTATTTTGAGTCATCTTTGGCAGTTCTAAACCAAGATAAAGGAAGGTTGAAATAGAAATGTTTAAAAAAAGTAAAGAATCAACAGGAAGTCAATTTTTATTTCTTAACATTTTGGGACTGTTTTCATGCATGACTGTCTCTCCTTCACAACTTTATCTCCCCCCCTAGCAGCTGTAATCACATGCAATGGATGACTATACAATAAAAGCAATGATATTATTTAGCTTTTCTGCAATATCTACATTTCTTATTTAGAAACACAACCTCAAATAACTGCGACTATTTAAACAACCGGGATTATTTAAGTAATAAATAATAATTATTATTATATAAATCATGTAATGATTCAATTTCCATGATTTGAATCATGTCAACACATATTTTATGTGACTTACGAGACAGCTAAACATGCACGATTGTTTGATGAAACATTCATTCTTAGTCAAAATGTTAAAATTTGTTTTTTCCCTTTTTTCAACAATTGCTAATATCTCAGAATCTGAGTGCATCATTATACCATGATTATTCATCACCTCTGTAGAAAAAAAGGTCAAAAAGCCTGACTGATGGTAATTCAAATTGAAATTTAAAAATACTTTATTGATCCCAAAGGGAAATGAAATCATGAAATGCATTAGTCTTTACCTATTTTGTGCCTGGGTAAGATTTTTGTCTGTATGTTTTGAGGTTTAGGGATGATTATTTTTTTAAAAATTAAACAACTTCCTGCAACTTGCAATTACTGAAATTGTAAAACTCACAGTACATTTTTGGGAACACCCAGATTATGTCTATGTAAGACTTGCATTTTATTTTACTAACAAACAAACAAGCCCCTTACACCATCAAATCTACATAACTACATGAGAAACCCAGATGATGAATTCATTTACCTCATCTCCAACCCCTCCAGTTCACTGAGAGCCCTGTCCCATCTAAAGCACATAGCTCTTTCCTTAATTAACACGCACAGTGGTGTGTTGCAATATCAAATTAATATTTCAGTCTCTGCTTCGTTTTATGGTCTCTACCATTTGAATGGGTCTTAATAGAGAGACAAGACATTCCCAGCGACCACTGTCCCATAAAAAATGCACAAGCCACTTAAAACCAATGGCCAGTCACAAGGAGACACTCGGCCCCTCAAGACAAACCGCGACTTCTTCCCTGATGAGGGGAAAGCAGGCGTATTTTCAGCGCCTGCTGTGGAAAGTAATGCCCTCTTCTCCACACACATCTGCTCTGAAGATTGGATGAAATAGTTTGATAGTGAAACATTAGCTACTTTTAAATCTCATGCGTGGTGAGCATTGCTCAAATGTAACGCACGGTTAATAATTAAAGTGCCCTCTTCGGCGTGGTATTAATCGTCAGGCCCGTCTGATTCCCCAGAACAGAAAGCCTTTGGCTCGGAGGTTGCTTAAGCATGTTTGAACTGAGCATTTGGCTGCAGATGACTGATATATCATAAAAGGACAAATAAACACAGAACATGCTGAAAGGTTTGCTGAGGTAAAGTAAACACGATGGAAAGTTTAAGTTAGTATGACATTACTATACTTTTGATAAAAACCTCATTTAAGTTTAAGTTAGAACCCTTGAAAATCATGCCGGTGGTTCAGAGATAATCCTTCTGATTATAGACGTTCATCTCTCTATAACAGCCTCTCATCTTAAATGGTAGCACTATGACAATACACTTGTCTAACATTATGAACATCAAAAAGTGCTTAAAAGAATGCAGATATGCAGAAAGTTCACATTTCTTCCTTTTGTTTTTCTCTACCATCATCACCACCAGATGGTAATGTAACTATGCAATTCGCAAAACACAAATGGGCTTAAACTTAAGAGAATGCAAAGGTTTTTGATTAGGTTATAGTTTATATAAATACACTTCATTAGGGGCAAAAATACAATAGTAAAGGTGTACATTGCCCTAAATGCATGTATTATTCTTCGTTTTAATGTGAGCAATCTGTATCAGAACAGAGAGAGAAGCTATTTGCTCAGTTGAGCTATTTTACGAAGAAATTTGCCCTTTATATGTAGTTTTGAATTAAGAAAAAAATGCACAAACTGATATTTGCATGCATTTAATACCTGCAAATGGCTTCATAAATTTCACCCTTGAGTGTGTTTTCAGTTGTTAAGAAATTCACACACACACACAGACTGAAAAAGCTTCATTTCGTAGGAATTTTTTTAACATCCACCTTTTCCTACCGCTATCTTGCACAATTCCCCTAATGATTTAATAGCTACTGTACCTGGAGGTATTGGTAGAGTTGCTGAATGTCTTTGACCAGCACTATAAGTTTGCTGTGATACTTGGCATCAAGTCCAGGATAATACATTTGACAAGAATAATGAATTACAAAATGATTTATATAAACATACTGTTTTATGAAGAAAATAGAAAGTACTGTGGGAGAGCATTGCTTAGATATTCCTTTAGTTGCAGAATGTATGACAAAGTATCAAGGCCATGCCAAGAAATAAATAAAATATAACTACAAGAATAGAGTCATGAGAATAAAGCCATAGTTTGAGAATAATGTCAATGTATCACAAGAATAAAGTCGTAATATTATGAAAATAAAGTTGTAATATGAGAATAGTTATAATGTTACCAGAATAAAATTATAAAGTCAACACAGTACAAGACTATGGTTGCAATAATATGAGAATAAAGTCATAATATTACGATATAAAGTTATAATAGTGCACACACACACTGTTATTACTTTGAACAAAGTCAAAGTATTAAAGTCAGTATTTCCAGAATAAAATCATGTGTTAATAAATTCATAGTATTATGAAAATACAGTTGAAATATGGTGACTTTATTCTTAAATATTATGATTTTATTCTTATAATATTATGACTTTATGCTTTTTTTAATTTTCTCAGCATGGACCTAATGCTCCATTGTAGGATGAGATAATGTATGTTTTGTTTTTTGGGGGGATAAGCAAAGGACCTCACAGGCAACAAAATGTTTTCTGTGACTATTATCTAACTTTAGCCTCAAAGTGCAACATTATTTCCACTTAATTGCCCATAAGAAGAGGTTCAGACTGCATGCTACAGAGGATAATAGTATAGAAAGTCTTTGAGAAAGGGAGCTGTTGATGATTGAAGGATCGTGGGAGGAACAGAGCGAGAGATGAAAGGAATGTGGGATGACAGGACGAGACAAGCGAAGAACAGGACCCCACACAACGGGGGGCCTGAGAGGCCGTCTGTGGCGCCGCCAGCTGACACGCAGCTCCACCGCTGCTGCTGCCAAACCCCCCCACCCACCTCCACCCAACACACACAGAATTAGGCAGACACAGAGCACAGTGTGAGCAGACAAATACACCTGTTCAGGAAGAGACAAACGAGCCGGCTGACAGTGAAGAAGAAAGTTAAACCTTCTCTGGATGTCAGGTGAGATAGTCATCCACCGATGAGCAGAGGGGCTCATAACCAATAAGCTTCTGGATGAAAGATTAAAGTGGATTCTAGTTTATAATTACCTGCTTGCTTGGCCCAGAGTTGGTAATCACTGGTAGATTTGTGCCACTCATGACAGAGAGTGTGTGTGTGTGGGGGTGTGTGTTTAACTGGGTAGAGTGGGACAAGGGTGGTTGACTGTCAAATATAATTCATCCAAAATTCAGAGTGAAACTGCACAGGCTGTAGCTCCCTCATCAGTTATTAGTAACCCTGGTAAAGATGTTTGAAAAACATTAAAAATAAATTCCTCTTTTACAGCAGCAGCTTAACATCAAACTAACAGATCTGTTAGCATGTGGAGCTAATCATATTAGTCATATTTGTGCTCTCAAAGACAACAGATTTTAAGTGGGAATTAAACAATGAAACAAAAAAGGAACAATCAATCTGTTTTATCTGTACAGCACATTTCAAAGAGCTTTACAATGAATGAAATGAACAATGGGTCGTATTACACAGAACTGGGATTCATCAGAATCAGATGTGTTTTTATGCACATGCATTTATCTCATAAATACATGTTTGATAAAAAAAAAAAAATATATATATATATATATATATATATATATAATTTTACAGAGAAAGCTTACCCATAAAACCATGACAAGTTTTATTTTCTTGAGGAAGATCCATTAGGAGGAAGTTTCTAAAGCCAAAACTCCTTAAAGACTTCAGAACTTCTTCACATCAAAGCACATAATTTTGGATTTTAACGCTGACATTCAAATTATCCTAGGATAATTTCTCATGTTTTTGTTGATTTTGTATTCATTTTTCATGTGTTTTGCTTGTTCAAAGAAATTTAATGTTGCTTCCGCATTTAAAATTATGCTTTGCTATTTTTGTGTCTACAACAGTAAAATAACTCTGCAGCAGCTAATTATTGCTCCATCTTTACATTAGGGCAAGTTAAGGCAAATTTCTTTTTCTTTGATGATTACTGAACGTATGGAGATAAACACACCTCTGTCATGTAATCTTGCAGGGAGCGTACTGTCCCACAACAACTGCAGGAGTCGAAGGTATTTTGAGGCTTTTTAAAAAATATGAAAGCTTTAATTATTTTAGTTTAATGAGGATTTATGTTGATTTCCAACATGATGAAACATATTAAGATTACTAACAAGTCAAATTTTCACATATATTTTCTTCTTCAAGTTATAAAAGGAGTAGATAGGATAAACATACATATAAATATTCCTACACTATTACTTACACAATCAACTACTGAATTATTTACACTTCTTACATTTTCAAAACAATACATAGTTTTGAGATGTTTTCCCCAAATGTAAAGCCACAAACACAACCCAGTTTTTCTGCTGCCCTTTCTTTTTTCCCTTTTATCAGTCTATGTCTTAATTGTTTTTGCTACAAATTGCTGCCATTTAAAAAAAATATTTTTTCTGCATTTTCCTACATTCTCTTATGTATTTTTGATTTATCTTAACTATTTATCTAAAATGATCCAAAGGTTTAACATAATCATGCCAATATCATAGAAAACCTGCAGTAAGTATGAAAATTGTTTTTTGCATTGTGTAGTTAATTTGGAATTTTCAGAGCTTTTTAGCTCCTTATTTTTCAAAGCACGAGCAAAAACATAAGCCAACAGGTTTCATCTTTTACATGCAAAGGGAACAAAACATAAGATGGTGGAAAACAGAGTTTGATGCGGCAATAATCACACCCAAAGCACAACCTCTTGTTTTCCTTCTGTCAGGGGAGAGACCAAATATAATCATCTCCTCATGCAGAGTTCATTATGAGCATAACCTCTCTGATTTAATTCACATCAGGTCAGTGCAGTGCTCAGGCTCATGCACAGCAGCACCCATTAAAGTCCCCGAAGGTCCAGGAAAAACTGTTTTGACGGTGAGCGAGTCAACAAACGATCGGCGGGAGCAGAAGTTCAGAAAACGCTGATGGAAATACAGGAAAGCGTTGAGAGTGAGAAGCGAGAGAGAGAGAACGAGAGAGATGGAAAGACAACAACTGACATCTCAGGGAATTTCACAGGGATGGCTAATCCAATGTGATCAGCGGAAGATTTTAATATTTAAATAGCCAGCAACGCACCAGAAGTTTCTAATTAAATTATAACTCATGCTTGAAAAGCAAAAGTGCATGTGTTGTGGGAGCCTAAATAATTCAGCCCGCCCTATATCTCGTCTTTCTGTTAACCCAGAGACAAATGGCACTTGCTAAGGCTTTTAGATGGGGGGCTGGCACTGTCAGAAACATGAGCAGCATCAGCTTGTAAAGGGCCTCACCCATCAGGGCCCAAATCCAAACTGACTGGCCTCGCTACAGAACAGCGTCTCTAACCTACGAATTAATTTGGTTAATTAATTTATTATTAATCACCTTAAAGGCCACACAACATTGGCACGTTGTGGGAAGATGACAGGAAAAAAGCTTCTTCCTAATGAATAGGGGATGTTAATGAGACACCAGACAACTATGTTCTGGTTCCTCTCACTAAATCATCCTACCTGCTTCCTCCTTTTAGAAGTTTCCAGCCAAAAAAAAAAAAAAAAGTATCAGAAAAGAGTTTATTAATTAAAACTCTGTTGAAGGATATATGAGAAGCTCACAATATCCATGAGAAGCGTAAAATATTTAGGCTGCTAACATTCATATTAATGGCAAAATTACACATACATCTCTGAAATTAAATTAGAATTCGACCCAACATTGATGGCAGGCTCATGTCAAGCATATAAATGTACTTATGGCTCGAGGTTAGAATATCTCTCTTCATTCATTATATATATTTTTCATACCGCCAGGTATTTTCGCTTTTGGCTACTTTGGCCTTGCGGCATAATTCGGAAAGAGAATTGCATTTTTGATGGGATGTAATTAGACAGGCTCTTTTACCTGAAATTCTTCCACACTGTTGCGTGTTTCTGACTTGGTGTGATGGCGCTATGACTTATTGAGCGCCGCCAACTGTTCCAACTCTTGCTCAGGAACAGAGCGATCTCAGAGGTCTGTTTCATCAAGACTGTGCGGAGAACAGATGGGACTCTGAAAAACAAACTCAGGCGCAACAAAAAAAGTCAATCGATCCACAAAACTGGATTTTGTCGGAGAAACAAAACTCCGGTGTCCGAAAATGTTCAACTCCGGAGAAAAACAATGAAACAGGAAGAGGACTATTGGACGTCACACGAGTCATTTTGTTCATTAAACTCTTTAATTCTTTCCACTTTGACTCCAAAAAGATGGACTGGACTGAACTAACAGATTTCTGGGTGAAATTTCGATTGTTTTTTTTCCACTCAAAGACTTTTCATAACAACACCAGGTAACTAAAACACAAGCCTTCAGGAAAAATGACCTTTTGACTCCTGGGACAAAGCAATAGACGTTTGGTGAAAATAAAACAAATCACATCAGCACAATAAATCAAACTGTGAAGCACAGTGATGCTCTAATGATGACTTGGATTTTGTTTTGAGGCACTCTGAAGTTTTGTGGATTGATGCCAAATCTGTCTGACAGTTTGGGTCAAGCAAGCAATATGACGGTGTATTAGAGCAATTGTAGCTATAAAAATAAGGAATTGTAAATGTCTTCCAAAAAACTTGAGATTAATTTCACATATTTTCTTGAAAAAACATTGAAATTTTCTGGACTCAAAGTAAAAGATTTTTAACTTTTCAAGCTCAGAAATTTTGAAGATTAATCTGAAATTTCAGAGTTTTTCCTTGCAAATATTTTACTTATTGAATCAGAAACTTTCTTCTTTTTGTAGAAAACTTCTGGCTGAAATGTACTTCTTTTTTTCTCTCTCCAATGGTCATAAAATAATGAGTTGATGTTGAGTGTTTAAAAATTCTTTCCTAACAATCTGAATGAAAATGATAAAGAAGAAATTGGTAACTGATCACCGCATAGATTTTAAGCGTATTTAAAGTAAAAGTCCACTTTTGAGCAAATAAAAAAATTAAAATGACATTTTAGCTTTGGTATGAAAAGTAAAGAACTATTTATCTTTGAGCCTCATTTATAGATCAATAAACATCTTCATGTGAACATCGTTCTGCCTCTTACTTGTCAACCACAATTTCATGTTTTGATTGAATGCAATTTATGAATCTAAAGGCTTAGGAGCTTTAGGCTCGTCTTTGGAAAGTCCAACAGCAGCTGGTCTCATTTTGGCAATTTACTCAAGATGGAAAAAGACTTGTTCTTATTGCAGAACTGATCTTTGTTTTAAATCTAGACTGTGATCTCTAATCTCTAATCTAAGTGTGACACTTAGAGTATTTCTTTTACTAACTAAATAGATATTACAGACTATTTTTTTATCTTATTACTCAAGTCAGAATAATCAATAGATTACTAAAATATTTGTTCACAACAGGTCTAAAGTCATGACAAGAATTTGTTGGGTGTAGAAAACACTTCTTGTGCAAAAGTCACCAATAAATTAGTTTAAAAGTTGTCAGGTAATAGATCAAAAAAGCAGCAAAAAGTCCCAACAAAGAACTTTTCATGAATTTCAGAAAACCTGAGAAATAATAATCGGTACCAATTTAAAAGAAAGTCTGCTTACTTCTGTACAAAGTATGAGGAAATCAGACAAAACTCAAAATTTTCCCACAGTACTGCATTCCCTTCTGCAACACGGCATGCATACTAGTGGATGGCGTAGATGATCTTAGATGATGAAATAAAATGATCTCTAGCTCTCCACTCTTCTTCTCCCCTGGCTGGCAGAATGTCAAAAAGCAAAGGAGAATTTTATGTAGCGGGTAGATGCAGACATGATCTATGTCAGCTCTGATGCAGGAAGGCAAAAAAGTGGATAAAACCCTGCAAAACTGTGGAAACAAATGTGTGTTTTGTCCTCTGGTTGAAGGAGAAATTGGCTGTACAAACTGGCTAAACTTGGAGCTGAAACAAACTTTGGGATGTTTATTTTACAACTTGGCAAGAACTTTGAGCTTGTGCAATAAAAGCCATTTGGTTTTTGTTTCTTTGTGCCTGCAGTTCATACAGCCTTTGGCCTCAGTCTTCTCAAGGCTGATGTGAGCCAGTCATGACACATAACTCTGATTGCAACTACAAGCATGAAGTCGACCCCAGGGGTCTGGCTGTGTTTCTGACACTCATATACTGTATATGAATGTGATTTTGTGACTTTGTGAGCAGTTCTTTGTTATTGCTGCTAAGTTTCTAATTGTTCTGATCATTAAGAAATACCTTTCAAGGCGCCTCTGTTTCACACTCAAGGCCTGATTAAAGAATGCATGATACTTCAGTGACAAGACTGCATTATTAATTCATTGCAAACAGTGGAATTTGGGTGTGTTACTTTGAAAAATGTTCAAAACTGGCGGCTTGTAATAAAAGCTCTGAGAGAAATTCCAACTCATTAAGATTTAATCACAAAATTCTCTTTCGTATGAAATACCCAATATATGCTGTCAGAATCAATCAGGTGTCCAGAAGAAGGAAGATGACATGCCAAAAGGATGGGGAATATGTCAACTGTGGCACTTGCTGTTTCTTCTGGCTGTCAAGTTGCTGGTGTTGCCTTTAAGCGCAAAAAGGATGTGTGGCTTCGCTGCGCTGCTTCTAAATGCTTGGGGAGATGGAAAAAAAAAAAAAAAAAAGGCTTCTATTGTGAAAGATTTGCCTGACAAAAAAAAAAAAATCACCAACGCAGGTTGTGTCATCTGGGTGTAGGAGATGTGTTTAAAGCCAAGGCTGCCGGGTAATGAGGGCTCTTTTGGGATCCTTTACTCATAATTTTATAAATGGCCTGATGTCCCACAGATATGTGCCAGCACACTTGTCTTCTAAACCTTCAGCTCAACTTTCTGGAAGTCTGATGTTTGCCCTCATACGTAAAAAAAACCTGCCTGTAAAGATGCAGAACTGGATGCTCAGACACAGTTATGCTAAAAGAACTCCAACTTTAGGACTGAATAGGGAAGGAAGCAAAAGCTGCACAAATACAGAGCAAATGCAGGAAAGTTTGTTTTTTTTCTTCCAGATCTATATTCCTTTCTTGCTTAGTTTACTTTCCTATGAATTTCAAAATTAGAGTTTGAAATATGTGATTATAGGTCACACATTTTAAGACTGACACATATACTGCACCTTAGAAACGTTTAAAATTTGATTCTCATCACATTACAACCACAAATGTCATTGTATTTCACTTGTAGTGCACAATTATACTAGGAAAGTAAAAAAAAAAAAATTATCCTGCTTTTTATTCAGCCCCCTTTTCAATGAGCATGTAAATAAAATCTAATGTAGTTTTAAAATGTTGGAGTCACCCAAGTTTTAATACTGATTGAAAAAAATATCTCAATGTAAATCAGAGTTTTTAAATCTTGTTTCAGCTTGACCAAGACCGCCATTAAAAGACATTTCTAAATGAAACCCTCCAGGTCAAATAAAGCCCAACAAATAGGAACAAAAATAGCATTTACAACATTCATAACATACATTTCTGTGTATTTCTGATTTGCAAATGTACAGTATAATGAAATGCCAGTTTACTTGACAACCATCAAAGGCAAAAGAAAATGGCACACGTTCCAGCTCTGTACGTTGTGCACTTAATTAGACTCTTAATTGAAATTTTGAGCCTTAGGCTTCCCTCATGATTAGTGACATTTTAATAGTAACATTTGTAGGAATTTAATATCTCACCAGAGAAAGAAGGGCAAGCACCAATGGTGACAATTAGGGGAAATTTTGTTAATTGGTTGTTAAAAATGTTAAAAACAAGTTTTCATTTTTTAAAGTTTTTTTTAAAGAAGCAGCATCAGACAAAATGTTTTCTCTTCTTTCAAAACCAGAATACATGTCATTTAAACCAGCTCATCAAACTTATTAAAATACAGTGTTTAGGTTTACTAGTATTTATATTTACCACATACTTCGTCACTTATTTGCAGCTATTTTAGTTTTTGTTGTTTTTTTTTCTGAAAGTGTAGACATGGGTATCTACTAATAGTGCTTAGCAGAATTTATTTACAGCTAAAGTCGATTTTATTTACATGGAACCTTTAGTGCAACTAAAACCCTGCACATCAAGAACAATAAAATAACTGATAAGAGTCGTTGAAAAGAAAAAAACCCCACAAAATACACAATATAAAAGAAATGAAGAGCAATAAAATAATGTAAAGGAACAGAAATAATTAAGATGCCAAGCTTAAGTTAATTTATGAAGCGAGGAATGGAAATGGGGCTTCAAAATGCACCTTAAGTCTGGAGATAATGAGACGCTCTGATATGGATCAATAGAATATGTAACAGTTTTAAAACTGCAACAAGAAACGCACAAACCTCGAAACATTTCAGAGCAACTAGTTGTTTGACCTTGGAGTATAGATGTACGATGTTTTAGAAGACAGTTTAAAAATGAAGGAGAAAGCCCATTAAGACCCTTAAATACCAAAAGCTGAAATATTATATTGGTCCTGCAACGAACAGGAAATGTGCGTAAAAAATAAAACAAGAAGTTTCAGCTACAGCTGCAGTTTTACCAAGTGAGTAAAAGTTTAACCAGATATGAGCAGCGCCACCTTCTGAGAGTTCTGATTGCTGTTCTGCCATCCTGACAGCAACTTCACTGCCTCTGGAAGAAACCGTGAGCACGCTGCCTGTGATGCCATCAAAATGGAAAAGGGGGGACGTGGCTGTGAAAAATGTTTTACTGCAACTGTAGCTCAGCTGTAATTTTCTATGTTTTACTGCAGATCACTTTTTTGGTTTATAACATCTGGTTTTGATCAGTTTATAAACTATTTCCTTCAGTAATTCACAGAATATTTCCAGAAACTCTAAAAAACGAGTTAAAAATGAAGTTGGAAGTTTTCCATAATGAAAAATCCATCACATAATTGATTTGTAAGCTGAGGTAAAACGTTAGTTATTTAATGCTGCACTTCATTGGAAATAATAACATTAAATAATTAAAATCTACATTAAACATTGCAAAATTGTCAAAAACTGATCAACAGATTAGATTAAAAAGTTTCAAATGAAAGATTAAGCATAAATACAAATCAGATCCATTTAAATCTCAGCCTGCTGTTAGTTTTTGGTTTGGTAAGTGGAAACTGGCATAGTTTAGGGACAGATGATGTAAAGGGCAAATACTATTATAGTTTAGCACCCAAAAGTATGTACATAAATAAACTATAATCAGACTCAAGTGATTTTCAAAGCAGATAATTAGTAAAAGAAGTCACACCTTTCTTAAAAACACAATTTTTTAGCTTACTTTTAATAAAGTTTGTACATTAATACAACCCTATCGCATAATTTCATATTTTTAGCATCCTGCTGGACTTTTGTGTCATACTATGTTTTTGTTTGTTTGGTTGTTTTATTGTTTTTACCTGGATTTGTCAGAAATATTTATTTGTAACAGCAAACTTGTTGCAACTTGTTACAGCAGTGTTCTTTCTGGACAGCAAGAATATTCATGTGAAAATTGGAAAATTTGAAACATTTTAGACAAAATACAAATAAATGAAATATTTCTCATAGTACAGTGCACCACTGCTTCCTGGTCATGTATGATACTGAAAGCAGATAAATACTTTAACTAGACACCAGACTTGATAAACTCAAGATTGAACAAAGCTGCATAGAGTTGCATTTGGTGAAGTCATCTAGAGATGAAACATTAACCCTGTTGTACATTTCTGATTAACACACATATCGTCAGAATTTAAAGAAACAGAGCTGTTTTAGAAACAGTGACCTCTGGTCTCTCAAAAAACATTCACAATGAATTTTCAACTCAGATGTTACACAAACTGCAGTCCTTTACCCTGACCTACTTAACCTCACTGAAAACTTTAGCTACAGGATCATGCAGCACACAGCAGAGGCTATAGGTTTAGTACAGCCTGCAGCTCTATGATGGTGCTATTACCACAGTGTGGACTGCTGAGCTCTAATGGCTGTGCTGGGCTGTAAATGCTGCTTTCAGAGAGTGGAAAAAGAGAAAATAAGAAGCAGTAATCTTAGAAAATGCTGACCTCTGAGCCACAGAAAGTAGGTGCAAAGTGTTAACAGCTCCTCTGCTTGACTCCTGGTTCCCTTTTTAAGATGACCTCTGGCCTATTTTCTCTGCAGACTCCAGAAAGCAGCCTTCATGTTATTTAGCTCCTGTGGTCACCAAGGCTTTTTAACTGCCCTCATTTGAGGGCCAAAGAAAAGCACAAGATATCAACTTTTTACTTTTTTCCATCAAATATTTTAGAATGGAAAATTCAAATCGTCAGGTGTCATTTTAGTAATTTGAACATAATTTACAGATCAGATCAAAGTTCTGTAGAATTTTGATCTGAACTTTCAAGAAATTCTACAGAACATAGATAATTCAGTCATATGAACTTGTAAAGGTCCAGCACTGAGAAGTGTGTAAATTATTGTTTTGGGTAGAAATTCATTCTGACAATGCCTTTTTAAAAAAAAAAAAAATTGGTCTGCTTCTAATAAATAACTTGAGTATAGTTATACTTTAAATAGAGGTTTAAAGCGACCTCTATTAAGGAAGTGTTCATTTTGTTAATATGGGACTAATGTACGTTATCCTGGTAAAAACCAGCCCCTTGTTCTACACTTCGCTTCGTACAGAGCAACTTGACCATCTATTGAGAAACAATTGCTTCCTGCAGGCATGTTTTAAATTTTATCCAATCATTAATATTTGGTCCCGATGCTATGAAATGTACTAGCATTGTAAACAACCATCCTCCACTGCGAAGAGAGAAATCCCGCCCTGAACAAGGCAGCTGTAAATGTTAATTCAATAAGTGTGCAGGAAAATTTCAATTGTAAGCACAGAAAGTCAACTTCTCTTTCTGTTAGCTGATTGGAAAATCCTACTGTAGAAATCTAATGTGGCATTCAGTGGTGTAACCATACAATTAATTTTGTTTATTGCCAACAACGCCACCTGGGGTTACCACCCAGGAATTAACGATCAAGGACACAGGTCCGGTTTTGCGATCAGCAGGAGACAGGTTTCAAGCCGATAATAATTTATTATCTCAAAATAAAAATAAAAAATACCTGTACATAAACAAAAAAAGAACACGCAGCAGTCTCTCTCTTTCTCTTGACCGCTAAATAAGCGGTCATTCAATCCAGGCAAAGCAGCAGTGTTAGGTGTGTGACCAACAGTGGTGATTCCTGATATACATGTAAAAAAAAAACAGTTTAAAACAGAGCGATAAAAATACGATTCGTCACTGAGTCCACATACCGATCAGGTCCAGCTCCTTTCACTTCCACCCACACAGGAACATTCAAACTTCGGCCCTTAACAGCCACCACTCCACCCACGATCAACGTGGAGGTAAATGCACCCGTACGTCTCTGCTGGTAAAAAAAAACTCTATAACTACAATGAGCAAACAGTTGTAAATGCGCAGACAGCCAGCCTCACCTGTACTCAGAACACAGACAGCCCAACACGGAAGCGCGGCGCGCGACGTGTCAACAACACAACAACAACAAGTGTCAGTCCGCAGCTTACCTCGGCTTTTATACCGAGCGCACTATTGGCCCACCTGCAATCACCCTGCCAGCAGGTGCAGCCTCCACCTTCTTTCTGCCACACTAAGTTAATGGGAGAAATACCAGACGGAGTACTGAAGGGAAATGAGAATCAAGTGGAATTTTGTCAGAAGGTAATGGTCAAGCTACTTTTGCACTTTTCTTATTAATAAGTTCAAAAAACCAAAAACATCTTAGTTTAGAGTCAGGATTCTTTTATTTCCCAACTGGCCCAATTATCTTCTGTAAAAAGGTAACACACACACATAGACCCAAAGACTAGCAGGCAGGAAAAGAAACCTTTCGAAGTGCAAGTTCTTGTTCCTAGAGTTTCTAATGATAGACTCACAGACAGATTTTTCTGTTCCTCCTTCCTTCTGTTTTATATTCCTCTCCTGTAGAAGAAGATTTCAGATGGAACCCCTTTCTGCTTTTCAGATTAGTTTTAAAATGGATCTTTATTTGTTAATGTTTATGGCTGGCTCACATTTAGATATTTCTCTAGATATATTGCTGTTGGCTTAGGTTGCTGGAGGACATACTGGCAACTTTCCATTTATGTAGTAATTTCAGTTAATGTTGCTATTAACATAGTGTTGTCTTATGTTTCTCTATTCATAGAAAATACTCCTGACATGTAATAATTTCAACTCTGCTTTATTATTAAACTGCCACTTGTAACGGCTTCTTAAAAACACATTACAAGTTTTTTTTGTCATTTTGTCATTCAAATGCTATTAGTTCAGAATATAATAAGAGAACTGAATTTTTTAGAAATTTGAGACAAGAGATTAATCTGTATGTTTTAGTAAAATTAAAATCTAACTTCACAAAATACTGGCAAAGAGCAAAAATTGCAAAACATATTCAGACATTGAAGAATTAGCGGGTAGGTTGATGGCAGAAGAAAATGAGTGACAAACTGTCTGTCAGCTCAGAAATTGTTGTTACCTTGTCACCAGTCTGTAGCGTCCATCCCCACCTCTCTGCCTCCATCACACCCCTGCAGCCATTAACACAGGCAGGGTGCAGCCGGGGGGAATTGGCCTGCATTAGTACACACCAGTTTACTCTGCGATGGTTGTTAATATTACCGGCTATTTGGACCATGACAGCAGCGTTACACAGGGCAGTGGGAGCACCGACTAACAGACTACTGATGTACTGCATGTGAACTCATCAACCACCACTTGTGTCCAGGCGACTTCTTATTAACATCCAGTCTGAAAACATAACACTGTAACGGACTGAATGTTCTGTTTGTGTGGGAAATGTTTGCATGCTTTTTGCTGCTGATGTTCCTGACACGCTTGAACATAATCTCAGATCTGTTCGTCTGCAGAGCTGTTGTCAGCCATTTGCCATGGCAACGGATGAAGAAAAATGAAGAATTTGAGCAGTTTTGAGTTGTTCTTATGTTCTTCAGTGTTATTTTCCCTTTGCTGTGACGCACTGCTGCCGCTGTAAAATCTGAAACTTCAGTAATTAATAAAAACTCAACTAATTGCCTCATTTGTCACCATATCCAATAAAAAAATATTTAATAAAGTATTTAACAAACTGTCTCCTACACTGGTAGTTATGTAAAATAATTCTATTTAATAACCTGAGCAGAAGCTGATCAGATACTTCTGGTCATAGATGCTGATTTTTTCTTTAAAACTGAAAAAAATGATTTTAAACAAAACAAATGTTCAAAGTGATTTTTCAGATTCAAGTTTCTTTTTTCAGTTTGAGTTTTTTTAAATATGTTTGTCAGTTTTGAATACACTGTATGGCCCCAATTTAGCACCTTATTTATTTTACAATTTCCATAAAATGCAGCTTGACTTAAAGCTGGGGAAACTAGCGCTGTTTTTATATGTAAACTATATATTCTACCTAGATATAAATCAATAAATAATCTTGTTTCTGTCAGTTCTTTGAAGTTGCAAAAGAGAACTAAGCATTTTTCATTTCATTTTGGACAATTAATTTAACAAAAGCAGAAAAAAGGAAATGAAAACATCTTTCTGCAGAATACCAAGGCAATCAAGACCGCACGCACGCTCATGGAGCTTCTGATTAAGACTGACTCAGTGCTTGCACACCTCATCAACCCTTTGAACAACTCCCAGGAGGAGACAGACCTCATTATGCCAGAACCAAAACAGTGACACCCAGTGTAAGCCGTGACTCTTTTGCTGATGGCCGAGCCGGCGAGACGGAGGCGGCCTTGGATCTGCAGGGTGAAGGCTCGCACCAGGAGAACACAGAAACCTGATGTGATAGCGTGCCTCCTGGGCAAGTATTATTCCAACTGTATATTATTAGCAGGGTGCATTTTCTAATTAGCAACAGGGCAGAATAATGAATACAGCTCCATTAATCAAAAGGTAATATATGTAAAAGTACTGTTTTATGGCCTCAGGGAGGAGCGAAAAGGTAAGAGAGAAAACACAAAAAAAGAAAAGAGATGAAATGTGAAAAACAGTTGGCTCGCTGGAATAAAAGTCACTCTTTATATTCATTTGCACACATTCTTTTATGCACTTCATGGAGGTTGCTCTGTGGAGCCCAAACACAAGGAAGGGGAACTTGAGTCAGCAGGATCGTTCTTTTCTGTTCAAACTATCACAAAAATGATAATGTAGGCAGCGAGGAGTTCATTTATGGTTAGACTCTTTGTCTTCCTCTATTTGAATGTCTGTAAATGGGAAAGACATGGAGGAGGGAATGCTTACGGCCTCATTTTATTTTATATACTCTTATTTGAGCAGGAAATTAAAATTTTAAAATTAAAATTATATTTGAGTCATGAGTGCGTCATCATCCAGCCCACAGAGGTCAGCGTTTTTTGGCAGAAACAACCAACGAAACATCCAACTTGCTCTTTTCTTTACCCTGTCTAAAACACTCAGCCATAAACCTACCAAAGCTACCTTGCAAAAAGTCTTAAAGCTCAATATAAGAGATATTAATACCATATTGAATCAACAGTCTTTGTTATTAAACCTATTTAACCCAATTCAACCTAGAGATGTGCGATACGGGATAAGGAATATCTTTTTGCCACAACACCAAGCAAATACAGAGCCGGTGTCACTCTGGTTACTGATACCAAGACTTATTTAAACATGATATATCATCAAATTTCTGAGCTTTTCTGGTTTTTCTTTTGAATTATTTTGTTAAAACCCAGAGCAGAATTGACATCAAATTAATAGGTGTCTGTAAAATACTTCAAAAACATATTTACATGAAAAAAAAAAGTATATTGTTCTATACAACAAACAATATATGCACAATATATATTGTAATTTCAGGGCAAATCAAAAAAAAAAAAGAAAAAAGGTAGAGTTGAGAAACTACAAACCAAAAATAAAACAAAATTTCGGGATGGACTCTGAAACTAAAGAATCAATTTTACCATGCTGGTATTGATTCAATACTGATAACAACATGTCATCGAAATTATCGATACTTTGAATATTTCAGACATTCTGATCACTCATGATGACTCGCATAACTTTTTTTGCCAAACATTTTTGTAACTTCTGACTGATTTCTTGGGTGGCTATCTTAAACTTTTACTAAAATATGTTGAAGTAGCGCTACTTGTTGAGTATTACACTGACCTCTGGACAATCATAAAGAAGTTGTGATCTGGAAAAGGTTTGACATTTTGACACAGATTAGAAAATGTTAGGAACTCAAGACAAACACTTAGATTTTTTTTTATTTTAGCCTCAAAATTGAACTGTCCTGACTATAATTAACCCCTTAATGATCACATAAGAGGAAACACATCAAATCCAAACACATTTTGCAATATGAGTGTTACTAATTTAAGTATAACTAATCTGTGCAGATAGTGGTTGGAGTTGAAGATAGAGGGGATAAAAATTCTAAGTCTGCAAAAAGATGAATAAAGATGTTGAGAGAAATATAATATGACAGAAAAAACACCTCCGGTTTTCTCTACAGGAAATATTTGAGAAAGAATTTAAGTGATCTGATGCTTCTGCTGTAACAACACTCTTGCCCTGTCCTGGTTGCTTCATGCTCAATCTTCAGCTTGAGCCTTTTTTCATGCATTTGCACCTTGCAATGCGAAGCATGGTATGCCATCAGCAACCAGGGCTTTTAAACGTGCCTTAAGATATAAATAAGCTTGCTGAGCGCTACCTGCAAATGCATTTTTCCCGCCAACCAGAAGCAGATCCTGATGTATAGATTATTTATTTTAGTAAAACATAACAGTTATCTAGATTAACTTGTAATTTAAATTAATATTATTTTGCTGTGTTCTGAAACTAATGACAAAAATTTTAAGTTGTATTTTTATGTTGCATTCATATATACGTATATATATGTTTTAGATTTACAAGCAATTTGCAGCTATAGAATTGCAGGCCAATCAAATACAGTATTGCATCAACATATATTAGTATTTCAATATTTTTTAAAGTATAATGTTGCATTTGTACACTTGCCTTTCAAAATTTGAGAAAAAAACACGAAAAAGAAACAGTTTCAGCTGTAAAATGTGAAATAATCAAAGTTTGCCAGCTCCAGCAGAGTGAAGATGAGTTGAAATTTTCGACGGTAAAACAGAGAGCTCGTTTGTGACATGCATGAGATTCTCTGTGATTTGACATGTTGTCTCAACCATGATTTGTTGCCACTCCCTGGGGAGAGGAGTTAAAAGACTCTGAGTGACTCAAGGAAGACATACACTTTAATCATGTTAGCGAAGTTTCATGAAAATTTCAGATCAAGACGCCAACATCTGCTCTCCATTATTAATCACTGTTGTCACCACAGAGACGATCCCGGCAGCATGATACACTTGACTTCTGAAGTTACTTACTTTCCACTGCAGCACAGGTATTAATGCAACGTGCTCACTTGTGCAAGCGCTCACACAGAGGCAAACACACAAGGCCAGCCAAATAGTTGAAAAGCATTTGAAACAACATTAAACAGGCTATATTAAATAAGTAAATTGGACTGTAGCAGAGTGGGATGAGTGATAAAGACAGGATAAAAGAGAATACAATAAACATCTTTGCCTCACTTTAACATCTCGCTCCTCCCTGCACTTTAAAGCAGGCCTTCTGTGTCTGTTTTCCCATTCTATCTTATCAGTGGCATTTACCTCCTAACGAGGGTAATCATATCAGCAATATCAAAGTAGCACTTTTGTCATGTTGCATTAGAGTCCCTCCTCCTCTACCTGCTTACACACCTCTGATCAGTGATTGTTTGCGGAGATACAGAGTGAAAGACAACTATTTATGTATAAAGGAGAGCTCATGCTGTCATCTGTTTGGCAGTTAATAATACGTAAGCAGCTTCACGCGTCCTAACAACCTGCATCTCCTCACATTCTACATTTATTTTCTGTTTTTTCTAAAGCTTCACTGAGGCTGTCTTTCAGCCCTCTTTTCATGTGGACCGAGTTTATCCGATAAGACTGTGAAACAAGCCGGTGAAGGGGAGCCTGACAGCCCCAATTAGGGAGGACAGAGCAGTGAGCCCCTCTCTAAATGCATTACTGCAAATAAATCTGTTCCATGCAAAAGAGTCGTAGTGAAAGGCATGGACAGGACTCACTGGGTGTTTTGTAAACAAGTCAATTTGAAGGGCTTCTTTTTATGCAAACAAAAATCATGACAGATTTGTTCTGCATGAGTATTTTTTTGCTGAAAGTAATGCAGATTTAAATAGAATCACATGCTGCATGGTTAATATCTGATAGATATAGTTGCATATTAGCATTCAGAACCAAAAATAAATGTTTTTTTAATTTTTTTTATTTACGTTAATTAGTATTCTCTTCAACTTAATTTTTTCCTTTTGTGGTTTACTTACAAAATGTTAAAACCCAGACATGCAGGCCATAAAATAGCCCCCAAGAAATCCAGCTGGTCCTCTTCTCATGGAAAAAAAAAAGTCTGTTTATGTTGATAGAAAGTCTAAATAAATTTGTTACCCCCTCATCTTAATTTTAATCTGGTGGAGTTTGAGCGGAAAAAGTAGATATTACATGTCCACCAGATGGCGCTTTAGTCCTTCAGATCTCCATGGCCTTTCTGTTTAAACACACTAACTTGAAGAAATGAATAGGTTAGGCCCATGTGAACCTTTGTTTTACTAATTTATAAGGCTTCTTGCTTTATTTATTGAATGCATGGAGAAATTAATAAAATTCATTGAAATATTTTTTGGTACAGTTCCTAAATAGGCTACTTACAAATTATGTTCTGTGTGTCAAAACAAAATTAACATGTCGTTAGCTGCTGTAAAGTTTTACACACATTATTTTTGATGAATTTTAGGATGCAATCCAGAAACATTGTTTAAATAGTGTTGAATTTTTGAGGCCACCTGTCTTGGTGGTTCAGAATAGCTTGAAAACAATCCACAGGTAACATAAATTTGATGGCGCACACACCCGTATAAAACGCACAGAAACCCCTCACTTGGCACTTTTTATGACAGCACATTAGACCGCAGCGGAGTGAGATGCAGTGCAGTGAGAGCACAAAGCAAGGAAACAATATTAGATCGATACGCACGCGCCTCATGCCTCTCCGAGGTGTGCGGGGCCTCAATGCCCAGCGGTGCTGCTGTTCTAACACGAGCTTCATTACCGCGCCGCCACACAGGATCTCTTTTCAGACACAATAAGAGGAGGGAATGTGGCGAGACAACGAGGAGCAACACAGAGGAAGGCCACTGAAAGGCCTGATTGATCCTCACTAATGTTTGCATTCAGGAGAGAGATATCCCATCACACTCACAATTATGTCAGAAGAGCAGAAAAGATGACTACACACACATTTGATCTAATTAACCAAAAGCTTGAATTTTATTGGGATTTTATGTGATAAATTGACACAAAGTAGCTCCAGTTTTGAAATGGAAGATTGTACATCATTTTGAAATCACTCCCCACCAGTTTTGCTGATCCAGAGACTCAAATATTTGCCCATTCTTCTTAGGAAAATAACTTGGAGCGCCTGTGAGCATCAGTTTTCAATTTTTTCCTTTCCAAATGTATCCGTCTCCTTCTATTTGACAACTATGCACTATTTTGTGAAGGTCGAGTGACTGTAATGTGACAAAATCTGAGGACTAAAAGCACTTTTTTTGTAAATCCACATCAGAATGACCTTCAGGGAATATGTGGTTGCAAATCATTCAGTGTTTTAAGTCAAAAACTCTGGGAAAACATAAATCTGTCACATTGTTTATAGTCTCCTGTGGTTGATAATATCATGTACTATGTCCAACCTCATATTTCACCTTTAAATCCGTTGCATTTTGAATCTCATTTTCTCTTTTATTTGCTGTTAGTTTACTTTAATTGAGATATAATTATCAATAGATGTCATATCATTTTTATTCCAGTTATAATTGTTTCTGGATTCACAAATTTAGATGCTATTTTCCACTAAAATAATATACATAAGCAGATACTAGACTTTACTTTTTGACATAGCGAGCCACTTGCAAAAATCCCCGGTAGAAGTAAGTTTAAGTAAAGATTTGTCATAAGTGTCTTGTGAGATATTAATTTAAATATAACTGATAAATCTATGGTTTAGAGAAAGTCTTGCATGTACATTAAACTTCTGAAAAACCTGTTATCTCTGCAATGGAGACAAGAAAACTAATTAACTGACACAGGTACAACAGGTACCAAGACCAAGTCCTAATGAAATCTAATGTGAGTTTTAAGTTTAAATTATTTTATTGTATTAAATGTTTCCTGTTTTCAATATGAAGGATTTTGAGTTTTACAAGCCCCAAATTACCCCGACCTTTCTTTATTATCTTATTTTCACTTAGACATCCAACATTTTGTTGTATGGAAACTTTTTATTTTAATTCATTCAAAAATCTAATGAATACAGTATAAGATATTTTGAGTGGTTGAAATGACATATACAGCACAGGAAGAATTAAGAATTAAGAGGCCATTAAAAAATACTGGGTTTCTTGACTTTATCATTTACTGTTTTGTGTTTGAGTAAAAGTAACATATTTTTTTAATTCTACAAACTACTGATGACATTTAAAATGAATTTAATGTATAGAATAGTGGTCTGCATGTTAGCATTTAATGCATGTTAGCATTTAACAGGAATCTGTGATGGTCTCAGATTTAACCAATGAAGTATAAGATCGAACACTTTTTTTAGGAGTTACAGTGACTGTAAATTATTGACTTTCAAAGAACATATAAAAGGATTACCCTTATTTTGTTCTTAATGTCAACTAAATGCACTGTGCTCACAAATTCAACAAGTAATATACCTCAATAATTCATCTCCAAAGAAACAACAACAAATATGAAGAAAATCATTTAGGAGGTACATTACAGTTTGCCATCCTGCCTTAATTGGAGCAAAGCATGTCAACGGCATTTATACTTCAGGTCGCGCACGGCTCCTTTAAGGTGAAAGGAAGTAAGTCAGAAAGGGAGGATTCTTATATAAGCAGCTTCCTGATTACGGGTTGGTGCTTCAGCACAGCGACAGTAACTGACTAAAAGACGGATATTCTGTGGGAAAGACCTGCCTCAGCCCTTCACGGTCCCCTGCTCATCGCTCAGCCACCCAGGGAGCCGTGTCCTTCACGGGACCTCCACCTCACTCTGCCCTGATAGTGCTGCTCTACCTTTCTCCATGCCTCCACACTGAAACCAGCATGAAGAAAGGCAGCGGCTTTGGTAATTGGTGATCAGGGGACTTTGTGATGCATTGGGGACATGGCCCCCTTGATGATAAAGGGGCCAAAGGGTAGGAATTAAATGTGAGGAGCTTGCACAGTTCCTTAAGAGTTGAAGATAAATGTTAAAGAGTCAAGGAAAAGGTTTGGTCCTATTTGGTTTTATAAAATATCTGCCTAATTACCATTGCCATTCAGAAGAAGCAATCACAAAATTAGAAAGGAGACAGAAAGATGGGAAAATATATAAAGGCAAAGAGGGGATAAGAGTAGAGGAGACTTGTTGCATAGAAACAAGTCAACACCCTTGAAGTCTGCCTCTAGACCTGCAGAAAGAGAAAAAAACAAAACCTAGAGACCATAACAACAAACATTAGCTATTGACCAAGACCAATAGATAATACATCTGAAAGATTTTGCAATAATTTCAGTGAACCAATCCAGAGTAGCAAAGCATTCTGGGGAATATAGGCAGACGACATACTTTAGTCACTCAGCCTCCCATGACTGAGCGTCCATGGATGTCAGCCATGCATCAGCTCACTCACTTGCTCTTTGGTTACCTAGCAAAATCATGCTAAGTAACTTGCACAGCAGCAGTTTAAGGTTTCACCACCATGCCTCATAACTGCTTAAACATAAACACCAATGGCAGGAGTGAAAACTGTGGAAGATCACTCCACTAGTTTCAGATAATTATTGATATCAACTGATATGAAATGCTTAAACTGGAATACGTTTTACAACTACACTGTCCAGCACCAGTTACCTTTGGTTACCTAGCAACAACCTGTTAGGTAACTTGCACAGCAACACTTTCAGGTTTTGCCTCCATGCCTCATAACAGCTTAAAATAAAATAATAAAAAAAAAAAACTATGGGGTGGAGTGAAGGAAGAAAATGAGTCCAACAGATGGAAAGGAATCTGTGGGTAAAACAGAAAATGTCACATCACCAGGTTGGTAATATTTCATATATTTAAAACAAAAAAACAAATCAGTAATTATCAGTATCAAGTGAAATGAAACCATTATATCGTGATACATTTTTCAGGCCTGACTCTAAACAGAAGAAAATCCTTTAACGTGAAATCCGTTATCCTGCAAACCAAACCCCTCCTCTGGCATTTGCTTTGCTCCTCTCTATGCTGAAACAAACAAATGTTTGCGGAGCAGAGGACAGAAGAGAAATGGAAAGCGGTCTGTGTCAACCCTTCAAATGAACAAGCAGCTGTCCTGCTGCAGGAGCTGAGCAGAGGCGTTGAGCCGTGTGGCCGGCCCCCTGCCCTTTCCGCGCTGCCTCTTTCTGGCTGTAAACAGACTGAGAAGCAGGGAGGCTGCTGTATGCCGTTTTCTAAGCCCAGGCTCCACTGAGGCACGCTAATTACAACAATAATGGAGCCTGATCGCAGGTCCTCACAGGCCATGTCTCCCAGTAAACCACCTCTGTGTGTACTTGTTACATGCGTTGGTTTTCCTGTTGTTTGACATCAGCACGTAGCTGTTCTCGGCGCTGCACTTGGGGGATGCCCGGGCTGGGTTAGAGCATGTTAAAAAGCCCCCACAGCTCCAGCTCCGGCAGCAGGGCCCGGCCAAGCGTAGTTAGGCTTAATGAGCAGGCGTTAGCGTAAACACACGGCAATGCTGTGGGGAAACAGGCAGGGTCAGGTCAGGGAAGTGATGTTACCAGTAGGGTGGCGAGCACATCAGCGCTGGGCTCCTGATTAGTGCTGATAAATAATGCAGCGAGCGAGGATGGCTGGAGGACGGGATTGGCTGCTTGCATAACGATGACAAGCGACCTGTGTGAGGTCTACTGATAAATCCTAAGACTGAACCAAAACCATGACAGCATTAGAAGATGACCTTGTTTCCTCTGACTCATCATTGAGATCACACCCCGGCAATGCTGCTACCTAAGCGCGCGAGCTGGTTCACTTAGACGCCATATGCTGCGGCAGACGCCATCATTAACCCTGGTGTGTCATGTATGTGGGTTTCGTTGTGGTGGACATGGCTGCAGGCTACAGCCAGGACAGCTTCACACTTGTTTATGTGTCAGTCAGAGAGGCAGTGGAGTGCAAAGGTCAGATCCATTATGTAGGATTGAGAGGGAGACTCTGTGTGGAAAGGTGGAGGGGTGGGTGTTATGTGTTGCCATGGTAACATTGGGTATGAACTTTGCTCCCTGTGAACTTCAAGAAAGAGTAAAACTCAGGGGCGAGCACACAAGCGTATTAAACCTCTCAATCAAGAGGCACATTAGGAGCGACAGCATTAGTTAGATAAACAATGGGTTATGAGCTATAGAGTAAATTAATTATGAAATGACTTAATTAAATAACAAAAACAATGATTATAATTATGATCAATCAGTCAATCAAGTTTATTTGTATAGCACATTTCAGCAGCAAGGCATCATAAAAACACAAAAATCAAAAAGTCACAAAAACATCATACAGTCACCAATTTGATAACAGATGTTACATTTTATGGAGTAAAAATCATTGAAAACATCAATACACAACGTTGGTCAAAAGTAACTTGTGAACGACGTCTTGATGTCTTGATCTCAATTGGATTTTATCTAGTTAAATAAAGATTTAATAAAATAAAGAATGTAACTCATTATTCAAAAAATGATTAACAAAAAAAATACTGAACAAATAAATAGAAAACTAACTTATAATATAGTTATCCTTATTTATTTTTGTGATTTAAAGCACAAACTTCCACACATTCAAAAACCTCTAGCTGGAAATATTCGAAAATGCAGAAAATTCAGGATCTATGGAAATATTATTCTAAAAGTTGTTCAATATTTTTTAGCTTTAAAAAGTATTCATCAAATGCAGAGACGGCTATTTATTAATATTTCAACTGTTTGTTAATGGGGTTTATCAATACATTTTGCCACAACTGGCCCTTTGAGGATGTTCATGAATTAATATGGCCCTAAATGAAAATGAGTTATCCTAATGCGGCATCAGAAGCTTCTGGGCCACTAATGGTCCTAAAGCCAATGCACAACATTTAGCTCAGTGATTTTGCCACTTTTCAATGTTTTAACAGAAGTATTAGTCATAAATTTAAAAAACAATTTAAAAAGGGCCTTTTTGTTTGAATAAAAAAAAAACAGCCTCATCAGCTTGTACAGCATAAAACGTGAGTAGCAGCACACTGAAATATAAAAAAAATGACATGGGCAGAGAACTAATGTTATGAAAAAGTACCTATAGAACAAAAATGATGACTCAAGAAGTCCATGCAGTATGAATTTAATCACAAGTCCAGCCCAAAACACCAACTACCAACACTTACAACATTTTCAGGTTCCCACACTTCCAAATCCAGCCAGTGTTCTGCACATTGAAACATGGAAAAATTACAACAATAAACATCAGATTTTGACAGCGTGTATGTTCTCTGCAAACATGAAAAGGATCAATGGTGTGTTTGCATCCTCACATTCTCTGAGCTGGAGGGAACCTATTTTATTCTCTGTAGCTTGAGGGTAGAATCAATCTGCAGCTGGTGAGGCCTCTCTCCAGCAGCCATCAGTCAGATCAGCCTCATCATTTTAGCAGAGGAAGCAGACTTAGAAGTTTATCTGAGGCTCTGTGTGCATACTCCTTTACATGTGAAGTCCATTCATCTTCTGCAGCCCTCTAGCTTTGTTTGGGCTAGAAAGCTAATCACTACACCTGAGACTGGAAGCACTCTGGATAGGTCATATGTAAAGTCTTAGCTAAATATTTTTGTGGGTTGACCAATGACATTGTGGCTAAAATTTGTTATATGACTTTCTCTTTAAGAAGAAATTGCTCAACATTTTAACGTCAAGCGTTTTGACTTTGAAATACAACTAAAAGTAGCAACTCAACTTTAGTCGATGCCACTAACTACAGCTGAACTTTGAATTGTATAAATCAGAATAAGAAAAAATCTATTCTGATTTTTACCAAACTATGTCGATGATATATTACTTTTCGATATCCCTAAAGAAATCAGAGTCCTCTTTTACAAAACATTCCCATCACAGACAAGGAAAGACTTGCTACCTGTGTCTGGTCTCTGTCCATTCATGAATCACACATGGAGGCAGCAGTATCAGCTGTGAGCTTGCAGAAATGAAGCAGAGAGAGGACAGGTGGTGCGATGCAGGCGTCAGCACCATGCATAAAATCTGTCAAAAGTCTCCCCATACTGTTCTTTTTCAACACAATATTGCTGGACAAACTAAATGTAGCTCTGCTCCAGATGATCCAACAAATGCTTTAAATTTCAATTATAGATCTCACCTTCTTGAAAACCTGAGATGTGCACAAACCGTCGGGTTCTTTAAAGTTTGTTTACAGAAGCTTTCGATCAAAAAATCTGACCATCGAACTGTTTGCCTGATCACGGCCAAGTGGTTGATATTTAGATTTGGACTTGAATTTGCACTTTAAATCAGTTTGAAAACATTTGTTTCTTTTCCGCAGTGCTTTCAGTCGTAAATCATTAAATTAAACCTTATTTTTCAGCAAAGCTGAACAGATTTTAATATTTTGTCACCAGCCCCCAGTGTGCTGTAAAGCACTTTATATTCATTTATGTGTGAATGATGCTATATTGATAAACTTGGCTTTCCTTCTTATGCCTCTCATTGGATAAGGAGAAGGAGCCTAATGGATACCTCAACTTAATGTTCTTGATCAAAAGTGACTCTGATTTATTTTTATATTGCCATTTCTTTCAAATTGACAGTTGAGACAAATGTTTACCTTTAGGCTTGTGTATAAAATGTGTTGAAATGGGTTGAAAACTGTGGCAGACCTCAAAAATATAAGACTATTAGGTCCTATGTAAAAGTTTAGCAGGTGTTTTACTGATTTTTTAAATTATTTATTAACAGGTATCTTCTTACTTTTTCCGGAATGCAAGCAATTGACCGCTCCTCATTTCAAACAGAAGTTAGTTTCCCATCAGACACGCGATCACATGCAGGCACACTGGCTCACATGCACATATGCCAATTCCGCTCCGTTCCCACTCCGCACACAGCGCTGGCTCACAGTCGAGTCCAGACGAGTGCATGCATTTGAAACCAAGAGTGAATCCATATTACATGTGTAGTGTGCTGTCTGTCTGGGTCCGGGCCATCAATTATGAATAGAAATATACAGCCTCCACAGCACCAGCCCCGGTGTCTCAACTCTTGTAAAGGATTTTTTAAAAGAGGGACAGGCGTGCAGGTTTGTCATTTGGATGCATACCCAGGACTTATGAGACCAACTCTGAGGAGGAATCCTGTTCTCTCACGAGTCCCAGCTGGGGAACGTCCCTCTGTTATCATTTAGGCGGTTCCCTGCTCTGGTGAACACCAGTCAGATTCCAGACATTTGTGGAGTAAAATACTGAAATCTGCAGATGAATGTAATAGTCTGCCTTGAAAGAAGTATTCAAACCACAGGAACATTTTACATTTTGTCTTATTTAATGTACTTTTTGGGGATTTTATGTGATAGCCTGTCACAAATGATCACATAACTGGAGAGTGGATAGAAATATTTATTTGTTTTTTTCAAATTTTATTAGCAATAACATTTCTAGTGAGGTACTCCCATCAGAACAACATTTTGGGGCAGTTAGAAGTGCAAGATTTTTTTTTTCTTTTAATTTTTCACTGCAAAATAACTCAGCCAGCTCAAGTCAGATGGGATGGAAAGCATTGTAAACATCAATTCAAGTCTGTCCACTTGAGGTATTAACATCAGCCCTGTTTAGTCGGTTTAATTAACTTCCTGTTGCCTAGAAGGTGCATTTGCTTAGAAAGTGGGTTAATGTGCAAGGCATTCTGGGTAAAGTCAACCAAAAACAAACACTTATGTCTAAACCTAGCAGGAGAAATGGCTTATGGACTTTTACCAAACACAAAATAGAAATCTGATATTGATCCATTTTTGTTTAAATTTCCCGAAGAAATAATTTTGCGCTCATGTCTTCTTCAGAGGTTTTTGGTTCAGCGCCACTGCAGGTGACGGGGAAACAGGCTTTTAAAGGGTTTGTTTGGCACAGTGCAGTGTGAAAGCGAACCGCACCAGTTGAAAATGTAACAAATTCCGCAACTTTGGTCCCCAACTGAACCGAGGCTTCTGGCCTATCAGTGCAAAACAGGTTTTGTTCTCAATTGAATTGGTCTTCATGATGCTGTTTGTACATTTCTCTAAAGAGCCTCTGATGCCGTCACACAGCATCTGTATTTATTCTCAGATAAATGGATGGAGTCTTTAAAAACGAGGTGACTTTGCGAGGAGACATTTGTAAATGAAGTGAAGTAAAATACACACCACAATTTCTAGATTTTTAAATGCATGAAAACCTTTTAGTACTTTTGTTCCTCTCTGCAACTATGCAACCCTTTGTGCTGGTCAATTAGATACAGTCCATATAAAATATAATGAGTTTACATGAGAAAATGTGAAAAAGGTTAGAGATCCTTTTGCTAGGTCTTGTAAAATGTTTAAAGCAAAATTTTGAGCTATTTTCTTATCCCAAAAAAGGGAAACATTATCAATAAGTGTGGTAATCCTCTTTGTTTTAATTTAAAATGTCACGAAAGTTAAATTTCAATATTTATTCCCAGCATTCATGTTGCTTCGTGACTGCTCACAAAGAAAAAAACAACGGCAACAACAAAACAACAGTACAGGAGGAACCCTCGTCCTATCGAGAAAGCATTAATCATGACTAAACATCTCGCGGCTTCAAAGAATTAAACAAAACATCCCACCTTTCTGTGTGTGTTTATGTAAAATCCAACACATCTTTGCAACAATGTAGCAAACATGGAATTACAGAGCGCGTGTAGCTGGCAAAACAAATTTGCAATTCTCCTTGTCAATTCTCAAACCCCCAGTGTACGGCACATGCCCTCTAGAGACAGAACAAACAGCAGTAAAGACATTTAAAAGGCTTTGCTTTCTCAGATACCTGAGCTGCTGAATACCAATAGACTGGTATTACTTTAAGGGGGTTGGTGACAAGGTAGTACATCGAGAGCTGGTGGGGAAAATGCTAACTCCCCTTGTTTCCTCAAGGGCAAAAATGTGCTTAATGTCTTTGCGCGATGGCGGATGAGGGTGTGTTGTGCATGTGTGGCTCACTCCGTCAGCCTGCTCAGGATATGAGCTGAGGTAAACAGAGGCTCCACAAGTGTACTGTGGTGAATGCCGGAGTCTTCGACTGGTGGGACATATCCCACTGATTTCTAAAAGGTCACTGTCATTATTGTTGCTTAGCAACCCTGTATTTGGAGCCATAGGTGTACACTTTACAGTAACTGTGAAGGCGTCTGCTGAGCTGCGAAAGATCAGAGCAAAATAAAATGAATGCAGGAGGAAGCCTATAGATAATACTTGAGAGAGCAGTGTGTCGTTATCGGGCGAAACGCATCAGTTATACATTTTTAAAAATGTTATGTTGAAAAAGGATGTGTATCAGGAAAATAGTGGCAGTTGTTTCATTTTAAATGCTAACCATGCTAATGATGCAGTCCATGTTAATAATTACAGGTGAATACATTCATAGTCTTTTGTAAAAGTACGTACTGATAAAGTACCGAAAGCAGAAAAAAGGAAACCCCGAGAGAAATTGTTCTGCGTCAAATCTTATGTATCTTCTCCCATCTTATTGAATTGGACTCTGTTTCAGATCCTGTCTCTGCTTCTCTCTCTATGCAAACACCCTGCTGATTATTATTTATTTTACTTCAAAATGAGCCAGCAGCATCACTAAAATTATTACATGAATGCAGGTAGACCCTTTTTTGTCATGCATTTGCATCTGACATCCACATAGATATTTTTTTTAGTTTAATATTCATTTGGTTTATTTCACATTTCCCCCAATTTTCAACAAAATGTCTATTGATCTATTTTAAATTATTAAGAATCCAAAATAAATTTAAATCAAGCCAATTTCAACACAATCTGTTGATGTCACAAGTGCATATAGTGCAACATGATTCTTTCGTAGAAAGCTGCCTAAGAAAACCAAGACGACTGTATCAAGTCATTAACTCTGCTGTAATTCGTCACAATAATTGTGTATGACTTCATGAAAACATTTAACTGAAAGGATGTTTTCTGACTGAACCGGCAATGCTGATATTGTCAACTATTGCAGGGTATACCATCTCAGCCACTGAAAATCTAAATGAAGTATGAGCACAGAACTCAATAAAAGTCTATCCATCTGGCCAACATTATATGCAAATTTGCTTACATTGCACTTAAAACATAAATGTTTCATCAAAGTAGTCCTTTGCAAGTACAGTACTGGATATTATGACGCTACAAGGACAATTGCAATTTGCTATGTTGTGCAGCTTTAATTGTAAAAAACAAAAAAACCCGAATTGTGGTTGTCCATGTTCTGCTAAGCGGCCTCTTTAAGTTTCCCATTAGATGTGTGAATGTCCAGCTGTCTATGCATTGAAAATGTGCAGAAACGATGAGATGAAACTCACTTAGTTAGGGTGAAAAGCTGTTCTCCACTGTAGTGTTTTTTATAACCCTCCCCATATTGATGAGCAGCAACAATTCTCTTAGTTCTCTTTTGGTTTAGTTCTAGTCTTCCTACCTTGGCATTGCGTTAACACACACTTGTATGCTATCATCATCTTGCTGATGATGATCAGTTAATAAATTGCATTTGATGAACACCAATTAGCTCCTTTATCCTAGGTATGTTGTTTTAACTCAGATTGTCCAAGGTTATCTAAGCAGTTGGCAGGAGGGAGCTTCTGTAGCAGTCTGTGTGACAGCGGCTCTGAAGAAGCTCTCGTCTGTTGCATGACAGTCTCATGGAAAGGAAGACCAGGGTTGTCCATAATTTTCTTGATTTTACAGAATCTTTATTTGTAACATAAACTCCAGAGGTGAAGATTATTTAATTAAATTCCATAATTTCCATTTGTGTAATCTGCATTGTTAGGATTATTTTGGATGCATTCATTCAGTGGATGTTGGAGCCTCTTCTTGAAGTGGTGTTGGCTCAGGCTCGGGTGCAGGCCGGTCTGAGCCATAATACAATGTTAGATCCAGTGTCAGGTATGTACAGAGAGACCAGTACAGAGGCAGAGTGATCTCTGAGTCATGTCCCATTTGTGGAGGTTGATGGATTTCCCCTTGCTTTGCTCCCTCAGCTCAGTGGGGAGAAAGCAGGGCTGATAAGGTGATTTATCTACACCTTTCCACCTCCTGTAATGGATGGCACATCCACCTTTCCCTGAAACTTCATCATCTCACAGCAGCAGCAGAACAACCCCCTTATACTTCTACACATGTGGCAGTGTAAGAGAGAAATGAAACGGACATACAACATGAGAAAAAGTGAAAACAGACAAACAGGAAAGTGTGTTCCTCCCAGCACTTTCTCATTAAGGTTATCAGAGTGGGGGAACATGACACTCAGCACTCTGAAGTCACTAAATCACTCTCCGGTGTCAAATAAACAAAATATTGGATGGATCTCAGCTTTAGATCTTTGCTACTAGCGCTTTGATTGATTCCTCACTCCCTTCATCTGGACCGGGTCCTTTGGGGTCCGGAGCCTCGACACAATGAGAGGAGGATCTAACAAACTGTTTCAAAGATCACACAGCTGGATGGCTGCTGTCATCAAAGGTCTTGATGCAGCAAACACAATATTTAGTTTTTATTGGTAACTACGCCATTGTATGGCAGACAAGCCACTTTGTAACATTTCACATAACTTAACCCATAAGGTGATCAACTATTCAATAAAAACAGTGATCCATAAAATAAAATCTCCATCCATTCATTGTTTATACCCTGTTAAGTATGCAGGATTGTGGGAGGCTGGTGGCTATCTCCAGCGGTCATGGGGCGAGATGTGGACCCTAATGGGTCATGCTCAAAAGAACCACTGCTCTCAGGACCAACCAGCACCAAAAATGCTGAATGATTCTCCACGATTGGCTGGTTTGCAAACGCCAGCCAATAACGTGTCAGGTTGTATTGCATCTAGCTATTTTAACATGCAAAACACTATTTTCTTCACAATCTGCCTTTGTTAATAAAAAATGTGGTTGTTCATACTGGTATATGCACATATTGTTTCTTTAGCTTTTATTTCATTTTTTCCAAAATGTAAATATCAATATTTGTTGGGTACCTCGTAAACTCCACTCAGGAATTTTCCAGCCTTGATGTGAGTCCAGGTTCGTCTTGCTGTGAGGCAAAAACTAATCACCAAATCCACAGTGCAGCAAGAATTACGAATCTATTATTTAAAAACAATTAAAGGATTATGAAAATGTTATACATGTGTAATTAAATGGTGAATAACTGCAATCACCACAAAAGATTAGGTGATTAATTTTGCTTTTTAATTCTATTAACCAGGCATGAGCGACGACCTTTATTAGGTTTAAAAGTCCAAAGACATGAAAATCAAGTGAATAAATATGACAGAAGAAACTTTTCTTATGAGACAGTAAGGCTGTTTGAAACATGCAACTTTTTCAACTGAAATTTTGACACTGCTAACAAGTATTTCCATTACACGCAGTGCCGTCTGTGCTTGTATGAATAAGAGTTCCTCCTCCTCTCATGAATACAATTTGTATATCTGTCCATTAATGGATAAATGGACAGACATACAGGTGCATGTTTGTAGTTTTCACTCCCTTAATAATATGTAGAAAACATTTAGCTAAATAAAAACTTGCATAAAGGTTTCATAAATCTCAATCTAAGTCTGTGACAATCTCAGGTTTATTCAAGTTTTATTTATCAAAGAGTTTTGAACTTTTACTATTTTTCTATTCAAAATTTCAAAAAACCAAAAATAAATGGGGAAAACAAATGAATTTTATGATTGTCATTATTTATTGCTAACAAAATCAATCATTTTGTGTTTTCCCTTCATTAAACTCCTCCCAAAAATTTACATACAAGAATAAAAACATTATAACAAGTAGACATATTGAACACAAACATTTTTATACTTTAAGCCATAAACAACTTTATTTTTATTATATGCTAAATAATAAAAATAGCTCACAGTTATAGATCACAGAATATAACTTCACATTATATGAGACTGAGACAGCAGTGGGAGAAGGAGGAAGTACTGCCCCCTGCAGGTGGGAGTTAGCAGTCACTTAAACCCAGTGTTTTTTGATCACTTTAGTGGAACATTTCCAATAAACTCACAATTACTCCTTAGGATAAAAAAAATGTGTGGTTCTGTTTATTTTGCAGAAATTTCTGTGATCGTAGAATCTCAAAGAATTGGATGGACATGTTCATTGAGCATTACAAATCAGACACCAACTTCAGCTTTACAAGCCAGCCACAGAGTAAGGACACATTTATTGCTATAGTTTCTACACTGTGACAGTGTAGAAAAACAACATTTTTACAAAAACAGGCTTGGATCGTTAATAACTTTGGCACTTCCCAGAAACTACCCAGCAGTTAGAAGCAAATGTTGCAATCATGGCACAAAGTAAGGTGAAAATACGTTGTGTTGTAGTCATCTTGGAATTAAAAGATTTTAGGTTTGAGTTCTATTTCTTCTTGTCACATCTTGAAATGGCCATGGACAAGACATTTTAGCCCAAATTCAACCTGTATATCAGTGTATAACAGTGTAATAAAAATTCAGTCCATTTCCTGAGGTGGTTTGCCCTGTTACTCCATTAATATTTGAACTAGGCCTTGTCTTTGTAGCTGTTTTTAATCTAAAGAAGCTTTAACCTGCCTGTGAAGTCATAGTCAGAAGGCAAAGTGAATGTGTGGAACTTGATCCACATCCACAGCCATGAAAGAAAGAAGGAAACAGCTTCTTACAAATACACACTGGCTTTAACTCCCACAGTTTTAAATTATTCCAGTTCACAAAACAGCTGTTGGTTATGCACTTAATTAATTCAACTTGTCTGTTTTTTTTTGTTGTTGTTGTTTTTTTTTTTTTGCTTTATTTATACTTTTGTGCCCTGCGTTGAGGATTGCTAAAAACACCCACTGAAATTCTTCTGAGATCACATCTGTATCCTCTTCTGTAAACAGCTTTCACAGCTTTTTTTAAATATAATTATAATTTTTACACCTCAGAGAGGATATCAATTAACCTCAGTGGTCAGCGTAAGAAATACGCCCGCACGCCTGCTGCTTTCTGCTTCAGAGCCCCGGGCGCTCGGCTGACTCACCTATGCTTTAACAACGGCAGGGGAAAAACAAGGCGGAGGGATGAGGGGAAGGAGGGAGACAATCAATAGCAGATCAAAGTGTTTTAGCTTACCTTGGGCTGCAGAGAGTCAGGCGTTGTAATCAGCAAAGACACTGTTTACTCGCCAAGCCTTCCCAAGGTAGGGAGGAGGACCTTAGGCGCTGGATAAACTACATAGCTGTGATATTTTCAGTCTAGAATTAGAGAGGGAAATGGAGAAGAATTATGTATAATAATGAGCTACTTCATGTCCCTGCTTTATTTAGTGCTGAGAAAAAAAAAAACCACACAGGACTTTAGAGACCCTTTAGTTAAATGCAGAGACTTCAAACATATATGTAAACTCCCACCTCTTCAAGATCATCTTTTATCGTCTTTCATTCATCTCATGTAGTTTCGTTTTACCGTGACAGACTTTGGTGAATTCAAAATCTGTCACAGTTGTTTTCTGCAGTGCTAAAGTTTGGCTACACTGAACATATTTAAATTCATACAAATTTAATGAGTGAGAAATAAACATTTTTAAATAAAAAAGTATCTAAAATATTTAATATTTTGTGTTTATTGATGTCCATAGAAGATTCACTTCAGTATATTTGAGTTTGTCAAATGAACTAACTGAATTCTAGCCCTGTTCCTCTCCTGCATAGAGTGAGTCAAGTAGCTTTTGTGAGAGTTTTGTCTTGTTGCAGAACAGAGTCACTTTTTTTCCTCAGTGTCTGAGTCAAATGAGTAAGGCAGTATTTGACTGTGAAGAAATACTTCGGTGTCTCCAATCAGCCACATGTGTAGCTTTAGAGTTTGGCAACTTTTCAGGTCCAAATAATAAATCTGTATGAAATTACAGGCAGACTGAACTCACAAGAGCATGCTTTTAAACCCTTCAAATTGGTGCCAGTTTGGTAGGTCCTGAAGCTACTGCTTCTCCTCACTTCCTCCTCCTAACAGGACAAATCATTAAATGAAGCTTCATCGTATGAGTTTGCATTTCATCACTGTCTTTTGCATCGATGCCTGGGTTTGAGGTTGGAGTTGTGACATCAATACTCTTTGGCAACCTTTGGATGTGTGTTTGGTCAGCTTGTGTTTCATTTCTTTTCCACTTTTTCCACATATTTCTCTACCTGGAAATGCTTACAGTGTGGTGCAGAATTTGCAGATTTCTCTTTTATCCTTTTTTATACTAGCAGAATCTTTAGCAGAGGATATCAAAAATATTTGACAGAAAATGCAGCTTGCGGAGCTGAAATGAAGAGGCACAATGTTAGCTGACATGCTATTGGGTGATGTCTGAAAACCTTCATTCATCTGCAAACCATCCTTGGCTTTGACTGGCTGTACTCACAAAGATGAAGATAAGGAAGACTGGATTTTAGCTTCTGCTGTTGTGCTAACACAGTTTCCACTGTCCGTATTAAGGCAGATCAAGGTACATTTGGAATTTGAATTATTAAATTAGCAATATGTGTTTTTAGACGGGGTCTCATATATTTGCACATTTTAGCTATTTCCAGGTGAGTGTGGTCTCTAAAACCTGCACAGTGGTCCGATGTTCTACCCTTCTGTAGTAAAATCTAGAACACAATTAAAAAGAGGCAAAAAAAATCCTGAAATATATTTAATAAAATTAAAGTTAATTCAAGTATTGTTTCTTGTTTTTAGGCTGGTGATGTTATTTTAATCAAGACTGCACATTTGTTGGTTTGTTCACATTTGAAAATCCAGAAACTCGATGAAAAAAAATCAGAATTTCATCTGAAAGAACAACATCACTCAGGTAGACAACTGGCTGAGTGACATTGACCCCTGACACCAACCTCCCTCAACTGCCACATCCTGCAAGCTGTAAAAAGCATGACTGAATCAAGAAGGGTGGGGGGGGATTAAGGGAGTGAAATGGAGGAGAGGAAGAGGAGGAGGAGGGGTGTTATGCTGAGTGTCCATGGAGAAAACACTAAAGTGCTAATATTTGTGAATGAATTTAGAGGCTGGTGAGATTCCTCATAAGAGGAGATAAAATTCAATTTATTTTCAGCCTTTCCAGCCTCTTATATTTGACATGTGTTCCTGTCTGGTCACCAGGGTCACAGTGGACCTGCTGCTTTGTGTCTCCTCCTCTCTCCAAGCTGAAGTGACCACACACCACACGTGTCACAGGGCTACCAGACAGGGGGAACCAGCAGTGATTTAGCAAACAAGCACTCAATCAATGATGCAGTGGAGCATGTAACACATGCCAGTCAAAACCTATTACGTTCAAACAGCCCTCTTCAATTTCCACTTCAGTGGTCTGACCCTTGGGCTGCTCGTCATAGAAATTGGCCAGAGGACAGCGACACTGCTGTGAAGTCGCAAACTTAGATTAAGATTAAGACATTTGTTTCATTATTAACGATCAAAAATGGACAAATAATGACACTGAAATTTCAGATTAAAAAAAAGATAGCGGGTCACTTGCAAAAGAATTGTGTTAAAATCATAATAGGATCATTTCACAAACCTATTATCTCTTGCAGAGGAATCTGCAACTTCTTGTTTCGGTTTTATGAAACATTATCAGAGAATTTAAAGTAATCTCAGATCTCTTGCAACTGAGCAGGATGTGTAGCATCTCAAACAAGCTGATTAATAATGCATTCATGAAACGTCTGGTGGGAGAAGAATGTAAACCATCTTATTTACACCTTTCAACTAGAGTTTAGGCAGACATGGACAAAAATATAGATGTTTTCCAGGTGGACTGAATGCATGCAACATAGAATACATGTTTGTGTTTGAATAAAAAGACCTGCTGAAGATAATGTTTGAAGCAGAGTGATGTTAACCCTAAAAAATAGAAGTTTAAGTGTTTTTCCCAGCAGAAACAGGCATTTTACCAATATGCACTTGGCCTTATAGTTTTAGATCACTTTCAAATTTTCAGACACTTTTTTCCCACAGTATATTCAGTTTAAAGACACTGATTTTGTGAAAGAAAAAGTGTTTCCTTCAATCAATAAAAATTGGGGTTTCATACTGAAGAGCACAGGTGGAGATAAATGGAGAAGCACAGGTGAGTGCAGTTAAATGATTCATGTATTCATGAGTGAAGAGTGCAGACAACCATTCATAAAAACTATCAAGACACGACAAACAATCCAGACAGCTGCTGAGTTTTTATAAAGCAAATATTTGGCTTTTAGCTAATTAATTTGTAAAAAGTTTTAGATAACACCCATTTTCAAATGAGTCAGATTAGTATCCTGATTGGTTCATTTCTGTGTTATAAGGAAACAAATGTTTGGTTTTATATTAACTTAAACTGAAGTCTGCATTCATCCAGTACATAATATCTTTATGCACCTGGACTTTCAATAGATGTGTGACACAAACAAATCTGCGAAATATTTCACCTGTCATACAGACAGACTTTCTTTCTGTGTCACAACTCTATCAGATTTTGTTGCTTTTTTAAATCACTTTTTGCTCTGATATTGTTTGGACAAAGTAAACTATGTTTTGTGGTCTCTCTGGGCTGAAAGCTTTTTTTATTCTTTCTGGTTTCTGGTGAATCAATCAACTGAAAACTAATCAGCAAATTAATCACATTTGAGCTGCAGCCTGAGACAATACACCCAACAACATTAATTAAAACAGTGATACAATTTTTCATTATGTTAACATTATATTCATAATATAAAATTCTATAAATGTATTCGTGAAAGAATCATGGGATTAAAATAAAAAAGGTTTAATTATCAAGGACTGCACAATATGTAGAACAGATATAAACAGAGACAAACTGCCAGGTACAGGCAGTACAAATAAATATGTACAGTCATTTAGTCTAATTTTAGAGATCTTCTTTTGGTTTACATAAATTATTGCCAACAATGTAATAATAATTTACAAACTAAGTAAAATGTTGATATATTTTATCCTCTTCTCAATGGATTAAGACCATACTGAGCTTCCCAAGAATTATGCACTGAAAAAAACCTTACATCTGTTCTTCTGTTGTTGTTTTTTTATGTTTTATTGAAAATTTATCTTCATTCCACTGTTCCTCGTCTTCTCTCTTCATTACTGAATTTAGTGCTAGCGGTTCTCTTCTTAATTATGACAGGTACTTTTTGCATTTCAACCAGAGCCAACAAATCCACATATTTTTTTGGTCTCCCACCATTCTGGCCAAATGTACAATTTGGAGGTGTGTACACTTTGGCCTAGCTAGCAGCCCTAGAACTAGATTTTTAACACCTGCCAATCTCTATGTGCAAGGAGCCTGGACATAATGCTTTTGTTGAAGAGACAAGACATCACATCCACAGCAGCTGCACTGCAAAAACACAGAATCTCACCAAGAGTTTTTTTTGTCTACCTTACAGTACAAACATCTTAGCTCACTTGAAATAAGACAAAGCTAACTTACACTGTTTTCAGCAAAACATTAGAGCTAAGTAAATAATATTGATGATTCTACTGGAAGATTAAATCACTTATAAAATGGGAAGATTGACTTGATATAAGTGAAATAATAATCAAATGCTGACAGTTATTGGGAATGTAAGAGTGTACTTCAGAAACCTGTAGAACCATCTTTTTGTAGTGAAATTTTGCAACAATGCAGAGGATTTTACCCCACTCTTCTTTTCAAAGTTGTTTTAAAAAGGTTTGCAGACATTTTCTTTCTCTCTCAAGCACCAAACCAGCTGTAATATGTTGACCCCTGTTCTGTGTATGGAAGGTGGAGATGCAAGTTAGAATTTGTCCAACTTTTTACTGTAAATCCCCCAAAATAACCTTTCATTTGTTACACTGAGGTAACCAGTCTTTTTTATTTCCACAACTAATCCCTAAGCACCTAAAAAAATGTCAATGTTCCAGTTTTCCAGTTTTTACCTCATGTCAGTGCTCATATATAACAGTCAACACAGTGTTTAGGATCTCATTTTCAGACATTTTCTTCCTCACATGCAAGTGTAAATGCTGTGATGCAAAGAAAAACAGACATGCACAAACACACGCGCACATGCACACGAACAAGAAATGTCTGAAATGCACAGCCATTCAAACACATAAGGACACACACACAAGAGAGCCTGCAAGCAAGCTGTGTTTTTTTGTGTAGCACCACATGCGAATGAGGCTAAAAGAAGTGAAATGAACCCTTTGAGTCAAAGAGGAGCTCGGGGCGTGCTGCAGGCACAGAGCGCAGTCAGAGAGGGAGCTTGGCAGGCAAATGCACCTTCTGTTGACAGCTTCCACTGAACATCTAATGGCAAGAGATGGGGGCCCACAACCGCTTTCTTCCGTGCCATTGGTTTCCCATTTTATCACATTTAGTAGGGCGCCTCTCAGCACATTTGTAAATATGACAAGTCACCATTCATATTTGACACTTATTAGCATTGTCTCTTAATTTTTTGCGGGGGGAGCTATCTTTTTCTTCTTTTATTTTTCTTTCTAAGGAAAGTTCTTTGTTTCAGCTCCTCAGCTCTTTCTGTTCTGAGTTAGTGAACAGGGCACAGCACATATTGCCTGGGAGACTGTTATATTTTTTTTCTAGAAAGGGGGTTTATGTATTCTTTATGATATACAGCCTAAGAGAGGGAACACTGGGTAAGAACATACCAATGCCAGGCTACATTCTCTGCATGATATAAGGATGAAAATGATGAGAATATCTGAGCGTTCTCTTTCTGTCAGTACCTGAGGCTGCTGTCATAACTCTGTGGCCTTGCAGGAATTTTAAGATCATTCTGCAAAATTTGGGATTTCCTTGTGAGGAAAAAAAGATAGACGTACCAGAATGGGTTTGACAGAAACAGCAGCTGTTCTGGTCATGCTATCAATTTTTATATAGAAGCAGATTGAATAAAAAATTAGCAGCGCCACTGTAAAAGTTCGTTTGGTGAGTGGATTAGTTGTGGGTGATTTTGGTAAAATCTTCCAAAACATCAAGGAAAGATTTTGTAGCTGTTTAAAATGTTACAGAAAAACTTGAGAAAAAAGAATTATGTATTTTTTAAAGATGGGTCAACTTTTAAGTTTCTCTAATTTCAATTTCTACAAGCCACTATGTGCAAGATTTAGTCTCAGTCTAGTCTTTGTGGCAGTCTTGTTTTTAGCTTCAGTTTAAAAATCTCAAAAAATTTATGAAAATACAGTGCATGGATATTTCAGAGGTATCGAAGTCATTAATTAAAGTTATAAATGCAAATCTGCAAACATTTTCTATAGTTTGAAGTTTAATAAATGAGCTACCTGAGTGTCCACAGTTTTTTTGAGGCTGTCCTGATGGCGATTCAGTTCTGCTCCCCTCCAACCTGTTACTGCATACTGCTGGTCAGCTGGCTAAAAACGGCTTGCATATGTCTTCCATGCTTAGAAAAAAGGAAATAAGATTTTTGTAATATGTCAAATTGTAAAAAGCACAGAAGTCATGTTGTGGAAGCTAACTGAGCGCCACTCCTCACTCTTTCTCAGGTAACAGTCTTTTAAAGCTAAAGTTAGCAAGCTGTAAGTGGCGTGCCTGTAAAACAGCTGACTGGTGGCTCTTCTGATAACGTAACTAATTTACATAATATCAGCTCGCTGGACTAGCAGCATTATTTTATGGACACCAGACCAACAAAAGGATAAAACAAATTCTGTTCAATGAACTCATTTACTTAAAAATTACTACCTAATTTAACAGTGTTCATTCTATATTTTTAAATCTGATTCATCATAATTAAAAGAAAACAATACATTCTAAAGATAATTTTCATAACTGTAAAAATGCAAGGTTTTATAAGAACCTTGCATTACCTTTTAGTGAGATAATGTGGAACGGTTGTATTTTCACTAAGTGTCATCCCCTCATTAGGATCTTAAACTGTCTGTAGCAAAAATCATGCATCCCTTGGTTTTAAATGTAAATATAAACTGTTAAATCAAACCAAAGATAAATGGTTCCACCTTTCAGTGGGTTTTGGCTGAAGGAATCTTCTGCAAATCAACCCAAATACAATATGTACAAATTCATCTAAAATGTGATTCACTGTTACACTTTTACATATTCTGTCTTTCTCACCTTCTCTCCATGCCCACCATGCATATCAGCAGACAACACCAGATATAAACCGTTAGAAAGAAATTATGGGGTTTGAATGTAGAATCCAAATGTAACCTCAGATACTGGAGAAAGGCAACAGATCACTGGACGTGATTATGAGGCAAATTATCAACAAGTCATATTAAAATAAAGGAGTAATATGAGTAATAGCAGCACTGGATATATGTTTAGAAACCAAAAGCCATGCTGCAGAACTCCTGGGGCAAATATGTATAGTACTGCAAAGTAACAGGGATGCAATTGGTTAAATTGGATCCTATTGTAGACCATGTCATGTATTGTTTTATGTCACTTTAAGTGATTAATTGAGTTTTTAAGTTAATAAATTGGACTGACTTCATGAAATTTTGTAATTTAAACATGAAAAATAAATAAAGCAAGTAAGACAGACACACAGAAGCGCTTAGGTCAAAATTGAGTCATGTTTTAAAGAGGTCTGTATTTTCTGCAGTATTTCACCTATTGCTGTATTTTCACCTTGTGGTGCATTTTCGTCACCTTGATGTGGTCACTACTTTAAATGCACTGAAGAAAGCGAAGGCAGAAAGTACATTTCCCTATTCTTGAAAATGATCAACATGTTGCTCCTTTGCTATCTAATTTGCTGTGATGGCATTAATCAGTGCTGCACAGTGGGTGGTGTCGTAGCAGAAAGGACAAAATGAACCAGAACATTAGTCAGTGAGAAAAATGATGCATTACCTGCTCACCCATGAAGTACCAGGGTGTGGAAATTACACAAAGAATTTAATGTTCTCTCTCATTCGCGACAAGACACAAGAAAGGTGGAAGTTTTTCTTTATAATATTTATTAATTAACTAAAGAAAATGGTCTTATAAAAAAAGCTAATTTTCTTTGTGTTCTTCATAAAAGCAAGATTTTTTATGCGAATTTTGTTACATTACATTTTTAAAAGTAATATTAAATCTTTCAATAATTTGTGCTTTCAAAGTAACACATTTGCAGAGGGAAATAAAATATTAAATGTCTCACAGTCTAACACTTCTGATTCGTCCATTGAAGTATTTCAACTCATCTGGACAGATTGTAAATATAAGATTTATAACTGGATTAACTTTAGAGGAAGAGCGTCAACCTAAAACCTAAAAACGTTTTCATTTGAACCACTGAAAACAAAAGCAAAGCAGAATTCCTTGTAAAAGTTTTCAAGTTAAGAAGTCATCCCTCTCTTAACACATTAGACAGAGACACATTTTATCAGAAAATCAAAAGGGCAATCAAGAGCTACAAGTTCATGTACCTTAAATAACCTTGTCAGTCCAGCTGCATTTGGGTGTGAGTAATAACTTTTACTGTAAAAATCAAGTAAATGTTTAGTTTTTTTGTCTTTAGGCGTCAATAAAATTCAGTTTGTCGAACAACAAGTTTTTTTTTTAATTTCATTAATTTCAATCTCTAAAGGCATGGGATGTAATAGGACACAACCAGTGCTACAGTATGTACTCTTCACTGCAGAATCAATATGATAGTAAAACAAAACAAGGCAAAAATTGAATGTTTTCTCTTCTTGTCAACAGAAAGCAGCAGTCTCAAAAATACACAGGAAAACAAACCATGTTTGTTTGTGACTAAGCTCTAAGATATTCCATACAAACAACATGATTTGTTTATGGGTGTATTCTCTTTCAAATAAAAGACAGTGATCAATTTTATGAAATAAATATTTTTTTCTGTTATTATTATCAATGGGAATGAACATTAGTTTCAATTAGTTTAAATAAGCGCTTGCAAAATAACAGACAATAATGTAACGAAAATCCTCTCCTGAATGTAGAATTACTAAAATATCTAAAATATTAGACACTCAACACTCACGTGATATTGTTTGAACTCCAGGAACTGCTTAATGTTATGCCTGAATGAGTATTTACCATCTTTACATAAACTCAAGTAGGCTTAACGTAATCTTTTTTTTTTTTTTGCCCATGGATAACAGAAAAGCCATGCCTGTTAAAGAGAACCAAGCAGGTGTTTGAGATTCTGTGACTCACAATAATGCCATACTTGCATTGCTTTGGTGAGGAGTGCTAAAGTATTATTATTAGCTGACATTCTGACACATTACTTAGCACACAACACACTGTGTTCGTCCTTCTCTGAAACATTTTTTCTTAAATATTATGCTAAATCTGAGTTTGCTTGCTTGTGATTTTCATTTTGATTTAGAGTGATTGTCAAGCTTGGAAAAGGGCAGTGCAATAGAAACCTGATGTGCAGGTTTCTATTGCACATGATTAAACAAATTTATCAAGACAGATAAAAGGAGCAATGGAACATATTAAATGTCTCTTTACATTAAATGTCTCCTTCATTTGTTGTGTTATACATGTAATTCATTTTCAGTTCATTTTCATTGACCATAATTTTTCTGTAGTATCATGGTAAAGTGAACATGTTGGGTAGGTGAGAGAAAGTTCTCTTAATTGAAATCTGCAAATGTTCAAAGAGATGAACTAATGAAAGAGCAACAGGAAGAAGTTTTAGAGTAAAAATATAAAGATATAGGGGACAGATAAGTGAATGGTCAGAACTGTTGGGGGATGTGACCTGAGAGGAGAGAGTGGGGGACGTAGCCAGACCGCTAACAAGTGATTATACCAAAAATTCCCCCTGCTTCTCTCCCTCCTCTCCCCCCAGGGCATGGCGACAAGAGAGCAGCAGGCTGGAAGTGTCTGCACGTGTGTGTTTATGTGGATATATGCACGTATGTGTGTGTGTGTGTGTTTCTGTATTTGCACCCTGCCTGTTTCAGCATATTGTGCCCTGAAACACAAAAAGATGATTAGTGGGATTTTTTGTTGGCTGAACAGCATGCCTTTAAGACTGAGACAGCTGGTAAAGGATGTTCAAGATGAAATGGTCCTGGGGTCTCCTCGGAGCGATTCCACTTGAAGAAAACACAGAAGCGAAAGTGTGTTTCTGGCAAACGGAGGTGCGTGGCTCTGCGCTGCACATTAAAGTGAAGTCAGCTCTTCTAAGCAGCCGAGTGTTATTGCTGTGACAGGTAAATATTACTGGAAACGGAGCTCTGTGTGCCTTATTTTCCCCGCACAAACACACTATTGAGCTATATGCTATTATTACACGCACATGTACACACTGTAAGGTAGCGTTTTTTTGCCCAAAGGTTAAACAAATATATTGACTTTAATCAAACTAAGCACCGAAAGCCTGGCTCATATTAAAACGAGGGGCAAATCTCTGCATTCCCTCAAAGCTCATATAAATCCAGCCAACAATATCTATTTATTCCTTTATGCAATATGCCTTTAATAAACATAGTGTCAGAGGGAAACCAAATCATCCACGGCTGAGAGCATGTAAGAAAATCAATTAAAATGAAGTCACGGAGCTGGCTGCCCAATTGTCTGTGGCAGTTATTTGATATAATATAGTTAATACTACTGGCTCGGTAAATTAACACAATTTTGGCATCGTGTGCTGCTTGTGTGTGTGTGTGTGTGTGTTTCTGTGCATTTATAAGGATAAGGGGGAGGTTTAAAGGAGACCACCGGTCTCCCAGGAGACCTGGAGAGTAAAGCAGCACTTAAAGTAAACAATAGCAGAGGCTGACCATAGAGGACCTGGGATGCTCACAAAATCTGTAAAGCTGTAATTTAAGCTCTTTAGATGATCTCAGTTGTTCAGCATAGGCTTTATCACTCACTGATTAATTACAGTTAAAAAAGCTAAGTATTACTGGAGCATATTAAAGTATTTTAATGAACATATTTTGGTCCTGTTACATCTGGTATGGATTTAAGGACAGCTTTTCAGAGAAAATACATAAAACCAGTCGTCAAACATGGTGGTAGGGTAATGGCCCAGTCAAACTCTGGGCTTAAACCTAATTAAGATGCTATGGTGTGGCCCGAAAATGCTTGAACACAATCAAATTTGGTTGAATTAATCATTTCTGGGAAGACAAATCGGTCAGAATTTCACCACATTAGACCCCCAATGTTTGTGAGAGTTAGGGACTAGCTAAAATAGGTGCAATTCATAAATACTTGGAATTCCCTCTGTGAACATGTATAACACCAAACAACATTAATCTCCACAAATGCACATGGTGAAATCCACAGTCTTCCTTATCACTGTCCAATCAGTGCCAAGGAAAATTATTACTGCTCCAGGATTGGCTGGTTTGCAAATCCTGAAGGTGGTATCCTTAAAAAATCTGCTAACCTGCAATTTTTATTAGCAATTTTACCGCTAATAATTTTGAGTTACGTTCCGCAGAAAAATTCCCAAAAAAGGTTAAATCTGCAAATACTGAACCACAAATGGGCACAGGACCACCGTATTAATTTCCTTATAGTGAAATATGTGGAAAAATTCAGGAGAAAAAGGAAGAAACGAAACCCAAACTGGCCAAACATGCAGCCCAAGGCTGGAAAAGAGCAATGCTGCCACAACTGGTATCTCAAACCCAGACATTAATGCAATACACAAAGTGATGAAATGCAAACTCATACGATGAAGTTTTAGTTGATCAGTTATGTGACCGAGAGCAGTGCCTTGAGGATGAACCAAACTGGCAACATATTGAAGAAACTGAAAACCCCTGCCAGGTTTTCATCGTAAATAAGAATTTGTTCTTAGTAACTCACCTGGTTAAATAAAGCTTAAATAAAGAAAAAAGAAAAATCAAGACAAAGGCAATTTTTCCATAAATACTGTGTTCAACAGAAATATCTTCAAATACTGAACGGCTATAAGTGGAGGTCCACTGCACTAAGGTCAGCAGATTATTGTCGTGCTCTAGGCTTGATTTCACAATATCCTTTTACTACACTGCACAATAAAGTAACAATAAACTAAACAGTGTTTGGTTTCTAAGCTTGTCAGTTCTGGATAAAACTCCCTGAAATGTGCAGAAACTGTTGGTTCCCTTAAATTCTGACTGAAAGCACTTTTGTTTACTGCAGCTTTTGATAAAAATCATTTATCTCCCAAACTTTTTGAAACATTTATTTGTGTTCTTCCTTTATTATCTGCATTTTAACATCTATTTACTTTATCCAATGCTTTTATGCTTTTATTTCATTTTGTCTCTTTTATGTGATTTTATTTCTTTTTATTTGGTGTCTTTTGGATGAATAATGCCATAAACACAAAGTTGCTTTTACTCTAAGCGGCAATAAACAGTACAATACAAAAAATCTTCAATTTGCACAGCATATTTTTAAGATATTATATGTATTACCAAATTGTAAATGATGCACATGTACAAGTTTTAAGTGGTAACAAAGCATTAATATTCACAGGTTCTTCTGTTTCTCTACCACATTTCTCTCCTCTCTTATCCTCCTCCGTCACATTTCTTTATTTACCCGTTGTAACTTTCCATCTCATTTGTGCTCCGTCTCTTGCCTGAGCCACATGGCTGGTCATTGTTGGTGGTGCACAGTTTTATGATGCATGGACTTCAGTGGATCGTTTGTTTGGTGTCGCAGGGCGATTGATTCTGGTGGTAGTGATGGTGGAGGGGGTGGTCTGGCCTTCCACTCCTCCCCTCCGCTCCTCCTCCCACAGCCTGCTGGGAGTAGGAGTCGAAGCCAGGCGCTGAGCTGGAGGGCGGTGCTGAGGGTCACAACACATTGTTTTCCTCTCTCAATCCGTCTGGAACCTGTCACACAGTTGTAATGAATGGTGAAAGGAAGAGTGGGAGGGGAAGAAAGAAGGGGAGACAGAAAAAGAGCAGTTAGAGGTACTTTTGGGTTTGAGTGTGACAAATGAAGGATCAATCAGCCCTTGAGAGATCTGAAATTATTTTTATTGGTGCATCTGTTTTGTCATTTTTTATTATTCAAATGCTTTTGTATATTTTAAGAACATGATTTCTTTTGTATAAATATTATAGATTATTGATAGCATTTATTGACTTGCCTCAGAGTGAAATAAATTGTTGCCACCCCACAAATGACACTAATTTGGGAATTCAGCGAAGCGCTTTCTCTTCTTCTACAGAGAAAGACCTTTGCAAAAAATGTAATTCTAAAATGTTTTGCCATGAAACAAAAGGTAATCATGCAAATGATTTACCTAGAGCACTGTATTTTTATCTCTAAATACTTCACCTGTAAGAAAAAGAAAGTGTCTTTTACTTCTAATTAAAACCAGCAAAGTTGATATTGTTCAGTATATATTTACTTATTATTAACATTATTTATTTATTATTTATTTCTTCCTTCATATTACATAGTTATGTATGTTATTCTTTGTCTTTTATTCTTCTGCTATTATTCAGGTTGTTTATCATGGTAAAAAAAAAAGTCTAACTTTGCAGCATTATAGTGCTGAAACACGTTTTTGCAACATATGTGTTTTACGGTGACTGAATAAATATGAATTAAAATCTGTTGTTTCTAACAGCAATTCATTTGATCATCTTGTAAAATCAGTTAGACAAGTTTGAAGATTAGTTTCTGTTTTCGTTTAAGTTAGTTAAAAGTTTTGGGCCAGTAAATACTGATCACTTTGTCAAATATATTTAATTTAACTACGTAATCCATAAATTGTTTCACAAGCGCTTCAGTTTAGTGTAAAACCTGAATAGTTTCGAGTAAAATAGAATGAAATGTGTTTTCATTCATTAAATGTTGATCCATTCATTTAAAGATTGGAAAAAACCCTAAAAAAATAGTAAAAAAAGTTTTAATCTGAGCAAATAATATGATAATACGATCAATGTACTGTTACTGACACTGTTAACAGTTAAAAATGTAAACACAGATTAAGCATTCATTTAATTCATTCTTTCCTTGATGTCTTGGAACGTAGTAAATCATATTTTTTTGTTTTTCCAGTGAATAATTATAATGTTGCACAAAGGCTCATATCTTTTGACTTCTGACAACCGAGCTGAAAAAAGATCTAAGTTTATTGTGTCACCTTGCACAGTAAATAGGACCTTGAGGGAGGTAAAAAAAAATTATGTTCAAGGATCAAAACTAGAGAAATGCAGCAAACAGTTAAATCCTGGATTCACCAAGTATAAATATACAGATGTTATACAATAACCACCTCCTACCTTGTGATGGTAGCAGAAAAAAAGTCCTTTCTGAGGTTAAAAAAGTACACATTTGCTGACACTATTACTAGCTCTGAACTTTGGCTAATAAGAGCAAAGAGGTTTGCGGTATCAACATTTCGACATGAGAAAAACACCTCATGTCCATTCTGTAGCATTGTAGAGGATGAGTGATGCTGCGGGTTCTCTTCAAAAAGCTTAAACTTAATGAATTTTGGTTTTCCAAAAAATATAGAGTAAAACAAATTAGAATTTTCTCAATTTCTCAACAGGATGATGATCTTTAGTAATTTCAAATACAAACATTCACTGAATATTTCTGAGTAATACAGCAGAGTTAGTTTCTACTTCTATTTCTGTTCTTCTGTTTCTGAGGTCCATAAAAATGTGAAGACATAAAACAAAGGCAGTGAGGCCTAATTAAGACACTTAAGCAAGTGATCACAGTGGGCAGATGGCTTTCTGTAGCAGATCCAAGCTCAACCACAGGACACCAGGAAGTTGAAAAGAACTGCCAACGGGGACACTGCAAGAGGGCCTCCCTTCTCAGCAAACAGACGGTCAGAGGGTCAGCGGATGAAATGCGGCTGAGTGAAATTAGCTGAAAAAAATCCTTTAATACAGGAGCTGTTTCACAGATTAAAAACCTTTAAAGACTGTGTAAGATTTAAGACTGGACAAGTTAAAATCTGCTGACTTCATGATGCTTTGGGACTTTTGTTTGCAGCTGACATCTGTGTAGAGTGTAACCACTCAGGCTGTCGTCACGGCGACTCTCTGAGCCCTGTAAGACAGCGCTGGCTGTCTCATTTCAAGCTCAGTGTGTTTGTCAATCCTCAGCTAGCCCTGCTCCAGCTACACACAGATCAGAGGATTATGTAAGCTAGCTGGGCCTTGAGCTAAGTGTGCTGTGAGTGGAGGTGTGATTTGACAATCTACATGTCCAACCGTCACTCGTCCCAAAATACACGATGTTAGCGATCACACATCCAGAGGGGCAGAGAGAGCAGAAGGAAAGGAAAGCAGTTTTTTTGTTCTGTTTACTAAAAGCATTTTATTTATGGGAGTTAAAATGAGACAGAGCTGAACTGAAGATGACAATACGGGCTGCACAGTGGCGCAGTAGGTAGCTCTGTTGCCTTGCAGCGAGAAGGGTTCGATTCCTGGCCCAGGGTCTTTCTGCAAGAAGTTTGCATGTTCTCCTTGTGCATGCGTGAGTTCTCTCTGGGTACTCCGGCTTCCTCCCACAGTCCAAAACCATGAGAGTCAGGTAAATTGGTCTCTCTAAATTCTCTCTCGGTGTGAGTGTGTGTGCATGGTTGTTTGTTCCCTCTGTCTGTTGCTCTGCGTCAGACTGGCGACCTGTTCAGGTTGACCCCGCCTCTCGCCCGAAACATTTACTGGAGAGGCACCAGTACCTCCCAACCCAGCTAGGGACAAGAGTGTACAGAAAATGGATGGATGTATACAACACCATAATAATAATAATAATAATAATAATAATAATAATAATAATAATAATAATAATAATAATAATAAATCTAAAACCATGGCCGACAATGGTGGACGAAAGGGTTGCAAAAAATAATGTCTTCCTGTTTTTTTTTTTTTAATTATACAATTAAAATAGAAGTATTAATTCAAACAAAAAAGTCAATCTTATTTTAAGAACTAAAGTGTTTAGTCTATACTGAATTTACCATAATACATTTAACAATTGACTTTATGACCAAACCCATATATTTTACCGGGCCACAAAGCATTCTTCCAACGTGAAAGGCTTTGTATCTGAGAGTATTTACAAGTTGAAAGGCTTTTTATGTTGCTTTTTGAATAATGTCCTCTTCCTTGTTGAATTAATGTTTTCAATTAACCAATCAGAAGCCGTGACATCATCATTTGGGCTTTCTCAAATTGCTAAACAGCAAAGCAGTAGTGTATGAGAAGCTTTCATGTCTGAGACTAAGTTAGGGGAAAGTAATCTTTGCATATGGGGTCAGATTTGTTAAAATAAGCATGAAAACACGCTGGAGATATTTAATTTTAAGATTAAAACAAGTAATCAAATCAATGTGCATCCATTTTTCATCTTTTTTGGGTCCTTAAACCTATTCCTGGAATAATAAGATGAGATGCAGGGAAACTGTGGAACATAACTACAGCCTCGCCTTTTCACAGATTTTTTTGCAGAGCATACCTGAAATATTGAAGAAAAAAATACAGCTATATAAGCTGAAATACCTTGGTGCATTGCTACTAGACATGCTATTGGATGGGTTTTGCATAGCAGCCAAACCAAGGGCAGCATTTACATTCCTTGGCTCTGAAATGCAGAATGAAGATAAGAAAGACTGTGGATGTTAGCAGTAGAGCCAAGATGGTTTCCTCTGTGTGTATTAATGCATAATAAGGTGTATTTGGTGTTTGAACTATTAAAATAGGCAGATAAGGCTGTTTTTAAAGGAGTATTTGCTGATTTTATTTGCAGGGAATTTCAGTCTCTAACCCCTGTATATACCAGCGGTCCACTGTGATTTGTATATTTACATAAAATCTTCCAAAACAAAACAATTAAGATTGTGACAGTAAAATAAATATAGATAAACTAACTTTTCAAGCCATTATTAATTGTATTAGTACAATCGATGCTTGGGAAACACTCTGCATGGAAACATGTGCCTGATCAATAATTTTATAAATTTGTGCATGCTGGTTGTTGCTTGTTAAAGCCGATGGCGGCTGTGACTTGAAGAGCCTCCTTTGTAGTTTTGTTCTGTGACAGGCCTCTGAGCTGTGGATGAATGCATGAACACGGGCACTGGCAGCCCTGCCAGCATGTTGCCCAAAACCTTTGAAACACCCAAGGTAAACGTATGCAGCCAGTTATTTTCATCCCTGCATGACTGTCAGCCTACATCTACCTCTCCCTACTGGTCATTTTTATCACTTGCCAAAAACTGCCAACTGGTGGAAAACTTTTTCAGTTGTTGTCTCTTTTTTTTTTTTCATTTCCCCAGAGTCGGAATGAGCATTTAAAATCAATTGCCCAGAGTCAAATATGTTTTGTTTTCTTCTTCTGTTACCATTTGCTCTGAAAGGAAACAAAGAAAAGAGGAAGAGTCACAGAGAAAATATATACAATGATTAGCTAAAGTATTCAGACACCTTTGGTTTTTTTTGTTGCATTTTAAAGGGATTTTATGTTATAATTTGACACACAGCAGTGATCATGAAAGGCAGATTTAACACACTTCTCCAGTCAGAATCATCTTTCACATTACAATTACAGCTGCAAATCTTTTTAGGTTGCGTCTCTACCAGGTTTTCATAGATAAATACAGAATTGTTTTTGCCCATTTAGAATAGCTGAAGCTTAGTCAGACTGGATTTTTCAAGTTTTTTTCAACATTTTTCAAATTCACATCTTGCCATCTCCAACAGGTGTTTTCAATGAGTGTCCTGTGCTTTATCCATTCATTTACCTTTCCTTCTATGGGACTATTGCGGCTGGTTTTTAAGAAACTTGTTAAATTTGCTCCTCTTCTGAGAAGAATAGATTTTTTGAGCGTCAGACTAATTGTACCTTCTCTCATTAGAGCTATTGATCTCTGCAGCTCCTACCATCAACTCTATGTATCTTCTCTTGAACGGGACCTGTTATACAAAATTCACATTTTAGACATTTTTGTACTTATAAATGGGTCTCAACTGCTTCTGAGAATAACCCAAGAGCTAAAAAAAAAAAAAAATCACCAAGCCTTTTTTTGGCAATAAGTTAATGTTTTTCGGTGTTTGGAAAATAAGCCGTTTCCAAAACCTCCTGATTGTTAATTCACATTCGACAGACTGTTACCTGGCAACCCCAGTGAAAACCAGCCCCTTGCCTGGCAACCCAAATGGAGCTCCAGCATGTTTGGTCAGCTGGTTTTACCACTTTATGCACTGGAAAAGACAAGCCTTTTATTGTTGACTTACCATTTAAAAAACACTTGCTGAAGTCTTGCTGGTCATGCAGGACCACTTCTGCTTTTCAAAGATGTATGGTTGTATGATTGCTGTTTGCAGCCATTTTCACATGCTAGAGTAAATTTGAATACAGCTACAATACTGTATTAAGCTGTATTCACACCTTAATACAGCTCATTTGTAAAAGAATTTAAAAAGGACATAACTGAGCAGACTAAAATCTCATGGTCTAAGAATGATTTTGTTCAAAAAATGTGATTAATATGTCGTGTGTCGCCCATAGTCCTGCTGCTGACCTGTTCAAGGAAGACCTGTTCAAGACCTCCTTTAAAGATGTTTTATTTTCCTGGGTAGGTAAGCAGCTGTACCATGCTGTTTCCATATTTAGATATTGGGTTGAGCATTGCTCAGTGAGATATTCAAAGTTTGAAGTTTTGGAAATTCAATAAAATGCAAGTGGCTCTTTATAAATTAGGTGAATACAAGGGACACCAGTCTTTTCAGGGGACGTTTCTGTTAGACAATTTTATTCCTAATGTACCTTTTGTCTGTCTGTCTGTCTATCGATCTATCTATCTATCTATCTATCTATCTATCTATCTATCTATCTATCTATCTATCTATCTATCTATCTATCTATCTATCTATCTATCTATCTATCTATCTATCTATCTATCTATCTATCTATCTATCTATCTATCTATCTATCTATCTATCTATCTATCTATCTATCTATCTATCTATCTATCTATCTATCTATAAGGTAAGTCAGGAAGTCGTAATAGCGAGGCAGCACTTGTTAGAGGGTAATATCAGGGTATAAATAAATCCTCTGGATCACAGATGGGGAAAAGAAAGAGAGTGAGCATAAAGAGAGCCATCCATCAGTCTCCCAGGGGAACGGGACAAATTAAAGCCCATAAAAGGGCCTCATTACTAGGGGCAGCTCTCTTGTCTCACCCTCCCTCATCCTTCCACATCACCTCTCTCATTCTCTCTCTCATTCTCCCTCTCACACATACCAAACATCATAACTACCACTATCAAGGGGAAATTATACACATAAAACACTAAGGAATCCAGTTCTGCTGCTAATACGTCTGTATGACAATGTCCACAGGCATTAGCTGATTCATACCACATTGTGATCAGCACATGCACTCACATATTCTTTGCATACTGTATTTTAATTGATTGTTGTAGCAAGTGATGGAACGACTTTATGGATGTTTTGAGCTTGGTTGGGAAACCCTCAGATCATTACAACTTCTGGGGACTTGAATATTTGCATTTAATTTATTTTCCTCATGAAAGGTGCAAAACACAGTAGTTGGACCTTAATGCCCAGAGGAAAACTAGGGTCATTTTCTGATATTATGATCTGGCATAACATCTCAGTCTGAAGCCTGGCTGAGGAGATAATGTTACCATATTAAATGTTGCCCCATTCTCCTTTAATTCAAGAAAACCTCATTGAAAAGCCATAAAAATCACAATTTTTCAACCAAATTTCAGATTTTGGGGACAGAAAGTGTCACATGAAGTGTTGGGTTCTTCACCAAAAAATATGCCTGAAGGAAGCATTATTCATTAGGATTGCTTAAGCAAAGCAGATTCTGTCTTTTGTTGTTTGAACTTCTTAAAGTTTCAGTGTATAATTTTTGCTATGTACAAACCCTTATATTTTTTGAATATTTATAGTCATTTTAATGTATTGTATGAAAACAAAATGAAAAGTAGCACCCATTCCGAGATCGAGCTCAGTTAACTATCCAAGTTAACTATTTCAGTTAACTATTTTAGTGGTCTTTAAAATAGCTAGCTATTTTAAAGTAATTTTAAAATTACTTTAAAAAATTTTTAAGAACACAGTTACCACAATTAAAATTAAACATTGCTTGTATTTATCTTGCTTTGTACAGAAAATCCACTGAAGCCATGTTTCCTGTCTCAACCCCTAATTTATGCTTCCTGTACAAAATATATTTGTCTCCAGTTGTTTCCAAGCTGACTTAATGATTTGTTTCTTTCTTTTAAAATATGATATCAAATCCAAATTTCCTGCACATGTAATTTATATAAAGTATAGGAAGTTGGTGATGATTTTCAGCATAAAACACAGCGACCTAACAACAAGGGTTGCATGCATTTTTATTATTGTTATTATTATTGCAGATAAACTTTTCAGGAAGCCATAACAAGGGCTGTTAGGAAAGGCTGATGCAGAAAATGCATGCACTGATTAAAATGTAACAAATTGATTAGATATATGCAATATCTTCTGCAGTTTCTTCTGTGGAAAATGTTTCAAGCAAATGCAAAACATTATAGAAATATGAAAAATTCAAAATATAGGGCAAATTCTTTTAAGTGGAAATTGATGGAAAGTTTATAAGTCTTTAAGTTTATGTTACCTGCTGCAGGTTACGATCAGAGGAAAAATGCTTGTTGCCTTTGAAGCACCGTTTACATAAATCCTGTTTTCAAGGAAACTGTGATTTATCTTTTCTGTTGATGAACAAAATCATCATTTGAAAACTGCCTGTATACCTGTATACGTAGGTTATCTTTATCTGACATGGATGTTTTGTGTGATCTGAAAAATTAAATGTAATAAAAATCAAAAAATAAAAATAAATAATAATATTAATCATTTCATTGGAAAAATTAGGGAAACCAAACCTTTTCTCTCTAAACGTTTTTGCCACTGAAAATAAAGTAGCACAAAGTACCTTTTTTGCTGACAGCTGACATAAACTGCTTGTTTGAGGAAAAAATATCTATTTCATGTCAGTTTGAAAGGCTAATAAATAGATTCATAAACACAAAAACAAAGGATATTAATTAGGTTCATATCGCCCGGTTAGTTACTTTTTTTCCGTCAATTAATAAAATTCTTTCCTCAGTTTCAGTTTTCGTTATTCTGCTTTTGTTTTATTTAACTATAATAACGTTCTGGATATAAAGTCTAGGTTGTCACCAGCATTACATTTGGAACAGCCAAACCTGCTGCTTTTGATATGTATCACAGATTTTCGTGAAACAAGTGTGGTTTTCTTTTAAAAAGTATTACAATTATCCAAAAAGATCCCAAACCTTAAGCATTTGTCACAGACATCACACACAAAACGTGTGATGAGAGTGAAAAGCCAGGGGGTTCAGGACATCAGCTCACTGACTCTTTGTCAAACTAAAGCCCCAGCAGCTTTACAACACCACCAGTGATCCTCCTGTTTTCTTTCCCCCAAATTAGCCCACAGAGCAAGTGCACAGTTATGTGAGGCTTCTTATTTCATCAAAGGCCCCGCGTAAATAAAATAAATTTGCCATCAGATTGGGAGAATGTATCTGCTCAATCCCGTGAAATCCCTGATATGAATTATTGACAGTCTGATGGGACTGAGAGAATGGTGCTGGAGTTAAAGCCTGAGAGCAACCCTGGTGAGAAGAAGCCTTAATATCATATCAGACTCTCTTGTGTGGCAGAAAGCCCAACCTCCAGACAACCTCAGCAAACCCTTTAACCAAGCCAGAATCACAATAGGTAGCAGGTTGCCTGCACAACAGAAAAAAAAAAAAAAAACTAATCTAAAAAACATCCAAGCTGTGAATGTAGATATAAATTAGCCCACAAAAACATTAACCACAGAGCAGGGGATTATGAGGGCACGATTACCAGACTGAGATAAACTCTGTGCTTGTTTACGCTGAGAAACCTTGTCAATTTACACTTTGACATCTCGTTTTACGGCAGCGTGAAATGAGAGCAGCTGATAGGATCTAAATCAGAGAAAGCTAGATGAGATAGTACAGCTCCTGAGGGGATTCATTCCAGCATTCGCCCTGCGGAGACGCTGGAAAGAGGCCTGTGTAACATCTCACTTTATTTTCCTCAACGCAATGTGAGGCCCCACTTTTTACTTTTGTCTTTCAGCTCAAATTCCTGCACAAACTGCATACTCAATGATTATTTGCATTAAATTATTAATATGCCAATGGTAACTGTGCTGGGGCTTTGGAGTCGGTGCAACCAGCGAATATTCTTTCAAGATGAACATGGCAAGAAGGAACTTCAGAGCTGGTAGCCCTCATTTAAATCAAGTAAGAAAAGAAGACAGTATTGATTCCATGCTCTCCCTCACACATTGGTTTGGCTTGCCTTCCAAAACATTATTTTCTTGCAAGGAGGGTCCCCATAGAGCTTAAAACAAAGAGGACAGACTTGTTTGAGGGTAATACTCTTGTGCACAGTGTGAAGCATGCACTAACAAGAAGGAGCAGAATGAAAAAGAAAAAAAAAAGTGCTTCCAACTTTTTGCACAGTTGTGAAGCTTCTACCTATGTGGCCGCACAGAATGGGACAAACAAAAAATAATATATAAACAATTCAAACAATAACAGGGCAGCTGCATCTCACAATATGTCAGGAAGAGGAAAAAATAAGACAAGTACAAATAAGAAAACCCCAAAATGAGGCACGATTTCCACCCATCAGCATGATGGCATATGTAATTTAAGCCTTTCAAGATTCAACTCTTCTCAAAAACAAGCCTGCATTCATTTCTCCGTCATCTTCAGGGTAATGTAAACAGCAGAGTTTCAAGGTATGGAGCGAGACAAAGCAGAGGCTTGGTCAAACAGAAAAAAAAAAAAAAAAAAAAGACAAAAACTCTGGAGTCTAATTGATGGTGCTGCAGTGACTGCCGCCCTTCAGAGAACAAGAGCTTATTATTCGCACGTTGATGATTTGACACAGTTTGATCTGCGCATACCCAATTGTAGGGCTTCTGCTTCAGGGTTTGTTTACGGATTGATTGATCAAAGGGCTCCTCTGTTTGTTTTATGTGCACATACCGAGGGACAGTTTGGTTTTTATTATTGTGAAAACTGTAATTTTGGAGACCATCTAATAAACACTGAATATAAACATATTAAAAAGTTACTTTTGTGAGGTATCCAACCTTGACTTATCGCACTGAATGGTGTCTTTTTTGGTGGGGAGCTGGAATACATACAATGTAAACAAGGATATCAAAATCAGTTGAACCTGTGTCTTTTTGAGTTTTTCTCTCCAAGGTGGGAGAAATTTTATGTATTTATTTATTCAGTCTATTTGGTTATGATTGTTTTCTTTGTTGATTTCTTTGCTGATGAAAAAAGCATAAAGTTGAGTGACGATGAAAGAAACAACATAAAGACAAAAAAAAAACAAACACACAAACTCAAGACTTCAGTTCAGCTGTTATGGTAGTGGGAATCACAAGCTACTTTGTGTTAGATGTAAGCGTTAAAAACTGAAATTCTTCAAATGACCACTTAAATTAATGAACAATAATGAATCATTAATTTGATTAAGAACTTTAATGAAGACTTAGGGACAGGAATAAATAAACTTTGCTTCTTCCTGCTCACTCTGTGCTCCCTTGTGTTTTATTTTACAGAACATTTTACTTGAAATCTTCTCATTGATTTTCGTTCTCCTGCATTTGCTTTGTATACTTTTTTTTTAATTCTTCAAATAAAAAAAGGATATGTGAAAACACCTTAATTTGCAAATCAAAAAATAACTTTTCCCCTATAGATAGAACCTTATTCTAATTTTCAATCTGGAGCCAGTCCTTTTAGTGTATATGCTGAAGTCCTGTGGGAGAATACGATACTCCAAAGAGACCTGAACACAGTGCTCCATGCTGCTGGAACATAAGTCATTAATATTTGAGCATCCAAAATAAAGTGCTTAGTTTATGTAGAGTGAGACAAAATCTTTCTGTAAAGTTTGTTCACAAACTATTAGTCGGAAGCACTGTTATCAACACGTCAAATAAAAAGGGAAGAAATAGCTCAGTGTTTTGGAACAGAGGAGAGGCTGACATCTGCACCTTCAGATTATTGAGAAGAATAAGAAAGATTTGTGCTTTCTTGTCACAAATAACACCATAAAAAGTTGCTAGATGTTTCTCAAGATGATTACTTGAAAAGGAGACGCTATGTGGCCTGTGAACGGATTAAATATAGCAACTAAGTGGCTCCTGGGTCTGATTGGTTGTTTTTGGTCGGGAGCGGTGCATTTGTTTATAAGACAATAGTAGCTCAGGGAGGAGATTGATGTTATTCCACATTATTTGTCTCATAACCTGGTCATGACATGGTGACAACTTTAACACATATGGAAAAAGGAAATTTATGGAAGTCATATACTGCAGCTTTAACTAAAGATTTGGGCATTTGACCGCTTCAAGTTTTGAAAATGTTAAATGATATGTAAATAAAACATAACATCCAATGGAGCATTTTATAATTTTTAAGATTTGTATTAAGACTTTGTGTTTAATAAAACCCGTACTGCACATTTAAATTAATCAACTTTTGTTTCTATTTAAAATGTTTTTGTTTTTGCCTTACATACAGAGATGGTGTGGATCTGGGAATCTTTGTAGCTGTGTTCAGATAGAAATAAAGGACACAAACCAAAAATACATGCATATAGATGAAGAAACAAACTAAAATAAAGCAGCAGGTGAAGTGTAAGGTACCACTATCACATTCTGTGCTGAAACAAACCAGCATTGTTTCTCAAAGAAACACCAAACTCTGCCATTCTCTGTGTGAGCCTTCCAGTCTCGTTCAGCAGACAGTTGCTCGGGTACACTATGAATACTGCATGCACTGTATGTTTAAAACACATACAGTTTACTGAGGATCACAACGTACAGATGCTTCCTGCTGGCAGGGCTTTGGGAAACGGCTGTGGCGTGATTTACACAACTGACACTTCATAAAGCATTTACCAGTCTGCATTTGAGTGAGCTGTATATTAACACATAGAGTGCATGACACAGACAGGCAGAAGGGTTAGAGGATGATGAGAAGTAGAGGGCAAATTATGCTGGAGGTCTGTGTGCAGGTACTTTAGTGTGGGCATTTTTCCGTATGTACTGTATGTATTTTGAGGGTTGTAGCTGTCTGTCTGTATGTGTTGTTGCCCAGGTCATTAGAGGGAGCTTGCTGTGCCCTGATTTGTGCATTCACAGTATGTGAACTCAGCAAGACATTGATTAATACCTTGTGTGGCATTTCAGACAGGTCTCATCTCTGTATGTTCATTTCCTACTGCCTCTGAATCAAGTCTTCAATATATATGTTTGTGTGTGCTTGTGTGTGTTGGGCTGAAAGACAAAGGCTAAAACAGTGACCTTTGCTGGATTATAGGAACGTTGGGGGCAAGGTGATTGAAAATACCGTCAGCTTTGTTTTATCTTCATCCAGGTATGATAAACATTTTCTAAAGTGACCCCACCAGGCCTGTAGTTGGTGCCAATTACAAAACACTCTGCACATGGCTTGACATTTTCTATTACTATAATACTTATAATTTCTCTAACCTTTTTAAACATCTTCACTTAAAAAACATTAGAAAAAGTGTTGCATAATATCTTTGTTAGTTTGAACAGGACCATTAACCAATTAGCCTAACAGTCACATTTTTGGATTGAGGGAGGAAGTTGGAGTACCCAGAGAAAATCCAGACATGAAAACATGGGAACTCAATGCTCATGGGACAATTTGTACCTAGGATCTTCTTGCTACAAGCAACATTCTACCAAATAATGATACATAGGGCTCAGGAAATCCATTTTTTGTGTACAATGCAAGTCAATTGTCTCCTGGAGCTTTTCGTCGCAATGAGAAGAACTATGTTTGAAGGAGTCAAGGTGACTCAGATTTAAGAACGCTGTACCAACAAAGATGGTGGTTGCATTACGCTGTGGCTCTGTTTTGCATTTCTGGTGCATTGCAGAAAGTCCATGAAATACTAAAAATGAAGAATACCTCCCAGTTCTTCCACCTTCCCTCAACTCAACATATACATGGTTAAAACTTGGGCAGGTGTTTTTTGACAGGACAATAATCCCAAACACATAAAACAGCTTCTGGACTGGTCCTGATCTTAAACCTTTTAGAAATGAATTAAAACAACAAAGAAAAAAACAAATATTGATGGGAATTAATAAATATATATTTGATTCAGTGTTTACTATTTTGTCCTTGCACTGCAAAAACACAAAATCTTATCTTATTTTATATTTTTAGTCTCGTTTCTAGTGCAAATATCTTAGCACAATTGAAATAAGACAAAAATAAGTTACAAGTAACTTTTCAGCAACATATAGGAGCTTGTTTTAAGTTAATAATTCCTTAATATTGATTTTTAAAACATATTAGTCCCACTGGTAGATTTTTCACTTAGAAAAATACATTCTTTCCATATCATAAGTGAAAAAAGCCAGTGGAACTAGTTCCTGTTACTCATTTGGAGGATGGATGTAAACTTTTCACTCTCATTTGTTAAAAAGAGCTCATCAAACTGGTTTCTATTTATTTCCACTTTTAACTCTCTAAATAAAATTAATTGATTAATTTAAAAAAAACCTTGCAATGTGCATAGAAATATGGACTGTGTTCTTAATATTAATTGAATCAACACTAATATTAATTTTGCCTTGACTGTTTGAGTCCTCTCATTTCAAACAGCTATCAACATTCTTCTTCAGTCTTTATGTAGATTAGACAGAGTGACGATAATTCTGACAATGGCTTGTAGATGTGAAGTTGGGCCCTGCAGAGGGGAGCACAAATCAAATGAGTCTGTGTAATTAGCATTCAGTGAACTATTTGCTTACACACATGCAAAGTGAGTGGCCCCTGACACAGTAGGTGCTCAGGAGGCTACAGGAAGACACAGAGGGTGGAAAATTGAAATCAGCAGTGCATGCACAAAAAGAGAAATCTGGCTGAAACTACACAAGAAACAGAACATGTCTTTTAATGAAGCAACCGTGGTCCTCGGTCATAATTTTCAAAGAAACAGCCAAGATTAAAGTCAAAGGAGTCTCCCAATGGCTTCAAGTCTGCACTGCTTTGAAAAATACCCCCAGTGTACAAAGCACCCCTCCACTCCCCTTTTTCCCACTATCTCCTTCCACCCACCCCACTCTTTAACACTTCTCTTACTCTGTTTCTCTTTCTTTTCTCCTTTTTTTTTCAAATAACCAGAGCTGCACTTTAGCCACCAATTCTCGCTCCTGATCCCATCATTAAAAAGGCTCAGGCAGAACAAGGGCTTTTTACGTTGTGTGCGTGTGGACGTGCGTGCGTGTGAGCGTGTGCGTGAGGGAGACAGAGACAGGCTGACAGACCTAGGCCTGCCAAGTGATGTGGCGCTCACTCTGTAAGTGCAACAGACACCTCCTCTCCGACTACAGAACTAACACTATGCCACGCGCGCGCACAATAAGATGAATAATTGATCGGCCTGGGGCTTCACGTGTTAAGAACAGAGGAGGCGTGCCAGTAGCGTTTTCACTTCAAATTTGTATTGTCTTTAGTCTCCACGAGCCATCTACATTTCTAACACCTGCCTCAGTCAGATGTGCTCTGGTGCACTAGCCCCGGAACTATCTTTCATCTTGCACACACTGTTACTGGAAGAATAGCAGGAAGAAAAAAAACACACACTTTTCAAGAGATCATTATCTAGTAGGGAAACCAGGACACAAGTTCGATAGCTTCCCTCTTTCCTCCCGCCTACACCAGCAGTAATCTTCGTTAGATCCTTTCAACACCTGAAACATGAGAAAAGGTGCTGCACCTGCAAATAGTTTGTATCTTAGGTGTAAATATATGCAAAGCCTATTTCAAACTCACTCTTAAGGTCTTATACGTACTATTACAAGCAAAAGTAGTTCTTTACACAAAATAAAACATATCAAAAAGATTCAAATTACCTGCGATGTTCACTGAAATAATGCACTTGTACTTTTCAAGGAGATGGGAGTTACAGCACAGAAATGATGCATATTATTTAAACACAGATTTAAATCACCATCAGATATTTTACTGTGACAATGCCCACGCTTCCTGGGGTTCACATTATAAAAAACACATTTATTACATAAACAGTAACACATACTTAATATAACATCAATAATGTAGCATATTAATTCATAAATGTACAATTATAACCATTTATAACTCCTTTCCCTTATAAAAAATAGGAAAGACGTTCCATGTTTTCATTCCTTTACAAAGAACAGATTTTGCCCAAACTTGCTGTTGCATGGTGGAAGAGTAAACCTTTTAAAGCATGCCTTGTATTAAATTGTGTAAATAGAAGTAGATTAAACAAAACATTTAATATCTTAGATACTACAATATTTCTAAAACAAACACAGAAGGACAATATCACTCTGTTTTTAACCAAGAGCCAAGCTAAAGCTCTGTGCATATTGAGAATATTTATAATCTGGAATAACCTGCCCTATTTTGGACTAGTTGTAATTTGGTTAGATGTTCTGAAACCTTGGATCACATCATGGGGCAATACTGCAAATGAAACAATAATAATTTATCTCCATAACTGCTGGTTACCTATTACAAATGACTCTTTGAAATTTCATGAAGTAATCGTAGAATCAATGAAAGTTTGTAGAGGTTCGTTGTAGTTTATTATTCAGCTGAAGGACTGATTTTCAGCCAAACTGAACTTTCTCTCCACGCTTTCTCAGCGGTAACGTGCCTCTCAACAAAGTAACAGCCACAGCGCAAACATACAAGTTTGCCAGCATCTCAAACTTCGTTAAAGCTTTTAGGTATGTGGAAGAACGCAAAGATCTTTTTCAAAGTCTGTAGCAAGTTCTGCCGCTGCCTTGACTTGCCTGCCAATCCGTTCATAACTATGTAATGTCCTCATGTATTATAAAGACCTGGCCACGACTGAAAACACCGCAGTCAAAACAACAAGTGATCAAAGATGCAGAAGTTGATTGATGAAGAACCGAGATGGCTTGACCTTAAACACACTTTGGCTCTCCGGTGGACGCTGAAGCCAACTCCCTCCTCTGTAAACATTGCTGTAATATTAAACGCGCAGGACGTCAAAGGGCTCTAATGTTTGCTGCTCTCTGCTGTGGATTGGGATGTTTTGCCCATAGCCAGTGTCCCACGATTATGACATCACTCAAGACTCAAGCAGCAGAGTATCAAAGGCGCTGCCGTGTCGTATACTATTCATCAATTGAAAATATTCATATGCAGATACACCCTCGCCACCCTGGAAGGGAAGCATTTCCTTTATAAAGGCACCAATTCACTGGCAACACATGAAAAGTTACAAAACATCAAACAAAGCGCTGGGAAAAGAAAATTAAAAATACAGAACACTGGGGCAAGGCAAAGATATGTTAAAAGAAGATGAAACTCATGCGACTAATGACTGAACTGCCACTGATTAATCTGTGAGGGCTTCCTTGGGTAGATGTCTAACTTTACTTTTCGAATCTGCCTGCTGGACAATCAATAGAAAAAGCTTTAGGTGCCTTTCCTAATTAAGTTAATTCATGGCACGGTTCCTATTAGAATAACAGAGTGCTTGTGTAAAATTACTATTCAGTTAGTTAAAGATATGTGTTGTGTTTTCTCTTTAGACCTTATTTTTCTTACATCTAATTATCACATTTAAACTTTTTCTAAAATACAATTGAGGAAATGATTATAATGTAACACCCATCATTGCTCAACAAGGAGAAACAACTCATGCCTGCTGTTGTTGAATGTAAATAATGCCCAGTCACAAGTGTTGATGCTGTTTTTCTTTTCTTTTTTTCTTTGTAGACATTTTCCCATATTAATCTTCCGGCTGTACCTGAAGCTAAATCCAGGTGGCAGGAGGAAAGGTCTTGAACAGCTGCTTGTCTTATGACAGAAAGGCACACAAGGAAACCAGCATAACACATTTTTTTTTTTTCCATTTTTATAAGCTAACCTTCCTAAAAAGAAACTGGATGAAATCAAGAGGAAAAACACCAAATCTAGTCTGTATGTTGCAGTACTAAGAACTGTTTAATTTTACCACCTGGATAAAAAGTTAGAGTGATTAGGATGTTACAGTCCTAACCGTTTTATTTTAAACTGCCAGCTTTCACACATGACTGCTGAGAAGTAATTTTTGGTGCCACAGCTGGAGATTATTTTTAGTAGAAACAGTGAATTCTGTGTTTAATAAGTGCACAGGTATCAGGGGTCAGTCCTTGACATAAGAGCAGGAGTTTAAGGGTTTTGTCGTCAGGTTCTTGTGTAATGGCAGGATGGAAATGGAGACAGACGGACTGAGGACTCAACTGCAGTAATTCGGTTACTGGTTCATTTATGTCCATCCCAGATAAATTAGAAATTGGGTGAGGATCTCTGTCTTCCAGGAGGAGTTAAAGTAAAATGTAGTAGTAGAATGAAAATGCTACAATGGCTCAGTGGAATCTGCTGGATTTCCTTCGATGGAAATCCAGCAGATTCAAAGCATTTCACATGTTTTTATTCTTCCATTTTGTTATTTAATGCTTATAAAACCAACAGTTTTTTGGCAATAAGTTTAAGAAACAAACTAAAACACCCTAAATGTAATGTCACAAATCAGCAGAACTGCCCGGGACCTAGCAACCCAAGCTGAGATCCAGGACATTTGGTCAGGTGGTTTTACCGCTGTCTGAGCTGTACAATGGCTGCTGAAGAAAAGGGTTTAGTTGTCAACTTACCAACCAGAAACCACTTGCTACATTCTTGTTGATTGTGCAGGAGGCTCTACTTCTGCTTTTCCAAGATGTACAGTTGTATAACTGTGCATCAGTTTGCAGTCATTTTGATGTGCGAGTGTAAATGTTGAGTTTGTAATGTTATTTAAAGGTGATATATGCGGTGCTATATAAATAAACTGAATTGAACTGAAAGGTGGTTGAAAGGTGGTTGAGGTAGCTGATCAGGTCGACCCCAGGGAGCCTCTCTTTGGAGGGCCTCCTGACACGTAGGAGAAGATGGATGAACCTCTGTTTCATCCCTCCATGGCACCCTTGCATGCCTTTTATTTTAAAATAAAGTCATTTGACAAAGGAATTCAAGGGAGTCTGGAGACATGATGAAATATAGATGTTCAGCGGTCTGGTGGGTATGTAATAGACATCATCTACTGTTAGAGTGACAGGACAGCAGCGTTCCACATCTGTATTATAAGGCAGTAAGTACCGGTTCAAATGGGAAGCAGCAAGTAACTAACTCAAAGCACCCTTCATTGTCCATTGCCATTCTATAACAAAGTGTAGTCAGTGGAATAACTGCACATCTTGCGGTTTAGTGTATAATCGCAAGGCGTTTTTATTTACCACAGGCCTCCAAGCAACTATTAAACATGAAGACTTTGCTAAAAAAGAAAGGGACTGTGATACAGTGCAAGGCATCAAACACAAGATGTCACATTCTCAAATGCAGAGATAGGTTAAGTGGCTAGGAAACAACATTTCAGAGGACTCGCTGTTGTGCTGCATGCTTATGCCAGCAGAAATGGCTTAAATGCACCCCCATGAATATGCGATTCCGGTGTGAAGACTTTGACAACAAAGGACCCACTGCATCATTTTTGATGAGGCAAGATCGCCTGTTTGTGTGTAGAAATCCAGGTTGTGACTATCCTGTCCTACTTCCATCTCTATATAATAATTCCTGAAATAGAGAATGAGCAACAATGAATGGTGCCTAAAACAATTATGGTGATTTAATGTGGGGTTAAGGATTGCATTTGGTGTCATTTGTTGTAATATGGTTAAGACTAAATGATTTCACGTTTATTAGAGAAACCGAAGGAAGAGAAAAGATTCACCACAAATTGTTAATGTTTTCTAAAATTAGAAACCACATAACTTTTGATTTTATTGGTGTACATATGTTCAGCAAAATGGATGTAAAAATTAATGACTGATGAATGATGATGCAAATACCACAATTAAGTCTCTAGATTGTTTGAGAAATTACTTTTCTAAAACATCTGTTATGTTTGATATTAATAATATTTTTAAACAGAATCATTTGACCTGAATTGCACCTTTTGATTATTTTGTTAATTCACTAATAAAACCTTCAACACTTTGCAAAATTGCATTGCACTTTTTATTTGTTTGAGATGTTCAGCCGATGAGAGCTGATGTGTTCGGCCTCAGTGATTGATGTGGTGACACGTTAAACGATGGAAATAACCCATGAGAATAAAGAAGAACCTGTTTTTTTATGTGTGTGCAGATTGTTGATGAAATGATAATGATTGTTTGTAATGTATGTTGAAAATATGATTTAAATTTGATTGCATTATTGGTGTGCTTTGTGTACATAATCTTCCTCCTTTAGCTTAATTTCCACACCCATCCTCAATTTTTGCTTTTATTTGATAGTTCATTTTCTCTCCAAAGCTTGGGTAAAATAGCTCTCCTTACGACTTAAGCAGAATTGACAATTAGCCTGCTAGCTGGAGCAAAGGTCTCCGCAGTGGGTCCCTGATGGTACTGTACTGCAGATAAAGAGATTGAACCACCACCATCAATGGCTGCCTGTCTCAGATTGGCTGGCGTAATTGGCACCCTCTCTGTAACACTTGCATTCTATCACACTTTATTAATGCCCATCATCCAGTCAAAAGCTAATCTTTTATTCTGTTTTCCAATTATTGTAAAGTGGCGGGCTTTAAATGAGGAGGAGGAGATAATGAAATTAACTTCCTAACTTAGAGCAATTCTCCACGGCACAATGATCAGATATTCTCTAGGTCTGGGAAATGTATGCAAATTTTATGCATCTATCATTAGTTATTACCATTGCAGCAACATAAAACACAGTTTTCTTGAACAATTAGACTTAAAATGGTGCATTTTAATCAGCCAAGGGAAACCTGCGTGCATATTAAAGCTGCTGTAATTGAAAAGCCTGAACTTTTGACAGTTTTCACTGGAGTGTTTGACAGCAGTGGCAGTTTGTTTACATCCTGCTGTGTCTGTGTTCACATTAAAAGGTTGTTTCATATTACCTGCGAGCAACAGTGAGGATTATTCAAGGCTTTTTTTTTGTTTTTTACACTTCAAGTGTATTGCTGGTACATATTTACACCAGGAAACATTGAACATTTAAGCATACATTTGCTTAATTCATCACCCTTATTTGTCAGGTTGTGAAACATTCATCTAAGTTTTGATAAGATCAAAACCAAATATGTTGCAGCTCCAAGTCAGGTCATTCCCGTTAAAGGTAGGTGAAAATCTCACTTTGTTGTTTCTTCAAACAGAAAGGATGTAAAACAAACACAGCAAATTTATTCTTTTAATTAAGAATAAATTTAAACCCAGGAAGCAATCCCCCCCATTTTCTCTCTCTACTGTTGGCCCTTTGCTCAGATGCCCCCACAGATCAGCTGCTTTCCCCCAGCCGCCTCATCAGTCACCCTGGGCAGCCTTTCCCCAAACGGGACCCCCTGACGCCCAGTAATGGCTATTTGATGACCCTCATAAAAGGAGTCAATGTATTGACGAAGCCCTTTGAGAAAAAGACCTAATTCATATGAGGATCAATTTAGCCAATTCGTGGAAGAAGCACCAATGGATGATGGGGAGGATGTGGGATATTTATCTGTGGGAGGGATTAACACTTCAAAACATTGCAACATGTGACCTCTACGCTCCATGCGCTCACCCTGACACTCCTCATTTGCTTAGGTGTGTGTAGTTATTAGATAACTGAATGTATCCTAGATCCATGAGGTAATTATGTAAAGGGTAAAATATTACATAAGCAATTGCTGTCTGTTAATTTATAAATGCTATTTGAACTATTAGCTGGATATTCTTTTTCAAAGCAGAATGATAATGACATAAACAATGTTAGTTTTTTTGAAAGACAAGAACATGCTGCACACCTTTAAATTAAAGTTACTGCGTTTTTTTTTTTAATCTCATCCTTATTTTATATCACTATGCCCTCAGTAATATTTGTTTTATAAAATTTTAGCCGGCTGATGGTCTTGCAGAAGTCATAAATTGCAAATCCTAGATACAAAAACAAAATCTTACCACATATTTTGGTCTAGTTTTTGTGCAAATATTTTAGTACACTTGAAATAAGGATAACTGACTTACAAGGTTTTAGCAAGATTTGGGAGTTTAAGTCAATAACTGTTTAATATTAATGTAAAATAAAAAAATACTAGTTCCACTGGCATATTATTTCACTTGCAACATGGGAAAGATGTTTGGTTATAAGTGAAATGATCTGCCAGGAACTAATACTTTTTCATTGATATTAAGAAATTATTGACTTAAAACAAGTTCCTATGTCTTTCTTAAGACTTACATGTAAGTTTAACCAAAAGCTAATGTTTTTTTGTGTGTGTGTTTTTGGAAAATGAGCTGCTTTAAAAACCTCCTGATTGTCGAATCACAATCAATGGCCGCTATGTCGCTACCTAGCAACCTCTGCCAAACAAAGCCTGTCACCTACCAAACCCACGGCAGCTCCAGCATGTTTGGTCAGCTTGTTTTATGGCTCTATGCATTGAAAAATGGCTCCTGGAAAAGACAAGTGTTTAGTTATTGACTTACTTTTCAGAAATCACTTTCTGCATTCTTGTTGGCTGTGTAGGGACCTCCGCTTTTGCTTTTTTTATAATTGCATATGCATGCAGCCATTTTCACATGCGAATATAAACATTGAGTTGAGGGGGCGTGGCCTGCAGCAGCTTATTTCGATTTAAAGTGACAGAGGTCCTAAAACAATTCATTCTGAAAGGAGCTCAAAATAGGCAGAACTGAGCAGAATAAAATCTCAGTATATAAGTATTTACATCTATCTTAAGCTGGTCAAGGAACCATAATAGGTTTAATTCAAAATGGGTTGAACATTTTACCTTATAGACTTCATTTTCTCAATTTAAAGAGGATCATGAACCTTGAGAGACAGTTGCTCTAATCAGGCTTAAAGCTGAGGTGATTCTTTGGATTTCTCTCAGAATAATCAGGACCTCAGTGAAGCCCTGCTGCCCTGGCCTCTGCTTACCTAATGAGACCCCATGCCCAGGATTTCACAGCGTGCTGCGGCTCACCAGCCCACTTCTGCTCCACCCAGGGAAAAGAGGAAGAAGATGAAGAGGAAGAGCAGGAGGGGGCCAATGAATCCAAAACTAAACCCTCCTCCCTTCTATTTCATTTGCATGTACAGAACCAAGAATGATATCCACAGAGAGACAGTCAGGAGGGAGAGTTCAAGAACAAAAAAAGAAAGAAAGTAAGAGAGAGAAATATGTGCGCTCTGACCACGGTAAGAAACTGATTTTCTTGCTTCATCTTCAGGAAATAAGAAAAAGGTGATGTGTGCAGCAAGCCACCAAAGAATTTCAACTTTACGAGCAGCACCATGGTTTAGGATGGTGGGTGACGCAATAAGAAAGACTAAAAAAAAGACAAAGTCAGGCGCAGGGATGGAAGGAAATTTATTTTTTATTTTTTACTTTGTGAGATCCAATGGCAGGTCCTGATGGTGGGGAGAGGAAAACGTGAAGAACCCTCGTGTCTACAGCTCCAAAAGAGGATGTGATGAGACTGCATGGCTAATGAAGCAGCGCTCCACTCTGACTCCACAGAGATCCCAGCCTTTTCTTATTCCCATTCATCATTAATTCAACAACGTTGATCATTTCATTAGTTTTTTTTTTTTTTCTTTTTCCCGTAAAGTTTCAAGGGTCTGTATCAATAAATGATGGACACTGGACCAAGATTTACCCTTGCTTAGCTAAACACACTAAGTTCTTTTTTTTTTTCAGTCTTACTCTGTTTTCAAATAAACAAATGTGGGTAAATCCATGGAAAATAGTTGATTTCAAGAGAGAAAGGTTTCAAGTTAAAGCAGAATTACTTATGACTTGATCAGAAAATCAAGAAAGTCCCATTTTTATTTAGAACATTTAAATTATGTTAATTCTCATATTCTATTTTATATCGTTGTTAATTGCAATTTTGTGGACATTACTTTTTCACTTTGTAACTGTTTCATCATTCACACTTTTGTGAACTCCTCTATCAAAGTTGAACAACTAAAAATGCGAGCAAGTAAAGTCGCAAAACAATCATTTTCTTTCTAATTGATTCAAGTAACTTTTCTAAATTTGGTGTTTATGTAACTAAACAAAACCACATTTTGCATTTTTTAAACATTTTTATTTTTTAAAAACTACTGAAAATTTTAATAAACAATTGGAACCAGCTTAACTCAGTCTTCAGTCAGTAATATCTCTGATGATCACTAAACCTTTAAATAAATATCGGTTAATACAGACATTGAAACTTTCACCACATGTGTCCAATAAGCAAGAGGAGCAGTAAAGAAGAGCATACTGAGACCAATCCGACTGGGAATGTAACATATGGCACAACCAGCGACTTATGGGACACGTCAGGTGAATAAACCAGGATCTGGCACACTGGAGAGGAGTCTGCCTTGGCACAGTTTTAGTGACATAGGGAGCTTGGCTTGGGTATTTGTGAATGCAGATACTTTTAAAACACACACACATGCACACGCAGCTCAAGTGTGGGCTCTGAGGGGCCGGATCCTGGGATTACGCTAACCACATTTATTTATGAACTCTCAATTAAGTATGGGTGTCCCAGGGCTTAGAGTGGCTTAGTGAACAAGTGGGACCTCAAGCACGTTTTGATGACAGTCAAGGCCCCTGATCTCCGTTCTCCCCATTTTGCTGATTAAATATAAGCGCTTCATCTGTGGATACAATGCTATTAATTAAATTATTAGAGGAGTGATTCACTTATGAGAAATGGGAGCAGTGAAGAGAGAGACACCCGAGAAGCTTACCGCAATAACTACTGAAATATTCATTAATGATGAAAAAAGATTGCCTAAATTCATTGACAAGGATTACATGTGTAGGGACCCCTCTCTTCTTTCACTGGGCCAGCCCCCTTCAGCATGCATGGGCACACGGTCCCTTTTTGAAGGGATTCAACAACTGTGGAAATTTCATATGCTGGTAAATGGGCGGGCACTGACACACACTACAACACATACAAAAAAATTGCAAAAATGCTTATTACGAATGTTGATTTTGAAATTGTTTTGAAATTAAATATGACCAAGGGATTAATGACTTGCTTGAGGGATGTAAGCATCATTGTAAACGAGGAAATTTAAAACACAACTGACTTTTCTGTTTTCCCTGCTGGAGAACAAACCAAACATGATCTAAAATGTTGGTATTGGTGGTGCAATCTTCAGCCGATTAAAGACTTCTTAAAGCAAATCTATGACTGAGGGAGAGACCTGTTCAGGAAATTTTACAGTACCAGGATGTGACCCGAAATAAGAGGTTTGGTGTCTTCAAAATGAGAAAATAATTTTTAGACCAATATCTTGGTTTTCAATTGTTTGTTTTGATAGCAGATGCGATGAAAAAACAGAAAAAAGAACCGTAATGCCCAACACCTTGGTACTCATGTTGAATATTGAATATTTAGACTAACGGGAATCACAAAAATTTTTACTTTTCACTTTTTAAAATGATAGTAATGACATTTATTCAGTTTAATTAATATTCAAAAAGTTGAACAGAGAATCCACATTGTGCCATCAAATCTGCAGTGACCAAAACCACTGACTGTTGTCCCAGTAACGACACATAAACAATGAAATTCAAATATTGCACTTAAATCATGAATGTTTTGCCTGAACAGTCTCACAACTTCCCGCCTTTTTATATTTTTCCAAAAAAATGTCAGATATTATTCATAAGCTTCTAAATATTTATTGGAATATTTTTTTCCTTCCTTTTATTTTTTTAGATTTTTTTTTTTTTTTTTTGCTTTGCTTTATTGGTAATTCAGCCGTTTAAAACGTGTGAGTGGAGGAATAAACTGCAAGACACCACTACAGCAGCATAATGAAATACCAATTAGAATATTTTTATTCATAAAGAACATGATAACTAAATATAATCTACTTTTTTTTTAGCTGCACTTATGCTTTCTTGTTGACACAATACAAACTGAGTCAGTTAAAATTCAAAAGGTTATGTTAATTGTAATTAAGTATGAACAAACACAATTTATTACAACTACATGAGTAGTCTTTGATTAAGTGAACAAAAATACATTAAATCACAGTGAAGTATAAGTAGAAATTTAAGCAGTTCAACAGAAAATACTAACAAAACTACAAAATATTCAAAAACTGGAGCATCAATCAGTTGAAAGCGATACTTATAGAGGCATCTGCTCTCTTCATTGTTCTGGAGCTGAGCTTTGATGCCTTTCTAAGATCAATACCACAACAATAATTCAGACAGAATGATGCAACTAGTGACTGCACATAGCTGGTCTTTTATCTGTGTTTGTATTTTAGATCTCTGCTTTTCGTTTTTAACAATGAGTTATACAGTATACTTTCATAATTTCTGTTATCTAATTTCTTAGGCCTTAAATGATCCAACATGCAACAGTCGAACCCAGATGTTTACATAAAAGACATAGAACACTTTTCTGGCTATCTGACATACGGTAAATTAATAAAAAAAAATTAAATCAGATTAATCACACTCTAGCGCTGTGATTAATTAGAATTAATCACCATGGTTAACTGTGTAAGCTTGAAATGTAAAAATGCATGTTTTAAAAAAATATCCAAGAAAATGTTTAATATCTCCAACCAAGCAGGTCAGTTTTCCAGGTTTTCATCTTCAGGAAGGTTAAGAAGACATCATTTTGATTCAAACATTTATTTAGAAACATAAATTATATTTAAAAAGGTGAAAGCAGATAATTCATTATTGTAAGTAGGATACATGCTACCTTGATTTTATTCAAAAGTCCATCTCGATGTTGTTTGGTGTGCTCAGAGGTGAGCACACTGGTCTGACTCTCCTTGCTCATCGTTACACACAAATTTGCAACTGCATTGTTGACCGCAGTACAAGACTGTGCAACGCACTGCTTTGAGCAAAGTAACCCTTTGTAGTATTTAATGTGAAACTTTATAAATTAATCTCACATGTTAATACGTTAACATTGACAGTCCTAATTAAAATTTTTAGTAAATACATACTTTTCAATATTGCAGTTGTCTTGTCAAACCACTGAGAAGTTAAGAGTGTGCCAAAGAAAAAAAGGTATTTGTGACGGGAAAGAGGTTTTGCAGCTTGCTGCGGGAGAGGCTGATAGTCACAGACAGCTACAGCGCGCTGTGAGAGGTGATATGAAACACAGCTGCAGGTTCTTCTTTACAGAGAGACACCTCTTTCACCCCTTGCTGACAGGAAAGCATGGAAGCTGGCAACAGAGTTGGCTGTGATAGATGGACAGGCGGAATGAAAGCGATGCAAGGAGGAAAAGGAAAATTTGGAAGAAAGGATGATATGAATTTTAAAAAAATGGAAAAATGGAGGCTTGTTTTTCAGGAGCTGGACAAAAAGTGTTGTCATGAAGTGTTGTCATGAAGTGAGTATTTGGAGAACAGTGAGGCAGAACAGGTCAAAGCTTCGCTGCTGCCACCCAGGATGGTAAAGGCCAAACAATCAGCATGGAAGGACCACAGCTGTGTAATACAGTAAAAGCTACACCACTGAAAAGGTGCTGACGCTCCACTGGTTTGTCTGGAGAAAAACAGTAATGCAGTTTATTGTCTTAATAAATAAACTGGGATTTCATGTGCAGTGTATGAAATAGAAATCATCATGTGCTGTGTGACCTAATGTTTGGTTCGTGGCTGAAAGCTAAACCAATGGCAAAGGTACAAACGCAGATGAGAAGGATGCTCCTCCCGCCTGTGTAGAGTTGCGAGGTTTGAGCATCTGCCAGTTCACCACCCATAGGGGAGTGTCTGTGGGCTCTTCAAACACCCTGCGTGGGTCCTCCTCTTTTTGATGCTCCTGGAGAGGGAGAAGACGGGGGGAACAGGAGACACTCCTCCACACACGCTGCTGAGCTCAACAGGATCACATGGAGACAAAATGAAAGGAATAAAGAGCGAAACACACGAATGAAACATACAGTAGAAATGTAGAGGATAATAATGTAAAGCTGTGATACGAAACAAGCTGTAACTGACATTGCTAAAAAAAGACGTGGAGATTAATTTACTCTATTATGAAATTTCCCACATTATTTTGTGTTTCTAAAAAGTGTCAAGACACTACCATTTCCAAATATCTTTCTCCCAGCTTTGTTTAATTGTTCTTTATAAAATACGTCGTGCAAATGAGTGGATTTCAGTTTTAGTTTGAAAAAAACCTTAATTGGTGATTTTACAGCACAATCTTCTAATCTTCTATTAGTAATGTTACCAGTTTTAGCAATAACAGCAAGAGAAACAGGGAAACATTTCAGCCCGATGAGAAGGTATCTTCATAGGAGGCAAGAAATGAGGCAGAGGAATGTTCTTTTTTTTTTATCTTTCTCTATCTGCAGGTAACTAACCCATATTTTGCAATTTTTAATATTGAATGTGTCTGGTGGATAAGTTAAAGTCAAAGGCAACACTGCAGTTGTACTAATGTTTGTGACATTTAAAATAGAAACAGTTTAGAAATGCAACAACAAAAACCCATGACTGTTCACCTGACCAAAGATGTTTTTTTTATAAGATTGGGGCAAAAGCAAAATGTAATGACTTAATTTCCAGCTTTGATATAGCAAAAGTTCCCACAAAAAAGGGAAAGTAAAATGAAAATCAGCTTTCTGTGTGGCATTTGACACGTGTCTGGTATAAAACGACACACACCAAGCACATAAAAGCCATGACAAGAAAAATTACAGCAACAATCAGTTCAATCCTGTACCAGCAGAATAGGTTTATCTTACTGGTCTCAATTGGCCACAGATTGACTGACAGGTGAGGGTTGGAGGTAAACTATAGAGACCAGCAGTCAAATGGACACTGGAGGTGTTACTCACACTCATGTACAGAAAAAATGTCTTTCATTGTCTGATGTTCAAAGGCTGATGTCTGAGGAACAGACATGTTGAAATGGTTGGAAAATGTCTATCAATTATTGAAGAACCGTGTATCTTTGGATGAAGTCAAAACTAGTTGATTAAATAATTTGGTGATTTATGAAAGTCCAGCAAAAGGACATCCTTTTTAATAGTTATCAAAGATCTAATAAAATGAAAAAGAAGAAATATCCTAAAACGTAAAAAAAGAATCTGCGAAATGTAGTAAAACCTGGATCAATATATAGGAGCAGCCATGAGAAAAAGACATCTTAGCTACCATGCGGGTAAAGTAACATGATGTCAGGGTAAATTCAATGTTGGTGTTGAGAAAAAGTTTACCTTGCTATTTTAAAGAAAGTTTTTTATGATAATTTGCTAAAACAATTATGATAACACATGTTATGAGCTTCTTTTGATGGCATTCATTTTGCTGTTAAAAGAAGAAATTCATAATAACCTAAGAATCACTTTTAGCCTAAAAATCTCTAAATTCGTCACCATCTCCTCCTGCCCTGGGACACGAGAAGCCAGATTTTTTAGAGACTTGATTGTCATCGACAGTGTGTCGCTTTTGGCTTCATTCTTGGCCAGACTTCACTTGCCTGTGAGCCCAATAAATTACTTTTATAACAGTGTATAGAGTTGAGAAGGTCAAGTGTTTCAACAGAATGTGTCCGCTGAATAAAAATTCAACAGTTTCAATATTGTAGTGCAGTTAAGCTTCTTGGAATAAAACAAGGGAATGATAATGTGTAGAAAAGTGGGATTTTCAGCTGTTTCCATCCACAACTGTTATGTTTTACAAAACTCACTGATATAAGGTATTCTAGTGACACAGCTATTCGGGTAAGTGGAAATAATGTTGGATGCTTGTGTTGTTCAGAGTAATAAATGTTGGTCAAAAGTGGAGTTTATTCAACAGCATATTTAAACAAATGCTCATTTGCCAAGATGGGAAAATTTGTCCTGACTTCCTCCTCATTGTAAAAAGCACAATATATATATTGCATTGTTTTTAATAGGTAAGGCATATAAAGTTTTGCTATCTCTGTTTTATTACTTACCCTGATGTTTGATACATAAGTTTGATGCTCCAGATGTAACATCACTAAACAATTGTCTGCAATTTCTCTGTGTTATGCTTTTTTATTTATTACATGTGATGTATATTACCTATAGAATGAATATAACTATCTTGAGCTACAAGCCTGTACAGAATTTAAAAGAAAAAAATGGAAAACTGATTATATACAGTATATCCTCTAACATTCTGAATGGCATTTTCTATCTTCACTCACATTTTTGCAGCCGCCTGGACAATTAATAGGATTTTTGGGGTAAAATATTATTACATTAGGTATCACCAAAATGTAATATTAAGCCTGTAATCATAAAAGCTATCAGCACATCCACAATGGAAGACATTTGTGATCATACTATGATGATTGACGATTAACAGAAGCTGGAGCAATGGTCACCCACCCCAACTGATTGGAGCTACGGCGCCCAATGAGCTGAAGGCATTGAGAGGGATGATGACTTGAGGGCAGACATGAATCATATCTCTGGGAATCATGTCCACAGCATTTAATATAGTGGGAGGGTATTTCTGTTCAGAGTCATGTAGTCCCACCAAGGCCTAGACGGGCAAAACAAATCTGTAATGGGTGCACAATTGAATCAGGTGTCTGGTCCTCTTAAGAAAATTAAGTTGTCGCTGGAGCAGGGCCACTTAATGAGAGGCCGGCTCGCAGACAGTGACGGATGGCGGGTGACACTGACAAGACTGCAAGGCCGGCCACAATATCTGCATCAGTACTGGTGATGATTTTTCACCCGCAGAGCCCCCCTAACCTTTCTGTTCTGCTTCTGTTTCTCTGAAGCAGAAGCAGAATGTGTGCGTGTGTTTCTGAAACACACACAGGCCTGCAGCCTCACCTCCATTCCATTTTCTATGGCCTCATCAGGGACACGTTTGCTCCCTGTGTGATAATAGCCATTTATTTGCACATTTATTCATGGGAACGGTGACAGCTAATAAAGTGGGAGATCTTCTTTCCATGTGGTTTTACTTCATGGTGCATCTTGATGGTGGCCATTATCTGATTTTAATAGATGTCTTTGCATAGTCACAGTAACTCTTAGAGAATACGCACAGCACAGCCTCTGGTATGAGCAGATAGATGAACAATACAATTTAGCTGCAAGGAAACCCCATTTTACAGGAGGAACTGTAAGTTTTATTATTATTACATGATTTGATTTGGTCCATTGTTATGCATTTGTACATGAATTCACTAAGGACTCCTTATCATCTCAACATTTATGCATAAAATATTCATGGACAGTTGCAAGTCCCTTACAGTATAATTTTAAAATTGGAAATCACAATGGTATCAGATACTATTCACTTTACTTTTGATGTTTTTCAAGTTAAAAATATTTGTCAGAGGAAAAGGGTTTGTACTGAAACTTGACAAACATTTTTGTAAATCTCCAACTTTTGCAGGGTTTACTGAATTAAAAAACAACAACACCGAGAATGCTGTTCTACACTGTTAAATATATATACCATGATCTAATGCACTGGTCCACTAGGAGAGGCTTCATTTCACTGCTTTCTGAACCATTTTAGAAGCTTTATGAAAAAACCCCAAACAGAAACAGCGTATGCAGCCGTTCTAAAATATGTAAATGAATAGTTTTGGAATCAAATGGATGGATGGATGGACGGAAACTAAATCAGCTCAGCTGCTGAAATTATGTTACTTGAAAGTGAAACAAGATGAAGAAAACAGAAAAATCCATCTCTCAAACAGTTTCTGTTTTTCTTTTTTTTTTACCACAACCATGTTTGTGAATAACAATCTGGATCAGTGGCCTGTAATCCTCACACAGCCTCTGCTCGTCTTCCTTAAAGAACAATAGACCTTCCTTGTAGTGAGTCTTGCCTTCACTAAGAGCTCTCTAACACTGTATTGATAAGAATTACTTTTATATCTCAGATTCACATTTCAGTCGACTTAAAAGCTGCGTTAAACCCAATCTGTCTTTCCGTATTATCAGTTTGTTATGTTTGATGTTTGCATATATCAACTATGTAGCTAAATATTCTTTAGGTGTCAGTAAATAATGATTAATTGGAAAATAGTGATTGGTGGGGAAATAATTATTTTTCAAACAAACTGGTTTTGGACATATTTATTTTTGAACTGCAGATTTTTTTTATTCTTGTTGAAAATGAATACACTCATCTAAAACTGGAATGATAACAGAGTTATTTAGAAACAGGACAAAAATAATACTCGTTCCTCTACATGTGCTGGTGTCTCATCAAAATGCAAACTGATGCACAACTTGTGAGTGAAAAGCTCAGCAGTCTGTCACCTAAATGGATTAGCCTGAGATTAGAGACGTTGCTACTGAGCATGGAAACATGGTCATTTTTTCCAAGGCAACACAGTCTTGAAAATGATGCAAAACACATTCCCATGAGACACTTCTCGGTTGTGTTTCATGTAAAAATGAGACACCTACTATGCTGCTTAACTTGTGCACTTGTGTCTTGCACAAGTGCAGATAGAGCAGACATGTGAATGAGTATGGCCATCTGTTTTGATCAGATGAGACCAAAATTGAACTTTTGTCCTACATTCAAAAAGCACTGTGTGACAGAAAACTAACAATCTCCATAGTACAAAGCAGTGGCACCGTCATGATGTGTCTTTTACAGAAAGACTTGTAGTGGTACAGGGGAAAAGGTGAATTTATAAAATATTGACCCATGGAAGCTAAACATAAGCCACATGTTTTAGATTTAAATTAATAAAAAAATTTAATTTTCCACAAATTTCTCAGTAATATTGTACTTTTGTACCATTACGGTCCTGATCATCAAAATCCAAATCTGAAGAGTTTTCACTTGACTCAGACTAGTTAGATTGTACATATGCTACTCCCACAAAGTCTTCCACCATTTTGTCATACACAAAAATTTTCTTTCATTTCCACTAATAAAAAAAACAACAAATTTTAGTACCAGCTGAGGCAGAATGCCTGTCATGAATTGAGGATGGTAGTTGTTGGTAAATCCGTCCCCCCAAAAACTCATTCCACTTCTAATTTTATCAACAAAAGCAATAAAATAAAGTTATTTAAGTTTTAAGTCATAGAAAATGTTGACACATATACAAGGCAACACAGCACTGTGATTCACATTTTGGAAACAATTAGACACTGAGGATACATGTGTTGTGTAATTCCTTTAGACAACTGACATGACATGGTTTCTGTACATATAACAGGAGAGCTTAAAAACACCAGGCATGATCTTTTGGGTTTAAATGTGTTTTCGCTATATTACAATTGTGAGGCCGGAGTGTGCCTGAGGACCCATCAGTTCTTGCTGCTGGACGCCCACTAGAGTGAATGGTCACTCATGTATGCCTTTTAAAGCTACACACCATACATCCTCCCTGACAAGACTTTGTCTTAGATTTAGCTGTGTGGATGGAGGCAGCAGTGCAGCAGAAATCATTGAACACAGTAGACTCGTAGGATTCGATGGGGCTCCATCTTTATGGGCTGACTGGGTATAAATAATTGACCTCGTAGTCTGGGCCCCTGCTCATTACTGTGGGAAGTGTTGGCTTTGTTTGTGATGCTATGAGGGCAGGTGCGAGTGCCTACCGTCCAACTTGGTTTTCTCCTCTCGCCCTGACCACACTACCTTCCTTCATCTTTAATGGCCTGTGCCGGGATCGGACGTCCAACCCCTCAAACCTCCAAGCCTTGCCCACTTCATCAAGAAGGTGAATGGTTGGGCAGTAACAGCTACTGCCAGACATAAGTTTTTCAGAAATTCTGCAGAATTCTCCTGTGAGTTTAAGGAGTTATGGGCAACATTATCAAAGGGCACACAGATAGATAGGGAGGGAACACTGACATCTTGGAAAGTTCTGTGGGGAAAGTTTCCAGGTACACACTGAAACTACAATAAAACTATTCAATATACATGGGTTTAAGGTGAAAACTCTCTCAGCATGGAGCGATACCATCTTGTTCTGGAAGTTTGGAAAGTTATCTTACGGAGTTGTGTTGAGCAAAGTAGTACAATAGCTTACATCTTCGTACCATATCTGGATGAAATCTAACCCCGAATAGTACTGAGACAATTAGTAGGCTACCATTTGACTGATTTCTACTGAAACATGTTCATCTCTGCAGAAAGACACATTCTTGGATCATTAAACATTAAACAGCAATGACAAAGACTATTACTGATAAGACCCTCTCCAGTACATTAATTAATGAAGGGATAAGCTCAGCTTCGTACAAAAACTTATCTGACCTCTCTGCACCACATTTATTCATAAGAACATCCAGTTAAGGGACATGTCGAATTCAAGTCTAGAAATAAGAAAAAAATGACAAACAAATGCGACTTCTACATTATAGGGATCTAAAATCAGGTTTAAAATGTTACCATTTCAGTTTAAATAATAATAAAGCAAATTTTTAATAAGCCAATTCTTCAAGTACTCAAAACTTTCTCTAAACTAAACAGGAAACTATAGAAATAAAATATTTCTCTTGCTGATTTTTACAGTTTTGTGTATATTTCAAGCTTCAAAAAACAAAGGCCTTAATAACAACACGTGACAAAAGTTTTATTGGATGTATTTGATTTAGTCATCATAAAGTGACACGCATCACTCCATCCCACTGATAAAATTTAGAGCATGCTGTTTAGAATGTTTCACACTTTTAAGCATATGGTTCTTGGTGAAACTGTTTTCATTGTTGATGTGATGCTGGTTTGGTTTAAATCTCTGACAGAGAATCTCGTTTAAAAAAGCAACATGAAGCACTGTTTTGACCACACAAAGGATGCACCAACCCAATCAACCACTGCAGCAAGAAACTCAAAGTGAGCTAACAGTCAACAACAAATCATTAGAACTGCAAGCGGACAATCACTGCTGCAACATGGTGTTCAGTTTTAGGAAAAATCTGCAGCAGAGTCTTTATACACAATCTGATTTTTAGAAAAGAATAATGAATGCACTCATGACTTTAACTCTGGTGATCATATCAGTAAAATACAATTTATGTACAGAACTAGGAAAATCTAACAGTATAATTTAAATGATTGGCTTAAATAATTATAGTAGTTAAATTATGTAACAATTAATTGGTTTCTGACATGTTTAAGATGAAATATATAATACTTCACCTTATAGATACATATATATTACCTTAAAGGCCCAAGCTAATGTTAAATGGAATGAATTTAAAAATAGCTGCTGTGATAAATAGAACAAAATGTTTTTCAAATCAGTGTCATAAATAAGAATAAATCTGCATCTATTGATGAGGAAAACTGGCAGAATCAGCAGGAGGACTGAATGTTAGCTTTTCTTTTTCTGATATGTTGCCTAATTAGCTATTTTACCTTTTTATTTAGCTTTTAATTAGTTATTTTTTAATAACTAATTATTTAAAAATCTGTTATTAAAAAATAATTTTTTATTAGTTATTTAGAAATAACTAATATTTTATTAAATCATATTAATATTTAATAAAATATTACATATTTCTTAAATATTTAGTATTTAATAAAATACATTTTAATATTTTATTTGAAATATTGTTTGTTTAACAATCATTTGTTTAACAAATGATCATTGTTAAATAATTTCACAAATTGGATCATTTTGAGAGAGAGTCCTATATCTTAACGTAATGAGCATCATCCAAAAGATTTCAGGCGCCTTTACAGATGCCTCTTACATATCATCATTTTATATTTTTTACAACTGCTAAAAAGCTGTTGGATAAAAATGGATAAAATCTCGCAATTTATTTCATTTCCTAGCAATACATCCAAATTTGGAAACACAATTCACTATGAATATCTGTGAGTGGCAGAAGTTTCAAGCCAGAGAAACAAAGAGGAGGTGAAAGAAAGAGAGGTGTCTTACCCACAATGTGGATGAAAGAGATTATCAGAGCGATTCCTCGTTGTTTCATTGGTCGCAGGCAGCCGAGGATTTTGGAGAAATTCGCAGAGCTGTCATTGTGTTTTCAGGGAAGCAGAAGAGGGAGAGCAATTGTTTGAACTGGGAGTAAACGCAGTGAAAATGGTAGCGCTGGCATATTTACTCCCAGGGTCTGCACAGGGGGATTACATGCAGCGTTTTCATGTCACCTGTTTGACAGCATCATCTCATGGATGTTTTGAAGGCTCCCTCTCATTAGCTGGGTCGGGCCTGCATTTAACGCAGCTTTGAGTTTGTAAAGACCGCGCCTGCCAATCCTCAAGGCCCTTAACAAACAACAAAGGAGAGGGTAATAATCAAAGTGCCCTTGTTTTTCTTTGCAAAACTTGTGTGAAAGATTGCCAGCTCCAATAAACGACATTTCATAGAAGCTCTAGAGCAAAGAGGGAAAGAAACAGAAATCAAATTTAAATGTGTTAAATATTCTTTTTTCAAGGGTTTGAGAACACATTAATTTTGTTTTAATAGTTCAAAGATTATAAAGCCTTGAAAAGTCTTTTGCATCATTTTCTGTTTTCTGTGATGGATTTTCTGTGAAACTGAAGAGGAGCCAAATGATCAAGCTGTGCAAGAAACTTTTATTATACAATTAATTCTTTTTTTTTGTTGGCGAAACACAGTGTATTATCAATTTTAGATGCACTCTTACAAGTGTGTCTTGTAAAATCAACATGTTTCCACCACAAATTACTCCTGTTGACCATCTAACATATTTGACTTCAAAGTTGGCATTAGAAAAATTCTCAGACTGTCTGAGTAGGAAGTCCGCCTTCGGGGGCAAAGGATATTCCAGTTGAATTTTCATCTCTAAAGTTAGAATTTCCAAGTTCCAGCTACAATTGCAATGCACCATAAATTTCAGAGATCGTAGTTTGAAGTATAACAAGATTCAGACCTAAAGTTAGAATTCCAACTTGGAAACTCCGAGGTCATGGAGCAGTGCTGAGGTCAGTATCCAAGTGGAAGGTGGAACTGTTTATTTCTTCTTCTGAAGGTTTATTTGACATTAATCCAATGTTACAAATAGTGCATTTCAACCTCAATTTGTAATGATGTTTATGAACTTCAGAGAAAAATATAACTTTTTTAAGTGCTAATAGAGGTTAGCACAGAAGCAAATATAAAATCTCATCGATTTCCACCTCAATGTACTAATCTCAGATGTGAGATTATTCCTGACTATAAGCTTCAGAGAGACGACAAATGGTCTTAGCAAACAAGACATCAGCAGTTCTTTAAAAGGCTTTTAAAGAAACGTACTATAAATGCACAAATACTTTCCAGAACATCTTTATTTGCATGGATTTTTAAACCACATATCAATTCATTTTTCTAATTTTCACATATTTCTCTGCTGAGGCTGCTGACCTGATCCAGCTTTATGTGGAAGGTAATAGATAGATAATGGGTGGATGGAAAAGAATGCTGGAGAAATCCTAAACAAGACAACTGGATGAGTCAAGAAGTAATCATTGTAGCAAAGCCTTCATTTAGACGACATAACAGCAGCGGCCTTAAGATAATTTTGCTGTTTCCTTTACTAGAGCAACTCATCAACCAGTTTTTGTTACAACCTCTCTCGGGCTGACATTTAGTCACAGCAAACACTTATCCTGCAATTATTTGAGATCCTCTTCCTCTCCTCGGAGCTGGAGCTCCATAAAAAGAAACAAACAACAAGAGTGAAGGCTCCCCTGCCAGAAGATACACATTATCATGCAAGCAGACACGAGGAAGAGGGGAGTGGAAAGAAGTTGCGTTGATGTAGATGAAATTGAAGATGATTAAAAAGCAACCAAAACAAACTCTCTACAAAACAAACACTTTGTGAATGGGTCTGTACAAAGCTAAAATGGAACAACCCAAACTCTCCTGTGGAGGAAAGATGAAAAAGACAAGTGTTTAAAAGGAGAGATCTTCTTCAGTTAGGCTGACATATTTACACAATTATATGCAGGATCCAAAGCATGGCAATCTCTCTGCCTCTTGACAAGTCACAAGAAGTTTAGTTTTGTTCTTCACCTCCTTTACTTTACTGTCAAGTTGATTAACTCTGAATGCATGACAAAGATCCTGCAGAACAACACCAAGCAGAAAACCACTATCATTGTGTTTCCTACTGAAACCTCCCTGACCTGACTCTCCATCAGAGCCTTGCAACCTTTTTCACATATTGTCACACTACAACCTCAAACTTTATTTTATTTTATTGGATTTTATGTGATACATTAACATAGAGTGAAGTAGATTTGTGGAATAACTTGCTTGTTTCTGTGATCTGGTGGAGCTATGAATTCAGGGACTCTTGGATGCTTTTCTCATTGATACTTGGTGTTCTGCCATTATTTTACTATGCACTGAATTTTATTAATGGACATCAAAGTCGAATAGAGGGGAAATTCAGGTGTAGCAGCAGAAAGTGACAAATAGAAGTGCAGAGATTCACATAGAGGGGAGCTGGATGTAAATAAATATTTTTATTTGAAAAAATATTTGAGAACCATTTTTTCCAGATCCACTATTATGCACCAGTTTGAATTGGTCTATTGTGCAAAACATGGCAAAATCTGAAAAAGGGCTATGATCACTTTTGTGAAGCACTCTAACTCTGAAGCTGCTGTGCTAAATACGTTTACATTCCTGAAATCATCAGAAATTTAGTTTAACTAACAGCTGTTAAAATTAGGCTTTACATTTCTAATTTATTTATTTTTATGTGAAACACATCCACAGTCACAGTTTTATTACTATAATATATACTTAGATAACTATTTGTTTGAAAAGGAGGCATGCAGAAGTATAACCTTATTTAATTGTGCCCCGTTTCTTTTATATGGCTTACTTTACACACATTATTCTCTTTACACATTACTCGCTTTAATTGCTTTGTGAAGTATAATTTCTTTTTGTGTTTTATATTGATTCCTGCAGGGTGATTAAAAGCAGTAGATCATATTGTGCAGCCATCATATTTACAGGCTGATGTTTCGCCGGATCACAATGTGATACATAAAATGAGCAGTAATGCTATGGGCAATTAAAGTCGGCCACACAAAAGGGACCACATGCTCTTTATACATATTCCCTCTTCCACTGAGATCCAAGGGATCCGCTAAGTCATCTCACGTGTCTCTGAGGCATTCACTTACAATGGCACTTTTATCATATGCTTATCAGTGGTGGCCCCGCTCTTATAGAGCTCGATCTTTTGGCCCCTCAATCACTGAGCATATTACTCCTCTGTCAGAGCAAAGCACTTCCTAATGACAGGAAGGCCAGCTGGGACTGAGGAGAGGGCAGGAGGCACATGCATTAACATAATAATCCAACCGCACTCCCACAGGCCCCGGGGCCAGACAGCATATTAGGTAGGCTTCTCTCACGAAGGTCCGCGCTGCATGGTGAGCCTGTACACCTGTGGCAAAGGTGAGGATTTCCCTCTGCTAATTGTTGACTGAAAGGGGAAAAGGAATCCAGAAGCAAGTCTCCGAAAAATGGTCTTGTTGCAAACCAAGATGGGATGTGTGTTCTGTGTTTTAAGGTATCAGAATAGCTCAATGTCCCAGAAAGGTTTAGGAACACCGTTTCTCGCCCTCCCCATGTTTGTCTCTGCATCACATTGCAACACAACATAACTCATAAGCCTGACACATATTCTCAGTAAAGGAAACATCTCCTCGCCTCCTCGTGTTTATTGAAGAGAAACTGGGAGAGACAGAAGCTTTGAGGAGAAGAAAGGGGAGAAAATAATAGGTTCTGCAGCCTTCCTTGTGGCGATATAAAACCTAGTGGCACGCACTGAGGCCTGTGATCCCTTGCACTGGGGTCCCCTGATACCCTGCATGGCCTGCACATTTTGAACCACATGAGACAGCTGCTATCATTGCGTCAAAGCTGCAGTAATAAAGCCCTGTAGCCTTATCGTTGTAGTTTGCCTGGAGACAAGGCAACAAAAAGACAATACACCAGTAACAAGGGAAAGTCTAAAAATGATAGAAATGCCGGCTTATTTTAGATCAGAATTACGTCTGAAACTTTTCATATCAGAAAACAAAAAGAGCATTTTCGAGAAAGTAAAGATAAGAAGACAGTTTCCTAAAAAATGTTTGAAATAAAACTGAAAAGTGTGGCGTATCCCTAAATAAAATCCTGTCCAATCAAATGCAATCAGAGGTGAAATTGCATGTGTAACACAAATGCTTCTGAATGGCAGAAAGATCAGGGACAAAGATGTGGCAACATTTAAAGCAGGGTTAATCATAAATAGTGCTGTAAATCGATTAAAAAAGAACAATCAGATTAATTACACTCAAGCACTGTAATTAATCATGATTAGTCATTATAGATCACTTTCAAGACTTAAAGAATCTCTGGCTGACTTGAAAACCTGAGAGACTCTGCAAATATCATTTTATATATCATAGATATAAACAGGCTTGGTCGGACAATGTGGTTTGCAGCCACATGAGAAATATAACACAAAGCACACAGATGGATTTCCTCACGAATATTCAGATATCTGACAAGAAATTTCTCAAAACCTTTCTGGATCAAACGGGAGTTCAGAGTAAACAAACGTGACCCATGATGAAGAAGCAACGACAACAGGTTGTGGTCATCTGGACTTTCTGTTTTGTCTTCTGTAGTTTGGATTCCCCTCCATGTTTTCGTTACGTTGTGCTTCAATTGGCTACACATCACATTCGACAGGGTGCATTCTTGTTTTTACTCCAGCAACATTCGACATGCTGCAACATTGGGCCAAGACAATCCAACTGGGTTGAATGTCCCTGATTTGACATTGGAACTGTCCTAATGTCCTTCCAATGAGATCAGATCCCTCTTAAAACACTACGCACTGAAAACATATATCAGAAGATTATCTTTAGAATCATGCCTACCATCAGAGTTGTTGGAAATTTTGGATTAGGTCAAAAATCGACATAAAAATCTCTACATGTGAACCAAACATAAGGTGATAGTGGAGGCAAATGAGATCAAAACAGAAATATTTAACTTTTGTTCAATATTTCTCCCTGAACTAATCTTTCCCACAATAAAACATGGTGGTGGCAGCTTCATGCTGTGAAAATGTTTCCTTCAGTAGGACAAGGGAAGCTGATTGGTGATGATGAGAAGACAGACTTACAAAAAACAAGTGTAACTGCCGCAAGGCATTTATTCTTTGTGCTAATCACAAAAGCCTGCTGCAAGTTTCAGATTTTTCATTTGAGAAAAAAAACATCCATTCTTATTGATATTGATGTTGTTGGTATATCTCATAAAATATGAAAAGAAAACATTAAAGTTTGTGGTTTGTAAAATGACAAAGTACAAAAAGTCAAGAGGTGTGAATAGTTTTGCGAGGCATTGTAGTACAGATTGACAGTCACAGCATCTCTAATGCGACTGCTGCTGTAAAGGCTGTCAGCTGCTGGTTGGGGCCACCGACTGAAGACTCAGTTCACACACAGTAGAACCTCAGTGGCAAGACAGATGCAGCAAAGAAGGAAGAGAGGAGTGGGAAGAAAGGGGGTCTCAGCAAATCATTTTGATCAAGAGACAAGGTAAGAGCGAGGTGTACCTCCCCCAGCTCCCGCTCCATAAAACGACAACTCTCTAATTGGTGGAAAGGGCAGCCTGTCTGTGGCCGTGCGCGCTCTTAGATCTCTCCCAGGACAGCCGAGGCAATGTGCCAATTACTGCCAATTGTTGGGCTGTGGTTGAAATGTGGACATTTGTCCACGTGGGATCAGACTGAATGCTTGCTGTAGCTGCTGCAAATATGAATAACATTGTGACACTTCATTGAACAAGGTTATACCATTTATAGTCACATCTCTGTGAATTTGATGAAGAATGAGCCAAATAAATGTTTATTTCCCTGCTGGAACATGAAGAATCACAACAAATGCTTTAATAACCTTAAAGTTGAGTCTGTAGCCTTTAAAATTAGAGAGATAAAACTTACATTTTCAGTGGCTATAATGTGGTTTTCATAGGCCAGAATTTAACATATACATTCTTCATCCATTATCCATTGGCTGCACATTATGGTTCAGGTCAAAGCTGGAGCAAAGCCTCTCCAAGCAGCTGGACAGAATCAGAGAAAGTTGGGCCTTTTTCAGCTCTGCACACCCACGTCTCATAACAAGGGAGGCAGGAAGCGCAGCGAGTTGAGCAGAAAAAACAGCCATAATTCTCACTCAACTAAAAATCACTATAATGCACTTTAATTGTGTAGGCAAAAATCTTTTCAAAAGAGCATGGTAATTTTACCCTGTTAAATAATTCAGCGCACATTAATAACAGCTGGGGCCGACTCGGACGAGCACGGCTGTTTTCCGGAGTGATGAGCTGCTGGAGCTGGGAGACGAGGCAACTTTTTAACGCCTCATTTTAAAGCCACATTTTCAAGTAAATGGCGATAAAGATGACCCGGAGTTACCCTGATCGCTGCCTTTGCACACATTCGACAGATGTTGTCTTTTGTGTGTGAAGCTTAAAGTGTGTAGAAATGTCCAGTCTATGAATGATCTTTGCATCATGATACCTGTCTACGTGTTACATTTTAAAACAACAACAAAAAAGACATTCATATATACACTTAATATTGTGAGTGGCTACTTGTGTGCTATATCAAAGAAAATGGAAACACACTTCTACTATCAGTCAGAAAAGTCATAATAAATCGGAAAAGAAAGGGTCATAAACAAGATCTGACAAAGGGCAATGGTAAGTGTATTCTGATATTAGAGATTCCATCCAGCATATAGGAGGTTCAAAAGAGAGATGCAAATGAGGATTTGCATGAACCATTCAGCAGCAAAGGTAATATACATAATTGGGGGAAAGGGGTGGGAGAGGAGGGTTTTTTTTTTTTCTTCCATCAAATCCAGACATGGAGCAACACTTTCTACACCCAGTCATTGATATAATAAAGTACATTGGTGAATAACCCTGAACAACAATTTCTAAGTCCAATAGAGATTGCAAAACCACAAAAACAATCCTCATATCTTCGTAAAACTGTAGAAACAAATAAAATACTTTCAAAGTCAGAAATTCACTCTACATATTTGCATATAAATATTAAGATGGAATAATTGAAAGACTCTGATTGACTTTAAAAATAAAAAAAATTACATAGAACTTCTTGCTGTCAGTTTGACTAGCCGTTCAAAAACAGACTTTAAGATCTAGTTGAAAGCATAAATAAGCACCACTCAGAAACACGTTGACTGTAAGTCATAATTAAGGTAAAAAATGAAGCGTAACAGGCCTCGCTTTCAGAGAAACAATCTTTTGCATCTCAATTTTCTGCGCAAATACCTGCAGCTTTCAAGGAAGGCATTACAAGCCAGTTTAAACATGATTAAATGTAAACAGGCTGACTCTTATATAGTTTGTTTGTTTTTTACAGCAAGTCAGGGGTTTTTCTGAGCCTCAGAACTGCCTTTAAAGCTGATCCACCTCCTTCAGACAGCGCTGCATCCGACTTCCTGTTGTTGACTCGCAGTTGCCACTGAAAAAAAAAATGCTGCTGCAGCTTCAGACAACCTTACAGCACTTTGTATGCCGAAAGAAAAGAGTTAATTAGAAATACAAATTCTCCCAGATTGTTATTAATGGGAACTGTAGAGTAAGCAACACATATTTTGTGCCCATAAGTAATTCTCAGGTATCTTTGATCTGTGGCCCACAGCGGATGCTGCTGCGTGCCGCTGTCTGGCTTCTGGGATCCTGCCAGCACCAGACATCTGGCTACTTTGTTATCATTGGCTGATCTGGTCCCAAGAGGCCACTCTCGTGACACCAGGCAGAGAGTGTCCTGGCAAAGAAAATTATCAGCACATTTTGAGTGGATTAGAGTTCCAAAGTGGTCTTCAAATCTCTACAGGGGTCTAGTGAGCCATACTCTTCTGAGGGTTCCTCAGGGCTCTGTTTTGACACCACTGATGATTTGAAAGGCAGCGAGGGTAATGTCTCCCACTGCTGCGTCACCGGTTTCAAGCAACGTCTTACCGGAAAGAAGGCCCCAAGTAGGATCTGTCATATGCAGAATGGGGAAAGACTTCCCTTGATTAGTGCAGAGATTCTGCTTACCTGCATTTGTTTGCACTTCCGTTGTGTGTCGCTCATACTCCAATATCATATAAGTCAAAATGTCTTGAGCCTGCATTTGCTTTAACTGACTAATGCAGTTTTGTTGTTCTTCCCATTCAGCACTTATGAAATTTTGACGCTCATAATACCTTTTCATCTCCCAGGGAGTTAAGAACGAGTCTCAGAGGTTGTGCCTGACAATCCGTCATACAAAACACTTAGAGGTCACAGAAAAGAATGCTGCCTAAGCAACGGTTCAGGGGAGGAAAGGAAGCCATGATCTGACAATCTGAACCTTATTCACGGAATTGATTGAGGTATCGTGTCTTTCCTCCTTTTTCCTCTTGGCGTTTCCATTTGTGAATACAAAGCTGCGGTGACCCATAAATATTACATGGTGTGGGGATGCAAAGCAGGAATTAATGACTAGGGTGTGTAGGGGTGTGTGCGTGCGTGTGTGTGTGTAAGGCAGGTCCCCATGGGATTCTGCTTAGGCAGGCGGGCATAGTGAGGGTGTGGTCTCTGTATCTCTGTCTCTGCTACACACAAAGTCGACAGTGTGTCTTTCTCCTCACATCCACTGGGATGAAGGACATTTGGCCAGTGGGCCCAGAGCCACTGCCTATCAGTGGCTCTGGGAAAGAATTATTCAATCAGTTCAGTACCTTTTGAATACTGTGAATTTATTGTTATCGTTTTAAGGCTGACAAAGAAACTCATTATTGCCATCATTATGATAAACTCTGCAAGTCTGATTTCTCATTCTAAAAAATTACAGCAATAAAAAAAAAGTATATATGAACTACTGGACGTTAGGTGGCAATCACATACATGTAATACCAATGCATCAAAGTATTCCTCATGAGTTGATCAGTTTATGATATATTTAATAATCCTTTCTTTTAAATAATATTTTTTTTATCTTGCGATGATGATTTAAAAACTCCTGGTTCAAAGAGAATCTTGACAGATTCATCAAGAAAAACAAACGGTAGCATGTTGCTTCCTTGTGCTTTCTCAGCAAAGTAAAAATGGACATATACAAAGTCAGATGAGACGTTATTCTCTCAGAACCTCTCAAAACATAAAATATTTTTTTGAAACTTCATAAACGTGGATAAAAATGTGGATTTGAACAAAAAACATTAACAGTGGTTATTATGTGTGTTCCAGCTCAAATCCCATTTTATAATACAATCAGAAAAATATCCTACCTTAAGTTGTTCTAAAAAAATGCTCCTGCTCTTTCCAGCACTCTGCCTTCAGCACATTATCACAATAGCATTCATCCTTTTCCCCGCCTACAGCCGTTTTTATGAACATTGGATGGAGAAGTAGTATGCATGATGAGCTCAGAAAATGTGCAGTTCCACAGGGTGTTTGGTCATTTCTGCTGACGCTAGTCTGGAGGAGCTGAGTGGGAAAGATGAATGGGAGAGGTGCTCTGTGAGGTAAAGCTTGGCTGGAGACTGCAGTTTTGTGCAAATAGGCATTGCATACAACAATGCCTCCTCATAAGGCACCCCTGACTGGCTGTCATGGGAGATTCAAGGATTCCTCAAACATGCATAAAAGAATCAAAGCAACACTCCGGGTATGTTATGTTAGGTCATAGAAATTGAGTATATGATAAAGCATTTTGTTAGCTAATCTGCAGACAATAGTTGGCAAGAATATGTACATATCTTCTAAATTTCCCTTTTTTCTGGTTATTGTGGCTGAATGTTACCTACTATTTTTTTAATCTAGGCTGCATGCATAATTTAATCAAAGTGAATTTTGATAGACAGTTTTCACTAATAAATATGACAATGACATTACTAGACAGAGAAAACAATCAGTTATTTGAAACAGTGCTGCGAGTCAACACCGTGGACCACGGCAATGATAGAAAATCAGCTATGGTAGAAACACTGTAACACCAGGTAAAATGTGTTTGGACACAATGAGGGGATGAAAAAGTAGACATAGCAAGGTACAAGAAAGAGACAGACAAGCAGAAAAATACAAAGAAAGTGGCGAGACTGAGACGTGCTTTTCTACTCTGCTTAGCATGATGAATCAGTTGAGGAGGGGCCACTTGACACCTGTCACCTAACCAGCCAGGCACAATTACCCCCAGGGGGAAGACAGGGGACTTGCTAGGGAGTTGCGCATAGCTCCCAGTGAAATAGACGAGCGTTTGAAGATCATTAGTGTTACAGGCCCTGTCTTCATGGCCCTGTCCAACCTCCTGAATGGTTCGCTTTGATCACAGTGATGTGTTTTTGTCAATAGTATGGATACACCGCATAAATTATAAAGTTATACACACAAAGTCAGCAGGTAAAATGACACAGTCAATTTCTGTTTTGGACGCAGATCGAGCACATTATTGCTGTTAAGGAGCTCCATCTTTGGTCTGCAGCTAATAATACGCAGAGTCTAAGCTCTCAATGCTGCAATCATGTTTGAGCCAATCGCTTTGTAGAAGAGTGCTCATGAGTCGCAAGAAATGTAAACATTATCAAAATATTTTAGTTTGAACATTATCTATCTATCTATCTATCTAGTGGAAAAATGATAATCTGAGTAAATAGAAGAGGCCATTTTTAAAAGATGAATTCATTTATTAAGAAAAATTAGCAATCAACCAACCTGCCAGTGGCACCCCCTAAAGGGGGGAGTAAAAGATTCTGTTCAGGTCACACAAACGTCTTCTAGCTGCATCCTCTATAATCAAGTCATAAGTGTAAAACCCAATAAATACAGAAATAAATAATGTGTAACCTCAATAAATAATATTTTATATTTGCACATGTAATGGGGCTGCAAATAATGATTATTTTGGTAATCCACTATCTCATCAATTGTTCTGATGATTAATCAATTAATCACTTAAAAAATGGCACATTTTACAGATTTGTAGTTTTTCAATTAATTATGCAAATAATTTTTTTCTAAGAAAATAAACAATTTATTTCCTACAATGTCTTCCTTTAGTGAATTTTAAGTGGGTGAATGAAAAATTTCCACTTGAGGAGTTTTGGGTATATGTAAAGATAAAGTTTTTATTAATTTTTTTTTATTATTATTATTATTTTTTATTTATTTATTTTACCTTAAATGCAAAATGTATATATTTTTGTACAGTTTTGACTTTGAATATGTTTTTTTTTTCAGCAAATGGCCTTATTTTGTGTCTGCATAATCCAGATAAAAATTAATCAATTACTGCACTAGTAATTAAAAATCCGTTGATCACGATTAATTCGATTAATCGTTTTAGCTCATTAAGAGGTGGAATTTATGGTTTGCTTAGACTGAAGCTCAATCGTTCTGTACAACAGAATGTTCGAGCCTTCGCTTTTAGAAAGCTGATTTTGTGGCTTCAACTGCAAGTCACCCAAGTCCTTAAGCATCAAAGCCATCAGGCCATCACGGTATCCAGCACCATGGTTGATATATGTGTGAACAACAAACACAAGGCATGCTTGGTTTACATGACACTGTAGGAGGAAGAAGTGCTCAAGATTAAACAGTGCTGATGGTTTTCCTGTTGACAGAAATGCAGATATCTGCTGCAGCATGCCCTTTTAGTATTGTGTTTTGCGATGCACTGCAGTGGTTTGGTGTTGAAAATGATCATTAGAGCTGATGAGGCAGAGTTGCGCACCCTGACAGCATGACAGCAGAGAGCTTTTTAATTTGTCGGATCAGATTGTGACACGCTCCATCACATGGCGCACGGAAATCTTTTTATTTGCGTGGAAGACTGGAGGAAAGAAGGTCAATTAGCATCAGCCATTAGACAACCCAGTGACAAGCAATATATTACTCTGTGGGACAGTCAAACTAATGAGAGACACAGCAGAAATACTCACTCAGGTTGTACAGAATCCTACAATGCTCCTGCTACATTAATCATTTGTACAGCACTTGACATATGAATTCCTTATAGTCGCAGATTCTGAAGCGTTACTCTTCACATTAAATGCTTTTCTCCCATTGAGGTTTTTTTTTTATCTGCAAAGGTCAGTTTTACCAAAGGGAATGTCTGTCATGTCAAATATTATCCCACAGAACCATATGTATCCATGATACATCAAATGCTCACAGTTTACAGGAATTCATCCCCCGACATATTTAAAAATAAGATTTTTATTGCATCATTTCCAAAAGCGACTGTATTGTCCTGAAAAATCACAAAAACATCAGCCAGTTGGATCTTTGCCAAAAGCATCATGACCGAAAGAACCTCATTTTATCGGCTGAGACAATCTCAAAGTGGGTTTCTTTTTTCTTTGCCAGCCAGACTTTATTTGGCTGGATGTCAGGTTTAACACGTCTCTCTCGATATTGATCTGAAGTACCTAAAGGTATGTGACATCATTATGAAGCTTGACCTTATCATCTGCTGCCCTGCAGCCTGCAGACTGGGCTGGGCTTGAATCTAATGCGTATCCCCCTAAGGTTGGCACCTGGTGCGTAATAGGGAAATTTGGGGCACTTTTATTTGCTTTTCTGGCCTTAGTGCCTGAGGTCGAATTCTCTTCTACACCAGATTAGTTGGTTCTGCTGAACACTATTAACAGTTGAAATGAAATCAGTCATTATGATTGCTCTATGCCCAAACACATTTGGGCGTAGAGCTTCTGTCGTAACAATGTAATAGTATGAGTTTACCTATAATGGTCACCTGTGTCTGATGTGTAATGGGTATGTGAAGTTGGAAATAAAGAATAAGAAATGGAAATTGTAGTAGTCAACTAAAAATCTATCTACAAACAAAAAAATATCCAAATCTGCTGTGAACACCAGACATGCAACCACGTAGATCAGCCATGCCTGTGAAACATTTTCAAGCTCGTGGCCAGACACAGACAAATAATGATTTGAGGATTTCAAACCAAGAACATAAACCATTACAGAATATTGTTTGTGTTGGTTTTAAAGGTTTGTTCTCCCTTTTTTATGATCATGTACAAGAGAGATAAGGAGGGAGTAACACTAAAAGCAAATTAAAACTTAAAAACAAGGAAATATGTGTTAATGTATAACAATTTATTAAAGGAAGTCCTCTAGGGTTTTTAATTACTAAAAATATGCAAAACCTTTGGCTTTTCAAGAAAAATAAATATATTTATTTATTTTTATGCATACTTTGTGACTTTTGTGAGTCTTGCTTTGTACCATATGCTTTGAAGGTTAAGAAAACATACAATCTTTTATTTCTGCACAGAGAAACTTGAACTCTTTCCCTCAAAAGTCCAAATATTTACTTAACCATTCCCTCAAAAGTCCAAATATCCATTCAAGTGGCATTATTCAAGCAATAATGCCACTTGAATGGACTTTAATATATAACCTTCATATGCAATTGTTTGTTTAATGTACAACTAACTTTATAATCTATCCATCCATAAAATATGTCCTTCAAAGACATTTTGCCCTTTCAGACCTGTGAGGAAGGTGGCCAGTCCATCACAGGACAACATAGAGACAAATAGACCAACACACCCACCTAAGGAACATTTAGATAGAAAAATTAAACTAACATGTTTCTGAATTGTGTGAGGAAGCTGGAGTACCCAAATCCAGGATCTTCTTTCTGTAAGGCAACAGTATTATCATTTCTAAAAATGATTGTCTTCATTAGGATCAGATTTTAATGAACATTATAATTAGCGCTTGAGAACTGAGAACCATCTTTGAGGTGTACCACATAACGCAGAATGTTGAACAGGTGGAAAAGCTGCGATGGACAAAATCTAAGTTTGATAAGGAAGATTTTGAAATGTTGGTGATAGAGGGGACAAGCCTTTATTGCCTTTATGGGAGTTTTTGCTGATGCTACTATAAGTGTCATGTTTCCATTACTGCTGACTGAAGCTGGGGAGCTTTATTATCTCAGACAATCCAGAAATAAATGCAGATCTTCTCTCACATTGTAAACACACTTTCGATATGTTTTGTTCTTGTTCAGTACTGGAAGTCTCTTACATCCTGTTTGAAAAGATGTCAAGCGGATGAGCTGTATGGAAAATGAGCAGCTCCACCTTAAATATTCAGTAAGAGACAAGTTCTGATTCACACTGGTTTTAGGTGAAACAAACCCGTGCATCCATTCCAACCCTGGGCTAAACCTGCTTTTCTCTCTATCCCTGCAGCAATAATGACTTTACTATGTGCATTGGGCAGCTGGGGCTCATTGGGAGAGGTGATCATAGTTCCTCTGCATGAATGGGAGTGTGGATGAGTCCATGTGACTCATAGTGTAAATGCTCTTTGAATGGTGGGTATGACAAGAAAAGTAATCACTTTACCCTTTTAGTATAGAATCTGGCTGTTGAGTTATTAAGATCTACCAATCATTTCATTATTTATGCATTGTTTGGGATTCTGGGCATATTAACCATGCATTATTTTAGGTTATTTTGCAATTTACAGAGCACCTTGTCTTTAGAAAAGATCATCTGAATCATTCAAATGTCATGCACAGATTTAGGAAAATATGCACCCAAATGTATCCTCTTAATATTTGGAAAGATTTCTTGAACTTAGCTAAGTTTTAGCTTCATAACCCCCGAGTGTTCAAAGCTCCTTTACCAGAATTAGCAAAACAAATCAAATGACTAGTTTGGATTCTGCGAAGTTATAATTAGTAACAGTTCCACTGACATAGTAGAAAGGTGTCATTTCATGGCAAGCTTGTTGAAAATAACTCCTTGGATGGGTGTGTAAAAGATAGTTAGACAGGAAGTGCATATTTTAGAAGATTTTAACAAAATGTTGTTAACATTGTCCAAAATGACACAACATAAATGTAGATTTCTATTCTCCAGCCAAGCAACAGTCCTGTTTTTATTTGAAACTATGCTGTTTGAACCTTCTAACTGTGTCAACCTGCCATTTGGATTTAGTCTGAATTGTTCATCAGCCTAGTCAATGGCATGTTCTTGTGATTCACAGGTGTTCCAGTTTTTGGTAAATTATTCAAAAAGATTCACAAACAGTAGTTTCACTAGGAAGGTTAGCCTTCATCACACGAAATACTTAATTTTACTGCAAAAAAAGCATACAAAATTCTACCAAGTATTTCTGGTCTATGGTTTCAACAACAAAACTCTTAATACACTTGAAAAAAGACTAAATTAGCTTACATTGAACTTCACAGGAAGATAGAGGAGCTTATTTTAACGAAATAATTCCTTAATATTGATGAAGTGTTAATTTTACTGGCAGATTATTTCACTTATAATGTGGATGAAAATATTGTGTTATAAGTGAAATAAGTGCCATTGGGACTTAATATTAATTCTTCAATATGAAATAATTATTTACTTAAAACAAGCTTCTACCTCCTCCTGAAATGTCACTTGTATGTTAGATTTATTTATATATCTAAGATTTATATTATTTCAAGAGTACTCAAATAATTACACTAAAAAACTACAAACAGTGAATATGTACATCCACATAAATAATTTCTGAAAAAATATATCTAAAATAAATAACTTTATAGAATCTCTGTTTAAGAAAAAAACCCTAAGACTTTAAGGGATTGCTGTGGTCTTCTAACAGTTATGTCTTTGGACTGTAAGAGAAACCTGGAGCACCTGGAGAGAAACCAGTTTTGCACAGAGAGAAAATGCTTACTCTTTGCAGAAAGACTCCAGGCCAAGATTCAAACCCAGATCCTTGTCGCTCCAAGGCAACAATGCTGCCAACTGCACCACTGTGCTTCTCCTTTGTAAAATCCAAATGCTACAAACTCTGGTGTACAGTAGGGTCTCAATATTTAGTTGATGTCTCAACTATAATGTATATTTCTTAGATTCCCTGAGAACTGCTGATAACTCATATTTAGCACCAGAAAGAGATCAAATAGGAAACGATCAAACATTCTCTGCCAATCGTGCTGCAGTTCAAGTGCAGCTGTTGAAATCTCTTATTATCTCAGCCGCTGAGCCACTTTCATTGTTCCTCAACTGCACCACTGTGTGTGACATTTAGTAAATATAGAGGCTTTCTAGTTTTTGTAGTATGCATTTAAACAACATATTAAAGGCACAATGTTCCTCTTGGAGCCCTTCACATTTCCCAGGTAAAGCAGATGAATAAATAAAGCCGGCTGAAACTTTCCCTTCTTTGCGTGATTTGCAGTTGCCTTGAGTCAGATCCTGATCTCTATGTAGGCCCTCATGCAACAAGCATTGACCTTCTGCTCCAGCATGTAAAGAGCTCCATGAGATTCAAAAAGGAAAGGAGGGGGACTGAGAATAAAGGCAGCACCTCCACAAGCCGCCAGGAGACTTCATCCACTCCACACTCCTCTCCCTCAGTCTGGCTTCGTCTGAGCTCAGCTCGTGTCTTGGAGGTAGATACCTTGTTGGAGCCACAAAGGAGCGGCTCTGTAATAAAAATAGCTGTCTCTGGTGGTCTTGGTGTAATTGGGATTGTTAACGTGGAGAGCTCTCCTGAGGGAGGCTGAGCAGAGCATGTCTTTGTGTAAAGCACATAGTGCACCAGCAGTCCTCAATTTGATGTAAGTACAAGAGAGAGAAGAGAAAAGAAGCAAACAAGTCACCTGAGTTATGTCGGGATGTGTTGTGTAAGCTTGTTCTGTTTTGCTCTTCATATTTTGATATTAAATTATCTTAAATAAGAAATCATAATATCAAAACTGAGGATGCACCAATCCACTTATGTAATTTCAGATACCGATACATATATCTGAGGTTTAGAATCAGCTGATACCGATCCGATACAGAAAAACAGTGCCAAGTTGACTTAAAATGTTTCTTTTTTAAATTACAACCACAAATGTACAGAATTACAAATGTATCTGATAAATCTGCACCAATACAGCACACTTAGATACACCAATAGCTTAATATGCTTGGTCAAATATGTAAAAACAACTTTAACTTGTTCTTTCGGTTCAAATAGGAGCGTAACAGCCAATATAAAATAAATAATAAATGACAAAAACAATAGGTGGTCTACCTTGGTCAAATATGTAAAAATTAACTGCAACAAGCCTTCTTTCAAATGGTTCAGAAAGTGCAATTAAGAATTGTAAACATCTTGTAAATTAAGTAATAAAGCATGAGGTCACTCTGGGCACAAAGCATAGAATTAGACTAACTAGATCTGTCCAAATGGATTCTGGACATTGTCACCAATACCAGATCTAGAATTTTTGTTTTAATTATCATTAATATGCGACAGATTGGCGACCTGACCACATTCGCTGGAGAAAGGCACCAGCACCCCTCACCACCCCACTAGGGACAAGGGTTTACAGAAAATGGATGGATGGATGGATGGATGGATGGATGGATGGATGGATGGATGGATGGATGGATGGATGGATGGATGGATGGATGGATGGATGGATGGATGGATGGATGGATGGATGGATGTCAATAATATCTGTATGGAACAATAAATATATTAACATCGGATTGGTGCTTCTCCAGTCAAAATGCTACCATGTATATCATCATAGGTGCATGCATATATATATATATATATATATATATATATATATATATATATATTTTACACCAGAGCAATGGAGGCCCAGATCTACCACACCAGACAAGACCCAAGGTGTAGGTTGTGCAAGGAGGTCCCTGAGACAGTCCAGCACATAACAACAGGGTGCAAGATGCTGGCAGGGAAAGAGTACATGGAACGACATAACCAAGTGGCAGGCATAGTGTACAGAAACATCTGTGCAGAATATGGACTGGAAGCCCATAAAGTGGGGAACACCCCCAAAGGTGGTGGAGAATGGCCGAGCTAAGATCCTGTGGGACTTCCAGATCCAGACAGACAAAATGGTGAGGTCGAACCAACCGGACATTGTTGTAGTAGATAAACAACAGAGGAAAGTCGTTGTGGTGGATGTAGCAATACCGAGTGACTGCAACATCAGGAAAAAGGAGCACGAGAAACTGGAGAAATACCAGGGCCTCAGGGAGGAACTGGAGAGGGGCTGGAAGGTGAAGACCACAGTGGTGCCTGTGGTCATCGGGGCCCTCGGGGCAGTCACCCCCAAACTGGAGCAGTGGCTACAACAGATCCCAGGAACAACATCAGACATCTCAGTCCAGAAATGTGCAGTTCTAGGCACAGCAAAGATACTGCAGAACCCTCAAGCTCCCAGGCCTCTGGTAGAGGACCCGAGCTCAGAGGATAAGAACCACCCGCGGTGGGTGAGAAAGGAATTTTATATATATATATATATATATATATATATATATATATATATATATATATATGCAATTCTTAATTGCATTCTGCATATATGCAATTCTTATATATATATATATATATATATATATATATATATATATATATATATATATATATATATATACACATATCAAAGAGCAGAATATTCAATATCAATAAAAATGAAATGGTAAACACATTAATAGAGGTAGAAATGTCTGAAAGATTAATGTACACACAGATAAAAATTAATTATTGAGATGTGATCACATTCTCCGCATAAATAAAAAGAGGTGGTTCAATAGTTATGTCTTGTTAGTGGCCTTCTACGTATTAACATTGCATAATAAATGGTTAAAGAAGGTTAATTTAATATAGAGCTCTAGTATGTCCGTAGTCTGTATTGATTTGTATAAAATTTACTGTGTTCAGATCTGGTAATTTAGAGCTATAACTTATCTTGTTGGAGTATGTTGGAACTGTTTACTGCTGCCAATTTAACTCAAGCTGTAAAGAAACAGACATTTGCTGAAAGACACTGGTTCGTAGTGAATATTTCTAAAACTTTTATTTCTATATGTGAAACCATGAAAATGGTCTGCTTTCAATGTCTTTTGGTGTTTTGATCACTGGTGAACAAGTCAACCAGAATCATGGAACAAAATACATTCAAATACATGTATTTGAGGAAATCTGAAGAGACGGAAATTGTAAACTATGACAAGATATTTTGGTTTTGATTATCCTAGGTTTCTTCTCATTTTTGAGCAACTACTGGCCTCATCAATATTTTGTTTTGGTGTGCATAAAATATAGCTACAATTAGAATTACTTTGTTACTTGCTAGATATTGAAGGTAAGTGATTCAAATTAAAGTGAAAGAAAAATATCACCACAAAATATGAACAAGTCACACCTATACTGTTTGGCATTTTAAACTTTTACTCTCTTTGTAGAAACAGTTGCCAATAAAAATATTCCATCTTCTTATTGTGGACCCAGTATACATCGTGTTTTGTGAGGTTTGAGCTGGACATAAATGCAGACAGTAGTACATCAGAAGCATGATGAAATTTGAGATGAACAAACAAATGTTTGCAGTAAGGCATAAAGAGAGCCGGTGAAGAACATGGCAGGATGTAACAAAATGAACCAAGAGTAAACGATGCAAACCAGAGAACTTAAAATACAGAGATGTGACTACTGAAATGGGGATCAGGTGAGTTTAATTAGGGGAATGTTGAACAGCTGTGAACAAACGCTGAGCAGGAGAACTGAGCAAAGGAGACAAATTAACACAGACAATACAGAAGGGGTCTGACACGGGTACAAAAGGATCTACAATTAAAAAAGGATGAAGCCTTAAATTTAAACAGAGAATAAGTGGAAATGCACAGAGAAAATAAGAATTTAATAAATGAACTAGTATGGAAAGTTAATGGCAATGCTAAATAACTCAACACAGAAAGATCTTATAGACAATAACAAACCATTTGGAAAGGAAGACACAAAAACCCATGGCTCATAACAGTTACTCCCTAATCATAATCAATGCTAAGGTGCAAAATTGAGCAAACAGTACAAAACTACATTATATATTACATCTAACTTTTCTATTTATCTCCGTAATTTATTAAAGATACATCAATGCAAATTCAAATAAGCCAACATGAAATGGCTTAAGTACATGGACATAAAGTGGTGTATTTAGCGGTATGGTAATCTGTGGGTTTAGTTATAAGTGGAAGTTGGTAAATTTATATCAGTTACAGGTGGAGATGCCAGGACCATAAAACTCCTGAAATGTCCTTATTGATTTCATTTTGGTATCTCAAGATTGTCAGTCACCCCCTTCTGGCCATTCCATTTAAAACACTCTAGAATAACCCCTTTAAGTAAAAATGTTCGTCTGCAGAACTATACATGTTTTCTGAATCTTTCCCTTTTTTTTAGTCACATTATAATTACAAACTTGTATGTATTTTATGAGGTTTTAGGTGACAAATCAACACTAAATACTGCATAATTGCTTATACAAAAGGGACAAATGAGAAAAGAATTTAATATTTTTTTCCAAGTAAAACCCTGGAAATGTGATGCGCATGTTTTTTTAAAACTTTTTTTATTTTATTTGAAGCTCCAAAATATATTCAAACTACCTTCAGATGTGACTTAAGTGGCTTAGATTCCACAAGGTTTAATATAATCTTAATGTATGTTAGTACAAATCCAATCTGAGAGGTCCATGTTAGATATAAAAATATGTTGACAAGACAAATATAAGCTGATTACTTCACAAATCTAGCAAGAGAAAAAAGACACTGTTGAAAGAAAACCATATGATCCTCTGATTAAACAGGAACATTTAAGTTTTAACCTTCGTGCAATATATAAATGTTTTTAGTGAAAACACACAAGGAATTTAATCAGAGTTAATTGGAAAATTGATAAAGGCAAAATGCAAGTCAATGTTGAAAGAAAACATTTTAGAGGCTGCAAAAGACTTGAGACTGAAGACAAAGTTCTGCTTCCACAGCACAGAAACCCTAAACATGAATCCAGAGCTACGTTGAATCGTTTAAACCATGTTCATCAGTCTGAGCGATCTTGCAAAGATGAATTGGAAAACATCACAGGCAGAGAGAATACAAATGCACATCAAACTTTTCAGATATGACTTAGTAAAAAATTTATTTAAAGAGCTGTATAATAACCATTCTGTATAAAAATAAAAAAATAAAATCCAAATAAAATTAACTGCAATGTCTGGTTGAGAATTAAACAATTTGCAAAACACTGTGGGCCTAAAACAAAACTTGTTCAGTTATCCAGCAGATTTCTGACTGCAGGTAAATAGTGTGGTGTAATTGTGTTAGTGTTTGCCATGACAGATCCTTCAGAGGTAATCCTGTTAAGCATTCAGACATGATGTCCTCCCTCAAACGTGAGAAAGCTGTTGGCAAAGGATGCAAAAGCCTTTAGGTTGGGAATTAAAACGCGCAAAGGAAAGTGTTGGAGAGCATGCTTCAAAGCCAATTGCTTTTGAGAAGCCAGGGCTTGATTTATTTGACTTAAGATATACTTTTTTGTGTGTTTCATTGTGAATGAAAATTTCATACACCGATTTAGAGGTGGTGAAATATAAATGATTCCTTTAAAGTTTCATCATAAATCAGTCTTGTCGGTATATGTGAGCAGACGCTGATCTCTCCTTGATGTCTCCGGAGCCCTGATCTCCGTGTCTCCCCCCCAACACCACCTCATCTCCTCCCCCTGCTTCACCCCGATCTCTTAAGGTGGCTCCAGCAGCGCCTGTTTGTCCCGCTGGGGGAACCGCGTCTTGCTGCTGGGGAGATCTCTGGCAACACCAACAATGCTGCTGTCACAGCTGTGGGGAAATCCAGCTCTGGATATGAATATATATACATTTTTATTTATACAAACCTGTAAAAGCAAAATGCAGGGATGACACTGTTACCTCTGCTGTGCAAAAGCCAGCAGAATCTTCACGTTTTCTTCGCCGCGTATGTGCTGCACAATAAGCGGCTGCAATACTTACGAGTTATCCTGAACGCATGGAGCCACTCAGGGGCTGCAGGATGCCTGTTCCGCTCAGTCAGCCGTAAAATATATAGAAGCTGTAATGCACTGAAATATTGCAAAAACGAAACACAATTAGAAGGGATTCAGAAATGTGTGTTTTGTTTTTTTAAGAAATGCTTGACGCCTCTGATGTTTTTGTCAGATAATGCAAATAGAAGTTTTGCTTCAACGTAAAATACAACAATTAAAACAAAATAAAATTATTTAAAATTATGAGTTTAAAAATTTAAAGCTAATTTAAAAAAAATACTTGTGTTTTGTTTTTCCACAATCTCCTGACGTTTTAAATCTATCACCCTGCGGATCATCTGAAACAATTCAGACACTTCTTGTTAATTACTCTGTGATTAAATGTTGTAATTACGTTACCAATAATGTGCCCTTAATTAGCGGAGAGATAAGATAATGGTCTGCTATGACAAGAATATTAATTTAGAAGCGGCTCATTTTTATTATTATTATTATTTTAAACCAACTTGGGTTTTCATGCTTTAACTCACAGTGCAGAGGAAAAGGAAAATATGCGACTCCAAGGCAGCAAAACAGGGTAAAAACTAATTTTGCTAAGTTTAGTTTAATTACTTTAATACTAATCGAATTGATAAAGAAAACCAAACAAATTAAATACTAAAATTTTGAATAAATTAGTTTGAAAGTTTTGCTGATGTTTAGTTGTTTTAGCGGTAAAATGAATAAAAATAATTAAAGCAAAAGCATGTATTTAACTCTATATTTCAAGCCAAGAATAAAAATGTGTTTTTGGTGTTATTAGTATTCAATTATATTATTCGTTAGGATGTCTTAAGCTTGGTTGGCAAAATTTAAAGATAAAATATTTTCACAAACACAAAGAGGGAATTAAAAAAAAAACTTCACTGTGGCTCATTAGAAGACGTGCTGGTAACGAGGTGTTGGTGATGAAGTGGAGTCATTGGAAATAAATGCCTTGTTGTAGACTGCCCATGCGCAGAGTCCCCAGCGGCGGCGGCGGTGTGGCTAATGAAGAATAATAAATCATGAAAGGATTTTTCAGGTGCAGCTGCGAGTGGAGAGTGTGTATGTGCCTCTATGCGTGTGTGTGTGTGAGAGAGAGAGAGAGAGGGAGAGAGAGAGGAGTAGAGGGAGGGTGTTTGTGCGTGAGAGAGAAAGAGACAGAGAGAGAGGGAGAGAGAGAGAGAGGCGGAGAGAGACTCAGTCTGCCCTTCGCCTCAGAGCGCAGCCAGTTTGGGTCCCCGCAGCATTCAACCGAGTCGAAGAGGTACAGTCACCAAGACTACTTTTTTCCACTTACGTCCATTTTCAAGACGGAAGCTTTTTTTTTTTTTTTTTTTTTTTTTTTTAACTAAAGACAAAAACAAACAAACAAAAAGAGAGCAACGAAAACAGCAGCTATAGCTCGAAGTTATTTTGGAAATCCTAAAAGACGAAGAGAAACTTTTTGATTCTTTTTTTTTTCTGGCATCTGTGAAGAGTTTCTGCCAAAAGAAAAAAAAATAATAATAAAAATCCAAGGCAAAAAAATATATTTGGTGGAGATTGATGGAGAAACGCTGAGATTGTTTTTGAACATCGCGCCACGAGTCTGTAAAGGAAGGGGGTCAGCCGCATGGCTCTTTGGCGTCTGTGATTCCTCACCTCAAACCAGACCAGACCACCTGCGCACCTGCTCCAGTAATCATAAATAAATGTGACTCGGTGTCGGACCGCCGACTTTTTCCTGCCTGAGCGTTTTACTCGACGGCGATTCGAGATTCCTGCGAAGCTATTGGACTTGAACTCCGAGCCGAGGAGGCGGAGTCTTAACTTATTAAAAGGAACTTTCGGAGGTTCGGGCGCCAGCAAATATGATGATGATGTCTCTGAACAGCAAGCAGGCTTTCACCATGGCCCACACCAGCCTGCCGGAGCCCAAGTACTCCTCGCTGCACTCATCCTCGTCCTCCACTCTGACTTCCAATGCACCGTCGTCCTCCTGCTCATCCTCCCGCCACAGCAGCAGCAGCACCATCATCAGCAGCAGCGGCAGCAGCAGCAGCTCGGAGGTGATGCGCAGAGCCTGTCTCCCAACCCCACCGGTACGTATTCTGCATAATCACAGCTTAAAGGCACATTTTGACAGCCCACTTTTTTTTTTTTTTTTTTGCTTGATGTTTTTTTCATGTCTGCACAGCAAATCACCCAACACCTCCATATTTTTTTTCTCACTCTGCTCAACTTATGTATTCAGCCGGCTTTGCCTTTCGTATTAATTTTTATGACCTGGGATGTTGCATGTGTCTTGTTTTGTGTGCTCCCCCTTTTTTCATGATTTCGTTTTTTTTTTTTTTCTCATTCTGGAAATGTTTTAAACCGAGGAGTGGAGGGAGAATTCCCTGCTGACAGTTATGTGTGCATTCTATTTGCAATTGCAGAGCAATATATTCGGAGGCTTGGATGAGAGTTTGTTGGCCCGGGCTGAAGCTCTAGCGGCGGTGGATATAGTCTCGCAGACCAAGAGCCACCACCACCCTCCACATCACAGTCCCTTCAAGCCGGACGCGACCTACCACACAATGAACACTCTCCCCTGCACCTCCTCTTCCTCCTCTTCCTCGTCGGTGCCTATTTCTCATCCGTCCGCCTTGGCTAGCCACCACCATCACCACCACCACCACCACCACCACCAGCCTCACCAGGCGCTGGAGGGGGACCTGCTGGACCACATCACCCCGGGACTCGCGCTGGGAGCCATGGCAGGGCCGGACGGCTCGGTGGTTTCCACGCCTGCGCACCCTGCCCACATGGCTGGCATGAACCACATGCACCAGGCGGCCATCAACATGGCTCATGCCCACGGGCTACCGCCGCACATGGGCATGAACGACGTGGACGCCGATCCTAGGGACTTGGAAGCGTTCGCGGAGAGGTTCAAGCAAAGGAGGATCAAACTCGGGGTCACCCAGGCGGATGTGGGGTCAGCGTTAGCCAGCCTTAAGATTCCCGGAGTGGGCTCCCTCAGCCAGAGCACCATCTGCCGCTTCGAGTCTCTCACGCTCTCCCACAACAACATGATCGCTTTGAAGCCCATCTTGCAAGCGTGGCTGGAGGAAGCCGAGAAATCGCACAGGGAGAAACTTAACAAGCCCGAGTTGTTCAACGGCGCGGAGAAGAAGAGGAAGCGCACGTCGATAGCCGCGCCGGAGAAGCGCTCGCTGGAGGCCTACTTCGCTATCCAGCCGCGTCCCTCGTCGGAGAAAATCGCGGCGATCGCTGAAAAGCTGGACCTGAAAAAGAACGTGGTGCGGGTCTGGTTCTGCAACCAGCGGCAGAAACAGAAACGAATGAAGTACTCCGCATGCGTCTAAAAGAGAGAGAGAGAGAGAGACTAAAAAAGAGAAAGAGAGCTAGAGAAAACCACCACAAAAGACTTGGAACTGAATAAAGATTATTTGTATCATATTTCCTAACTCACACCCTCTTTTTCAATCATAAGACTTTGAACTTCGACAAAAAAAAAATATCCCGAAAACGAACAATGAGTGAAAAAAGAGAGAAAAACTCAGCACGACTCTGTCAGAGGAAGATGTGGAGTCAATAAGGCATCGTTTGACGGAGCAAGTAAGAACCACTGTTTCCACTTACTATGCCTCACCTTTTTAATGCCAGCGCAGTCAGAGTTGCTTCGATTTTTAGTTATAATTCCTTTTAATCGCTGATTATCATTTCCCGACTGAAGCAGCATTTCCTGTGATTTATTTCTACTCAAAACGAGGTTGTTTTAATTCAAAGCACTTGGTTGGTGTTCCTGTTTCAGGCTTCTGAGCTACATTTTCTTCCCTTCGAGTTCATGACAATGCAGTCTGACATTTATTCAGGTCCGTGGGGGGATTAAGCGGACAGTTGGTCCTGAAAGCTAATATTAGATTACTGCCAAATAACCTTCTGTAAATTAACATCCTAGTTGTCAAGCACTTCATTTTGTGTCTAACTGTGTTATTCTTTTCCCCCTTTTTTGTTCTTAGCTCTAAATCAGGGATCTGTTTTTGAGATTCCCGGCGTTTGGACTCAGATAGGGTTGTTTTTGAGGCCCCAGTGTGCGGAATGATCAAAACATTTTGAATAATTTGTGCAGATTATTGTAATTAAATATATATATTTTTTATTTTTAATTTGCCGTTTATGTTCTGTTTACAATCCAGCATGGGCCGGCTGTCTTATGAACTATTTATTGGGTGAGGTCATGTTTACTTCATTATATATTTATTGGGAATCCCCCCACCCCCTCCCTCCTCGTTTAGCTTGAGAAAAATCAAATTCTGACAGCAGCTCGGCTTGTTGTTGTGGTTTAAAGGGAAGCGACTGTGGAGTTTAAACAACAAAAAAAACAAAACAAAAAAAGAAAAAAACTACAGTCTCAAATTTGACAATTTCTAACGTTTGAGATAGCACAATCGAGAGATATATGAGATTAAATTATCGTTTTAAATTATTATTTTTTATGTATGTTTCTTCCTGTTATTTATTTGTATAAATATGCGCGCATCATAATGAAATCGTTGCTTGTTAAAAAAAAAAAATCACATTGTTTTACTGTTTTTTTTCTTGAAGAGAAAAAGAAACTGCTTCATGGAAGTATACGTGTACAATGTAAATATTTTCATTGGAATCAGTCGATGCACATAAATATATTCGTACAGGTTTTTGCTGTATTGCTGTTTAGCTGAGGTAACTTATTTCTGTAATGTTTGTTGCTTTTTTTGGTTTCCCTGGTTAAATATTTCTACTTATTCATTTCATCCATGTAATTTTAATTTATTAATTATTGAACTGCAATATGTGTTTCATTAAAGAACAAATTTTAACATTTAATCCGACGTTTTATTTTTTTATTTTTTGGGTTGTTTTTATTTTATTTTATTTATTTATTTATTTTTTGACTGCACTGTGTGATGTGGCTCCCCCAGACATATTAGTATTTTTTATTTATTCATCTGCTTATTTATTGATGAGGAGGAGGGAAAGGCTTTAGCTGCGGGGGATATGACGCTTTTAAAACCAGTTTCGGATCATCTGGGCTTAGTTTAACGCAAATATATACATATATATTTTTTTCTTTTTAAAAGAAAAAGACAAAAGAAAAATGTTTAGATTGGTTTTTGGAAGAAAAAAAAAAACATCCGCATGTCCAATCCTTGATTTTCTGTCATTTCCATGACAACAAACCCTCAGCTGAATAACATGTAGTCCAAAAGTAAAACATAATTACAAATATCTCCTTTCTGTCCTTTTCACCCTCCTCCTCCTCCTCCTCCTCTTCCTCAGGGCCTCCTTACAGGGGCCACTTTTCCCGACTGCATCAGCGTTAAAGACACACGTGGCTCCTGCGGTGACGTGCTGCCAGCCAGGCAGCTTATGCGGCTCACTGTTGCCTTTACCTGAGAGCAAATGCTAATATTCTATTAGAGCCTAATCAGAGGGTCTGTGGAGAGCTGGATGGGTCCCTGGAGCACAGACATGCCAGATGTCAGCCCGCCAGAAAAACAGCTCGCCTGCCAACGCGCCCGTCTCTATTTGAATGCACACTCAAACATCATGCCTCCACCGCGCTCAGGCTTTGAAGCAAAACCTTTGGTTCGATGTTATGCTTAGATATGAAGAGGAGGAGGGGAGGACAAAAAAAACCCTTCTATTTTGAATGTCATGTCCATATCAGAGCAGCTGGGGTAGGACTTTAGGGCGCATTTCGTTAGCGCTGAGCCAGCGTTTCAGCACCATGGACAGCTCCACGAGAAAAAGGAAGGGCCAAATATTAGCGTCATCAATCAAATTACTCCGTTTTTTTACATTTATTTCTTTAGTTATATTTTTTGCTCACTCTAAATAATTCTACATGGTGTTCACATCTTGTTGCAAAAAAATGAATAAATATGTTTATCGTTTTTACCTCTTGGGAATGTAAACATTGCTCAGATGAATTTGTAAGAATAATAACATCCATTCCACGTGCAATGCCAGATATTTCTGAAAGCAGATGTTATGGCCATGTTACGCAAACAAAACTTGAACTTTACAATGGCGCCACGAAACCGAGGCCATTGGTGGAGGAGATGGAGTGTTTATTCTCTTTTTTACGCACCTTAGAGTGTTTTTAAACTTTATTATCTATGCCCATTCTTAGTTAATAAAATTAATTCTACAATAAGAAACCAAAAACAGGCCTGGTCAGTCTTGCGCTCAGGACATTTTCAGCACCAAGGATGGAACCATGAGAAGATAAACGTTAGAATTTATTATTACCATCTGAAATCTCAACTATTTGTGGAATTTTATATGCACACAGTGTACTTCAGTTAGCATTAAAATTTTGCAGCAAATTTGAAATGGTACATATATGTATACCTATTAAATATCTATGATATTTGTTGCAGCATTCCAAGATGCGTACCAAATTTGTAAAACTAAAATTCGTAAATTAGTAAAAACTAAGCCATCAACCATTAGTGCGGTGGGAGCTGGTTGGGGGTCAATAGCTGCCCTATGACGTTGCAGGGAATTCACACATACAAGATAATATATATTTTTCGCATATGTTTAAGAAAGAAAAGGACAAACTTATAAGTGTGGCAATATTTCATTGATTTATTTATGAATGTGTTTTTCTCCCAGTACCAACGCGCACTGCTCAGCAGCGCCATCAAGATAGGATTGGGGGTTGATGGGATACTACTGACTCCTCCTCCATTCACACAGCCTCATACACATAACTAATAATAATTGTGTTTAACAGTTACACATTTGAAACTTCCAGGAGACACCCAACTCAGTTCAGTTCAGTTCAGTTCAGTTCAATTCAATAGAAACAATTCACAAGTCACTTGCAGGACAGAGCAAATTCATACAAGCTTATATAATCAAATAAATCCACCAAAGTCCAGAGGGGGAAAAAAGAAATATATTGCGATCAAATTCATACCATAATGCCAATAACTCTTCAGGATTCTCACGCCCTATTAAAACGACCCCCAGCTGAAAATCACAACGTCTCCATAACAGCAGCCACAAGCCAAACATGCTCCACCGCCACCCTCGTGACAAATTAAGAGGAATCAAAACCAGACCTTATTAATGAGACGGCGGTGATGGTTCATCAATTAAAAGATGCTCCTGGTGAGCGCTTCTAATTTCCCCCCCTGAACGAGCCGCTCACTTAATGCGCTAATAAGAGCGAATTATTAAATTACACATCGACTTATGAAAAGCAGATAATTATGAAGAGCCAGTTAAGTAGTCATTAGCTATCCCTGTTAATTACCGCTGGTCAGGGGAGGGCGTGCAGTGTGAGGGTCTCATCGGGAATTGAAATTAACTTTATTCAACCGAGCCTGTGCTGCTGCTGCTGCTGCTGGTTGACACGCCGGAGCTCAGACAGAGAGACCAGACTTGCCTGGCTCCGCTTTCACATGTTCGGGCTAAAATCGATTCAGATTACATTTATTTATTTATTTATTTATTTATTTATTTATTTTTAAAGAGAATCAATGTGACCCCAGCACCAAAAATAGAAACCCGCATCATGATTTTTCAATTTTGAACCACTTAATAAACGCACTAGCCGCGATATATAGGCCTATATACTGTATTTTTATTTATTTATTTATTTTAGATAATGTAGCATGGGCTCCAAGAAACATGCAGTGTTGAGAGCTTTCTACAAAACAAGAAGGGGCAGCTCTGTTTCCTTTTGTCATAATTACGCCCTCTGTTTTATTTTTTCTCCCCCCACCACCACTGCCACCACCCCTCCTCAACATTTCCCTCTTTCACAGGGATGCTGATGAAAATTTAATGAAGCCAGGGACTGTCGGAGCTCCGCCCGGGGACCTGAGAGTAGAATATTTTAACTGTACATTTACGCCAAGTGTCTGCCTTCAAAGACGCGGCTGCTGCTCTCGAATTAGATGAACTGTGAGCCATAAACTGAGCGCGTTGCACACTGCAGGCCCTACAAACCCCGCGTATTTATCATCTACTGGAGCTGGCTGCTTTGCACCGCCGCGACGCTGCGCACAGACCCGTCAGATGGCTGCTCGAATGGGAAGTGGCAATCGCCATTTGATACTGTCGCCAATCAGTTGTTGTTGATGCAATATTAATTAGCCATCAATAGTCATTAGTTTGTTAAGTATTTTCCAGAATCTAATCGATAGAGGCTGGAAGGAGGCTGCTGGGATACTTTCTGAACTGGAGGTGGCGTGCACAGGGCGGGAAAGCCGCAGTTTTCTCTTTGCCAATCAAACAGCTCTGTAGTCATAATGAAATCACGCACGCAAGCGCGCAACAGCCACAGGCGAACTGATCAACTGGAGCTGACGCCGGAGAGGTTAGCTTTAAAATGCGCAGGCCCCCATTCCAGCTGGAAGACATGTGAAACATTTAAGTCATCTTTCTTGCGAACAAATAATTAAATTTCTGGTCAATTTTCTACTTATCAAAAAAAAAAAAAAAGCAGGCAGAACTGCTAATCTTAAAACATACCTTACACAAACATACAGACTGACTTATTATTTTATTCTTTTATTGCTTATTCCAAAGATACAGAAAGCTTGCTTTATTTTATGGGGTATTTCTGCGCGAAACTGATTGGAGAACCGTTTTTCATTTCATTTTCATTCATTTTCTGAATATTATTTCAGTGCAGATTGTATTCTGTTACTATACACAATTCAGTTATTTTGATATTATGTTTTAAACTAATATATTATACTGAATCTAAAATGTATGAATAAATAATAATAATAATAATAATAATAATAATAATAATAATAATAATAATAATAACAGATAAAAAAAATGTTGTATTGAAATTAGATGTATGACTTAAAAATGACTCAAACATTTTTTTTTTCTATTTTTATTGATTTATTTTTACTTGTAAATTCTTTGATCAGGTTGATGGAAGGGTCTCCAGCTCAATGACTTTTATTTTGAAATCTAATCTGGAACGAATATGAGCTGTGCAGACATGCGTAGACAAGAGTTCCCTGACGTATACATTATTGATGAAGTGGAACCCCTTTAAAGACATACCTTTATTTCCCAGATCCATAAAATAAAATATATTATTTTCTGTGTTTAACATCAAATGGGAACTTTAGCAGTTAAAATATAACCACATATTTTAGTTTTTCATTGTTTCAACTGTATAGATGGTTTGAAAAGTCCTTTTAATTTATTGCAACTCCTTTATAACTAAAATAGCTTAAGGGCATGATTAGAGAAGCCCCAGTCACACTGACATGTGGCTGATACCAAAATAATGATTTTGATGCAAACCCAAGTTCCCACCTTTTCCCCAGAGCTTTCTCAGCTCTTTCATGCATTTATTACTGATGGAACCCAGAACATCTATTTTAATTTCTTAAACATTCAACATTCCAGTCCCATTTCCAATTCTATGTTTTGTATTTTTCTTAAACAGTCATGCAATCAATTCCATTTTATGACTTTTATTTTTCTGTACGAGTCAAAATAAATATTAAAATGTTTTTGCTCGAGGGTCAGTGCAACTCTACAACTCGATTAGAGCGTTGTGATAAAGTAATCTGCTTTAATGTGGAGCTAGACTGAGATATGTGTGTTTAGTAGATTTGTAAAATGAAACATCAGCTAGATATAACCAAGAGAAATCCTACAGCAGCAGATGGAACTCACACAAAGCTTATGTTAATTTTAAAAAACTGAAGTGAAGCTTTGCGACACAGACCTGTATAATTGTTGAATATATATACAGTATATATATTTCCAAGTGAATCTGAAAACATACCTAAAATTATACAGGTCACCAAGAGAATTAATAAGTTTTAATGTTGTAATTATAGTTTTTTCTTTTAAAATCTGGTGTGGTGAAATTGCCTACCGTAAATTTACATAAGCCTACCGTGTTAGAATGGATCTGAGTGTTGTTTGGGCTTTGTATTTATTTAAACAATAAAATAAAGCTTCATATTAACCTCTTAAAAGTTATTTTGTTATTTTATTGGACGAAACACCACTTACAGCCCAAAAAATATATTAATAATGATTTCCAAAAATGTATTTTAGTGTCCATAAACTAAACACTAATACAGAATCTTGACAATAGAATATTTTACTCTACAATACTGTTTATTTTTTATTCTGTATTGAGGAAGTTTTGAATTTTTTTGGCCTATAAATAAAAACAGTTAAAAAAAAGAAACTGTCTTCACTCATTAACGCCACTCAGATTGCTCACTTAAAATAATGTTTCCGATTAAAGTTTGACTGCATGTCAGTCAATAGACAGGCTTTTAAATGTTTTATTTGTTGTTTGAAAACTGCAGATAAGACAACAAAGATGATAATTTACTTATCTTCTGTTATTCTGTTTAACCGCGACATTATAAAAATTAAATTTGGAGATTTGAAAAAAATAAAAGATGAAATTGTGGCCAATAAGCTTATTGCTAATTTGTGAATACAATGTTCAGCAATGGCTCATTTTGATCAACATTTTGTAGAATAATTTGTTTCAACATTTTGATTAGCATTAATAGAAGATGTTGGTCTATTAAGGTATTATTCTCAATCTTTGTGTGGCTTCCATGAGAGAACAAGAGGATACCAAACTGGTACATTTATGCAGGTTGGATTGTACATATAATTCAACCTATACATACTGAGTATGTATAGTATTTAATAGAAGTAAAGACACATAAATACCTTAATAAATTTTATGAGTTAAATGACAACACTTGTTGGCAAGCTTCTTAATCCTGCATCAATCATTTTTATCATATTTGTGGTTGTCAAAGACTACATGTCACATTTATCATCTTTAGTTCAAAAATACTTCATCAATCCCAAAGAGAAATTAAAAACATCTTTTATTTGTTAGTCTTTGAATCGGCTGAAGCAACGTGTTACCATTTCGTGTTTTATGTCTTAATCTCAAACCAATTCTTAGTTTGTGTTTCTTTTATAACATAAGATGACAATTCAGAAACTATATCACAAATTACATAATTTCTAGTCATAAATATTGATAAAAATCTACCCTCCAAAAGATTTTGTTGGTTAAAATATAACAAATCCTTACTTAAAGAGAGCTTGACTGCAGTTTTTACGTAAGTAAAGGCAATTTGACATTTGGCCACAGAATTACAGATATTAGTGTAAAGTAACTGTTTAAATAGTGACCTTCTGCAGAGTTTATGCCTGATTAAACAACAGACAGATCTTATGGTTCATGAACAACTACAGGCCACTGAGCCATGGATCCTTTCCCTCCAAACACTGCTTTTTCTGGTGTTCCGAATGACTGAGTTGTGGATGAGATTGGACCTTTTCAAGGAGGTGGTAGAGCTGTCTGGAGCATGTGTGCTCACTGGGCTCTGACAGCCGTGCTCTGTTGCAAATCTATTAATCATACCCACAAGGAGGGCTGGTCTCTCTCTCACCCGTTCTCTCTTTCTCTCTTGCCCTCCCTTTCTTTCTCTTGCTCACTCACTCATTCACTCACTTACTCACTCACTCAGTCTCAGTTTTCAGTTTATACAGAACAGAATCATTTACATAAAGTCCTTAAGGCAAATAACTGTTGGGGGCTCTAATTTATATCTGATCGAAAATTAGCCGTCATTATGCGCACCATTAGCTGCGTCTTTAATGTGCTTCTAAGCACCATTTGTCAAGCAGCTTGTTAATATCCTTCAAGTCTTTAAAGTTGAGAGCTCATTAAAGACTGCTGTGCCTGCTCTTGATGCTATTTTATAAGATTCAGAGGGAAGGGATGGAACATTGCATAGATTTTTGTATTTATATTTTCAAGAAATAATTGTGTGCACAGATCTATTGTTCTTTCTAGATAAATACAAACAAAAAACATCAATAATGCATCCTTAATTATGAACAAAGGATACATTTTGTTCCACCCTGCATCACCATTTTCTTTTTCTTTGGACAGCCACCTTATAGTGAAAATGAGTAGTTTTGAATTTCCTTTCCCTGTAAAAGCAGATGAACTCTTGCATATCCACTCACAGACTGTCTAATGCTTTATTGTCCACAGCCCATAAAATAAGAGACTCCCAGGCCCAATCTTTGCCTGGGCGTAATGGGAGTTATGCTGCTTATTATTGGTTTAAACTCCAGTGTCCTTAGCCCCCTTTTTTCTACAGTGTACCAGATTCCTCCAGGCTAAAGCAATAAAGAGAGTAATTAGAATGCTAAAGACAGATGTAAATAAAGAGAATGAGACAGTGGTGAGGGATGAGGCGTCGAGGTCACACACTCTCATCAAAAACCCAGTTGGTAGCAAATGACACAACGTTCTGTGCCAGAGGCCCGGGGGCTACGGCTGTGAACCAGAGGACATAATGGGCTGAATTATGGCCTCAACGGCAATGCATCTCACACCACCATTGAGGACAGACAACACACACAATCCCAATCCTCAAACAGAGAATTACATGTTTCAACTCAAACTGTCGGAAAACATTGCATAATATATTCAAATACAAGCGAAGCGCATACAAAATTATAGAATATGCTATTATCAAGCTCATATATAATTTGATTCATTGAGGAGATGAATCGTAGTGAATTTGTAGCTTATGCTGAGTAATGGAAATATTTACAAATAATATATCAAAATTTTACTTTTGATATATTTTGGCTATTTCATAGAAAGAAATTCAGAAGAATAAAATCAAAAGAGTCAAATAACTCTCTTCAAAACTGCTCCAAGTGCAATAATCTATCATTTTCCAACATCATGATGTTGGGAAATGAAGGGTGTAGAGAGGTAGAATCAGCAAATCACTTTTATAGAACTTGTCTGACAACATGAAGTAGGTTAAAATGATCAAAAATCAAAACAAAAACTACAATAAATCCAAAAAAAAAGGTGAGAAACAAAGTCACTGACTTCTATTAGAAAAGGGTTGCGCAGATTTGTCCAACACTTTGGGAGTCCAGATGAGACTCATATCCAATTGTGATAAAACGTGGAACGGTGGTGAATCTTCGCAGGCAGGGGTTGGTTATCAAATCTAGGACGTGAACAAACAACCCAGAGCAAAATCTAGAGCACTGCACAGCTTACTTCCTGCAGTTAAGGTCAGTGTTGATGATTTAATAATAACAAAGAGACTGGGGAGAAGAAGGATCCATGGGAGAGTTCCAAGGCCAAAATTGATGCTGATCAAGAATAATAATAGGCTCACATATCCCAAACAAAACTACATAATGATCATCAGGATTTTTGGAAGAGATCTGTGGACTTATGTGACAAAAGTCAAACTTTGTCTCATGATATCTGGAAAAAAAACCCGAAGTGATAGTGTGAAAGTCTTGACTTACAGCAACTATTTGCATTTCCATTACAAATGTACACAATTACTGCTAAATTTGAGAAAAAAACACAATTAAAATCACATGTGAATAAGTTATACATGCAATAAATCCCAAAAAATTACGTCACTATCATCTTCAAACTACTTTCTGTTGTGTTTTTCTTCATTGAACAAGGGGCAAGATCTAATTGTTGATCATGTGACTCGTGATGGGAAAAAAGTGTTTCCATTGCAGTTCTGCAAAATAAACCAATTTTGATATGGCCAAAATGCTAGAGCCAAAGCTTTTTATTTAAAAATCTTGAAAGTTGAAATTGCATAAATACAAACACAGATACTGATGGAACTGCTCTCCAGAATAAACTACTGAAGGAGCATGTCCATCTCACAGTTTGTGACCTTAAGTGCAAGCCCACCAGGGTTAGGCATTCAGAAAATTGGTGGAAAATTAAGTTTTTGTTTGTCAAAGTCTGGACTTAAATTTGATTTAAATAATGTTGGGTGACCTTAGACAGTGCCCTCATAGTTAAAACTCCTCCAATATGATCAAGAATTGTAGGGGTTTTAAAAAATATAACCAGAAAGTGAAGATATAAAAAAATGGGATCCAGATTGCTAATATATTCCATAAAATCCGATGGCGTTAGCTCGCTATCTTCCTGTAATCATTTGCCTCATATGTTCCAATCCTTTCCAGCTCCACATTTATGACTTTGTGTGTAATAAACCGACAATTATAATACTCTGGGCAGCCAGCTACAGACATTTGGCAGCAATCATGCTGCAAATGAGCCATCAGATAACTTCCAACGAGACACTCTTTTTAAAGGATTGGAAGTCACATGGCTCATTTATGGTGACGGTTTTCTACACATTTCTTCCTTTTACATCAGTGAAACAAACTGCAGAATGCCAAACAATGTCTAGATTCTGCTACATCTGTAAGGAAGGTGTAACATATTCCCTCTTTATCATCAAACTACAATTTCCTACAGTGCATTGGTTTCTGTGATAGAAATGAGAGACATATAGCTTTTTTATTGCAGAAAAGTTATCAGCTTGCCATGCAAATACTCTGCAGGAAGTAATGTCTCAGCAAAGCGGCTTGATGCCACCCATTATATTAGATTACATTATGCTGTTGAAATGTGTGCTTCTGAGGTGCCTTTGCGAAAGGTTGATTACTGTGGATATATTTCACCTGCTGCTCTGGGCCATTATTGCGTGAGATAGGGACTTTAGTCAGAAGCTTGATGGAGCGCTCTGGAACTGGCATTGTTCCTAGTAAAACCATAGAGAGTGATTCAATGTGCGCATAAAGAAATGTTAACGATCATCAAAGACCTTTGTGTTGGACGGCTTTCCTTGCAGTAGCTCTGGCTTCCCTGAAAGATTCTGTTGTTTTTTGGGTTTTTTAAAAAATATTTTTATTTTCAGCCACACTATCTATTTTACAAATTTTTATTAAATGTTCTGTAAAATGAACAAAAATAAAAAAAATACAAATTCAGCATCAACACACAAAATAAGTCCAAAATTGGTATTGTTTTTCGGAAAAGCATGTATTCCATATGTGTGAGTTTTCTAATTTCAAATATTTACACAGAAATGCCTTCATAGTGGAGCGGCAGTGCTATGAAATGTGGCAGCCAGACACAGTTTCTGACCTCTATATAGCAGAGTGGAAGGACCTCAACAGCTGTAAACAACACTGCAATCAGTGTCCCATCTGCTCCCATGTCCCACTTGTGTGGATGCCTTTTTGCCATTTCTTTCACTCTCTGCCAAGCGACTGCCTCAGGACATCTAACCCAGAGAAAAGAACTCATTTACCCAAGGAGGAAAGAAGCAAACTAGATTTCTGAGTGTGTTTGCTGACAAGGTGGCGAAATTTAACAAAGTGCATTGAAATGTTTGTGCAAAAAATCTGCCAAAAACACTTCAAACCGATATATTAAAACTATTGTTGAGCAGCTCTGTGAGTACAATGAAAATCCTGCATTAAGCCAGTAATTGAAATTTCTATTATGTGGTCATTTAACCCCCATTAGCCCTTGTTCATCTCAGTGGTGCTTCACAGGAATGATCTGAAGTGGAAACTTGAGCTTGAAAGGTAAGTGGCACCAAACTAAGTGGGACATTACAGTCCTACATGTTTTAGATGAATTTCAGTTCCAAAGTATGGGCCAATGGCTACTTTAAATTGATGATCAGAATTGCTCATCTTTGCATTACATTCAAATTGGTTTGAACTATCAATCTCCAAGTAATCAAGATCTGCAGAATATTAAGGATATGTTTCTCTTTCTCTGTGAGCCCGAGGGACAGTAATGTGCTCTAGTTGGTATTTCTATTAAACAAATAAACAAAAAGTAAGTGATAAACCAGGAAGATTGGACTACTGCAACAAAAATGGGCAATCTGGCGCTGCTTGAGGGTCCCGCTGGTCCTTTTAAATTGTGTCTTGAGGAGAGGATTGTTTAACAGTGACTAAATGGTTCCACAGGAACATAGGAGTAGAGAATAGATGAGCAGAGGATATCTCCATCACCTTCTCTTTTTATTCCACACCTTTAAAAGACTCATGAAGTGATTTTCATTTGTTCCATAATGTCCAACACAGTTTTTAACAGCTACATTAAGCCATAGTATCCAACTTTTATGAAAAATTATTATATATATATATATATGCAGAGACATTTCTGCAGTTCGCATTGGGAGCACTAGGAGAAGGCAGAGGATATTGATCTTTTCACAAATTAACTGTGTCAAATTTTATTATCAAATATGTTTAAAAAAACATGTTTTTATTATCATTATTTCTTTTTTTAATAAAATTTACATTTACAGTCCAAACTCATTCATTTTTCACCTTTGGAAATCGTTTTTGTTTTATAATTTTGTGCATGTTTGCACGTATGTACTTTATTTAACCGGGTACATCTCATTATGACTCATCTTAAAATTTGTAACAAACATTTTTGCTGCACAACACAAACCATTTCATTTAATTTGAAGAAGGTGAAGAGCAGGGGCCACTTCACTCAGATCTTAAACTTCATAACTAAAAGTATCTGGTAGAAGATGGTAAAAATTAAAGTTGCATTTTTTTACTCCACTGAACTGTTGCTGCTGTGCCTCAGTCAGTGGGTGAAGTTTATCTTTCTAAAATTAAATTCTAGCACCTTTCCAGGAGTCTGTGAAGGCAAAATTTGTATTCATCATAGAAAACTCGTAAACAAAGATGCCTCCTTCCAGATTTCTGTGGGTTATGTGATTTGAGTGGAGAGTCAGCGTCACTTAAACTCGTTTGGGTGGGATTGTGGAAATACAGGAATTTGATTGGAGCATTTTCCCTTCATGAGGGTCCTCCAGAAGCCCAATATGTTGTTGCCCTTACTCACTTACTTTATCAGTGCGCTGCTGGAATATACATAATTCAGACAACCAGGGGATGTCTTTGGGCTCCGAACCACCTGCTGGCTTTTATTAGCTAATTAGTGGTGATTTATCAGAGCTGCTAATTTGAGTGGAGCTGCTTGCCTTCAGGACTCTCAGAACACTGTATGAATTCTGATGGTAATTATGCTTATTTGATGGGCAGTTTGCTAAAACAAAAAGTTCTGTCTTTTCTGCCCCAAAGGAACAAAATTCCTGCTCTTATGAAATATGACCTTGTGTGATTTCTTTCTTGTCCGTCTCATTAGGTCTTCCACACATTTCATTTTAATACCTAAATTCAGAGCAGCTTACATTTATACCTTTAGATATGTGTCCTTGGGAAGGTCTTTTGGGTTGTTCTTACATTCCAGGTTATTGGAAAGTGGAGCATAATTTCCCCTAAATTTTAGGCTTGCAATTGTTTTCACCTCAAAGCCATCACTTTCAAACAAGAAGATAATGCCTGTCCTTTTGGCAAAACAGACATTTGGATTTGGAGATAATTCTGACAACGCTGTCCTCAATGATTTATTTTCTTGAAGGAGACATTTTCTTATTTTGAATGAACAATATTTGCTGTTTAACTTGCTTTTTCGTTTTTTGTACCCATTCTTTTTTGGAGACAGGAACACCAAAACTTTTCCATCAATGTGAAATCTGTTCATTACTATTCATCATCAGTTTTGATATTTTTTCAGCATTGCGCTCTTTTATTTTAAGTATTTATACATCCACCCATCATGGATTTTCTATGTATGCTCAATTCTTGCAGGGTCAAATTTATGCTCCATCTAGGTAACATTAGAGGCTTTTTTAATTGTTTTACTGGATTTACTTTATTATTGTACAGTTTTTCTTCATCAGTTAAAAAAGATTTGTTAAGACTTGCTGTTTTCTAAATAAATCCTTGGATACATTTATCCTAACATTGAAATGAAAGTGAGAATAAGAGCATGACCTACAATTGTTTTACATATGAAATGCTGATTCAGGAGTAATGGAAACGTATTAAAGACCTTGCATGAATCTGGTTCATGCAAGGATTTTATTTCAAAAAATCGATCTCTGCCAAGACATCATTTTAAATGTTCCTAACTTTCAACATTTGATGTAGTTTGAGCATTATTATTGTTTTGCACTGGTTTACATCAGGGGTCTGTAACCTCAGTTCTTGAATGCCATGAATCAAAAGGCTGAATTACCTCCTTGGCACATCAGTAAGTTCCATGAAGGCATTAATCATTCATTTAATTCAGGTTTGTTGGAGCGGGGATGAATCTAAACGTTGCAGGACAGTGGCACTCGAGGACTGAGGTTGCAGACTCCTGGTTTATGTGATATTTTCTTTCTAAGACACAGACAGAGGCAGCATGTTTGAGAAGTACAGCAATGATGAACACATTTATGCACAGAGGAGCTTTTCTTTATTTAAAGAACCACGACAAAATGGTTAAAAAATATCAGATTATTGATCTGCATCAAACAAGCAAAACTAATTAAGGAAACTGCTCAAACCTCTGAGTTATGGGACAAAATGGTCAATGTAAAATCAAATTTCAAATGGTAGTATTGAATTCTTATCTGTTATGACAAAATGTGACACTAAGAAAACAAATGTTGGAAGCGAATACACAATCAGCAGCAGAGCTTTAAGGGTAAAGTGTGGTTTGATGAGAAAAAAGTGTGATTTTAAATACACAATGTGAACAGAGGAAATAAGACAAAACATCTAGAAAATCAATTTGGGTAATTTAAAGAGTTTTCCAGTTGCAAATGAACATGTAGATTAAACTCAGTAACTAATTTTTGTTATTTTTTTCTAAAACACTTTTGCAAATGGGAGGTTTTGTTGTACTTTCATTTTAATTTATGAATTACAGTGAATATTGCAAAAAATGTTCTTTCTCCTGTGTTTAATTTTAGTCACAGTAAATTAAAATATGCATTACCTATAATCTGACTTGTTTGTCAGATTATAGGTAGGTATCTTTTGAACATACTTTTCTAAGCCCACGTTTATGTAAAAATGTTTTGCTTTTATTTCCCTGAAGTAATTTTGTAATTGTAAATGTTGTGTTTTCATAGCTATACGTTTAAAATCATTGCAATCAGAAAAAAGGCTTGAAAACATCAGTTTGTGCGTAATTAATCTATGTCATAATACTCTAATTTATTAGAGATAAGTGTAGAAAGCAGTCCTGTCCCACCAAAATCTGGTATATTTACAATAAAGTAGTTTTCAGAGATCATTCTGAACTTCTGTGGGATGCAAGTGAAAATGAAAGGATCAATATATTGTTTTGATATCATCATGCGTGAAAGAGATGACATGTTGGAGAAGGTGCCGATCTCCAGTCCTGAAGATCTACTCTTCGATCCATCCCTGGTGCAACATTCCTGAATCAAATGAAATCAAATTTGTTCCCAGGTCTCTGCAGCGCTGGATGACATGGTGATAAGAAAATTCAGCCATTCATTCAGGTGTGTTGGAGAAGGGATACATCCTGGAACCACAGTTGGGTATTCTTCACAAGTCATGTTGTAAGCCTTCTTTCCACTTCCTCATTAGATGTCAAAACGTCCCCTTTTTAATTGAGAGGTTTGTCTGTACGCAAGTATGCAACTAAATCTGCAGGATATTTGAAAATCAAGAGCACTGATTCAAAAACTATGATAAGTGCTTCTGTTGCTAAGTATGAAACAGGTTTAAGTGAAACGATCTTATTATTTCCAACCATATATGGATAAAACCAACACATGATCCAAGGTGAGCATTTCTTTTCAAGGCATTAAATCACCTCAGAAGGTAAAACATTTGTCAAGAGCTCCACACATGCACACAGACTCTAGGTGTGAGGCATCACATGATCAATTGATCTTTTCTGTCCTCTGCATGCACATCCTTGGGGAAATCCTGTAGACTTTTTCCCTCTCTCTCTCAAAGCAAGTTAAATCCCAACAGGCAGACAAAGGAAAACACTGCTTGTCTGAAATTAGAATGCAGCATAAGAAGAAAACAAGCTGAAGTTCTAAGACATCTGCCAGCAGACACCTTTTCCTTTGCTTTTTCATCCTAAAATCAGAGAAAAATTCAAAACAGCAGGTAAATGGTAATATCACACAAGCAAGCAACTGCGCCTCCAGCAACATGCTCTTCTGAAAGAGTTCGCATTGCAAGGTGCTGCGGCTCTCTCTGCACACATTGAAGGACTGAAGTGTTTGCTCAGAGGGAATTATGAACACTTTAATGTAGACAATCAGAAAAATAAAATTCTAAAAAAACGTGAGTTTTTAAGACATTTCTAAAAGTAACATAAGCATGTGTCCCTCATTGTATTTTAGCGGCACCTGTTAGATCTTCGTGTGCTGTTGCAACAATAAACAACACAATCAATTTGCGATTACATAAAAATGATGTCTGAAAAGTAATTATTCTATTGGGAAGTGAATAGGACTCAATGCTTCCCTCTCTATTGAAAGACTCTTACCGATATCCACACTCTAAGAATTCAGATTTGATTTGATTGAGGGAAAGGATATAACTACCTCTGTGTCCAAAAATACCATAATTTCATCCTTCTACTCAGAATGCTCCAGGGAGTTGGAAGCACTTAGAAGGAGTTGTAGGAATAAGTCCACTTTGCTGAATTAATGTTGCAATTCTTCATCAGGAGAGCCTTGGCATTACCTTGAACTGGGCTGGTTTTATGCAAAATGGTTTCAAGCTTAGTTTTTTTTTAATGATGGTCCTAATTTGTTGGCACACTTTAAATTATTCATCTCTTTTATATTCATGTAGTTATTACGTGTCATAGCTGTGTATCTATGGGGTGAAATTTAATAGCATCTGCTGGACCTTAGGAAAGAAGCCAGTGCAGAAATGTTATTAAATATTGATAATTAGCTAAATATTTGCCTTGGCACCTGCTTTGAGCCACTGTGCTAATTGGCAGTGGAGCCACTGGAGTGGTCACTGAGGCACACAGTGAGATGTTCACACAGAAATTTAACACAAACAAGAATTGAGACGTCTAGAGAATTGGATTGGTGGCGGCTGACATCTGAATTTGTTCTCATTTTGATATAAAAATATGCTGCGCTCTACTACAAAGGGTCTTAAATAAAATTCACACAAATATGTACACACAAAATACCAAGCAAAAGATAAACATCTTGTGGACAAACAGTTTAAGTAAACTGAGGATGAATGTTGGAATAATATACAAACCAATAAAAACTTTATCCAAAATTGTTCAATTCAGATTGAGCTTTAGTCTAGCTTGAATAAGTTCAATACCATTAAAACTAGTAAAGAAAACCAGCAAAATTGCACCTATAGTTTGCCTTGATGGCCTCCTTTGTCCTGAAGAAAGAACTATGTCAAAGCAAAAAGAAATCTAGTGAAGAAGCAGAACGAAGCTCAAAAACTAAAAAAGTAATCTTCAGTTTAGGAAAAAACAAGATTGAAATGATTATTCTTAATCACATTGACAAAAACCTCTGTTAATGCAGAGGTATTTGTCAAAAGGCTATATCTAGAAGTTAACTTAAATAGATTTAAAGGGCCAATATTATGTGTTTTTCAGGCACATAATGCCATTTTATAGCATAATAAAGTAACGGTGTTATAAAAATGCTATATAAGTCAAATATGACTTAAAGGATTTTTGACTTTGTAATTTAACACCTTGAAATTGGGCTTCTGTCTTTTTAAGAAAGTCTTACTTTTTCTGAAACTTCTCTTTCAGGAAGTCATCACAACTTGGTTCCTCTATTAACCCTTTAACAACATTTTTACAAGCATTTCACTGAGAAGTAGTTCATATAATGAGCTCAGGAGATGAGGAGTTGCACCAGGTATTTGCTGATTGCTGCTGGCTAGTCTGAAGGAGCTGAGTGGGGGAGTTACATGGAGAGATGCTCTGTGAGGCGGAAGCTTGGAAGCTTGAAAACTCCAGCTTGAAGGAGCAGGGGCTACGCCTTGAAGGCGGGGCTAAGTCCACCCAGGCATTTTGCACAGAAGATTAAAGAATTTCTCAAACATGCATGACAAAATCAAGGCAACACTCCGGGTATGTTTTTGATGAGGGAATTGTAAAGTTCAACAAAGTAAATTTTACATAATACTGCCCCTTTAAGAAACATTTGTCTCTTAAAGACAAATGTTTCTTAAAGGGGCAGCACCTGCATCCACACCTGGTAAATTGATATTTTCAAATCAAAACGTGTTCAGACAAATCTTTCGGGGACAGATTTTAATGGACTAATTTGTTACTATTTAAATATAATCACAAACAACAATTTAAAAACAATTTATTTCTGATTAATTCTGATTATAAAGTGAAACAAAAAAAAAAACAAAAGAGAAAAAATTTTTCTGTTTCAGCTTTAAAACAAAATCTGCAATACTGCATCAAAGCTCTGCGTGGAGGGCTCCACCAAATTCAATTAGACATAATGCTGCAGCGCAATCTATTCATTTGAGGCACCCGGTGAAGCAGCCAGTGGGAGTGTATTGATTGGAGTGTGTCATGTGTGGAGGCGAGAGAGGGGAGGCCAACGTTTTTTGCTTAATGGACCAGAATAAAACAGGCGGGAATGGGCTTCAATTAGAGAACACTGACAAAAATGACTGGTTTCCACTCATGAGGACTTGCTGGTACCTCCACATTTTTTAACACAGATCCCCTACATACATACACATGCGATGCCACAAAAAATGTATTGGAATAGACTAGACACAATATGCTCTCCTTCAGACCTATACACCCACCCTAACGCGCACACACTGAGACGCACAGTAGGAGGGCCAGGGAGAATGCAGCGGGGTGATGAAGAAAAGGATAAAAATAAAGAGAGCAAGTGCTGAATTCACAGGGTCTCAGCTGCTGCTTGGTTGCTGCCTGCTCCTTGCAATGAGTTGCAATTGTCAGTTTATCTTATCTCAGGCTTTTCATCATTGCTCAGAGCCTGGTTGGAGGAAGCCACCTGAGAGTCTTAGGAATTTGTTGGCTGCAAGTCATTAGCAAGGATGGCTGAGCTACACTGGGACTGGTGATGTGAGGATGGTTCTGCTGTGGAAATCCATGTTCTTTTAACCTTCAATGAGCCGGCTTGGGTTTCCTGTAGACATAAGTTAAAGAGCAGAATGTGAAATTATGCAGGTAAGAAAAAGAAGCAGGAACATTTTTGCAAGCATTGATCACTTCAGCTTGAGTTTCATCTAATCCATTAATTAATTTATTCCTGAATGGAAAGTGCAAAAGAAAAAAAGTCGGTAATTAAGTATAAGATCGCACCTTAAAAGGATCCCAGGACACTCAACAAGAGCAGAAAGAGAAATGTTGTTTTGGATATTATTCCATCATTTCCCTATTTATTTTTAGTCTGGACTTAAAGAAATATCTCATTTGAGGAGCTCAAAGTAGAAGCCAAGTAGGCCTCTAAATGATTAAATTAAATATGGCCATTCCTGTCCTGCATCTGTTAGGTGTTTTCCGCTGAAAAACTTAATTTCTGCTGAAAACTTACACAAATTGGCAACTAACAGGTAGCACTAAAAGGCATGCTGAGGAGGTAATGCAGTCATTTGGATTAGACATAACATGTTTTAGATGTGCAGAGAGACATCTGAAACATGCAGTGTAACCTAAGCATGAAGTAATAAATCACTTCCCCAAAATTCACAGCCTGATGGGACCGATGAAGCCGCCCAAAACTGTTCCCAAATACTACAATATCTGTTTTATTTTTATGGATATCTCATTACAGTTTTATAGTTGCCAAACAGATGCATTATAACTTTTTGAAAGAGTGCTTGACAGGTAATACTGTTAATTAAATCATTGCCTACTATTAAAGCCACTGCTGCCCACATATTGTCCCTAATGAAATAAAAACAATGCTATGTCTACCACATTACAAGGAGCACTCAAGTCTAAAAGCATTAAAACAGCAAAGAGTCCTAAATCCACAGTTAATACCACAGAAAATAACCAATTACCTTTAAAATAGCCATTTTGTGTTTAAACCAGACTTCTCCAACAGAAAGGAAAGCAGATTTGGGCCTGATATTAGATAGAATATTTGGGTCGAGGCTTTGGCTTTTTCATTTGCAGCTGCAGAATGTTTACAGGCTGCTGGAACACAGCCTGACTCCAATGATTTGTTTATCAGGTGTAAAGTACAAAGACTGAGGCAATTTCATGCCTCCTTAACAAGACGAGGTGGGATGCTGTCCACAGGACAGAAGGAAGGTTGCAAATTATTTTAGTAAGCGAGGAAATGTCACAGCTTAAAATGTATCCAAAATCACTGGGCATTTAGAATATTCAGTGAGTTTCAGATGTGTACACAACTCCTCACATGGTTAAAGTTATTTACCGTTGCCAAAACACATGATGCACCTGTTATTTCAGGGTGTATTTATTTTTTGATAGATTTTGCAGCAGCTAACTACAACTCTAAATATAATGTAAAATAATAAAATAGAGCACAAAGCTGGACTGAATAGATCTGACAGTGGATGAAGCACACTGTCATCAATACCCAATGTTGGATTTTTTGCAATATAGGGACAAATATAGATATTATCAGATTGGTGCATCTCTAAAGATAAGACTGATAAAATAGATTATAACATCATCCAGCATGAAAAACAAACAACAATGAAATACAAGAAAATCAAACAAACAATACTTTCCAAAAAATATATCACAAGACTGAGGGAGCAGGAAATTTACTTTTTGGGAACCAGCAGAATGGTTGGAATTAATTTTAGAAAACCTGTTGTGGTGCAAAAACTTGGCAGAAATAACTGTGTAAAATAATAAAGACTTTTAACTCAATGCCCTACCACCAACAACTGTAGGCAGACAGTAAACAGTATTATTTCTATATTCTTCATGGCCTCAAAACCAGAGAACCCTGCTCCGTTTGGATCACTGAACATGTCGTTTCTATTTTATTTATAAACTGGTCAACAGGAAGCTCAGTGAAATGCTCGGACACGCATGTTTGACCAGTGCGTGCCAAGCAGCTGGTGTAATTTGTGTTTTGTTTTTTTTATTACCAGCTCATCTTTGATGCCACACTCTTCTGGTCAAAGAGAGAACTGGTCTCAGTGGCTTCTTTTATGTCGACTTGAAAGAGAACAAGTCCTCGCGGAAGCATTATTAAATATGGATTCTGTTTGGGTCCCACGTTGGCTGCTTCCTTTCTCCCACCGACTCTCCGCCGGTGTCAGTGTCTTCATGTAGGAATCTGTGTAAGGGAATGTTTTTGTAATGTGAAGGCTCAGGAGTGGAGGGGAGCTTACCTTGGAAATACTGTCTTATTAGCCAACAAACACGTAGGTTACACACGCACAGCAATGATAACCTTGGCCACACAGAGTGATTCTTTGGAATGGGTGAGGAGTAAAATGCGAAATTCCAGTGGGTGTCTCTGTGTGTGTTTAACCTTGTGAAAACACAGAGCCGTGAGTTTGATAGAGTTATTACACATCTGTGCTTCTGCCTTTTGTGCGGCTGAATCTATCATCAGAGGGAGAGCAGCCTGAGCTCAGCTTCTGCTGGGACTTTTCATCTCCTTTGTGGCCCAGGTCAGCCAATTGAGGCACGCGCTGTTTGGTTTTCATTACCCAAACACAAACTTTAAGGATGCCTTTCTGTTTTCTTAACAGAACATTGTTTACTCTAGCAATGATTAGAGTGGTAATATTTCTGCTGTGTCTTTGAGAAATGGCATTTTTGAAGCTGAGTAGGAACGTGTTGGCTTTTGTTCCAGCAGTGTGCAGCAGGTTCATTGTGGTTATGAGCATTAAGAAAATAATTAGCAGAGCCCATGTTGTGTTTATTAAGTACAAGCTGCTCTACCCTGGTCCCTAGAGGACATATCTGTTTGTGATGCACAGGTCTTTGAAAAAGTTTTTAAGCTCTACTAATATCTTTCTGCATTGCTTCCAAGCAGCCAGACATTTTTGAAATCCTTTATTGCTCTAAAAGAATCATCATCAGAGTAATAATTCTCCTGCTTTTTAAATTATGGAACATATTCTGTCCATTTGTCAAGAGGCTCTGTCAAATGGACACAGCCTTCTGCATGTTCTCTCCTTGTAAGTTCTTTTTTTTTTTTTCCATCATCAAGAAGTCTGTGGATATGAACCCAAACGCAACAAATGGCAGATTACCACCAGTAATTATGGGGCCTCTGTGGCACTCACATATGATAAACAACAAGAAACAAAAGACAATGACAGAAAATGTGAACCTTCTCCATCAGCATGCAGTGATGTAATGGCTGCACATACCACCTTTATCTACTACTTTTTATGCCTTTTTATGTCACAACTTCCTCCACTTATGCCATATTTGCTTTATCTAAAAGCTATCTTTGAATTTGGAGGCTAACTCATAACTGCCATCTGGTGGAAATAGTGCTTAACAGTCAACTTAATGAACATATCAAAAACATAAGGGAAGAGATGCTTAACGTTGCAAACAAGTTGATCCACCCATGAACTGACCATAATTTGTTCTTTTGCCCCCAATTTTAATCTCACAGTCAAATCAAATCAAATCAAATTTTATTTGTATAGCACATTTCAGCAGCAAGGCATTTCAAAGTGCTTTACATTACAACAAACATAAAAACACAAAGTCATGTAACAGAATAAACAATCAAAACATTAATTTAGACGGCTGTCAAATTTGTAACTTGTTATCCATTTATCTAAATGTTTGACTTGGTGCAGATCCTGATCTTTGACATACTTCCAGTCGTTTAATTTTAGACTGTCTATTGGCTAATTTTTACTTATCCCTTTCCCTTTTACATCACGGAATTTAAGCGCCTGTTTTCGCCGGACTCCGTCATCCGTTTCATCACGGGTATTAGCCGGGCCCCACTGCCCACAACAGGACAAGGCCTCAACCTTGCAGCACCAGGCTCCGTATACCTTTACACGAAATTTTGTGCTAGGACTTCGCCGTCCTACACGGATTTTGTGCATTATTTTTACCTCAAACCTTTTGTCACGGAATTTAAGCGCCTGTTTTCGCCGGACTCCGCTGTCCGTTTTACCACGGGTATTAGTGGTATTAGTCAACATTCTTATTGTTTTTGGGAGTTCATTTTTCCTGAAGATGTATGTACTCCCTCCTTAAATTTCTGGATATGCTTTGAGGTTTTCCTCTAGGTGGATGTGCGCAGGAAGCATAAAGGAGACTCACCCCTATCAACTTATTCTGAGACTGTCGTCTTTTCAGTTCCTTGTATTTAGGATGTCATTTTTTGGTAATGATCCATGTCTTGACCTTCTGAAGGGGTTGAACCATCGATAGACAGGGAAATCAACTAGGAGTCTCTCCACTCTGCACCTTTCTTCCCCTCAACAACCAGAACAACACCTTCATAACGGCACAGGAAACTTCAATTCATCCGCTAAAACACAGCATCCTGCCATTACTCAGGAACTCCTCTGCTTAACCCCAATTTAGAGAGAACTGTACGCTCAGGCATATCGCTAACTCTTATTGCTTACGGCTACTTCTCACATAGCTTCAAATGGCTCCACTAAACTTTAACTTGAAGACACAAATAGAGGCACATCATCTCTAAATCCTGGTCAAGTCCTACCATATAGATAGTCCTAGCAAGATAGCGAGTTAGACAGTTAGCCAAATAGCTGGCTGGATAGATAGTATGGTGGCAAGCTACATAGTAAGCTGGCTAGCTACATAGAGCAGAGTTAAGCAATCAACATCAACAAGCAAAGCTTAGAAGGATCTTCAGAAAGCTTAGAGAGCAACTGATTAAGATGATGTAAAGAGACTGCATTAAATTAAAGAAAATATAAATAAAAGAGAAATGAAGCAATATTTTTGCAGAGTGTTTCAAATAAAGCAAATGCTATTTGTTTTAATTTTCCACTTATCACAAAAAAAAAAAAAAATTCCTATAAAAGGAAATAATTTTTTCAGACCCTTCTGTTAGGGTTCTTTACATACAGTTAAGTGACATATTTAATTATGTTATGCACAATCTCTTCCAAAGTATGTCGTATTTCCTTAAAGGGGGGAAATGGAATGCTGGGTATCACTGCTTGAGCTGCTGTGACAACTGTCCAATTATGTCTATCCCACTCTGCCTACTGTTTGCAGTAGAACTAATCAATAAAGGATGTGGATGAGTGCACATACATTTTAGTGGGACCAAATGGACGAAACCTTCATCATTCATTGGGAGTGGTGGCGAATCTAATATTGGTGTGGAACAAGTCATCTTCACGTGGGGAAGCACTGATTACTGCTTGTAGCCTCAAGTTTGATTTGGTGGGAGGTGTTCTCTCCTGATGCTGCTAATGGAATGGGTGACAGGTGGGCACGGGAATGAAAAGGCGATCCTCCGTTTCATGAATAAATGTAAACACAGCACAGTGCAATTATTGCAGCTGGTCATCTCTTTTGGGTTAGAGTGAAGGAGGGGGGAACTAAACCTGGGGCTACATCTCCACACGTCCAATCTGATGAAAATGTGCAGGTTACTGGGGCGTTTAATTGTATGTATGGTAAAGCTAATACTAAGGACTGTCGTGGTTTGTTGCGGATGAAAGCCTAACCCCACAACTGGAAAATTTGATTCAGTTTAAACATAGCTTTTCATTTATCGATCCGCTGTGGAAGGTGTGATTATCACAGGAACGCAACCTGAGCAGATGGATTCATTTGAACATGTCTTGAGAACACATGGGTCTTGTTGCTCTGCAAGGCAACCTATTAAATAGGTTGCCTTGCAACCTATTTGCAATGTAAAAATTTTGATTTTTACAAAATCAAAATTTGAGAAGGCATTGATTTCATTAACATTCTAGGTTTTAAGTTTGTTGAATCAAGTTTGTTTCCAGTAGTTATTTGTTTTTTATATGTTCAGCAGATTATTTAGCTTAAATTAAAGATGTACTGCAGAAGATAGGGCAACATTTAAGGTAAAACTATTCAATCAAACTTTATTTTTGATATTTGCATTGACAGAAAACTGGTGGATACTTGTAATCTTTGTAAAATGCTGGTCAGGATTTGGCATCCAAATTTCAACTACATAGTAGCCATCATAGTAACAATAATGTTACATAAATTTACTAAGCTTTATATCTGTTCAACAGGTTGAGTTACAGATTTTAACAAACATAGGAGGTCAATTCCAACCCCAAAAATTGGTTAACTTGACAGCTGTTGGTATTCTGGTGTTCAGAATACCAATGGTGGATAGGATGCAAAAATTAATATTCGTTGCATTTGAATTTCATCAGATATTTTATTGAGCTGTTTTTCTACCAGAACAAACATACCTTGGTAGGAGTTCTCCAGTGAGCCTAATTAGCCAATTATATGTGGGCTTTGATCAGCATGCAGGCTATGTCAAATTACACACTGCATAGTTAAAACAATTTAATTTTTTGATAACACATTCTACAAATTCCATCCATCCTTAACTATTGATATTCATATGCATATATTCTTGCATCTCATCGCACGGCAACAAAGAAAAGCTAAAAGCAATGTTTTTGGACTGTGGGAGAAAGACAGAGTACCCAAAAAGAACCCATGGACGGGAAACATAGAAACTCCATACAGAAAGACCAGCCTCACAAAATGTAAAATAGACTTATTTCTAAAAATGTATTTCTGAAACATTGGCTTCCTATATTGAATTTATGATCATGCAATTAGTCAAAGTGTGAATGTTGAACTTAGCTAACATTAGCTTGTGCAAGCAACTTAACAGGCAAAAGTCTAGTGTCATCGATATATTGTTTAATATGAACCAAAGTCATTAACACAACACACTAAAATTGAAGTAATTCTGCTGCACTTTTTCAGCATCTAAAGATTATATTTTTCTGATGTTTAGTTAAAATTGTTGATCTTTGAAGAATGATGAGACTAATTCTCTTGTCCAAAAAACTGGGTCATTATTTTTGATCTGATGTTTAGCTTCTGATGTTTTAAATAATAAATAACCCAATGTTTTCTGTCTGCTGGTTGCAGTTAGATGAAGTATTGACCTATGTATAATTACAACTAATATACCTATTGTAAATTAATATTTGTCAATTATTTTTAGTTCAAATAAGCCAATTCAACATATATTGTTTATAAGAAAGTCCTTGGGGGCCACCTGCTGGCTTTGGGGTCTTAAGTCACAGCTTAGTTCTCTTATGCCTTGGGCTGATTCTGTATCTTAAAATATAATGAAATCACATAGGCCAGATTCAGTCGTGATCCAATTTGAAATAATTCTCATGAAATCCTTCATGTGTTTATGCATACATGTTTTATATTAAGACTCATCCACAATGGTAGGCACAGGTCAAAGCACACCACACCTATATCTTTTCTATTACCAAAGTTAATTAATAATTCATGGGTCACAATTGGAGGCAGCGGGAGTCAGGGGGAGGAGCAGTGACACCCTAAAATCCTCTCAGCAAAGCAGACCCAGCCTCAGAAACAGCAAGAAGAAATGAGAGCCTAAAATTATCTAGCACAGAAAAAAAAAAAAAAAAAAACACGGCAAGTTAAAGCGTATTCACCCTCATCACCATTGACACCACAGTGTCTCTTCAGGCTTTTTTTTCACTCAGGCAATAACCTTTTCTATCCTCTCTTTCCTTGCACTAGTCTCTGAGTACCATCCACGCCATCACTTAGGGCATTAATCAAAAAGCAAATGCCTAATGGCTCCTGACAGGCAGCACCCATAATGGGCTGCAGTCCAGGCCTGAATTCTCCTTGAGCATCTGGTAACACTGACAGCCGTGCAGCTGCCGACCGGCCAGGAGGAGATTGTTAATAGCAGTGTGTACGGTCTTACTCACCATAAAACACTTAGGGCCCCGAGATGTTACCGCATCACGCATGAAGAAAGCTTTTTGATAGTATGCTAATCTCAGCCATTAGAGGGGGATGATTTACAATCACTTAAACAGCACATGAGGAGGCTGTGGAGACACTGGCTGGCTGGGATAATAAAGATGCTGCAGCTTGTTGATCATTAGAGAACTCGCTCTCTCTTCCTCTGTGTGTGAGCATGCTCTCTGGATGCAATGGCATTTGGTTTAATCACTAGATGATTTTAGCATAAAACACAAAACGAGAAAGCCGTGCAAGGGTTTGTTGTGGTGCAGAATTTTGTGGGGGGGTTTTTTGTTTGTTTTTTTTAATGCATCCCGTCTAGTAGTGTAGCAGTCAGAAATGTCGTCTGAATGCCAATTAGAAGGCTTTACTTTCACTAGTGGATCATTAAAGCTTTCCATATGATGCTATATATATATATGTGAAACATAGTGAGCAACTTAAGAGAGCGAAAGGTGAAAGTTCACTCACCTTACATAGTAGAACTTTGAAGTTTCACGTGCAGGAATTACGCTGGTTGCCCAGCTGAGGACAGGCAATTGTTGCCTCATCGCTCAAGTTCCATTGAAATGAATGAAGAGATACATTTCTAAATTACTGTTTAACACTAAATGATTTCCTTTATACATTCCTAAATATAAAGCCAATGAACAGCTGCATAGTCACGAGAAAATCATCATTGATGCTAACTGGGGGGGAAAAAAGGCTAAAAATCATAAGGATTTGAGTCTGCAGTGATCTAATTAGTCCAGATTTATCCTCTTTCAGACTGATGGTCCATCAGGGTGACAAGAGAAGACGATGAAGTGATGCACTTATCATGTCGAGTGTCTACTGAGTCTGTGAGTGTCACTCTGACCTGGGGTTGCTGCAGTTGGTCAGGTCAAAGTTCAGCAACATTATGAGATTATGCGGACTTTTTGAATATTCTGAATGACCAATATATTCCACCAATAAATTGTTTCTTCCCTGATCACATAGGGATATTCCTAGATGACATGCTATGACCAAAATTAAAGGTGGTCCAGTAAAATATATAAGTGTGTGACCTTTTTTTTTTGAAGCAAGTCTTGTTTTAGGCAGGAAGTGTCTATTTGATCTATGAATTAAATATTTTCTGATTGATCATTCTTACATTAAAGTGTTATCAGAATAAGAGTTGTGACAATTTTTTAGAATGTTTTCAAATTTGCTTTTCTATTAACAATAGTTGGTGTCAAAGACATAGCAAATATGAAGAGCCCAACGTCTTTCCAGATAAGAGTGCGGTGGTTTGTTTAAACAAACAAATGATTTAACAGTCTCATAGTCCATGTTAACATGGGAGATCCATGCAATTCAGCAATCTGCTGCAGGCACGTCACACCTGCATTTCTGATTGCTTCTTCAACATGTAAAGCCAAGAAATTTCATGAATATTTCATAGGAAGCAGTATTTCATTGCACACAGATTCAATGGGCAAGGAGATAAACAGCTGAGTATTAATAATGCAGTGCAGTGACACTGACCTTATTTTGTGCCTTTCAACCTGTGCTGATATTTTGATGCGCCATGCCCCGCTACTCTCTGGCACACAGGAGGGTTTTTGCGCTCTTTCTTCAAAGCCTCGAAATAACAAAAAACTTCCTGTTTGACAGAGGTTACATCACTGCCTCAACCACCAAGACATTAATGAAAATGCGGGGGCTATGTGTTTTTTTTTTTTTTTTTCTTTTTCTACCGATTCACAGTGGAAAATACACATCTTCATTTTCACAGAAACAATGTGAATGCAAAGTGTCGGTTTGACAACTGGTGCTGACAGCTGAGCAGATGCCTGGAAGGTGAACTGTGAGAGGCTTTGAAACGGGACTGAAAAAAGGCAAAGCTGCAACCTCTTCTTCTCTGCAGTCAGACAAAAACGATAAGCAGTCAGGAGTGAAAACATTAGTCCAAGTCAGGGCACCTGTTTGAATAAAAAATATTAAACTGAAATAGTCATAGAAAAACTTTCCTGTTTTTCATGCTGGTTTGTAGATGATGCAATTAATATTTTCCAGTTTACTTAATAATTATGTACGCGTTTGTCTCAATGTACACAAGATATCATATTCTACAGAAAATAATAATATATCTAACAGCCTGGACACATTTGGTTAGATATCTCACATTGACAATGTATGAAGAATACAAAATAGTGAGATATTCCAAAATTATTTTACATATTGCAATAACTTATTAAATTTCAGGGGATATGTTTACATTTTTGACAAATATTACCATAAATAATCGAATTTCACAATGCAATGAATGGCAAATTAATTGTCTGGTCCCCAGATAGTCAGGAACAAAGTTGGCATAAGAAAAGCATCTTTTAAATTATATTGATGGCTATTTTCTCTCTATTTATTAAATTTATTTCTTTAATGTTTTCTGAAGGCCTTGTGTCTGTTTACATTGACTGGTCTCCATTTGACATTTATAAGATATGAGATTAACCTCCTGATAGGTGAAATGGAGATAAGTTAAATGACCCGATAATTTATTTGATTACAAACAGGAAAATGGAGTTGCTGCCAAAAAAAAAAAAGGTATTAAATCAAACAACAATGACTAAAGCAACCAATTGAAAGAAAAATGATCAAAAACGAGTGTAGTCTACATAGTTTTAGGTTTAAAGTAGTTTCTAATTTCACCAGCGTAGCCGTCTGTAAGCTATATTTGTGTTTTGGAAAAGTCCAGGTCCCATCTCAAATTCTGGGTAATCTGTGGAGGGAGCTAAAGATTAGTGTGATGGTCAAGAGGACTTCCAGCCTCAAAGACATAGGGCTCATTGCAAAATAAATCTCAAATTACAAATTGGTCAGCAATTATAACTAGCATCTGATTACTATAACATCAGTATCTGGAAGGAGTATCTCAGAAATAACTATGAAAATAACCATATTATTAAGTGTTATTATCTGGATAATAACAAATTGGACTTAAAAATAAGAAACAAACCTTTTTGGTCGATTGAAAATGAAATAAAATCTGAATCCACCAGGACTGTGAATAATTTAGGGCTAAATTGTATGCTTTAAAACTACGGAGAAAGAAAGTACACCAACAAAGTTTCTGAGATCTTAGGGGTACAATTAGTTTTGTTTTCTTTTTTGCAAACTTTTCCATATTGTCTTCATCTTATTTCAACAAATAATGACTGTGACATCTTTTTGGGTTTGTTTTTAGTCTCAAGGTTAGATTTAAATAATTTTAGAATCAGGTGAAGAACAGATTAATTATTTATTAAATCCTCAGGATGGACAGAGGCTGTTTGTGTTGAATTATTAGAGATTTTGCACCAGTTTGTGACTCATCCTAAAGAAGAGGCTGCCTCAGAGACAACATCTCTGTGTTTGTGTTTTTCCTGCCACGTTTAGCCCCTGGTTCACAAATTTACAAAGGTGACAAACAATGACGAAGTCTCACCTGCCAGGAGCTTTTACTCTGAGTCTTATAACAACCAATAATAACTGTAAATAATAAATGGACCGTTTCTTTCCATGAGGGGGGCCTTGGCTGCTCTGCTAAACTATTTAAGGTGCCTTGTTGATGGGAGTTATTTTTTGCTGAGGGGTTGTGGAAATTCTCTGGCTTCCCAGTAGAGTTTTGGCCTGACAATAAACAACAGTTTAATACTTTATCTAATCCCTGCCAGGAGGTAAGTCCAACTGCAAGCTCTTGCAGATGTTCACATCCAATAATCTATCCATAATTGATGAAACAGGGAGGTCAGATGTAATGGCTGCTGCCATTCCAGCAGCAAATAAATGGTTATTGACAAAACAAGCCAGTGTGGCACTGAGTGGGCTGTGAGATGACAGGCACGGAGAGGCGTGGAGACGGTGCAGAAAGCAGGGCGCCCAGGGTAAATGTTGAAATCTGTGGCTTCTGGGTATGTGAGGGGAGGACGGAGAGCGAGGATGATCCTCCAGTGTAAAGTGGGGGACACACCCATGAGGGGTTGTCAGAAGAGCGTAAACAGGAGGGGAAGATGAGAGTGGAAAAAAAGGAGGGGTGGGACGCTGAAGGTGTGTGTGGAGGGGCAAGGGGCACGGCATGGTGAGAGCAACTGCATGCAGTGTGCTGAGTGCAGTGGGCCAGCTGTCCGCTTCCCTTTCATCTCTGGGCTTTATGTCAGATACAATCTACCTGGCTGTCAAACCTCAGCAACCATCTCAGAGCACAGCCCACCTCCTCCACCACTCGCTGCACCCACACCCCTACCTCATGGCTTTCCCTCTCTTTCTATCACTCTTCAGTTCTCGCTTTATCTCTCTAGTGGCTACACAGAGGCATCCAGCTCCATGTCCTCTGACTCTTTGGGCTAAATCACAGAACAGTCTGCACCTTGCTTCAATCTCTGCTCTAAAAATCCGTAAGGGAACACATTTTTCATTTAGAAACTGGAGATTTTGCAAATAGTGGCCAGCAATTCAACAACATTTTTGAAGATTTGTGTGGTAAGTGCATTAGCGGTGCTAATTTTTATACCATAATTCAATAAAATCATGTCAAATAATGTTAAAACACATAAGAATTATAGATTCTTTAATCAAAGATTGGAACATATTTCAAACAATTAGAACAGATTAAAAAGGGAGAAGCAGATAAAATGTAGATAAGCATGTTATATAATGAATGGACATTTTGTGGAAATAAAGAATAAAGTCTAATAGTTCAGGGGATTATTTTTTTAAACTTCTTAAAGCTGAAGGAGGGAGTTCTGAGAAAACAGTGGACTTAGTCTGAAAATATGGATAAGCGCACTTGGCACAGCAGCTCTCACTACACAACTCTTCTCCCACAGCGGAGCCCTTAAAGTTAGGTCTTTTCTCTGCCATTAACACAGCGACAGGTCACTGGCAATGTGGAACCTGGACCACGAAACTCACTGAGTCAGTAAACCAATCAATTAATCAATCAAGTTTATTTATGGATCAGCAAAAAGGCAGCTCAAAGTGCTTTACACCATAAAAATACAAAAATACTAAATCATAGAACAAAGATGTGAGCAGAGCATACATGAGCTTGTTTGACAGCGCTAAAACAGTCCTCCTGGCTCTGATTGGTTGTTTCTGAACGGGAGCAGTGTATTTCTGCCAATGGCAGTAGTACCACTGGGAGGAGCCAGAGGAGCTTGATTTTTTTTTTTCACAGATTATCTGTAAGTGATAATGAGTTTTAACAAAAATGTGCAAAATACATTTTATAAAAATGACCTAATGCAGCTTTACGACTTGGCAACCAATTTAGTGAAGAAATTAATCATTTTGCATTCGGAATGTCATGATTTATTTTAAAATCTACATTTTCTTAGGCCTTTGAGCTAGAATGACTTTTATGTGTTATCAAATTTTAATTTGCATTGGGTAAAAATTGATTTATATGCCATATTTTTAAATTGTCATATTGTCACATGACAACTTTAAAAAATCCAGGCAGGAAAAAAATCTGTATGTTCCAGCTTAAAAACTACAAAAATATTATTTACAGTTACAGCAAGTCTGACTGCTCATGCAAAAATTTCAGAGGCTTTTTATGAATAATTGTCTAACATATATTTATGAATTGTAAAAGTTACATGTAATTGTATCAGAATGAGATTCAGATGCACAAAAACAAGGTGTAACAATCCAAAATAAATTTTGATTTACTGTCATGTTATTTTAGTATAATTTTCTGATTATTTTTATATAAACTTAGCATAAATGATACAAATGCACAGATACTGAGCAAAATACTCAAAAATCCCTGCATTTCTATTGAAGCTTTTGAATAGATTTGCATTGGGTCAAATCTACTTGACCCAATGCTTACCTGTCTTACAAAGACAGGTAACAACTGATGTGGTGCAGATAAAAATACCATCTCCATGTCATACTGTTAGCTCTGTTGAGTGAGTAAAGTCTTTCTAGCAAAACAGCTTTTATTTAAACCTCATTAACTCTTCCCCAGTTAAGAGGCTCTAAGATGTAAAAGAGCACACAAAAAGTGGAACCGCTTAGAAGAAATTACAGAGAAAGCAAAGGACAACAAGCTTTTCAGCGCTGCAGAAACACGGCTGTTTTTAACTCCGACAGAGGGGTAGTGACTTCCGTGCAGACCTCCCTTCCCTATCGCTTAATTACTGCATGCAGTCATGAATATTTCAGGCATATGCTTTCCCACTTTGTCATTGGAGTTCAGAACTAAGAGAAACAAGTTCATATGCATATTAATGGGGGAGGATAGGGGCTGTGGGCGGAGGGGGACAGGAGGACTAAGGGTTGCCAGTGTGCTTGTGACAGCAGGAGGAAATGGCACTCATTCCCCAGCAGCTGCTCTTTTTAGATCCCCCTCAGAGGGAACTGCCCGAGGAGGGCTTCTGCCACAAAGGGGATAAAGGAGATGAGGGCTCTTGATGGAAAACAGGCAAACAACCACTGGGACCCCTTTCCTACCCCTTTTCTCCCCCCAACTCTAATGTGAGCTCACATTCACACACACAAACCCTTGGCCCACACTTAGCCAATCCCCAGGAGTTGTCAGGGCCTCTTTAGCATTTTTCCATGGTGGCTGCTAAACTGTGCATTAGTAGGTGGCTAACGGGACCGCTGTAATGACAGCCTGAGAATGAGCAGACTTTTTTTCCAAGCTATGCATCATGACAAATGGCACGCAGTTTTGAGTTAGGGGAATGAGCTCGGGCCCTCAAAGCATCTGAGGCCCCTCTCAGATAAAGATGGGCATACTATTAACGAGACAATATAAATGTAAATCCTGTGTAATAATTCTTAAAAATGGTTGACACAAACCCTCCCTGCATCACGTGCGTCACTGCTCTTACACCATCCAGGGGCAGCGTTAAATATTGTTTAATTGAATTTATGGACCCTTAAAATAACACTCAGCACCCAGAAGAGCATAATGACATGCTTTATTTAACATATCTAAACAAAGTTGATTACAGCATTGTGCAAGTTTAATGGAGCACAAAATGTTCCCTTTCCATTTGACAAAGGGGGCTTTTAGCTCTCATCCTTTGCACATAAAACTCTTATTTATTTATTTGCTTACGGCAATGAGAATACAACAGAAAAGCTCATTTAATACTGGTAAATGTATACCTTCTTAAATTAGAATTTCTGAACAAAAAAGCTAATATTTGGCTCCACTTAGGACAGCCTATGATTAATTTGAACTCTGTCTAGTCTGCATGGAGACGTCATGAGCTTTCAATAGGAGGTTCAAAGGGAGCGCTAATTAGCTTGACCTTTCCTGTCATAATTTGCATGCCCACTCAACCTCTTATAATTTACCAGGAAGAACAAAAGCGGAGACAATGAAGGTGTGTTTCTGGTTGGAGAGCTTCTAATTGATGTCTTTAAAACATATATGATTGAGTTGGAGTCACTCACACCATATTGCTACAGATCTTGGCAACATTGTAGATGTTGCTAATATCTGCAGGTAGGTGCCTTTGGAAAGCTAAATTAATGCAATACTTAAAATATTCCTGCAACTTTAAAGGATAGATGTGGACAAAAAAAATCAGCCACCAGTTTCAGACTCTGGAGATTTATCCACTACAATCATAATAAATGATTATATGGACAAACACAATTACTATCTAATCATTTAGTCAGGATTAAAATGGGAATTGTGTAATGTAACAACTGCAAAGCCTACAGTTTAATGCAGTGATAGGATCATTAACCCTCTTTAAGGGATCTGAAGAGAACCAGCAACAGCCTATGGACAGGATTAGAGCTCAAGCCTCACGCTCATATCTGCAAACACATCAGAACGACTGCCACTGCTACAATAAACCCTTGTGATCCGTTTCAGATCTTGTTCTACTTAGCCATCAGTCATCATCACAGCCCTTATAATTCCCTTTCTTAGCGCCAGGATTTTGTCGTCTTTCTTTCTTTTTTTTTTTACTCTCAGATTGAAGGCACAAAGAGAGTTGGACGGAGACGGGTGGCTTTTGTTTTGGTAGCTTGGTGTCTTCCCCCACTCTTTTTCCTCTTCTCTTCCCTCTGCAAGGCTCTGGTGTGATTATTACTTTCAGTGGAGGATTTAACCATGGGCCAGTTGGGCCATCGCCTCGGGGAGGCCCCCATTTCAATGCGTGTGTGCTACTTTTTCCCCCAGTTTATTGCCTTGCCTTTTATTCTGCCAGGCAGTCCCACTAACATCAGGGGGCTCTTAGAATAACTTGCCTGAGGCTATCAGATCCCTTAACCTTAAATCCGCCACTGTATACTGGTATAGATTCCAGATCTGAAAATGAGGCACTGCTGATAGATAAAGACGAGTCAGATATTATTTAGGATGAAATTATTAATTTATTATCTACATTTTTATTTAATAATATATTGAACGCTACAAATTGTGGTTTGTTCTAGATTGGTTTTGCCAGGCATGGCCATTAGATGTAAGTGCATCATCACATTTTCAGTAACTTCAGTAATTTCAGCATTTAGAATACTATTTTTCCCCACAGCAGCTCAATAAATACTTCTTTCTAATCATCTTTTAGAGACCCAGGGGGGAAAAAAAATAATCTGTCTGCTTACAAACTTTCCACAGTGCAAGAAGCAATACACGATTTTATGCACAATTTTCCAATTTTCCGCCACATATTCCTCACAAATATGTGAGTGTACAGAATAAAGAAATGTGTAGTGACTAAATCAGTTGTAGACTCAAAGTTAAGTCATGATTAGCTATAACTAAGACTAAAGCGGAGTTTATTTTGCATTGACGTTCCTCTGTTTCTCTTTACTGTGTAAGTCAATGTGACAAGGCAAGCTCAGATCAATCTTTTATAGAAGATCCCAATCAGTAATCAGAGTAGAAATTAGGAGCTGCATCTCTTCATCATTTTCCCATTACCATTTTTTGCCAGAAAAGTTGGAAAACATTTGATTATATCATGTTCAACATGTTACACTATAGATGATGAAAAAAGGGTCTTCAGGAGCATCTTCTGCACTCCAGTCCAGTTTATTTGTAATGTTAATACCCAGGCACAATAAAGGAGGTTCTAATGTCTTTCCCATTTTGAAGCTGAGCTAGGGGAAACAGAAAATCAATATTACTATTTGATAATTCCCCTGTTGCTCTGGTTAGCCTAAAAAGTATATTTTTTAAGTTTAAAGTACTTGTACTAAAGCAACACCCCAAAAATACATCTAATTGTTGTTTTTTTTCCACTATGAAAAATGTATTGGATCTTTTCAGGTTAGTTGATTGGAACAATTTGCAAAAAGCACTGAAGCTCAGTATATTAATATCAACCTTTATCGGCTCAGTAAAAACAATAGTTTACCTGCTTTTGAAAATTAACTTATCACACTTACTATAGTATGTTTAGTCACTATGAATATGGTTGCATTTTTGTTTTATTTTTTCTCTGTTTTATGATATTTTTCTGTTTTCTGCAATAGGATATATACTCAACAGGTCGTTGTTTAAAACTGAGAATTTGTTCTGAATCAACTTGCCTCTTTGAATAAAGGGAAAATAAATAGCTTCAGTTTGTTTAGACATCCGTAATGTAATGTGGTGGCCAATCAAGGGTGGTGGATTTTAAAGAACAGGTTCATAATCTGAAATGTATAAGAAAATGCAATCACTAATCTGTCAAAGAAAATCAAGACAGAAGACATCACAACTTTCTACAGGTGTAGGATGATCAGGTCCTAACTGTGAATCAGTCAAATTAATTCAGAGACACAAATTTGTTCAATCACATGCAATCATGCATTCAGTTTATGACTGCATGTCAGAGCTTATGTGGTGTGTATATGTAGTGCAGAGGCTCATCTCTCAGTGGTGAGCGGTGCTGATCAGCAAATCTCTGAACTCAGCAGGACACTGTAGCACCAGGTCCACCGCTGGATCAGCTTCAGTCATTTGCTGAGCTCCCAGGTCTCCTTGCTAAAAGAAGTTTCGCATGTGTGAAACTGATGGTTCCCCCCTCCAGGTGGAGGTGTATCAGGAGTCAGAGCTCTAATAAGAAGTAATTGTACTCTCACTTCACCCTGGCACCCTACAAGGGATGCAGGTCAACAGAACAGTTGGAACCTGGAGTCTGTCGAAAACAAACACGATAGCTTGAGGTTATTTTGTAAATTGCCTTCAGTGCGAGATGAACAGACTGCAAGTTTCTTTCAAAGCAGGGGGAGGGTGTAGTTCACAGCAAAAGCCAAGACTTTAAATCTCTGATTGTGGTGGGGTTGAGAAGTTTTGCATAAAGAAGAATGTGCAGTTAGATTCTAATGACAAAAAAAAAGCTTTAAAAAAAGAGAGCAAACATTGAATCATTGTCTAGATAACGGGTTAAATTCATCAATATTGAAGCCTCAGCTTTATTGAGGTAGTTTTAAGTCACAACAAATCTGCTTTCTGCATCTGAAGTTGGGTTTTTATATGCAGTTTATGCACGCAAAAAGGGGCCTCCGCCACATTGAGCTTTTGCCTCAGTCCTTATTGAAAGCTTTCTTAAAAACGACGGATAAAAGCCAAGGGCGTCTTTAAGAATTGACACACTCTTTAAAACATACATCTCATGAAAAAGACTTTAAAAGGGCCAGTTGCAAATTTAATATTACTTGGGGGATGCAGCAGTGCAATACCATCAGTGTGTGCAGGCTGCGGCTGTTCACAAAGCAACCGCCTCGGTCTGAGAGAATACTATGCTCACATCACATCTGAAAAAGCCAAACACACTGGCAGACAGAAGCGAGGCAGGCAAGGCAAGGCTGATGAAGAGTGAGGAGACAAGGCAGGCTAAATTGAGCTGGAGAGATATCCCCGTATTTCACCTTTTTGCATCATTTGCTTTTGTACAATATGTCCATTCTAACAAAAGCCTTTTTATGGCATGAGAGTGAGAGTTTGATGAGTTCATCTAAGTAAATAACCACAAAAAGACAAGAATGAGAAAAAAAAGTTTCATCATATTCCTTCAACACCCACCACAAGTCAAAAAAAAAAACAAAGACAGAGAGAAACCTGGACAAAGAATTCTCAGTGTTCAGAACAAAACAAGTTAAAGGCTTCTAAAACATGAGAAACTTCAGTGTAATTCTCTGCTCTCCTATTCTGATGCACTTTTTCTTTTACCTCTTAATTATTTAATGAGAAGGGCCTAAACTAAAGTCAAACAACTTTCCTGCGTAACTCAGGCCATCGACATTATGGTTGTGATTTAATTCATCTAAATAAACACGAACTAAACACTCATTACTTCGTGAAAAAAATCGGGATTGTCCAACAGCATCATTCTCACCATGTGGTTCTCAGTGGTTTTTGAATGGGAAAAAGCCCAAAAGTAGTGGATTTTGCCAGTTAGCAAAGGAAGAAAGAAAGACTTGTTCTTGGGGAAATTCTGCATCCCCTCACATTTTAAAAAACTTAGACTTGAGCTCCTTGAAAAGTTTACACATATACTCGAGGCATTCTGCAGGCATTCTAGAGAGCTATGGGTATGGCAACAAACAAAATAAAAACAACTGCTGAACTGCTGGGAGTATGGCATTTGAAACTATTGTTAATGCTGTAGAAACACAGTGACGTGAAACAGTCCAGAAAACACAAATATTTTACAAATTACTGCCACTTGTTTAACTGCTGCAATTTTTCTGTGGCAAACCTACAAACTTTAAGTACAAACTTTAACCTACAAACTTTAAGGCAAACCTACAAGATTTAAGTACTTGCTTGAAGTTTTCATTTATTTATATCCAGATTAGTTTTTCCCTGCAGGCAAAAGCTAATGGCTACTTTGAGAGGAACCAAGATCAAAATGGATTCTTCACAAATAGAAAAAAAAAATAAATAAAAATCTCAAGTCTCAAAAGAACGCCATAGCTATTCCTACAAAATGTGTTTTATGAACTTTAAACTATCCTGTCTTAAGTGCCATGTTTATGTTGGATGGTTAAGGTAAATTAGAATGAAAGTGGTGATAAGGAGGATGTTACTTTTGCTGTGAGTTCATTTTTTACATTTTGTCCTTATGCTTAATCTTGTGTGGATCAAAATTCAATACCTTATGCAAAATATATAAATACCCACAAGTGTATATAGTCCATATTATGAGAATTTATTTTCAAGCAAGTCTGGTTAGACAACATAAAGGCAAGGTAATAACAGAGAATAATGTAAATTGGAGAGTAGTAGACAAAAGAAGTGACAAAAAGTGGTCAGTTTGTCCACTGACTAAACCAATAGCAGCTTAACTACAGAAATTGGTTAAGCTGCATTAAGCATTAGAGCTTAATGCCAGTCTAAGTTATGCCAGTCTAACTAAATTTTATTAAAAGGAAAAGTTTTAAACCCAGGCTTAAAATCTTGTGACCTCTTATCACTTCAAGTCCAAATAAGCTGCTGTTGGCCACGCCCCCTAACCCAACATTTACACTTGCATTGTAAAGTAGCTTCAAACAGATGCACAATTATGCAAATGTACATATTTGAAAAGCAGAAGTGGAGGGTCCTGCACAACTAACAAAAATGCAGCAAGTGGTTTCTGGAAGGTAAGTCAACAACAAAACACTTGTCCTTTCCAGCAGCCATTGTGCAGCGCATTCAGGTGTAAAACCAGCTGACCAAACATGCTGGAGCTCTGATTGTGTTGGTGGGTGACGGGCTGGGCTTAGCTGGGGTTACTAGGAAACGGTGCCTCAGCAATCAGGAGGTTTTTGAAACTGTTCATTTTTCAGTCGCCATAAAACATGAACTTAATACCAAAAAGAGCTGGGTGGGATTTCTTAAGCATTTGGGCTGTTTTAGGTCCAGTTGGGACTCAAATGGAAGTATAAAAAAGTACAAAATGTGAGTTCTGCATAATATGTCCCCTTTAAGCATATCTCTGCAATTTTGAGTTCAGTCACAACTGGCAGAACAAACTGTTTCAAAGGTACAGATCTGTGTCAGGTACAGATAAATTAAAGTACAACTACAAATGGACAAGAACTTCAGCAGCTGCTTCGCTACTGAAGACAAAGTCCATGGCTTCAGGATGGGCCTCAGGCATATCCCAGAAGGAAAAGTTTTGGAGCAGACACAATTAGACAACTTATTTTAGCTGCCGAAAAAAAAATTGTCAGCTCAGAGAGGCATTGTACCTGAAAAGTCGAGTGGAGAAGAACTTTGTCTCATTAAAACCTTCGGCTATCATTAAGGTCTTTGCTTGAAAACTCTTTATGTCGGACAGTTCTTCTCATATCTCCACTGTGGGGCTGCTTTCTGATGAAAGTTAACATAAACATGAATAAATAAATTTCCCATCTCATCCCGCTGCTGAAAGAATTCCCCAACACTTCCACCTTCCAGCCATGTTTTATTCAAACAAAGGACATCATAAATGAATGATAAATAAAGAGCTACTCCATGTGAATTGTTTTAAAATGTTAAGCCATAACTACAACCTAATAATGAAGCTGATCCGCAGAGACCAAGGTCAAAAGTAAAAATCATTTTGGTAATCCGATGTACAACTGTTCCCTCACACAGTGGCATAATTAACTTGAATATATTAATTCTTTAGTACACTGCTTATTGAATTATACATTCTCAATTTGCCTTCCTCAATAAAGAATAGTGTGCAATGCTGGTGGAAGAAGAGTTGTTGTTAAGACCTGCTGGCATTTCTGGAGACCCTGAGCATGAATTATTATCTCCCGCTCACTGAAGGACATCCACTCAGGTTCAGGAAAACCATGAACTCCATCTGAACAGGCCGATTTGTCGGAGTGAGCTGTAATGGATTTCCTTGTATTTGTAATTTGATTTCAACTTTTATAGGAAAAACTGTCAAATCTGAGTGGATGATGAACAGATCCCTGATTCTATTTCAAGGATTTTAAATTACTGATCAAAGCTACTGAATATTTTTCAAACGTTCCCTTGAAAAACATCTTCAAACTCAGCTGTCAGTATCAGTCCATCACAGTTTAACTTTTGGAAATTAATCCAAACATAGGTAAAGCAGTTATTCTTTAAAAGTTATTTTTGATCTGGCAAAAATGTAATTCTCCACAGCAGAAAAACGCCAGAAGGTGAAATGAAAGACACCTACAACTGAGTTTATTCGACACATCAGACTGTTTCACATAGTTATGAACCAAGTGGCATCAACATACTTAATGCATGTAGTCGTGAATTTCCAAAGGACCAACCAGAGAAAACATTGTGTCCCAGCCTTTAGATGGCAACCGCTGCAAATTCAATTTAAACCACCTTAGACTGACAAAGAAAAATAGAATGGAGCAATATTTGATTTTGAAATCAAATGTTAAATTTGTTTTTTTGGTTCTTGTTTTGTAGATTATTTTATTTATATTTGACATCTAATTGGAGAAAAAAATAGAGAAACTGAAAAAAAAAATCAATATGGGAATTTCTAAGACAGTAGTTTAAGGATTTAACCAGTTAATCATTTGCTAAAGATTAAAAGATTTTAATTATTATATTTTTTAAATAATATATTTTGTATTTTCTAACTAATTTAAACATTTTGAATTTAAAGTTTATCTTTTTGTTGTTTTCCTCTTCTGATGGACCTATGTTGTATTTCCGAAGTCTCAGGTATCATTTCTTCTGTTTCCCAAAGTCATCTGTGACTCTCTGTGAGGTCATCGTAAGCGTCTGTTGACGTGTGAGTTTATCTGTGGATGCTTTGTTTTTAAGTATGGGAAATAAACTGGTCAGTTCACCTTGTTTGTTTTTAACTGTTGTTTTTTTCTTGATTTCTGTAAACCACTTTGTGTCATAATTCTTGAATGAAAATGTCCTCAGACTAATTCAATCCTTCCATTTTCTAACACTCTTGTCCCTTGTGGGGCCTGGAGGGATTCCTATCTCAATGCGCTCCGTCTATAAGGGCTCTAAAATTATTCTAAAACAAGTTTCAAAAAAGATTTTCAAAACAAACAGAAAGTTGAACAGGAGCAGTTAGTCTAAACAAAACCTAGGACCATGCCTGTCCTGATTCTTTCCCTTCTGAGCCAAATGGCAAACAAAGAGTGGTGAGGAGTTTTGTGCTCAGGAGTGGCATTAGCTTTTTTGAAAACTTGGAGAACTTAAAGTCACTTCTGACACATTGCACGTGAGCTAAGCCATCCTGACATCACTCTGCATTGTGGCGTGAATGAAGGATATGAAAAGTAATTTTTAGGCAGAAAGATTTTAAGTCCTTTGAACATAAAAGTTTCATTTTGATGCCCTCTTCACCTCATGGTTTTTCATGCAGGAAGGGATTAACTCAAACCCTGGATGGATGGATGGATTTAGATTTTGTACCTTTACCTAGTTGAATTTATCAAGGTCCAGAAGCCAAATTTGCCTTTATTTCAATTAAGTGAGCCCCTGTTAAACTGTAATCCCATCAGTCTGAATGTTAACCATCAGATAACAAAGCCAGCAGTGCTGTAAAACTTCCCCCATTGTCTTGTCAGTCATGCCTGACGAACTCACGCTCACATCTCTTATTCTCACTTTTTGTTCCACAGAAAACTGGCAAAGATTCTTTTATATTCAAATGAGAACATTAACATTAGACATCTAGCATCACACAATCCCTCACTGTTAGCATCTCATTTGAATATCTCATATCTTCAAGACATGGCTCAGATAGAGTCATGTGGGCTTTTGTCCCCAGCACAGGACACCACAGGCAAGTCAAAGAGGTGTCACACATCCTGCCTCGTAATTTGTCATGAAAGAACCTTTTTCTGGGATGAAGGTAACGAGCTGCCAGGCTTATAATGGCTGGCATAAACACAGCTAATTAAATAGAAACCAACAGAGGCACTGCTGAGAGAATCTGTAATTAGCTAATATGTTACATACATATTATAATGCTAAGAAGACAAAACAATTATATCAGTGTTGATAATGACAAGGAGATACTCATATGAAGCAGTCTCTCTGTGGCACCTGTAACAAGCTCAAAGAGAACATGCATTATAAATACAAAAGGCAAGACATTCTTTATTAGAGATGAAGACTGAAAAGGGCCTCAGACAATAACATGTCAGCATCTTTTTAAGTGCACACCAGCTCCCTCAGACGTGTCAAACCTGCCAAACAAAATGAAAATGACATGGTTGAGCACAAAAACTTGCAAAAACTGAAAAACTTTCAACAATGCTTTTCTTTGACGACTCCGTTGGGCTTTTTGAGTTGTGAAAAAATGTAGCCAATTATATACAGCTCTGAAAAAAATTACGAGACCACCTAACATGATCAGTTTCTCTGATTTTACTTTATATAGGTATATGTTTGAGTAAAGTGAACATTGTTCTTTTATTCTATGAACTAAAGACAACATGTTTCTGAAATTACTGGCATTTATTTGCAGAGAATGAGAATATATACATAATGGTACTTACATACCATTTCTCATTTTCTGCAAATAAATGCCAGTAATTTCGGAAACATGTTGTCTTTAGTTCATAGAATAAAATAACAATGTTCTATATATATATCTATATATATATAGATATATATATAGAATATTTCCATTTTTCTTCCCTCAGGCTCTTAATGTTGCTGCCACTTTGGGGAAGTCTCCTCACCCGTCTCCCCCCTCATTTACCTGCTCCATGGTGCAGCCCGGTCCACGGTCAGGAAGTGTTGAAGCTGATCCAGCTTTTCAGACTTGCTCCTTCAGGGGCTTCAGCTACCATATGGCTGACCCAGGCCCTGCAGCCTCCCCAGGGGTGACTTGCGCCTGGATCAGAGTAAAGATTCTGGGTATCCGGCTGTCCACATTAGCCCTCTATCCCCAGCATGACTACACAGATGTTGTTTCAGCAATTTGGAATCACAAACCTTTCAACATTTTACAAGTTGAAAAAGGGAGAGTTGTCTGCTTTTATTGGACTTTATGGGATAAAAAAATGGAACAGATAAAAAAAAAAAGAAGTAAAGAATAAATGGCGCAGAATGCCGTACCTGTGGAACTATTCAAAATAATACTTGCAGGACTATGCGGGAGATGCACTTTCCAACTGTTCCACTTTTCCAGTCAGTGCCCTGACATTTTAAATAGGCTTTCACCAGTGGTTTCAATAGTCCTGTGCCAATATTTGCATGCCTTTTTGTCCCCAAAGGCAACAAAAGAGGGTAGAAAAGAAATAGAGGGGGAAAAAGTCAACAGTTTTTACACTGGCCAAAGCTGTATCTCAATGTGTCTTACATCTCTGCACCCTGCCAGGCCCCCCCATCCCTCTTATCCCACGTTCCTCTCGCCTCCTGGAGGGCAGAATGATTGAGGAGTGCTACCCCGGCCTTTTATCCTGCCAGCGAAGGTCTACCTCTCTCCACAGTGAAAAAAAAATCAACCATAGAGGCGTGGTAAAAACGAGGAAGGAGACGGGGAGAGATGTGAAGTGTCACGTACTTCCCTGCAGCACAATAAACCATGCACAGGTTAGATGTAAGGATATGGAAAGTCATTATTTGTGGGCCTAAAGGGATATAGTTGTTACAGGAGCCAGATGGTATAAAAACAACAGGCAAAAAAGACCAACCTATAGGAATTATCTTAACATAGTCATGTCCTATCAAAGACCTACAGTGAGCTGCGTTGTGGCAACCTTGTTATCTAATTTGTGTTTGTTTATTTATGTGCCAAATACTCTGGTTCCCACGGGAGTTTGAAGATGTAATTTACATGTTGAAGGAAGATTTCAGCTGGCTTTCAATTACAGGCCTGCATGAACATGTGAGTAAATAGAAATGCAAACAGAATTTAGTGACACATACAAGGAGCACACCATAGAAAACCCAGCACAGGTGAGAAAACATCAGGTGATAATGCAGTTTTATTGTCAGTAGATTTGTGAAGTCAATAAATTCAAAGACTACCCAAATCCAAGTGACCAGGTAAAAAACAAAGGAAGAAATGTTGAGTTCCTTCCAAAAATATTCATACCCATTTAATCTCTTGCATGAGAGCCAGAAGTGTGTTACACCTATAAAACCCCTGCTCAGTCCGGGTTTGAATTTGAGTCCTTGGGCAAAACATTTCATTCATTTTGCCTAACGATAGCCTAACTCTGTCAGCTGTGGCTACAATGTAGCTTACCACTGTGAATGAGTGAATGAATGGTTGACAGTGTAAAGCATTTTGGACTCTTTAAGGTGTTTTTGTACTTGATAATCTGGAAGAATCTATTTGACTGGGGACCAATGTTACCACATTTGTTATATTTTCAGCTGGTGCAGTTCACTGTCACACTGCAGTGTGTCAAAAACGAACAAAATCGTTTGAAAATCCTGCTCCCCTCTGCCTGTGGAGGCCCGACCCCTAGAGCCACTAAAGCAACCAATACAAAAACAACAACACATGAGTGCAACTTCTTTCTTTATAAAATGCAAACAAAAGTGAATTGGCATCAGATTTGAGCAGATGTAGGACTTCACTTTTCTCTTTGGCAAAAGACCATGTGCCATTTCTCCCACTAGTGCTAAACTCCAGCATTTGTTTGGTTCTATTTACCCAGAATGACCTGCTTCTGGAGCAGTCTCCAGTCTGCTCGTATCCATTTCTGCATTTAAACCACACCAGAGTTCACTTCAATTAGATCTGGGTTTGAAAGACCAGAGTTTGTTTTTTTTTGGCCACATCAAAGTTCGATTGCATGTTCACACCTCTCCAAATAAGCTGGACTTTACAGGCAAATGAAGTCAAGTTTGATTAAAGCCAAGTAAACAGGGCTGAGGTGAATACACCATTAGACTTGATAAGGCTTTATACAAATGCGGGCCATTGTCTATTTTACTATTTAGGTTGAAAACTTTAATTTAGGTGTCATCTCATGAGAGCACCATCTGCCTTTCTTGTCCTTCTTCCATGATGGTCAGTCAGGTAAACAATAATATTTATTTGGTTGCTGCTTCTCTGATTGCTGCTCTCCTCGTCTGATCATTCAGTTTAGGTTTAGGTATAAAAGTGTTCAAATAAAATCTCCAGAGCCCTGGAGATTGTTTTATAAGCTAACCCTGCTTTAAACTTCTCCATAACTTTTTCCCTGACCCATTTGTAGGTCTCAAGCAAAAATCTTCAATTCACACATTTGGACTCTTTCTGCTTATTGGAGTCCAATAAATGATTATAAAAATTAATTGGCAGCACATTTTATTTAGGGGTATTACAGCAAAGAGGACTGTTTAAATCTAAGTATCGTTTTCTTTTTTGTTCTATTTTGTGTTGGTCTGTTCCATAAAATCCAAAACCTAATGTGAAAAACCTAAAGACATGTGACGTCTTTTGCAAGGAAGTGCATACCATCTGTACATGCTTGTTGCTGGATGATTTCTGGCTTCCAAAGTAAAATCAAATACCAGAGAGAGAGGGAGAGCAACAGTGAAGGCATGAAGCCATTAACATAAAAATGCCCATTCCAGTTTTTGCTTTGCAGCCCATTCCAGTGGCTATGAACAGTAAATCGTAGCGAGAAGACGCCGATTGAAGCATTAGCCCTGGGAATAGTTAACTGACAGGCGAATTGGGTAATATAACTGACAGATGAGATCTGGAGCCTGCTCAAGTTTTTAATAGGATGTCTGTTGTCAAATGATATGATCAGAAGTAATCCTTTGCCACTATGCAGAATTATGTCTTATGTCTCAGAGTTTAACTTGGCGAGTTCAGCACATCATCTTCAAGATTCATTTGTGTTTTAGATTTATGTGCTTTGTTCCCAATGTTGTGCCTTTTCTATTGAACTGTAAGATTTAGTTTTATATCATTCTGAATTTTTAAATACTGCATAATCAGTAGATTTATGAATTAATCTCATGTTTATTCAGTTTTCTCAGCAACAGTGATTTTAGGCTCATTCAACCCTCCGTTGATTGTAAAGATACGCAAAAAGTAGTTATGCTAAACACATAAAATGGAGAAATCTAAATGTAGAAATTAAACAACTTGCCACTCTGGCCTCTGGTTCTGTCACTGTGAAAAGGTTGGTGCTGATTGTTTTGTCTACAGTCACAACAGTGTGATGCTGCAGGCAGCATGGCTCACTGCAGTTTCATTGGTTTGCAGGGACACCTATTGGCCAAACGTGACAACTACACTATATGAAGCAGATGCACACAAGATAGAAATGTCCTCCCTCCCCAATCAAGAGTGCACTGCTTTTAATTTGTGTAGTTCATTAACGTTGAACAACAAACAAGATTCATCATACATTAATGATAACAATTAAAGCATGTAGGATGCTATACTGCCTCGCTTTGAAAAAAAGAAAAGTTTTCCTAGTTTTAATACAGAATGAAGTCACATATTAAACAGTCATGCACTGCTTCCTTAGGACATACTAATGAATCATGTATAAAAGATAATCATTATTGGTTTATAAATGCAGGCGTCTTACAAGCTGCAAGCACACATTTCTGTCCCAGGATATGCAACAGCGAGTAATATTTTAATTAAGACTAGAAACATCCCTGAAATTGTACGATTCCAGAGAACAGATTAGAAAAATAGCACTTAATTACACAAAAAAAGTTTAATTGATTGTCTCTTCAAAGGCTGAATTTCATCCTTTAGACCTCTTGTCCCTCATTTCTTATATTCAACCCTGCTGGGCAGTTGTTTCTGTGCAGAAAGAGAGGGAAATAAAATGGATTTCAATCCATTTCTAACAAGATTCTTTAAAATTTGGACATAAATTAATGAATGTAAATAGTTTGTGAACATATTTTATTAGCACAATAATCCCTGTGACATTTACTTTATGCATTAAAATGTATTCTGGTAAGTATCGCTGTCGATTATTAGAAAAAAGGACTGTAGATCAAAATTAATCATTGAAAATATTTTATTACTTGATACAAATTAAAATGTACAATTTGAAAGCATTTAGTTTGAGAACACTTTCAATTTTACCCAAAAATTAAAATCAAGGAATAAATAACACAATGTATCTCTACTTAAAATATATTCTACTGTGTAAAAATAGCCTAAAATACTGTACTGCTTATTTTGATGTATTTAGATTTATCACCACAATGAAAATTAACAAACCAAATATTTAAAAAAATAACAGAAATAACTCTACAAAGTCAGACAAATCATCAACATACTTCAAGTGCGTTTTAAAACTATTAAACTATGCATTGTCTAGTACTTTTCTTGTTGTTATATTTCCAGAAATTTATAGTAAATCTATTTTAAGGTATTTATAATATACTATAATAGATTTATTTTTTAGTATGTAGTTGGCATTTTACTTTTTTTCTTCAGCAAGAGGCATAAAAAATTACAAAAACAGGTATAAAGTCACACATTTATTTAGTAGGAACCAAAATCAGCTCCACTGGTCAATGGTTTGTGTGCAAACAATTAATTTGAAATAAAATTTTTAAGCACAAAAATCATCCAGACATAATATACGTAGAGTACAAATATATAAACTTTAAAATAAATGAATCAAGTTAACTGTTAGTTAACAGTTTGTTAACTAACTCACAAATACAGTTAGTTATTTGCCTATATATGCTAAGCAAAAAAGTAAAATGTGGAGTGTATACTTGTTCTAATATTTAACTATACTGACGTATTATGTTGCAAACATGTATAAGTGGGTCAAAATTTCAAATGCTTAGTGCATTCATGTTTTTGTTACTGATGAAAAACATTAAAATTCACATAAACTGAGACAAAACTGGTTTTTGCCTTCTTTGCTATAGGTTTTTGTGATTTGTAAAATAGCACAAACCAACTAAATGGTTGCTGCATGTGTAATTTTTGCTACATTATTATGCTGGTTACCAAAATTTAACAGTTACACTGAATGTAGCATATTGAACATTGAATTGCTGCACCTGCTACTAATTCAGAAACAAAGAATAAAGGTTAAGGGTTAAAATGAGATTCAGCTGGAGTGTAGAGATGATGAATTTAACAGTTGCTGTTACTGTTTCGCACTGTCCTCAACATCCTTGATTAAAAAAAAAAAAAAAAGATTTCAGAGGAACTTCATGTAAAACAAAAGAAGAAAAGAAAAATGTTAAAACTAAAATAAAACCCTTTAATGTTGCTCTCATTTAGTTTCTGCTCATTTCTGCTGCACGCAACAGGTGTCATTTGCAGCCGCTAAGTCCTAGTTAATGGCAAGCAGACTCTTCTCCTGGTTCAGCTTCACCTTTCATGGACCAGATACCTTTGAAAGAGTAAGAGTACACAATAAATAGAATAATTCATGATTTTGTCATTAAAAATGAAAAGTTTCTTTTCCTTGTACTTGGGGATGTGTTTTGAGATTATACATAATGGACCGTGGATGTTCAGAAGTTTTCCAAACCTCCTCTAGCTACGTTGGGAGATGCACATAAGTCCTCTCTTGCATTTCACAGGAGAAGGGTAGCGGGGCTTTAATTATGTGCAGAGCTGGGATGATTAGCATGGATGGTGGGGGGGGGTTCAGTGCAAAGCAGAGCGGAGCGGAGAGGGGCGCCCTCGTCTCTAGTCAAGGCAGCGCGCTCTGAGTCGACCACCCCCTCCTTCGTCCTCCTCCCCTCTCATGTAACAAACGAGCTCAACCTTGTTTTTGAGGCACAGGTTAACAAGCTCTGGCACAAGTTCATTGTGATGAGCTGTAAATACGTGGAGAATCTGGGATAGCACACCTGACACGCAGTTTATTCAGAAGCAACTTTAGATTTATTATCATAGACATTTCAAATAAAATAAAACCTGATTTTTAGATGCTACGACATGTACGTTTATAAAAATAAACATAAAGTACATAAGGAATCAATTTGTTAAAGTATGTAGATGTTTCCCAAAACATTTCTTTGTTGAGACCATATATGATCAATCCACTTAATTCCACACAAAACTGCTGCACAGCTGGAAACATTCAAAGTATTACTGTGACACAGATACATCTGACACTCATGCACATTTGTCTCAACCCAGTTCTAAACTTTCTCAATTATTCATTAATATGAAATTGTGTTTGTCTCATGTGGAACAGTGTGATTTCCTCCTGTGACACGCCAGGCATTGTTTGGCCCTTCTCCAGAGCCACCGCCACTCCTTTTCCAATTTCTCAGTTGACACATAGTGTTCAGGAATCCATCTCCCTCCTGATAGTTTGGAGAGCCCTGATTTGTCCTAATCCGGGGCCATTTGTAATACAGAAGACTGGGATGAATTATGAATCGTGTGTGACAGAGTCAAAGGAACCCAAAAGAAAATGGAGCCGGGCGAACAAATGGTTTGCTTCATGGTTGGGAAATAAAATCCTTCTTTATGGTTGCATTATCAATACATGATATGTATATTCACAGCAGAAATGAATGAGAATAAGGGAAATGTTGGAGAAAGATGGAGATGGAAGATAAAACTACTGTCTGCCGAGATGGCTTCATAAGTGTCACTGTGAAGCAGCTGGGAGGAAAATGAAGGATTTTGTAGAAAATCTCGAGGTTAGAGCAACTTCTCAGTCTTCCTCACAAGAGACCGCATGACCTTTAAAATTCAGAAACCCATTTGAATGGATGTGAATGTTCATCAGCCTGTTTCTGAAAACTCTTGTCATCCCACACGAGACAGCTTCTAATCATAGTCTGCACTTTCTCTGAAACCTTTTATCGGAACATAAATGATGAAAGAATATAGTTCTATCTATTATCTCTAACTGATGGGGATGGTACCTCTCTAATGGTGATTGGGCGGGAAGAAGGGTACATCCTGGACACATCACCAGGGAAACAGAGAGACACAGACAGAACACGCTAACCTGAATGCAATTTTAGAGAGGCTGATTAACCTAACTGCCATGTTTTTGGACTGTTGGAGGAAGACGGAGTACCTGGAGAGAACCCATGCATGCAGATGGAGAACATGCAAACAGTGCTACCAACTGCAGCCTTTGATTACATATTTAAATCAAAAGATATTACGGTTTTTCTGTTACAAACAAAAAAGGGTGTGGATATTACTTATTTCTGTCTATTTGAACAATTATGAATTACTACATGAGACCAATAAAAATATCTTTAAGACAGAATTGTTTTATTTTAGCCAACACAATAATAGCCACAAAATGCTGCAGTCATAGAAACTGAGTGTTATATACAAGTATACAAATGAAAAGTTTCATGGAAGAAAAAAGTTTGGTATAAAATGGTGTATAACATGAATCTATAAGTTTAACTCATTTAATTGAATCACCTCAGTGATTTTTATTTCTTTTTTTGTTTCCCCCTATTTAAACTTTCTTTATAAAAACTGGATAAAAGACAAAAAACTTAACCTAAACCTTCCAACAAAATCATCTACTGAGATGCAGCTGCCTGTTTTCTGTGAAAATAACCCAGAGAAATTGAGAAACAATTTGTTTCAAATTATTTTAATTATCATCCAAACTGAACAAAATCTTATTTAGTAAATCAGTTAATTTTTTGTTTTCGTTCTGTATCTGTCATAACCCAAAATACACAATGAACATTTATTCCTCCCACTTACTTTTATACCATGTAACCAAAAACGGTGCAGATTCAGACAAAGAGCTCTAATTTTAATTGTCAGATTCTGACACTATAGCTTTGCAAATCTAAAGTGACAAAATTTCCCAGTAGCATTTTTATTTTTTATGCCACGTATGAGTTTCACGCTTGATATTAATTTATACTTAATTTGGAAACACTCTTGCTCTGAGCTCATCCAAATCTAACAAAAGGCAGCAGAAACTCTTTAACAAAATGATCACGGATGCTAAAGACTTGTTCATAAAACAACACTCATTCATTTTAATGCTCTTAAATTTCCATTCCCACTTCCTTTGTAATTGAGATTCATCTTGCAGAAACTAAATTAGTTTGAATTGTATGATTTGTAAATATATGTTAATCATCCCACTTTTTCCACCTCTTTTCTTTAGAGGTTGCAAAAGCCAAATGAAATTCAAACTTACCTGCAAGGCAGACCCAGGACATGTCTATGAATTTAGGCAAATAAAAACACTCTACTGCACAGTTTACTTTTTTTGCATACTCAGTTATTTTTTAGGTAGGCTGAGGTTTTAATTACATTGTTTAATTGCTAGAGGAAATTTAGGCTTAGAACCGATACAGGCGTCCAATGTGTGTAAAACCTGCGAGAGGAAAACCACAGGAAAAAGGATGCCCACCACTGCTCCTTAATTTACGGAGAGATTAATAAAAGAGTTGCTAGATTTGCAGTTTGTTCTCCCTTAGGGTTGTATTAAGACTCTCAGAGAAGCAGAGTTCGTCTGTGGAGATCTGCCCCAGCGAAAGGCCGACAAACTTAAAAGGCTTGTCTTAAAAGATCACTGATCTGCTGCTGTTACTTGTCGTCCATAATTTACTTTTAGTTTCATGTAAATTAAATTTTAAAAGAGAGTCTATCGTTACAGTTTAAAAGAGTATATGGTGGATTAAGCTGCAAAAAATAAATAAATAAATAAACGGTCTCTGCATGAGGCACATAAAGTGATGTTAAAGCTGTTCTGGTTCTATATAAATTCATATAGAGATGATAGTGGAGCAGAAGTCCAGCAGCTTCAAATACTGAGATGTCCTGTGGCTTTTACAAGTTCCAACAGCATGGGAGGAAATTCGCCTACTTTAATTTGCAGTTTATACAAAATCATAAAAAGACTGCTCTAAAGCAAACACACTATGATTTTAAGACATTTTTCAAAATCACTTGATTTACTTTTGATCAGTCGGTTTGAGAAAAGTCCACCATCCGATTCTTTGGGAAGCTGCACTGCAAAAAGCGATTCTGGTAGGTGTTAATCCAACTGTTTAAATTACTTAATAGATAGTTGGAAAACAGAACTTTTTCAGATCCTTATGTGTCAAAACCTATAATCAACAAACCTATCATTTACAACATAATACTGATCACCAATAAATATCCATAAGAAGAATGACAATATCCGGGTTTTCATCTTTGCAAAATCATTATTCTCTCTCTCTGCCTGTTGCAGCATCAGGAGAAAACCCATCCATGCAAACTCCAAACCCTCTGTCTGGCATTTGATGCCAAGGCTGTCTGTCTGCAAAGCAAACATGCTGGTGAAGTTTATCAATTTACTTTAACTTCTGTTAACGCAAATCTAAATTGTCTGCGAGACATATATCAAATATTTTGCAATTTATTTCTAAGTATCAAATGAGGCTTAAATCACTTCTGAAGCGTCATAATTATCTTTAAATTTTTTATTTTAATTTAACTGGCCTGTTCTCCTTGTGAATGCATGGGTTCTCTCTGGGTACTTCAGCTTTCTCTCAAACTCTAAAAACATGACATATTACTTGATTCCTCTTAATTGCCCTTGTGTGTGTGTGTGTGTGTGCGTGTGTGTGCGTGGGAGTGCGTGTCTGTGTGTGGTTGGTCAGTTGTTTCTTGTTTGCAAATAATGACTTAACATGCCTCACAGTATTACAAAAACCGTAGAGATGGTTTTGTAAAACTCTTCATACTGATAGACATCATTGACTTTCCTTCTGATGGATTCCTGAATTTATGTTGTTGCCTTTTAGGATGTTTTGACCGATGGTTGGTTTCATTTGAGTGGTTTTCTGATTTTACATCCAAGTAGTAATAATGTATTGGTGTGGCTTTTGAGACTGAACCAAAAGAATGGATTTCATTATTTTATGATTTTAACCAGTAGACTAATTACTTTTTCACATGGGGCCTGGGTGCATTTTGTAGTTACACAAATTATCTTTCTGGTAGCTCTGAGTCCAGGGTTAAGCCTCTGCATGTTCTCCACATGCCTGGGGTTCACCCTGGGTACTCCAGCTTTGTCTCACAGACCAAAACCATGACTGTTAGGTTAATTGATTGCTAAGTTTATGTGCATGGTTTTTTGTCCTTTATTTAACATTATTGTCTGTGTCTGGGGCAGCTTTATTTTAGTTCGTTGCCAACCAGATTTCTATTAGTTGAAGATTATTGCATTTTTAGTTTCTTCTTCATTTTTACTAGACTGACATTGATTTGTGGTTACTAATGACAGTGCTTTTCTAATACATTTTATAACAATTTCCACAACATTATATCAGTGTATAATGGCTGTATTATTTCTTTATCATAAAATGATTACATTTTTCCATTATTTGAAGAAGACAAATGACTAAATTTTATTACAAGCACCATCTATAAATCATGATAATGAGACCATGTTCACACATTGCACTTTTGACCACTTGTTAGGGCACAGTGTTGAATATTTTAAAGTGTTTCTCATGTTTTTCCCTTTTTCTTTGGCCCTTTGATGTTTTTGTTCCACATTCCTTCCTCCTTTTTCACCCTAACTGGAAGAGCTGCAGAATAATCCTGCAGTTTTTGCCTTTCATGTTTGAAACTTTGCATTGGATTTTAACAATTGTCTAGAAACCTAATTTTTTTCCCTCCTTGGTGAAAGAATCATGTTTAATAATCACAGAGCACCACGATGAGTTGTGAGTGTGCTAACCTCACAGCACTCAGGTCTCCAGGAGACTGATTAGCAGGAGATAATCCGTTGCATCTTTATAATGAGACCAAAAAAAAAAAAAAACAAAACAAAAAAAAAAAAAAAACGTGTTGACTTCCTCAAACCTGTCTTGACCCTCATGCCATATTTCTGTTTGCCCTGGGTTTGTTAAATCCTCTTTTTTCCCCAACATTTAATATGACAACAAATAATGCAAACATTTCTTGTAGGTTTAACTTCTTGTAAATGTTTTTTTTTTTTTTTGCAGAAATAAAAAAAAACCCCAGTCCCATCTGACACTTGCATATGCACAGGGTACAATCTGCAAAACTGCTTAAGTTAGCTTTGTCTTATTAAAGCAGGTAAGAACCGCTGGAATACAGACAACAGGAGATCATTCCATGGCCACAAACATCATCATCTACAATAATGAAGAAAGTTGGATAATATGAGAAACATTTAAAGTATTTAAATAGAATTGAAAGAAATAAAAATTGCAATAAGCCAATAGCGAGTTTGGATCTTCTTGACAAACTGTGTATTTGAAGACATAATCGTCTGTTTTGAGATGCACAATAGACAAATGCAGCTTAAAAAAATGAAGAGTACACTACTGGGGTGCGTACAATAAATATTTAAAATTGATAAATGGAAACATTTTCTGTGCTCTATTTAAAACTGCATGAGTTTAAAATCCAAGTTTTAAATTGAATTTTAAAATGAATTTTTAAACTGGATTTTAAAATTAATTTTTAAATTTAATTTAAGATCCAAGTTTTAAATTCATGTAGCTTTTTTCTACATTAGGTTATAATTTTTTTCTTCTATTGTTTAACTGTCACGTGAAGCAGACTTTATTATAAGCTTGACAGTGATTTTGATGCATCACTACACTCCATTCTCAAGTCTTCTGCCCTGGTGTCAGGTTTGACTCGATGATGTAGAGCTACATCTGTGATTTCTTCCTTTTTTTTATTCCCCGGACAAAAAAAAAAGAAAATAAAAAAAAAAAGAAGAGAGAGGGAAAGATCTAAACCTTTTCTTTTCCACTGAATTTACATCTCCTGCTCATTTCTCCCGCTTTCTTATCAAGAGAATTCTAATAAAGGGCAGAGCTGGAGATCTACAGGGATCCGAGAGGACCTGAAGACAGGAGAGAATGCAGCCACTGATGGTAAGAAATTTCCATAAAAGTACAATCAGGTTGGAATTTTAAAAGTGAATGTTTAAGTAGTCTAAGAGATGGGCTTTGATTCGCACTCTGATCAAACCCGAGACATCTCATTCTGAGAATAATGATTTTTTCCCCCCTTAATTTTGTCTGTGTTTCTGTCTCATCTGTGAGCTTACAGGTAGAGCAAAACCCAGTGGTATTGTTCTCCCTCCAGTGGAAGAGTACATGAGCCTTTCTTCTGCCAGATCAGACATGGCCAAAAAGAATGGCAAATGCAGATGTGCAACGTTATTAAAGGTTGGCAACACAGTGGAAAACTAGGCCCAGCCTGCTGAATACATTTGATATTCCTGCTGACACTGAATTGCAAGAAAATAAATCTGTTTATTTTATACATGGTCATTTGAAATGTAAAGAAAACTATGTTTTTTGTGGATTTGTTTGTCTTGACTAGATTGTTGACTCAAATAATGGACAATAAAGGACAGCGGTGGAAAAACAGTGTGTTTGGATCAAGGAGTAATCTGGGCCACAGGATTAACAACCTTTATAACACACATGTAGGCAAAAATATAAATGAATATTACTTTTCTGCTACTCTACAGCTTACTAATTTGGTCATAATTAAAAAGTTTAAGCAGGGATTTATTTGAATATTTTTACTATTTTTGGCAGAACGTTGCATGATCAATTTCAATGATCATGAAGTTGCTACATTTCCATTATAAATGTAATGTTGAAATTACCCTACTGTTGAAAACACAGTTGTTTCTATTAAATAAGAAATGCGATTAAAATCACATGTGAATAAGTAAGTTCACATGATGAGTCATTAAAAAACGTGATCCTCCTTCCACTTCCTGTAATGTTTCTTGTTTTTGCATTTGTTGATCACATGACACACACGATGCAAAAGAAGTGTTTCCATTGTAGTTTTACAAAACATATTTATTAAAACCACCCTTATCTGAGAAAAAAAAACAACTATTTATCAAAAATCTTGAATTTTCTTTAATTGCACAAATTCCAATTTATGCAATTTTGTGCTCAACAGACACCCAGCTACTGCCATCTTATTTGCTGTTATATTATTTGAGACAACAAATAATCAGACAAGTGTACCTAACAAACTGGGTGGTGATTGTAATGTCACTTCTGGCCAGGGAAAACAGAAGGTTCTCTGGTTCAGCTGGAACATGTTGCTGGGCAGAGGTTTGTCTGGGATTCCCTTTACGACCCAGTTTTGGAAAGGCAGAATGCAGTGGATGGAGTTCATGATATTTCACTCCCAAAACGGCTCTAATGTGAATAAATGTTACTCTGAATCAGTATTTTGCCTTCACTTTCTTCTACTTTCATTTTGGCATTACTAATAACTTACTCAGTTCATTTAGTTTGTCTTATAGGAGACATAAAAAGTTTAGGATGTCAAGAGATCCAGATGAAACACTTTTTTTTTTTTTTTTTTACCAGAGGACAGTTGATAGAGTAAAGGAAACTTTTTAAACTAGGCATAAAATTCGCTGTGCACACTATTTATGTCTGTACATATCTGGCTTCCAATATGGCCTGTCAGACATGCATGTTATTGCTCCAAGCTGTTATTCTTTCATAGTCCTTTTTCATGGGAGAGAAAGTTCTCGGCCAATTATTTCTGGTCAGATGCAGAGATGCAGAATGACTAGAAGCATCAGGTTATTTTTTTCCAGATGATGCCTAAGGTAAGGGGAGAATGGCCAGAGGCTACAGCAACCCTATGGGGACAGAGAGGGCTTATAAACTGTAAAACTGACATCTCTCATCCATTACTTTACCTAAGTAAAGCTTTAAAAACCTTGACAGTCCTCTCTATGTTTTCCCAACTTGTACATATTTAGCATTAAATGAATCTGAACTTACTCCTGAAGTATCGACTATGTATAATCTTGCTATCCGACGATCGAATCAAAGTGCTAAAAACTCTGTGCACTTCCTCATTTGGAGCCATTCGTATATTTTTTATTACACCTTCTGTCACTTTACAGGGAGTGACTTTTAGGACAAACAGATGTACTTTTATCAATCAAAGCTTCGTGCACAAACCATTCTTTACATGTGATAATCAAAGTAAGGCAAGCCAGACCTAGCTGTAGTTTTTTGCTGCAGCAACTTTGATATAATACAAGAGCATAAAAAGCCACTCTTATTGCCACTATGCAAGTCCCCAGGCTCTCCTGTACCTAAAAGCCTTGCAGGATGCCTCCAGAAACGTTCCCGCAGTCACAGGGATGCCAGTCACTGCTCCTTCTCACAAGGTCAACGTGTCTGAATGCTGTCACCTCCACTTAGAGGCAAGGAAAACTCCCTGTAGCTTCCCCCTAACCCTAGCACAGGCATCTTTGTGTTTGTTATAAATATAGCAGACATTTATTCAAATATCCAAAGATAAACTGTATCTTTTTGAAATAAATTTAGCATAGATAGGACTGGGATGGAACCTTAAACATTAATAACAAAAGCTAGAAATAAATCATCCTGTTTTAGACAACGAACCAAAGCCAGCATGTTATGTGATCACATTTTCTTTTAACTGTTAACAGACGAGTGACAGATTATTGATTGACCTGTAGTTGGAAGAACAAATCTTACAGTAATCTACACATGCCATAATAAAAGCATGGATGATTATTTTTAAAGCCTTTAGAGAAGAAACAGACTTTACTTTTTGCTAAAAGAGGTCAATAGAACAATATATTTGGACAACTGAACTGATTTGTTTGTCAAATTTAAGGGTGGTGTTACTGAGAAAGAGAAACTCAGCGGCCAACAGTATTTTCAATGTCAACAAAGTGCTTATTCTCAGTGATAATAAAAAATTAAGAGTTACACAGTTGGTAGGCCATTCTATGTAAAACAAAGGAAACAATCTTGCTTAAATACACTTCCCATGCCTGTAGATATTTCGCAACCCTGCAGAAACACCTAGACATGTTGGTTCCTTATCTTCACATAAAGCCCTAGCCACAAACAGGAAATGGACTTATGTTCCCATAAATACTATAATGCTGCATTGTTTAAGTTTCACTTTAACCGTCAATGTCATGTTATTCTAAAACCAAAATATGTCTAGAAATATAAGGTCAAAGGGCAACAAATGAGCAAATAATAAATGAAATCAATATATTACAATAGTCACAGTGGGTCTGGTGTATATAAAGTGATGCATGCATTGAAGCCAGTATTGAAGAACGTGTACAGGTCTATTAAGAAAACCCAGAAGCTGATATTTTGGGGTTTGACTGGAATGTTTCAAAGCCGTTGACACGCATCTCTACTATTGCCTGGAAAGCACAACACTGTATGAAGTTAGCAACTTTTCTGTTATTTTATGACATTACGTGCAGTTAGAGTGAACACTGTACTGGTGATCAGTGGAAGGTCTGTGGATTTTTAAGTTAAAGAAAGATACACAAAGAAGTAAGGTAAACAGCTCTGCCATCTTACTACTACACTCTTTCAACGCTTTGTGTAACACCCACTGTTGACGATGCTTGGCTGACAAATGTCTGGTTTTGCTTACCTGTACTTAACATTATCTCTCCTCATCTGGTCCACATTTGATAGCCATCACATCTGATTTCTGGTCATTTAGTCCTACAGCGTGTATAGCCAATACTGGTCTAGTCTTGATCAATTAATCTTAATTAATTATCTAATTAATTGTAATCAAGCTTAGTCTTATCTAATTTCCCTTTGGGATCAATAGAGCATTTTTGAATTTGTCCCATGTAAGATACTTATCATCAATCAAGGGTTACCTTGTTTGTCCTGTTTTTCAAAATAGTAAATACTAAGCATCATCTGTAATTGCTACTAAATTTGACTGTAATGAAATACTTTTGATATCAATTTTTCTCATTACAGATTAAATGAGAATGTCTTGAATGTTTTTATCTTCATGAAAATGAACTTTCTTTTTCTTAAGATTCACAGAGCTCATAAAAATTATGTTTCAGAGGCAAATAGATGAATGGCAAAGAGAGGTTGTGCCAGGAAGTCCTCCAATGTTTAATATTGTACAGACACAAACAATGTGTTTTCTAAATGTGTTGCAATGTTTTTGTTTACACTTTTGCCATTTAGAAAGAGGGGTGGGAAAGTATTTTAAAGTTTCACTCCTGTCTGTGAAGTTATTTTTGTTTGTTTGCCTCCAACCAGCTCGAGGAAAATAAAATAAAATGGCCTATCTGTTTCTTATTTTCTAACACAATATGAACCGAAAAATGCAAGCAAACTATCAAAACGCATACACAACTATCCTAATCAAAAAAAGATGAGTTGGTCAGTACACACGTCTCTTTGCTTCAGAAAAACTTCCCTCAGTGACTTGGACTGCAGCCTGCCTAGGCCACAAGAAAGCCCCTGGAGGCCCACATTTACGTCACCTGTCTATCTGTCACTCTTTTTTCCCCTCCGACTCGGAGCCTCACTTTATTGTCTCTGTCAGTTGTGAGCCGGTGGTTTGCTTCCACTCACTGTCACCCCTCTGTCAGGCCCTGACCGATAAAGCGCGCTCCAGCGCCAATCTCCTTTCTTCAGCTCCGTTGGCTGTTCCTGGACTCCATTCCACCACTAATTAGCTCTTCAGAGATTTCTTTTCATGGAAGCTGGAGGTTGGTGGTGGGGTGTTGGGGGCTTGGCGGGTGAGGTGGGGTAAGAAAAGAGACACCAGAACGATGTGCAGTGAAGTCAGTCGTGTTGGATGCTGTGCTCCAATGACAAGGCACTGACACATGAATCTCACAGGATGGATGGATGGATGGATGGATGGATGGATAGATGGGTGGATGCTCAGACATCCAAGCAAGTGTTTCACTAATGTCCTGCGTCTGTCAGGCCAGTGTGACCACTGCAGCTCTTCAGGTGATTATCATGTTGGCAGGGGTTTCTACATGAAAACACCCCTGTTTCTTTGTCTTCAGGTGTGTAAATATTGTGCTAGTGGAATATGAAAGTAGTGCAACTATAAGGTACAAAAACATAGGGAAAAAGATCAAGAGTGGGTCTCACATCAAGGAGGACCCTGAGGATGTCTTTGTTGTCAACTTCAGAAGGGGGAAGAGAGTAGCAGAGGAGGAAACTGGCAGAAGGGGGAAAGATGCCAGAGAGAGCTCAAAGGATTCGGTCTGGGCAAGGTGATCGGTATTCCTCGGCAGTCTGCCTTCTGGCTCAGATCAGTGGGAGTAAGCTGGCAGCCAAGCCAGAGGGCATAACAGCACAAACACACCTTCAGCAATACACTGCTAGAGGCACGGCTTCACAATCTGCAGAGGCGGGAGTTGGAGGCAGAGACACAGGGAAGAGCAGGAGAAAATAAACACGCTGTAATTACCTTCAGATCATCAACTGCTGACATCTTTTGTAAATATGTGGATGTGTAGAAAAGCGTTGGTTTATCATCCATTTGTGAGTCAAAGCAATAGTTCGTTTTATGACAAACGGCCATGCAATGGCAGCGAGGAGGTAACCATACAGTCAAGCGCTTCCTCATGCCATTGATGTCACATCTTCTCACATCATCACCTCAGTCTTAGGATGAGATCCAAAGCAATTCACAGCGTCTGCTATGTGTTGAGATGCTTCCGGCTTTTCAAGGACGTTTTTCTGCTGCCTTGCTGTGACACAGGCCCTACACACTCCTAGCATTAGATACCAAAATAGTGCCAGTCAATGCTGTTTCTGCTCTGACTAACAGTCTAAACAGGTACCTGATGGGTGGGCAGAACCAGGAAGGTCCTGCCAATGAAAAACTCTTGCGCACACACACAAAATGATGTGACAGGTACCAGATGTTCTGGCAAGGGCCAGCTGCCTCTCTTAGTGACCACCTCCCACACACACACTTGTATGCACATTACATTTGGATGTAAGACGTGTTTCCATGCAGAAGATGTTCCAAACAGCTGTGAACTATAACACGGGGCCATGGTATTACATTAAAATCCACAAATTATTCAGTTTTTGCATTTATCAATCAAAAAATTTTGGAAAAAAATATATACTTGTCTTTTTTAAAATAACGCCCTTAAAAAGAGAATAGAACTTTATCTAAAAGTCAAAAACCACCCAGCTTTATTTTTGGCAATAAATATTTTTTGATGTCTGAAAAATGAACCTTATGAATGTAACATCACAAATCAGTAGGCACACCCCCTCATCTAGCAACCCCAGCGAAACCTAGTGCCTCTGAGAGAGACGCCCGTCACCTAGCAACCCAAGTTGAGCTCCAACACGTTTGGTCAGCTGGTCTTACTGTTACATGTGCTTTACAGTGACTGCTGGAAAAAAACAAGTATTTTGTCATTGACTTACCATCTAGAAACCACATGCTGCATTTTTAATGGTTTTACAGGAGGCTCTACTTCTGCTTTTCAAAGATGTATGATTGTATGATTAAAAATGTAACTGTGTTTGATTTAGAATCCACTTGATTAGGTGTTAAAAATCTAAATTGTATAAGTTGGTCAAACCTGAAGTGGATTATTCTTCACCAATCAGACTGTTTAAAATACAACTTATTATTTATTTAACAATCAGTAATTCTACCCGTTGAAAAGCAAAAAAAGAGCATTTCTGTAACTTCTTTATTATTGGAACCACTGCAACTTAAAATAGGTGTGAAAGTACAAGTATATTGTATAACAATTGGACTAAACTACTTTACAGCCTTATTCAGTAAATTAGAATATGTTTGACCACCAGCTCATCACTGTGTTAAACATTTAGAGATTAATTACACTGATGTTTTCAAGCCTTAATATTAATCATGGTATTTCCCCTTTAGAGCTAATAAAACTATGACATTTAAGATTATTCTTAGAATATTACACTTGTCCAATAAAAACATGTTATAATATAGAAATATTGAGTTAGGGAAAAGTATGTTTAGCATCTGCTTAACTGGTATTATCACCAAAAAGTACTTTTGATTGACAAGCAGATAAAAATTCCAGTAAAACCAACACAGAACTTTTAGTTACTGTAGACTCATCTCTGCTGAGATGTATATCATTTAAAACGTTAAAGTGTTTTAAATGACTGCGTAAATTAATGCATTAAATGTTTGTACAGTTTTCACTGTAGCTTCATACACTGTTTTATGCCCTGCACTGAAATCTAAGATGCAGTAGCCACAAGATTTCCAGGAAAAAGACTCATTTCCATTTGTTTCCATGATTTATATGAAGCAGCTGTGTTTGTTCAACACAATATCAGTTTTTTACATGGGAAAAAAAAAAAAAATGTTTTATGCCCTTCATGAAGATGTAGAAAATCATGCAATGGTGACTCTGAGCTAGATAGGTATTTGTTAAGAATACTGCTGAAAACAAAAAGGAAAAAAAAAAAAACTTTTATAGCAAGGTTGTTGCGGATTATTATTTTGCTGCCAGCATATTGGGGTTAATATAAGCACAAACATGTGAGCTGAATGTATTCGTGTAGAGTGTGAACCTATGATTTTAGACAAATGTGAAGATTAAATTCTTAGAAGAACTACTAAATCTACACGTTCATTATTCATCCCAAATGTGATTCCAAAGTCAAGAGACCTTGAGTTTCATTTGGAACCATCGAGTAGAAAAACCAATTTAGGAGCTATGAATACATTTTTTAAGCCCCTAAATCCAATAGACCTTTAATGATGAATAATCTTCATTATTATTCTATATCTCTGATAATGTGGTGTTGTAGTTAATCAATACACAACCACCCTGAACCTTCAGAAATGTCCGTGGAGACGATCAAGAAGATTGCTCTTCAAGGCTGTGGTATCATCTGATGCTGTCTCGGATCACATTGCCATTCTGCAGGTGCTCATCAACCTCATGAGATCATAACTAACCTCTATCCCGCAAACTGAGAAAAAAGACAAGCTCTTGCTATTTTAATTCATTAAGTAGAATCTGAATGTGCGCTTTTCCTGTAATGAACCCTTAAATTTCCTTCAGCACAAGGTCAACACATTCGTGTGACCAGAGATGGAAATAAATAAATAAATAACTGCAAGAAACAATTAGCAATGAATCAATAGTCAGATCAATAGTGATGTTGGTAATTATCACTTTTGGGATAGGGGAGATGGCCTTTCCTTATTGATGTGCTCTAATTCACGGGTATAACCTCAGGGCCCACAGAATAAATCAAAACACATCAAGGTAAACCACATTCCCAATTCCTTTATGGCAGAAGTGAATTAATATTGCCCTGTAACTTAAAATATTAAAATAGTAACTCAGGTTGTATGAAACTGGTAAAAAAAAAAAAAAAAAGTGCAGTTGTGGCCATGAAAGGTTAGTTTTCTGTTTTAACATCAGTGTTGATTAGGTCTTTGGGGTACAAACACGGACTTCTGACTTAACAATAAGGAAAAATATTTAAAATTGAGCTTAATTATTTTTTATTTATTAGCTTAGGTCAATTATCTTCTCTTGATTTTTTTATTTTTAAGATATTTAATCACATTTAGTAAAGCTTTTTCTTTTTAAAACTTTCTCATTAAGTTGTGGAACACATTATGTTGATTAATTACACACACACCGTTTTCCAACTTTTATTTCCAATTTATTTTTCCCTTACAGCTATTGCTATCTACTGTTCTATGCATCGCTCTATACATATGTGTGTATTTGTAAGTGCAAATGTGTGAATGTATCTACAGTATAAAACACTGGGTGGTCAGTAGTACTGCAAAGACGCTTATAACTTCAGTACATTTACCCTTTTTCTATAAATGAAAACACCATTTAGGATAAGAACAAAAACATTCTGCAAAGAGAAATGGAATAAAAAGTATGTGTAAACTCTTGCTTACAGGTTGATATGGTGACATACTTTTAACCTGACAAACCTCTCCTCACGCATGCTCTATAAAGTTGAATGGTGCTGCATTTCAATTACAAATGTGTGACTTTGTCAGTATTCCACTAATGTCAAAAAACTATTTTGGAATTAAAGTATTTACATTAAATAAGAATCACACATTAATATATATATATATATATATATATATATATATATATATATTATATTATATATATATATATTTTTTTTTTTTTTTACCAAATAAGTAATTAAAAAACATGCCAACTCCAACTACTTCCTGTAGACAACTGCACACAGCCCTGTGGCTGTGACATGTTACAGCAGCAGACTGTCCTGCAGAAACTCCTGTTCAAACATACAATATCTGTTACTGTCAGAGAAAATAGTGAGGAAATCAGCATCTTAAACATCTCTGGTGAGTGAGTCACACGTCTAATGGAGATCATGTCACACTGAAGGGAAGGAGTGTGCCATTTTACCACATGTAGAGTGTACTGACTGCATTGTAACATTTATTAAATCCCTAGTTTACATTTATACATTGTTTTGCCAATGTTTCAAATGTTATGTTTACCTGCCTTTGTGTTATATGTAAACCACATTGTACACAAAGCTGTAGAAGGGCTATTATACCCGTTTCTCTTATGTGTACACTGTCTGTGGGATTCCAATAAAAAGTGTTATAATCATGTTAATGTGCCAAAAAGATGGAAAGAAAGATAGGATAAACAACATTAACTCAAAGATCCAGAACATGTCAAAAGATATGCAAGGTTAAAGTCTGATCACTTCATTTCACATTTGCAAAAACTGTCAGCAGTAGTTGAGTTCAGTCAGCAGAGTCAGCACAAAAATCTGTCAGACTGGAGTCTGCAGGTGTGAGAGGAAACTGACCCAACCTGACATAATTCACAGCCGAACAAAAAGATTAAATTTCTAATAAATCCTTAATGTTTATTGTATAATTTGTACTGTTGTCTGTGAAGATATAAATATACTAATGTTTGATTAAAGGCATCCTTTTTTCTTTTTACAAACTCTCAAGAAATAACAAAAATTCCAGCCAACATTATCTAAATCATATTCACTTGTAGAATAAATTTAAAGTTTTTTTTTCAATAGGATCCCTTTCATTTTATTGGAATTGAGACAGAAATACAGTAACTCTTAGAAACCCTTCAAATGATGTTTGTTGTGTCCAATTGTTGCCCTTCTTTAAGTTTCCACAAGAACTTTTAAAGGTTTTATGTAAAACTTTGAAAGTCAAGGTTTGTCTCTAGATTTACAGAAAAGTAATGGGAAGGCTTAATCTGACTTGGCCTCTGCTTTGCACTTTCTGAGAAATAATGAGAACCTATTGTGATATTTAAACATCATGTCCTTTTCACTCTTCTCTGATTTTAGCTGAAGTAGGTTGTGGAAAATGTCACCATCCAACCAAAGTTTTCTGCCTTTTTTGCAAAAAAAAAAAAAAAAGTCAAAAAAGGCCCTGTTTTTTTTTTTGTTTGTTTGTCTTTTTAGTTCTCTTTTAACTTACAAAGAGGTCTACAAATCAGTTAGGTTTTTACACTGCAGTGATGTGACAGGGGTTGTTTGTTGGTCTATGATCACAGGTGATGTTTAGTTTTGATCTGAGCTAAAAACTCAGATCAAAACTGAGTTTTCCTAAGAACCAAACTCTCCACAGACATGATGGAGAAAAATGCTTCTGGTTCTTCTGAGCCTGAAGGCCTTTCTCTATTAATAATGCAGGCATGACCAAGCTGATTAACAGAGAAAACCAGGTTTTAGGACAAAGACCAAGCAGAAATCACACAAGTTCAGTCTGCTCTGTGTGTGGTGATTTAACACTTTCTTTTTTTCTTACTGCTGACACAGTTGCTTTGCTTTCTGCAGGAACTTTGCTGTTGTGGATGTTTTGCTGCATAAATGAGCAATGAGAAAGAAGCAAGCAAGCGGATTCAACTGTAATACACAGACTCAGTAAAGGACTGACACCATGTGTATACATAAATATGCATCTTTGTATATATTTGTATGCACATAGATGGATATCTTGTGCGGCAGTCAATTAATAGAAGGACAGTAAAGAGAGAAACCACAGTGGAAACTAAAAAAATGGCAACGTATAACCTAAGCAACTCTGACTATAAGCTGAAATGTAGGCAGGGTGTTTGTTCTGCTTTTAGAGACTCTCCAAACCACCAGGTCCTCAATATCTGATGGCAAATTTCCTGACTGGGACATATGGAACAACCAAATCCCAAAGATGACTTGATGTTGGTCATTCAGAGCCGTTTGTGCAAGAATAATTTCAAATCTGGATTTAAGAGAGAGCTATTGATAAACTGCAATAGGGACAAAAAAAAAAAAAGACAAAAAAAACTCAAATGCATCTCAAATTAGATCACAGGTGCCCAGATCATGTAGCTTTGGATGGATCCCTGATCCAGCATACCTGAATCAACTAACTGAATGCTGCAACCACACCATTTCTACCGTATTTTCATTTGCTTTGGTTAATGTAAGTTTTGCCTGTTATTTTCTTTGATTGTTGCAATTTTACTTGCGGTGCTTTTCTGTTGCACTAGTTTTTTGTGCTTTGTAGTTTGCATCATTCGTGTATTTGAATTGCGTTTCTCCATTTGCAGCATGTTAGCACCTGTCAACTACCATAGAAACCACAGTCTTAAGAAGATTTTGAAGGAAAATCCATTCCACTGTTTAGCAGGGGGTTCATAGTTTATTGACTGTGGCTGGAGTCAGTGCTACAAAAGTAATCACTCTGTATTTAATTAATCCATATTAAAAAAGATCAAAACTCTAGCAGCATCATTTGGGTGTTTTAATTCTTGAAATTCCTGATGATGAAAAAGTGCAACACTATTTCCCAGAAATAACAAGCTCATGGGATCTAATTTTGATGACACTATGAAAGAAGGTTGCCCTATAAAACCTTTTTGAAATAAGATTAAGTATACCGTTCTGCAAATAAAACATTCACACCTTGCTCAGGACGCACTTAGTGCTGTCGTACACAACAACTGCGCGAAGCAAAAAATAAATAAATGGAAATGAAACATGCGATCAAGAGGGATTAGAAAACACTGGTGGGCTCCTGCTAAACAGTGAGAAATGTTCTGTTAGGGAAAATGCTGGCCATCTGAGCCCTCATGAATAAAATGTTCTCCGGCTACAATAATTTAAACTTGTGGATAGTTTTTGCTATTTCTCAGTAGAATAGACAGAACTTTGAGATTGTATAAATTGATGTTTAAGCTCATGTAAAATTCTGTCATCCAGTTGGCGTTTCTGAATGTATTCACTAGAGGGAGCAATCACTTCACTCTTTCTTCTGTAAGAGAACAGGAGCAAAGCAAAGTGCTCTGAAGAGTTATGGCGTATTTTTGAAAAAGGAATAAATAAATAAAGTCCGTCAGAAATTTACAAATCCACCTTTCAACTGGCTGAAAAGCAGAAAACATTCATTCTCTTCTCAGGTTTTAGATGCAACAGTTTCTTCGACAACAAATTGCTTGTTTTTGAGAGTTTAGAAACTTCGTATTGGATGCTGAACATTCACCTGAAGCAATGTTTTCACCAAAACTCATCCACTCAACAGCTGTGCCTTCCATAGATCATTTAGCAAAGGGAGCACCGATCAATACTGCATGCTTGTCTTTTTTTAATCAGTTGATTTAGCGGTTTGACCAAAAGCTGTGATGCCGATGATTACCGGAGAGATTAATGAATCATAAAGACACTTTAGAAGTGTCTCCACTCAGGAACATCCACTAATCCACAGAGAAATCCCTAATACATTTTTCACTTTTCTCTGAATAATTAGACATATTGATGAATATTAACAATTAAGTCTTTCAAACGTCTCATTTTATCTACTGCCAGATAAAGACTGGGGTTCTTAGTGAATGAATTCCTGAGTTGCTCCTTGCAGAAACATCTAAGATCCACCCAGAAGTCTGTGCTCCATTTGCTCCAACCGTGTTGCTCTTGGCTTCCTACCCTCCCTCCATACACACATCCCTCATCCCTGCCACTTTTTCCCCTTTCCCCCTTTCTCCCCCCTCCATGATTTTTTTTTTTTACTTTTTACTTGTTTGATATATTTCTTTCCACCCTACTACCACAATATTCAAAGACTTATACAATATACATGCTCCATCTGGTCAAACTTGGTGAACTTAAATATACCTGTCAAGTCCAACTTTAAAGTTTCCCCCTCGAAACCTCTGCTGGGTCTCGCCCAATCCACCAAGGCTTTAATTAAAAAGCAGCCCCAGTTCCAGGATGTGCTTCTAAATGAGGGAGTTTGCGCTGGCAGACGAGTAGCTGGGGTCTTGCAGTGGGACCCGAGCTTGTGGCTTTCATCACTTCCACTCCACGGCTCTGAAGTTCCGGAGAGGCATCTGTCTGACTTGAATTGGAGAGATGGAGAGATGAGCTGCAAAGAAGTATAGAGAGAGAGAGGGAAGAAATTGAGGGAGCAGGATGGAGAGGTGGAGGCAGAGGGGGGCTGAAGAGGGGGCAGATGCCATGCTTTTGTTCTGACTCTCAAGAAGAAGAGTGCAGCAATAGAGACTTTTCTCCTTTTTTTTAGCTTTTACGCAAAGAGTTTGACAAATTGGTTTGAATGATCACCTGTTAGTTACGATAACTGCAGTTTAATTCCTCCATATTTTTTATCAATGTTTAAGGTTATTATCTCCTTTATTACTTCTAAAAGGCCAAATATAGTTTTTCAGTTCATTCAAAAAATTTCAACGTAGATTCATAAGTCCTTTCATTAATCTTAAACACTTAAAATATGTGTTAAATTATGGAAAATATCTTTCTTTTTAGCAAATAATTACATAATTATTGTCATCTTTCCTGTACAGCTAAATAGGTTGCAATCTATTTCAGTTCAAAACTAATAAACATTAGTAAATTAATATTACATAAAATGAAGATTTTCAGTTCTGACTCAACCAAAATAAAAATAAAAAAAACAAAAAAAACACAGGCTTAGATGCCTGGCACATTTAAATAATATACAAAACAATTTACTAAAAATATGTTCACTCAAGACGAAGAGGTATTGCTGCAAAATCTGACTTAGTGCAACTACCTGAATGCCCTTAGTTGGAAATCCTTTTATCAATCAAAATAATAGTTTTAATAAACTATTAAAATAATAATATATAATAATAGTTTTAATACACAATTAAAACCATTTATTAGTTTTATCAGATTTAAAGTCTACTAAATGTATTTAGTTGACTTTAAATCTGGATTGAAATGGCCATCTGTCTGTAAATAAACTGCATCTGTTTGTTTTCTGATTATAGCACCAATTGGTTGTGAATTGACAGTATGTATGTAAACTGAATTAACCTGGAATTAAATGAAATGCAACAAAAATTCATTGCAAATATTTGCTTGTTTACCTGCAGATTAATGTTAATTTAGTCTTAGGCTCATTATAGACTTCTAATACTTCTGACAAAATCTGATTAAAAATGTTCAAGAATACTGTTTCTACCTTGATTATTTTTGTTTGTTTGTTATTTTATTAGAAAGCCTGCAGCAGTGGGATAATGCTGCTTGATTGTCTAGAAAACCAAGCAACCATGACATCTAGTGGTTATTTTCTGAAAATCAATCACCAATAAAAAAGAAAAAAAAAAGCCTTTGCTTCTGTTTGTTAGAAGAAAATGAAACACACACAAAAAAACAGGAAATAACACATTAAATTAGGCTTTTGGGAGAGAACGCTTAAAGCTCATTTTCTGTGAGCGTGTTTTAAAACTGTACATCTAACAGGGAAAACAGGACAAAGAAAAAGACTAGAATGAGAGAAGCATTAGTTTAATTTTAAATAGTAAAAACTATGTATAACAATAAATAAGATCTCTCTATATATATTATAATATATTTATTTTTGTGCATTTTTCAGGACCTTTTTTCCAAACAGTTCCATTTAATTGGCCTGTCATGCAGAGCTTTTGGGTTCCAGGCGGTGAGCCAAAGCCCACTGAACCCTGAGAGAGGTTAGAAAATTCTCACGCATGTCTTTAACCGATCTCCAAACATGCCTTTTACTCAAGGTCTTTTCAAAGCTCTGTACTTTAATGAAAATAACTGAGCATAACACAACAGCATTTCCAAATCTTAAAAGTACATCAGTTCAACGCACAAAAATAGTTCGAAATTATTCCGAACAGATTAACTGAAGAGAAGCTGCACAGCTGACTTTAATAAGCTTGATGACTGACTTGTTTCTAAATATAGAAATAGAATAGAATAGGATGGATGGATGGATAAATATATGCATTTTATGGAAATGATGTGCTGAATGCTTCACTACACATCAGCTGTTCTGCCTCCTGGGGAAAGCATCAAGGAGATCAGATTCCTCGGACAGTCCGATGCATCCGTGGACATGTGGAGATGATCAGTGCTGTTGTATAATAAGCTGCGGTGTTGCTTCTGCATTGTTTTTGCTTTGCTGCTGTTTTTGGGAAGAGTCCAGATTTTGATCCTGGAACTGCTCTGTCAAAAGTAAATTTATTTCAGATGCCGGGACTCAGTTTCCCCATGATGTGGGTTGTCTTCTTTTATCTTTAGTTCCTTTGATGAAACATTAGCCACACAGATTGTGAGGTTATTTATTATACTGTTTCAATTGTATTTTGTTTGTTTGTTTTCTCTAGCAGTAAATCTGCAAACATCTTATATTTCAGAAATCAACCTCCCTCTTAAGATCACAAACTAAATAATTGAAGGCAAATAAACAATTTTCACTTTCAGATATGATTAACATCACAAAATAATATCCCACAAATTATGTATCTGATATCTGCTATGTCTGTATCTAAAAACATATTATAACTCTGTTTGGATGCTAGCTTGTTACATAAAATGTCAGTCCTTAAAGTTTTCTTTCCATTAGATGTCTTATCTTTAATCCCTGCAGTCGCTGACCGAGCTCAAAGGCTTTACCGATTAAGTGCTGCCATGTGTAAGTTTAGGAGACTATCAAAGCTTTGAGATGTTTGTGATTACACTCTATGGGAGAAATCACACACTTATAGAGGGTTTTGAGGATTTCTGTTAGCACAAATTTTGAAATTTGTGCTAACCTGAGTTAACGGGAAGTGCAAAATTGTGGGAAAGTACAACAAAATACAACAAAAAAAATACTGTGACTCCTGTGTGCTCATGGCTGGAAGTGATTAGCGGCTCATGGTATTTCATGCTTAAAAGGGATATTTTATCAGTGTCTGGACTTTTGAGCCTTAGTCAGTCAGAGTGTAGTGACTTGTTTTCACTTTATGAGCTCTGGGATTCATAACCAGCCATAACACTGACAAGACTTTCTCTGTTTCTTGTTTCACTGATTGCTCCGTGCACCTTTGTATTTTACGTCATATGTATAAACTTTAATGAGAGTAAATGATAAATAATAGGAAATAAAACAATAAACCTTTTCTCTTTAAACTTATAATGAAACATAAAATCCAGAAGTAAATTTGATGTGTAATATTTATAGCATATACATATTATTATGATAGATTACATTTGTAAAAAGCTTTTTTTTTTTTTTTTTATGAGGTAGGAACTGTAACAAATAATTGAATCTCAGACCACAAGTCAAGTCTCAAGTCTTTATGGCCCAGGAGTCAAGTGTTTAATTTTAATTCCAAGTCACATTTTACCCAGTTTAAAATAAAAATGTACCTTTGTTTGAGGCTTTATTTCCTGTAAAATGCTGACAAAATTTATATATATATATATATATATATATATATATATATATATATATATATATATATATAGAGAGAGAGAGAGAAATAGCTAAATGTACAGCATTTATGTGATTTAAGCTTATGTGTAGTTTTGATGTGTTTCCCTATCAAATGTATTTATATTTAGTTTTTTCTGGAACTTTTGTAGTGTTTTCCTTAAAACAAAAAATAATTATATGTTAAAAACTTTGTATAATATCAAAATTGTGTCATTCTTTAGATTCTCATAAGATGTGTGTAAACTGAAACTTGAGATTCTATTTTTTATCATAGAACATCTACATTTGTTAAATCGTGCCTTTATTTTTGTTGACTTTACATTACTTGTTTTGGCAAGAACAAAATCATAAATAAGGTGAAAACAGTAGGTTATTGTGAATTGTTACTGTTGCATCAGCTTTGACTCGTGAGCCTGTTTCGAATGTATCTGTTCTGTAATTACACACAGCAGACGAAGCTGCTGTCCACACTCACAGATTCATCATCTTTATACAGTATTTATGTCTCACCTCTTATTCATGCGTGCACGTGGACTATTTGAAAATTAGAAGACACGTGAAGAAGATGAATAGAAACAGACTCACTTATTTCACACACACAGCCAAACTAAGGATGGAAAACATAACATGGCTGCTCATGCACACACCAATATATACACAGTGTTTTTCTAATGTAATTATATCAGCCCATGCTTGGGTTGGGAGACATCCCCCGAGGATTTAAAAGCCCACACTGACTGTCCCTGGAGGTCACAGAGGTGCCTGTTTTTCTTGGACATATTTCATGAGACTGCATCTCTTCCTGATGGGAATTGAGCCTTTGGAAGAAAAAAAAATGCTTTGCTTTTGACAAAACCAGTGCAAATAATTTAAATCAAGCCAGGATCCTATACTGGGGGCAGAATGGAGTGGATTTACTTTTTTCAATCACAAATATTGATGTATTTTGCTGGAATTTTATGAGGTAAAACAATAATGAGTTCTGCATAATTTGAAGAAAAACGGACATATGCTGCACAGTTCATTAAAAAAATTAAAGTCGCATTCATAAGTATCGAGTCTCCATTCAGTCTACACTTTGTAGAACCGCTTTTCAGGCCAAACATGTCTGCTGGCTTTTCACTTCCAGAAAAACATTTTGCTTATTTATGAAATAATTAAATCTCAGTTGTTTTGGACGAAGAGAGCTTTTTATCAACTACCACTGATTCTCAATTGGGTTTGAGTCTGTCCTTTGGGTAATTTTAACACATAGCTATGCATTGATCTAAACATCGTCACTCTGCTTGCATGTTTAGGGATGTTTTCCTAATGAAAGATAAACCTCCAGTCCAGTCTCAAGTATTTTTCAGCTTTTCAGTTTCTACTGAAGAATCGCAACCCTTCATCATAATTCTTCCACCGCAATGTTTCACAATTGGGGTTGGGTGTTCACAATGATCTGTAGTGTTAGTTTGCAGCTTAATCAAAGTTAGCATGGGCCAGAAAGAGAATTGTAACAGAAAGAGACTTAAATATGAGTCTAAAACCTGAAATCATCCCTTCCACTGGACGGACAATAGTCAACAAGTGTCTGTTTAAAAAAAAAAAACTATCAACAGGAAAAATGAAAAATGCCAACCAACGTCTCCAAAACCCCAAATCTCATCACAAGACCTACAGAAGGCTCTGGCTACTTTTAATACGAAAATGAATGCCTGCTCTTTCAGAAAAAGACTTCACAACTCTCTCCCAGGAGGTGTGAAAGGAGGAAACCTTGCTAGCTAAAAAAAGAAAATCACCACCAAAGAACAGGACTTCTAAGTCTCAAATTTAATTATTTAGACTGTAGAACAAAGGACTTACTTTATACAAACCAAACACAGCTTTCCAGGAAAAGAACATCATGTCAACTGTGAAGCACAGAGCTGGAAGAGTCATAGTTGTTTTCATCTACAATGACAGAGCTGAAGAAGAACTGGACATGACAGTGACTCAAAACTTACCAGTAAGTCTATCAAGGACTGGATGAGAAGTAAAAAGCATACAATCCTTGGCAGAGACAATGCCTTGATCTTAAACTCACTGAGATGCTGTGAGGTGACTTAAAACAAGGTGAACATCCAAGAAACACCTCCAACATCTAGGAGCTTTTCACAACTTTTTGCAGACAAATGTCAGAGACTGGTAGATGTCTGCAAGTCTCTCAAAAGTTATTTCAGATGTATTAGAGGGTTGGGTGTCTTGAATCTCTCCTCAGGAAGAAAACACATCTTTGTAGATATATTCTACAAAGATATTAATAAAAACAAGTATTTGTGGATTTTTCTTACTTATTTATAAAAAAAAAAAACTATTTGCAGATTTCTTTAGAATAATGTTCTAAAGAAACTGAAACTTAGAAAGCTGAGATACCTAGGTATTTCTAGGTATTTAGGCACCTGAGATGTTATTGGCTGGTGTTTGCAAATGAACCAATCTCATAGCAGCATTCATTTTCTTTGACACTGATTGGGTGTTCCCTGAAGAATGGAGAGACATAAAACTGTGGAGGTTAGCTTCTGCTATTGTGCAATGAAGGTTTCCACTATGTGCATTAATAAGTATCAAAGCATATTTGGTGTGTGAACTATTAAAATAGGCAGCTATAGGGAACTTTAGAGGGGATCTTAAGTATTTGCGGATGTCAGCTGTTTGCGGGTAGTGGTCCCTAATATTCATGAATATCCAGATTTTGCTATACTTTGGATGTTCTTTGTATTTGTTCAGTATTTTTTACAAGTGCAGAATTCAGAGTCTTTATTGAGACTGAGGCTGACCCTGATCCAAAGGTAAATTGGATTTTTACATGAAACTTTTGTTTAAACTGAAACACTGTTAAACATTGTAGTTCTAACCAATTTGGACAATAACTGTCTTGAGTTTCAGACATGGCTGAAAGTGAACCTCCTGCTGGTACTAATTTTCAAGTCCATCCTCAGGTCAGACGTATCGATAGCTGCAGCCTGTTTGAGCCGAGACCTTGCAGACTCGGGTCATTATCCCCACTGCTGAGGCAGGTGGAGGAAAAACGGCTGTACTGTGATCCAAGACTTCTAAACACATAATCTGCTCTCCACTGAGGGTCCCTAACCACAGGAAGCCTCTCATGCAACAGCTCCACAGATCTCCTGGCCGCAGCACATCTGATCATATCTCCCTCAGATAAACAGTTATATTTATAAAGAAATTACATCACATTTTATAATGACAATGATGAGTGAAGTTTCCCTTGCATTGATTTCTTTTAGTGTTTTTTGTTCTTTATTTCTGTGTTTTGTCTGTGACTGGAGTCAAAATATAGATTTTCCTTTTTCAACAACATATATAATCACATTTTCTTTAGCTGGACTATGTAACAGAGTTTTATGAGCTTCAGAGCAGTTATGAGAAACAGAGTCTTTGCTTTGAGAAGAGCATGAAAGGTGTAGATTATGAGAATCCTATCTTTCATGCCAATCAGACATTTTGTCTTGAATGATTAAACATTTTCTAATATTTCACCTTTAAGTTTCTGGTTCGACAGATTACTTTAGAAACAATTACTCAACAGATGAATATAATAAGTAGCTTGCACAATAAACAATGGATGCATTGCACAGGAAATACATATGAACTGTGGCTTTGGAGGAACCCAGAGTATCCTGAGAGAACAAACAAGCACAGGGAGAACATGCAAACCCCATGCAGAAAGAATCGCAGGACCTTGTTGCTCACAGACAGGTTTCAGAGTATTTGTCTATGGGGTTCTGATGTTAGAAACAAATAAAAATCAGATGAATTTTTAAACCAGTTTTGATGTCACTTTCATCATTAGAGCCCCACAAACAAAAACACTACTCTACAAATAACAGTTTTCATTTCTCAAATAGCCTTCTTCTGTACACCAGCTGCTTTAAGTAGTACAGTTGTGCCTCCAACCAGCACACAATAAATCATGCAGTAATACTTTAAAATGGATTTATATTTATTGAAGCAGTACTAAAATGTCTTTGGACAGAAAAATAAAAATTTCAATCCATTTTTGGACTTTCTAAACATGATGATTTCCAGGTCTTCACTATGAATGACCAGATAAAAACACATGTAATGCAATCCATACTCTACAGCTTAAAGATTTTCTTTTTGTTGGTTAGTTTGCTTGTGTCAGAAATAGCAAGAGGTTTCTAATAACTCACAATAACTATACTGGGAGGGCATTACTTTAAAGTCAGTATGAGCCATCTGTCATCATCATCATCATCTATGAGCTTTTCATTTTTATTTACTTCCCCAAAAGGTGTGTTGTGATTATACAATCAGAAGCTTCACCAAAAACTGCTTCTAAATTCTTTCTCCGCTCTGTAGAAAAAACATTATTTTCACATCTGGAGTCTGCAAGACCCCTGATTGGATAGGCCCACTTTGTTCATCCAGCTGTTGTGAATCACAGACGTGCACACAGGAACACACAATTTGTGACAGACGGACACTCAGACAGCTTCACTTGAGCTTGTATTTATAGGTAAACACTCCCCATGTGCAAATACTAACTTGCACTCCTGTAAAATGGACAGCATTCACATTGCAGCAGATAATACATGAGCGTGTACAACCCCAGATCGCTTACAGGTCAGTTCAGTTTGTATTCTGAATCAAATTACAGTATTTAATTTTTGATTTGATGAATAGAAAGAAATCTACCCGTAGAAATATGCAGCAGGATGACCGTGCTCATCTAAGAAAATGGGTTTCGGTCTTTTTAATCCAAACACGTATCGTTTGAGCTTGTCTCGTTCCAAGTTTACCACAGTTTTGGCAGAGGTGCATACACATCTCTGTGCATATGCTAAACGAAACTTAGCTGTGGAACCAATGAAACAACCCGCTTCGCTCTCAGCTTGTCTTGGCACCGTTCACATATGAACTCTAAACTGTTATCTGACATTTTTTAAACTAACATTTCTGATAATCACAGCAGCCGTGACTTCAGCTGGAACGTTCAATGTAAACAAGCTCAGGAAATGAAGCTGACAAAGATGGTGATGTCCACTCATTATTTTCTGGAACACTGTTTAGGGCATAGAAGCTGTTAACCCTTTGTAAATCACTTGTTTTCAAAAATACTTACTGTTTTACAATTCTAAAACTCTAAAAAAAAACTATTTTTAGAGTTTGATGGTTTAAAATATTGTAGGAAATTGTATTTTGAGAAGATATCTGGTCTAATATACCCCATTGCTTTAAAAACAATCCAATTTAATACTTTTACATTTCTAGCAACTGAGTTTAAATGTAATGCTTTTCAAATATGATGTTCTTATGGTAGTGTTTGTTTTCTCGGATGTTTTTCTAATCAACAGACCTCAGCAAACCTCTCAGAGAAGCCCACCCAGCAAAATAAATGTTGTATATGTAAGTGCAACTTCTGCTCTTAATTACCCAAATCTCCAAACATTCTGTGTCTCAGTAGCTCAACCCGGGCGATGCCAAGTTCCCATGCTTTGATGATCAACCACCACTTGATGGGAATAACTGCACGAGTTTTGATCTAAAAGAATAAAAATCAACAATAAAGCAAAGCAAGCTTATTTCTGTAATAATATTTATAAACAGCGTAACTCAAGATGTTTTTCAGAATAAAAAGTAATCTACAGTGAAAGAAAACAATGACGCTTTTACATAGAATTTGTTGTAAGAAAACAATAAAAATGAGAAAGGTTTATCTGACAAAGAGGCTCATCCTTTCTTGGGAGATTCGGAGTCTAATGAGCCTTTTTAGGGTTCGATGTGATAGAAATCAAATAAGAAATATATTTTTACATTTTCCACAATAATAAATGCAACAACCGTCTTACATACTTTAAAATAAGGGAAGAATGTGTAATGTAGGAACAAGTAGTGAATCTATGAGCAATACAGAATCACTTTCCTAAACACTTTCTATAGGTTCTGGTAGTATTTGTCTCTCAGACTAAGAATGTGAGGATCTTGGGTTGTTTTTGGGTTTGATTTACTGATTCCAGTTTCATTATTATTCTATGTTCCTTAATTTTCTTTTCTTTGATTAGATCAGCTTTGTATTCTAGTTTATTTCTTGTGTCTATTCTTTGTAACTCTAGTTTAATCACGTTCCTTTTGTCTACTTATTCTTCAGTGTTAAACTTATTTCCTAATCCCGTGAATTCTCCCTCACCACTTGTGCCACTCTCTCTCCTTACACCTGTAATCGGTTAGCCGATCGGCCCAGGTCCAATATTCCACACTCACTGTCCCAGTACTTAAACACTGCTGCTCTTGTCACTCTTTGCTAGTTCCTCCTGCTAATTCCTGTTAGGTCATCTTCCCCTGGTCATGCTTCCTGTGCTTTTGTTTGTTCTCTACGTTTTTTTTAAATTATTGTTATCCCATGGTCCCTGTGCTCACATGATTTATTTTTCTAAGTCTTTCTTCATTTTTCATTAAATCCACAAGATTCTAATCACCACCTCTCCCTGCTGCATGAACAACATGCCAAACAATCTATTTCCCAACTACTTATGCATAAACTACACCGCTGATTATTCATCTAGGTTTGTTCAAAATCATTACGGCAGATCTGTAATAAAATTGTAGACTACAATTCTCTCCAAAAATGTTTACAATATTGCATACATAAATTTCACACTGCACTCTCATAGTGAAGTCCAAAAATGTTGTTGCAGACACTCAAAATAAAAATAAACACTTATGTAGAACAAATTCTAACAACACTGGTGAAAATACAAGTGAACATAGAAATATTTTGATCATTTAAATTTTTATCTCTGGTGTATTTTGCCTCATCTGAATTTTCACTAGAAAAGGCAGATGTTTTCATGACTGATTTTATTGCATGTAAACAATGATATACAACAAAATTGCAAAAATATGGCAGTTCTTACCCTTGCATGTTGTTTTAGAGGTGGAAAAACATCTGAAAAGAAGTTTGAACAAATTTAGCATAAAATCCGGCGTATAAAATGAAATATTTGTGAAAACTCGCTTTTTGAACATTCAAATTTGATCTTGAAAGCTTTTCAAAAGCTTTTTATTTGTCCATTTAAGCGCCCCTCAATGAGTACTTGTTAAATGAATCAAGAGGAACATGTATAAAAGTAACATCTCAAACATCTCAAAGCTGCCTGTTAGATGTGTTACAATGAGGTTTTCGCTCTTCTGTCTCAGTTTGTAAACAAGCTTCCTGTTTTTAATTGTCAACACAGGTGGGCCTCTGAGTACCCTTTGACCCTGAGGGCCTTTTAAGGTTCCCATTATAAAAGTCAAAGGTCAGTTTTGAGCTTCAGGCTAATTGATTTTAGTGAGCTTATCTATGCATATGTGCTCATGAATCACAGCAATCACAGCTAATCAGTGTGATTGGTTCTTTTGGATGTGAGCCTATCACTCCGCAACATTTAAGATTTTGGTCACTAACTGATGGATGCTGTAGAATCAGTGTAATGAGAAGGACTTAGTGAAGAGGCTTTCTTTTCATGTTTATATTACAACTATAGAGTATGATGTTTCAGAAGAAACAAAATGTTCAGACATTCAGGCAACACAGAGGATGAAATCTCTCTTGTCAGAGACAAAATCAGAGCCAGATGGTGTCGATCTTTTCCCTTCCTAACCTTTGACTCCCCCTCTCTCCGTCTCTGACTTCTACACTCAAGGGAGAACAACACAAATCAAGGAGTTGCTCCCCGATCTACTGAAGGAGTAAAACTCAGGAGTTTGCATAAAGTGTCAGATGATGCAGGGAAACAACTATGACCTCGATTAAAAAGCAATAAATTGAAGAGGAAAAATCATATTAAATACCTGGGGGTGAAATTCAGAAAGACTTTGGGAACATTATGAGTCTTATGAAGTTTGAAATACAATATTCAGTTCTGTGTTTTTTTATCCCTGCTACTTATCATACCATAAACTCTGCTACTTAAAAACTGATGTAGCTTAGTGTCATCAGATCCACTTTGAACAAGTTCCTGAAATAAATTATTGTTATATTTACCTTGTAAATAAAAGTAAAAAGTAAAATCTAACATATTACAACACTGTAGGCCATTTAGTTTGTCATCAATTGAACATGCCGTCATGGCAGATTTAATTCAAAAAGGAAAGTTTCCATTCTTGCTGGTGTTGTTACTGGAAAGGCTAACTACGTCATTTGATTATGTCATTTTTTGAACTCTTTAAGCATCAATAACTTGTACTTGTCATTTTCTATTTGGCTCCATCACTCTCTTCCATAAATTTGGAGGAATATTTGCCTTTTTATTTCTTCCAGGCTTTACAGTGGACTTCTGGTAATCATGGAGATTAGGGACCGCAACCGTAGTTAAATTACTTAAATAGCTCAGAGCCCCTATGTAAAAATGCTTACCACTGCATATTTTAATAGTTTAAACACCACATATACCCAAATAAGCATTAATGCACACAGCGGAAACCGTCTTGGCACTGCCGCAGAATTTAATATCCTCGGTCTTCCCCATCTCTGCTCTTGACAGCCAGTCTGCATCAAAAATGAACTGTGCTAATGAATTGGCTTCTTTGCAAGCACCAGCCAATAGTGTGTCAAGTTTTATTATGCCCTGTTATTTCATATTCCTTAGTGGAAATTTTACAGAAAGACACCCAAATGGGTGAATCTGGGAATAATGGACCATGAATAGGCTGGGATCCACTCTACTTCAGTTTATCCAGTTTCCCAGGCATCTTTTTACTACCACAAACCTGAATGTTTTGAACCACAAAGCTGCCAAAAATCCTTTTTTTAAAAATCTGAACCGACCAGTTTTGTATTGTTTTATATTTGTGCATATGCATTCATTAGTTTCATTTTGTAACCAGGTTGCTGTGTATTGCAGACTTCTGCCCAGGTCCGTCTTGAAAATTAGATTTACTTTTGGAGTCAATAACCCATTTTGTTCCAATCTTCTATGATTTCATATTCAACTCACTGACTGCAAAGTATTCAGTTTCTTTGGCAGAATATAAAGGCAAGGCAAGTTTATTTACACAGAACAAGTTATACATAAGGCAATCTAAGAGGTTTTACAGGACATTAAGCAAAAAGGATTGAAAGCAGATAAAGCACAAGCATAAAATCATTGCGTTTAAAACACAGACAATAAAGGCATAAAAAAGAAAACGCATCAAACAGTTAATTATTCAAATTGTTTGATAAAAAAAGATGCAGTAAACAAAACTGTTTGTTCCAGAGCAGAGGAGCATAGAAACTAAATTATGAGAAAATCTTCAGACCAACAATTCTGCTTGACTGTTGTTTTGAAGCATTGGAACATATTATGTACAGTGTTTGTTTTTCAACAGCAACAACAAAAAAAAGTATTCTGTTGTGGTGAAAATCTCTGTTTCTGTCTCTCTAACAAACATTGTTTTGGAAGTCTTGTCACAATGTTTGCAGCTTTGCAAGAGTAAGTTGTGCTGTAATGCTCATTTTTAAGTAAATCAACTGTACAGGTAACCCTTCGAGTTTAAAAAAGCAAACTTTTAAATTTAATATACTAACTGAGGTTTATAGAGTCAAACATGCAAAATTCAACTCAATTAATAAATACTTTATCTTGCAGGAAAACTAAATGGTCTTGTTGCCTGTTGCAGTATAACAACAGTTATACAGTTGCTGTATAACTGATGGACTGCAGTTTATTTGAAAAAGGCATCACAATTGTCCAAAACTGATTGACAACAATGATGGCTGCAACTTGCTTTCTTAATTATTCTCAGAACAGCAATAGAGTACTTAGGGGTTTTCTACATTCTAATATGTAAGGTCATAATCTGGCACCTTTCATTTTTTTTACACTGATAATTCATGCTGGAAACAAATTTGGATTAAATAATTGTTATGATTACATTATTCTGATAGAAAAATAGACATTGGTATTGTTCTTATCAGTTACACTTAGCTCAGCACACTCTTATTAACCACAACAAAGTTTTCTGTTTCACTTTAATCAATAGCCACACTGCTATTACTAAAAGCATTCCAAGCTTTTCTGCTTGGAGTTTGTAATAGCCACAAGCTTAAAGGGCAGATTATACTTTTATTTGGGTTTAGATATGCATAACAGCTGTAGACACCATACTCAAATTGATGTTACTATTATTGTTCCCTCTAAGGGGATGTGATGACACATGGGCTGGTTTTTATCTTAGTTGAATGACATGTATACTGCATGAACATTGTGAAGCAAGTGATTATTTTGGCCATATTTTCTAACTCAAAGCTGGATAAACTTGAATTCTTAATTGATTTAAGCATAAAAATGCTGTCATGAGGGAGGATGTGGCCTAAGGAGACCAGCACCCCATATCAATGTGTGCATAATTATTCAGTAGCTTCTTTTCTTAGGTTACAATAGATCAAAAATGGACCAGATAAATGGACCTGTGCCTAGATAATTAAAGGGCACGGAACCTCACTTCAAAGCCCATTCTGCTATAAAATTAAAAAAAAAAATAAAAGCCCAAAAAGAAGATCCAAAGTTCTAATTATGGGAATAAAAATCATAATTTTGAGAATTAAGGTCAAAATTGTTAATTTTCATGTCATAATTACAAAAATAAAAGTCATAATTCAAGGTCATGACTTTGGGATAAAAAGGCATAAATAAGAGAATAAGTCTCAATTTTTAAGTTGAAAATTTTCAGTTTTTGAATTTCAAAGTAATAATTATGAGATAAAAGTCCATTTCGAGTTTTAAAGTCAATTATAAATAAAGAGCATAATTTCAAGGATGAAAGTTATAATTTTGAGAATAAAAGTCAATTTTGAGTTGGAAAGAAATAGAAAGTCAAGCTGTTTTTGTTGTGCTTCAGTGGCTTGTGTTTATGACTTTAAAACTCAAAATTATGACTTCAGCTTATATTTTTTTGGTCACGGCAGAAATGGCCAAGTAGAAAAAGTTCAAGCACCTACAATAAAGAAAAGAAGAAGAAAAAACACACCAAGCCATTTTGGGCTGTAGGTTAATGTGTTTTGGTGCCTGGAAAGTGAGCCATTTCAAAAACCTCTCTAGATTATTAAATGACGATCTACACAGGCACATTACCTGTAGTGTGCCAGGTAATGTGCCTATGTAGTGTGACACAGGTAATATGTTGGGGGTTGCTAAAGGTGCTTGCTAAGGAGGCTTAGCAACCCCTTAGCTAAGCTAGCAACCCCAGCTTAGCTTCGCACGTCACCTAGCAACGCAAGCAGAGCCTGAATATGTTTGATCAGCTGGTTTAAAGTAGCTGCTGGAAAAGACAAGTGTTTTGTGTTAAGCTGCTTATTTTTAATTAAAGTGACAAGAAGCCTTAAAACAGCTCATTCTGAAAGGAGCTAATAATGTGCAGAAAAAGAGCAAAGTGAAATCTCATTATCTGAGAAAGATTTTGCGCAGTCATGGAAAGAACATGACAGAAAAATTGGCTGTTTTAAACTTCGGCGTTCCTTGATACCGAATGAACACTCTGTTCCTACAGCAGTGCATTGTTTTCCAGCTGAACAGAACAACATGTCAAGAAGTTAACATTTTTATCTCTGCTCAGATATGCAGCAACTTGGTAAGACTGATTTTTTTTTTATCTTACCACATACTTTTCACAGAAAATACTGGTTTTTTGAACCTTTTTTTTTTTATTTACTCAAGACATAAAACGCATTTTCTTCAGTGGTTCCCTTTCTTCAGGCACAAAAACAATACAATCCAAATGGGCTCAGTGCCCAATGTCAAGCAACAACAACACCACTAGCAATCAAGAAAAATAAGTGGAGGGATTAAGTGTTCTGAAGAAGGGAGGAGAATAAGGTACAAGTCTCTTCCAACCAAAATAGCAACTGGATCTGATGGCTAGCTGCAGACAGATATGGAACAAGACACGAGGTAGGTGCAGACTAACCTGAAAATAGAACAAGAGTAAAAGCACATTTTGATTTACTTCCTTTACCTTTTTGTACATGATATAGAAAAACTCATCCAATTCTCATCCAGGCTAAATCCCCATAGCTTTTTTATTTTAGTGCATGAAACTGTGCTGAAATATATAATTTTACATCTCTATCAGGTGACTGAATTGAGCAACATCTGGAGTTTCATTGTGGAAATCTCTTCAGTCTTTCTTGACTGATGTTTGTTATCTTTGGTCTTGGCCGTTTGGCCTTCACAGCTGTGTTTACAAGTAGCATGCTATGTTCAGATTGCCCACAGATGTTTTTAAAAGGCCAGTCCATCTGAAGAAAAAGCTGCAAAGTGTTGATCACAGAATGAGTTAAGTGTATGTTTTATTCCTGAGACATTTGAAGAATGACATTAAGAACAGAAGAGAAATGAAAGATTTGTTAGGAAATGAAAGTCACTGAAGATAACTTCGTTCCACCCTCCAAAACAGTTTTTGCTGGTCTCACTGATATGGAGATATTCTGAGACATTTTGAGCATGCACTTGTGAACTTTGGAGTTGTGTAAAGCCAAGTGAGATGAACCGAGCGTCCTGCTGCCTATCAGGGTCTTTCTGAAGAGAGCCAGATCAGAACTAGGAATGTGTCAAGGCAGTACCTGCTAGTGAGAGAACAGCAGACACATATGATTTAATAATAGTTTTGGGAATTATAGCAGTAGTCCTGCCCTGTATGTTTTCAAAAGTCAGTTTGGTTTATATTAACAACTATGCTGTCTCCAGAGAAGGTGTGAGCATGTGTCACAGCCATAAATTTGAAAACTTAATAACCTCCACTGACTCTTCTAAAACAGGTTACACAAACTGCAGAGATATTAGCTTCAATCCACAGAGTATTTGACCTGAATGACAAGAGTTTGGATATTTGCTTCAAGCTCCATGGGTCTCAGTTTTAAGTGTGATGTACATAGAAAATTGAGCTTGAAACTGACCTCTCACGCTGGCATCTGTAAAAAAACAGATTTGATGTGAGACTGTTTGGCTCATGCAAACTATGCTGAAAACATTAAAATACCGTGGTGATGACATTCATGCATAATGCTGAAAAAAAAAAAAAAAAAACATAACAGAGCTGCTCCAAAGGTGGTGCATCTTTAGGATAATAGGCTGCCTGATAATTTATATGCTTTCCATTCATATATTTTAAAATATCCCTTCAACAGGAATCATCTTTTATTAGCTAATTATTAAATTTTTTCTTAGAGGTCTCTTGCACATTACCTTAAATTTTATATTAACAACACAATGCTTACACCCAGACTTGGCTCCTCCCTGATATAAGATGGAACAGCTGATGTTGATAAAACTGAGTAATCAGTTATACCGGCTTGTGTTTAAGAGTTGTAGTAGGTTGATGCTTGGTATGCAGCTTAGATATGAAGCAGAAGTTGAACATCCTTAAGTGCAAAACATTTTAGTGCCATATAGTTTGCACTGCAGCCCTTTGACTGGTAGGAGGTCACTAAAAAATACATACTAAGTTTATTTAAAACGTCTCTACAGAAATAACACATTCAGACAGACATTCGGATGGGTGCTTCAAATGCTTGAATTTAAACAAAATTCTGGAGTTCTGTATCAAGCAATTGATAAAGTCACAATAAATATTTAGAGGAAAAGATTGTGAAATCAAGTGGTCATGTTGTGCTTAAGAAAAACACAAAGGTATGTTAAAAAAAATTTTTTTTATTAATTTTACTGGCTCAATGAGTCATTGATCTGTAAAGGTCAAATAAGGGTTGATTTATATTTTATACATTAAAGTTATTGAAGTTGGGGGATTCTTTTCTCAAATTTGTATTTTGTTCTCAGACCAGTCAAATGTATAAAGGACAAAAAATAACATTTTGTTATATTTTAGTTTACTTTGTCCCTGCTATGTAGAATACAATCACAACATATTGTTAATAACAAGTGATGTAATATAATGGTGACATTAGTTTATTTGTATTGTTTTTATCTCCATAGTGTGGTGCTGGAAAAGTTTGAAAATTTACCATGAAAATTCTTGAAGAGAGATAAAATATTTCCAAAGTGTATTAAAGCTGAAATGCTGATTGATGACATGCATGTTCACTATAAAGAACTGAAAAATAAACACAACCATTTATGACTTGTGTTCATCCCAAACTAGACATATAGGTAGTTTTGGGAGTCATGTTGAGCATTTTTTACTTCCTTTAGTTTATGGCCAATTTACTTTTTCCAATGATTCAGGCCTTTTGTAAAAAGTTTAAGCTAGGAGGAGGACAATCCTATCCAAAGGTTCATTTCATCACTTACAACTACATTATCTCATCGTTGTCAGGAATTCACTTCTTTTCTAATTAATCTGTTAATTTTCTCTTTAATATTTCATTTTAAAATGAAGTGCTTGCAGTAATCAGAACATGAGGGAAAATGCTTCATGAAGACTCCCAGTTTCTGTTTTTGTCTGTGCTGTAACTTTTTGTTTGTGTGAACCATATGTCCCAAATTAATGAATCCAGGCAGTAAACTGAGCCCTCTTCACTCTGTCACTGCTTCTTGTCACAGTAGGATTGGCCTCAAACTCTTTCTCTGAGCCTCCCTCTCCATCTCTTCTTCTCCTTACTGAGTCGCTCCCCGCTCTGTTCTTTCTGTTTTTGCGCAAGTGTCCCAGTTATAAAATTGCTTACATCCTACTCAGTCTGGGGCTGGATTGAAATTTCCCATAGGGTATGTACCAATATGCAGAGAGCACACTTCGACAGATGCCATCAGAGAACAAGCATATGAATTACCAGGCAGCCTGCCATCTTTGAGTTCAGACAGAATGGCATTAATACCTGATTACGATCCAAACAACAACACAACAACAACATGAAAGCCAAAGCAACTGGGAGCAGGTAAAGGTTTCATCATTTATATATTAATGGATTAACTAACAAAGACTTTTCCAACCCCCCACACCCCCTCAAAAGTTAAAATGTCACGGAAGCTGCCAGCATTCAGAGGACGTTTGGGAAAAAATAAAAAGGAAAGAAAACAACAGAAAAAAACTAGGGTTAAATTGTCAGCAAATTACGTTCCAATAAATAAAATATTTACAACTGCTGACCATAACTAATTCAAAGGCTTTGAGATATTCATGACTACAATTAAAGAAAACATGATTCCTTTAATTTCAAATAGTGGTAAATATAGGCATTGCCTAATTACCTGAACCTAATTACCTTGAAGGTAAACTACTCTCATATTAACCAATGTGCAACAATTTTCTATTTATTATGAAAGAAACTATGAAATGCTTCATAAAAGAATAATTATCAAACAGAATTTAATGAATTATGCAACTTAATAGACCTTCTATGCATCTTATGAAGTAGTTTTTGCAATCGGATCTCCATCTAAATAAATTTGCCACAGATTGTATTGACAACAACAAATTCTTTGGCATCAGCATCACAACGTAAATATACCACACATAAGTGCTGCTGCTGTGGAGATTAACTCACTTCGGTCTGCTGAATGCTTGGAGTGGCTGCTATAGTAGGGGAGTTGAACTTAATCACTTGAGAGCATTTATGTGTATAAGGGTTCAATTCTAATATGCATCATCAGTCATACACACAATTGTTACTATATAAACATGATGGACTTTTTCCAAAAATGTGCCTCATTTTTTCAAGTTAAGATGAAGCAGGATTTTAGCGTCGCAAAATACAAAAAAAGAAACAGAAAAAAAAACAAACAAAAAAACAGAGAAAGCAGTTCCACAAACAGATCACTTCGAAATCTTAAAAGTTAATTTTAAGCATGACATGATGAAAAAACTTCATGCAGAATTTGTGTTCATGATGAATGCGTTCTTTGTGTTTTATTCCTCTTTAGTGGCTTCTGAATTCCAAAAGTAAGTTTGTTTAAATTAAGACTGAAAACCCTATATTCTAGAACTTTGAGTCATAATGATTGCAAATTGATTAAATTTGATGTATGTTTTTTGATGATTGTGATGATAGAATTTAACAAAAAGTAATGCTTATGTTTTTTGTAGTTGTTTTTGTTTAAAGCACTTTAAACTGCCTTGTTGCTGAAATGTGCAATGCAAATCAACATGACTTGACTAGATTACATAGCATAGTCCACAGTGACACTAAGCATTTTCGAGTGTGAAAAATAGTCATCATTTTTTTTTTTTAATAAAGAAAGAAATTAACTAATAAGAAAATAAATTGTAGCTTATGTTTTCTTAACACTGTTTGACTTTGAAGAACCTCAGTAATTTCCAGTGTGTCAGCATATGTTTGGTTGTGTTTCTTCCTTTCTTTCACATTTCTCTTTCATCATATGTGTATTTAGTCAATAATAAATATTACATTTTTATCACACCTTGTTTGGAAAGGCTCTCAGTAAAGGCTTTGATGCATTGCTGTGTTCTAGTACAATTAGAGACAGACTTGGTAAAGAAAAGCTTTATAATAAATTATTGTGTTTTTTATCATGACACTACTTTCTTGACCATCCTGTCCACTGCCCCTAGTGTCACGATTGCGTTTCACTTGTTTCCTAGTTTCCAGTGTAAAATAATTGGAATAAAAGATGAATGTATTTTAAAGCTTCCAGAAATAAGAGAGAGTACATTTAGACAAGCATGTTGATTTAAAATTAATAACTTAATTCTGAAGAGGATTTGAAAAATGTACAAACAAATAGTAAATCCTGACAAGTGTTTTAATTTTAAATCAATAGCTCCACTCATCCAGCATTTTGCTGCATCAGCCTTTTCGCAAAGCAAAAGACACATTGTAGTGAATCTGAAAGCCTGCTTCCTACTCTCAGCTCCCATCAACATAGATGGTCCATTTTGAAATCCATAACGCTCGCTGATGTAAGAGTACTTGACATTTAGCTTTTTTTTTCTTCCCCTTCGTCACTCACGGATCTCGTCATCTCATGGAGCGTGCTCTCTGTTTGGCTTTGTTTGACATGTTCTTCTGTTTACTTTGGTTTGTTTTTGTTTGTTAGAAACTCGACAAAGCAGCGTAACCTGGTGTTGTAATTTGGCCACACATGGAGTGTGTAAAGGTGAAGACTGATCGATTGTGAGCTTTTGCTTTTTTGTTGCATTTTTATTTCCCCTCTCTCAAATGAAACAAACATTAACTAAAGGTCTCTTTTTCTGAAAGTCTGACCTTTGCAGCTCTTTGTGTGAGGAAACAGTTGTGTGTAATGGATGCAACTCATAGATGTGACTGAGGAGGGACGCTTTTTAGGGAGGTACAAGGGACTTAAGGAAGGGTGCATAGTAGTGGAGCACTGGGCTCCCAAAAGCCTCCCTATGTCGGTGTGTGCATGCATGTGTGTGGTGTTGCTGCTGTTGGATATGACTGTCAGAGGCGGTGCCTCTGAGAAAAAGGGGAAAGGAGGGTGATGTTTCCAAAGGGGGCCCAGTCTGTTACCAAAGGGAGGTGGAGACTACTATCCCACCCAGTCAAAGTGTCTTGCTAGTGCTCTCTCTCACACAAACACACACACACACATATGCACAGTGTTGCACACACTTAGACATGCTGCAAACTCTCCACAGGAAACTCTGAGCCATAATGTGAAGGCACCTCAGAGCAGACGGGTGCATTGCTCAAACCAAGTGGGATACGGCACAGCTTTGATAGTGCGTTAATTACTCATATGATGTGATACAGATGTCTGGGGGCTTCAGCTGAAAGTTTGCCTGACGGTTTCCAAGGGGGCCAGGCAGGCATTTTAGAAGCGGTAGGTGAAAACCAAACGTATTTATTATTTATGCATGGATCAGTTTGTGTGCTGTCACAGATCCCAGCAGTGTCAGGCTGATGCTAAACTGTGATGCTACTTGAAGGGCTGGCTGCTAAATAGTTCTTTGTGTACTTGGTGACAGCAGGGACTTTGAACAGGAAGAACTCCGGGCTATAAGACTTGCCTGCACCGTGACATGATGAAATGGGCTTCGGTGTGGATCTAAGAGTTTGAAACTTTAACAAGTCTTTACTAACAGCATGGTGTAATTAACTGTTCTGTATTTTTCAGGAAATTTGTTGACTCCTTTTTTCCTTTGGTGAAAAGTAGCGTAATCCAAGAGGAAGTTGAATGTGTTGTTTTTCTCTTTGTAATTTAGCCTGCTTTGTATTTGAACTTCAATACTTTTGTTGCTCAGCTTACATTTATCTGTTTAAACAAAATCATAACCATATGTTTAAAGCTTTTAAAATGAAAAACAGGGAGAATGTGGAGCAGAGGGAATCAAAAAGTGCAAACCTGAGAAATGGACATCATCCAAATAGTACAACATTACCGACTGAACTGAATTTTCATACAGGAATGAGTGAGAGCAAAATATGAGCTCCTTAAGACATAAGACATCTGTTGATGTCTTACATTGAATGTCTGAGTATAACTATAGGTGACATCTCCTGTTTGAAGTCTTAAATACGTTAATCTTCATGAAAGCTTCTGATTGAGACAATAATGCTTCAAAATGTATTCTAAATGAGTATTTATAGCTCTTAAACCTTCTTTACTTTTGTCTTTTTACATCAAAGTTCCGTATTTTTTTAAGATGATTTTTACTGATAAACCAACAGGAAGCAGTGCATAATTCAAAGTGGTAGGAAAATGTCATGACTTTCAAAACGTTTAACAAAAAAAATCTTAAGAGGTACCCCATTTACTGTCCTGCAACTAAATCAAATCCAGAATAACCAAATTGCCTTCAGAGATGACTTTGAAGGCAATTTGTATATTACCTTTGTGTAATATACAAACATCTGTCTGATGAAGGCCGGGAAGGTTTGTTCAAGAACATTAGTGATCAAACTGTGTCAAAGACGAAGGAACACAGCGGCCCTGGATTTTTCCGGGGTTATGTTATAATTTATTGTGAATTATATCACAAACTTTTAACTTCTCAGGAAATGCATTTCATTCCCAATTCAAAATGGAGAGCGATGGCACACCTGCAAAGCTAAGGTGGTGCTATTCACTTAAACCGAGAGGTTTAGGAAGATTAGTGTTAATATAAGAAGCAGCCGAGAAAGACTTGTTTACTGGAGAAGCTTTGGCTTTCTGCTAAGACAGGCTAAACTTAAAAAACAAACAAACAAACAAAAAAAAACAGTCCAACTCTATATGTGGTACAAAACATTCACTGAAATAAAACTGATTATACTACTCTCATAGAAAAACATAGCGGTGACAGTATCATGCTGTGGGAATGCTTTTTTCACTAAGATTGTGGAAGCTGGTTGTAGGTGGGAGGTTCTAAATAGAGGATTATTCTGGAAGAAAACTATTTGGTCTGTAAAGGAAGATTTGAAAGACATGTATGTCCTTCCACTTTATCGCAATGTAGGACAAGAAGATAAATTTATTTAATTAATCAAATTTACTGTTTATGAAAAAAAAAAAAACAGGATTTTTTAATAGATGCACTCCTTGAAATTCCATTGTTTAGAATGACGTTAGTCCATACAAGAATTGTAATCTTTTTTTGACAAAGAAATTTACAATTTCTATAAATTTCAACTCAGAATTCAGGTCAACTCTCAGAAGGAATGATTGCAATAAAAGTCAGATTTGTAAGATATTGTCTGTCATTTGAATTTTTCAGTTACAGGACAACAAAATTAATAAATTCACAAATCAAAATTGGAAAAATAACCTGGAAATTTTATTTTTAGGCCGTATCACTCAATCATTCCACAATGTAGAACTTTGTGTTAGTCTTTGACTTAAACTCACTATTCAATACAATAACGTTTGTGTTGACACATTTTGAAAAAGTAAAAAAAAAAAAAGAAGGGTGTGCACCTCAAATTTCTAATTACTTAGCTTTTAGTCTTTAGTTTTAATTAAAATTATAACCTGTTCTTCTCGTTTCTTTTCATTCCAGCAGTGACATATTGAGGCAGTCTTCCAGTCAGTGAAATCAAAGAGCTCGATGTATTTGATAATGGGGACCACAGCCCGGCATATGCTCATGCTAATGGCCTGTTTGGCAGCCAGAGGAATGTGCCAGATAAAGGAAGCGGAAGCCGAGGACTCTCTGCCAGTCATCCACTCCACCCTCCAGTCCCCAGGTCTCCACAGCACTGCCAGTCCAGATCTGCCTTCATTTGTCCCGGGACCTCGGCTGCAAGCTTTGGGATCTAGTTCTGCTAATAATACAGTCTCGAAGAGACCAGTGTCACCTCCAAAGTGCCTTGCATATCCCTCAATTAGCAACTATTTTAAGTACATCAACACCGTCATTTCAGTTATCGTCTTTGTGGTCGGCCTGGTCGGAAACGCCACCCTCCTGAGGATTATATACCAGCATAAGTGCATGAGGAACGGGCCCAACGCCCTCATCGCCAGCCTTGCCCTGGGTGACCTTATCTACATTTTCATTGACATACCGATCAATGCATACAAGGTAGCACTCTCACTCCCCTTGCTGTATGTTTATGTCTGTTCTTAACTTTATCTTTATAGCCAGACTGCTGAGTGACAGGTTGCACACTGTTGATATGATGAAAAGCAGCAACAATGAGAGAGACTTTCTCAGATAAAGCAGGAATATTACAGACGGGAAAAGGTGGGGGAGGTGGTTTAAGGGAGACAGGAAAGCGCAATCAGTCGGAGGGTCGTTATCTGTTTCATGAAGTCAGATAAATGATGAGAGGAGAACGGATATGACTGTCTTTAATAAACACAAGAGTCAGGCTGGAGTCAAGCATGCCTTTCGTCTTTTACTTAATTATCACACAAAGATTTATGTTAATTCTTCACTTGCAGTGCCATAAAAAGTATTTTCACCCCTTACAGATTTTTAAAAAATGTTGGTTCTTATGTAATGCATATAGAGAACTTATTTAGCAAAATTTGCAGTCCACTCCCATTTACGTTCCTACCGCTTCTAAAAACAGTAAGTTAAATTTTTGTGGTGTCTGGAAAATGATTAGTTTCATATATCTCCCAATTTTTGAGTGACACTGTGCCGTTACCCAAGAAGAGCTCCAGCACCTTATCAGCTGGTTTTAATGCTGTACAATGGTTGCTGGAAAAGTGTTTTGTCATAAAATTACCATGAAGAAACTATGGAGAATGGTTGATGATTGTGCAGAATGCTTTACTAGTGCTTTTCAAAGATGTATGATTACTTAATTGTACATCTGTTTACACCCCTTTCCTCTTCCAGGTGTAAAGTAGGAAGCAGCAGTTTATTTGGATTTAAAGTGACAAGAGACCCTATAACAACTCAATCTGAAAGGAGCCCATAAGACATAGAATTGGGCAGACTAAAATCTCATAATCAAAGAATGATTTTATGTGAAAAAATGCCATAGCCCATAAACTTATCCTAACCTGTTTAAGAAAGTGTAATGGATAATCTCTAAATATTTCAGATAATCAAATAAATCATATAGAAATAACCTGAGTAAATACAAAAAAACATTTTTCAAAAAGGCAGGTAACCTAAGCTGGACCCATGTTTGACTTAGGAATTAACTGGTATGAGCCAAAATATTTGGTTCAGTTTCACCAGCAATGCTACAACCTAGCCTTTAAAATCAAAAAGTCACAAAACAGAACCTATCTTACTGCATGGAGTAGGCTAAAAGATCTCAAACAGCAACACATCATGCCTCAGTCTAAAGAACTTTAGGGACATTTAATAAAGTCACTTCATCATCTGGTTTTAAAGGCTGAAAAAATAATCCATGCTTTGGATCTCTAGCGAATCAAAGTGAGAGCCAATATCCATGTGAAACAGCAGTAAACCTTCCCAGCAGTGGCTGTTCTGCCACAATAACTTCAAAAGTGCTTCAGTCACTCATTCAGGAGGTCACTAAAGAAACCAAGAAAATCTAAAGCGCTGCAGGCTTCACTCCCAGTGATCATTGTCTGTGATGTAACTAGAAGAAAAAGACAGAAAAAGGCATCCGATGGATGCTTCGTGGCTGAACCTCTGCTAACCAACAACAGCACAAAGATCTGTCTCACATTTTCCTTTAAAATGTGAGACATGGGGAAATATTAGTCGTCTCTAATGAGACTAATGTGAAGATTGTTGGGAGGTGTAGCGTTACCTTAAATAAAATGTTAATGCTTGAAAACCTTCATCTGCGGCTGAATTATCCAAAAAGTGGACAACAACCAGTTATTAGGTTTAGAGGCCAATAACTTTTATGACCATGCTCTTTTTTACATCTTGTATTCTTGTACTTTTTGGTGATCTGAAACAAAGCAGAAGACAGAAATCTAGTCTTCTAGACTAGATTGTTGCATCTCTTTTTGTCAGTCAATATTAACTGACACAAACACATGGCACATAAATTATGTGGATATTTCAGTTTGTTCAGACTGTAGTTTCTTTTCATTCCCGTGTTTGTATAAAGTATTTACCACATAACAAACTTCAGTCTTTTAAAGGTGCTGATTTATTAGTTGCTAAGAATCTGCATGAGAGTAATAGATCAAATCAGTTTTTTTATTTAGAAAGGTTTCTTTGTGGTTTCAAGTGACTCACAGCCCTGTTTACTTTTACAACCACTTGAAAATTTGAAACATTGCGTGACTTATGTGCTAAACAGTTGCAGACCCTTTTCAGCCTAACTCGATTTATGCCAGTAAACACTGTCAAGCTTTGTGTAGTAATAAAGAGCAATGGCAAGATTGAGGGATCAGTCACACAGATCTCTGTGCAGCCACATTAAAAGAATGTAATTTTGCACAGAAAGAAGTCAGGAAAGCCACCTGGTTAAAATTAACTTGGGACTCTGAGGGGCACAGCAACTTTGTTGTCTGAGCAACACATGTGCAAAGAGGAAACAAAAAAATCTTATGGGGGAGCAGTCTGCGCACAAACAATGAGTGAGCCACGTCCACAGGGTTGCAACCCCCCCTGCCCGGACACTGTTTCCGAAAACTCTTCCTTTGTTTTTATGTTGAAGGGAAGAAAGTACCTGAAAAGAACAAAGGTAAAGTTTCTATGAAGATGTCCTTGATTAGAATACAAACTTCAGTGACACATGGCACAGAATTCAGATGCCTATAGTTGAACTTTAGATGTTACTTTGGCCAGTTTGACTTTCAGACACCTTTTTTTCCCAATGATCTCTGTAATTCCATTCTTGCTTCTTTTGCGCCACTCCTTGTAACTTTTAGTAACCCTTTTATTTTAACCTGTTACAGCTGCAGACTACAATCCATTTGATCTAGTTACAATGAATGCAATTAAATGATTACAAATAAACTTTTACAATTTTGAAAACCATTAAATTTCCCTACACAATAATGCACTGCATTGTGCATATAACTATAAAAATGTATTGATATTTATGGTTGAAGCATGGCAAAGTGTGGAAAGGGCCAAGATGGATAAACTCTTCTACAAGAAACTCTAGTCTAAAAGCCAAAATGGAAAGTTTGAGACTAAAATATGGGCCTGAATCCACAGAAAGAACAGTTTGATTCAGCTTTTCCCAATTTTTAATGCTGAACCATTATCATTTATATAAGAATGTCCATTTAATTAGATTTATTAATCCCACTAAAATACAGGAAAAAGACTTTCTCTTCTCTATTAAACAGTATTTCTTTCATTGTCACACATTCTCTTCGTGGGTCTGTAACTTTGTTGCACTGACTTCAAACACCTCAACACACTAAAATTGACTAGAACAGAAAGAAACTGTATCTTTCTGTGGGATTGTTTCTAACATAATCCCCCAAATTTTTTTTGCTATTTCAAGAAATTCCTTGGCATCAGCATATATATGTAACAGAATGGCTCCACTAGTATAGATTTTGTGTCTACACATCAAAAATATGGTGCAGTGACTCAACACTTGGCTCATGTTATGCTATGCAGACAAAAGGTGCATTCACAACAGCCCAGTTTATTGCGCTTTAATCCAATTCTAGTTCATTTGCCTTGTTTGGGAAAGTGTGAATGCAAAATTTAACTAATGTGGGTCAAAAAAGTGAACTCTGGACCACCTAACTGCATACGTGAACGCAAGCGGAGATCGCTTCAAGTGCAGGAAGTGGATTGTCGACCAGGGAAATGCTGGGTAAATATAACCCAAAAAAAGACACAAGTCTAGCACTAGTGGGAGAAATGGCTTGTGGTCTTTTACCAGCGACAAAAGAGAAAAACTTCAACTCTGACGTCACTCCAGTTTTGTTTACATTTTGTGAAGGAGGAACTTGAAGTCTTCTTCAGAAGGTTTTGTGTCGTTTCCTTCAAGGGTTTTTGGTTCAACTCCATCACAGGAGGGGGGGAACTGGTTTTACAAAGGGTTTGAATTGTTTGACAAGGTGCATTGTGAAAGCGAACCATCAACTGCTGAAAATGTAATGAATGTCGGAACTTTGGTCCACAATCAAATTGAATCTACTAGACTAGCCGGTGTGAAAACACCCCAAGATGGCAACAGAGTTAGGCTTATTCTTGATTCAGCTAATCATTAATTGACAGCTTGGAGATGCGCATAACCTTCATGTCTAGGAGTGACACATGGAGCTATGGCAAAATGAATTTCTCTGCTCTTATTTAGTGCCATGTGGTAAATTGTACACCCCTTTTACAATGTTTATTTTTCAAAAATGCTTTTCATTTGGGTCCAAATCTGGAGAAATTAAGCCTGTTTTGTACATCAAATCTTCGCAGGTCTATAATATACAGATATTTGATAGTTTTTTTGTTTTTTTTTCCCAAATCTGTCAATATCTGCTAAGAAATAATCAGCTAATTGTATAGCGTTGTTTAAATAATGACTCTTTCCCACAGCTCCTGGCATCCCGTTTTCCCTTTGATGACCACTGGTTTGGCCTGTGTCTGTGCAAGCTGGTGCCTTTCCTACAGAAGGCCTCTGTTGGCATCACAGTGCTAAACTTGTGTGCCCTCAGCGTGGACAGGTCAGTGCTGTCAGACTCCTCAGTAGCACAAACATATAAAAAATATTAACCTTAATGTTATGAAATCTGTTTGATATGCTGGGAAAGTGAAAAAGAAATTAAGTTTAAGAAAAAGAAATATTTAATCCAAATGCCTTTATACTGATGTTTAACTGTCATGGTCATGTCTCCTCATTTGTAAAGATGAAACATTTTTTTTGTTGTTCTTGAACAAAGTTACTAATTACTGCTCAGAATTCATGCTATAGACGACAGATTTTTGGAAACAAATTATAAGTAATTTGATTTATTTGGCAACCCCTTGTAATTAATCCTTTTTTCACATAGAGAGGAAATGCTTTGCTCAAGATTTATTTTTGCTTTTGGCTTATTTATTTAAGAAACCACATGGAAAACATTCCTTAACAATGACAGGAAGACTAGATGATCACTTTTGGGAACCATTGACTCAGTACTGCTTATGAGTTTGTCCTGCTGAATTACAAAAAATCCCTTTGCTCCTGTTAGCTCCTCTTGCAGCAATTGTTTGTAAAATCATTCAAAACTCTTGGCACCCATGGTAAATAAGTGTACAATGCTTTAGAAATTAAATTACTGTTATGGACACTTTGCTTCAGTTAGTAAAGAGATGACTATAGATGGAGACAATATATATTCTCGGGGAGGCACGACAAAACCAAAATTCAGAACAAAGTAAGAACAAATAAGAAAAATAAATAAAAGTTGTAGCTTCTTGAAAAACATTGCAGCTTTTTTATGCAGGGATGGAGGTTTTCTCAAAATTAGCACGACTGGCTGGCGAGTTCAAGCTGCCAATCTTTGTTTCAGTTCACATCTTAAGGCACCAGAAAAATGTACATGATGTATATTTTTGGAAAACTGGAGAGTTACAAATGCTATCTATTTGTTTGCACTTTGCAATTAACTTTAAACAAATATAAAGCATTTTGCTCTAAAACTGTATTATAAACTAACATTTTTCGTTAGTCATCTAAAATGTTGTTTTAAACATCTTCGGTGGGAATTTTGGACATTTGGTTTTTCAGGGAAAAAAAGCATGTTCTCCTCTCTTTCCCATTTTAATTAGTATCCAAGTGAAAAAATATTGGATTCATAATGAAAAGAATATTCTGATTATCTTATATATCAATAAATTTTTCTTGATTTTTTTTTTCCCCACACTATGTAGATATATTCCAATTAAAGGTTGCATTTTTCTCTTTCAGTTATGAAGCTATGCTTCTGCACAATATGGCTTTACACATCTTTACATGGAGCACTAATATGCAATATGTGCACTTTGTGAAGTCAACTTTACTTGCTGTATTGATAGCCAGCATGCTAATGAGTTTGATAGTGCCTTAAAAATATTTTTGTAATGAATAAGTTATGGTCCTGAAGTGCTGTTGTTCATTGGCATGTCACTTAATGCACTATCCAGCTTCACAGATGCCGTAAGAGATTCAACCTTTTCCAAAAGGCTCCGAGGTTCAACCAGCCAGACAGTTTTAATAACTTCCATTATGAGGAAGGTCCAGGAACTGTTCACTTGCATTCAAAAGCACATCATCTCCATTTGTTCCTGGAACTGCATAGCAAATCTATTTGAGTACATATTACAATCTATTTTAGTCACCTTTGCATCATTTCACTCCTACAAGAAGAGGAAAAGGTGGATACATTTCCACTTAGTGAAATATAAATGCCGCCATGTTGTTCAACAGGGAAATTCAAATGTATCATGAAAAATATATTATTTTTGCCATAAAATCTTGATGCACGGTTTTACTAAAACATTTCGACAAGTGGTTTCCATTAATGAAACAAACAAGCAAACAATTTATTTAGTGCGTGGCAAACAAGCCAACACACAGAGACCTCGCTGCCAACATGGGCCAGCCTGTTTGGAGGCTTCACAAAAATATAAATATTAGATATTAAAAATAAACAATTGATCATCTTGCCTCATAAATTGCTAAAATTCTGATTGTCTACTGTCTGAGCATTTTGTTATGTTTGGCATGCTGGCAGGCAGGAAGTCACTTTTGTTAGCTGTTGCATTTAATAAACAAATGGCATTTTTTTTGTGCTGTTCATGAATCAGTAACTGAAAACAAAACTAATGAGATTATTTGCAGCTAAAATGGACATAAAAATCAAAGTTATGTGAATTTAAAAGTTAAAGTATAATCACACATTGTAGATGGAACACAGTAATAGAATGGATATGTGAAGTGATCACCTCAGGTTATTGAAACCTTATAGGAAACCCACATTCTCACAAATAAATTAAATCTTAACCTCATATTTCCAGTAGTTAGATTTGAAACATCAGATTTCTATTCATTCATCCATTATGTTTCGCTCAATCTTGTTCCTGAATAATATCTTTCAGGTAAATTAACAGAAGCAGTTTATCACGAATAACCTTTGGGTTATCCATGTGCAACTCTGACTTTCAGCTTTGCATCTGCCTGTCACACAGGTACAGAGCCGTAGCATCCTGGAGCCGAGTGCAGGGAGTGGGCATCCCTCTCCTCACGGTCATCGAGATTGTGACCATTTGGGTGCTGTCTCTCATCCTGGCCGTGCCTGAGGCCGTCTGTTTCGACATGGTCACCTTCAACTTCAGCAATACCACCATGCGCACTTGCATGCTTAATCCACAAAGCGATTTCATGAGGGTAAGCCATTATATTCCTTTTTTTCTGTTTTCAATTCAATTTGAGCTTAACTGAAAAAAGTGGTATTTTAGTGGGCTGGTAACTTGGCATACAGTAAGTGATCTGTGATGTTTTACCAAGCTGATTTGGATTTTTCTGGCCATTAATATGAATGCCATTTTTTACATTAAAGGGGAAAAAAAAGCCCATTAGTCATCATTTTGAGTTTTAACGTTATAGTTTAGACCTCCAAAGTCAAAATTATGATATAAAGTCATAATTTTGATATACAGTGACATAATTTTGACTTTCAAGGTTATAAGAGATTCAAAGCCATAATTTTGAGGTAGAAAATTACAATCTCAACTTTAAAAGACATAATTTTGACTTTCAACATCATTTATGTTATATAAGGTTAAAATTCTGACATTTAAAGTTACAATTATGAGATATAAAGTCTGTTTTGAAATCCAGCATTATAATTTAGACTTTCAAATTTATAATTATGAAATTCTAAGTCATGACAATGAGATACTGGAGCAAGCCTCCAAAGAAAAAGAGTGCAACTTTCTACCTCATAATTATGACTTTGAAAGTCAGTTATGATTTCTACCCTTGCAATTATTACTTTTGTTCCTTCAATATGTTTTGAAAAATCTAAATATTATGATTTTAAATCTCATAATTATGACTTTCTGATGCACTTTTAATTAGTGCATCAGTTAGTGAAAATGGACAGTGTACAAGGAAAAACTGAAAGATTTATCAGAAAACACTGAGCACTATTTATGAAAGATTACACAACTATGTGGCTTCTTGGACGTCGTAAAAAGAAATAGAAATGGCATAAATGCTCAACACTTGTCTTTAACACTCCTATTAGTCTTAAGTTGCTTGGAAGCAAAGTGCACTGCACTTGACAGTGGGGTAGAATTTGATGATTGGGAGAAGGCCACCCACCAAAAAATTGTACGAAGGCTCTGTGGCTCTTGGTTGTTGCGGCAATAAAAAAAAAGGGGATTTTCTTCATACTGCGGTTTCACCTCAGCATTTAGCTTTTTAACAGAAGAGAACCAATAGGAGACACCAAGTTCAGAGAGTTTAGGCTCTTTGCCTAAAGGATATCCACTTCCAGTCTGTGCCCCTTGTTGCACTACAAAATAAAATTTTAAAATCCAGATTTGGTGTGATTAGCACTCAGCGATATGTCCACAAGCAGACAAACAAAAACAGATTTTGAGTGATTTCAAATGATTAGTAGTACAAAAATATTAAACTCAATTTAAATATATATTTAATTTTAAAATGTTTGCAACACTCAGAGGTATGCGTGGGCAAAGTTTTCTCCCTTAGTAGGACACATTCACCAGATTCGGGTTCTACCGCTTCCTACATTACAGATGGATCCACTTACACTGGCACAGTTTCTGCTCTGAGGTAGAAACTAAAATAGTCCATTTAGACGTTTTTATAGACCACTTTAGGTTGAAGCTGATTTAGTTAACATGCAAATAGCGAATACATTCTCCAACTGCTTTAAGTGCAGGCTCCAGTAAACCACATTTCAACCTTCCTTTAAGTTTAAATACTGCAGCAATGGGCCCATTAAGACAGAAAAACTCTGTCACTTTCTTCGAACATCAAAATTTCTAAAAAGCAAAGAATCAAATAGCACAATATTTCAACAATTGTTTTCTTTGCTATTTGACCATTTACGAAAACTAAAAAGCCAAGACATTGTTCTAGTGTACAATGGTAGATATTTAAAACTTTGGAAAATAGAACATAAACTTCACTGGACACTGGACTGAAGAGACAGAAGCTAACATGTCGAGTAATGACTCCATCATCTTAAAGACATAATATTTCTTTGAAATAAGAGTGTTTTATAATGGACAGCTGACATGCATCTCGGTTGAGCTTGGAAGCTTTATTTCAGTGCATCAATGCAACACTGAAGCAGTCAACTTCAACATTATGTAGTTGTTCAATAAACAACTGAAATTGCTATCCATTGCAATTAAATAAAGAACAAGAAAGAAAATGTGTATAAAAGATATTTCAGTGTTGGAAAATTAGCAAATTCAGCCAACATTTTGAGTAAAGTCTCACTTTCAGATGTGGACACAGTAATTTTTGTTCCTTGTCCTCTCTCTTTGTGATTGTGGCTTTTCTACATGCCTGACACACATAATTGATTGCAGGCCAAGTGCAATTATGGGGGCCTTGGCCCTCAAATAGCCACATGTGCTTTTCCACACACTCAAAACTGCTGTAATCTCTCCCAGATATCAATCTAGTGCCAACTTCTGAGAATCTATTATAGTTTAATTGCTCGTTTTACTTTTGAATTCTCTACACCCTGCATGATATATGGGGTGGTGGTTGGGCAGTGGGGGGTACTAGGATTTAGGATGGCAAAATTCCCCCATAATGATCGATTTATGAGTGGGGCTATAAAGTAAAATGACTATTGTGTGAGAAGGCCAGACCGGATCTTCTCGGTTTTGAAGATAGCACATTTATCATACCTTTTCAGAACCACAGGCTTGTATTATACGTTGCATAATTGGAACCAGCTTTATTTGCTACTTCTGAGCAAAATTCCCACAAACTTCACTGCACATCGAAACAACAGCAACCAGATGGTGTTTTCTGGGTAGTGAATGCAAAAGTGAGAAATTTACCATTTCACCATGTCACTGTGAATAATGGTCAATTTTGACTTTCAGAAGAACTTAAATACAGTTCCAGGTATAAATCATAGCTGCACCATGAACATAGTTGAGTTAGGCTGTATTCACACCTGACACATTTAGTCCTCTGTAAATGAATCAGAGTTTGTTTCCCTGTTGGTTCAGACCTTTTGTGCATGTGTGAATACAATCAAGCAAATCCTGTTGCGGACCAAACTACTGTACCACTTCCAAATGAATTCTAGTGCAGTTTGCTTTGCGTGTGAACACCTGTAGTTGGCCTTAATCCAGACCAACTACAGGAAATATACTTCAGTACGGTCTTCATACTGTTGCCATCTTGCCCTATTGAGCTTGAAGCTGAATTTGCAGATGCTTCTCCAAAACTAATTTCACACCACAAACCTGTGTTGTATTAGCTGTTCTTGACATGAGCAGCATGCAGAACTTCCGAAGTTTGCTTTTTCCAGTTCTGTGATCTGTCCCGCCCCCCATCATTTCTGTCTAACAGGAGCAATGTTTGTCAGTCGCGTGGCTTGCTTACAAATTTTGGTTCCGATGCTAAAAAAAAAATGCAATCTACATCAAAAATTTCAGCTTCCACGTGAAAAAAATAATGTCCTTATAATGTCCTGACCAAAGGACTTTTCTAGTGTGAATATGCCCTTAAAGTTCAGATGACTACTCTTTGGGTAAGGATTTGCGTAAAACATTGACTGTGTAGATGCTTTCAGCCCCACAGATACTCAATTCTAAGGTGACCAAACTGCTGTAAACCTTGAAATAAGTCCATCACTGTGTTTGCCTCTCTCTAGTTCTACACAGAAGCTAAAGACTGGTGGCTGTTTGGCTTTTACTTTTGTGTCCCACTTATCTGCACTGCCATCTTCTACACTCTCATGACCTGTGAGATGCTAAACCACCGGAATGGCACCCTCCGCATCGCGCTTAGTGAGCACCTGAAACAGGTTGGGCAATACTTGGATTTTGTCTTCAAATAAACTACGACTCTACGCCTCCTCTTTACAAGCTGGAACCTTATCTTGTGTTTCTCTTTGCAGAGGAGGGAGGTGGCAAAAGCCGTCTTCTGCCTTGTGCTGATCTTCGCCCTCTGTTGGTTCCCTTTGCACCTCAGCAGGATTCTAAAGAAGATGGTATACCGCCCGAAAGACAACATGCGCTGTGAACTACTCAGGTAATTTCTTCCTGGAATAACTGTGCTTAGACCTATTTTGGATGTCTTGATATGGTTGTGACATTGTTTTGCATCTGCCTTTTCAGGCAGCTGTATTGCTTTTTTTTTTTCTTTAACAAAATGAGTTATTCATTTGAAAACTATACACTGTATATAAAATTATCAAAAACACAACCTGTCCAGGATGTACCCTGACTCTCTCCCAGTGACCGCTTGACTTTGCAAAGATAAGTGGATACTGATAATGGATGGACGGATCTAAAACACTTTCAATGTAACAAAAACAAACACTGAAAAATGTGTGGGAGCAACTATGTTTTGACGTCACAACTTTCACAAAAACTCAGTTCTCTAAGAGAGAATACTTTATGATCTTCTGATATGTTTATCTTTTCAGCTTCCTGCTTGTTTTGGATCACCTTGGCATCAACCTGGCAACAATCAACTCGTGCATAAATCCCATCATTCTATACTTTGTCAGCAAGAAGTTCAAAAACTGCTTCAAGGTGAGGTTCTCTCTTATTACACATACACACATATATACATATACGTGATTATGTTTAACATATAACCCCCAAGTTTGTTTTGAGCTAGACTGGTCTGTAGCACAAACAGTGAATTCAACCCTCTTGTCCATGACTCAGAGGTCTCATGGTGATGACATGCCATGAGCAAAAAGCCAAAGCAGCCTGATGAGATATGTAGTCACTTCACAGGCTGAGGTCACAGTCTGTAAATGTCTGTCAAGGGACTGTTACCCAAGATAAACCTTTGCCTGACTTTAGAGGTTAAAGGGGCTTTGTGGGAACAAACAAGAGATAAGTCCACATATGGAAAAACCCAAGGATAAATACAGCCATGCTAAAATGTACATTTTTCTCTCTTTTTGTGTTTTCCAAGTCGTGCTTGTGTTGCTGGTGTTACACTGACAACCAACTGAACAGCATTGGACTCGTGAATGGTACCAGTGTCCAGTGTAAAAGTCCAGAACCCAACAACCTCCACAATGACAAAAGTATCAGGAAAGACAGCAACTGATTGCTCTCTGGAGGTTTTAATGAGCTCAGAGCGCAAGAAAAATGTAAATATGAAAATACAAATGTATATGAAAGCATAATTTGGACTCTGAAAGAACAAATCCATCTGGATGAAAAAATATTTGGAACTGGAATAGAAGGAACAAACCATGGAGTGAGATTCCTGAATCTTGCAAAAGGGCCAAGCTTCCTGAGAAACCCCCCCTCTGTTTCCACACCCACAGGCAGTGACACAGTAGCCTCACAGGAAGAGAAGGATGATGAGGAAAAGGAGGAGGACTCTTTAAAGGGATACAGCTGAACTTTATAAATTAATCTCCATTAGGACCCAGGCGTGTTGTTCATGTAAAGGGCAGCACCACTGGGAAGGATGCAGTTGGAGAGAATGATGTTGAGACACATGTACATGCTGTTCCCAGTCTGCTACTCACTGGGATTAGTGAGGCATTTTACTGACTCAAATGACAATAATCGTCAAGACTGAAGGTTTGCGATTTATTTGACCTATACTCACTGCAGTTAGCTGGATACTGTTATTTTTTTATCCCTCAAGATTTTTACAAAAATAAAACTGCGCCAGAAGAATCATTTAAGTGTAATGTGAACACAGACATGTTTATAGTAAAAGTAAAGGGTTACAAGATTTTGCAGTACTAAGAATCTTCCCAAATAACTGGCATAAATCTGCAAGATTATCACTCACAACCTTGTTATTTCAAAACTCTTTTTAAAGGCCATGTATATGCAGTGACTTTCACAGCTTTTTATTTTTAGTTTTGAGATTGCAGCTCATGCCAGTAATATTAATTTTTATGTATAAATCTGTGAAATATGTGAAAAAAGAAAGTGCAGGTGAAAGTTGCTAAAGACAAAATAATGCATCCTGGCAACATTTCTAGATGGGATGTGAGCTCATATAGTGATAAAATAATACTTTTAATAGCAATTGTCCATCACAAAGATGGAAGTTAGGAGAAATATTTTGAGAGAGGCAGAAGCTTGGAGATCTAATAGACAGGCACCCTGCACAGGGATTAAAAGTGTGCCCTGGCAAGAGCAGTAAATCTATTATTCACCCTTGCAGCAAATGGTCACTTGTGTAAAAAGTAGCAAGTTTCTGCTGACTTTTTTACTTTAACCAGCTATGATGTGGTTGTGTAAAAAATATTAATGGAAGCAGTGTGCTTAACCATGTGCTTAACTCATGATTGTTTCAAGGACACCACAAATAACGCTACTAGCACTCCATAAGTCCATCTACTATGTGTCCCTTGTAAACTAAGGGATATGTAATGTTGGACATGTGATGGTTGAAAACCAGATCTGGACAAAAATACTAATAACAGATCAGATAGTAAGTATAGTCAAACACTCATTCATTTAGCTCAGAGACTGAGAAAAAAAACTTCTCAGTGTGCAGCTAATTTAACTTAGGCATGAAAAATCTTTGGAGTAAGTGGTTTGATTTCATTTAATAATGCAATCTGTAGTTTATTAGTTCATGTTTGTACTGAAAGCAAACAAAAAAATAAAACAATGCTTCTTTTATTGAAAGAAGCTTTATGCTAACAAACAACGCAGCTCCCTGAATTGTCTGGCCGCTGAGTCTCCTCAAACTATCTAGTCCTTGAATTCACCTATACCAACTATCAGCTTTGTTCCCTCTCTTGAATGTTGGTGTAAAAGGTATTTGAACTGAGAGACATTTTGGTAGGTGACCTAAAACCTGCCCTCGACACACTACTATTCCTGCAACAAGAATCTCTGGGTACAATACAAGAGCGAACTTTAAACATTTCTCTTTCTTGACAATAAGCAGCAACACATCACAACATTGGTTTTCCAAGAAAACAAACCATTTTCTGTTCAAATCATTCAGAAATCTACACTGAGAAATGACAAAAACTAGCTTTTTAATCACAACACTGTGAATTTTACCATAGAAATGCAACCGTAAAGGTGTCATCTAAGCTTGTATAACCAAATGAACATCAATCTCTTTAATATCTTCACTTTTATAAAGTGTTATATCATAGTAGTATTATGTATTTTACTCAGGCAACATTAGCTTCATTACAATACCATTATGCTACAGTCAGAAGATAATTTTGCTTAAAATCCATACAAGAACCAGTTAAAATAAAGAAATGTATGGTAATTTATAGGAGAGGAAGTAAGCTTAATTTGCTTACTTCCAAGTTAAGGAAGTAACTAGGAAAAGGAAACAAATAGCTAACAGTTATCAACCAGAACCATATGTAAAAGTGAAGGATTTTACTAATTATCAATTTTGTGCACAATGAAATTATATTTAGAATTTTTTTGATTCAATGCAAGTACAATGGAAAACCGGTAACTCTTGCAAGGAGTTTGGGTTTAAAACCAGTTGTAAATGGCTAAAACACTGGAAACCCTCCTAAAAAATGTAATAGTACAAACACCAAATATATCTTCATTTGCATTTTATTTCCTCTCTGAGGGTACAGCCAATCACTGCCAAGTGATTGGAAGATAGAAGTGGTTCCTGGATTGGCTGCTTTGCAAAGAAGAAATAATGTACCAAATAAGTATTTCAGCTTCCCCAGTTGCATTTTTTTTCTGAACATTTTTTTTCAACAAATAAAAAAAAAAATTAAAAAAATCCAAGAATAGCTGAATGCTACATAAATACCTTGGAGTTCCGTTCCATAGAAAAATGTACAAGTGCAAATAGGCAGGGGTCCACTGTACTTCCTTTGTAAGACAGAATAATGGTAAAGCTTTACATTTTGGCCACTTTAGCTACAATTTCAACATGAGACTTGGAACAAATACACACCTAAAGCAAAACATTAATGTTTTCTGTAGTAATACTACTCCAGTCAAAATAGCTTCCTTAAACACTGTACATATATTTGTATTTTCTTTAATTGATATGTGAATAAATGCAAACCTGTGAGTTTGAATGTATACTTGCATGAATGTGCGCCATTACTTGCACACTTTGGGTGTTTTGCACACTTGTGTACAGAAGAACAAGCAACGTCTTTTAGTTGAAGTATTACTTTTACCACTATTCATCAAAGCGATTTGTGATAACCTGTGATCAGTAATGTGTTTTCATTGTTTTACATTCATGTCAGTGCTGCTGCTTAAACCAATAAATCACTTTTCTCTTCCAACTGTTTCACTTTTTTTATTTTATAAAGATGTTCTGGTGGTTTGTCAAATAAATCAAAGCGTCTTTTCTGTTTCTCCTCTGTGTCTGTGTGAAAGAGGCGTCTGGGAGTGATTTAAAGCGCACTGTGACCTACTCCGAAACTGAGCCCTTAGGGTTGCTAATGTCAGCAGAGAGGATGTGAACCGCTTGGATGGTGGGAATTCGATACTTGTAATTCACTTCGCATTTCTCCCGCCCAGACCAAAGTTTGACCACAGAAAGGTTTGCATTAGTCTACTAATGTCATAACAGCATATTAAGTGCCTCTGAAACTGAGTAACAAAGAGATAAAAACTTTTCTTCCTAGAAAATAGTTTTTAAGACACTTTTTACATCTACTTTAAGTGTTTACCCTAGTTCTATATAATTTTTTTCTCAAAATGAGACATTTAACAGCACAATGTATGTCACTTATTGGTAAGCCAGCAGATCATTGTAACAGTTACTTTATCAAACTTTGTTTTGGACATGAACCTCAGCTTGGCCATAAACATTTTGTTCATACTGTTACTCAAAACACTGGAAATCACTACTTTGTAGTCCATGATTAAAGGAGGCACAGAGGAAGACAAATAAATAGACAAATAGATATTATTAGACTGAAGCATTGGAGCAAGGCTGGATAGAGGTGAAGGCGAATGCTCTGAGTGTGAGAAAAGCCTAAGGAGAGGGAGAATGATTTATTTCTGGAATTTGGTGGGAACCTTGCTTCCTGCCAACAATGAATTGAAATAAACCCAAAAACAAATAACAGGGGATCTCAAAAGGTCACAGAGCTTCTCTGTACAAAACTCATAAAGATTTGGTTGTTTTTATAATAAATTTGGGTGACAGCAATGAATGACAGTTGTAGAAAATAAACAATTAGGCCCAAATGGGGATGATGTTGTGTAACATGCCTTTTTTAGCTCTTTATGTGGAAGATGTTTTGGGAGAAAAGAAACACTGTGTCAGCACTTACTTCACATTACCGCAATCTCAGCTACAAAGAACCAAAGGTGATGGAGCGCATAATGTGAAGAAACATTTTCCTATGGTATCTATTGCAGATCAATTAAGCTTTGCAATTGTATTGTTTTTTTGTTTTTTTTGCCATTGTTATAAATACCTTTAGTTGATAACTAGGGCTGAAACGATTCCTCGAATGATTTGAATACCTATATTATTAAAATTCCTCAAGGAAAATTTACCTGCCTCGAAGCTTCGTTAATTTATGTTTCATTATTTAGCGCACCGTGTTCTGCATTGCGCAGAGACCTGACTTCCGCCTCTGAGTTGTTGACGAAAGCTAAGTGTCAGCGGCATAATGTCCAATTTTCAAGTTCAGCCCGTGGGGATTTTATTGATTGATGAGAATATCTGGGTTTTCATCGACTTTGGGGGACTAATAAGCATCCTTAAAATGACTGGCGCGATGCCTGGAGTACGGCAGCCTTTCTCCTCCAGGAGCTGCTGGTTCAGAGCGAACGGTAGGAAGAGCAATGCAGGAGTATTTATACAGGTAAGAAGATAGACTGAACACAGCAGGCGGCTGAGTAGTAGATGGTTACAGAGTAAGTGTAGCTTTACGGACGAACTGCACAATAAATTTCATTTCATTCATTTCAAATGGGTGGCAGAAATTATTGTGGCAGTACATGGCTGGCAGATGAGTTTCTGAGTGTGACGAACAAAGGTGTTGTAAATATCCCACATTGCTGTAAATAATACTGTAATTTATATAAAATTATACAATAATTTTATATAAATTACTATATAAAATTAGTAATTTATATATAGGACACAGAGGGATGTAGGGGGTCGTGTTGTTGTGACCTAAACATAAGAGACATGAGTCTCAAACTTAAATGTTGAGGATTTGAAGCAGCTGGACAGAATCTGGTACTTACTTAAAATAAACTGTCCCATCATCTGGGAATATTACTTCTCTAGAGAACTAAGGAGGCTGCAGGGGGCACTTCAAGGACAGAAACAGAAAGCTGTGTCCACATGAACTTTATATTGTTAGTGCCCCTAATATATAAATTATGCGACTGATTTGAGGCTTCAGCATTCTGTTTTTTCATGAGACACTTTTCACATAGGCCAAAATAAAAAAGTATCATTGACGGTCTTATGTCGTGGATGACAGTTCGCCTAAATGTTTAGGATTCATATCTGCAGACTGACATGACCATGGGAAAAGGTTGACTTTGTGTTTGAACCATTTCTGTCACAATTTGGCCAATCCTATCCTGCTGAAAAGTGTGATGAAAAGCCAGTTAAGTTTTTCTGGCACAGTCTGAAAGTTTTATTTAAAATGTCCTGATACTTCAAAGGGTTCAAAATGCCACTCGCTTTAAAGCAAGGTTTCCCAGGGCCTTTGTGAGGGAAGGAGAAAAAAAAGCTTATTTTCCCCCTGCCCTTAAGTTAACTGTAGACTCATTTATAGATCTAAAGTATTTATTCATTCATTTATGTTATATTTAGGTCATATTTAAATTATTTATAATTTCAGACCTGTGTTATAAATTTTGTACTCAAAAATTATTCTATTTATATTTGCAAATATTTAACACTTTAGATGGGAGTAGCTTGTCAGCAAACAAGCCATTTTTCCTTTGGGATCAATGGATGGATGCTACATTATATTTTTACCCCGCAAAAGAGGGAAGTCAGCAACTACTAAAAGCTCCAATATTACATCCTTCCGGTCAGCTGAGAAATATATTAATTAGAAATAATCTTCTGCTAACAGTTAAAATTAAACATATTTATTACTGCCAGTGTAAAATTTGTATTTTTCATGTTCAATTAGGTAGCTGTTATGAGAAGTGAAATTGATGCTAAGTCTTTGTACACTTAGTTATCTGACAGTAAACACATTTTCAAAAAATTAATCTCATGTTAATCTGTTCATGTTAATCTGTGAAGAAAAATCACTTTCAAAATGACAAGTCTGATTTAGTTGAAAGGTAAGAATCCTTTTTTTTTATTATTTAGCAACAATCACGTTTTGACATATTGACAAGGTTCACATCCCAGATTTCTCTTCTGCCTTTGTTCCAGAACAACATGATGAATTTAACTGAAACATTCCTACAAAGTCAGAACATTTCCCAACCAAAAAAGGCCGACATCTTACAAATAAATAGACAACTGTTTAAAAATTGCTGTGTTTTGTAAATGTTTAAGGAAGGAGGGGCAATTTAGTTGATAGATTGTGTCATGATTTAGACAGGATGTCTCCTCCTTTTGCTCTATGTTGATTACTGTTATTTTTCAGACCCATCCATTCTCTTTATCTATTTATGCACATTTCCTACAAGACGCGTCCTGTAGGAGCTCCTATATGATTCAGCCCGACGTGAAGGCTGCCACATCCTTCATGCCAAAATGTGCATGTGGGTTCGATCAAATGCAACATATGTTTATCTACCCTGCCCTTAACGTCGCTGTACACTGTGTGCCACTTCACACTGACAATCCCTCCGAGCTATCAGCCATGGACTTGTGGAAAGGACCATTTCTAATTTATAAAAGCCAAAAGGATCAATTCAAAATTCATGAACAATCTGTCCTGTAACAACCAGTGATTTCAGTGACTGTGGGGCTGAGGAGATGTGATGCAACAGTAAGGAAAGTTCTGCCTCCCCTCATATTGTACAAACTGTGCGTGCAAATGTGTTTATGTATGCACAAAAAGGAAAACAGGCTGTAGGTATGTTCAAATTACACAGTGAATGCTCTAGAAATCTGTATATTCTAAGCAAAACACTGAAAGTGACTAAAGAAGTCACAAAGTTGAACATTGTGAAATGTTCAACTTGCACGTAAAAATATATATTTTTACTTCAGTTTATTATATTTCTTCCAAACTACTTGAAAACATCACATTTTTTATATTAATTTCTTTAGTTCTAAACCTAAAGTGCAATCTCGCCACAGTTTGATGAGTATGTTTGTGTAATTTCTTACTCTCCATTTGTGCAACTGTGCAATATCTATAGGTTAAGATAAGAAAAGTTTAATTGTCTCAGTTATAAATGAATCCTGACAAAACATTAGGCCAACCAACTACGGTGCTGTTTTGATCCAGTCTTGGCCTTTACAGAATTATATTTAGCTATTAAAATGATATTTATTTAGTTAGGTAAACAAAAATACTTTAAAAAATTAAACAAAAATTGTTGTTTGCTGAAGTTCATGCTGGCCCAAGTGTATATATATATTTTTTTTATTAATTTAGCAATAAAACAAACATTCATACTGTCACACAGATCTTTTAAGTAAGCAATACTCTTTTGTTGCCAGCTTTAAAAACTATTTTTAGGCATATTTGTATCCAGGTCAAGAATGAATAACAAACAACAACAACAACAACAATAATAATAATAATAATAATAATAATAATAATAATAATAATAATAATAATAATAATAACTCAAATAGAAATAAGAAATTTTATTTTTAAAGTTGTTTCTCTTTATACCCAAAATTCACACTGAGAGAAGAAGTTTATTTAAAAATAACCACAATGCGAGAAACTTATAACTGCCGAACGTTTTTTTCATATGTATAAATACTGACATCACAGTGCCATCTAGTGGTTGCAGGCAATAAATGAAAAACAGGTGTAACGTCATTTGACAAAATGACTGGGTTCAGTCCATTTTCTACAGCCTGTGCCTGAGCCGGTAGAAAAGGGGGGGCTTACCTCAAATGGAGTTGAAGAGGTTCACTGGAAGAATTATGTGTCATCTTCAACCTGAGAAGCAGATCAGAAGCAGTCCAAGTTTAACGTGTCACTTCACTTGTTCCAAGGATAAATGTATTACAATGACAGAGTACAAGCAACTGCTTGTAGCTGAACAGCAACTGTCATTCTGAAGATATCCTGATTTTGCTGAAATTGTCATGTCTGCAAATTACATATATATCAAGTACTTTCAGGTCACATGACCTCATTAAATCCATAATGAGGATATGTGAAAATTCTGTATTTTAAAGACTGAAATAAATCAAATAACACAAGTACAAAAAAGATTTAAAAAATCTGACATGTCTGAAAAAACTTTTTCAAAAGTATAAATAATAACAGTTATTTATATCACCATGGGATGATGGTCAAAATGAACAGTGCCATAATCATCATCTACAGAAGACCCGAGTATAGTTTGCAGGAATATTCTCAGTTACAAAAGCATTGGTGGTGATATTATCATAGAAGAACTATGATCTGTCAAAAGCATGGCAAAGCTTTTGTGCTGAAATGCAGGAGAAATTTCATGATCTTCAAGATCATGATCATCAAGCACTCAATTTTTGTTTGGCAGCAATGCAAGCATGTCTCTAAGGGTAGGTCTGGGAAGTGAATAAATATTTTTTGGCTATCGTTAATGCAAAATTAAGCAGACTGAGTGATACCTTAAAACTTTTCAGAAGGTATTTTAAAATCGAGCTAACAAAGGGCACATAAGGTCATTCATCAAACTGAGAAAAAATAAGTACTGTCCAGGGTTAACACTGGAAAAAGAAAAGAGAGCAGCAGACTTACCATCGAAAAAAGGATGAAAAAACTTCTGGCACACAATCAAAACAGTGAAGTCAAGGCGAGTGAAACTACGGCCGCCATTTCCATTGTCCATACCAGTAGTAAACTAGTAAACTAGACCAGACTGAGGTTGGGGCGGCAATATTTCACGATTAACTATGTGAACCACTCTAGAAATAGTTTATTCTTTACGGTGCCAGAAATCCCAGAATTAATAATGATTAATAAAGACTTTGTGATATTCTCATTTAGTAATATAATTATATTAGTTATGTTATCACCCCCATGCCACCAGAGGCAGTAGCAAGCCCGAAAAGATGCGACTAAGGAGCAGATTTAGCAGTACACCGAAAGCTACAGAATTTGTTAAAAACTGTGAGCTGCGCTGAAGTAAATAAAAGGGAAAGGTTCAAATGCATGCTGAGAGCGAAACTCCTTCCTAATGGTGAAAATGTATCACAGATTTCAAAAGAAAACTAAAACCGGAGACCGCGAATAATATAGGAAATAGCGCCCCCTTCACTTCCGGAGTGCAATGGTCTCGTTTCCAGATAAAGTATGAGACTGACAGTGGTCCGTCTCGCCCCTTTCTGTTTGCTGCAGCGAGGTGGACTTGTCCAATCAAGTTGAACGACGGAACCGTAACCAGAAAAACCCGGAAAAGGACGTTTAGTTACGGTTACTTCTCAATAAGAAACTTTTAGTACCTGCCAACGTTAACTTGCTTTAAAGTGTCTTATTGTAAAAAAAAAAAAAAAAAAAAAAAGTATACGATGATTTTGTAGTTTTTAATCCGACGTGTTTATTAGGCTGTAGCTTTAACTCGTACAGGAAGCATGGATCCTCGATCGGTTTGTTTACATGGTGAATCGGCTGACGAGCTAACGTTAGCAAACTTGGGTCACATGAGTTGTTAATAAAACACCAGTTGTACCTTCTTAGATGAAACGCGGAGTTAGAGAAGGACTCACCGCGTAGAAGTAGAATAGAAAGATTTGCGGGGAAAGCACAAAGTGAAACATTTGGGATATGTTAATGGGAGTCTAACTGCTAAAGAAGGTAAAGGCGTTAGCTACAGGTTCCTGTGTTTGTCATCGAATCGGGGGACTGTTTTAAAGGCCCTGTGGTGACTTCATGACAAGATGCCTTGTTCCTGTGGGGACTGGAGAAGATGGATTCGGCCGCTGGTCGTTGTATTGTATATTTTGTTGCTAATTGTCGTCTTACCGCTGGTCATCTGGGAGCTACAGAAATCTGGGGTAAGTTCATTTTCATTGTCCATAATTATTTCAACCTAATAAGTAGGTTCCCATAACATGTTATATGCAACACGTAGTTGTTATTGTGAAACATATTTAACAAGCAGCAGATTCATTTAGTTTTATGTTTTTAAACATGTAATATTGTACCTTTTTACTGTTCAGTTCTTCATAGAGTAACACTGGTGTCATTAGTCAGGCAATCTGCTCAGGTAGTCAGCTTCTTAATAGACATGATACATTTGTTCTGTTGTGTCAAACACAATTAAGTCAAGTTCATTTGTACAGCACATTTCATCAACAAGGCAGTTCAAAGTGTTTTATATAATAAAAACATTATATAGTAATCAATTATGAAATTAGTAATAACCATTACATTTAGTCAAATATTGATCAATGATCCAGTTACCACTAATCAAAAATATCTCTAATCACGTGGATTTTTAGCCTTGATTCAAAGGAACTCAATATTTCAGCAGTTTTGCAGTTTTCTGGAAGCTTCTTCCAGATTAGAGAAGCATAAAACTGAATGCTGCTTCTCCATGTTTGGTTCTGGGTTGGGGGATGCAGTGTAGACCAGAACCAGAACACCTGAGTGGCCTGGAAGGTTGATACAGTGACACCAGATGTTTAATGTATTTTTATGCTAAGCCATTCATTGATTTATAAACTATCAAACATATTTTAAAGTCTATTCTTTGAGCTATAATGAGCCAGTGTAAGGATTTTAGAACTAGGGTGATGTGAGCTATCTTTCTTGTTTTTAGTGAGAACACAAGCATTATCTTAAAAGGTGATACTAATGTAGTTCTTCAGTCTATTTTTTATTTTTTTGGTTTGTTTTTGCAACAGGAAATATTCGTATATTTTCACATTTGTCTTTTTCTTCTGTGAGGGTAAGTGTTGGAGCCCTGTTTCAGTCAGTTGATTGGCAGTGTGCAACAACAGGTGGAGAGCTCTGTGCTGATTTTATGCTCCATACAGCCAAACAAAACTCTGGTTACATCAATTCTTTCTTTTGAATGTCATTTAAATGGTTTTAAAATTGAGGAAGATTATGTGTTTAAAAGCTTATCAATTTTTAATCTGAAAGTTTTCTGAAACTCTTAATCCTTTGAAGCTCAGTAATCGGCTGATGGTTAGCTGTTGCGTTGTTAGTCTGTATGTTATGAAAGCTGACCGAAATGAAAATCTGACACACTATATTTCTATTTATGCAATTTTCTTCATCTAATAACAGGTTGGAACTCACAACAAAGCATGGTTCATTGCTGGGATTTTTGTTTTCATGACCATACCTATATCATTATGGGGCATTCTCCAGCATCTGGTGCACTACACCCAACCAGAGCTCCAGAAGCCTATTATCAGGTAAGTCATGTCTGCTACAAAAACCCAGCAAAGTACTGAAATTTGTAACAATATTTTTACTATTATCATATTTTTTTATTATTATTTTAGGATATTATGGATGGTCCCAATTTACAGCTTGGATAGCGTGAGTCAAATTATTATTATTTTTTTAAAAGTGTTTTTATTTGACATGCATTGTTTTTAATTATGATTATGAGAATAAGAAGTATGACATTTTCTGCAGAATTGCCTGAGGCAGTTGTCTTTTGTTTTTTCCAGTGGATTGCGCTAAAGTACCCCAGGATAGCAATTTATGTGGACACATGCAGAGAATGCTACGAGGCCTATGTCATCTATAACTTCATGACTTTCTTGCTTAACTACCTGGAGCGTCAGTATCCCAGCTTGGTGATGATGCTGGAGGTCCAGGAGCAGCAGAAGCACCTCCCACCGCTCTGCTGCTGCCCACCTTGGCCAATGGGAGAGTGAGTTCCATTAATAATAAAACCAGCTTTCCACTGTGATACTATTAGTTAAAGCACAAATTAGATTTAAAATGTGTCTGAATGATTGGTGTTTTTAAAATGTAATTGTCTTAATAATCAACCTCCATGTCTTATAGTTGTTACGCTGTTGTTTTGTCAAAACGTAATTAATACTTATCAATATTTTACTTATCATAAAGTTTGACCCAATACAGAAACTGTTGGTGGAAAAACTCGCAGAGTGCACCAAGAAGCTAACTATTCAAAAACATGAAGGCATTTTTTTAAAGTAATCACAAACAAGTGTAAACAGCACTTTAAACAAGTTTGATAGTTGGTGATTTTCCACAAAGGGACGAAGGAATGACGTCAGCAACTTCAAGAGAAACATTGATTGAATGGCAGTCAATCAATGTGGGAGTGGTCATTAAGGCAATTCCAGAAAAATTTGAGTGCAACAAAACTTTGGTTTAGTTGGGATTATTGCAGCCACAACACCTGGACACTTTTCAGGTTGTGACCATGAACTTATCAGTTTGTTATAGTCTTTATAAGGTCATCCATGTGATTACTGAATTTGTTAATTGAATAGTTTGTTGTTGTTCACATCAGACAAGACTTCACACCACCTGACTTTTTTGATGTAATATTTAGGTCTTGTATGTGAAACATTTATATACATTTTAATAGGCTATGGCTAAAAAATTTTACGTAGCATTTGCTGACACATTTATTTAATTTTATCATTTTTGATTCCGTTTGAATATTTCTTACTTTGCTTTTCTGGTGGTTTTTACGAAGGCTCATGCCCATTCTTAGTTTGGCCTCGTCTTCAGTAATGTCTTCTCTTTTCTTGTTTAACCAGGGTGTTGCTGTTGCGATGTAAACTGGGAGTCCTGCAGTACACGGTGGTAAGACCCGTCACAACAGTGATCGCTTTGTAAGTAAATTCTAAGTTTGTTGCACTCTGTTTATTCTTAACTCAAATTATTTGGCATGTGACATAGTGATGCATGTGTTTTTTTCCTAGGATCTGTCAGCTGTGTGACGTTTACGACGAAGGCAATTTTAGCTTTAAAAATGCCTGGACATACCTGGTTATTTTCAACAATATGTCACAGCTGGTAAATATGTTGCTGTTCTTTCAAATAATTGGCTGTATGAAACTTTAGGTTTTTGTTGACATTTCTCCTTTTGTTCCAGTTTGCAATGTACTGCCTGGTTCTGTTCTACCGGGCTCTGAGGGATGAGCTGAGTCCCATCAAACCAGTGGGGAAATTTTTGTGTGTCAAAATGGTGGTGTTTGTCTCTTTTTGGTAAATATCTTTTTTTTTGCTGATATTTCATGTCAATGTAGAGATAATCTGTATCTGTTTGTGGAAACCAAGGCTTTGTAAATGTTTCCAGGCAAGCTGTGCTGATTGCTTTGTTGGTAAAAGTGGGAATAATCTCAGAGAAACGTACCTGGGACTGGCAGAGTGTGGAGGCTGTTGCTACCGGCTTACAGGTAGGCAACATTGTTAAAACAGCTGAAATACCTAATTATTTAATACTGTTGTGAAACAAACCAAGCTGCATTGTTTCCTTCAGGATTTCATCATTTGTGTCGAGATGTTTCTCGCAGCCATCGCTCATCACTTCAGCTTTACCTACAAACCTTACATCCAGGACGCCGAGGAGGTCTCCTGCTTTGACTCTTTTATGGCCATGTGGGACATCTCAGATGTCAGAGCAGATATTTCTGAACAAGTTCGTAATGTTGGTAAGTCCTTCATGTTCGCTGATGTACAGGTGCATCTCATTGAACTAGAAAATTATGAATCAGTGAATTTACTTCCATAAACGTATTCAATGTTATAGCTCATTACATAGAGTCATAATACAAAGTGTGATGATATATTTCAAAAACAATGTTTCTAAATTCTTTGATTAAAATGTGATTCATTGCAGTGAGTTAGTTAATTCCATACATTACTGTTAACACAGAGATTGATTCTCACCACTAATTAATATACAAGCAATAAAAAGGGATTTCTAGTCCAGGCACATGAAAAAATTTGAATGTCATGAAAAAAAAGTAATTACAGAAAATGAGACTCATCTATTATATAGACTCATTACACACTGGGTAAAATAGTTCAAGCCTTTTTGTAATTTTGATGATTATGTCTTACAAAGAATGAAAATCCAAAATGTACCAGAAAGTTAAAATATTGCATAAAATCAATAAAAAATGTAAACAGAAATGTCAGTCAAATTTATTACTGTTATCAATGTCTTGTGTTGGTATCAAGAATAAGGTAAACTAAAATATAACACAATTTTATGTTCTGAAAAGTCTCTCTCACAGACACTATACAAGTGACTTGTCTGAGAAAGTTACAAAAAGATTTCTAAAAAAATGTTCTTATGTTTCTCTGGCTTCAGCTCAGAAATAATTTTGGTAATTCTGACTTAAAAAGAGAAGTTTATTTTGATTTAACTTTAGATAGTAAAAAAACAACCTTATTATATATCTGGTTTCATCTATAAATAACTCTTTCCAAATGTTTCAATCAAACGTTAGATTGAACGTTATTAACAAACTGTGCAGTTTGAATGTCAAGCACTTCTAAGGACATCATACAGAAGTCAAGCACTTTCCAAACCTTGGAAACATCTGTTTGAAATTCAGTCATTGGATAAATACACTTTTAGGATCAAATTAGTGAAATAAATTCACTGAGATGCACCTTTTCTTCAGACATCTTCGTAAAATTCTTAAATGTGTTTTCTTTGTGGACTCGTTTCCAGGAAGGACAGTCATGGGTCGCCCAAAGAAGTCGTATTTTGGCGAGGCGCAAAACGACGGTGAGCGTTCTGGGCTTCTGTCTTCGGCATCTCAAGATGCCATCACGGAAGCTGCGAGCAACCAAGGTCAGTATGAGGGGCTTGGAAGAACCCTCACACCGCATTCCTTGTCAGCGCCGGCAGGGTTGGACTCGGCTGTGTGGGAAGAAGATCATGAGGCTAGAACTGACTCAACCCAAGATAATGTAAGGACGAATCACACCAAAGAACCAGAAGAGGCGGATCTTGTAGTCATCACTTAGGTTGGTCTATTGTTATACGACTGGGCAGGTCCCAGGTCCAAAGCTTAGGCAAACAAATGACACTAAAGCTGATTAAAATCAGCAAGACATTTTTCAGCTGGTGAAAAATGAAAAGGACCTCTCCGTTAATGACAGCTGTATGAATGTCCTATCAAAGGTTGGGTCTTACATGGCTTATTAACACCCATTTTACTATTTTATATTGTATGAGGAAAGGGAGAAAAAGCTTGTGCTCAAAGTTCTCACAATAAATCCGTTATAGCCGTTATAAATCCAAGAATATGTCTGAACCCAGGATTGTTTCTGTAGCCTTTCAAATCATTATTTCTTAGCAACGTCTTGATAATGAAGTCTGACAGATGAGCTGCTTTCAAATGTTCTTTGTATTAGCATGTTCTTGACTTGCAGGGCTTTATAGCATTCAGGAGGCTACATTACTTAAAGGAGAGTCATTATGTAAAGTTGACCTTTAAGTGCTTTATGTCATGTTATATTTCCTCATCAAAAACCTACCCAGAGTGTTGTCTTGACTTTCATACATGTTTGAGCAATTCTTGTGTCTCTCATGGCAACTATTCAGGGGTGCCTAAATGCTTGGTCATACAAAGCTTTGCCTATTTAGCTTTGGCTCCTCCCCCTCATAGCTCTTCTAAACTAGACTGCAACTGCAGTTAGCAAACATAAGGAACCGCATGTCTGTTGAGCTTTTGCTAACTACTTCTCAGTGAAAAGCTTCACAGAATGATTATAGACAGTATAATGAAAGAGAATTGTTGTCATGATGTTCTGAAGGTGAGCTGTCAGAAAAGGAATGTTTTAAAAAGACAGAGGTCAATTTCAAGGCGTCGAATTGCAAAGTCAAATTTCTTTTAAGTTATTTTTAATATAGACAGTATTTTTAGACCTGAAGGTAACATTACTTGATTTTGCTATAAAATGGCACTATGGGCTTGAAAAATACATAATGCCTCTCATTTAAAACACAGATTGTTCCAAAGCTAAATTTTTGGAAAAGAGCTTTGGAACATTTTAAAATAAAAACCTTTCCAGATCAAGGAATGAAGTAAAAAGGCAACATTTTCTCTGTGTATGTTTCTCTGTTTGCATGGGTATATCAGATCAATACAAGATGAACACACTTGGCCTGTACTGCATTTTATAATGGAGGTCAGTAGATACAGAAACACTAAATGTGAGAACATACAGAACTCAACTTGAAGTAGTACAATCAGCTCTCTGTAGTTGAGATACTATAAATGCTTTAGTCTGTACAACTTCACATGTAATAATCAGAATCTGATTCACTTTTCCATCCTGGAGCCTCTTTCCACTGATTTTTCTCATTCGTTTATCAAATATGGGCAACACCAATTAATTTTTTTCATAACTACATCATGAATAGATGTTTTTCAATATAATATTTTAATTATTTTCCACTAATATGGTGATTAGAATATGGATTTGTTCAGGCCTGCTGACATTATTTTCAAAATAATATACAACTTGATGTCTATAATCCTGAGCTCATGCATGTTGTTGCCTTTTTTTTTATACATAAACCTTACTGGAATATATCAAATCGGATGTAAATACTACACTCATGAAATGTAAAATGTAAATATCAATAAAAAAAATGACCAAAAACAAGTTTTGTGTATTGTGTATTTAAAAAATTCCACATGCATTGGTGAATACACTGCAAAAACACAAAATCTTACCAAGTAACTTTGTCGAGTTCCACTGGCAGATTGTTTAACTTCTAACTCATACTTTTCATCCATACTAAGAAATTACTCACATAAAACAACCTCATCATTCTTAAGAGTTACTTGTAAGTTAGTTTTGTCTTATTTCAAGTGTACCAAGATATTTGGAGTAGATATTAGACCAAAAATACTTAGTGAGATTCTGTTTTTGCAGTGCAGTTTTCATAATAAACATTTTAACACTTGGGTCCATAAGAACAATTTCAATGCCACAGTACATTCTATATGTACTATGAAACTATTCATACATGAATATTACTAGAAAATTATATAGCAGTTCCATCACAAGGGCACTTAAAAACTTTGTCATGCAGGTCATTGCTAAAAAACAAAACAAAACTACAGCTTAATATTTTCTTACCAGAAACTAAATGTGTCATAATAGATTTCCTGCAGACTCTGTAACAATGGAGCTCTCCTAAAAATGTATAAAATGACAATACCACATAGGTTTTAGTCCATCTGCACAGGAGCGTTGTCTAAATGAGCGGAGATGGAGATGGTGCTCTTGTGAAGCTTCACAGCCAGACGGATCCAGTCTCCAGCTTGGACTTGCAGGGGATCCTGCAGAACGGCAGCAGCCTGCTTCCAGTGGGAGTTCCGGCTGAGGGTGCTGACGCTGACATCCAGGTCCAGCTGGATCTGGTACCAGAAGGGAACTGCAGTAACCCTGCCTCCAGAGGTGGTCTGCACCTGTGTGGGATAGGAATCAGTGCTTAATGGGAGAGTAAACGAGACTATAAAACTCTTGTTTTTGGGACAAACGTATCAAAGATAAATGACTCTCTTGACACCTCAGGCTGTATCAATAATGCATGTTTTACCTTGACCTCCCTCTCAGTGTAGTTTTTGTTGACATCCATGAGGTCAAGAACAAAGAGCTCCAGAGCCTCACTGAGATGTCTGCACTCCAGAGTGGAGAAATCCAAAAAAACATGAACCGGAACCTGCAAGATGACGTTTAATTTGAAAAACGAGGTTAGGATGTATGAGCTTTCACTAATGCACATGGGAGCAAAATTATACACAAGGCTGGTAAATAAATAACAATATAGAAACCAATTCAAATACATCTTATTTCTGATACAAACAGTGGGTAAACATCCAGCTGGTGATTAAAGTTTAAGTTGCTAAGAAACATTTATCCAAACATTAGTAGGGGTGTATGTATATTTGAACCTGAAATCTCCAAATGCATATAACATTCTTGCAGAGGATGAATGCATGTAAACGTCTTGGTCTTGGCTGTTGTTTCAGATTAGGAGCATATATTCCTTAATTATGTAACGTTCTCTAATGGAGCAAAGCTGTGTTTTATGTGATAGTAGGGCTTAGATGTGCCTACCATTGATGGCTTCAAAGAGAAAACATCTGCTAGAACAAACAGCCATCCCCCATGAGAGGTTATCAGAATTACGAGCACAAACATGGCGCTGGAGGAAAACTGGGATTTCCAGACCAAATAAAGAAAAGGAATTCATAGGAATTTGGCAGCTGGGAAGCGCAAATCCAAGAGGAGCAAAGAAAACACAATTTTAGACACCAGTATTCTGGGAGAATTGCATTAGTTGAAATATGTTTTTCTTTGGATATTGTAGTGTAACAGTCCATTTACTTAGAGTGTTGTTAAACCAACCACAGAAAATCCAGTAAATGTTCAATAATATGTGAATGTTGATTATTCAACCTTAAAAAAGCATGTAAAAATGTAATTGATTAACTGAGCACTTCCAAACATCTTGTTTGTCTTAAGACAATATATGAAAGGTATACTAAAGAGTCAAATCAGATATATACTTAAAAGTTACTATTTGCAGATTATGCTACCTTTCTTTCTTCATTTTCTATATTTTTACAAAAAAGGTTCAAATCATTCTACAAAACTGCTTTTTGTAATAAGAGGGTTCACTTTGTTTTAAAATTGGAAAATAGAGATACATTTCAGTTTCATTTTGTTAGCTTTCATAAAACATTTTAGAAAATTGTTTTTTGCAGCTCTCTGCAAATGTTATTTTGTAGTAGAGGGGACAAAAGAGGTTCTTTAAATAAAAAAGTTGTTGACCTCTGGCTTAGAAAAATACACAGCCTTAAGTAGAAAATGCTTCAGCGTTGCCTTACACACACAACACCGTAATCTGGAAATCATCTCTCCTTGTAAATCAGCCTACTGTGGATTGTTCTGAGAAAAAATTAACAAAAAAATCATTGGAATGTCTGAGATACTAAATATGCACCACTGCTACTCAGGAACTTTATCTCTTGCTACACTATGCAAGTCCTTTGTCGGCTCCGATGGAGCCTCAATCACCTCCAAACTGAATGTTAAGGGCTTCTACTTTAACTGATTCACCTGATAATATTTTAGGTATGTCAGAGCACAAAGAGCTAGCATTAATTTTTCATCTTCACCATGATCAGGAGTTCAGGAGAGAAAATAAAACTAAACAGCGAGTGTACACTGTACACTGAGTGTGTGAAATCAAAGTCAAATTCTTTGCTTCTGTCCATAAACGTGGTCAATAAACCTCAATCTGATTCTGAAAAGTTATGTATCCTGTTTTAAGAAAAAAATAAATTCTATGTCCATCATTATTTACACTAAAAACATTGGCTAATCAAATGTCAGACATGACAAGACTTAAAATTCACTATATGCATTCAATTTCCCCACATTTAGACAAACGGTGTTTCCAATACCCAAAGATTTTATGGCAGCGTAAGAAAAAAACACGAGGCTTTAATGTAATTAATAATGTATGACTCAGAATAAAAAGGTAGAACAAGAAAGGATCAAAAATCATCTTAAAAACTGAATGCTAAACTGAAAATGCAATTTTAGGACCATTACAAGCAAAGTAAACATTTTAAAAGTTAAAGCCAGTTGATGGAGGACTCTAAAGGAATACTTACAGTGAACTGATTAATGAAAGGAGCGATATTAAATCCCAGAGTAGGTTCCCGGCCCTGGACAGCACTTTCCAGTAACAAAGTGTCAGACTCCACCAGCATACCATATACAACAATCTTCTCTGGGAAAATACGCCCTCCTTCTTCCAGCAGAAACCTAACATGGAAAATGAGAAAAATAAAGAAATGCATGTCTTTTACAAGCTTTTTATGTCAAGATTCCTGGAGTCGAGTCCTTTTAAAGTGACCTTTTAAAGTATATTTTCAAAATTTCAGCTATGGAGCTTTAAAAACTACTGAATTATCAAAAGACGACAGACAACTTTCAGACAAGTGGTGTCCAAACTGCAACAATTGTCAAAAGTACTCAAGGTACAAAAATGTTCTTTTCCCCATTTAAAAAGCAAATATTTCTCTTGTACCAACACAACCATAAACTAAAAATGTAATATTTTATGTTTGCCTTAATATCTAAGTATTAAACCTTTTTGCAGTAATTGCTTTTGACTCTGCTGGTCTATAAAATGTTTTTAGCTTATTCACATGTACAAAATGAGAATTTTCTTCTAAAACCTTTGCTGTATTTACCCCTGCATAATATATCGCTGTATCCAAGTTGAGTAAAAAGTGGCTGGATGTATGTCGCAAGACTAAAAATAGAGGGAAAAAAAAGTTTTAAAATTTTAAAAAACTGAAAAAAGGGGCATTTTTATCTTGAACTTAAGCAATCTGAACACTCAGGCACACAAATTGGTCATATTTTGAAGCTACTGTGGACTAAAACAAATACTCTAGACCTGACCTGGCCAGGGAAGCTTTCTCCATCAGCTTCTGTCTAACAAGCCCACACGTTTCCACGCAGTCCAGGATGATGGCGCTCCACAGCTTCTCACGGGACGGCCGCTGTAGCATCCCCTGCTCGTCCTCTGTGTGGTTCAGCCAGAACTCCAGATGCTGCTCAGATATGTCGTTGGAGCGAGCGAGTCTCCTCAGGACGTTCTGCTGCTTGCTCTTCTCCACAGAGCTGTAGGCTTTTACTTGACCCTGGCGGGCAGCGATGAGCGAGAGCAGCGAGAAACCCTCAGACACATCCAGCACATAGAACAAACTGCTATCCGCCGCAAAGGAAGCCGTGCCAACCGTATTTCTATTTGGATTTTTAACCTTCAGTTCAGAGATGAGCTTGGTCAACGCGGTGCAAAAACTCTGATGGTAATCCTGATTGTTTAAGAGCGCCATCTCTGAACACTCCAGCATGCAGAAGTCTTCGGACTCACTCTGACTCGTCTGGAGGCAAGCTAATGCGCTGCACAATTCCACCTCTGGGTTTGGGTTTGGGATAGGTTTGAAAGAGTTGGGGAAGTCCATGCGTTTGTCGAGGTAGATTTTGTGACCTTCTCTCAGCACAGCGACGCAGCTGAGCCTCAGGTAGGCGTCTTGGCAGGAAACTTCAACTATCAGCTCATCCAGAGGCTTTAGTCCAAAACCTGCAAAACAGAAAACAGAGAAAACATTTAACTTCATCTGATTATACAGCTACAAAATTAAAACCTAATATATTTTTAATCTGCAATCAATTAGGACAGAAACTAACGATCATCTTAGTTATCAATTAATCAACATAAAATTGCCACATTCTGATGATTTTTAATTTAACCCTTTTGATGCAATAATGGAAATACATTAAAAGATTCAAATGAACAAATAATTAAATTCTTCTTTTTAAATAAGAATTCTCGCAAAATCTCACTTTATATATGAGCAAAGTTTAAAACGACGTTTACTTTACAGCGGCAGAAAAACAATTGTTTTTCTTTTATTTGAAAAACATTTTGAAAACCACATATCCCTTTCATTTCACTTCACAAATGTTGATTTATCATTTAATGAATAATTAAATGAATTTGATCATTCTCATTGTGAAAAGCGATCCAGGAGCGCAGACAACGAGAGGATTCCTACTGGGACACCATCTGTTCACGTCATCTTGAAGCTCGTCAGACGTATTTGGGGGAAAATGCAGATGTACTGCTCATTAAAATTTCATGAACACTAAAGACAGTCGCAGAATTTCAGGGTGTGCTGGGTGACGGATGTTTATCATCGCTGGGAAAGGTGGCGTCTCCTTTGAGCCCGTTTGAACTAATTAGCAGAGGAGAGACATGCTGTGCAGTCTGGTCTGCAACTGGGACATGTCACCTAATGTCAGCAGCTCTTCGGCTCAGCGCTCTCCGCAATCACAACAAAGTGAATCAAAGGGCCTTTATGGATCAGAATACTGCACAATAGTCATCTAATTTTAATCTCATATCTTTAATGCAACCTTTTAAGATTACAGGAGTTACTGAAACAGGTGATTATAATTTTAGCCATTTGTACAAGTTTCCAAATGAGTATAAATGAAGTTCAAATGTTAAACCAACATTCTACTTAATTTCCAATTATTTCAGAGAGGACAATCTATGTGCGTTATCTTTTCCTCTCATGGTTAACAATATGTTTTCTGAAAGTTTCCCTTTGGGCTTTCTTTACTTTGTTATTCTGTTTCATTTTAGTACTTGATAATTTCCATTTAACTCTGACCTTCCAATCATAAAAAGGCTCCTAGACCAAAAAGATGAACCAGTGCATGTTGAAACATAACAAAGAACCTATTTTTTGGATTATCGGATCTTTGGACACTGTTACGCCTCCATCTTGACTAAAATATATGAAATAAACCCCCCAAAGATCAAAGAGCGCAACAAAAGTTTGAAAGATAAGCAAAAAAACGCATGAACACCAGATGGTGATAAATAATGAAACAAAACATATACTGTGAAAACATAAAGAACATTTGTCCATCATACTCATTGCACTGTGCACAGGGTAGATGGCTTGCTCCCAGCAGGTGTCTTCCTGCGGTCCGGTGGACAGACTGTTCTCCTCATCCAGGTGGAGCTGGAACCAAACAGCCAGAGCATCCAGCTCTCCTTCCTGAGTGACGGGCAGCCGCATCTCTCGCACCTCCCTGGAGCTCAGGCCCTCCAGTTCCTGGGAGTTTCACAACCATCAGAATCAAAGGAGGGACCAACAAGGATTCACAACAAAAATATCTCCAAAAGGGTTGGTTGTGATGGATCGTGGTCTATACAAATAGTGTATTTAGTTGTTGCAAAGTCTTGTTCAAAGTGGGTGATGTGGACTTAAAGTTTAATCACAATAAAATTGATAACTATTTATCACTTATTTTCAGGCAACTCTGAAAATAAGAGTTGCCTTACGCTATGATTGTGTACCACAGCAACCATAGCTCAATAAACATAGATACTGGTATTGAAAAACAAAACACTTGTTTAGGACACCAATCACAAGGAAAAGTGAGATCTGGAAAAGGAAAACTGAAAATAAATGTATTAATTTGTTCGGAAAATGGAGGAAATTGTAAAAAAAAAAAAAAAAAAAAACAATTCTGACATTACAGACAGTTTTCTTTTCTTTTTTTTTAAATATCATGAATGGCAATTTAATGTGAAAACAATAAGTCAAAATTCTTAGCATGATTAGCCAGTTGCTATTTCAAGCTTATATCAAGTCAAAAATATTAATGCTTTCGTTGAAGGTAGCCTGATGACAAAGAGTCAACAAAAGTTTACTTACAATCTTCAACTCATATTTGAAACCATTTAAAAACAGTATGGAAGTTCTAAAAACTGTTTAATTTGAGGAACGCTAAAAATGCTGGAAATGACCAAAGGGAATAGAAAAATTGTTTCGTTATTTCAATTGAAGGCATAAATCTCAATGTCACTTACTCCGAGTTACCTTCTATCTCTGAAATATTTTCTGAATTCGTCTAGTAAACTAAAATATAAAAATAATACATCTGAGATGGTCTGAGATTTTACAGTCTGTTTTTAGCTTCAGAAAGTGATTTTTCTGTCACCTGAACATTGTTGAAGTCTATGGTGAGGGCCGTGAATGGCTCTGTGAGCGCTCTGTATCCCCCAGGCAGCCGGCTCAGCCTCTCTGTGGTGTACGGTTCCGTGGTGTCATCCTGCTCAGGACTGCAACTCACCGGACTGCGAAGTTCCCCTGCTGCCGCCATGGACAGACCACCCACCTCTGCAGCACACAACCTGAACCAAAACACAGAGACAAGCAGACAAAACAATGTGTGGGGAGTTCATCTCAGCGTCCAGAGTAAGACATTTCCACTGTGCTTGCTGGTATAATCATTTCAAATAAAATTGAAGCATTTTGTATGATTGCTGTTTGTAAAGAGCAGGGTAAACAAAGTGACCTCAGGAGTTTACCTGTGATGCCGGCGGATCTCCAGGCACTCGACGGCCATACAAAACACAGCGGCTCCAGCAGGGATGACCCGTCCTGTGGCAGAATCTTCTCCAAACTCACCCTCACCCCTCTGCAGAAAATAATCAATTAAATGTAAACCTCAGAGGAAATCAAGTCTGTGCATGGAAAACAATTGCTGCTTCATAGATTTATGTTTTTTCCCAACCACAAAGCTGATGTTTTGCACATCTTAGTGGAGCATGTTAAGACCATAGCAGGAAGAAAAGACATCAATCAGTACTGTGCAGAAAAAAAAAAAACCAACAACAACTAGGCAGGAAATTAGAGAAAGACTCAGACTCTCTCTGAAAAAAACATGGAGCATGACTCTAGGTTTGCCTGAGGTTTGAAGTGAAAGAACAAGAAGACTTCTGGAACAATATCTTTTTGACAAACGAGACCAAAATAGAGTCGCTTGGCCATAATGAAAAGCTCCATGTTTGGAGAAAACCAAACAGAGGATACATGCAGTAACAACTCCTACAAATAAACTATTATTAGTGGTTTAGGGTTGCTGATTTGGGGCTTATTTTGCAGTCACCAGACCTGAACACCTGACCATAAACTCCTCTGTATAACAAAGTATTCGAAGGTAAAACGTGGCGCCATCTGTCTCGACTGCTGGAGCTTGGTTGAAACTGAGTCATAAACATAAAGTGATGTAATGGCTTCATCAAAATCCAGAGCTCTACCTGATTGAAATGCTGATTAATGAGCTGTGCAAAGATTAATGTCTACAGACTTCAATGAACCAGAAAGAAAAATGGGACAAAATTCCTCCAGAACCACATGAGAGGTTGATCAAGTCATACAGAAATCCGGTGAATCACGGCTGATCTACAACCTACTGGGGTGTCCAAACTTTTTGCCCTGAGGGCCAACATTGGCAAGTCTTAACTACTGGGGCGTATGTGATGTATATATAATTTTTAAATTTTCCCTCCTGTACAATAAACAGGATTTTTGTGAAATCTGTATATCATTAAAAATCCAAAACATAAAGAACCTTATTAAAAGAAAAACAGACAATTTCCAATTTGTTTTCAACTGTTTTCCATTTTGTTGGCCAAAGTTTTCACCATTCTTGACCTGTCATCAGAGGCCAAACAAAATCATTCAAAGGGCCACAAATCGCCCACAGACCCCATGTTGGCCTGGGGGCCCAGACCACACTGGTTGAAGCTCAAACTTGAGGAATTTGGGCTAAAACATATTTGCACACAAATTTATTTTTATCTTAGATGAAAAATGTATATATTATTTGTACAGTTTTGGCTTAATTACTACTATGGAAATGTTTTGGGGTTTTTTGGAGTCTGAACACTTCAGTTAAAGATTAAATTGATAACTAATTTATTTAACAATTATTTCAATAATCAGTTAATCACAATTAACTGATTGTTAATCACAGATTAATTGTGATTAATTTGATTAATTGTATGTAATCCAATTAATCGTTTCAGCCCTGCAGAAATGTGTCATTGTATACTGCCTATCTGAAACTGTTTTGCGTTCCAGAGACTCGTGGCATCAAAATTAAAGTTGTCCTTATTCTGCGTGTTAAAGGCATTCCACTCAAACTATCACTTAAAAAATTACCTTTGCTCTGTCCAGCGATACCTTTGGAGGCAGGAGGAGGTGGTGCCAGGCATGAATAAGACTCTCTATGATGCCCTCTCCAAACAGCCCTGCGTCCACAGTCTCAGTCACCACCAATGAGACCCTGAGCACAGATGAAAAATTAATTTGTGGAGTAGAGTCTAAAAATACAATATCAACAGCTAAAATTCCAACCTGTTTGGGATGTCTGTTGGTACTTCCATCTCAAGGGACTTCTTATGGAGGATTTTGATGCTCCTCTCCATCCCATTAGCAGCCACCACCTCGCAGGCCAGTTCATACATTGTCTTTGAAAGCTCACAAGCGTACACCTCAGCAGCACCAGCTTTCTTAGCACACATACTAAACGGACAGAAAACAGGCATCAGAACTGCAGTTCTTGTTATATCTGATTAAATTACTTAATCAGTTAGTGATTTAGGGTGTTTTCACACCTCATAGTCTGGTAGACTGGGTTCGATTGGGGACCAAAAATTTAACATTTGTTACATTTTCAGCTGCTGTGGTTTGCTTTCACACTGCACTGTGTCCAAACTAATTAAAAACCCTTGCCTGTGGTGGCACTGCACCAAGAACTACTGTAAGAAACGACACAAAAACCTATGAAGAAGACACTCAGTGTGATTCCTTTTTCACATGATGTAAACAAAAATGGTGTAGAATCAGATTTTAGTGATTGCAGAACTTCCCTTTGTCTCTGGTAAAATACTATGAGCAGCTTGTCCCACTAGTGCTACACATACTGATTTGTTTTGGTTGTATTTACCCAGAATGCCCTGCACTATAGTCTGCTTCCTGCTTTTGGAGACACTTATTCCAAACCAAGATGTAGGTTATTAGGCAGACTAGAGTTTGCTTTTTCAGTCAACTACAACTTTAAAAAATGTTCAGGTCTTTAAATTGTGATGGAAAATGTCTTACCCAAGGATTCCAGTGCCTGTACCTATATCGAGTACGGTTTTGCAGCCATTCTGAACAGCCTTCTGAATGGCCTGCTGGTACTTTCGGTTCCTGCCATGGTCGTTGAGCATGAGGAAATGCCAGCGCTCTACTAGCCAGTTGGCAACACGGTAAAAATTCTCTCTGGCTTCTGGAAAGTCTGGCTTCAGCTTCAAGGCCTTGTGGAAATGGCCCGCAGCTTCATCCCGAAATCCCATTCTGATGTGTAAAACAAATTAAATTGATCTTGTGCAATTGAAGACTGCTGCAAATATTGATAAAAAAAAGTTATGAACATGTTATCATGTACCGGAAAAGGTGTTCTCCCATGCTGTTGAGGATGACCTCATCAGCAGGGAAGATTTCCAGAGCTTGTTCGTAGCAGTCGAAGAGTTCCTGAATCCGTCCCACAGAATCCAACTCTTCGGCCCATTTAAACAGGGTGAACCTGAAAGACTCCTGAAAAAGAACAGCTCACTGTATTTAGTTCTGCTAAGCCATGTGAACACAAACACAATTTATGCAAATGGTGAAGAGAACAGAGTGAGAACCACATGGCATGAAGCTAAGACATTCCTGGGAGCTGCGTATATAATCATCATCCTCAAGAAAACAAAGTTGTATTTTCAACATATAAAGTTTCCAGTCAAAAGGTGCCAAAGAACATCTAAATTAGCTACCACTTTCCAAAAAAAACAAAAAAACAGAAAACAACACATTTTACGGAATGTGTTGAAAATGTGTTAAATATGCAGAGGTACAGTGGAGGATGTATACCGCATAGGCCAAGTGTCACAACTATGAGTCACAGAGGTACTAATGGTTTTTAGTCATGTCTCTGGGCATATTTCTTTTCTTCTCGAAATAAATAAAAAGTAAGGAACAAAATCAAAGTCATATATTTCAGTTTATACCATACTGTACTTCATAATTCTAATTTGATTATTACCACAGAATTTACACAGGCTGGTCTAGAAAGTATTATACGCATGTTTTACCTGTGCAAAGTCCTTGAAAACAGGTGCAAGGTTGAGCACAAGAAGGTAATGCACGAAAGCTGTTCCATAATCCTGGTTGAGCAGACACTGCTGGGCGCTCTCCAGGGAACTGGAGACCAGCTGGTCCCTGGCAGGGTCCACTCTGCGTCTCCTCCGGGCCCTCCTGCCATGCTTGGGCCTTGCACTGGTATTTGGCATCCCTAAACTGAAGGGAAAGTGAAATACAAGATTTCAACTTGCTGAAACTTGCTTTAACTACTATAGCAGGTGCAAATACATGTACGGATGCACTCAGATTTTACATAATTATAGAAATAGGGATTATATTTACTTGGCTTTAAAATAATCTCACTTGCTCACTTTCTAATTTTAAACTAGTGTCTCTAAAATATTTTTAGTACTGCTCTGCAGAAGTGATTAGTTGAGTTCCAGTTCGGGTTTCAAACTGAACAGAAACCAAATCAGTCCAATGAATATAGTAATACACTGCTCAAAAAAATAAAGGGAACACTCAAATAACACATCCTAGATGGACAGTTTGATTTCACAGAAGTTTGATTTACTTGGAGTTATATTGTGTTGTTTAGGTGTTCCCTTTATTTTTTTTGAGCAGTATATATTCAAGAGCACATATTACTATCTAATCTCAATATGCCACCCCATGTTATATATGTAGGTTTCAGAGCACTTTCGGTTCTGTTTCCTAATATTCAGAAACGTGCAACACTTACTCTGAGCAGAGTTAGATTGAAGGCTAGTATATGGGATGGAATTGCAGCTGACCAGCAGCTGCAGCCAAACACAGAAGACTGATTAATGTTGACAGCACGCAAACCCGACCATGACGTCCATCATCATGTTAGCCTCGCTGTAAACAAAAATAACCCTGATAACAAAAAGACAGAAGGCAGCGTAATAATATCCGATGTGATTATCACTGCAGCTGTTTATTTCCGTGCTTGGTAATATTATAGTTTTAACAGGTATCTGGATGAAACCCGAAGCAGGTTTTTAAAATGAATCACATTCACAAATATCCAACTGAGCGGCGCAGCTGTCCGCTTGAATAGCGGCTCGGTAGCAAACATGTCTCCAATTACACGTTCCGTACCTTCATGAACAAAAACGGATATTTACTTGCCTAAAGTTAAAAGAGGACAATTTTGATACTAGAAGTGTGTTTATACAGGATTTATTTATTTTTTAATTATCCACATATTTATTTACAATAAATGTGTCTATTTTAGTTTTGTCTTTGGTGACATTGAGATCTTGCAATTGAAAGCAAAGAGTACAATTGATCAAGATTGTTCCGTTCTAAGAAATGTGGTCTGAAGGAGCCTTATTGCATCTGAATGTGCCCAGGGTACAAAAGCAAATGACTGATTTGTTACAATTCTTAGCTGTATTCAATATCTTATTGGAAATACATTAAAATTTTGCATACCAGTAGTAAAAAGCTGTTGTTTTAAAGATACACACCCATGCTTAAATACTAGGTTTGAGACTTGCACATAAAGAATGTGAGAAATAATTTTGAAACTTTATTCTGTACTCATAGTATAATATGCTTTATTATTATCAATGTTAATTTTTTTAGCATTTACCTATATTTTATCTCAATTGTTATTTTACAGCACTATGTAATGTTTATCACTACATGTTTGTGTTTTATGTAGTAAGTAGTGGTGTTGTGCCATTTGGTTCATTATTCACAAAATAATTTTACTGAAAGTTTGTGATTTCTAATAATACTAATATGAATACAGGTATTCTATTGTGAACCCTATATTATTTCGGTTTGGATTTATAAATGTCTATAAAAGTGAACTTATAAATTGGACAAAACATTAAATATTGCACAATATGACAGTGAACTACTTTCACTTATTTGCATATTTTGCAAGAATAACAGCATCCAAATTTGATATGCAACTTTATATTTGACTTTATACAATTATTCAGTACTTAATCCAATTATCTAGCATACATATATCTTTTCATTACCTGTCATTTTGTGTTTTTACTGCTCAGATGAATAAACTAAGCAGCTTTATTGACAATAATTTTTAGTAGCCTTTTGGGAAGAACTTTATGTTAAGTTGCAATTTGTTGTCTGTTTTTCATATTTAAAGTGTTTATATTTAATCTCGGAATGACTGAATTAACAAATAAATGAATGGTTAGTCGCCAGCAAACACAAAACGGAAATACGAGTGACTGAATTCGCGCGGACCCGGACATACTCTTTGAATATGGCTGCGCATCATTTGTAAGCCAGCAAGCAAGGCGCCGAACAAGGAAGGCGAAATTTACGCTCAATTTTGAGATAGAGACCCACGCCGACCATGCGATTGATATGAACATAGCAGAGGTGTTTCCGTACAAACACACACACACAGAGGTTTTCTTTCATGTTGCTTATTCTCTATATGCATTTATTGTTCAGTGCTGCCTTAATGACCACTATTACTAGCACTAAAATAGACATAAAATAGATTCATCAAAATTAGTTGAACGCAAACTGCAATGGTAGCACTGTTGCCTTGCAGCAAAAAGGAAACATATTAAGCTAAAACAGTCTGGGATTGAATCCCAGGCTAAGTTTTTTTCTGCATGAAGTTTGTAAGTTCTCCTTGGACATGAATGGGTTGTATCACTGGGGGACAAATTAATATTTGCACACATACACACAAAACTACAAGCCCCAAACTGTGGAAGGAAGCGCAGTCCCAGGAGAGAAACCACGCGAGCATGCGTGACAGAAGCATGCATAAAACACCTCCCTCGTCCACTTCCCGATGACTTCAACCGGGCCAACCGCCGGCTGGCTGTAAAGGGGCGCACCTTATTAAGTTTTCTACACGCTCTCAGATGTCAGACTTTCTCAATCTGTCACTTTACTAGGTGGAGTTCCTTTAATGGACAAAGGGAAAACTGAACACCGCATCCGTTACTTTTTAAAAACACATTTTAATTGACTTTCTAATGAGTCTCTAACTTACAGGCTCGTTGTTGAACGGTACCTGTTCGCCCTTCGTGATTTTATTTGACAGCGGTGGAGCGGGGAGCAACACCCATGCAGCCGTGTCAGAAGTTGCAATGCTAACAACTGTTAGCTGCTGCTTCTGCTACCTCACAAAGCTATGGTCCATCATTCTGACCTGAAACCTGCGGCAAAAACAGCGGCGGTGTGAACGCAACCGTTTTTGTTTTCACAGCTACAGAGTTTACGTAGCTTTCTTTTTTCCCCCCCCTTTCCTCCTCCGTCGTTTGGAGACGAAGCTGTCACAGAAATGGGACTAACCCCGCTGGAATTCAGTGAGTGCTATCTGGACAGTCCCAGCTTCAGGGAGAAAATCAAGGCACAAGAAGCTGAGCTGGACAAAACCAACAGGTTCATCAAAGAGCTCTACAAAGATGGGAAGAACCTAATCAATGCCACTAAACGTAAGTTTCCAATCATTATTAGTTTGTTTGGAATCAGGCTTTTTCATTTTCACTTAAGGGTAAAACTAACTTTCTTCTTTTACTGCATCATGTTATGATGAGGTGGCCCTACTGACAATACAGCTATTGTTAATGTATGCAGACATGTTTATCTGATCAGATCAAGGCGTTGTCTTTTTTTATTATTTGTGTCAGTATTTACTCTGGAACATAAAACCGAATTTCAAGCAACTATTAACAGTTACAGACACCATCAATTAAGAGATGCTGTTCTTAATCTCATCTTGAAAACTTGTTTAATATTTGTGGTACGCTGGGAGAAACGTCATCTTAAATCTGCAGCATAATCAATTGATAGTTTGTCATTTACTGGAGAACATGTCATGGTGTGACTTTGTTTCTTTTGCTATTTTGTTGTAAGTTATTGAAATCTTCAACATCTGATCTACCCTCCCAAAACAAGTTCCTATAATTGATTATGTCATTACCAACACATCAGAGCTTATTTTAGAACATTCAGCTTCATTTGTTTGCTTCTTTACTGCTTTAAAGCTGCTGCAGTATGGGTCATCTGTTAAACTTAGCAACGATAAAACTCATGAAAGTTCTTGGAATAGGACTGCAGTTGCCTAGATTAGAGATGACTCAATTAGGCTTTTCCTTGCCAATGAAGATTTGATGTTGTTTTGTTTTTATTTTGAGGACTACAACAATAAAACAGGTATTCAGTTAAGAGCCAGAGGTGTCAAACTCCAGTCCTCAAGGGCCGTCCTGCAACTTTTAGATGTGCCTCTGCTGCACCACACCTGAATATAATAATTAGGTAATCTACAAGGCTCTGCAGAGCTTATTTGCACAAGGAGGAGGTAATTAAGCCATTTCATTCCAATGTTTTGTACCTGTGGCATATCAAAAAACTGCAGGACAGCAGCCCTTGAGGACTGGAGTTTGTGGTTTAGATGCAAAAGAAAATTAAGGACAACTTTGTTGCTACATTTCGTAAAATTTCAAACAAACAAATCGGCATTGGCCAAAATCAGAATGGGTGATCAGCCTGAAAACTACAATCAGTGCACACTGACTTAATATTTGATTTGTATTAAACTTAAAAAAAAGTGTATAAAAGTACAACATGTTGGTGCAAATGATGTAAGACTTTAGTGTTGATACTTTTTTTCCCCCCATATTTGACAGTTGATTATAACCTGCTGGTTTTTGTTTATTTTGAGATGTCACTTCAGAACACACCAGAGGAAGGTGATAAGTTCAAAACCCATTTCTCATCCAATCAGTTCACACTGTTATGTCATTCACCCAAACATGACAAAGCAGAATTAATTGCTGGGTTTTCTAGTGGACTTTGCAAACATTTTTACTGTCAGCATCTGCATTTCCATTGACCATATAATTGCACAATTTGACATTTTGAAAATAAATTTGCTGAAGGTAAACACAGCAATTTAAAAAAAAACACACTTTTTGATTAAAGGTTTTGACACTAGGATGAGGTAATTTTTTGGCTGCATTAAAATTTGTTTGCTTTACAAAACTGCAATGGAAATATTTCATATTGCATGATCGACGGTCAGATATTGTCCCTCATGCAAACCACAAAGACGACAACGATGTCAGGAAGCAGTTGGAAGATGATGTCACGGCAGGTTTTTTAAAGATATAGTGTAAACAAACTTAACCATGTGCAATTCTAATTTTGTTTCTTATTTAGGTAAGGCACATTGATTATGTAGCACATTTTCAGCAACAAGGCAATTCAAAGTGCTTTACATTACTTAAAGGAAAATCCAAACAAATGAACAAACCAAAGGAAAGAGCAAAAGAAGAAAAATAATCTAACAATGTCGATCCAAAGTATTTAAACTAGATACCTATTTAATGAAAACACTGAAATTGCAAAATTGTTATTTCGACATTGGCGAAAAACTGACAGTTTTGCTCACATTTGTAATGGAAACACAGCTCTTGTGAATTTGTTCAGGAAAATAAAAATGCACATCTCTGTATAAGATAAGTATCATCTTATACTGGTCCTTTACTGGAAAATGTCTTTGACTTTTCTATGCTTTCCAAACCTGATTCACACTACCCTGGATGTTTTAGATGTTTTCCTGCTTTAACAGAAGTCATTCAGATGATTACAGTTAATCAAAATCCTGTTAATCAGCCATCAATTGATTTAAGGTGAGCTGAGACTGGAAAACATTTAAAACATGCAGGGCAGTGTGCCACCAGAACCAGGGTTAGAAAACACTAGTTTAACCTGTTTTTTTTGTTTGTTTTTTTATTGTGGATTGAAAAATGCTGGAAAAGCTTGATGCCTCAGACTTGCCCTACCTATCCTGGTCTGTTATAACCTCAAAACATCAGCCATGCTTTCTTCTGTAAAAACATTCGGCAGTGTGTCTCCAAACATGTGACTTATGATTTTCATTTTGCTTGAAGCACATCATACAGTTAAGTGAAAATGTTGATAAACTTACAACGTTTATTGTTACAGAAGGTGACTCCAGTAGAATTCCAGCAGCATAATTAAAGTTGTTAGTATAATTCATCATGACAGAAAACTTCACACTGAAGCCATGACCTTGGTATAGATCTCTTTAAGCACATGGGCACTTGTTGTTTTATCAGGTAGGTTTGGTTGAACTGCAAACATCTCAGCTTTTACACTGTCCTTTTACAGTTAAGGACATGAAAGCATAAAAAAAAAATGAAGGCGCTCCACTTTACGTGAAACCTGTTTATTTCAGAATCTACAGCACCGGAGTCATTTTTTTAGATATTTTTGCTTGGCGTCACTCCTTCAGCAGATGATCCTTTGTTACTCCTGTTGTAACTTGATTAGGAAATGTTCAGCTTAGCCTGTAGCAGCTGTTGCTCTTTTTCAATCATCCAATTCTCTGCTACTAGATGCTGTTTTCATAGTCAGCATTGTCAAATTACATGACTTCTTATTCATTTTGTATGACACATCATTTCAATTTTAGAGTCATTTTATTAGTGAAAGGAAAAATGGTGGCATTTTTAAAATGGTGGTGGTTTTTAAAGTTCTGAAACTTTACATGTTTTCTAAGAAAGAAAGTGTTATCATCCAGACACTGTTTTATTTAATCGCTATAACCATTGTTGGCTTATCATCCAGACACTGTTTTATTTAGTCGTTATAACCATCGTTGGCTTCCAGTCACTGGCAGATGAGCTGATATTGGTTCAGAGTGTTAGTGTCAGACTATGTTGCATAGTGTCTCATTTCAGGAGGACATGCCATGTCTTGCATTTTCTGTATGTGGCTGCAGCTTAAATACGTAATCCCAGCTTCCCTTTTTTCTTCTTCTTCTTCTTCCTTTTTAAGTGTTTCCAAAAATTTGCCCTGAGATGCCTCATCTTCTAATTCTCATTAAGTTTGTGAAAGTTTATGAGAATGTCAGTGAATAGGAAACTCTGGTCATGGCCTCCCACTGGGACTATTGCAGAATCAGTTAAAGTTTCAGGAAGGAACTGATGTTCATCTTCTTATGTGCTGACATTAAATTCTCTGTGTCAGTGTTGTTGCCAAAGCTGAGACAGTTTCTCTAAAAATGTCAAAAACATTGCATTATTTTGTTTCATTGCTCTCATGGTGACACATTTTTTTTCCCTTTCAGTTTATCAGCTGGAGCTTTCAAAATAAGAATTGAATTATTTTAATTTTGTTTTTAAAATATTAATAGATAACAAACCCTTAAGCAATGCCTCTTGTAAAGAAACAAAACTTTGAAAGATGTGAACAAATTGTTTTAACGTCATTCTTGAATGTGAAAAGTGGATGTGAAATCTTAAGATCTTGCAAATATGTTCTTTGATGTCATGTTTTGTATGGCAACGGTGAATGTTTTGTTTACCTCTGGATGATGGCAGGTAGATTTTTATTGAATAAAACTGGAACCCAGATTGGAACCTTTGTAATATGTTGACATTAAGTAGAAATATCCATCCTTCATTACCCACCCAATTAGCAATTTTACTTAAATTCTTAAACCCTTCATCCAACCACTTTACAAACCTAGTTTGACTATCCACCTGCCTGCTTTATAGTCCATTTAACTCATTTAAACAACATCCATCCAAATGGCCAAAAATTGCATCCAAGCTTTCCGTTGTGGTTACGATATTGAACAATATTTCAATCTACCTACCATTTACCTACCTACCTAACCAAGCCACTTTAACAATCCAGAAAATACAGAAATATTCTCCTTTTTTTTTTTTTTTTTTTTTTTACAGTATATTGTCATTTTTAGTTTTAATCTCCACACATTTTTAGACGGATAATAAAATGTGAAACATGCAACCAGAAGATCTCAAATGTGCAACATTTTTATAAATGACAAATCCAATAATGCGGGGTGGTAACACACACATTGAGGGGTTTTTTTGTAGTCCGCTTGCCCTTTTCTCTATTTTTTTTTTTTAAACCTCCCTTGATTTTTTTAAGTTTTTCACACATCCTCGTCGCTGCTCAACCATGAACTCGACTTGCATCCTCAAATTACTAACAGGCTTTTCAAAGCAAATATTTGTGAACATAAGTATAATACTCACATTTAAGAGCAAGAACTGAATGTTTAACCTCAACTGCTTTTAGCATTTCTTTCCTCACAGGCTGGGGCGCTCATAATAAGTCTCTTTTAGTGAATCAGGCCTTAGGTAATTTTGAGTGGAGTATAAGCAAATAACAGTGTTCTTGCACACACGCTTGGGTGGAGCTCAGCTGACAAGTGGACATTGGTTCTACTGTAGAGTCCTGTATCACCGTGTATTTGTTTCTCCTCTGCACAGATCATCCAGATTAACAGAAAGTTTCCTTCTTAAATGAATGCTATAATTTGCATGTTCGGATTGTTGCAATGCTCATTTCTATTGGTGTGATTCTGTTTCCAGCCATTTTTGTTGATTAAAAAATAAGTTAAAGTGCCAAGCAGAGAGACAAATGTGTGTTCCTGCAGTAAATATTGACTCATTTCAGGGTGTTTGCGAGTGTAGGACCAAATTTGCATGGCACTGTGTTTCACTTTTTGTTTGACCTCAGAGTGATCTAGTGTTTGGGCAGCGAGAAGCAGAGCTGTTATCTCCCTCGGCTGCCACAGCTGAGAGGATGTCCCACTATGGAAAGTCCTTGGTTGTGGGAGGAAACTTTGAAACCCGGCTCTGAGCCAGAGAGTTGTGACATGGAAGTGCCCACTTGTACAGAATGATGCAGATGGGCTTCTGTTTCACAAGGTTTCCTCCATCTCCTGTCTTTACCCTTCCATTGTTTTCTAAAACCAACATATTTCTTTTTTTTTTTTTTCTTTAATGCAGTAATTCCCTTAATAGTTTGATGTTGCTCTTTAAGGGTTGTTATTGCTGCAATAAAACCCACGAGAAGACATAACAGGTTGTTGCTGTCAGGTCAGCTTCTGGACTTTCTCAAGAAAACTGGCGATTTATTTAGTGGATTTGTCTTTGGAAAGGCCGGTCATGCGATGGCCGCCTTCTCCTTGGCAGACAGGTTTAAGAGTAGCCTGTCAGGGTACGCTTTGGCAGCCTGCTCCTGTCTGTAATCACATTACTTGTTCTGCCAAAGAGCCACATCACAATCTTTCATTAAAATTGCATTAGTTCAAGATGTGATCTCATTTGGGAGGAAAAGATTTTATCGCTTTCTGCAGAAAGAAGCTCTCTATGAAGGCATTGGTGCTTCTTTCTTGGTGCAAATGTGCACAAATGTTAATGTATTGGATGTTTTCTAAAATGCCATCCTGATTTTGTAATCAAACGCCTGTTCAGGGCTAACCGGATGCAGCACTCTGCAGCCTCTCCCTGCATGCACGCTTGTTTTGAGGATCAGGAAGCCATGAATGAAGTAATGCATGTTTAGTGGGCAGGGAGCTGAGGGGGTAGGGGCACGGTGTGAGGGGATGTTATAGCCTGTTCTGTCCGGGCCAAAGGTTGGAGTTGAGTGGACCAGAAATTCAGCCTGGAAGAGATGGGGAGAGTGAAACAGGAAGTACTGTGGGAAGGCCCACTGTGGAAACGCAGAGGGCAGCTCTGACCTCAGCGGCAAATTTGATCATGCTGTAGAAATCATAACAAACAGCCTGCCTACTAGTGCCAATTAATACACTACGGAGTATTTAATAGCGGCTGCTCTTTGACACGGACTTGCATTTTATGTTTGAGGTTTAGGAAAAACTTTGGTGGAGCGTCCATTACATAGGATGCTGTTTCCTGCTCTCAAACATTACGAAACGATGGGAATAAGACACTACGCCCTCTTTCAGTATGTTGGATTTTACAACATAAATTATTTCTAAAACTCTGACCTTTACAGAGTTAATAAATTAATAAATATAACATCAAGAGAACAAAATGCACAACAGATTCTACTCTGTCAGTATTCAATAAACAAAGATAAAGCTAAATTAAACATGTTTGGAAAGAGTTAGACTCTGGTTCAATAACTCTTGAGCCACCTTAAGCATTAATAACCTGAGTTTATCAATATGTCAGGTTATGATTATGGAGGAAATTTAGTCCACATTTTTATATCATTACTTAATTTTCTTGAAGATTGTGGGAGTTTTTTTTGTTAAAACTCTTTGACATTAAGTTTTTGCCACAGGGTATCAAATTAATTTTTTATTAAAATCATAAAAGTGTGTTTTGATGTGAGGCATTTATTGTTGAAAAAAATAATCTGAGTTCTTAGTTTTTGTTAGATTTAATATGTAGCAAAAGGTCTTCATTATCTGACCCGTTCACCAGTCTGAGCTGATTAGATAATGTTTTTGTCAGAAGCTGTGCTTTTAAAGGCCTGTGGTGTTAGGCCTGAAACACCACAGGCCTTTGGTTTTATACACTTGAGGTTATATTTAATAATTGCAAAACTTTTTATGTCCCGAGATGTAAATGCTTGGCGTTGAAACCAGGTTTACTTTCTTTTTCTATAATTATAGTTTCATTACATTTTTTATCATCACTTCAATTCTGAAATTCTTTTTTAATCCCAAAGGAAAATTAAATGTTGTTGTAGCTCATATTGTAAATATTATTCCAAAATGTGCTGCTGGGTTTACTTTGTAACACGGCTGCAAACAGGGAAAGTCTCGTAATGCAGTTGGTATGAGCAGACGGGCATAAATCGAAGGGTAATCAAAGCACAGTGTCACAGCAGGCATGAAGTGAGAGCAGAGCATGTGATAAATTACACTCCAGGCTAGAATTGAACTGCTATGGAGCATTTATTTAGCATCTGTTTACTGTCAATTCAACAATCAACACAAAAAAATTACCATGTCCTGTTGTTGTTGCACAAAATATGCACTTATGGTTTGTAATTTAAGTATAAATTAGATGGTCTTTGCAACATGTTTTGCTTTATCAGTCTGCCTGTTGCACTGTGAAATATTAACTTCAACTTAATTTTAGAGCTTATATCTACGTGTTTTAGTTAACATTGATTTGGTATATTTCAGTTTTTATCAATAAAATCAATCTTCTGTTGTAGCTACTAGAATGTGTGTATATTTCAAAAGTCCCCTTTTCTGGGAAAAGAGGGCTTTTCCCAGAAAAAAACCCTTTTTCTGCTAAGTGAAACTTAGTTTAAGTTTTACTTAAACTAATGTTTAAGTGAAAAGTCAAGACTTGGGGCTGTTTTTTAGAGGAACATTGCTTTCAGTTTCAGATAGAGACGAGGTGGGGTCTGCATGAGTCATGCTTCGAAGCCTGGACTCTGGGGCCTCTCTTGTGTTCAGCCTAGAAACTAGCCAAGTTTGACAGTTCCCAGGTTTACTCTGAAATACCTTGCTTTAAAAGGCAAAAATCAGAAGAAGACTTTGCCTTGGACTGCTGTGTGCCCTGGAGTGTGTGGTATTTCTGTCTTGCAATGCTTATTTTCTCTTAGAGCTCTCCTGTCCATCTCTTGCACATTTATGTTCATGTCTTTGCTGTTGCTGTTTTCCCCTGCCCTGCTTGTTGTCTGATTCTCATTATTGCTGGAGCATCATAAAAAATCAAGTAATGTTCATTCTTTGTGTTTTATGTCATAAGTCTCATTGCTGAGTTATATTTTAACAGTCCATCCTGTGCAGTTGGGCCGTTTTGTGCACTTTGGGCATATGGCTTTCATAAAGAGCCAGCATGTTTATCCATTTACATAAGTGTTGTTGGAATGCACTTAAGTCATGTTCAGAGATGTAAAACTCAAACCTGTCTTTGATAAATAGAAAAATAATCATGTTTAATTTATTTATAAAATGCCAAAAAAACACAAAGTTGTTTGTTTCACCATAATGGCAGCAACAGAAAAAATACCATATCGCTTAATATGTCTGTTCTGCACAATGAGTGAATTGTTCATGAATCTCTATAAAAAAAACTGGCACATTTCAGCAACATGGTGAGTGACACATAAGCTTGTTGATTCACAATTGTGTGACATTTTAATGTCTTTTTTTTTTTCTATTTTTTTGGTAAAGTGCGTCAAAAGTACTTTTGACGTGTAATGTTGTCAAAACACATTTTTACCATGTTGTGAAGCAGCTGAAAGGTGGCTAAAACAAGGACTGCAAACATGACTTCACACAGCATTATAATCTTAAAATCGGCCTTGCTGTACTGTATGTGGTCTTTACAAAGTATTAGTGAGGTGTTCTTGTACACATTAATGCAATGGGAACTTCATTGCACATGATGAAGTGTGAGAGTTTCCTGATTGTGTCAAGCATACACAATAACATCCATAGTGATGTTCTGGTAGTTTATTATCATGGTAGCAGCATAAGAGGTTCTGGGCGGAGCATGTGGGAGAGATCGGATCATATTAAACATGTGGGACTCTGCTCTCGTGTTTGTGATTGAGGATTTAAAATGGGAATGACTATGCTTGCTTCCTGCTTTGTCTAAGACCTCATCCGCTATACCCTACATTAGTAATGATCCAACTCAGTTACAAGTACTGTAAGACTTTTTCAGCTGCTTTTCTGAGTTTAACCTCAAAAGCTACAACATGCTCTTTTGATGCTTTTTACCCTTTTCAACTCTACGCAATTGTAATGAAATGAAACATCAGACTTATATAGGGCTCTATTAGGACATTCACAGATGCTTTACAGTGAAATTACCCGGTCATGCACACATTCAGACGCTGATGATGGCAAGTAACTAGATTGTAGCTACAGCTGCCTGGGGGCAGTCTGAAGCAAGGCTGCCATACACCAGTGTCATCAGACATCCTGATCGCCACCATCAGGCAAGATAGGTGAAGTTTTCTCCAAAGACACATAGGTTGCAGGACAAACTTGTACCTCATAAACATTTACCTGTTGTTTTCTGCTTTTCCACACACAAAAAATATGACATAAGAACAGAGATGAAAAACGAGTGAGAGAAATTTCAAGCATTATCAGATATTACAGATCCTGTTGAACACTACTTGTGACTTTCAAATTGCTTGATTGCCTTTTCACTATATGTATTGACAGTTTGTCAAAAAAACGTGTCACCTGTTTGTGTGTGGCTGCCGTCATTCCACTTACTGTGAATAAAACGATTAGAGGAGGCTCACCTTTTATGGACTCGCCCCTGCTGGTTTGGATTCCTGCTGTCTGTTTGGTTTGGATCCTCTTAGATTTATAGTCGCTTCAGATAAAATGGATACATCCATCTTTTAAGTGCCTCAATAATCACCTCTGTTGGCAGACTTATGTTTGCCAGAATACTTTCTGTTTAGATTGATCAGTAATCTGTACCACATTACTGATCTGGCAAAGGTTATGGGCAGAAACAGAAAAGATTTAGTATAATGTGTTTTATTGTCACTGTTTTATCATCTGTATCTAAAGAACAAAGGAACATGACTTTTTTTTTTTTTTTTTGTCACGATAAGATGAGGAGAAAAATCCCAACTGATTATAGTTCAAAAGAGTTGATTATACATGTATAGTCAGGCTTTTTTGCAAACAATTCCCTTGAGCTAAAATGCCCTCACAGAACATTTCCTCTAAAGGGATATTTAAAGGCCTTATCAAAACACAAATACTTATAAATACTGCAGTACCAGAGCTGCCCAATTGTTAAGGAAATCTTCTCAGTTTCCTGTACAACAAGAACTTTGCAGACCTGCTATTAACTGGCATCATGACTGATTCTAGTTATAAGCGGACAGCTTTAAGCATGAGCGTTTACACTTAGTTATTTATTAAAATCTGAGGAAATATCACTGTTTATTCTTTAGATTCTGTCCTGGGAGGAGAATTAAATGATTTGTGACTTTGCACAATTCACTACAACATAAAGACTTTGACTGTACAACACCATGAAAAAACGGCCTATGTCTTGCTGGCTGAAAATAATCGAAAATATATATATTTTTTTTCAAAATTGTTTCTGATGAGCACATTTATTTTTGTAATTCCGATTTGCGGAACTTTTATAATCAACAAAAACGCAGCTAGTATAACTTCCCTTTGGTTGTACATTTTAGGAAGCCTATCCTCTCAGAGTTTTCACAAGGCCGGGCATAGATATTTGTCTTGTTTTGTAAAGATAGTCATCTTTGATTTACTGGTTACTGTTGAGTTCCTCAATACATCATGTGATTTAGTCAGACGTCGTTACACTCATTCAATTGTTTTCTGTCTGTACTTCTTGGCACCTTTATTATTTTGGTCTCATTTTGATTCACAGCCATTTAAAAAAAAAAAGTGCATATAGACTTTTAACAAATAATATATGCATTTTTAGTCTATTTTTTTGTATTTGATACAGTAAGCATGCTTTGACATATCAGTAACAGCCTTTTAAATTTTCAAATGCTGGAAGCATTTTCTTCACATGATATGCATGTTCATTTTAAACAATTTATTTTAAGTATTTTTGTGATGACGGGAGAAATCCACATGATATCGCTTCTTCTTTAGGGGAGTCCCATCAGGCTTGCATTCAGAATGCTAAACTAATGCAGAAATTAATCCCAGACGACCTCTGAAGGCGGCCTGTGTGAAGCTGTCCTCAGTTCATCTTGGTTGTGTTGAAACTTGTACGATTCGATTACCCAAGACCGATAATGGGTCCAGCACTGAATGGGTATTTAAGGAGGTTTAAAAGTTATTACTAAGATAAAATCCACCCACCTAGGTCCAGACTCTGGCATATCTCTCACATGACTAGCCCAAAGAAGACTACTAAGAAAAAAAAAAAAATAACAGTAAAAATAAATTGGAACCGTGGAATTATTTAAGATTTTTGACTGTATTCAGTGTAATAAAAGTCTGTTATTCCTGTAAACCAAAAGCTAAAGAACATGAGTATTTGTGCCGTGATAATATTTTTTTGTTTTGGTTTGTCTGGAGTTTTGAGAATATCTAAGATTGTATTTTATTAATTTTTTTGCAATTTATGCTGGTTTTGAGAATTACGCTGAAAATGTACCAGGGGTGCACTTACAAATCGTCCGGCTGACATGTCCACGTAAAAGCAATTTTATGCACCAACCTTATGGAAATCAAGCCAACTTTTGCTCTGCTGTGAGAGTGGGGGATGACTGGTCACAATAATCATTCCACACAAAAAAAATATATATATCTGCAAAGATTGGAATCAGGAGGTCAAAATTTGTAAAGCTCAGTGATTGGCCAGAAAACAGCAGTTGGTTGAGCCCTAAAATTGACTGATGTTAAGTTTGACATTGTATACTTTCTCCAATAATTTAGGTTCATGTAGTTTACATACTGATAAATAACATAAAGACCCAGTAATCCTAATTGATACAATGTTTATTAGTGATGTTTTTTTTTTGTTGTTGTTTTTTTTTTTTTTGTGCAGAAAACGTAATAAGTTCAAAGTTCTCTACCTCGGTAATAATACAGTTGGATAGGTGTACATGGTAATCTAAAGTTGAGGTCTTTGCTTTTATGGTTACAATCTGCATAACATATGGTAAATATGTTGACAGCTGTCTTTGGTAAAGTTTTGTTTGCAGACAGATACCAAGTTTGCTCTTTTTTGTGGCGTCATGTATGCTTAACAGGATGTAGCCGAACATAGACACACAGGATGTTACCATTGTGGTCCAAACACATCAAACCTACTTTTCAAACACATTAAATCTCTTGACTGTAAATTATTTCCTAGCATCAACTCTTAGCACAATATTTGGTACTGTTGTATGTTCTTATAACTGTGAATGTAATTTTTTATTTTTTATTTTTGTAAACTTGCACCTACTAAACATTTTTGTAATTATTTGTTTTCTTTGTTCTGTTTGCGACTACCTTTCAGAGCTCGGGATGGCTCAACGAAAGTTTGCCCAGTGCCTGGGAGAGTTTCAGTTTGAGTACATCGGTGATGCAAAAACTGACGATGAGAAATGCATTGGTGAGTGGTTTCTCCCTTCTCATGTGAGGACAGAACTAACCACTGGTTTTGTCAGTCTTCACAGAAGTGCACTTCAAATGTTTGTTTACTCTTCTTTTTCCACCAGCCAATTAAGAACAGCCACAACTAGAATTATTCAACCCCCACTGCAATTTCCTCTATTTATTTTTTGGACAGTCTTTTTTTTTTTTTTTTTTTTTCAGCTATAATAATTTATCTTAATTTTACCTCACTTTCTAGAGAGATTAACAAAACTAGTTGCTGCTTGAGATATAAAAAATTAAACAAGTACCATATACATTTCTTAACACAATATTACAAGTAATTTTTTTCCCCCCATAATTTAAGCAGAAAATGTAAATTATGACTACTGTAGTCTTAAAGATTTTCAACCTCTTCATGACCAGCATCTCCCATACTTAAGACCTTAGACATTTTAAGTAGGATATAATGCTAAACTAAGATAAAATGTTTGTAATTTTATTTAACTAGTTAAGCCGTTGCTTATTTGTTTTATTGCGAACTCTTAAATAATTTAGATTCTTCCCTGGAAACCTCATTTGCAGCAGATGTTCAATAATATTTATGAAACTGATTGATGCTCATAGTAGAGGAGAGATGCATTTGAGAAAGAGACAGGGTGAATAAGGGATTATAATTATTGTGTTTTTGCTTCTGTAGATGAGTCTTTGCAAGAGTTTTCCATGTTCTTGAAAAATCTGGAGGACCAAAGAGAGCTGATGGTAAGAAGATTTTAACTCTATTTACAACCCTGGGAAAAATAAGTGTGGGTTTCAGACCACATGCACACAATGTTTTGCAATTATTTCTTAACTGCCCACATGTGTAATTTTATAAGTTTGTGTGCAAATTAGACTTGACTCAGCAAAGCGTTTCTGATGAGGTTATAAAAGAACAAGGTTTGGTGGCAAAAGTAGAACTTTGCTTCCTAAAATTTAAATGTTTTGCTTCTCTTTGTCTCACTTTGATTTACACATTGACTCATAATGACACATTTTTGTTATCTTCTCACAACTTTCTGTGAGAAAATGTGGTTTTGTGGCAAATATGATTACTAAGCTAGAGCTTTCTTTTATTTGAGACAGAATAGAATTATTCACCCTACTGTTAAATTGATATTACACTGAGTTATGTGTACAATTTCTTATTTAGATTTGTTTCATACATAGACTTAAATTTTGATTTTGATTTTGATTTTTTTTTTTTGTAGTGTAATGCCACTATAACAAATTAGCTTAATTATTGAGATGTACTTATCTGATATTGATATCTGTATCAGTCTTGATATTTAAAAAAATTCTAGATTGGGTATCCGTGAAAATGTTGCAGTTTTATTTTTACATATTTGACTAAGGTAATTAACCTATTTTTGTCAGTTTCTTTATTTATTTTACATTAATGGTTACAATCCTAATTGCACTAAATGGACAAATTAAAGTTGTGTTTTCTTCTTAAGTTAGACCACGCTTGTGAAACTATTGGTGTATTTAAGTGTGCTGTACTGGTCCAGAGTTATCACATACATTTCTAATTAAATACAACTATGTCTGTGTTCGGGGAAAAAAAAAGAAACGTTTTAAGTCAATTCAACACTGTTTTTCTTTATTTGGTCTGCATTGCCTGATACTAAACAAAAAGTACTACTTAAAACTTTGGTGTACCTTTACACAGTTAACCATTTGTGCAGATGCACCTCACTGGTTTATTGGTTGAGTGTATCAAGCCGAGTCGAGTGGCTGCAATAAAAAAGAGAAAAAAGGGCAGAGTACTGGAATAATTTACTAGCTGCCCGGTATATTGGCCCACCTTCACCGTAAAGTATTTATCTTCAGTACAGTTTAACATTTAAAGTTCATGTATTTTTTTTTTTTTTTAGCTCCATCTGATTCTGAAATATGTTGCTTTTCATCTTAAATATTTTCTTAAGTCGGACATGCTTTCTGTGACTTTTCTTTTAAAATTTTAAATATTAATCATGTTTACCCACCTGGCCAGTTCACTTGTCAATTTAGAGAATTATCATTTATTAAATATTTTTGATAATAATAGCATGTTAGAATTGACCTAAATTACGATTTCTAAATATATATTTTATTTTTAAGAAGCTACATTACATTTAGCTATGAAAACACATGTATATATTCATACTTCTTTTAACATTCACCACATTTAAGCTGTATACGTATCAATAATATGTAGTAATTTATTGTAGTTCATGCCTGAAAGCACATGCATTTGTGTCTCATCTCTTCTGTTGAACTATGAGAGTCCTTTTGCTTTCGATAATCGCAAAAAGTTTTGATACATGCTAAAAAGATACTTATTTTGAGTATTTTTCATACCCGCAACATTCAGGTGACACAATGAACCAGTTCCTCTGCCATTGATGATTGAACAGTTTTTCATTTCTGGATCAGCTGCCTGGGAGTGGCTGCACAGATGACTGCATCGCAGCTGGACATTATAAACATCATGGGTTTACATAACAAGACAAATCTTATAAGGAGCAACTGGGAGCAAGTCCACAGCTCTGCAACTCCTTACTCATATAAAACTAACATGTGACTAAGGTAGCGGTGTTAAAGTCAGGTGTTTTAAGAGCTACTGAAATCACACCTCAGGTAGTTAAGGAGCAGAAGTACTTTGGAGTCATTTGAAGACTTTTGTTAGTGACCCTTGCACATTTCTATAGTGTCTGAGATTTTGTGTAAAGTCAGTTTTCCGGGTAATGTCTGTATGTAGTGTCTGAGGTAAAGGTGAGAACCAGTCATCAGTGGCTGGCTGACATAATTGTTGTGCCAAGTAGACTGTGGCGGTAACCACTGCTCAGCACAGAGTGATGACATCACACTGCAAACAGAGGAAAGCAGGATGCATGTGCAGACATGCCTTGCAGCCAGCGCAGCAGAAACGACACAAAAACATTAACGGGTTGCATGCCAAACTTACTGTTCATGTTTGTGTAAAATTTAGTACTTTACATAAACAGCCATAAAAGCATCAATTTTTATTTACAAATTTAGTTGTAAATCGATTCAAAAATGCAAATATACAAAATAAGTAATTGAGTTAGTACAGTGTAAGCCTGTCACAATAAAAAAATTTTATTGCCCCAGCGGTTACTGCAAAATATCTATAACATAGTTGTTTTTGAAGTAATATAATGGTAATGGAATAGTAATCAAGACACATTTTCAAAGATTAATAAACTTTAAATTCTAATGAACATTTAACACTGAAACTGAAAGACATCTTAAATATCTAAAATACGTGAACAAAACAGAAACGACAAATAAAATGGAAACTGAAGTCTGTAAACAAAATTGTCCATCAGAAAATGACTATTTGAAAAAACTAGAAGACTGAAGACTTTTGTCATCCAGCTTTTGTTGGAAAGAGACAGAAAAGAGAAAAACAATAAATATTTCAAATGGAAGTTATTGAGCTTGTTTTAATTTATCAAGTGATTAATTTATTGATTATTGCGACAGCCCTGTTAGTGCAGTGCCTTGCAAATGACTTGATACCTTTTCAACAGTTAGTATTTTTTATTACACTGAAAGCAACAGAAAGCAGGATGGATTTCAAACTTTAATTTGCTGATAAACATTTGAAAAGTGGGATTTAGATTTGTAGATTGACCCCCAACACTCTGATGCAGTAAATAAAATCTGATACAACTTGTTGCCTTCAAATATCACATAATCAGTAAACGTAATTGCCCGTGTATAATTTAATATCAATGTCCATAAAGCTGTTATGGACCTCAGGTGTGAGAAGAATTGTGAAGACGCAAGGATCACAGCAAAAAAGGATTTTTTTGGTTTCCACTGTTTGAGTTACTGGAAGTGCTAGAAAGTAATTGTATTTTATTGCGATAAAATAATATCTGTTCTTGCAATAGATGCAAAACATCACAGAAACTTTAATGAAACCCCTTGAGAAGTTCAGGAAGGAGCAGCTCGGTATCGTGAAGGTAATGTATAATGATTCATTGCATTTTCTCCAAATTTCTTAATTTTAGTGGATCTATTTGAATCTTAATAACATTTTAGATTGCTTGTCAGCTACGATTAATGATAAAAAAAATAGAGACCAGATTTATTCTTCTGAATATAGTTTTTCCTAAGCTAATCACACTTTTTTGTGTTTGATTTTGTTTTTTTTCTGGAAGGCGGAAAGAAAAAAGTATGAAAAAGAAACAGAAAAGTATTACAGCTCCCTGGAGAAGCTTTTAAATTTGTCAGCAAAGAAGAAGGAGCCTCAGCTGCAAGAGGTATTTATCTTCCCATAACATAAAAAAAACAAACAAAAATTTTTCTAGCTAGGTATTTTTTGTTACACTTGCTTGTCGACTGTGTTTGGTTTTCACTGACATGTTGGACTTGGGGCTACTGCTGCTTTCTGCAGTTTCTGGAGCAGTCGTTGCTATACAGTCTTTAGTTGATTATTATGAACTGCTTGGAAACTAGCTGCGTTTTATGTAATCCTTCTGACATCTTGTTTTTGTCCGTCGTTAATGCCATGTTGTTTGTATTGGCCAGCTAGAACGGAGGCTTGAACTTGTGAACATTACTTCGGCAGCCTGTTCTGTTGTGATCCAGGGCTACCAACAGCAACTTCCGTCACATGTTATAAACAGACCTAACGGTACCAATACTTCATTCACGACATTCAAGATAATCAGCTTATGTGTTTTACAGCAACTCATAGTGGATAATTCGTGGTTCAGAAATTGTGGATTTATCTGTTGAATGTAACTCCAAAATATTGTAAAGAAAATGCAGCTTGGAAAGCTGAACTACCTGCGCTCCATTCTTCCTGACATGCTATTGGCTGGTGTTTGCAAAGCAGCCAATCTATGAGCAGTGTTGATTTTTTTCTTGGCACTGATTGGCTGTGTTCAAGAAGGCTGTAGAGGTTAACTTCTGTTGTAGTATTAAGAAAGTATCCAATGTGTATCAATGCATATTAAGATGTATTTTATGTTTGAACTGTTAGTAGGCAGTTGTTTAATAACAGATTGTTTTTAGATGGGGTTTCAAATATTTATGGATTTTTAATGTACTAATTGATATTTTGCTAATTATATTTAACTATCAGCATATTTTATTTCTTGCTGCAGAACAGTAGTTGTCAGTAAGCCTATTTCTGCCCAGTTTCTCATTATAATACACTGTTTATATTAAAATCCTTTTCATTGACAAGAGTCATGGTTTCCAGTTCCGAGTCATTTTTACTCATGGTTATAATAGATCCCCTAACAGGCCCCTAACTTGCTCTTACTCTTGCTTGTGTTCCTGCAAAACACACACAATTACAGTTATTACATTGATTGTCCAGTTTCAAAATTGTAAATGGATTATGATTTTACCCATCTTTTTGTGCTTTGCAACATTTATAATGGTATGATGGAGTGTGGAGTTCAGGGAAAAAAAGAAATGAATACAAAAAATTGTTTGGGAAATATTAAGATTTTGCAACTATACACAACGGCTACTTTTTAAGGTGTTTTCCAGTTTCCCGTTCATTTAATCTTTCCGGCATTTTTTTTGAAACTTTAAAGTTCACTTTGACACTGACTACTGGAGCGTGTCCCGTCCTTGGGAAAGCACTCCTCAATTTGAGCTTCCTTGAGACGTCCTTCTGTCTTTCCTGTTAGGTGCCTGTGTGTGTCCATCTCTGATTTTGCTTTGCAAATGAGGAGTCTGAGGCAGTGTGCTGAGGCAGGCCTGCTATCCGCAGCTATTTTTTATATGAAGTTTACTGACAGCAGCAGATTTACCCACTGCAGATGTGTTAAAGAATAATTCAATCCCATACTTTGAGGGCAAAGAAGACGTTCAGTTCTCCAAGCAGCAAGCATGTGTTTCTTCCTCTCCTCCACATGTCTGTAATTATCATGGTGTGTGTTCTCCATCTCTCCAGGCAGACAGCCAGGTGGAAATCATGAGGCAGCACTTTCAGGAGGAATCACTTGAATATGTGTGCAAGCTGCAGGAGATCCAGGAGAGGAAGAAGTTTGAATGTGTGGAACCTGTGAGTGGCTAACCAAACTTATGCAGTTTTGATTAGCATAGTAATGATTCCTAACGTGGAGAACTAGAAACTGAAAGTGTTTAGCAGATATGATCCATCAAAACATCGATCCAACATCAATCTAGTTAAATTTTTTTCAGCCATATTTCGACAGTTGGGTTAAACAAACAACAAATTAATGCTTTATCACTAACAACTGATCAGTCATAATAAAAATTATTGGGTTGAACTCAAGTTTTTTCAAACCTTCAAACATTTAAACTTGTCCCCAAGTTGAGACTTAGAAACATGTCAGTTATGGATAGAAAGTCAACATGTCATATAACAAAATCCATCTCTCAATACATCACAAACATACGTATGTAACAAAGCCACCCAACTTAAATTATTACTCAAATATAGGATCCTAATTAAAAAAAGTGGCAAGAAACCACTTTTAGAAGAAACTGACACACAAATGCACAATTATTAATCACTGAAAAATCTTCCTGACCTGATGGATACATCCGATCTCATGAATTTATATAAAGTAAAGTGTGACATTGTCAATGTTTAGTTTATTTTTCTAATTGGTTGGTCTCCGACAGTAAAATTGTTGTATTTGTTACAATATAGTGGGAGACTTTATTAACTCATATTTGTTTCATATTTTGTAGATGCTGGCATTCTTTCAGACTGTATTCACCTTTTATCACCAGGGATATGAACTTGCCAAGGACTTTGACCATTATAAAACAGAGCTGCAGATCAATATTCAGAATGTAAGGGGAAAAAAACTATCCTGGATGAATCAATGATTTTATTTGCTTTTGTTTCTGCTTTTTATGAATCTTAACAAAGAAAAGAACATGTATATTATAAAAGTTCTTCCTTTCTTGTTTATGCTAAATTTGATCAAGTTCACAGTGTTTTCAGAAAAAGCCATGCTTGTTTTGAAATGCATTGGCCTTCTGTTAGGAAGGTCATCCTACACTCACTTCCTGGAGTGTGTATTTGCTTCCTCTCCCACCCAGACAAGGAGTCGATTCGAGGGCACGCGGTCAGAGGTGCACGAGCTGATGAAGCGGATCAAAGACACACCACAAGAATACAGACAGACTAGTCCCATCAGTTTTGAAGGATACCTCTATGTGCAGGAAAAACGTAAGGTCATATGAATAAGCAGAAACTTAGAAAAAACATATTTGAAAATAGTCACTTGCGAAAGTATTTCTGTTCAATCAGATTTACTTTTAGATATGTTTTTCACATCACAGACACAAATGTCATTTTATTTTAATTGACTTAACACTCAATCATCAACTGTGAAGTGAAACTGATTTAGCAAAATCGCTCTTTCTCAGATCGAGTTGATTGAAAGCCTCTGTGAATAGCATCATTTTGTCCCGTGGCATGATACTGACATCAATATGCTTCACCATGTAGATGCCGTGCTCATGGCAATGTTTTCCTTGTAAATTTATTTTTGTCTTTGTGAAAACTGTTGTGAAAAAGACTTATTACACGAGCTATTAAATAACAATCAACCCCAACACAGGTCAAAATCTGTCTCACAAAATTCTGTTGTAAATGGTGAAAACCAACCAAAAATATTATGAAAGACACCTTTCACATTTGTTTCCTTGTATTATATAATTTTTTCAGGACCACCCCCCTTTGGTTCAAGCTGGGTCAAACGCTACTGCACTTTTGTCAAAGAGCAGAAGATTCTGCACATGGTGACTTTTGACCACAGATCAGGTGGAAAGATTGTGAGTTGTCACAGTATGCAGTGCTGTTCATTATTCATGCAATACTTATATATATATATATATATAAATCTAAGCTATTACTTTAGCATTGCAGGTATGTGTTTTTGTTTTCTTTCTCATGAAAACCTTTCAAAGTGTAAGTAATAAACTCATTTTAGGGTGAGACAGAGTCCGTCACACTCAAATCCTGCGTTCGCAAAACAACAGACATGCTGGACAGGAGATTCTGCCTTGAGCTGGACATAACAGACAGGTAACATTTCAATTCAGTTTATTTTTATAATGCCATGAGTTGTCTCGAGGCACTTTACAAAAAAAAAAAGTTTTCTTTCACAGGAAACCAAGCAGATTGCATTGAATCTGTAACTGTGTTTCCATTATCGATGAAATTGAGCAAATTGGAATTAATGGAAACACGCCAACTTAAAAAACATGTTTTCAATATAAAGTTTTTGGGGGTTTTTTTGCATAGGATGAGGTAATTTTTCAGCTGTATCGAAACTGGTGTATTTCACAAATACATCTTTAATGACTTACCTTGTGAGTAAATGTATTCATGTACCATTTTAATTGTGGTTCTTGTTTAATGACTTGGAAAACAGCAATTGCGAAATTGTTTTTTCAACATAAGCAGAAAATCACAAAGTTTTGCGAACATTTTCTAATTGAGACACATCTATTTACTTGTAGCATTCCCTCCTTCTGAACAGGCATGTAGCAGTAGATAATTGCTTGCATTGTGTTGTTGACGATGCAGAAATCCCTCATACCAAGCATGCATGTGGCGATAGTGGAGAGGATAGACACACCGTTGACAGGAAGAAAAGTTCATATTCACAAAAAAGAAAAAGAACTGACGCAGAAGCACTTAAGTTAAAGAAAAGTAAAAAGTTGATAGCAGGAGAGGGAGAACGTTTGGTTGATGGCAGCGTTGTTGTCTCAGCCGATACCCCCTTCAGCAGGGTTATAATCAGAAGTTATTCTGATTGAATAAATACTAAGAGAAAAAATAAAGTTATATGTAACTACATACAGAGGTAACTGAAGATAACCCAGCCCCTTAAACTAAACAGAGAGGCAGAGCCAGTTCATCTTGTTTTGATAATGACAATTTAATGAATGAAACTTTTTTTAAATCACTTTATCAGAAAAGTGACACGTCTGCTTTGGCAGCTATTTCCTCCTGCCTGCCTTTTGTGATAATACAATATAAAACATTTGACATCCTCATAAGTCACAGTAAAACCGCATCAATGTTTTTGTCCCTTTTCTCCTACAATTTATCTTGGATTGCAGAACGTGTAATAGCAGGTTTCTCGCCTACAGTAACAGACACCCATTCAGTCAAACAACTTAATTGTGCCCAGCCTCCTTTCAGCAGTATTAATAGATGAGCAATGCCCCTTATTTAGAATGGAAATTTGAGTGTGCGTATTCATTCTGAATGTCACGAATAATTTGATATCCATCTGGCCTTACATGATTATGGATGTCATAAACCAGTTGCAGAGTCTGAGAAGGCTTATGTTTGTAGTTACAGTAAATTCAAGGGGAATGTGTCCTTGGCAGGAAGTGTGTATTTTTGGCATGCATAATGCTAAGCATCCTGAATGTTTCATCCTGACACTTAAATAGCTCAGTGTCTTGCTGTACTGTAATTCAAAGGCTTTGTCTGATACTAACGTGGCATGCCTCTCTCACAGGCCTGGGACGGTGCTAACTGTGCAGGCGCTGTCAGAGGATGACCACAAGCTTTGGATGCACGCCATGGGAGGGAAGGAACCTGTGAGTCAACCTCATGGCGTTATCATATAAATCACACACATGCCATGTTTTATTCTGACAGTATAGACTTTTGTGGTTAACTTATTAGACATGTGATGCATTATTTTAAAATATAGTTTCTTTTTCATCTAGCTAATTCCTATGCCCCTACAGCATTTAAATAAAGGGGAAAAAATTTTTTTTTGCAAGTAGTTCAAGAAAGTCAGAGTTTATACTCATAAAAAAAATTTTTTTAATGAAATAAATAAATGTAAAATCACAACTAAGCTATATAATGCTTCCAGATACTTTTTTCTTTGCATAAATTATTAAGCATTGACTAAATTATATCACAACTCTTGATGTCCATTTGGATGGACATTCATTAAATACCTACAATCATTTTAAAAGGATCCTACTATTTAAAGATGATTTTAAAATAACTTCAAATTTGTTTATCTGTTTATTTATTTAAGGATCTCAATTAGTCTCTCCTATAAGAGACTATTCTTCTTGGGGTCCGCGCAACAAATCAAACTTTTACAAACCTTACAAAAGAAACATGACACAATACCTTAAGACACAAACAAAATCAAAGCACAAAATTCAAATTGACTACCTCAAGAAACTGAATTTTCATTTTTATTAGCTTTAAGCTATAGTCGTCAAGATTAACAAAGCCGAGCACTAAATATGTATAAATCTGTGTTATGTGCATGAATATAACACAGATTGATGTTATATTCATGTCCACTTTTTGATGGGAATTACTGAAAGAAGCTTTAGTTATGCATTTCTTTTTCTTTTAAAGAAAGTGTTTTTCTTTTTTAGATTGGTTGCTATCTTGGAAGAACTCTCTCCAAGGAAAGAGGAAGTAAGTTTCTCGCAGCACAAAGTCTGAAGGTTTTAACAGTATACTAATAAAATATTCTTAAATTTTCTTTTCCCCAACTTGTAGTCGATGCCCAGTTGGATGACGTGGGTTTAGGTTTTGTGAAGAATTCAATCACTGCCATAGAAACGAGAGGTGAGTTCAAAATATTTATAATCATTACTTTAGGACAAAGGTGGTAAACTAAAGAGCTTGTGTTCTGCACTCTTTTCATGACCAAGTCCTGCTTGTGAGCTAATTATGAGATTCAGGTATCAACAGACTCATCTAAAAGTTGCAGCAGGTCGGCCTTCAAGGACTGGAGTTCGACACCAGTGATTTAAAGGCTTTCAGTTGGATAAATTTATCCATGGAAATCTGTATTACTTATCAAGGGCAAAATTACAATTATCCAGCAAATGATTTATCAGAAAACAATTCAACTAACAGCTTAATAAATGCATTTAGATAAATATTATAAATGTTTATGTAAATGTTAGTAATTAATTAGTCCCAACATTCCAGAATTGGATCATCTGAAAAGTCAAATGCCATGTGATTGGCAAACCCCAACATGTGATTGGTCACCTTGTCTTTAACATTTTAATCCCACTAACTTACTTTGATGGACCATTACATTAATCAAACATGTCCTGCTTTAAAGTTTTCATTAATTATTTACGCATTTTTTTAATGGTTTTTTTCTCAAAAAAAACAAAAAAACAAACATTGGCTTACAATTATTTATGTATTTATTGTATGTATTTAAATCATTTTATTTACTATACTTATTTCCTGAATAAAAATACTTTTGTGATTCATAATTAGTTGTCTGTGTAGTGTCTCATTGATAATTAGTTGACTATGTAGTGTGTCTCTTTGTACACAAGGGGGCAGACTTTCTCCAACTATTAGAGAACATGCAGTGAGCAGGTGCTGCAGGCAGCTTGCCTTGTGGATGTACAAATTATGTAATTCATCTGTTTGAAATAGTTTTTCTGATTCACATTTTGTTTCAGTGAGCTTGTTTAAATCTCCTAATAGTGTCATCAAGGTAATGAGAAAAAAAAAAGTTTTTTTAAGCATGTTTCTGCATCTTTTTATTGTTTTTATTCTTGTTACTCGATAGGTATTAATGATCAAGGTCTGTACAGAGTTGGGGGTGTAAGCTCCAAGGTCCAGAAACTACTTTCATTAATGATTGGTGAGTAACATCAAGCATTTTTCAACACACGTATTGTTAAAAGGCTTTTAATGACATCTTGGTTTATTTTCATGGAGTTAACCTGCCTATATAATTGATCCATCTATTTGAGGTGATTGCAAAAAAGATAGCAACTCTCTTAGCTTATTTGTACCACTTCTCTAAAATGCAACAAGTGTCAGAGTGATTATTTGCCTCGCTAAGACTTACCACCCCCCATCACCTTCCCAAACACCCAGTCACGGTCCGTCCAATTGGTATTCTTGAGCTTTTTTGGGTTTTGCTTCATCAACACACCACTAAGCCAGCCTCTCCCGTTCTCATGGCAGGCTCATTCTCTCAGTTGCCTTTCTCAATCACCCTTATGCCTCTTTCTTGTCTGTATTCCCTTTCAACCAACTCCTTACCTTGTCCTCTGTCCTTTCTATTGCTCTCTGTCGGCTCTGTGGTTTCCTGCTGTCTCCAGCAGACACCAGCTCACTTTCAGCTCTGTGTTCAGAATGACAACGAACTCAGGCAGCAGCCAGACTGTCTCAAACCTTCTAGTCTGCCAACCTGCCGATTCATGCTGTAGACACCATTAACACTTTACTGCAAAACTTTGAGAAGTTTTTACAGCCTGATTATGGTGGAAGTTTTGAGCCTTAGTCTTGGCGTTCCACTGCAGCATAGATTATTGTGAGGAAAAGAAAAATACATGGTGTTTGCCCATCTTCTCAAGAGATGTGTAAATAAACTTTGTATACATGAAGCAACTCCCATTGAGTGGGTGAAACAAGCTTTAGACCCTGAAGAAAGACTTGAGATTCTTCTACCATACTTAATTTCATCTCTTAGTGATAGATATGGCCATAGTCAGCAAGGACACGCTGATTTATGAGAAAAATCTTCCCCCATCCTGTTACAGTGTAAACAAAGAAAGCAGTCCCTATTGAATGACAGGCTGTAATGTAGCAGGAAGAAAACTGTTAAAGTGTGCTTGAATCTGATTCTTTGGTTTAGACAGACTGGTAAACAGTAATATTTTACAGCATTTTTCTGTAAAAGCAGCTGAAATACAGGTTTTTTACAATGAACTGAACAATATAATGGAAAATTTGATTCTTGAATTACAAAATAGATGGAGTGTATAGATGCATCTAGCTAAAGAAACGATAAATGATGCATAGAACAAGATACACAGTAGTAGTGTTGTTGGAAAAAAAATAGGTTTTATTATAATAGAATAAGCTCAATTGGAGATTTTATGAGGTACGTTTTGTCTTCAAAATTTCTCTAATTCATTACAGCAAAAATTCAAGATGTTGGAAATATCTGAAAATTAATTTGAAATTGACATTTTAGAATCACAGTTTCTGCAGATTTGTGCAGTGTAATTTGAACTTTGTGAAATGGCGTATTACTCTGCAACTAAAGTAGTAAAGCAATCACTACATTGGAAACATAAAAGTCCTTTATTTTTTTTAAAAGGAATGTACTGAAATTCTGGGACCTTGTAAAATCTAAACTTGTACAATTTACATTCAAAGATAAAAAAAGAGCTTCCACGCAATATTAGAAAATGTTTGGTGACAGAGAGAGGGGTTATAATTTTAGAGAAGGAAATTTATAACCAGTGTATAAGAACAACCAAATAGTACAATAGATTGGTAAGTATGTTGTATAGGATGGTTGTCTCGAAAGGTTATTGTTTTAGTTAATGTTTGAAATGGTTGAGCATTGAATGACAGGTTTAAGCTTAATTTAATGTGGGAATATTTTAAGATGTAGGAGAGCAGCAGAAATTCATAACATGTTTTATCTTCTACTTGCTCCTTTTGAAAAAAGAAAATTTAAAATAGGCAGGCCTATTTGTTTCTGTTATTTCTTATTTTTGGTAATAAATGCATAAAATTCTACTCACTCTGGTCGTAAAGGAACAAGACAAAGGTATGCTGTAGCATTCAAACAAAGCTCCATTAATACAAAAGCAGCCAGAGATTTGGCAGATAATAATCTCTTTACCGTTACTCTACCATTAAACCTAGAATGCTGCAGCTGCTGCAGATGTATTGGCTGTACATTTGTGATGTGACTTTCTCAATCCAAATCCAAGGATGCTCTTTTGGAGATTTGGTGACTTTGGAGATCACTGGATTGCAGTGATCTCATTTTGATGTTTAATGAACCAGTTTGAGATAATTTGAGCTTTGTGAATTTGACTTTCTTCTAGTAAATAAAAGATTGGTGCACCATAGAGTAGAGTGTGGTGTGGAAGCCATGTTTTAGTTATTAAGGGTCTGCCAGGAAAATCTGTCCCACACCATTACATTGCCAGCACCCTGAGCTGCTGATGCAAGGCATGAGGGATTCATGCGTTCATGTTGTTTATGCCAAAGTCTGACCCTACCATCTGAATGTTGCAGCTGAAATCAAAACTCAACAGACCAGGCAACGTCTTCCCAATCTGTTATTGTCCGATTTTGATTAGCCTGTGAGAATTGTAGCCTTTGTTTCCTGTTTGTAGAAGAGCTGGTGTGGTCTTTTGCTACCTTAAAACAAGAGATTATTTGAGCTGCTGTAACCTTTCTATCACTTCAAACCAGTCCGCCCATACTCCTCAGGCTCGTGACAGCAACAAGCCATTTTAGTTCACATAACTGCTGCTTACAGGATGGGTTCTCTTGGCTGTGTGAAAATCCGAGAAGATCAATAGATTCCTGTTTCTGTACGAGACCAAAACCCTACGCAATGTTCAAAGTCACTACAGTTTCATTTCTTTCCCAATCTGAAGTTTTGAATGTCAGCAACTCATCTTTACCAGTTCTTCATGCAGTTCTTATATTGGCTACCCAGTTCAGGTTTAGTCAGTCCAAGTGTGATGCATTGGATGCTGAACTATTAAAATAGTCATAAGTGTTTTTAGAATTATTCAGTTTTCAGCTTTATGTAAGTGGTTGTGGTCCAATTATTGGGCATCCTAAAGTTGAACCATTTATTTGAAAATTTTATTTTTGTTTATTACATATCTTCTTCTTATTGTGTTAAGGGGCTTCATCTCTACAGTGGCTGTCCCCTTTAATTGTTCTCATCATGCTGAAGTCATCACATAGTACTTGTTACTTAATGTGAAATAATAACCAAGATTAATGTTATGCTTTGCTTCTGTACTGTACCTGGCATTGCTGCTCCATCTGTTTTTTTGGGGGGTTTTTGTGTGTTTTTTTTTTTTTATATACCTGGCCTGACTGAACAGGCAGGTCTATTAGTGCCAGAAGAGTCTGTGCAGACCCCATCAATCCTCAACACAGAGACACACTCGGCTTCAAATATTTATTTCCAGAAGTTGACATTAGACAGGTCATTTTTGTAGAGAGTACAGCCAGAGAAACCCACAATTCTGCCTGCCTGCCTGCAGTGCATAGATGAAATAAGGAGGAAAAAACACACTACTATCAGGCCAACTGCCACCTGTCAGTGTGACTCAGGCCTCTATGCATGTTTTCTACTTAAAACACTTCACTGACTCATTGCATTTCCACATCTCTAATTTGTGAGAGCTTTCCTTACGTATGACTACAGCTCAGTGAAACTTCAGCACCACACACCTCTTAAGTCCCTGTGGAGTCAGCGAAGTAGTAAGGGATTAATTAAACTTATAATGAGTATAGAACTAGCCACTCTCTACAAAACTGCAACTTCTTTCTGCGTCCACTGGGAAAACAGCTGGTCCCCAGAGCAACAATGCTTTTATCCTCAAATGACTAACATGTTCATATTTATTTTACATATTTGGACGTTCTGGGCCACAAAATAGGCCACAGTAACTCACATTGCAGAACACTTTCTTCTACTTTTCAGGTAAATAAAAGTAAAGATTTGCTTAATGTTTTGCTTAGATGAGAAGAGTAACGAAGTGGACCTATCAGCTAGTGAAGACTGGGATGTCAAGACGATAACAAGTGCACTAAAGCTCTATCTGAGGTAAGATTCAGCCATATGATATACAAATACAGGCTTATATATGCCTAAATAATCCAATTTATGCTTTTTCACATATTCTGAATTTGAAAGCATACCAGGTAATGTTTTGCTAGGTGGTTAGTGGGATTTTTCATTCCTGTTACCTTTTAGGTTTTACAGGGATTAGCCTGAGTTAAGAGTCTTGTCCTCATTATGTCTCTCTATGCTACTGCGATGTTTGCGCTCATCTAAAGCCTTAATTATAACCTTATTCCTTACATCACATCGCTTTACTTGAATTTCTTCCTCAGCCTAAAAGTTAATCAGTTTTACTTTTGCCTGCAATTTTCCCATCCTTCAGAAACAGTGAAGCTGGAACAGTTATCCCCCATTACTAGAATAAATCAACTCGCTTAAAATCTCCTTTCCCCTCTTTTTTATCTTGCCACAGAAATTAAATAAAACATTTTAAGCAGGTCCAAATGTAAGGAAATAGTCAGCTCTGAGAATTTCTTGAAATTTCATAAAATGTGCAGTGTTCTGATATGTTGGAACCTGTTTGTTGCTTTTTGCCTTAGAGTCATCATATAAGACTACTAGAACAAATTTAAAATTTTAAGAGACAGCATTTAGCTCAGTAGACAGCAGAAAAGTGGCTCCGTATGGGAGCATTTTCCACCGTTTTAAAGATCACATCTGGTTTACAGGCAAGAGTTGTTTTTTACTGCACATGTAAGTTGTTCAAGTTTTATTTGGACTTCAAGGTGAACTGAACAAGACCTAATAAATTCTTTCAAGTGAAATTTAGTTGACATTTTATACACTGCATCACATGAAAGGGAAGACCTTTGTAACTTGCCGCTCCTTTCTTTAAGGTAGCAGTTACAGTAGCGTCTGCCAAAGCAAGATGAGGTATAGATAGCAGCGAATGAAGGTGTCATGTTTTAAAAACCTACATAAATGCTGTAAATAAAAAAAAATCCACTTTGTTTTTATTTTTTTGCTCATGCTTACCCCTGCATTGTGATTTTAAAGGTATTTTAAAAGCACTATCAGTTTACAATCTTGTAATTTTACCGGTATTGTTTGTAGTCTTCAAAGAATACAAGAAAATCCAGTTTCTGATGTTATAAATCTATTTTTTAACATAAGTCATTAGGTAAGTTATCACATTGTCTATCCCACAAATTACACCGTAGCATAAATGGTTGACAATTCACAAAGACTCAAAATGTTCTTTGGCCTCAACAATCTAAGGGAGTTTTATTTGTTCTTGAAGGATTTAAGAGAAGCAAATCAAAGAGGCCTTGTTGGTCAAGGAAAATTAAAAATAAATGAGTTTTCACTCTGAACATCCAGGTGAGGTGTGTAAATGTCGTCTTCTGCTAGTTTTTCAGGCATTTTTTTCTTATCTAACTTAATTATTTAGTAGTCTCATAAACCATGGCTACATGGTTTATTTAGCCATGTTGGTAATGCAGGCATGTGTGTACAGGTTTGTTCAATTATAGTGAATTTTTGACTGCCTTCCCTGAATAAACCACGTTCTGAAGCTGCAAATTGCTTTTACAGGAAGTGAAATGAACCTCAGTTTTCCAATCAGTTCTAGACTTTTGGTTGCTGATGATTCTAACCCAAGTATTCTTTCCTACAGTCATATATTACCATTTTATTAAGTTATATTTTCTTCTAAGTTAATTTAAATTGCATTGTATTATCAAAGAGTCATTTTTTAGGGCTGTTCTAACCTACTAACAGTTAAACAGTTTCTGGCTTATACAAAGTCATGGTAATACTATTTTATAAATACAAAAGCTGGCTAATTAATCTGAAAGCTTAATTAACTTTTATGCTCAAATCAAAAGCTACTATTAATAATATTAATATTCATAATAATAATGGAAATTCCATCTTTCCCCCTTATGCAGCAGCACAATGATACTGCTGTTTTCCACTGGCGTATTTGCAGAGAATGACTAAGTTTTGTTGATATTGAGAATATGTTAAGAATTCAAACAAATTCCAAAGTGTTTTTAAATGCATATATTTTTAAAGCTGTGTTGTTGCATCTGCTGGAGTAAAGCGGGTCTGATGCCTCAGTTTTCTCTTTAGCTAAATATTTTTGGCTGTAATCCAGCTGCATTGTGAATGTACCTTCAGATGAACTTGGTTATATCAACCCGTGTACCTTGTAATTCCATCCCATGGCCTAGTCACATTAATCACTGCTGTGTGCAGCCACTATAAAACAATGTGCGGGCTATTTCTGTTCCCACTGCTTATTTCTTCTCTCCTTCTCCACCCCTCCCATCTCTCCTCTCACTGTCTTGTTGAAGGAGCCTACCTGAGCCGTTGATGACCTATGGACTTTATAAGGAGTTCATCAACCCAGCAAGTAAGTTTCAGCATGCCAATTTTTTCACCCGGATGAAAACTGTCTCAACAGAACAGCAGTTTAGGCATTATCTCTCAAAATGATAACATGATCAGGATAAATAATTTTACACAGTTGATATGAAATATACAAGGGATCATTGGGTGATTTAAAAATTGTTGTTTCTGTGGCCAAATCCAGAATCGCAGAGGAATTGTGCAGTGCAGTCCACTCATCCGAGCCTGGCATATCTGATTATAGAGGCTAGAAGTACAACACAGATGTGAAACAGTTCTCAGAAATGACTTGGTTATATAACCGTGCTCCTCACAAATTCATGAGATTGACTTTGGCATCCCCCAAGGCTCTATTTTAGGCCCCTCATACCCTTTAATTTGCACATGCTGCCACTTCTTCATCAGGAGGCATTTAATGAGCTTCCACTGCTACACACAAACATCTTTGTATTTCCTAATGATCCCTGGGCAATAAATAGTTTTTTTTATTTTGTCTTGGATATAAACACCTTGATGGTAGAAAACTGTCAGCAGTTCACCCAGAACAAAGCTCAAGTTTAAATCATTGGACATGAGGCTGAGAGAAATTAAAAATTCCTTTCAAAACGGAGGGTTCTTTTCAGCCCTGCACTTGATTTGATTCCACATATAAAATGTATAATCAACACATGTTATTAGTTTTTAATTTTGCAAGGTTGTTTTTACTTTCATACAGCACTTTGATTTACGTTTAGTATGAAGGGTGATTTTAAAACAAAAAGTTAATAGATTTGATCCAAATATTGGTGATTCATAGAAAAGCTACATGTTCATATATTTCTGTTTATTTATACAATAAACATTTGGGTTTGAAAAAGAAATTCAGTCACTACTGCTTTCTGAATAGCTGAATATTTAATGCCCCTCATTTTCTGTAAACTGATTCCAAATTGTTAAACCATTTTATAACCAGGTTATAATTGGGAATATATGTTTCTAATGCGTTCATGTATTGAAATAAAAGCTGTTATCAGCTTTACTGATTTTTAATTTAACACTATTATTTCTGAACACAACTGAATGCCATGTTTAAAGAAAACAGGTTTTGAAATTACTTATCTGTATAATCACAAAAACATCATCATTTTAACAGGGTTTTGTTTACTTTTGAGATGCACTGTATGCATCATGTCAGTATTGAATGTTGTAACATGTAGTGAAGTAAAAATAAACTATAATTTAATTTTAATTTTTAAAATTTAAATGACATCATAGTTTGTCTTTATATTTTTTCTCTTTCTAATCCATCAACCTTTTAGTGTAGCAGCTATTAATTAGCTCTGTAGATATTGTATATTGTCATATTTGACTTCAGAAGTTTTACTTTATCAATCTAATTGTCCTAAAAATTATAACTGTTCATATTTTCCTATAACTTTTGCGTACCCTTTACAACTTTTAATATATAAAGATGATAAGCTAATGGAGGTTTCAGATCATAATTGTCCGGTAACCTCCAGCTGTAAAAACTGTAGTTTTTCTCCCACCCACACAGCATAATTTTGCATGAATTGCCTTTAAAGCGAGCCAAACTTGAGTCTTATTACAACAAGTGCTGTAATTGGATCAGGTTGATGTTTTTATCAGGCGCTCGCAATGCCCTCATAACAAGGGGACGAAAAATGGATTAGCAATGAATTATTTATTTTTTTATTTTTTTGATGGATGACAGCATCCATAAGAAGCTTTTTTTTTTTTCCCCCCACATGTTTAAATCCTTGTCGTTCCCATAGTAATGATATTTAGTGTGTCTGTGTGCGCTGCAGCGTGGGTGTTCAGATGCTCACATGTGAGGAAATGTTTAAGACATGATCTTGGAGGTTTTTATGCAACCTTTTTTTAACACGATAGCGACAGTATCGTAGAGCCGTCTCCCTCCTGCCAACGATTTGGACTCTGCTGCCAAATTCAGAGAAGGTTCAGCTCATCGCACCTCTTTGCTTGGACAGGAAGGCGTCTTCTTGTAATCTGTAATCTTTCACACTAAGGGTGATCACTCCTTAGACGGTGTTCTAAAAAGTCTGCTTCAATTTTAAGTGTCTAGATGAATAAAAATAAACAGATTGTTTTTGAGGTGATAAAACTTGGATTTTCTTCACTCTGATTTATCTTCTTCAACTTGAGTTCATAATCTGTTTGTGTACAGCTCAGATAAACTGAGTATTCAGCATTGAATCGCCTGTTTGAAGTGTAATATTTGATCTGAGCAGCTCTGGCTCTTTGCCACTTTAAAAATCCTTGTAGTTTAAAATGAGTGTGTGGCTGTTTTTTCTTTCTTCCTGTGTTTTGAATAGAGGGCGGCAGTCCCGAGTCTCGCATCCAAGCCATCCACCACTTGGTCCACAAACTACCGGAGAGGAACCGGCAAGTCCTCGGGCTGCTCATGAAGCATCTGGCCAAGTGAGTGGTCATAGTTCACCCAATCTCCGCCTCCTCTCTCTCAGTTCTCTCTCATCTCTTCATGTCTGTCTCCTCGTTCTCACTCCACATGCTTTTTCTCTCCATCTCCCTCACTCCCACTCTCTTCACTCCCCCTTCCCTGCTGTCACTCCATCTCTTCCATGTCTACTCACTGCTTGCTAACAAATTTGACTTTTTTTGCCTTTTCTTGGGCAATTTTCATGCAAGTTGCTTAAGGGGGATAATTATATCAGCTTATTGTACCTGTTTACCAAACCCATTTGCTGCCTCAGAAGAACAATAGAGTCAAAGTGGAGCTTTTATTTATTTATATTCTTTAGTCAAAGAGCATTATTTTCACCCCTGGTTGGCCCTCTTATTATGAATCCCTTATTTAACATTTAGATAAAAGGAAAATATTTAGGAAATAATGTTTGCCAACATTACAAGGTTTTACCTCAGCAAGCTTTTTATAAACTAAATATGAGCAAATTGAAGATAAGTAAATAATCCCTCTTCCCTGAGGCAGTAGAAGTCTGGTGAGTCTTATTTCATTGAAACCCGCTGTAGAATCAGGCTCTAGTTTAGAAAAAAAAATAAGGCAGCGCTATTGAAATTGAATTTGGATTATCCAGCGTGAAATTCTCCAGACTGGAGACCTGAATATTTTTCTAAAGTTGGCGTGTGTGCATGTCCTGCAGGGGAAGGAAGCAAAGCCAGAATTTCACACTCGTATCTGAAATGGTTGCAGAGATGTTATAAATGTGAGTGTCACCAATGTTTTTGTCTTCAAAGGCACTCTTTGAAGCTATTTAAACTGTCTCTCTTCAGCTGTGACATGCATCATCTTGTTTTGAGTGTGAAATCTCTTCCCCGGTCTAGATAACTTGAAATTGGTCCTATGACCACCTTGACGTCCTAGTTTTGATCTGGATGTTCAAAGTATTCATATTTCTTGAGCTTTTCCACATTTTTCATTTTACAACCACAAGCTTCCATGAGTTTAGTAGGATTTTTTTGCAACAGACCAACACAAAGTAGTGTAGTGCTGCATTATTTTGTATTCATCCGTCTTTTCTCTATCTGTAAAAGGAAATCCAATGCAAACTATTTCCTTTGGTGATCAAACAGCATAGACACTAGCTGAAAACATTCACTTCTGGAATCTGTCCAGAAGACAAGTTGAAGTCAAATACTCAACAAATCTGGCCATAAGAAGAGCAACAAAAGCAAAATAATTGGTAAACAGAAGTCAAATAATTGATTTGATTACACAAGACATGTAGTGTAAAGAGCAGACATGTGAAACAATATTCTCTGGTCAGGTGAGACTATCTTAACATTTGGTAAGCTTGGAAAATACCATATACCAAATCACCCAGATTCCCACAGTCAAACATGGTGGTGACAGCATTATTATATGGGATTCTGTCATGAAATAAGGTTGGAAATAGAGGTAGAAATTAATATCAAAGTGGACGGAAATAAATACTGTAGATCCTGAAAGCTATTTTCAAACTATCCAAATTTCATCTGTGACAAAACTGGACATTTGTTGGTGTCTTTTAGATCACGATTAGTTGCGGTTTCCTGGATCTACTCTTGCTGGGGTCCACACATTCAACTTAAACAACTAAAGTAAATGGCATACATTGCCCAAACATATTGAAAACAAAAATAACTTAAAAAAAAAAAATCAAAATAATGGCCACAGATCAAAACAAATGAATTATACCATTTTGAAAACATTCTACAAAAGAACATTGACTTCGATATGTTATGTTAAGCAACCCATATATGGAAAAACATACACAAGTATATAAGATTAAGAAGTAGTTTAATTAGTAGTTTTTCTTGTAAATACTTTCTACAGTTATTTATTTTTTTTCTTTTGCATCTCCAATATGTTTTCAGTTATGTGTTACATGTGAACATAACACTTCAAAGAATTTGTATGAATTTTTGGAAGTATAAATCTACCTTCTCTATATCCAAAATATTGGTTGGTTGAATAAGAAATAATAAAAATGTACATTACACTTTTCAGATTTTTATTTATTATTGTTTATTTTATTCTTTTCCTGTAGAGTTCTGTCTCTTATTTATGTGGCATAAAGTTGAATTGGGTTGTTGAGTTAAAATGTTAAAGGATCTTTCTTTCCCTCAGCGTTGCAGCTCACAGCAAACAGAATCTGATGACTGTTGCCAACCTGGGCGTGGTGTTTGGTCCCACGCTAATGAGGCCGCAGGAGGAGACCGTCGCTGCCATCATGGATCTCAAGTTCCAAAACATTGTTGTGGAAATCCTCATTGAACATCATAAAAAGGTAGCGTAGATTTATCATTTACTTAGAGCAGTTTTCATGTACAATAGCACCTTTTCTATGGGATGTAACTTAAAACTTTGGTTTTGGAAATAACTATTTGATCCTTTTCTGATTTGAAAGGTTACCTCACATATGCAGTGATGTGAAAATGTGTTTTCCCCCTTTCTCATTTCCTATTTTTTTGCATGTTTGTTGCACTTAAATGTTTCAGAACATTAAACCAATTTAAATATTAGCAATAGACAACACAAGTGTTTTTAAATTAAGGTGTTTATTATTAAAGGAGAAGGAAATAAGTAACCTATATGGCCCTGGGTGAAAAGTGATTATCCCCTTAACCTAATAACTGGTTTAGCCACCCTTGGCAGCATTAGCTGCAACCAAGTGTTTGTGATAATTCCTGACTTGCCACCAGGTAGGGCTGTGTGTGTGTGACTCAGACGGTTTTATTCTCGACGTAAAGTCATGCCATTTTAAACATCTAGGAGAATTCACCTGCATAGGCACCGCTCAGCCTAAAGAGGCCAGCGCTGAGATGGTTTTAGGCAAAATAATGCAAAACTAAAAAAAAATGTCCACAAAACTGTAAAAACTTGCACAGAAACATAAAGATGATACCAAAGTAACCAATTTAGGCAGTTTTTCAGTTTGGGGATTAATTATACTTTAAACATCTCCATTCCTGACCCTTAGAGGGCGCTCTCACTGACACTAAATATAGATAATTTGAAGTCTTCCTTCCCATTACCAGCTTCCACGTTGAGTGTTATTGTTACCCATGACCCAGTAGTGCTAAAGGCAGGGTCTGTTCACTGATCAGATTTGTTTTTCATTCTGACTCTGCTGTCACCACTCAGGGCCAATCAAACTGACATGCTGCCTATTCCAGTCACCAGCCTGCTTCTTGATGCATCTCTTGTGGGAATGTTAGAATGGAAGAAACCGATTATTTGTGTAGATGTTCTTTAGTAACATCATTAGGGTAAGGTCAAGGCTATCTATAATAAATACATACATTGATTGATTGTAATTTGTGTGGTACAAGGGCGCACGACGAACCTGAGAGCCAGAATTGTGGCTGGGCAGTAAAAGATATAATACATATTAATCTTGGTGACATAAAAAAGTATTATTTTCTGTTTTTGGATAAACAGACAATAAAAAATTGGGTCTTCATTTATTTCTAAGTGAGCAAACTTACAAAATCAGCAGGAGATCAAATAACTGCATCCCCCACTGTACAAAGCTACTGTGAGACTGATTCATTCTGGCAGTGCAAAATTTTCTTCATAATTGTGTTTCAACTTGGCTTTCACGGCTATTTTTACTGAAGGCAATGTGTCCTGTGAAACTCAAGATGAACAAAATAATGCGGAAATATCAGGTGACAAACAGAAAGCCGCATGAGGCGGCTATGTTTGCCACCTTTAGTGACATATAATTACTTGATACTGAAGGATAACGAAGGTGAAAGCAAAGCAAAAATATGTTTGCAAGTCTTGTTTTATTTTTATCATAAGTTATTGCTGGTGACAAAGATAAATTACTTATTTGATCAAAAACCCAGATTATATGGGATTTTCCTGTCTTCTGTTGGCTGCAACAAAATCTTTCAGTTTTGAACAAATGTTCAGGAAGTGAACGTGAATGATGTCAAATTTTGTCTGATTCTGTGCAAATAAGTAATATAAATGCGCTTCTGGCACAGCAGTAAGAAAGGTACCTATTGAAGTTCCTAAACTTGCAAAACTTTTCAATCTGGCCAGTAGGGGGAGCTCCAAGTGCTTAAACTTGGGCTGCTACACCTGGTGTTCCGATAGTTTCATTAATGATCAGATAATTGTGTATCTCTTCTGTATTTCTGAAATTCTCAGTCTTTCTGAAAGCAATAATTTAAAAAAAAATGTAGTTATGACCCCCAACGAAGCCATTGATCTGTGTCATTCCTCAGAAGGAGATGATTTTGCATCAAAGCAGAAAAGGTTCTGAGATTAGGTTTCTAATCTGTTAGGAGCAGCACTTTTTCCTTCACAGAATCAGATGAGACCCGGAGCTTTAAAAAGACTTTTCTTACCCCCTTCCTCTTGGTTCATTAAATTGTAGATATGCGTTGTGTATAATATTTTTACCTATGCTCACTAATCCAAAATTGTTTCCGAACCCCACAGAAGGCAGCTGAAAACCAATAGGGTATATAAATGTGCTAAAGCAAAAGCATCAGCAGCCCTGCGTGTGTATACAGCTCCACTCTGAATCTACCCAACGCCGGCCTGGTGATAAAAGATGTAGTGTTAGAATGCAGCAAGAGCATTTTGGAAAGTACAGCATGTTAGAGCAGGGGAAAAGCTGAGCAGACAGACAGACAGGCATTAACTTTCCTCACAGCTGAGTCCCACTCCAGACTGTTGATACCCCCAGATACCAACACTAGACTCTGTTTTACATTCACCTCCATCTGCAGAGCGAAGCAGCAGAAACTCTCAGCCATATCAGATTTCTCACTTCTTTTTTTCCCCTATCTGCCTCTTTTCTACAAACTTTCTCTCTCATGCCCTCCCCTCCTCTGCGTCTCTCTCGTTCACACTCCGTCTCACTTTCTCTGCCACTTTCTCTCTCCTCCCTTCCTTCTGCATCCTCTCTTCCCCCCTCGTCTGTGATCCTTTCCGAGGCTCTGCTGAGACTTCCTCTCCTCTGTAGCCCTATTCTCTTTCAACTCCACATCTAAAGTTTATATGTAAACATGGTCCAGTGTAAACAGCCTGCACCACTTGGCCAACCTTTCTCAAGTCCAAAAGTGTGTTTATTTTATTTCTCGCTCTTTCAGAGAGTGGGTCAATTTCTCTGAGGGGAAAAGTCACCTTAACTTAGACACAGATTTTTGAATAGGGTGTGATTTATGGTCTGTGTGGAGCTGCTCTTGTTTTCTCCTTTTTTATTTTTTTGGGGGGAGAAATAAAATCTTCTTAAGAGCAGTACATTTTTTTTGTCCAGTCAGTGTGCTGTGCAACTTTTTCTTAGAGCTGTAAATACTTTTTCCCCATCTACCACAACAGAAAGACTGAGTTTTCAAACTTGTGAGGTCAGTTGAGGATGTGCTGCTGCTAATAGAGTCTCTGTACGATGCATGTTGTTTGGTTAGAGACTTACTCACTTGTGCATTGCAGATCTTCACAGATTCTCCAGAATTAAGCCCTCTGTCACCTGCTGGCCCAGTGTTACCTGCTCCTACAAGGCAGTCCAAGAAAGTGAGTCGACAGAGTCGGCCTTTAGCCGTCTACAATCCACAAGTCCTTGACATTCAGAATGGTAAGAGATTTCTGAGGTTCCATCTATATCTTTTCACATTTCCTGGTTTGTTGGAGAGGTCATGAAGGATCACTGCAAACATCACATTGTATTTATCCAGTTGCACACAGTAAAATAAACAGCAAACATAAAGACGTATGCTCGTGGAATACACCAAGAATCTGTAACGTTATGACCGCTTACATTGACAGTAGGGCTGTAGCCCAAACTGATTAATCAATATTTTTGGTTGATTGGGGGGGGGGGGTGTTTCTCCACCAATGCTCTTCTTGAGTTTCTCTAGTTCAGAGTGATGACAGCGTACCATCTTGTTTGACGACTGCATTTTACAGCTTCTATTTATTTGGATTTTGAATTAGACTTGGGAGGAAATAAATTGGAGATTTTATTTTTAAGGTATATTGCCCAGCTCTAATGGGAAGGAAACAACTTTAACCATCTCATTATTGTGGCACTGTCAGTTTATGAAATATATTATGCAACATGTTCATCAGTAATGTATTAAAAGCAAGAAAAAAATCTGGCTGCTGGATGAATGTCTGAAAAACTTTATTTTGATGTTGTAAATTTGTTTTTAAACATGTAATTCATTTCCTTGCAAATTTACAACTTTTTTGACATCAGAAAATCAAGTTTTTTTTCTTATAATTTGTAAAATGAATCTCAAAATTAAAAATCTTTTGGCACAAGTCTTCTACTTTGTGACCAATTATTTTTTAATATACAATGGCCTTATTTTTCAATCGCATTACGATGACAGTAGAAAAATAACATTTTACTAAAAGCTCGTGTGTTAGCTGCGTTTCCCTCTCACTTCCTGTAAGCCTTAAAGTCACTCGTTTAGACCATTACACAGTGCCTACTACAAATAAGATGGTATCTACACATGACACACTAAACTCTGCCACCTCCTGTCTGTAATACCGTGTAGACATAATTGCATCTGTGGCCTTTATGTGCCCTTGTGTACTAATGTTTTCCCCTCAAGTTTATTGAATCAGGACACTATAAGAAGCTCCCACAGGGGTTGCATCAGGAAAGCAGATCAACCGACCTGCTGACCCAAAATCTAGCTTCTGCAATTTCTGATCCAGGGTCAGTCGAATCCCTCCCCCCCTTCTCTGCAACACTAAAGGAGTCTAAATCTGCTTACCAGATTGCCTCTGTGTGGTTTATTTTAATATCAGGAGATGGAAGGCGTAATCCTTTTTTTAACCTTTGTTTTTTTTTTTTTTTTTTATGTGGGTCCAACTTAATGAGGTTCAAATCAAATTTAAGGGTATTGAAAGGCTGAAGAGCGATCCATGCAGATGGCTATTTCTTTTAATCAACCTGCAACTATGTTGGTAGGGAGAGAAAACACAAAGTGTGGAGAAGTGTATTAAGTTCACTGTTTGTGTCAGAAAGCCTTACTGTAGATAATGAATTTTGGAACAGTTAAGGCAACTATTTTATGTTTCAGTAGGTTATCAAACTGCATATTGTGTCTAAAAATCTGGTGACATTTAGCCACATGTTTTCCAGTGAGTGAAACTGTTCTGAATTATCAAAATGGAAACAGATTTGAAATGTTATCAAGTTGTATATTCAAAACAAAATCAAATCACGCTAAATTAATAAATGAATAAATTATATCTCTTTTGACCAGATTAGACTGTTCTTATTTTTAGCATTTTTACTGGCTGTTACATTACATAGAGGTGCAATAATTCTGAAAACCACTAAAAAGTTCAAGAAGTGAGACTCATGTTCTATGCAAAGTTATATGTTTTATGTGTGAGCTAATACTACTTAGATGTAACACAAAATATTATGTTTCCAAGAAATTGAAAATATTACAAAAGACCATTAAAATTATATTTTTAAAATATATTTTATAAATAAAAAGTTGAGTGGAAGGTGAAAAATTTGAAGGTTCTCTTGAGTTCTGGAATGTCACTTGAGTTGATTCTTTAAGATTCAACATTCAGACTTTATGGACTGAACCTGACACAACGTCAAGAGTTTTTCCCTGTGCTTTACAGGAAAAAGGCTGAACCTCAGTGACCTAAGTTTTCTTTTCAAATAGTAGAGTAATAAATTTTCCATTGTATTTTAAGATCAAAGTCTCAAAAGTTTGGTGGGAGAGTGGAGAGTCACAGAATCAAAGTTACTTGAGTTCTGGTGAGCATTTTCCACTCTAAGTGATTGTGCACATCTTCATACTTCCTTCTGCTGACGAGTTTTATTGAAATGCTAATTTAATTTTTCCAGCAGCACCATTTGACTGCCAAAAGTACCAAGACCTGCTTTATTGACCATGATATCACTTTGCTTGACTAGCCAGCAAACCGCTCCAACCTAAACCCCAAAAAGAATCTACTGGCTGCTGTTCAGAGCAGGAGTTTACAGCTTTTACACTCCAGAGAGCATTTTTTAACCTTCCCTTCAGCTAAAGAAAACTCATTTAGATTCACAAAGTACATGACCTGTTCAAAAAAGAAATATTTGATAATTTATTTTAGATATTTATTTTAGGAAATTAGGTTTCATTTTTAAAGAACCACCATTTATTTCTGTTCTTTGATTTTAAAATGAAAAACATTTGCAAAACGAGGATGGCCACATTTTCTTCAGTAGGATGTTGATATTTGTTGAAAATGTTACAAATGCAAATAGTTCTTCACTCAGTGACAACAAAGACCAAGTGTTAAATGCATAAACTGAACATTAAAGTGGATCCCTACCCATTTGCTCTTTAGTATATTTTCCAAATTATACATGGAAAACCCGTCCATTTGCAATTTTTTGTGGAACATCTCTAAAATATTGAAAAGAAAGATATTTTAGCTTTGGATGCTAACATGCTGAGATGCAGTGCTACTTGAAACGCTATTGGCTGCCATTTGCAAAGCAGCTAACCCATTTCATGAAGGGGGATGATAAAGAAGACCACAGATATTAGCTTCTGCGATAGCTTTTCTACTGTGCGTATTAATGCTAGATATATTTAGCTTTTGAATTATTGAATTAGGTGTAGTCATTTTTAGAAAGGGGCTTAATTATTCATAGATTGTAGCTATTCATGGACAGTAGCCAACTTTCCTGTATTAAAAATGTTAAGTTAGTGTTACTAAAAAAATTATATTCTCTCAGATTCCATTTTCATTACCTGAGCTATGATCACCAAAATAAATGTGTATTGGTGTGTAATGAATCTGTATAACATTCTTGAATTGACTTACTTGAACAAATGAACTGTTTTACATTCTAATTTCAGAGGCACCTATTACAACAATATTAGACTTTTACACTGATTTATCCATTTATTCAAATGAGGTTTGCTCGATTGACACATCATGAATTTCACCCATCCCATTTGTTTCAGAGACATTATCGTCTCCATCATCTGGTATAGAAATAAATTAACAAAAAAGGAGCCGTTTAACTATCCATAAGCCTTCCACAATAACAAATTTTACTGGACAACAAATTGTCCAGAAATTATTGCAAAAAAATAATAATATTGTTGCTTTGAGACCTTTTATTTTCAAATTATGTATTGATAATTGCACTATAATGCAATTTTGTGCTCCGAGAGACCAATAGACAGTACTTTTATAAAGAACACCTCACAATTCAACTGGAAGGTGCTTTAAATTTCCAAAATAAAACACAACCAGAAATAAACATGACAGAAATCATAACATCAAGTCCCTCTTAACAAAATTGCCTATCAAAGAATGTTCATCATAATTGAACAAGTTCTATTTTTCTAAGAGTTCATCTTACTTGTGACTCTAAATGAGTTTTATTTACGATTTACAATTAATTGCAACAGGCTTAATGATACATAGTTCCACATAGTTAGAGTATACTTCTGTTTACTTGTTAAAAATGAAGTTTGTTTGTACTTAAATGTTTTTTAATAAATAAAGTGGTTAGAAGAAGTTGGTTCTCCCAGGTGTCTCTTAGGTTCCTGCCTTTGACTGCATCACCAAGAACACACTGAACTTTGTTGTCTCGCTTGTTTTGACAAAGGTTTGGTTTCTAAAGACCCCTGATGATACACTGTTCCCTTTGTGTTGATTAATTATTCAGCTGCTTTATCAAACAAGCTTTCATCACTGAGCAGTATGGGCTGAGTCTATGTGGAATACAAACAATAAAAACATGTTATTAACAAACTTGTTGATTAGATGGAGATTATTTGTTCTTATTGTCTGTTTTTGTGTTTTGAGCAGCGGGAGACGGTTCCATCCTGACAGCAGAAGAAACCTCGATGGGCAGCAATGAGTCCGTTTCGTCCCAGTCATCGTCGGCCTCCACCTCTGAGCTGGAGAAGGCAGACCATCCGACGCTCACCACCAGCCTCAGCTCAGGCAGCAACTCTCGGTAGGGGCTTAAATGTGCCACAGAAAATGTGCCAATTTCTGTGGCACATTTTTCTGTTTATTATTTTTTGCTTTATTTTACTGTCTATTGTGTTGTATCTTGTTTTATTCTGTTTTTATATATTTTATCACTGTAAAGTACTTAAGTTATTATTATTTTGCATAAAGTGTTTTTAATAAAAAGTGTGCTGTAAATAAAGTTTGGTATTTAACATAACCATGTGAATGGTGAAGGTGAAATAAAGCTGAACTCAGCAATGCATCTGAAGCAATATATTTTGCTGTTTTCCGACAGTGGCTTCATACAATACAAATTTTATTATTTTATATGAGAAATTAAAAATAAACACCGTTTCTAATTCTAATAAATAAAAAATAATTCATAGCAATAAGGTGGGCTGCCTTACTAGTATGAATTCCCCTGCAATAAACAGGCATAGAAAACAGATGAATGTTATTAAGCATATAAGCAAAACTGTGCGCTCATAAATTATGTAAATACTGTTGTTTTTTTTGTTTGTTTACCAAACATCACAAGGAGTCAAAGATGGAGACTAAACACTGCCTGTTATAGCCCTACATCAACTAATAGTCCCAGATTTGATTTTGTTTTACCTCTACAGCTGCAATAACATCTGTATTTCATCAAATTGTCTTAGATCACCTCTTAATGTTGGTTTTGAGTTTATTTTTCCATGTAAGATTATCCTGTGAAACAAAAACATGAATTTGTTTTATCCTAAAAACAAAAAGCAGTTTATGTAGTTTACAGCTACGAGACCATTCACCGTGCCTCATGTTGTACTTGAGGATTGGCCATGTTTCGAGGAATAAACACAAAGATGCACATTTAGAGTAGAAACCTTTCGTAACTGTGCTTAAATTTTTAAGAACTTGCAGTGAGAAAGGGAGGCCGTCTAAAACGGAAAATATCATAACAGCATGTCAAATGTGCTGACTTTGAGCACTTTGTCATGCACAGGTGGGTGAGGTCTCTGCTTGGCACACTTCTACAAGGCTAGAAGTATTTTTGGTTCACTGATCAAACATTTCAGTGAAAGATGAGAACAAGACTATTTACCAAACTGTTGGGTTTCTTGCAGTTGAAACAACCTTAACAGTCTGAAACAATTTTTTTTCTAGTTAGCAATTGATTTTTGCCTTTACAGGGTTTATTCTGTAGCAGAATGCTTCAGATTTATTCTGCTGGCTGATTTTTCTTTTTTTTTTTTTCTTCTTCTCATTCCTTTTTCTTCCAAGTTTCCTCTACAATTCACACATTTTTCAGGCTAAGATATTTTTTCTCAAACATCTAACTGAAGACAAGTTTTATTTCTTTACCAAGGTTAATTGTCTTTTTTGGGGGGGTTTTATGTTTTGATAGTCCTTGTTGAGAAACGTTTTTCACTCTAGTTGTAGTCAATTGTTTTTTCATAAAAGTCACAGAAAGTTTGCTGGCCTGCTTCATAAAGTTAGCATTTTGCTTTCTGACTAGCTGAGCAAGCAGAGCAGGTCACATTACACATCTCCAGCAATACAGTCTCCATTTTACTGTTACTGTCATTGTCGATGCAAAAAATGATTGTTGGGCAACAAAATAAGGCAATGATATAGTTTTACAAGCTGTGTAATTTTTGAAGCAGATGTTTCATAAAACTAGCTGGGCAAAGAGCAGGAATGTGATTCGCAGGGATGCAGCGGAGAAAATCGGATCGAAGCATCAACAGAGATCTGGATGAAATTTATGTTGAAATTCTGATACAGATTATCTGAAAATGTAGAGGTTGAAAACCTGATCAGTTATCTAGGATACAATCAGGTTGAAGAAAAAGAAAATTGTCAGTTATACACAAGTTAAGGTTGATTTTATGGTCACCTGTCATATTCTGAGTCACCAAAGTGTCATGGCTTAGCTTATATCTCTGTAGCTTTTCCATTCTATCCTCAGTCCCTCTAAGTCCTTGGTTCCTTTTGTTGTTTCCAGGCCAGAACTTGCCTTGAATGCTGATGTGAGAGATGAATTATTGGGTTATGCTGCAGATGTTAGACTCTCTGCTGTGTCATGTCTACAGACTCACCTTGAAATAGACTTTCTCTCATTCATAGTCCATTCTCCCTCTGCTAGAAAAGAAAACAAATCCACCTCCTGACTTGACAGGACCGAGTGATTTCTTTACTCTGTGACCTCTGTGTGGGGCATGTCTTTGGAGTTGCAGGAATAAATGGACAAGACTATATATTTCTTATGTAACCTACATTTCTTTTTTCTGTGCGTGTTTTTTTTATGCTTTCCCACATATGTGGCATCACATCGGAGGACGGAAGGAGCGAGCGGGAGGAGGTCGTAAATCCTGGGCCTTATTTGTTTGGAAGACAGGTGGCCGTGCGTTGGCCGTGTAAATCGTATTGACATTGGAGAGATATTCATCTTGTTTACCCTTACAGCCGCAGCCCCTGTCCCTTTATGAAGACTTGCGCCATATGTCACAGGGTGTCGCCCTGGCTTTGCTCACTCATAAATCAGAGCATGTGAGAGGGTGAGACCTGTTAGCACAGCACCTCCCTGGCGTTGGACCCAGGGATTCGGCATCTAAAGTGAGCAGGGATTACAGTTGCTAGATTACTTCCATGCAGTTTCAGAAATGTGATATCTGTAGTCTGTGATTCCCAGAGGCGAACCTGGGCAACAATTTCTTTTTGTTAGTCTTTTTGTGGTTTTCTGCAAAATCTGCCTGGTCCTACACAGGAGGCGTCCTCATTCACGATATCTTACTGTAACTTTTTATTTTTATTTTTTATGTGCTCTTGCTTCATTTATCTTCTCTGGCATTTTCAGTGCCTTTCCTCATTTTTCTTCTTCTCCTCAAATTCAGTCACAGCTTTTCTCTGCTGCCCCAACTCCTCACAATTTGGATATTCAGCCATTTTTTTCCGTCTTTTTCCTCTGGACTATCTATTCTGCCTTTAGATCTCCAGGCCTTTTGCAGGCAGAGAGCTGTGGATCATAAGATTGTAGATCTGAGCTGATTTCCTGCCCACCCAACTGGCAGTAGCCGGGTGGAGCCTGGCTGTAATTTTGATCCTGGTTTCTAGAGACGGATAGATATGAATCCCACCACTGCCCATCTTCGTTTGTGAAGGCAGTCGATACTCCTGCTCATCCCCACATTAGCTACATGCCAGGATCAACAAGCTTCACCCTGGAATTCTTGCAGTAATGAGAAGGCAGCAGCTCGCTTGTCTGCAATCCCTCCTGCTTCTGAATTGTTTTTTGTTGGAATGTTGGCAAAGAAATTGCTTATATATATATATATATATATATCTTAATACCATAACAAATATTCTCGAAAAGGCTTGCAATTTCTACATTTTTGGTCTCTCCCAGATGCAGGAATGTGGATAAGAAGAAATATAAGAACCAGGTTTATTTGTTTACTGTCTAACATCACACAGTTTGGTAGACTGTTCGATTGGGGACCAATCAGCTGGTGCGGTTCAGTTTCACACTGCACTGTGTCAAACTCACCGAACCCTTTGAAAAATTTGTTCTCCCCCTTGACTGTAGTGGCGCTGCAAAAAGAACTGTTGAAGGAAATGGCACAAAAAGCTCTGAAGACACGATAGAAACTTCCTTAATCACAAAATGTAATTAAAAATGAAGTGGTGTCAGATTTTAGTGTTTGTAAGATGTGTCTTTCGTCATTGATAAGACCACATGCCATTTCTGTATGTTTTGGTTGTATTTCTTTATGCATTATGCAGAATGCCTTGAGCTGTAGTCTACCACCTGCTTTTGGAGCGGTCTCACATACACATTTGTACTGCGCCAGACTTCACTTCAACTGAACCGATATCTAGGCTTTTAGTCGGACCACAGTTTGCTTTATTTTTTGGTCCGCATCAGAGTTTAGTCATTCACACCTCCACAAATGAACCGGACATTCTAGACAGACAAAATTTGATTAAAGTGAACAAAACAGGCTGGTGTGAATGCACCCTAAGATCTTCTCGTATTTTCTAATGAGTCCCAACAAACCACGAAATCCTTCCCCAAAAGAATCAACCAAGTATGATCACCCACAATAAATCTTTTTGGTTGCATTTTACACTTCTAGTATTTGTGCAAAGTTCTTACAAGTTTTTCTATTGTTTGTAGGATCTCACAGTATATGTTGGTTTTACATTATCATTTTAAAAATGTAATCATTAAGTCAAAAGGTAAATGTAAGGTTTACATTTACAGCAAATGCTTGTTTAAATTAGAGAATTATCAATTATGAAAGAGTAAAATAAAAAGATTTACTCTGGGAAACTGTCACAAAAACTGCCATTGATTATTTTGGTATTGCCTAAAAGTCCAGCAAGGACATTTTGAGATCTTGAGAGAAACATTTGAAGTAGGGCGAGCGATCAAACCTGGAATGTTGATGTGCTTTAGTTACAAATGGTCTTTTGTTTTTATCTTGGCCTTGGCTTCAGTTTTAATCTCTACTTTGTCTGTCATGGGTGAAATCATCAAAAAGCAATCTAAAGCTTGATGCTATTTCTGTTGGAGAGACAATTTCCTTTGCCTGGCTTTCGCTGTAATTGTGAAGACAATTTTGGTTGAAGTCAATTTACCTCTCAGATTTTAGGACTTTCCAGAACATTAGGAGGGCACCTGTTTGATATCCCCTGTTTGTTTTCAAATTAGTCAAATACATTTTTCTTTCCTTAATCAGTTTTATTTATCCACTACTAAAGATGGTGATGGAAACATAAATGACATAAATGTGTATGCTTTCATTGTGTGATTTTCCTTCAATTACATCTGTTCACCTTGAATTGAAGAAGATGGAGACATGCTAAAAACTCGTTCAGTTCTAAGATTGGACATATTTTGTCCAGTCAGTTTTGTTTAATTAGGAAAAACAACACCCAGATGCTGCTAATAAAATACAGTACACTTAGATAACTGTTTAAATTCATCTGAAGCATATAGCTGTGAGTTAACACAACGTATAGGTGAGAAGCGATCAATGGCATCAATCATTAAAGGGTTATTGGGCCGTTTCCAATCTATGACTCTAGAAAGGGAACAGCGATTCAAGGGAAAACACTTGACTCTTTCACAAATAATTTGTCGTAAACCCACCAAGATGAACTAAAAGCTGGAGGAAGAACGCAACGCAGATTTTTTGCGTTGCGTTCTTTTCAGTAATGGACTAACCAAGTGCGGCAATCCTGATTTCCAAAACAAATCTCTTTTTCTTGCTCTTCTCAGAAATTATTGGTAAATAATTATTTAATTTTGGCAAAAAAGTTCTAGTAATTATTTCATGTATAATATGGGAAATTGTGAAATTTGCCAAAAGAACGAGTACTTTTTCATCAGTATTCAAGGTTATTTGCATCATGCATTTCAGCAACAAGGTAGTTTTAAGGGCTTTATATCATAAAAAGGCAAACGTGTTATCACACATCAAAATGTTGGTTAGTTTTTCATTTGTTATGGTACAAAAGCAACTCTACACTGGTGGGTTTTAATTGTGATTTAAAGGAACTCGTTGAACTCAATTAAGAAATTGAGCTAAAACAAGCGTCCATAGATTACTGAAAAGTTACTTGTAAGTTAGTTATATATTATTTCAAGTGTATAAATACATTTACACTAGAAACTAGACCAAAAATACTTGGTAAGAAGTTGTTTCTTTGCAGTGTAGTCATTGGTTATCTCCCAGTGCAGTTCAGATGAACCCACCTGGTTTTAACTGAATGTAGTTCAGTTTCTTTGCAAACGGGTGAGGTGTTAGTGCTCCTCTCCCCCTCCTGGTTGTGACCCAGGGAGACAGTGATTGTACTTGGGCCCAGGTTAATGAGTGGATTTGCTGCACTGCAGCGCACTGTCCCCCATGCTGATGTGGAGCAGCTGATCACCACAGCACTTCCACACTGCTGCAGAGCCATAAATCACCCACAGTCAGGCCCGGACTGAGCTGAACAGCTACCGCTGGGGATGGACAAGAGCGCTGAGAGAGGGGCAGCAGAAGAAACGAAAGTCGAGGAAGCAATGCAAAGCGGGGAATGAAAGAGTGAGCATAGTACTGCGTGTTCACCTTCACAAAATACCCTTTAACGTGCGCTCTCTCTCACCACCGCCACTGCCAACGTAGCCACTATTCACAACATCCTCCCCACCACAAGCCCCTCCTCAGCTGCTCCCTCTAATTGGCTTTATTAGCGTCTCTATGGGAGCGGCAACTAGAAGCAATTTGCTCATTATGTGCTGTATTAGCACTGGCCCCGGGGCAGGCATGCAACACAGAGGGAAGCCTGGCTGCACTCTGCCTTTAACAGGACCCCTGCTTCCAGCCTTTCAAGCAGCTACAGACCTGTTGGCCCTAACAACAAGCAGTTGTCAAGCACAGCTACTACTACTGTACACCAGGAACATTTTGAAGCCCTGCTAAAAGGGACTTTTTGACCTTTCACCTTTTGACTTTTTAAATAGTGTTGCACACACCCAAAATAAATTCAACACAAATTATAATTAAAAGTCTGGTTTAGGGGTGTGTAATATAGACTTTGACTTTTATTGCAAATTTTTTGGCATTATTGAGACGATGATGAAAATTATTTTTTACTTCTGCATTCAGAAATTGGAAAACGTTCCCATTTGAAATGGTCTTCTTCAGGATACCACTGACAGAAGAGTGATTGATATCGCTAACCTGCACAAATTTGCTGAATTTTCCTGATGCTCTCATAGAACAAACTGAAGAAAATGGTAAAAACAACTTTTTCCGATGATACTGTCACAGTTTTGTTTTTTAACCTTATTAATTGCATTTTATCAGGAAAACTATATATCAAAATTCTTATAAATTTTTCACAAAGAAATTATAAACAGTATATTCCCACTCAGTCTAATTTGTATTCTACATTTAGTTAAAATTCACTGAATGCAATCAAGCATATTGGTTGTGAAAAGATTAATCTGATTATACCACTGCAATAATAGTCAATTTAATAATATTATATTTAACTGTTATCTGGTACCTCAGCACTTTGTATTTTCTGCTTTACTGCTGAAAATGAAGAATAATTTTCTCCAACTTTGTTTAAAAAAATGTTTCCTCTGCAATTGTTCGGTTCTGATCAACGTCTGCTGTTCTTGTCCCAGAGGATTCTATGGATGGTTTGGCTTAAGAAGCGGTGCATCATTTTTACACCCTTTGAACAATAACCTTTCTGTTGTGATCAATTGCAGATCTCCTCAAGCATCCTTTTCTGCATCTGGAGCTTCTGGGGACAGTCTAACTGCTGCAACAGCAGCTGGTACTGACAAAGAAAAGCAGGAGCAGAGGTAATTCTGGGTTTTAGTAAAAATTCATTATGATGATTACCTCGATTTAAAACTTCTCGCTTCATATTTATGAGTCAACATTATAAATTTAGGCTCAAATATGTACATACAATGCAATAAAACGTTATTTACCGCCTTTGGAATACCAAAGGCGGTAAATAAGTGAGAACACACACACACACAGACACACGTGGAAAATGCCCAAACTTTGTGCAGGCTGGGATTTTGAACCCAGAATCTTCTTGCTGCAAGGCAACAGTGTAATTTTAAAGAAAGGAAAAAAAACAGGAGAGATACTTAAGGGGAAAAAACTCACAGCACTGCATGTTGGAGAAAATCCACCATAAATGCTGGTTTTGCAATTAGTTGAATTTGTTTTGTTGTGAAATCATTCCACACTGGAGTAAGGACTGTTTAAATAAATCCTTAAAAGCCCCACATTAATTCAAAATCCATGGAGAGAAGCTTTATAAGGCAAACTATTTGTTGAAGTGTTTGTGTCTCAATATTTCCCCTCTGGTTTTCATTCACTCCCTCATTCTTTTATTTTACCTTGAACTTTATCTATGGCTGCAATTGGAGCAAAAGCTTCATCCTTCCTTCTGAACACAAATAGTCCCTGAAAAATAACAGAAGGTGCGTCTCTCTGAATGATGACTGTCTGCTTTGGAATAAAATATAAAATAATTTTCAATGCCATAAAATTCTGCCGAGGAACATGCAAAGAGGTCTATTCGGTCCATTAGGGGTATTTTCATGTAAATGTAAGCCCTCGTTTCTGCAAATTGCCGCTCTACTTTCTTGTAAAAATCTCCATATGAGGGCTCTGCTCAATGTTATTGTATTGACAACTCTGTGACCACTCTGTGACTCCTTCGCAGTTTTTGTGCCTCCTTTCTCCTGTTTTCATCCTGCATTTTTGCTGCCCAGTGCAGAGAATATGAAATATTTATCAGGGCATCTTGTGTTGAAGCCAAGATTCAACATAATAATGTTGCCGAGCTTTCGAGATAATAGTTTGCAATGTCGTGCAAAACTGGTTTCCCGCAGGGACGGTTTTTATGTCGTCAGGGGGAGAAAGAGCATAAATATTTTTTGTCAAAAAACTTTGCAGCGTGATAACTATGGTTTGTTTGACTGCAGTCTCTGACGTCAAACTGATTTAAAATTCACTTTCCAAACTCACAAATGTGACTTTGAAAAACTTGAGCACCGTCGAGGGAGACGTCTGTTTGACGTTTATATATGTGTATAAACTCTCTTTAGAATCCCGTCGCCAGTTTTTAATTATCTCCCTTGATGGTTGTCGGCAGTGTGTGCTGATGTGCTCCTGCTGTACCAGACCTGCATCAAGCGCGTCTCAAAGCATGCACATGCAGCATGCTGTAGGTGTGATTTAGCTCACTCCCCACTCTGTCTGGGCTACCAGAGTATTGTACCCAAACCCCTTCTGTTGGTACTTTTTTTGCTTATTTTCCAGTAAAAGCCAATTTTTGCTGTTTCAGACTCGTGCGTGAATGAACGGTTCAACCTGTGCCCAGATTGAACCGTACGGTAATCCTCCCCAAAGCCTCCGCCAGCTCGCTGATTGCCTTCATTTTTCAGTGTCACCAACAGGAAAGCCAAGGCAGTGTACCCATGTGAGGCCGAGCACGAGACGGAGCTCTCCTTCCAGGTCGGAGCAATATTCAGCCATGGTGAGTGTTATCTCCTGCTCCAGTCGCTCACTCACAACCCGCTCTGGAATATTGGATTTAGGCAGGAGGGGGGGAACTGGGCTCTTAATCTGATCTGAAGTTGGAGGGAGTGGTGAGGACAGTCTTCAATCAGCACTTCTATAAGAGAAAATAAACGGTTGTTTATCTTTTCATTTACCAGAAATTGTGTTGTTCAAACAGAATCAGATGATTTATTTGAGTTCCAGCAACTCTGTTCACATTTTTTATGATCTGGAATCATCCCACTGAAGCTAATTATTTCCTGCTTGAATGAAGACGTTCTGTTTCTGATAAAAAGATTTAAGGACCGAAAATGGAAACACTTCAATAAACACAAATGCTTATTAAACACTGAGGATCTGTTTTAGGTTCATTTACAATTTTCAGCAAACTACCAAACAATAATTTTAAGAGATGATGACTTAAATTATTAATTTAAAGGGGACCTATTATGTAAAATTCACATTTTGTACTTTTTTTATACTTCCATTTTGGTCTCTACTTCTTAAAGCTCTAGTGCCTCAAAAAAACTCACCCAGCTGTTTTTTGGCAGTAAGTTGAAGCTTTTTTTTGTGTCTGGAAAATGAGCCATTTCAAAAACCTTTGAATGTAACACCACCAAAGCCGAGCTTGTCACCTAGCAAATCAACCAGTTGTATAATTGTGCCTCTTTGTAGCAGGAGCATAAACGTTGAGTGGGGTGCGTGGCCAGCAGCAACTTTTTGAATTTAAAGTGACGAGGCTTTAAAACACCTCATTACACAAGATCAAATTAAGCAGAACAGAGCAGATTAAAATCTCATCTGAGAATGACATGTTTTCTAAAGCCCATAGACCTGTGCTAGCCTTTTAAAGAAGCACAATAGGTCACCTTAAACCATAATGGCTGTAAACCAGGAAATGTTTCTTAGTTTATATAAAACACTAAAGACAAATTCTTATTGTTAAACAATAGAAGAAAGGAGAATGACTGAATTGAAATGATTAAATTGCATAAACTCAATGCAGCCTCCTTAAATACTTGTCTGATATTTTCAATGTCTAACACTGAGCTCTTTTGCTTTGTGTCTGTTCCTCGCCCGTCTTTGGTCTCGCCCCCCTCGGTGACGCTCCCCTGCAGTGACTCCGTCGAGAGAGCCCGGCTGGCTGGAGGGGGAGCTGGAAGGAAAGAGGGGCCTCATCCCTGAAAACTACGTGGAGATGCTGTAAAAAAAGATGACGGAGATATTTATATAGCATTTTATCACATCTCGGATTCACAGCAGAGCTTCTCTCCAAGTAATATCAGACATTTTTACAGGTAAATCATCCCAGACTCCACTATACATACTTCGACAGCCAAGTAGACATGACAACACATTTTAGAGCTTGTTTTAATTAAATAGTGAGGTGTTCACATTGAGATGTTTCATTTGTGCAGTAGGATTTGCCTTACAGTGTTCTGCTGTACATTACATGCTGTAGTAGTAGTATCCAAGGAATTTAGCAGCAGCACCAGAGAAAAGGTGTCTGCCTGAGCTCACTCTCCTCTGCCCTGTTATACATGGTATCCATGAGCTCAAAGTCAAAGGGAGATCCTCAGAAACTCCAGCACTCAACCCGCTTTAGTCTTTTACCCCTTCCAGCATTAATTGTAGACCTTTATTTTTTACTATTAGAAATACCTGCGTGCCTTAATCAAAGAAACACAGAGTGGTATATGTCTGTTTACGGGTATTTCTGAAACCAGTTGGAGTGGGGCTGCTCTCACCTATAAAATGTTTTATTTGCACCCTTTGTTATTAAAACGAGGCACGTTGCCGCTATAATTTAATTAAATTGGCACATTTATTGCATGAGATTTGTATTTTGAACACACTTTGTTCTCTGTTTGTTGTTGATGCACTTAGAAAACCAGTGAATTTGCTGATGATCTTTCATGTTGAACACTAGCAATTATCAGGGTCATCAGAGACTGCAAAGCCAAGTATCTTTCCTTTTTCAACGTTGCTCCAGTTCTGAGCAGAAAAAAACATGATACTCTCCAACAAAGCTGAATTTTAAAGTACCTCAGAACATTTAACGTTTTAAACTTGTGTTGGAGATAAAAAAAGGTTACAACCAAGTACATTTCATTGTGTTGTGTGATAAACTGGTTTTATTTTTTGCTTAGACTGGTTTCAGTCTGCATACATGTAATGCATTTTATCTCCCCAGTTCTTGTGCTAAACACTGTAATTTCTCTGTGAGCTTTGGTTTAGCATGCTGTTTTCAGCTGTGGTTGCAGTAATTTAAGATGATTCTTGGCATTCTTGAAGGCCTTTCACTTTTTTTTTTTTTTTTGTTTTTGTTTTTTTTTTCTACTTCGCTGCATCTTGTTGATCAATGTTAAAAAAATTAAAGATTTTTTTTTCCTTGTTCAGTGTATAAATTTAGGTCCGTTTTTTCTTATCAATTAAAATGTATTTTACAAATGATATTTTTTGTTTTTATTTAAACAAAAATTTCCAGACATTTGTGGTTTGTTTTTAAATCAGTTCATACATTTTATACAGTTGAAACCAGAAGCTTACATACAATGATTAAAACGACAAACTTTTTTTTTTTCTCACTGTCTGGAGTTAAATCCAACCAAACTTCTCTTGTTTTCGGTCAGTTAGAATTACCAAAATTATTTCTGTTTGCAGAAAGCTACAGAGAATATGTCTCTTATTATTGTCTAAATTAGATTATTAATGTCTTCAAAATCAAACGTACATATAGAATGATTTGTAATGAGGGGAAAGACCAGATGATATCGTGGCTTTGGAAACTTCTGATTGGTTAATTGAATTAGTTGAAGGCACAATTAACTCAACGTTTCTGGTTTCAGTCAAAAGAAATGAGTCAAGATATCAGGAAGAGAACTGTGAAGCTGCAGCATTCTGGTTCACCCTTGGGAACAACTTCTACATCCTGAAAGTGCCTCGTTCATCTGTATAAACAATTACTGGAAGTATGGTCTTGATAATAATGTCCAATTGTCATAGTACTCAGGAAGGAGATGGGTTCTGGTCTGAAATGTACAAATCGACCACAGAACTAAAGCCTAAAACCTTGTTAAGTTGCTGGTAAGACCGCGTCATTATCCACAGTGAAACATGTTCTGTACTGACATGGGCTGAAAGGCCACTCAGCAAGGAGGAGCGCATTACTCAAAAATAAACATAAAAATTGCACTTTGTACAAACACAGAAAGAGCTTCAATGTTAAAGTTTTCAGTGGTCTCATGAAACTGCAGTGGAACCGTTTGGCCATGATGACCATTGTTGCATTCGGATGCTTGTAACCCTGGGAGCACCCTCTAACTTTGATATATGTGTTGGCCCCACAATATGATGATGTGGGGCTGTTTTCCCACAGGAGGAACTGATGCAATTCATTGAATATATTCCATCAGGGGGGAAAAAAATCATGTAGAAACACTGAAACATCAGCTACAAGAAGCAAAGATATTTTTAAAAGATTCAAATTCGGTATCCTGTGCTAACATGGCGACAGGGATAATCTCTGGGGTTTTCTTTTTTTTTTTTTTTTTTTTTAAACATACCTCTAGTTTTGTCATTGAGTACCAATCAGAGGTGGAATACATGTATCTGAATAACGTCAAATGCTAACATGCAATGGATTTGAATTATAACTGTCATCGGCATAGAATTGGAGATGCACCATATGCAGCAAACCCCATGTCATTAATGTACCCAACACAAAGCCTTGAGGCACACTCTGACATCACAATAACAACTGAGGATTTTGACATACTTGAAACCAGAAACGTAGTTCGAAAGCTTATACCGAACTGCCAATTTGGAAAAGTCTGACATGAGCCTAAGTGTCAGTGCTACGGAAAGTACCACACGGTAATCCTTTGCATTGAAGGCGTTTGCCAAGTAATTTAAAACTTTATGAAACAATACCAGTCTGTTGTTTTCTGAAACCAGACTGACAAATAGAAAATACTATTAGAGTCCAGATGTCTCTTTAAATGGTCATTCTCCAGTTTCTCAAGCATCTTAAGCTAGAATGTAGAGTCAGAAATGGGTCGATGGCTGTTTTGTGAAGTGGGATCAGCACCTTTTTAGTAAAGGTAGTACAGAGGCTCTTTTCGAAATCCGAGGAACAGTATTGCTTTGAATAAAATATGTTATACTGGATGAGCTATGAGACCTGCAGCGAGGAGTGAGGTTAGCAGGACCGGCTAATATCTGTAAAACTTCACAGACGGAAAGGATGAAGTTAAATACACAGTAATAAGTTGGTTTGTGATGACTCATTCGTTGCATCACCTAAGAGGCTGATTTACAGCTACACTGAGCCAGCTATGAAGTGCAAATGCAAGTCTTACTTTTTAATGTCCAAAACCCTAAAGGCTACATCCAAAAAAACTCCCCGTAAAAGGACTAAAATTAGATGAGAAATCACTAATTACTCTGAAATCACAAATTTTTTCACAAATTTTTAAATGTCCTCAATCCCTCAGTGAAACAAAACGCCCATCCATGTTAATTCTTACGCTTCATGTTTGTAATTAACACAGCGAATGGCCTCCTTGCACAGTGCTTTGACCTTTGTTTCGTAACTACCAGGAGGCAGTGATTTTTAATGGACCTATTTGGTTCTATATAATCACACGCGTATCGTTTGGATGTGAGGAGTTACCTGAGGAAACTGCGACGATAACGTAATGATAAAAGGCAGGGCTAATGAGATGGGCAAAGTGTTCCTCCATCACCGCCCACCCCACGGGGCCCTTCATCGTCTCCCCTCTGCCAGGATGTTGCTGAATCATAAAGACGTCCACCCCGCCTGCCTCTCACTTCGGTTTGGACTGAAAGCATGCCACGTCTCTGTCCTGTCCTCATTTCTCCCGTTTCCTCTGCCTACCTGCCTATCGCTATGCAGTATTTATCCTCTTTTTTTTTTCTTTTCTGAACTAGCTCTCATTTCTTCACCTTCCTGCTGCTCTTGTAGACACTTTGACTTGAAATTTGTTCATTCACTTCTCCTTGTGAGTTTTAGGAAGTGAATGATACTGGTACTTCAAATAATTCAGCTCCACTTTTTAAGCTTTTGAAGTGAAATCACTCAACGCTGGGAAATCTATGCTGATTTTTATAACCTTATTCCAGATTTACCACACATCTTTCATGTCAAAGCTCTGTACTTGAAATTTTCAAACTTACTAGTCATATTGTTGAGTCCTTTTTAGAGAACAAATGCAGAACATCACGAAAATTTGAAAGGATGTATGCCTCAATAACGGTCAGATAAATAATAAATTCATTTGTAGATGAATGAACAGTTGAATGAAAATATAAAATAATCAACAGGTTGATGGATAAACAATATTCATACAGTTTGATGCAATGAGAAATGGAAGGATGGGTGGATAGTTAAATATGTTTGGTCAGATTAACAACTATTAAGTTGGAAAAACATTGAATAAATAAACGCACAGTATAAGTGAAATTATATAAAAAAAGATAAATAGATGGATGTTAGAAAAATTAAAGGATTGGTCAAATAGATGGATGTATAAATGGACAAAGCAGTGAATGGTTGGTTTGGTTAAATGAATGATAGAAAGGAAGAAGACCAGATAAATTGATGAATGGAGTAAAATAATGATGCACAGATGGAAGGATGATTGGATAAAAAATGAAGGGGTGCATGGATGGATCAATGGACAGATGAATAAATGGAAAGTAGATTTGATTGAAAGAAATAAGGACATATGAATGTATGGATAAGCAAAGGATAGAATGAGATGGTTGCATGTATTAATGCAGTGGGTGTTTAATTTGATAAATGGTTTAAAAATTAATAAATAATGAATGGCTGAATGAAGCGAAAGAGTGATGGGCAGGTATGATGATTATTACTGTTATACTATTTTCATTCTGCTTCTCTAAGTTCCAGTGAAAGAACCTTTTACTGTTCATGAGAAAATAAGACACATTGGTAACCCTGAACATCTCTGACATAGAACTGTAAAAAACTCACTTTTTTAGCTACTTAACCACTTATCTTTAGAAATGCATATTTCTCACATAAACAGTGAGACAGAAAAAAAAATCTAAATATGCTGACATGTTTCCACAATACATTTCCTTTTCCTTGCATATTCAGTCTTCAGCTCTTTACTCTTCATGACTATGAAGGAAACCTGTATATACTATGTGTTGATTAGATGTAGGTGCATTTGCGTGATACTCTCCAGAGTCTTGTTCATCTTCCGCTTCCTGGTTCTGGCCGCGTTCCAGCTGTCCTCTGCTTCCCGTGATGCAGTGTCCTTCAGCCTTAAAACACACTGTGACTCAGCTAGGATCAAAGATTCGGAGCCGTTTACCTGCTACTGTGAGAAAATGACGCAACTGGACAATATGTCTGAATTTCTCCAAATGCAACTCCAGAGCTAATGCTAACTTAATACTTTCTGGTGTCTCTGTGCGTTTCCTTCAGGGAGCAAAGCTCAAATATAATCATAGTAAGACTTGATGTATTATTGAGGATGAAAACTCAGCGGGAATTCGCAGAAAAGTGAATTTCATACATAAAGGAGAGAGTGTAGAGAGGAGGGAAGGGAAAAAAAAAAGCCTCGGCTCAGAAAGTGGGCCACAGAAGCTGCCATGTGCGCGGGTGCAGCCGTGAAATCAGCCTGATCCAATAGATTCTGTTTATCTGGCACGACTACAAGTGAAAGCAATTGGAAATCTGGGGGAGATTTGGAGAAGGCTGTGATTCAGAGAGAGGGGGGGGGTGAATGAGCAAAAAAGTAATACTGTCTGCTCTCCAGTCTGGCAAAGCAGGTGTTTGTTCAGATCAGACCTTAACAAAGTTAATGGTGATTTTTCTCCACAGGTTCATTCAAACTGTAAAAGTCTCCTGCCTTTCTTTTCCCTCCCTCTTTGCTCCTCTTATTCCAGTTCCTTTAAGCTGCCATACCTGCTTCTGCTCCTCATCACATCCTTTCTGTGCTGCCAAAGTTCACTATTTTCCTCCAGGCACTAAATGCAGCTGTATAGAATCCACATAAAATAGTATAGTTAAATTGCATTCAACAATTTTCATTTTCAAAAATCAGTCAACCCCATAACACCTTAAAAATGTATTCAAAGAAGTGAATACCTCTTTTTAAGTAAGCAATCGATGTCTATATTTCAAACTTGGAATAAAGGCAAAGATGATGCAATGAAAACATTAGCAAAAACTGATGTCTAAAATCAAGAATCAAATATATTATTAATGAAACAATATCTGTTCACACCTGAATAATTAAGGAGTCAACACACTTATTATCATAAGGGGATTTATTTTGCATATTTGGTTACCTGGTAATCGCAAAAATCTTTATAAAACTTTTATACCTCCATATTGTAATACTTCTAACACCAACACCACATAATATTCACTGTCATACACTGGCAACCATCTTAGCATAGTAGTTCACAGTTAGGGTTCAGCCAATCAGCATTAAGGAAATGTAATGTCGCTTCTCGATTGGCTGCTTTTCAAACACAAGCCAGCAGTTAATTCAAATTCCATGCTGCATTTTCTTTTAAATATTTTATATAACCTGACAAAAAATAAAAACAAATGAATAGGCTCAGGTCCAGTGTATCAGGAGCTTTTAGGCATCTCAAAAACATAAAGAAAAAGCTAAGTATGTAGTTTATTTATGTACTTTTAACAGATAAAAAAAATCAGTGTTTCTCAGACTATAAACATTAAAACAATGAGTAAATTAAATTAAGCAAATAATTAAAAATATATCAGTACTGATTACGAAATTTTTGATTTATTCAATTTTTTTCTGATCAACAGTTGTTTTCTTTTCTAAATTATCTGAAACATTTAGGTGTGGCAAAAATGCAAAAGTAGCGCTAACCCGTCCTTAAAGGGAGAAACACAGCTGAATTAAAACTACATTCACATTCAGGCCTTGCACACACAGAGCCGAGTCTTTATAAAAACAAAAATCTCCACCACATCATGTAAGAAACTACTACCGTGCACGGTTTCAGGAAAGATGACATCCACCTGAACCCGTACAAAAACATCGCTGAGTGTTGATTTAAACATGTCCAAACCTGGAGGGGGCAGTGTAGTGCAAAGCTAAAACTAATGTCAGTCAATTAGATTGCTTCAAAACAACCATGACTTCTTGTTAGGAGTTAAACATGGCACCAGGAGGTTCATTTGTGTCTACAGATAAATAGCTTGAACTACTTTTAAGTACCGTATTATATATAAAGTCAAGTTAAAACACAACACGATGTCGATTGGGAGTCAGTATGTGGATATATTGGCGCATTGTTTGTTGCAGACTTTAATGCTTTAAATCCCAATTTACCCATATTTTCTCAAATCTCCACTTTGGTCTGGGTTTCTATAATCATTTCAAAGGCCAAAATGCATAAAAAGTTATTTGTTTTCTTAGATATACCTACATGTGGCATCAGAGTTTGAAATAAGCAAAATATTATTTACATAAGAACATACATTGACAGACAATGAGCATAACAACCAACAAGTTAAAATCATCTTCTTGCTTTTTCACCTGCATAGTTAAGGATTTACTTTGACTTGAACAACAACCGAAGATTTGTGGTCAGGGAAAGTTCATCAGTCATATTCAATAAATATGTTTGTTGAGGCTCGTTTGTTAGATGTTTTGAAAATACAACCTATAAAGAAATTAAAAATACCTTTTATGAAACCCAGGCTTCTGTATTTTTTTGTTTGTTTTTGGTCTGATGTAATACTCTAATCCCCAATGTCATGTTTTCATGAGCTGTCAGCAGAAAATCACAATTAACAAGAATAAAGGTTTTACAATGAATTAAGTCATATAATGTGCTTTGCTGAGTGAGTTAGTAAGTTAACTTTTCAAATGTTTGTTTATTTAGTGAATATGACTGTGCATTGACTGTTGGGTAAGCTGTAGGTTTCTGTTTTCTAAAGTAAACAACACACAAATAATCAGATCACATCAATCAGTCAGTGTAATGGTTTTATTAGAATCTTGCAATATTTCTGCAAACACAAGTATGGCAATTTCTGCATTAAGATATACAGTAGTATCTGGTTTCAAAAATTGTTGAAGGAGGTTTGGTGAAGGAGGTTCACTGTATGTTTGCTAAGAAAACTTGTACTGAGTAAAAAGGTATTTTTGGATCTGGAAAAAAGCATTTCTGTATATTTTTATATATATATTTATATATTTATTAATAAATAATGCACTGCCATGGCCGTGGAGATATGGCTTAGACTGTCTACACCCGATTCACAACTCTGGAAAAACGGCAATGACATGACTCCATACACACAATGACGTAATAGTGTCAGGAACAGCAGTTAGACTAATCGTGAGACAAACGAGCCAAAAACGGAGAGTGAATTTAGAAGAGGACTGTTCAGAAGACAATGCAGCTCACTGGAGTTTTGGGGAAGTTTTATAGCTGGCAGTAGGTAATGAATGATGACCAAAAAATAAACTGTACATTAATCAGCTTCCCTCTCTTGCAACCAGTTTGACAGTTGTGAATATTCTTGTTTACTTTTTGCTGGAAGTTGGATGAGAGTGTCAATACATCTCACAGGTCCGTCTGCTGACAGAGAATTGCACTTACTTGCAGAAGATTTTCTTTTCTCTCACTTTGTTAAAGTGACAGTTGGAAATATTGAATTACTAACAATGCATCTTGAGCACAGACAGATTTATATGCTCACTTATTTCCAACACTCCCCATGTTCCCGGTTCAATACTTTGCTGTCACACTTTAATCCCCCCACTGTTTGTAGCTCATATTTTGCCAGTAAAAATTTTAAGAAATAGTTTGGGAGAAATTTGAAGTGTGGATTTTGTGGATTTGTCATTAGTCAGTATGTTACCTGCTGAAAGCTTTCAGAACTATCTCAGTTTGGGGAAACAGAAGTTCCCATGAAAGAGTCCTGCTAATGGCTAGTCCAGATTGAATTTCTGCTCCAGTCTTTGTGCTTTAAAATTGTTGTTTACTCTGAGATGTTCAAATATTTGTATTGAACCACAGCTGTAAAGTTTTCACAGTCTGAGGTAAAAAAAAAGTTAGAAAACAGTCAGGAGCAATCACAACTTTTTACCTGTTATTCAGTTACATAGCTTTGACATCTCAACATCCATGTTTGATGCAAAACATATAAATGAAATGATTTCTAAAGTACTCTACACCAAAGCAATGCAAAAATATCTAGAAATTATGTCACACAGGACTTTGAAATTCTGTTACCCAGTAGAGTGAAATGGTTTGAAGTTATTTGTCCTGCTTTGCAGCTTCAAATAAATACAACCAAAGACATTCAATAAGCAATTCCAAATACAAAATAAATCGCTTCACATTATTGCATTTGACATTTTAATGGTTGTTTTATAATTTTGCTTTGCATTGTATTTTTTAATTTCAATGAAATTATGGCAAAATTAATAAAAAGACTATTTTACTGTATTCATATAAACAGGAACAATATTTGGTTCAAATTGGATGACATTTTCTGTTAGTAGATACTTCCTTCCTGTCTTTAAAAGAACTGATTATGTTCAAATCTCATTTTGTGAAGCATCCATTGCTCAGTCAGTAAAATGTTTCTTTCTTGAAAACATTACATGGTCATTTGAAGTTTATATGTTCCTTAAAAATTGTTTTTGAATCCACTTTCAGACTGTCTTGAGAAATAGTTCTGTCTGCTGACGGTAGATACTGACTATAACCCCACAGAAAACCACATAAAATAAAATAAAAAATAAAAAAATCAGTTTTCGCTTTCACATTTTCAAATAGAAAATGAACAAAATAGAACCAAATATAAAATCAATTTTATAACTGGAAACATTCATATAATAGTTGCTTCTTTATTTGTATGTTTTTTAAGGTTACTCACAGCTCATAAACATGTCCTACAATGAAACATCCAGTCTCACTTGGAGAGGTTGCAGAAGATTCAACATCCTGCATCTACTTTTCTTTAGGTCAAATTATTTCCTTTGATGGCCAAACCTCCACGCACATTTCCTTTCAACTGATCATTTGTAATAAAATAAATAATAAATAAACCAGCACAAACTGATGTTGAAGTCAGTGATTCTATGTCAATGTGTTCACCTGTTTATATTTCAATGCTAAAAAGTCAATAACTTCCTTTAACATGTCCCAGTTTCAACAGTATGTGACTCCTTGGTTTTCATTATTATAGTGCTTGTCAACTTTGTCACCATGGTTACGATATCACCTCAACAGCAAAGAGGATCCCTCTCAACACAGCTTGTTACAAATTTTTTTAAAAAGTGCTTTTGATTATTTTTTTTTATTTGTTTAAGGAAACAATAATGAATAAAATAAAATTTAAAAAAAGCAAAATAAAAAATGTCCTCAGTGAGTAGATAATAAATGTACTCTCTCTAACATTCAGGTAGTATTCGCCATAAGTCTCTCACAATATATGATACATTCATTTCACTGTGCCAACCCTTACTCTGCGAGCCAACAAACAGAACATGGCGAGTGGGAAACACATTTTTTTTCAACTGTTTAACAAGATGGTTAAAGTATAAATGTTTTATACTACACTCAACATAAAGACTTGCCTTATTATTTACATTATATACTGTAAAACTGTAAATCAGGTGAGATAAAAAGGCACAAGTTTCCCTTTTTTTAAGTACATGTAAACATCTCATCAAAAAGCATGCAATAACATTTTGTTTTACAAAAAGGATATCATTTTTAGACAAAGTACTTAAATATTGTTTTCCTGCAAAATATAATTCTCTCAAAAATACTTTCCCATTCATTCTATGAACTGTTAGACATTTTTTATTCTTTAAAACAGACAACAAAAAGGGGGGAAATAAAGGATTAAATGAAGCCTTTCTGGAAAGGTGCTGAAAATTATTGCAGTGGAGAAAAAACATTGAAATAATATTTCTGTAGAGTATAATGAAAGAGGGGAAGTTGGCCCCACATTCTTACCCAATATATTTTTTCCTATAATTTATGGAGAAAAAAACCCAATAGGGTGACAAAATTTGACACATCCACCTCTGATTTTCCAATTTGACAATAATAAGAAATAAAATGCACAACCCTCTGCCTTTTCTGATCCCCATCATTAAAACTATATTTACCAACAAAGACAAACAAATTCTGGCTTCTGTTTTGAAAATGAACTTCTACTCAGAAGAGAGCTAAAAGTCTGGTGGAACGTTTCCAGAGCCGACCCAAAATTATGTGGGGCCTGAAGCAGAATTTAATTTGGGGCCACAAATTAATTTGTCTGACATCTTTATTTGGTTAGGCAGCTGCCAGAATCCTGCATGAAGTGAAGGTTCATTGTTATGTATTTATTTACAGCTACAGTGTTGATGAAAGGTGATTTCCACACAGATACAAGCAGGAGAAATGACTGAACTATGGCGACTTCAGCCATGCTCTTCAAAGCTATCAAATTCTATTATTTTGATATAACATGTTCATATGTCAAATTAAATTAAAATTAAAAATTTTAGTTCGAGAAGAGACGCATCGATCAGATTTTTGTGGTCAATTTCAAATTTTATCCGGATACAATTTTAATTGATTTTTTAAAAATTGATTTTGATTTCTCCTAGATAAGTTTAATGACCACTCATTAATTATTTACCTTAAGAGCAAAAGAACCATCTCAGCAGTTGAGAGGGAAGTTGCCCCAAAACTGAGGTAATTTTTAGTCTCCTAAATGTAGACTGTTTAATAACAGCTTCCAGGTGTATTCCCTAAAATGCCAACATTTCCAAAACTATGTCCCATGATAGAGGCTTAAAGCTACAAAGGATAATAAATCAGAGCAACTTAGCTACAACACAATCAGTCTTCCTGATATCTGTTTAAATTGGTCTACTCATTTAAATTAGAATTACTCTTACTTTTAAAGTGAAAGATTTCAATGTTACCTATATTTTTCTTCTAACTGAAGTGTAAGAAACATTTGGAAGTGGCCCAGCCAAAGTCCAAACATGAACCTGATAGAGGAGGAAGCTAGAGATTAGGGAGATGGCAAAGCTGCCCTCCAACATCAAAAGACACTGAGCATTAAAGAGAGAGATTTTTTTTAAGTATACTCATTTGACAATGTTTCTAATCTTTTGTGAGATACCCATCTAATTTCCAAACATTTAAAATGCCCGTTGTGCTTCTTTAGATTACTACAAATTGCTAATGTTGAGTTTTCTGTCCTCAGTACAATCTTCCACACCAAAGGGTGTTGTAACTTGCGCAGTCCAGTAGGGTTTGGGCACAGCATGTTAGCTGACCCCAAAAATGACCTGATGTTTTAGTTTCCTGATTACGTCTTGTCAAGTTAAAACTCAGCTGATGGTAGGTGCATCCCTTTACTGAATTGAGTCACTGATGTTGGGGGCTGCTTAGCTTGCTGAAGCCTTGGGCCGGCTTTGAGAGGCGCACTAATGCAGCACACCAGCACCAGGCCAGGTGGCTAACGTTATGCTGCCTGACCTTAGGTTGGGTGACCATGCAGAAATTTCACCCTCTGTTATGAGAGTTGCTTAAAAAAACAAATCATCCCTGCTAGCTGCGCTAATGCCTCATTTCACATTGTTCCTCCTCTGTGCAAATCTAAATGTGGAAACAGGATATGGCTAAAATCTATGACATGTGTGCATAATAATCCACACTGAAAGAGCAGATAAACTATTCACATGCTTTCTGAGAAAGAGAGATAAAAAAAAAAACTGCACACAAACTTCATACGCACATGTAAATACACACTTACAGGGCACAATAACTGGATAACAATCACGTTATCTTCTCTGTCGCTTTTCAGTAGCATCATCGTGGTTTTCCACAACCGTCCAGAAACCAGTGGGGTGTGAGACTTTTAAATGGTCCAGAAGACCGTAGTGAAAGTAACACAACTTGGCCCAAACATAGGAAGAAAAAAAGAGGAATCTACATTGGAAAAACTGACCGTTTCAGCAGGATAATCTGTTCTTCATCAACACGTACCTTAAAACATCTTCTGTACATCAACTGAGGAGAATGGTGTTAATACCTGTACAAACTCGCTCTGTATTGATGTATTAGCTGTAAGCAGAGTAATGCTCCACGTTGGATACTATAAACTTTACAGAGTATGTGTGTTCAGACTTTGAGTCCATATATATTGTAGTGTCTGGGCTGTCTATTTGTTACTGTACATGTTACGTCTCGCCTCGCTTTGTAGAAATGAAGCACCTTAATGTAAAATGACTGGCTTGTCAAAAAAAATGAACCCTTCTATAAAATGTTTTTTATTGTCTCTGGGAAGAGGAGATAAGTGTTGGTTCACAAAGGGCTGGTTTAGCTTCATTGCGGGTAAAAACAGACATTTGGACAGCTGCTCTGGAGATAACACAAATGACAGCTATTACTATAGATTCACCTCAGTCAAATCCATTATGATTCGACTCTTACTGAAATTGTTTCTGTAAATGCATTATTTCATCCTGCAAAATTTTTTTTAACGTTATTTATTTTATTTTTTTTCTGCAGAAAAGGTAAAGTGTTGCATCAATATATAACACAATGTCTCTGAAATAGTCACGGGAGTTTCATGTGCAAGCTTTCTTCACACTTGAGAGATATATTCATTTCAAAACAGCTCAAGCTTTGGACTTTTGCATAATAGTCTTGATTGTTTCACTACACATATTTAAACTTGTGTATGTGGCGATGTCATTAATGGCCGTCACGATGCAGACTTGTGAACCGAACTTGGACTTGTTAGATCTGATGTCGTCGTTTAGCTTATGATGATGCCTGGATAGCCCTTGGGTTATCTTCACAGAGACCCGCAGCCTCCACATGAAGTCCTTTGCTGCTACACACAGAGCTAATTTACTAGTCTAAGCAAGATATTTCCAAGTGTGATTATTCTTTTTAAGACTGCATAAGCTAGATTTAATATTTGCAATTAAAAAAACCAAACTTTTCAGTAGATTTGTAAGGGAATCTCAATATAGTGCAGGTGGAGGGCATTTACGGGAAGGCATGTAAGTGTGTTAATTTTCCATCTACTCCTGTGTGAATATATTCTAGGTGATTTATGGCTTTATCTCCACAGAATACTGTTTTCATCTTTGGGGCAGGGTTGCATGGGTGTACATCAGGATGTTTTCGTCAGGTTTGTCAAAAGTCAATCTCGTCGTGTCGTGCTCGATGTCCCAAACTATTCACAGCTCTAAGATGCTTATGGTGACTTCAGGGTCAAATCCTTCTCCTCACCACTCCGCTCGACTGCGATCCGAGGCGAGGATGCCGCCTCAGAGGACGGCAGGGTGAGGGGCTGACAGATCAGGCCTTTCTTGCGCGCGTTCCCTTCCCTGAACCTCGTTTTCCTCTTTCTTCCCCGGTTCTTAATGCCACTTCTGTTCCGGCTTTGCAGCGAGTCACTTCTTGTGGAAGTAGATAGTGTGAGTAAGGCCCGACTCCACCTTTGGTATCTGGTCACTGATGATCTCGACCAACATTTCGGGGAACTCCACCTTCAGGGCCTGCGACTCACGAAAGGTGTAGAAGCAAAAGTCCAGCAAGTTCCCAACGAGCTGCACATCACAAACACACAACTTAATGAAAATACAACTCACTTTCATAAACTGGCCTTGCAAAGATCTTATTACTGCTTCATATTTTTCTTGTAACATTTTACTACCAAAATATTCTTAATAAATTTAACACAAAATGAAGTGTAATACTTCATGAAGAAAATTCTGTAAATTTTTGAAATCTCTTAGAAAATTAAAATATGTGGCATGCATTGCTATAATTATGAGAATAAAGTTATATTACAAAAATAAAGTCTTATGATAACAAAGTCAAAATAACATGAGAATAAGGTCACAACAATAGGAACATACAGTCATATCACCAAAATGTAGTTTGAATATTGAAAGAGTGAAGTTTAAATTTTTTGAGATTTTCTACACGGAAAATGATTAAAAATATAAATGAGAAATGTTTGTGAAGTTTTGCTTTGGAATCAGTTCTACCAGTTAGGAAATACATATCAGCATTAAATTACCATCAATGCTTGTGCATACATCAAAGTTCGTCACATCACATCTTGATTATTCTATTTTCCACCTTAAATTTTTTTTTTCGTACACTTTTACACTTTTCTTCTGGCAATATTCTGTCTTTATTTTGCTAATAGTAAGAGTTTATTCTCATAATGTTATGATTTCACTTTTGTAATGTAAAAAAATCTCTTAATCTGGTCCTGATACCTCTCTGTCCTCCAAAATCCCTAAATCAAATGCATAACAACGGATTGTCTTTTGGATTTCCGGAACTAGTAAAAATCTGCCTGTGTGTAATTTAACCTCAGCATGAATCCAGCTGTTTTGCGTTAGAGAGCATTAGTAAACAAACAGCAGCATGAGGGCACGTAACACAGCGGGGAGGTCAGGAGGAAAGTTGTGGAAAAGTTTAAAGCAGAGTCGGTTATAAAACAATATCCAAATGTTGAACATCTCACAGAAAATGAGGCAACTCAGACTGTCATACACTCGGCAAAAACACAAAATCTTTGCACGGATTTTTGTCAAGTTTCCACTGTAAATATTTTAGTATGCTTGAAATAAGACAAAGCTAACTTACAAGTTACTTTAGCAATAAGTAGGAGATTGCCTCAAGTCAATAATTTGTTAATATTAATAAAAAACATTATACTCCCACTTGGTGAATTATTTCACTTATAAGAAAATTGTCTCATGTTAAAAGTGAAATAATCTACCAATGGAACTGGTACTTTTTCAACAATATTAAGGAATTACTGACTTACAATGAGCTCCTATATCTTGCTGAAAAGTTACTTGCAAGATAGTTTTGTTGTATTTTATGGACACTAAGATATATAAGTAGAAACTATCCCAAACATACTTGGTGAGATTCCATAATTTTACAGTGTACAAACCTTACAGTAAAATATGGTAGTATCATGCCCTGGGCATGGTTTTGACCTTTCAGGAGGACAACAATTCTGAATTAGATGTGTAAGGCAGGTAAACTTGCAGCTGTAGTTAGTTACAGCTAATCTGGTAATCTGGTTCTCCTAAATGTTAACTCAGTTTGGCTAAATGAAAAAAAAAAAAAAATCAGAATTTTTCTTTTGTTAAAAAAGAGGAAATTATAGTTGATTGTTTCTCAATTCCTCGATTATATGCTACCTTGTTTCTGTCTATCACATAAAATCCCAGTAACTTGACAAAATGGGGAAAAATTTAAATGGTCTGAACACTGTTGCAGGGCAGCTTCTTGTCTTCATTCGAAAACGGGAACATTTTATTACATTTCTCTCTGTTCAGGTTAAATTTCCTTTATTGCTCTATTCTGCTGACCACTTGTGGGCAGCACATATTATTTTATTTCTCTACCCAGCTCTCCCTGGGAGAAAGGTCATTCTGTCAGCAAAAACCCCAAATACTTCATCATAAGGTTGAATTAATTCTGGTCAGTTATCTTTATGACTTCCTGCTTGCTGATCTTCACCTCCAGGCTTTACTTTTGCACCAGCCGACCCCGTGCATAGAAACGTGACTGTCATTTAGCACATTTCCCACAGTGACACCTCAGCGCCCTGATCCAATAAACCGAAAGCTGGTATCGATCCTCCTCTGTTCTGTTCACTAATACAGCTTGGCCACTGCCTCTTCCAAAATAACTCCGCCTTCCCCCTCAGGGATGCAATTATCCTCACTGCAAACCACACAATGTTATTGAACCGCTAACTAAAGCATTAGCCAAAATCCACTATGTTGCCATTTTACTCAACTTTTCCTCTAAGAGCAGAAGCCCAAAGTGGCAGCAGTTCAGAAAAGAAGGGCTTTGCAGGGAAGCGTGTGCAGAGTGGACCGGGTCAGGGGAACTTACATCATGCATGGCGTCCAGCAGCTTGGTGAGCTGGAAGAAGCGCTGCCAGGTTTGGCCGGAGTTGTTGGTCGCCTTTCCCACAGAACGTCGCAGCTCCTTGATGTAATTAACTCTCATCTCCTCGAATGCAGCCTGGTTCTTCAGACCCTCTTTGGGAACTGAAATAGAAATATTATTTGGACTTAAAAAAAACAAAAACAAAGTCCGTATTTTTTTTTTAAAATCAAATAGCTAAAAAAAATTATATTTTCAAAAATTTGTTTGGTCAAAAAAACAGACATTTGATATTTTTACCTGTCATCTCTGGTAAAACAAATATTGTTAAAAAGGGTACAGCCAAGTGTACATTAACTGGAAGCTGAGTGGAAGAAAAAAATGTATAAAAATCCAAAAGAAAAAGGACTAGACTAGTGCTTAGCGGTGCGACAGACTATTCAACTATCCAGGGTGACCCCGCCCCTCACCCAAAACGTTCACTGGAGATAGGCACAAGCACCTCCTGCCCCTCTAGGGTCAAGGCTATTGGAAAATGGATGGATGGATGGTGCTTAGTGGTTGGAAATCTTCTATTCAGGTGAAAATTATGCATTTCCAGAGGAAGTCAAGATCTCAGAGTGAGGAAAAGAATCCAAGTTCTGTGTGAAGTTCGTAGAGTCAGTGATGACATGGGGAGCCAGTCATCCACTGTGTTTTCTCAAGTCTCAGGTCTAAAGGTACCATTAGAGAACAGCATTCCTCCCTCTGGTTTTGAGGTTAATAGGCATTCAGACGTCATTTTCCAGCAGGACTTGGAACCGGCTGCCAGAAGTACCAGTACCTACTTTAATGACCGAAGTGTCACTGTGTTTGATTTGCCAGCAAACTGGCCTGACCTAAACCCCATTGAGAGCCCATCTGCGCACAAGACGATAGGAGAAACTAAACCCAACAATGCAGACGAGCTGAACCCGAGCTTCTTCAACATCTCAGTAAATTCACATTTCTGTAATAAACTCAGATTCTTTTTTCAATTGAATCTTCAAAAACACTTGAGTGTTATTTTAATCTGTTTCCCTCATAGAACAGGTTCAAAACTTCACAAATTCAGACATTTAGAGTTTGGAGAGACTCACTGCTTCAACCCTCAGCTCCTTAAGATGTCTTCAAAATATGAAAAAAGAAAACATTCACAGTTGAAAATCCAAATTTTAAACAACATGGAGTAAGCTTGATACAGCTTAGAATTGGCTGGCAAGCGTTTGCTTAACACGATTTGCAGAAAATGGGCCAAGACATATGCAGCCACCAGTGTGCTCCTTTAATGACGGGATGTGGAACTGCGTAAAGGGTAATTAGAGGTGCTTGGTGAATTAGTCTTCAACTCCCACACACAAGCCTGATTTGGGGGGCATTTTCTCTCTGTTGGTGATTTAAGCCATTTTAGCAACTCGCTATTATCACATGCACCATTTCAAGCGGTAATTAGTTCTCCAGTTTACATTTATGAACAAATTCATTCGTTGAAAGTTCTCAGAAAACAATTATGTAAATCAACTGTAAATCTTTTGAAGGTTGTTAGCTCAGTGCAAATAATGTATTTACATTTAATCAGCTTTAAAACAGGATGAATTCACTGCAAAAACACAGAATCTTACCTAGTTTTTTTGGTCTAGCTTCTAGTGTGAATATCTTGGTACTCTTGAAGTAAGAACAGAATAACTTTTTAGTAAGATATATTCACTTTTTTTAAGTCAATTACTTAATATTGGTGAAAAAGTGCTAGATTTACTGGCAGATTATTTTACATTTAATATCTCCCATGTAATTTTGTTTACAGAGACTTCATAATTCATTTGATTTGTTGTTTCTTTTCTTTTGTTAATCTATTATTGATATTTTAAATGTGTCAAATGTTCATAAGAATTAAAAGTTTATTGGTCTTTCAAAATGTGATCTTATGCAAATACCATTACACCACTTTTAAAAGGTTTCAAAACAACAATATTATTGTTTATCGCAATAACCTCTGGGATAATTTATTGTCCAGTAAAATTTGTTATCATGACAGGCCAAGTGGAAATCCTGACTTCTTAATTGGAATGTTGTTAGCTCAGTTTGTTGTCACACCCAGCGCTCCGATTTCCGAGGTAACTGGAACGCAGCATTAGTCCCTGCTGGTCCAACACTGGATTGCCTCATCGGCATGTAGCCAAGTTCTCCAGAGTCCTGCTAATGACCTCATTATTTGATTCAGGTTTTGAAGCAGAGACACATCTGAAAACTGTGGGACACCTGCTCTCGAGGTTTGGAGTCTGACACATATTCAGCTTCTAATATGAGACCCACATATGTTCACATGGCTGAGGCAGAGGGGGCAAAAACTGAAATCATCCACCAAGATGCAACAGGAAGTAAACACAACGCACCGAGACAAACGCTCAAACTGAAACCTACAAACCCGTGGCAATTGTGTTTTGCACAGCAGACTGCACTATTCTCAGCTCTAATGGGTTGAAAGAATCGACCCCTACACACACATATCCAGTCACAGACAGTGTTAAATCGGATTATATTCTTCTGTACTTGTAAGTATCCCGTGAACCTAGGGTGAACTAAAACTGCTTGTAGAACAATTTACAAAATAACACAACCGAAAGGACGCCTTTGAATTGCAAGTCTCCGAGGATAAAACACTGTAACTGCGAAGATGTGTGCTCTGTTGCCTTCTTCCCTTGCTGTATTATCCTTTTCACTGTTTCTTTAACACACAGACACCTCCAGGCCCACCGTACATGGAGCAGATAGAAAAACAGATTGTTCTCCTCTGCGGAGGCTGGGGGTCCTGCGCTACATTTCATGGCTGACATGATGAGAACGTGCTAAAACTGAGGGCCACATTCGGACCTTTTGTTTGCCTCCCACTGACCCAAATGGACCTTGCTTTGAAAATGACCTGGCATTCAAAGGGTTTCTCCACATGTGGCCCAAAAATAGGGCATTTGTATAATTTGGTATCAAATGGATTTTTGTTACTGCATTACCCCTTCAACAAGGCTGTAGTTCTTATTTATCGGCATTCCTGCAGGTCCAGTGAATTGCTTACTGGTTTTCATAATGGGCATAAAGGCCATTAATTTGGGGTTTTTAATGATTTCTTTCAAAAAGCGGTGATCAAAATTGCAGGGTGTATTAATGTGACAGGGCCAGAGCCTTTTAACTTTTAGAATGTGATTAGGATTGACTGCTGCTGGTGGTTTCTATTTATCAGAATAAAATGGATTTGTTTGACAGCTTTCATTTGGATTGATCACTCAAAACAATAAAAGCACAAAGAACCACAGTGTACATCTAATAAAGAGAATTTTATATTTACACAAGATGGAAAATCCATCTGAACTGCAAGTTAATTGGATGTGATATTATTTGGCAACGCTTTATGCTGAACTCTAGAACTGTGCGGTTCATAGTGGCAGTTTGTCCTTTTTGTAGACTTTAATACATTATTTTTGGGAGAGTCATTGGTTTTTTGGACAAATTTTCCTTTTGGTTTTGGATGCTGTGAGGTGGATGGATTTTCACTCTTACTTTTTTATTCAGATAGTTGTTATGATGCGTAACTGTGGGAACAAAGTGTTTCTTTTTACTATTTTTTTTTGTTTTTTTTAACAACCTGGAGCAGGTACTTAGCATCTCAAAGCCTCAAATAATAACTGAACTGCGACCCCAGATCCCGGAGGAGTCTAAAAGGACGTTTTTGAGGATGCAGAGCAGAGAGAGGAGGAGGAAGGTCTGACATCGATTATGTCCCAAACGCCTACATCTCTCTGCCTGGCATTCCAACCAGACAGATTTAAAGTGGAGCAGCAAAAGCAAATGAGACAGATTAGCAGTGTTTGCTAATAACCAGTGGTGTCCTTCAGGACATTTTACTGTGTAATATCATCTTTTTTCCTGTCATGACAGTCATAACACTGTCATTCAGTCAGTGTCTTCCTGCAAACACCATTAACATTCGCAAAAACTCTTTTAGATACTTGGATGACATGAGCAACAACAACATTTTATTTCCCTTTGGGATGAGTATTATTTTCAAATTGAACTGAATTAAACTAAATTTCATTAGAAGAAAGGATGTTGGTTGGGATGTTGTGAAACACTTGCATGATTCGTCTCTGGAAAGTCAGTTTTAAATCATTGTGGACCAAATAATTTCCAATTAAGAAATGAAGCCACTCAAAAATGTACACCTTCGAGCACATCCTTGCTATCCCACAAGGAAAAGCTAAATGTTTCTACCTGAGTCATGTACTGGTGAAGGCCATACAGAAGACAAGTGAAACTCCTCAAAAAACAAATATGTATTAAAAACACTAACCCTGCTTCCCCCCCAAAAATAGTTGTAGTTAAGAGTACATACCAATACTTCATTCTGCAAACACTGAAAAACCTACCATGATTTCTAGAAAGATGTACAGAATAGGGAAGTTGTTTTTATTTTAAAAGGTGATTTTCTTCTCAGTTTAATTACTATTTAAATGGAAACAGATTAAAAAACTCACTGTGATAGTTCACTTCATACTATGTGATTTTGAGTGATTTTATTAGCAGGATTGTTTAAAGATCAAGGTTAGAGACCTAATGGAAAACAAACTATTTTAATCAATACCAAAGAAAAGGTTAGTCAATTATCCAGATGAAATGCATTCAAAGTCAAGGGCATCTTCATAAAATATATTGTAAAAATCGAATTAAAACTTCTGGGGAAAAAAAAAAAGGTTGCTTTTCGAGGTTAATGCAACTTTATGTTGCATTATTATTCCACTCAGGAGAAAGAACAGTTCAAACAAAACATTAAAAGCCAGCAATTAATATAACATTCATGGTGACGATGACTGGTTGTAAACCTTTGACCTTCAGACTGTATGTGCATCTGAAGCAAAGGAAGAAATGTTCGTTTGTAAACAGAATAAGCCTGTGGTGAAATGCATGTAAGAGATAAGATCAGTTGTGTTCAGCAGTGAATGTGTGATGATCAAAGCTCTGTTGATTCCAGTAAAGTGCATGAACACCAGACCCACCTGCTCTTAGCCTGATTAGTAAAAAGCACAAATTCAAGCACATGAACAAACCAAATGAATAAAGAGAATACTTTATACAAACGCAGACCCTCTGTGTTTGTGAGGAGATGAGGAGCTTAACTGTTTTTAACAGGCCACTGCTTTTGTACCAAATCCAAATAGGGTCATAAGACACCGCAGGCTCAGTGAAACCTTAGCCAAGGTCACAGCCCTTGTCTTTTTTCTCTTTATCCCACTTTTCCTCTTTGTGTTTCACTCGTTCACGTTATGTCGCAAACAAATGTACTTTTCCAAGCCCGCCCAAAGGCACACACACCAGCCCTGACTCTGTAGTGCGTCCTCAGCTGACGGGTTTTGACACCTCCTCTGTAAACAACGTCCAGATATCACATTTGAGCAAGGGCTTCCTACAATGCCTGCAGTGGAACCAAGCCAAACTCATCTCCAGTACGGACACTTCATCATGTGGGCTTTGGACCATCGCAGGATGCTTATTTTCCTCATCTTAAGCCCTCACATTTCACATGATGACCAAATTTGAAATCACAAGTAGGGCTGGCATGACTGGGGATATTATTTGAGTATCTCAAGTTTTAAAATATCTTGTTAAATTTTACTAAATTAGCTCACTGTGTTCCAGCCGGATGTTTATTGGGTTGCACAACACTCTCACTTCCACCAATGAGCTGTTGATGAATTCTAATTGCTATGGAAAAAATGACTAGAGGGAAAGAAAGCAGTGCCATCGAAAAAGAGGCAAAAAGTGCGTGTGCAATGTAAAATTTTGTGACATCGGGCATAATAATTTGTTTTAATTTTATTTTTTATGATTTTCAATTTTTGTCCGTTCGAAATAAACAAAATTAAACAAAAATTTAAATTAACAATAATAATAAAAAAAACCTGGTACTAGTTTAAAACTTCCAGAACTCTGGCTTTGCCGTCTGCAAGCTTAATAATGTAACTTTCTTTCCTTCTTTTTAGTTTTTACTTAATATATTTTAGCTCCATTTTGTTGCTGGTTGAACTTCCTTATGAAGAAAAGTAATGTGAAAAACTTAGAAGTATCAATTTTATAACAAAGCTCTTTCATACTTCAAAGTTTAGGCTGAAAGTGTGTAATATAAAAGACTGTGTTTATTAATTCCAAATTTTAAGTTTGTTTTTTAATTTTAAAAGTTAATGTGAAATCTTTAACCTTTTTGTTGTTTTTTCACTTTAAAATACTTTTTTATACTCAAAGCCTGAGACTAAAATGGCTGTTTGAATGTTATTTTAAGCAATATAATGTATCCCTGTTAAGAAAAAAATAAAAAGGAACCACCAGCGTTAGTTACTTCCAGTGTTTTCTCTGCATCCACGCCTCTTTTATCTCCAGTTGGGGTTTTAAGGAAGTGCAGAAAAATAGCAGGTCTTGGAGCCTTGCCTGGCGCTTGACTGGCCTTTATTAAGTGCAGCGGGGCTTTCTGGAAAACCTCCAGAGAACCAGTGAGGAGAGGAGAGGGAGGCCACAGCAACAGAAGGAGCCGTTCTGCCATCCCGCTGCACTCGTAGTCTTTTCTTTCTTCCTCCCAGTTCATGCGCACCTGTTCTCATGTACTAACACTAACTCATCTTTTGAACCGGTGTTATTTTTCACGTTTATATATTTTAGCTCCTTAGTTTCTTTCTCCTAATTAATCTTTCCCAAAACTTAGCACTTGTGGTTCAGTAAAAGCCGCATGCTACCATGACAAGCTATAAAAGGATAAAACAGTTACGTTCAAATATGGCAAGACTGCAACTAAAACTAAAAAAATTTCAAACGAGAGTGCTGTGGTGGTGCAGGGGCAAAGCACGACCCACATAATGAGGCCTTAGTCCTCGTGGAGATGGTCGCAGGTTCGATTCCCAGCCTGACAACATTTGCCTTATGTCTTCCCCCTCTCTCATTACCTGGTTTCCTGTTGAACTACTTTCAAATAAAGGCCACTAGAGCTGACAAAACCTTTAAAAAATATATTCAAACATGAGATTTTGGGAAGAAAATTAAAATACAACAAATGCTCTTAAGGTATTTAAGATTCTGAAATGAAATGGGAGTCATGACAACAGAAAAATAATGCAATAATAGTCAAAGCAAGTAAAGGTAAAATACTCTCCAGCAATAAGGGACAGCCATCCCAGGATCAATGATGTTGATTAAGTTGTTCAATAAAGTGATGAAAATACTCTTAACAAAAACTGAAGAAATTGTTTCAGGAACGCTACTGGATTCCCATAAAGTTCCCATTACCATTTATAATGAAAAAAATCAATCACTCTTGTCATGAAAAACACATTGAACCGTCTGTGAAAAGACAAAACAATGGTCATGTTTCCCTTAATAAAGAAATTATTCCTTTGTTTTATACCTCAGTGATAATGAGTGTTTTTCCATTCTGTAATACAAAAAAAAACAAAAAAAACATAAAAGTCTGAAATTGCTTCACCAAATGAAAATTTGTTGTACATTATAGGTCACCCAGTTTAAAAACTGTATGAATCATTGTACTATAATAATATTGTGAAATTAGAGAAAAACCTCGGCCATGCTATGAACCATGAAACTAAAACCAACAGGTCAAAGAAACAGTTTAAGTGAGAATGCTGTGATCTGCTCATCTTACATCGAGTATTTTTATACTGTTGGTGTGTAAATGCCATCTTCATTCATAAACCTGCACTGATCACCAGTCTTTAAAAAGTTTGACCTGCCGACTCCAATTTTGTAGCTCAGAATTGCTCCAAACAGGGGAAATAACGACATATTCCCTCTGTTGCACATTAGTTTACATTCATTCAAAGGGACAAAAATCCAAACAGTAGTTAAGACTACTATGAGAAGAACAGGACAAAAACGCATGTTTAGCCTTCAGTATTTCTGTCTTAAATGTACTAAGGAGAAAAGTGAAACACCTGGACTAATTGTCACCCTAAATCATGTACCTGACATTAACACATTGTGGCTTCTGCAGGTGAGATCTAACAGCACAAAGTTTGCCTAATTTACATATTGAAATCACAAAGTAGGAGCAGTGTTAGTGAGAGGGAAGGAATTTGTGTCAAACTTCTCTTAGCTTCAGGCTAAAGCAGACGCAGATAATGAAGGACAAAATTCAACATAACTCCCAAAAAGTTCTAAAAAGAATATAGAAAACTATTGGAAATGGTTCAATTTTTATTCTGTGATAGAAAATATGAGCAAAGTCTGGCACATTAAAGACTTTAGCAGCAGTAAGCATTGTCACTTGAAAGCTTCCACCCTCTTGTGTTAGATTGATTTTAACAAAGTACTCCTGTGTTAATAGTTAATGATGCATCAGACAATCAGCAGATATGCTCATCTTTTTGATGGGTGAGTTTGCTTATAAACCAGTGCAGTGTTAAAGGATTATTCTTTGAAATACTCCCCTCTGCATTATTTTTTAGTTTACGATCTGACACAATTGCATAAATTGTCTAATTTTACAACAATTAACTTGTTTCATAGTCGAAACTGTTCTCTGTTCACTACCGACACCGCTTTATTCATACCTTTGCATAAATGGTGGCGTCTTTCATCACAAGTTAAAGCAACTGCTGCAAAGAATTCATAATGTAAGCTATTGTAAAAGTATTAGCATGTAATATTTATTTAGTAAATGTTAGTAAATCACTTTGCAATCAAATTACTTGTATCTGTATTTGATTGCGATTTTGTGACAACAAAATCATCCACTTCGATTGGACTGCATACACTTAAAGTGTAAAAACAATGGTTTTATAGTTAAAATATTAAAAGTGTGGCATGCATTTGCATTCAGACCAATTTACTTTTGTAGTCCTACATAAACATCACTGCAACCAATTGCTCCTAGAGCAATGAGGTCGGTTAAAATCAAACAAGAGCAGAAAACCTTTCTGTCACAGAGTGGCAAAATGTCGCCTTTTCCTTTGAAAATCGCTAACATTTCTCTGCAACATCAGCTCTGTTTTCACAGTTTGGATCTTTGTTAACGGATTACTACGAATGAGATTAAAGTGTGACCTCACAGACTTTATAAAAGCATGATAGTGGGTGCAAGAAGAGCTTCTTCTGCCAAAACTGTCTCAGGTGTGTGCTGGAGCAGAACACCAAACACCTTATCAGTACACTTTCTATGTGAACAGCAGCCTTTTGGTAAAAGCAAGGTGGGAGTTTTTTTTTTTTTTACACAGACATCCAAATTATAACTGCTCTAATTTTATTCATACGATTGAGAATTAGTTTTTTTTTTTAAAGAATTATGCATAAATTACATACAGAGATATTTTTAGGCATGATTCTGCTAAAGCAAATTTAACTTGTTTCATAGTCAACATTGTGATTTTTCTTTTTTTTTCTATTTTGGTAAAGTGGGATGCTCTTGAAGCATACACCATAGCGAAGTGGATAACAAAATTTCTTTCTGAAAGCATAATTTCTTCCACCAATCAAAAAGCTGCAGACGATCCTCGTGATATAGCCCATATGTACACTAAAAACATTCACTAGGTCCAAATGATTGACCTCAGCTGATCCAATCCCTTCCTTTATGACATGTGTGTGACATCCAGCTAACGATTATTTTAGTAATCATTTATTTTACAGATTTTTCATTCAACCACTTAATCTTTTTTTATGCATTACAAATACTTTAAAAGTTGCAAATAAACAATTCAGTTCATTTTAAATAAAAAATAAATATTTAATAGTCTAAAAAGCCAAAACAGAATTTCTTTAGTGAATTTGATATTTGGGCAAGCATCTTTACAGACAAAGGACTTTTTATCTTTACTGTGAAATGTATATACATATATATTTTGTACAGTCTGACTATGTCGTGATTTTTCAACAAATGGACCTTTTTTGAGTCTGTATATTACAGTTAATGATAAATCGATTAACACATTATGTCAACTTTCTAAAATAATGGTCAAAAGGGAATTTGGCAAAAAAAAAAAAAAAAGAAAAATCACCACCTCTTCTTTGCCAAAAGATGATTTAGTCAAAAGGTAAAAACACTTTCGGCAAAAAAATGTTTTAGGCCATTATCTTAGGAAGGTGGTGATTATTTCAGTAACTGTCATGATTAATCCGATCATCATTTCAGTCCTATTGCAGCACCTTTCAAGTAGAGATGTAAATTGTTTCAACAAACATATCTGAAATACTGAATCAAAGCATCTCAGTGAATTTTTTATATGGTACCAATATAGGATGCAATAAATCCAGCTGTGAAATTTCCTCATGACTAAATATTTCAGAGTCAACTGCAAATGATTTTATAACGCAGCCAAAGGAAATGGCAACAACAGTCTCTCAGACAGGAGTGGAAGGCTACATAAAATCACAGAGAAAGGTCAGCAGATGCCGAGGGGGAGAGTAGGCAGAGGTCACCAACTTTCTGCAGAGTCAATCGCTAAAGACCTCAAAACGTCATATGGCCGTCAGATAAGCTCAAGAAGAGTGCACAGGGAGCAGCTGCACCCACGCTGTACATCACCAAGTTCAATGCAAAGCGCCAGACGCAGCGGTGTGATGAAGTGTAGAGGGTTTTAGAGGAGTGATGAATCAAGCTCTTCTGTCTGGATGTGGCTGCTTCCAGAAGAGCAGCAGCAGTCTGACTGCTGTCAGGTGTAAAGGTTGGTGAAGAAGGTATTACGGTGTGGAACTGCTTTTCAGTAAAGGGTAACCTTATAGAATAATATCGATATTACAGGATTCCCGCTTATTCATGGTTCAATGTAAATGTATTCACCTATTTGCAGATTTTTCATAGAGCATGTCTAAAATGTTCAAAAGAAAGTTAACGTAACTTGGCACAATCCGACTTGACTCGCTAGCAGCAGCCAATCCAGCAGCAGCCAAGATATACAAGAGCAGAAATAATTAACATTAAAGATATTAACGTCTGAGGTAATGTTAAGACAGTTTCCACTAAATATAATGCATATTAAGGCAAATCAAGATCTTGATGTGGACTGAAATGAAATTTTGATTTCCTCTGCTTTAGCTTCTCAACCTTTCATGGCTAAGCAAGGTGAGTAGCATCAAGCTGGCCACACCACCTGCTTAAAAAATAAAAACAACAGCGTGGAGTGAAGGAAAAAATTAGAACAATAGCTTAAGAAGAAATAATTGATAAAATAGGAATGGTCACGTTACAATTTTGACTATATTTCAAACAAAAAAGTAAAACAATAATTATCAATATGGGCTGATATAAAATGTCGTGATACATTTTTCACCCATGTCATCCAGCTCTACTGTAAACATTTTTCTCCCTTTTCATCAACATTATTGTGCAAAGAGACAATAAATGGAGCAGGTCGTGAGGCCGGCTGCCTACCTGTGCTGAGAAGCAGAAGCACCTTCATTGAGAGAAACTCGTCGTAGGTTAGCTGCAACCGAACAAACTCCTGGCTAACTTGCCTCATGCCCAGACACAAGTCATACATGGCCGACTGCCGCATGCGCTCCCTGTGGAGGGAAACAGAGAAAGGACACATTTACAAAAACAGTTTGTTTGAACGAGGCTGCTGTGAGTTACTGTTAGTACCCACTCATCCATTTATTTTCTCCTAATTTCATGAGTTATTTCTGTCTGTCTTTCCAGTTGCTTTGAAAACAAACTGGTTGAGTCCAAGAAAAGTGAATTTCCACAAAGTTTAGAGGAGAATCCTGTTTTTCTGGGCTGAGAGCTGAATACCAAATCCCCCCAGATTGCAGAGATCTGCGTAGAGTATCGCAGCACAGATGCACTTCTTTTTCCAAAGCGGTGGCTACAAGAAGGCCTTTTAACTATTCCTGGTCACCATGGAAACACTATTAAAGAGGATACATGTGATTGCTAACAGTAATTACACACATAAACTTACTTTGCTACGTTCATGTTTAGTAAATTATATATTAAAAATCCTTCATACAGCGGACCAAGTGGTTGTTATACAAACACTTCCCTCCTGTCCTTCTCTTCATAGACATTTTATCAGTAAAGTAATCTTTCCAACACAGAGTCCACAAAAACAGGAAAGAAACAGCAGAGGGGATGAAGCACAACCCAATGAGAAACGTGCAGTGCAGATGCCAAGGATTTTCTGGAGCTGCTATAAATCGCCACCACGGCAGGGAAAAGGTGGTTAGTCAAGCCGTGTGTCAGGACTTTAAAAAAAGAGGTGGGAGTTTTATCCACAACAATTATAAATGTCTGCAGTTAAGGAAGGAGATATGATTCTGAAAACAGCTGCATTAAATGATGTAGACAGACCAAAAAACCTTTGATTGAAAACAAGTGTTGACATGAAGGCATTAAGTGTTTTGCAGAATTGAAGGTAGCACAAAGCCAATAAACTGTGACAGAAAGGAGCTGCTTCCCTGCTGAGTGGGACAACTTGGTGGTGAAGTTTGTGAAAGTCTCACACGTTTCCCCCCCTTCCTCCTCCTCCTCTCTCTTCCTGAAATCAATTTTGCTGAATCACTGCCCAAAAACAAGCTGCTGGTTTTCAGAAGAACCAAAAAAAAAAAAAAAAAAACATAACTTCTCTCTCTTCTCCTGTCTGTTACTAAAGTAAAAATATTTATTACAACACAAATACAACTTCAGTTGAAAATAATTTTACAGTAAATCAGTGACTATACAATGAGCAACAGTAACATCCGTCGTGATAAAAACAGATAAATGTTTGTGTGGATATATGAAGGTGTGTGTAGTGTCCAAGCCCCTGAGTGGGTGTGCGGTGTCTGTGTTTGACTGACAGCTCAGCAGCAAAATAATGTAAATAATATTCCAGTTTAGCTGTTTTTTCAAGAATTACAGAAATATGTTTACATTTTCATCCACTGAGGTGTTAGAAATGCAGATTTTTCTGAGACATGTTTGCCAGCCATATATCTGGCTGAACAATACAAAGTGAGTCATTTGGGAATTTCTTTTAAATTTTATTTTCATGTCTCTCAATTCTTGGCAGAAAATGCTAAATATATATATATATATATATATTTCCTAACTTTTGCGCCCAAATAAAATTTCTTCTAAACAGTCCAAAGTTTTGAACAACTGGTACCAAACAACCTTGTCGAGCCAATCAATCAGATCCGATAGGGAATCTATCTAACTTTCTTTATTTCTTTGCAGTTTGGTGGGGTTTTTTTTTTATTGTCTAAAGGTTTGAGGAAATACAGATAAGACCATTACATGCTGATTACGGGTCATAAAAGCAATTAATTGTTTAAATTGTTGTTTTTAGCAACAGTAATATTTATTGTATATTTGTAGTTTTAAAGAAAAAGAAGAATAAAATTGGTTACAATGTACTTGATTCCCTTTAATTATCTTACTAGGATATTGTCAAATCAAGGAACTAAAATGTTGTTTTTTACACATTTAGCTTTGCATGGATCTGCATTCTATTCTATTCTTCTAATAAATGTAAAGCAAATAAGTTTAATGACTAAAAAATAGAGAATAATAAAACTGCATTCACTTTAATGACATAAATAAGGCTTGCACTGTAAATAGCCTAGGACATAAGATTATGCTGGATTTTTTTCATTGCTTGTCAGTGCAATTATACTGAAATAAGAAACTTTATGCTTGAACCAAACCGGTGGTCAGACAAACCTGATTGTTTTCTTTGTTTTACCCAGAGATTTGCTCTTTCTTTTAAACACGTATATCAGCCAGTTAAAAGTAAAAAGAATATTGTTCAATGGAAATTAGAGACAAAAACAAATAATGCAGTCTTCCTTTGAGTTTAATGTGAAAGGATGATCTGATTTTTTAGTACTTATGCTCCATCAAATATAGATTTCAGTCTAACAATTAAATGGATCGCCTGTTAAAGGAATTGCCTTATAGCCCAGAGCCAATGCGAATTAAAGTTTGTAAAGACAAGTGGACATTGTTCTCCTACCAGCAGACTAAGTGGGTTTAGCCAAATTACAGACTCACTTAGGCCCAATGTTTGACTAAAGCTATGATTGACCTGAAAAACTCTGCTGCACATTAAGCAGCATCAACATCAAAGAATTCAAATCCAGTTTGGTTGAACAGAAACCATGTAGCTCTCAGCATCCACTCTGCAGATGAATATTAAGCTGCCAATGAGACTGACTCACTATAAGACAACAGGTGGTTCTGCACACCTGTTATCTATAGATAAAAGCTCAGGTACACAAACACGTTCAATGAAGATGAATGAGGAAAGAATCTGACTCATTTCACAAAATGAGCTAAATGAGTCAGTTTAAATCATATTTTTATTACCAAATGTTAACTGCTACTAGAAAATATTATGTCTTTAATGGTTAACAATGGTCAAGTACTGGACAAAAAATTAGTGAAAATGTTGTTGCATTTCAATCAAAAACTCGAAAAATCTCCAGAAAGCCTGGAGAAACAACACTTGGAAGCACTTTAGAAAATAACATGAAAGTTTGTTAAGTCTTCTGACAGAATGCAGCAAAACATTTCATGAACTGTGGTTGATTTGGCAAATAACTGAGAATCAAGTGAACAGAGATGCTCTAGTGTGGAAAACAACTGCCGTAACAATTCACACAGTGATAAAAACAAAGGCATGCAGCTTGTGGGCGTGTTTTACAGCAATGTTTGCTCTGCCACTTCTTTTTTTCCATTTATTTGGGACAAACTGCCCCATTGACATTGACTTACACAAGCTATTAGCTAGAGCTTTTAATATGACCCAGACTGAGCCTCCTCTTCAGCCTGCAGAGGTTACTATTCTGCACTTTGATCCATTCCATAACATTTAAATGATCACCAGATTAAAGGCTCACTAACAGCAGCTTTTAACTCTCTTCACACAATTAACACATATTAAGGAGCCTATTGTTCAGATGCTTTGATCATCTTCACCTGTAAAGATTTAACCATCAAAAAGGAGCAAATGTTTCTCCATTTTTCATTTTTTTGTAAAATTGTATGATTCTTTGCTTTCAGTGCATTACACTAATCACTGACTCATGTTGATCTGAACACTTCATGAAAAATTTTCATCCATGGTTCTGGAGGGAACCTCAGAATTTGACCACTGACAAAGTTAAGACTTATATAATAAGGAAATAGCACAAAGGTGTAAACAAATAATATAATTCAAGTAAAATTGATATAATGTACCTCCAACTGGTAACTTCTATGCTCTTTAAGATTCAGATTATCTTAATTTGTTGGACTAAAGTTGCTCTCAGGGAATCAGGATTAGGAAGTGTGGCTAAATTAATGTTAATTAATTAACTGGATTTTTAAAATTAAATCTCACATTTTGATTGATGGAGAATTTACCAGCATCTGATAACAAATTAGCTGTGCTAACCTTAAAGAACTAATCATAAACCTTAGTCCGGCTAATGCTAACGTGCTATACCAACATGGTATTTAGTAGAAGCTAATGCTAAAGCACAAAAATCAGCCATATTGACACTCACAATGCACAAACACAAAATCCTACAGACATCCTTCTAACATGGGGAAAACATCTTGTTATAAGTTAAATAATCTGTCAGTGTAACTTTATTTTTTTCATCAATTTTATATGTATATATAACTTGCTAAAAAGTTACTTGCAAGTTAGTTTTGTCTTATTTCAAGTGTTCTATTTGCACTAGAAACTAGACAAAAATGCTTAGTAAGATGTGGTGAGTTTTGCAGTTCACTGCCTGTCAATGACACAAAAAGTGTTTCAACATATTATTTTACGCTTGGCAGGATCCATTTTGTTTTCACACACCTACCATACTGTTGCACTTCAGGCTGTTAGTTTTATGGTTGTTGAATTTTGCTGACTGTTGCTGATTTTGCCTAATTTAGTCAGAAAGCACACAGGACACCATCAGTAATCAGGCCTGGGTGTGGCCAGAAAAATGGAGCCCATTAATAAATAAAAACAATAATTTCAAATGTGCTTCTTTTTTTGTCAGCTGATATTAGTCTTGATTTAAAATTAGTTTGAGGAGCTATAACAGAAGAACTCATTAAAGGGCAAATACTTTTTTTTTTTTTTTTACAGCTCTGCGTTTAATGTGAATGTTTAAACCATAATACATAATCTCAGAAAATCCGTTGAAAAAAACATGAAGTGTTTTCCTAATGTATTGTATAGTAATAAATTGATTTACAGTACAGCAGGATAAGGATAGGAACGTCTGGCTCGTCTCGAAGGTCACCAGCATACAAGGTCAAATGGGTCTCAGTGCTGCCAACTCTAATGCCCTTAATGTCTAATACCTCTTAATTGAGTTTGCTAAGGACTCTAATGCTCAGTGGACAGTGGATTGCCTTGGCGAATATCACATCCTACAGGGAATAATTTGGAGTTATTCCAACATGAGACCATCAAAGGCTCCAGAACTGCAAACTATCTTTTTAAGAGATAAAACTAAATTACAGCGGAAATCATTACCAATTCCCCATGTAACTGTTGAGATTTATTATTCTTAAACAAACAACAAAATAAAAGTGTGGTCCTACTCGTTGAAGATGAGATCTGGGGCAAAGTAGAGCATCTGACCATTGGTGTGTTTGTAGGAGCGCCAACTGAGGCAGAAGGAGGACAGACACATCCATGAGTACTGGATCAGGGTGATTTGGTCCTCAATGGGCAGGCCCCGGAAACCTAGCACACAAACATCATAATACACACATCATAGGGCAACGTCTCGTTTAAAGGAAGCAGAGATCACTTAAAAATGAGTTAAAAACATTTGGAAAACTTAATTTAATGCACAGAGTTTGTATGTGTGTGTTTATGGAAGTCACTGCATTACACACTGTTTATCTTTGTTAAAGTGTGCATATTTGTACCAGCGTTTGCTTTTGACAAGATACCCAGTGACAAGTACTCACCCATTCTTTTTTTTATGCAAATCCCACAAGGCCTCTGGTTATTGGCGCTTTGTGTATCAAGCTCCAAAAATAGTAAACGAGGAAAATTGCCAAACTCTCAATCAAACTCTGGCAAGAATTTCCTTCTCATGCAGAAACATAGGCCAAGTGAGGACGCACCAGTGACTTATAGCGGCTGAGGGAATATTTCCATCTAAATACGTGACAATCTGCATTTATTTGAGGGGGTTTATGAAAAAGATTTGTCGAATGGCTTGAAGGCATTTCAAATTATTACTTTCAATTTTTTTTTGAAGTGTAGAAAGAGTAACAGTTTGAAAAAGCAGCTGGGTTTTTAATAATGCAGCACTAAAATCCCGAACAGATCAAGTTTAGGAGAAACACATATTGTCGGCAATGGCATAACTGGTTCATGCTCCTTTGTGTTTGTGCTCTCTCTGAACCGAGGGCAGACTGTGGCATATCTGAAAGTCGAAGGTACTCATTTTGACCCTTCTGTCTGGCTTCTATTTATACTTCCGGATATAGCAAGCAGACACCATTAGAGGTATCAAATATTTGCAATACAGCAAATTAAACATGCTCAAAGACCTACCTGTGATGCACCTTTCCATTCGTATGCCACTGACTGCGATTTTAGAGGAATTTGTTGATCTTTTTCCAAACATTTTTCTCATTCTTGGTTGCGGTTTTATCCATAAAATTGAATAAGAGCTTCCACACAGACAATGGTCATGTAAATGAGCTCTGTTTGGAAAGCCTAATCCTGATTCTATTTAACGGTAAAATAGGATTCATTTATAATCTTGTTGAGCCTTTGAAGAATATTTTCCTGACCTAATATTCAAAATTGAAATTGTGGGCGCTGACAAAACTGGCAGTGCTGTGTCATTTATACAGAAAGATGCAAAAGTTTTCAACTCATCTGCATTTTATGATATTATCATCACAAACCCAGAAGTAATTTAGAGAGACCAAAATACTTGGAGCTGAATCAGAAACAAAAGTTGTTTCCACAAAGCATCAGCACAATGCATATCAAACTACTTAAGACTTTTCTTTGTGGAAACACTTAAATACAATGCATTATTTTCCTTCCACTTTACAATTATGTAATAGTTTGCCTATGTCTGCCTCTGCATCACATCCCAATAAAATATATTGAACTTTGGGATTACAAGATCCCAAAGTTACCTGCAAAGGTAAGACTTTTTATCTCTTTTATGATTTCTTTATTTGATGGATTCATAAAAAAAAGTAATTTCATGCTTTAATAGTAGTAATAAACTAGTTAATTTCATGAGCCGATGTTAACCAGGTATAAAGCTGCAGTATGTAACTTTTAGAAAGAATATGGTTTTTTACATATTTGCTGAAACTGTAAAATATGAGACAAAATTGATCTTATTCATTTCCTCCCTGAGCTGCTATTGTTATCTGAAGAAATACCCTGTTCCTGACCAAAAACAACCAATCAGAGCCAGGAGGAGGGTCTTAGCGCTGTCAATCAACTTCATGTACTTACTGCTCAACTGAAGGCGGAATCAACCTACCGTTACAGGAAAACCATTTATCTGCCGTCATCAATGGCCATGTCAGCTATCTTTAACATTTATGACATTTTCTGCACAGCAGAAAGCAAACGGGGGATGGAAAGGAGGATGAGCAGCGCCACACAGAGGGTGACTGACAGCACTATGACCCTCCTCCTGGCTTTGATTGGTTATTTCTAGTTAGTACTAAAAGGTAAAGGAACTTGATTTTTTCACAGATTATCTGTCTTCTAACAAAGTTTCAACAGATATGTAAAAAATATGTTTTTAATAAAAGTTACATACTGCAGCTTTAATGCCACATTTTAATCAGGATCAATAACATTTTTCCCCTCATGGGGGAAATATTTTTAGAACACATTTATTAAATGCATCTAAATCGTCCTATAATCCAAAATCTACATGTATTTGTTAAAAAAAAATCTAAATACATCAAATTGGGAAATTTTCTAAAAATATCTTTGAGCACTTCTTGAGTTTTTTTTTCTAATCCCTGCACAAAAGCAGCATTTAGACCTCTGCTGGTCACTAACCTGGAAGTACTTTGGCCCACTTCACCATGCGTACCATCTGCTTTCCAGCCAGGCGGTTGAGACTGGACAGCAGGTGGTCAGTTGTGTCCGGCTGTGTGTTGTCATAGCCAGAGTACACCTCTTCGGGCTCAATCAGCTCCAGCACGCTGCAGATGGAGGGCGGCAGAAAAGGTGTGATCACCCCAGGCCCGTGGGGCACCAGGGCATTGGCAGCGCTGGCACTCAGCTCCTTCTCCGAGGACAGGTAGCCGCCTCCAACGCCACCTGTGGCAATCTGGGCGTCTTTGGAGCTCTGCAGGTCCTCGTTAACTCCCTTCAGTTTTAACTTTTTAGACTTCCGTGCTGTGGAGAACAAAACAACCGTATTAACGGAGAATTTATGGCTACATTTCTTAAAGCTGCAGTGTGTAACTTTTATAAAATATATATTTTTAATATATTTGTTTTGTGACAGTTTGTGATGAACTTTACTAAGTTTAAGCTCTGTGAATAGATCGATCTCCAAAAAATGCATAGGAAAGGATTCCCTGTTTCTTGAAATCATTCAGTTTTGCTTTAACTTATGTGATTTTATGGACAGCCTGGCCATATTTGAAAATATTTCATTGGAAAATTTATTCATAAAATGCAACATTATTGAGCTGACCTGCGACTTTCACTCTGCACTCATTTTCCAGCTCTCATTAACAAGAACATTAGCTTGTTAAAGTTATCAATAAAAAAGCTAATATTAAATCCCCTGGAGTCAAATTAATTATCTATTTTAATGTCAGCTCATGATTAAAGTATATAATTTTTCAATATATTTTGAACTCTATTTTGCTCCATAATTGAATTTATTAAGTTTAAGCTCTGTTATCGTGTTTCAATAAGATACATCCACCAATTAAATCTGTGGAGAAACTGTGCAATTCTGGCACTCACATATTTTACAACACAGGAATGTATAATAAATGAAAAAGTATTTTGGTCTTTAAGTGTAATGATAATGTGATTGTTTCACTGATTACTTTCCACTTATGAGACAGAGTGAGTTTATTTCACTGTGAGGATTGTCACAGCTGGAGAAGCTGGATTATTTCCAATAATCTTGAATGTCCAGACCTGGTTAAATTATTAAAATAAAAAACAAACAAACAAAAATAAAAACACGCCAGACATTTAGGAGATGCTTTATATCCACCATATGTTGTCAAGTCCGGGATTAGATTTATTTATTTTTTTTTTTTAAATAAAAAAAAAATAGTAATAATAAAACAAAGCTATTTGAGTACAATACTATTTCTCATTCAACTTTTCAACTGCTGCAGAAATTATGATATATATTATCACAAAAAATTGTTGAGATTTCTAGTTTGTTTATATCTTTATTTGCAACTTGGAACCTATTCAATGGACCAAAAATCTGCTAAAATGATGGAATATAGACACATTCATCATCCGCTTTAAGCTTTCACAGTGTCTCATATGTTATCATCAGCTCCTGTTTTATCATCATCGATCACCTCAGTTGGAAACTGACCACTGTGTTTTGTGTTTATTTAACTCAGCAGTCATTTGTTGTTATTCAGACTTTATCCTGAATCGTGAGAGTTAAAGTATGAAATATGTTATTATTGGAAGTTCCTGAACATTCAAACAGTGATTGGTGGTATAATATCAGGAGTACTGTAGTGATATACTGCCATCTGATAGTTTAATTGTTAAATAATTAGCAATATAGTGTTACTTCTGAGCCTGTTGCATGTTTAACATTAATTACAAAAGCTTTTTTATGACTGACTGGGAAAACAGGTGATGTATTGAAACCGATCATGTTGTTGGTATTGGTTTTCTGCAACAGAACACACTTTAACACTCTTCTTTTGTTGTGTACAATAACTAATAGGTTTAAGATGGTTTAGGTTTTCTAGAGTCATTATTGGTAAATCTACTCTAGAAAAATTCCTCTAAAAAATTCCTCTTCATTTTTTTAATTCTTTGTTTGGGAGAATGCTCCGTATTTCTTACTGCTAGATTATTATCACCAGCGGGTTTTTTTCTCTTTCTCCATTTATCTCCCAGTCACTCTCTCCAGTTTTTCGCGACTCCATGATCTCAGAAATTCACACAAAATCAACAAATTCCCAAAGTTTTCCGCGCCAATGGATGCTAATATGAGTTTATTGCTAACTTTCCGCAAAATTGCAAAAAAGAAAAAAATTAAGAGACTGCAGGTGACGGTATTTCTTACTTTTACTACACCGCTCCCTCAACTTGATTGATATGGTAACAGAAATCCAGCTATTCTTTAAAGAATAAAAATGTTTTTTGTTTTGTTTTCTGCTCATCCTTTTTCTTCTTTATGTAGATTTTGGAATATGTTTAGTCATATTTATAATATATCACTGCAAAATCAGTGATTTTGATTGCAAAAAAAAAAAAATCACAATGAATTGCAAAATCCTGAAGGGATTGCCTCAATTATACTCGAATGCCAACCTTAGTGGAAATGTTTTATTAAAGAAAGACTCTCCATGGAGGTAAAGAGAAGGAGTTACGCTATTATTAAAGCCTTTTGAGACTTTAACAAGTGCTGTGATTTTAAATCAATCACAGGAAGCAGAGCTTGAGTGCTATAAAAGTGTTATAAATTATGTCTTTAGCACAGTTTAGACACATGTTTATTTAAATGTAATTGCAGCTGTAACAGTAAAATAAACAGATTTTTTTTCTAATTTCCCCCCAGTTCTGCGACAGAGTAATAGGTGCACGCTAAAAAAATAGAAAACATAAAATTGCAAGAATGACGTCATAAAAATGTAAGAATAAAGTAGAAAAAATATGAGAATAAAGTTGAAATAAAGTCACAATTTTACAACTTTATTCTCACAATATTATACGACTTTATTCTTACATTGTAACTATATTCTTCTATTATTTTAACTTTATTATTGCAAGACTTTGTTCTTGTAATATTATGGCATTTTTCTTGTAATATTATGACTTTTTTCTCATAATTTTATTAATTTTTCTTTCCATGGCCCTAACACACCTTCATAGGACTCTTTTCAAGCAGTGTAATTTTTACTAAAACACAACACAGAGCCTTCATCAGAACATCAAATACGGTAGATGTGATTTAAACTCATGAACATCTAATGACTCAGCATCTCTGGGCCTCCTGTGACTACAGCCAGACCTACTTTTCCATATCTATCGCTCCCTATAAACAGACTCACGCTTCCTCAGGTGTTGACATGTGACAGAGCAAATCTGGAATTTCAAGCGGCTCACCTCCAAGGTTCATCCCAGCCTGAAGACACTTCCGTACACGACAGGCTGGGCAGTTTTTCCTTCGGATCTTATCAATGATGCAGTCATTTCTGCCAGCGCAAAGGTAGTTGTGCTGACCTGAAAGAACAAACAAACCTTATGGATTTGGAGCCTCACATGACACATCAAAGAAAAAAAATGTGGAATTTGACAATCATGGAGAAGAATCACCTTGAATTAAAAAAAAGAAAAAGAAGTAAATTATCTAAAAATTCATAAACATCCAGATGAAAATCAAATGAATTAGTTATTTTTTCGTTCTATCAACCATATATGACTGTACAGTAAATAGCATGAGGGATTTGGTGGAAGCAGGGCACTGGCTGCAGCTCGGCTATTTCTGACAGTGATGCTAACATGGCGAGAATCCCTCCTGCCTCCTGCCTAGCCCTTAGCTAAACCCAATGATCTCCCATTTCAGAGTGCTTCCTTCCGCTCCACTAGCTCTTCACTGTACAGCTCCTCTCCTCCTCCTCTTTTCACTCGTCTTCTCCTCTATAACTGCGTCTCAATCCCTTTTTTCCCACACGTCCGCCAGCCTCTGAGCACCGTACACCCACACACAGGCATGCTCCTGCCTATGCACAGTCATTCACTCACAAATGCACACATGCATGAAGACACACACACGTATAGATATTTTTTAGATTTGAAATAAAACAGACATTCAAAAAACAACACAGCGCTGGCTCAGACTGAATGACACGCAGAGGCATTGTGACCTCAGTGACCCCCAATGCAATGTTTACTTTCCCCAGGCTTCTAGTTGACATTGTGTTAATATAATGTTGTATAAATGTGTCCATGTTCATAAGTTCCTTCCTGTATGCTTATTTCATACATTACAAGATTTTCGTACTGACTGAATGTCACGTATGAGCATGTTTGTTTGTTTACTTGCAGTTATCTGCAAAGAAGACATTCTGTGTCTTATTCCTACAATCTACATCATGGGATTTATGTTTTTTTGTGTGTGTACGGAGCAGAAGTTGTTTTCTGAGCTAGCAGGAGCAGTGCGCAGTGTGTCTGTCTGGCTGCTGCCAAAAGCCAAGGAACCGAGCTGCAGGAGGAGAGGCAGCAGCTGTAGCCCCACCACTATTTCTGGCTAAATCACATGACCGTTACATAAGCCCATTTTTCTTGCTCTAAAAAACAGTAAACTGCGACACAGGAAACACAACGGAGCCATATCCTTCCCCACCTCTCCCCCATCCCCCTCCTGCTCACATAGAAACACATGCACTTGGAGAGGCCAGGATGGGAATTCTGAAAAACTCCAAAGCTTTCCATGTCAACTGAATTTGCTCACTCCTGTGTGTCTTGTCAATTACTGTCAGAGTGAAACACACTTGCAGAGGCCTAGTCAAAATGTGCCGCTTTGGATGGATGTGTGTTCGGCAGTGGGTGTATCTGAGAGAGAGAGAATTTGTTTATTTATTCACTGTTTGCATGCACTCACACAGCCTGTTTACCTCTGAATATATGCATTGGCCTATCAATCCTGCAAGTGGCAGGGTTACAGGCAAGAGTTACTTTTTCAGTCTTAGTCTAGGAAAATGAAGAAAATTGATTTTTAGGATTACAATATCAGATTTTATACTTGTAATTTAATGTACGCATTATTCTTCAAAATATTATCTCTATTTCTAGAGATGATATTAATGTCTGTTTTGGTCCCAAAATTGAAAACAAATTCTAGGTCTGGGATTGTGACAATGTACCCAATCCACATTCAGTCCAATTCTATGCTTTATTATTTATTTTATGTTATTTAAAACATAAATTCAAGAATTCCTAACTGCACTTCCTGAACCATTTGAAAAAGGTTTGTTTCCATTTATTTTTACATGTTTTGCTAAGATAGTCAACCTGTTGTTTTTGTCAGTTTATAGCTAAAGCCTTTCCTCTGCCTACATCCCCCAGAATGCCATGCGGTCCTGGATCAGAATTCAGAGAAATTATTGAATTGATTATTTGTGTGTCTCTCGCAGTATATACTGTTATTGATGTATTATCAAGCCTTAGGTTCAAAACTCGGTGAAAAAACAATTACCAGCACTGGCTTTCCTCAGGCTTTCCTGTGTTTTATCTTCATTGTTTTTTTATTCTGTACTCAAACTCCTGCAGAACTTTCACAAACAGACATTTAATTAAACATGCTGACGACACAACCCTGGTCCAAAGAGGAGCATGGGCCAGTCCTGGAGTTCCTCATTACTTGGTGCAAAAAAATTCTAACTATTTCAGAACATGAGAAAAACAAAACAAATGATAGAATTCAAGAAGCTTCAGTCATTTTTCCACAAGCACCTGGGCGAGTATCTGGACTGCCACTTAAACTCAGACTCATGGGCTGGCTCTTCAGACTCAATAACTCAATAATTTTAATTTTTTATTCTGCTTTTATTGAGAGCATCTCAACTCTTTGTAACATCTGCTGGTTTGGCAATGCTACAGAGGCTCTGAAGAAATCATTGAGAGGTATAGAGCTACTGCCAGCAAACTGTTAGGAACCACTTTGCCAAGCATAACAAAATATACGTGGACAGAGTTTTGGGGGAGGCATAAATCCTCATAAAGACAACAAATACCATGTAAGATCCTCATTTGAGCTGCTTCCTTCAGGGCAAAGGTACTGCCTTCCTCTATTCTTTAAAAACTCAGCAAATCTTTTTTTAATATCCCCAGAGATTAAACCACTGAACAGTAAAAAGGTACCATAATATCATTGTATGGGTTTATGTATGTGTATTTTTTTCATGTAAATGCCTGCTAACAATATTTTCTTTATCAATGTTAGGAAATTATTGACTTAACACAAGCTCCTATGTCTTGCTAAAAAGTTACTTGTAGGTTACCTACAGTAAAAATTAAACAAAAATACTTGGTAAGACTTTGTGTTTTGTAAGTGCAGTCAGGCATTGAGCTCTTCTTCAATGTATGATGTAAGAAAGCTACATCAGATAAGGTCATCCTAATCTCCATCAAATAACTGAAAAGAAAAGAAAGCACCATAATACATGTGATCAAAAATAAAATGTGTTTTTCTGGAAACAGAGCGGGCCCTCGTTTTTGAAGATAAAATTGTTTTAATCTTTCAGCTCTTGAGCGATTTACCAAACCTTATAAGAAATCAAGACAGGGGTTCACTCACATCTACTCTTAACTAATGATCTCACAATCTGGCTGAAGCCTAATGAGTAATCCATGTTGTCTGTCAGCTGCAGCATACATCAGTTATGAGAACACTCATCTAAAAACGAAACACAATACGGTGTTCCACAGAGAGAGTCCACTTTAACTACTATAATCTGCGCTGTGGTTTCACATTGTTCAGATAAAATACAAAAGATTTACCAAGAAATGTTGAGCCTCAACATGTAAACATGCAAACGCAGCAATAGCAACACGCAACTGATCAAAGAGATTCGTTGAAATGAATGACAACAACGCTAATGTAACTCTAAAAACGGATTTGGCATTGGGCACAAATATGACTGTAGCTATCAACTGGCACTACTGACACGAGATGGCTTAAGATATATTTTAGGCATGTGTCTCCGAATGTGTGGAAGAGGATTCAAGGAGACATGTTGGAGATGAAAATATCCTGAAAATTGCTGCCATGTCAATATACTGGTACTTTATTTAATTGGACAGAAACAACCACAAAATAAGGACAATGTTTTCATGCCTAACAATATCATAGTAGCAACGTAACATAAAAAATCAATCTTTACTCCAATTTGTTTACTAGTTTATTCTCCACTACAATATATAAAGGCTAAGGTTTTTCCATTTTGCTTTACCTGCATTACGTGAAATGCATTTAGTCATCATTTCAGCTTCAGTATGACAGGTGAGAAAGTAAAATACAAAAACATTCAATGGCTCTCAAATACCCCTTATAAAAAGATTTAATTTCCCAAATATGTACCTTTAATCTGCAACAGACTGGCAACCTGTCCAGGGTCTACCCTATCTCTTGCCCAGAACGTTAGCTGGATAGGCACCAGCACCTCCCGACCCCGCTAGGGACAAGGGTGTTAGAAAATGGATGGATGGATAGGATGCACCTTTAATTTGAAGAAAGGAATTAGAAGTATCTCTGTTTTATTCTCCTTTCTTCCATCTTCTTCTAATGATTATATAATACATCCTAATGTGTATCTTTAGAGCACAACATAACATTATCTTTCTGCATTCGAACTGTGTCTTTACAGTAGATAAAAAAATTGCAGCTTGAGTTTCAATAGAAACATCCGGTTGGTGCAGCTGATTTGGTTCCAGAGTAAAGGTGTAACCCACACTGATGTCAAGGAACAAAGGGATCACCAGGGAACAGGAAGAGATGCACGTCAGATTATATCCACCAGAGAGACTTGTGGGTCAGTCCAGGTCAGAGGAACTGATGGCATGGAGGAAGCAGCGTAATGTTGTATCACTGCTTCTGAATCAAACATGGCAGACGGAAAGTGATCACCAGCTTCAAATCTTTTCAACTTAACTCTTTCTTTTTGATGAAAAGTATTTGCTTCATTGGCAGATTATTTCATGTATAACAAGACATTTTCCCATGTTATAAAGGAAATAATCTGCCAGTGGAACTAGTAGTTTATTAAGGTATTATATACTGAAATCCAGATCATATATCTTACTGAAAAATTACTTGTAAGTTAATTTAGTTTTATTTCAAGTGTACTGAGATATTTGCCCTAGAAACCAGGCCAAAAATACAATTGATTTTGTTTTTTCAATGCATATAAATAAACTGAATTGAATTGAAGCAAAAATGAAAATAATTTTACTTGGTCCCAATACTTTTTTCCCTGGAAAATTACAAATGTCTGATTTAGTAATGTCATAGAATATATTGTTAATTTAACCTTCAATCATGTAAAATTGTACATTTTTTAGGAATATTCAAGTTTTTTTCTTGTAACTATGCTATGGTAACGTTTCTTTCTTTTTACCATCGGACCTCATGCACATTTTTCTATTCACCTTTCCTGCAGAAAACCCGGACAACCACTAAGTAAGTTAAATTTCAAAGATTATTAAAAAGTAATGCCGCTTGAAAGAACAGTCCATAAATTTTAAAGAGCATGCTATTACTGTAAGCCTACTATAAGACACACATTTGTCTTAAACTCCTCCTGATGCCTTTGCCATTTTTCAAACTTAACAGCTTTGAGATTTACAAACTGACAGGGAGGGTGTTGGCATGTTGTGCACGCTTTCTATTTAAACAATATCTGGTGTGAGACAAGTTAGGAGCAGGGATCCAGATAACTCTATTAGAGTAAATGGCTCTTTTCCAACTGTTGTCATGTGAGCGTCATGCACACACAACCGGAAGAGCTTAGGCAGCGATGGGAGGCTTTCTGCGGTCCAATCCAACAAAGAAAATCACCTTATTGGTCGGCTGAGCTGCCGTTCAAGCAGAAACTGTTCTTGTGTCCTCAGACGACCTTTTATGCAGAGCCAGTTGAAAGCAGGTTTGACACAAGTGCCATGGAAACCGCAGCCCAGCCAGACTGTAGAACCAAACGAGGCCATAGCAAAGTTCAATATATCTAATATGAGCATTGGTTTGAGCAGAAGGAGCTAAAAGCAGGGTCTGGTGTTATTATGAAGAGCAGACATGCCAAGCCACTGATGACATGTGAATAATAAGCTGGCACTGAACTTCCCAAATGTGCTCCACATGGAGCCGATTATTGAGTGCAGCTGTTTTACATCAGCACACTTGTCTTTTGTTAAGTAGAGGAGACAGGGCAGAAGCACATATGAAAAATGGATGAATGTGTAGCAATAAAAATAAAGATCCATATTATAAAACTGGTCTTTCTAACTTCGTTTAAAAATTAATTATACGTTCAGGGTAATTATTGGTTTAATGTGATGTGGTTACTTGATCATGTAGACTGTAAAAGACATGGATTTGACCACAAACATTTAGGTTATTAAACATGTCTTAATGCGATTACATTATTCTATGATGTATTATCAGTAGCTCTAGATCCTGATCCGCAGCAGATGTACCCAGCTTTATATGCTATAAATCTATAGCATACCCAATTCAGAAACACCCATGGCAAAAAGAAAGTGCACCCCTTAGAGGGGACCTATTATGCTGCCTTGATCAGGTTAGCACAATAGGAACAACACATGTTAATCACATTTTTTACACAAAATCATTCTTAAACTTCTTATTCCGCTCAGTTCTGCATATTTTGAGCTCCTTTCAGACTCAGCTGCTTTCTTTTGTCATTTTAAATCCAAGTAAGCTGCAGCTGGCCACACACCCCCAACTTGATATTTACACTCAGACATGAAAATGGCTGCAAAGAAATGCACAATTACACATCTTTGAAAAGCAAAAGTAGAGCCTCCTGAATAAACACTGTCAAGAATTAAGAATTATATACCTACATGAACTGAAAAGCCTTTCAGAGAGGAAGAAGCCATTACCAAAAGAAGCAAAACGTGTGATTAGAGTTTTCAAATTCACACAGGGACAAAATCCTTCATTTATTGTGACCTGTTTTGTGGTTTGATGGTGGACAAAACAGAAAATGCTTGCAACCCTCAGTAAACCATTCCAACTATGACATATGGGGGTGGCAGCATCAGGATCTGTGGTCCTGAGTTCCTTCAGATCTCAATCCTATAATAAATGAGCTAAAAAAAAAACAAAAAAAGGAGTGTGTGAGCAAGAAAGCCTACAAAATGACTCATTTATGCCAACTTTGTCAGGGGAATGGAACAACACCCCAGAAAATTATTTTATTAGCAGAATAATCAAAGCTTTTGACCCAATTTTTAAGGCGATTCTCTGAAATAATAAGAGAATAATGGCAAGCTATTAGATTATATAATTTAATAATTATATAAAAATATAAAACTTTAAAAAAATATTTTTTTTATTATTCTGGAATATAAGAAACGGAAATAATTTTGGATAATGGTAACTCACCTAAAGCAGGATACATTTAATCAAATTTAATGTGAGGTTTTAGCTGCATTTGTTGAGCAAACTTAAAAAGAGAGAATATTTGTCTCTTTGTGTGGGACTATATTTGGACGCTGAAAGGCCCAGGTGGCCATTAGATGCTCTAAACAGATGGTCTCAATTTAAATACAGCAGGAGAGTTCAGGTTCAGCTCCGTAATACGAAAGCCACCTAAAGCTAAGCTGTCTGCCACAGATTAAAGTGAAACAAGTTTTCCCACAATCAGAGCATTTTATCTGATTTGTTGTCTGCAGAATGCTAACCAGCTCGGCGGTGAAGGACTGCGAGCCATTCAGTCATCTAATGAACTACAGCCGGCTAAAAAGTTGTGTCCCCTGGGGGCCACTGTGCCAAGAGAAATTAGGCATGGGTCTGGATTGCACCCCATCTGCAGATGCCTACTCTCTCTCCTTCCATATGCTGCATGCCAAGTCCGTGTTTTGGTCGCTTTTTAGAGGAAAAAGGAGGAGAAAGAGGAAGATAGTTGGGAAAGAGGAGGAGCAGAATGTCTCCTCACGTCCTAACTTACACCTCTCACTGCTGACACATCACTTTCCATCCCTCTCCTTGTTACTTAGTCTCCCGGCTCCTCCTCCCTTTATCTCTCCGTCTGTGTCTGACTTTTTCTTTGTCCTTCCTCCTCCCTCCCCCCTCTCGCTGTATCCGTTTCACCGTCCTCTATCTCCCTTCACTTTGCAAAATCCTTCTCGCACTATTTTCATCCTTTGCTTTGCTTCGCCTTTCCTCGTTTTTTTCCACCTCAGCAGCAGCTGTGGAGAGGTCAAATGAGGTAGCAGCTCACAAGTTGACATCACTACGCTGTACGTTTTGCTTTCGGAGTTTGCACGGCTGCAGTTATTTGGCTGAAACAAATGTGGTTTTAATACTATAATTACACAGATGGGAGCTCTGTTCAGGGCTTCACCTGACTAGTGCGCCGTATCGTTCACATCTTCCATGAGCTATCTGCCTGGCAGCCTTGAAGCTGCAGCTACGCCATGTCTGATTTAATAACCACAGACACATAATCTGGTTTCAAGTCTCGGCAATAAAAATGTGTAAATATCATTAAATTAGGGCATGATTTCATTGAGAATTACTGCAATTCCTCCAGTGGTCAGGAGATCACCCAAAGCGCTGGCAGGAAACGCATTTCTCCCTTTCTCACCAGCGCTGGGGTTTTCAATGTGTTTTGCATTCAAACACTCATCTAAATGAGTTAGGCCAAGGCCTCAGGCAGCAGGCGCAACATGAAAAGCACATTATGACTGTGGCTGATATTTTTCCCAAGCTAAATATAACTTAAGAGCCGTTCCCTACTGATTTTTCCCCCGTTTTTCATTAAGCTTGTGTAAAACAGGTCACACTCGCAAAATTAAAAGCTTATATTTGATTATTTTAGGAATAATTTGGGGGGAAAAAAAAGCATGTTTTCTCCAGAACCTCTTAAAAAATCTGAACAACCTCTAAAATATTCACCTCATTAGTTTGAAGGGAAAGGACTGGCCCAAGGCTGTATAAGGCACTAAGCAGAGTTTTATTTGCAGGCCTGCAGATTAGGAAGTCGGGGAGTGGGGCCAACTTTAATAGCTGTTCACAATCATTGGACAAAAGACTTAAAGCGTGACATAATAACAAATAACAAATGTAAACCCAGATCAGACAAAGGCTGCAGAGACAAATAAATTGACATTAAAATAGAAATATAAGCAAAGTCGGCTTATTACAACAGAGTATGAAGGCCACAGATATAAAGCTGAGCGACATAAAACCATCATATTATTTCTAGATTATTTTTATTCTTTACTTTTATCCTAATAAGGATGCTGTTTTAGAGTTTTTTCATTTGTTTATTATTTTTAAGGTTTTTAATCTCTTGAAGTATTGAGCACCAGATAATTTTCATATTATATTTATATCTTATTGTTGATGTAAAGTTTGCTGTTTGACAAGAAGGCTGACTCACATTGCAACCAAATTTTTCTAATGGTATAAAAGAAGTTAGTTGATTGATTGATTGATTGATTAACATGAATAAAATAACACATAAAATAAATAAAATAACGAGAATAAAGTCAAAATAATATGGCAAATCTCTCCACAGTACGATGATAACGCTTCAGTTTCTGTTAAATATCTAATGTTTTCATACCTTGTCATACAGCACTACACTATCTGATGATTTTCATCAGCAGAGATCCTTTCTCTTTCCCATATTGCTTGAAACCTGTGGCCTGCTTGATAATGTGGAACATCCTTCTTAAGTAGATTTTCTTTAATTGAGCTCACCAGACAAACTAATAAACCAGTTCTCTGAAATTAATCATAGTGATTCAAAGTGAGAAGGAAACCAGGTTTACCTTCCACGGCTCTTTTGAAGAACACTTTGCAGCTTCCACATGTCACCACACCGTAGTGACACCCGGACGCTTCGTCTCCACAGACCAGGCACACTTTGGCCGTTGAGGAAGGTTGTCTGAGTGCTGAGCTGAAAGGACACATAGAAAAATGTTTTTAAAGCGTAAATTAACCAAGGATTATATTAAAGATGCCAACCAATTCCTGGCTGACTGTTGCCTTATTTTTACAATTGAAACAACAGCAGCAGCACGATGTGGCTGGCCATAAAGATGTCTCTTGACAGAAACAGAAAGAGAGAGAGAAGAGGCTTTGAAATCCTCTGATTTATAGCTCCACTGGGCTTACAGAGGTGACACTGACAGAATTATAGGGGAGATTATTTAAATTCAATAGGCAGTGAGACACAGAACAGGATGTCAAACCTAAACTAAACCACTCGTCACCTTTTTCAGAATAAAATATGTGAATTACTGGAAAAAGTGTTGTAAAATGGACAAAAAATAAAGACGAAATGTTATTAAAGATCAAAGATTGTTCAGCATTCTCTGAGATATGACAGGACTGCTCTACTTTCTCATTCACAATCAATAGAGAGGTGACTGGACTGATGGATATGTTGAATTATTTCCAGATCCATAGCAATGTTGACTTTAAAAAATGTATCCCTTTTCCTGACTGCATTTTTTCAAAATCTGAGGAGGATTTCCTCCAAACAAGGCAAATTTCTGGATGTGATGGAGTGTCAAATATCAAAGTTGCTGATTCTTGGAGCCTTTTTAATATTTTCATAAATGATTAATTTGATTCTTTTGTTACCATGTTCCACAGTCTGCTAGAAAAGGGCTGAAATAATTACCTGATTAATTGCGATAAACCGATTCTGGAAGTAATCATCAACTAATTAGTAATTTATTAATTGTTAACTGGAGTATATATATACCCACAAACAGGCAAATTGTATTCAGAGCTGTGATGATTTCAAAACTGCACATAAAATATATACATATTTTACAATTAAAATGCAATTTAAGGAAATCTTTGTATGTAAATATGTTCTACCAATAATTCTTGAAGTGGCAAAGTTTTACTCTCACCCAGTTCAAATTCTATAAAAAAATAAATAAAAATATATAAATCTCATACTAAGCACCATTCGATTGTTTTTTTTTTTATTAAATTTTTTTTATTTCAAATTTTAAAAAAAATTATAAGTTGAAAAAGCTCTGTGTAAGGAAACCTCGCAGACTGCATCAAGTCATTGACTTGCGCCATTCGCTCCTGGACGTAGCAACAATAGTGTTATTGAGTCTCCAGTAATCCTTGATACTGAGCATGCATGTGGCGAAACCTCCCCTTTAACAGGAAGGAACCTCCATCAGAACCAGAACATGGCTTAATAGAAGCAGCCATCACAATCAACTGGGAGTTTAAGAAGACAGAGCAAATGCACATAGAGAAACAGATGAACTGAAGCAGGATTATTCCTGTTGATGGAAAGTAAAAAGTTAAAAGAAGCATTAATGGTTGAGAATGGCTGTGCTTTGACTAACCGTTAGCTTTAGCCTTGAAGAGGAACTTGAATTTGTTGAAAGTGAAGATGCCTTACCCCGACAGCATTATGAGAGGTTCTGATTCCTATAACACCTGTATGTGCTTCAGCTTTAAAGGTGCTTTTACAGATAACATCTCCAAACTCGGACACTAATGCACCCCTATAAATTAATCTGTTTCACTTGTTCATCGCCCATTAGCTGGAGAGGATGTCAAACCATAATTTTCAAAAACAAATTCACATTTTTAATCATCTGACCATGGGACAGTGTTTCCCACTTGGCCTCAGTCCAACAGTAAAAGCTCATAACCTGGGAAGGATTTTCTGGATGTTTTTCAGATATTAAAGTTTCAAGGTAACTTTGCGGCTGCAGTAATTAGCTGTGATCACAGGATGTAGTCTTCAAAGTGTTCCTGAAAGCAAGCAGTGAATTATATAAAAAAAGACGACTGTTTTCTGAAGGTAGAAAAATATCTACTGGTGATTTGGAGCTTCATCATCCTCCTCATACAGAAGCGTCTCTGGAAAATATTCTATTGGCAGAGAAGATAAAGTCCAAACATTTTTGACATTTTGTTGCTTGATACATCCATGCATGTTTCAGAAATCTCTCTCCACCTCCTGATTCAAGAGAAGGTTGCAGACGAAGCAGTGCTTAGAGTTTAGATCCAGTAGATTTTTAGTTCTACAGTAATAGCTCATTTTGTCAGTCTCTTTCATGTGGGATCTTCCTTCTTTATATCATGATAACTATGATGTGTATCTGCAAATTTCAACAACACAAATTTAGATTTTAAGACCCTTGTAAGACCATTACATATGAAATATAAGACCTGTATCCGGACAGAAATGTACAAAAAAAAAAGAAAGACATATTTTATAAAGTTATGCCAAGCTTCTTGCACAGAATGCATATACCATTGTACGGTTTGGAAACAGCATTAAGGTGATGGCAACGACAAATACTGTGCAGCCAACTGTCGATAAGTTTGCACTTACAAAGAGAGACATAAAAAAAACCTAGCAAACTTGAAAAGGCTCATTAACAGCTAGTGGTAGCCTCAACCGCCTCGTAATGAAGACGTCTGACTGACTCAAACTTTTGTCTGACAGAGAGGTCCCGCAAGAAAAAAAATACATGTAATATAGGTAGATTGAATAGTTAGAGCATATCAAAATTCAAGACCTCTGAGTTACGTATTTGAAGGCAACTTACATATTTTCTATTGAATTCATGACATTTTAAGACTTTTTAAGGATGCACAGACACCCTGAATGACTCATGATTATAGGTCAGGGTCAAAATGCAAACGGACTGGTAAATTAAGAACTGTCTTTTCTGTCTATACTCTTTCTTCAAGCAGATAGACTAAGACAGACAGAGCACACAAAGCCCTTTATCACCTCCTCCATCCCACAATCAGCCATAAATAAGGCAAGATCCTTCAACTCCTCTCTTTAGACAGAGTTTAACTCTTGAACAGGAGAGAGAAATTCACCTTTTGCCATTTGAGAACTTTGTAATCAGTAAATGACTCGTATCCCAGCTGCTTTGCATTCAACACGAAACACTCCAGAGCAAGCAAAAGGTAATGGTTTAACGACAGCCACGTGACCACATCAGCTCCAAAAATCCAATATGAAATCCTGTTGATCCCAAACCAGACACCTTTCTTTCCATGACAAAATCCTCTTCATGAAAATCATGAATAGGGTTTCTAACAAAGTGTTTACCTGGAGGAACCCAAGCAACACTTAAAGTGTTTTCACAGCTGATAGTCCAGTAGACTCTCTTCAATTGGGGATCAAAATTGCAACATTTGTTACAATTTCACTGGCGCGGTTCGTTTTCACATCAAATTGGCGCTGCACCAAAGAAGTACTGAAAAAACAGCACAAAACCCTCACGGAGTGCAAATTCCTTCTTCATGAAATGTAAACAATAAGTGGTATCAGATTTCTCTTTTGTCGTAGGCAAACGACCACAAATCATTTCTCCCAGAAGCATTAGACATGTGTGTTTGTTTTGGTTGAATTTACCCAGAATTCCCTGAGCTATTGTCCACTCACGACTTTCGGATCATTTTCCAGTCCGCATGCCAGTCTTCACTTCAACCAAACCAACATCTAGGTTTGTAGGCAAACCAGAGTTTACTTTTTTTTGGTCATCTATTTGTTCTGCGGCAGGAGAACCTTGGGAGAAGACGTAAACTCCTTGCAGAAAGACCCCGGACTTTGAATCCAGGACCTTCTTGCTGCAATGGAACAATGCTACCAACTTCACAACTGTGCAGCCATGGAAAACAACATATTTGTGTAAAAGTTACACACTGCAGCTTTAAGAGCTTTGTGTATTCATAGTTTGTTGTAACCATAAAGTTTTAAATTAATCTTAGGTAAAGCATTTCCCATCAAGCTGACACACAAAACACACAAACATGTGGATGGGTACAAGGAGAGAACACTTTGTATCAAAACATCAAAAGTGGCCTCAGCTTCTCCCTCTTTTCTGTGCTAATTACCTCTCTTCCATCCCAATCAATAACATGCAAGGTGATTGTCTGGTTAAAATTCTCCATACAGCCTCCATCAAACCAGCTGCTCGGCTCTCTCTCCCTGTCCTCTCTCTGTCTCTGCTCCCTGCAAGCACATTTCCTCCAGGGGACGAGCTGGAAAGGTGTACTGCAGCAGCACACTCAGATACAATCACGACCACTGATCTAATTCCCTCTTGTCCGTCTACACACACATTCAATTTGTTAGGACGCTTAGAGGAGTCTCTGGTGAGGTGTTTGTCTGGCTTGATCTTTCTGGCACGGGGCCTCGTGGTTTCACCTGAGGTGAGTGTTTGTGTGTGCAAATTCAGTCCATGTCAAGATGTGTTTTTCAGCATGTTAATGCACTGGATCCTTCTCTGTACTTTGGCCTTCTCACATCAACACAAAGTGGTGTTAGGAAGGAGACAACACAAGCCAAGAGAAGCAGTCCTGGAAAGATTTCCAGCCAACAACAATAAGCAGCAATAAACGAGGTCTGTTTCAAAGTCTGCCTACAATACTAAGTCGCTGGTCGACTCCTTTAATAGTGCCGCACATTAAAACCTCTTTGCATGCCGCATGCCTGTTTCCTGGTCAACCAGCAAGGTGACTTCCCCTCCCTCAGAGAAGTATATAGGTCATTCACTTTCTGCTTATGAAACCGGAGCAGACAGGCCAGGCTACAGTGACTGTGCACCAGAAACAGCTGCCGAAAAACAACCAAACTAAAGTGAGCAAACAATCACAAAGTAGTAATTTTCTTTTTGCAAAATGAAAAGAAAAAGGAGGAACAGGATCTCAAATCATTAAAACGTCACCATATTTCTCCTCAAAGGTGGTGAAACACTGTCTGAACTGGTTCCACTTTGTCTTGGGAACACCACGACGAGCTAAAATTAGCATCAAAGCCTAAGCATAAAGCCTAAGATCTTAGCATCAAAGATCTTCATTAAAACTGAAGATCTTTACTGAAAAGTTTTTTTTTTTTTTAATTCTCTAAAATACATTTTTGGATTATAACATCTTTACTTGTGAACCCCTGAGACTTAAAAATATTGCTAAAATCTCGTCTTTTACAATTGTCTCCTATCATCAACTGGATATAGCATACTTTTGTTTTTATTTGATTTGTGAATCAAATAAAAACAAAAGGTCAGGTACATTAGCAGTGTTGTGCTAGACTTTTAAACTCTGTACAAATTAATAAATAGCCACTAAGGGTTCACTGAATAAAAAGCAATTAAGAAAAAAATCAAAGAGAATAAATGAGCTACATCATATTATATCACACTAACTGCAACATCTTTTTCCCAGCTCTTTACATTCAGTGGTAATTGACTTGAAGATGTTAGCTACACATTTCTGCTTTCAGAAAATTTGTGGAAAGGTACCAAGAATTTAAAGTTCTTAATCTAGAGGAATCATTGGGTTGAGTTTGAAAAACAGGATACCCATACTTTTTATACCTTTAAAAATAGTTTAAGCATAACATGAAATAAAAGAGATATCCAGAGGGGAAAACATGCATAAAAACAACATTTTAAAATAATTTTAATGTCTCCTAGAAGAGCCCCATTACAAATTATTGTTATAAAGTGACTGGGTTATTTGAAGAAAGCCAGCAAATCAAAATAAAGCTTCAAAGACATACAAAGGACATGATTATTAGGTCTCTGATTTCATAAGCAGAGCCTGTCGGAGGAAGAAAACAAAACAGAAACAATGTTATATTTAGGCTTCATTTTGTCTGAGAATAATTTAGGTAAAATTCATTTGGACATCAGCTTGACCATCAAAGCTGTAATGGGATTTTACCTGGAACTGTTAGTTTTGGTCAGATGAGATTTTAAAAGATATTTTGTTCCAATGAACAACATTATAGCAGCATCGTCTTCCTACACACTTGAAAATATACCATTCAGAATTGATCACTCATTAATTTAGACTCTTACACACTGTGTATATCAACGCTGCTGCAGAATCAGCACAACTGTTACTCAAATACTGCGGAAATGACCCAATAAGAACATTATTTAATGTCAATTTAGACAAAGCTCTCTGCACAGGTAGAGATTAATTCCCCCGGATACACTCAGTGCTTCAAACTGAAAGTGAAACTCACATGTTTACCTACTTTTTCATTACTTATGTAAACTGTGTAAGCTATGGCCATTGGAGCTATCAACGGAGCATTGAAAGTGTATTTCATATACAGTGGCTTGTATTCTGGCGAAATACGAAAAAAATTTAAAGGAGGTAGTGTCATCATGGCAATAGTAACATACTCAGTCCTGACGCAGAAAAAGCCCAATTTTATCCCAATATACATGTGATAATTAGAACAAAAGTGCATTAAAACACAAATACTTCAAAGATGTTGCATGACTTGGCGTTCCACCACATGCTCTTCCTTTAGATTTCCGTAATAGGTTTTTAAATATGGAAGCATCTGATCCATGTATGAGGCAGGAAAGTTTAATCTGCATAAAACAAATCCTGGAATTACAAAGGAACTTGGATTAAAATGACCGTTTACCGTTTATGGTGTGATTCAATGTCAATCCAACACATCTACTAAGATGTACTCTGCAAGCTTCAGCTAAGCTCCTTCCAGTATCCAGATTTGCATTGCTGGATACAGGAGTGTAAACAAGCTTATAAACAATGGTGGGGTTTTTTGTAAGGTATAAATATATGTACAACTTTCTTCTCAAAATCATTCGGCATGTGTCTTGGAAAACTTTCCCTGAAATAGTTCTCAGACACACATTTATGATGTGATTAAATTATCTGTTTTCTACTGGCTTGGAACTCAGCATCTGCTTCCTGTACTTGGATCTGGTTCTCCTGCTGCAGTCACATTGTTTGAGAAGAACCCAAACCTCCAAAAAACGTTACCGGTTAACAAACTAATCAATTTATTTGCACCAGAGTAAACAAATTACAGATGTTAACACACCCAAATGAGCTTTAGACTAAACTTTTTGACAGCAGGTGTCCCAATAACTGTGACACCAGTGATATTGTGAAAAATAATAACGACTTAAAATTGGATTTTTGTTCCCTCTTACTGAATAAATATTCTCAAATTAAAAGTTGAACTTCTCCAAAGTCACTGCTGGTTCCATCAGCAATTAATTTATGTAATGATTTTGTACACATATTTAGGAGTGGTGCCAATAAATGCAGCATATATTTTTGCAGCAGGTATTTGTTGAAACAACTTCATACTAAACCTTTACCAAAATGTTGTTAATCAAACAATGAAGTTTATTTGTACATTTCAGCAAAAGGTTTTTTTTCCCCCAAAATGCTTTACGTCATAAAAACACAAGAATCATAAAAGAAGTCATAACAGAGAAACCAGTGACATTATTAGTTGCAGGGGATTGGTGACTCCCTCCAATTCATTTCAGTTCAAAAATACTTTATTAATCCCAGCTTTAATGCTGATGCAATTTTTTGAAAGAGTTGTAGATGCCTGTGGGCAAGAAGGATCTCCTGTAGAGGTCAGTGTTACAGCGTATCCATAAAAGCCTCTAGCTGAAAACATGAAAATATTTATGATTGATGAAGAGAATGGTCAGAATGGTTGTTCTTCATTTTTCAGGAATCCTTTGTGAAACAATCTCCTCCAGATGAAAAATTAGTCCATGCATTTGTTACTTCAAGGCTAGACGACTGTAATTGTTTGCTGTCGTATTTTTAGCTTCCCTTCATTGGTTCGCTGTTGAAACAGTATAGGATTTAAGATTTTTCATCTCACATATAAATCCTTTAATAAGGATTAGAGATCTGATTGTTTCTAACAGACACTTCAATCTCAGACTGCAGATTTACTGGCGATTCCTAGAATATTTAAAAGTGGAATCTTTTAGTTATAAAGATGCTCGTCTGTGGAATCAACTCCCTGCTTTAGTCTAAGAGGGAAACATCCTGTTCACTTTTAAGATGCGGTTTAGGCTAGAGCTATTTCTGTGCTGCTACAGGTTTGGGCTACCGGAGAACAAACTGACAACTCACTTTCTTCTTCTATAATTTGTTTTCATTTCTGAAACTTTTTCTTTTCTCTCAGTTTCTTCTCTCCATTGACGCTACACCTGGTCTGGTGTACCTGTGGTGGTCAGTTTTGTTTGCAGAAACTTATCCATTTTATTTATGATTTCAGCTGTAAGTGTTTCTTTTATTTCTGATTTATTTATTGCTTTTGACTGTTATGTTTTTGCTTTGGATATTTCAAGGCTCCATCATGAACAAACTTAACGTTTATTTGTTGTTGAGTGGGAGATCTTGTCCTTTCCAATACATTACTTAAAAATGATCTCAAAACGTCAATGTTATCATTTTTCACAATAATTACTGGGACAATTTATTATCCAACAATATTTGTTATTGACAGGCTTTCCTTATAATGAAACATTTAAACTAACTTTATTATTCTAGTGGTTGATAATTAGGATCTATTGGAATGTACATCTGTATGAATTTAAATAATTTAAAAACTTTTTTTTTGACACTTATTGTGAATTGGCACTATATACATAAATTGAATTTAATTGGGGAAAACCTTCAAAGTCCACAAGGAAAGAGCCCAGAGCCACAGTGCAACTCACAAAATATTCACCAGGTAGTATTCTGCACTTTGGCTGTGGAAAGTTCAATGCACAAAGTGTTTGACGTCTTTTTTCTGGACTGCTTTCCTCTATTTCTGGGTACAGTCTAAGACTCATTCACCGAGACTAACTACGCAGATCAAAGAGGCCTCCGTCTTTGCTCCTGTTGCTTTTTTCTCTTTCTCTCTCTCTCTCCACAGAGAAAACCCCAGGGCAGCAGTTTCATTGTTTTCAGTGTCCTTTCATCTTTAGAGATAACACACAAAAGCTAACAACTGATTTAGTTACTGTTTATTTCCCATGAGGGTGCAGATGAGTACACAAACGGCTGTTTATATTCACCCAAATTTACAAGCAGCTGTTTTAATCTCCCAACTCTTTTACACAAGCTTTTACTGCTTATCCGCTTAGGGGAAATATGAATGAATTATCAAAAGAAAAAAGGAAATTGGTGAGGACGAAAAACTTTGGACAGATGTTTGGGCTTAAACTGCTCTCATGTCTTTCTAGAAGCAATTCTGATGTCACACTGGGGGCATTCTTTAAATGGTTGAAATGTCTGCGCTGTCTTGCAGCAGCGGAGGGAAAGCAAAACGCAAAACAGAGCAAAAAAGATCATCATTAAAACAACACTGGTAAAAAAAAAGAAAAAAAAGAAAGCTATTCATATTATGTTGCATCAGCTGAAATATCCCATTTTAAATTGAGTCCACTGAATCAGAAGAGGACAACTATTTTACTTTTTTAATGGAGGTAAGTATGCTATAACCCTGCTGCTAATACATCTGACCAACAAAAAAGTACTTAATATTCCCTTTTCATATTTTTCACAACATAAAGAGAAAAACTCTTTTCTTTCTATTATCTTTTTATGAGGCCTTTCTGTGCTAATTTACCCATAAGTTTTAATTTAGCCTGTTGAAACTCCCTATTTTCAGCTTTCTAGGAGAGCACACCTGATTTATTTTATTAGAGAAACAGGCCCACAGCATCACAGATCCACCAGCATACTTAACAGTGGACACTCTTGCTATAAAACAAAAGCACAAATATTTACATTTGTGATGGTAAGACAGCAAAAAAAAAACAAAAAAAAAACTCCCTTTGCCTTCTTCACAAAAATCTGGTTTATACAACCTGCAATGCCGTTCTCTGAAGAATTTATGGCATTTCATTTTTTGCTCTGACTGTAGATGTGGAAAGCTTTAATTAAGAAGACAATATGAGATCACAGAGTTTTGCTTCTCAAACCTTTCAAAAATCAAGACAAAATATGTTTTCATAATAAAAGCAATTAAAGCGAAAGCGAACCTATTTTGGAAATGGTTTGCTTTTGCTTTAATTGCTTTGTCCCTTTTTCCCGATAAACAGACCAAAACAGTCAGGAAATGTTTTAATTGACCATGTGTTGATTATGCTTCTTTTCTGAAAACAAGCATTACGGGTTATTGCAGCTAGGTGTTGCAGATACTTTGATTAATATTAAATGTTTTCATATCGTCTATCATTAAAATGATTTTTTTGTCAATTTAAATGTAGAATCTGTTTTATATTTTTGTTCATATGTCTGTGATTTTATTATCCCAAACAGGTAAAATAAAAATGCCTATTGTATTTTTTTCATGCAGCCATTTTCAGATTTAAAAGCATCAAGACAAATGCCTTAGAGTGGAATGTGATGTTTTTATGTCTTTCCTATTTTGAATAATGGCTAAACAGGTCATATTTGCTGCCGAAGAGTCCTGGATGACTAAATAAAGGTTCTGGAAACTCTGATGAACTTAATAGAAGTTAAGAATGAAATAATAAAATGCTTCAACAACATTTAATTTTTAGAACTCATGAAGGAGTTCTATTGTTGTCACTTAATGAGTTCTTATTGCACACTGAATAAATGTACCCAGAATAAAGGGTAGACTTTCCTAATTTTTTCAGTGTGAGCAAATGTAGATGCAGCTAAAGATTAATTCGCTATAAGGGTTGCTGATCAGCAGGGAGGTCGCTGAATTTATTAGGATAATATCATTCCGAGTGAATAAATGTAGCAAATTGGCTAAACAAAGTTGTCATAGTTAAAAAAAGAACCGCGTGACCCAAATAAGTACATTAGCATGGCGGCGTCAGTAAACAAGCAGCTGAACTGTACAGAGAGGTCTGTTGTCATGAAAAACAATGTCCTCATCATGCATGTAACACTGCCTGACACACACACACATGCTTGCTCGCACATGTTCAGTGCTTTGTTTGCACTGCTGCAGAGCCAGCCGCCCACTGTAAAGATAAACGTGTGTGTGTGTGTGTGTGGGGGTGTGTGCATGTGCGTGTGTGTGTGTGTGTTCGGGCAGACACACCGACTCCCTCACTGTAGAGGCTGTTATAGCTGGGATAGTTCAGATTAGGCGCCACAACCTCCCTGAACCAGCCCTTCATGAAAGAAAAGCATCCTTGACTCTGACAGGAAAACACACAACTTCTCCACAGTCTGGCCTGCAATTTTTATGTAATACACACTCCTGGCACACTGAGAAACCTTATGCTAGACCCGTTTCAAAGAATGTTTATGTAACACACAACTTGGCATGTTGGAAAGGTAAAGGTAGATTAGTTTGAAAGAGGACAAAATAGGTTACATAACCACGAGCAGACAGTATAAACAGTAGGTTGACACCCACTCACCACCTCTCAAAGGGAGAGAGGTCTTATGGGTAGTGTAAGAGAGCCACAGGGGATTTATTTTTCCTAGCGAAGGTGACCCTGGCATTGGGCACTGTACCTGAGCATAGAGAAATATGAGATTTCCTCTTTGCATGGCTTGTTTTACACTTGTATTAGGGTTACAGTATAATCCACACTGATTAAAAAAACTATAACCTTAAGATGTTGCATGACTAATAAATCAAGAATTTTCTGTGCAAAGTTTTTTTTCATTTCCCCTCCCACACTTTCGCTTGCAAACTTTCAGTGACCTTCCCTTATATTAGCCAACCAAGATTACCTTTCCCCTATAAATCTCCTGCTTTGACTGTAAACAAAGAAAGGAGACAAGCTAAATAAACACACTCTTTTAAGAAGTTCATGCAGGCTCAGTATATTTGCTGATAGAAACTAACTACAGTTTGATTCTGAGCTACACAGTACTCAGTTTGGTCCCAGCATGTCTGAACATAAACATCCACTGCCTGCCTGTCTCTGCTGCTCTTTCTTACCTCTTTCTTCGGAGCAGCTGCAGCTGAATTAAATAATTAAGGCCAGCAGGAGTACAACTCATCACTTTCTAACTAGCTGAGTCACTTGACCATTTTGACATAAATTATGTACTGTCATACAAAATGAATAAAATTAATCACCTGCGATATTTTGGCCATGCTTTAAAACTGGCGAGCATAAATCTGTGGGAGACGTGGCAGGATGTTATTACGGGGGGGGGGGATCATCAGGGATGGGAGCAACCTTAATTTGTGCCTGCCAAGGGCAGAGGAACTGATCGCATCCAAACAGTGTAAATTTAGGCTCAAGACGCAACTGCGTGCCAAATGCTCCATTCATACTTTCCACATAGGAACTTAAATGAAATAATGACAATAAAATTAAAGAAAAGGACTTACTGCACACCTTTTTGTTGAACATTATGGGTGCAACTGTAAGAATATTTTACTTATCTCTGGTTCCTATAACAGATGGGCGATATGGCAAATTTTTCACACAAGGTGCAGTTTTAATGAATTATTTTCTTCTTTGTTTTCTTTTCTGAAAAAGAAATTGCAAGTGGTTTTTATTTTGATCATGCCTTCTGAGAGGTCATTGAAATTATTACACCCTCGCCTCGGAGAACCTGGGTGAGGGTATAATAATATCTGATGACGAGAATGTTGTCATAATATTAGCAGAATAACAACAAAATTTTACCAGAAGTAAAAATTACAAGAAAAAAAGTTGATTCAATAAGAAAAAAAGCTAGTTTAAAAGTACATTTTAAGGATTTCAAAGTCAGAATTTTAATTTGGATAAAGTTGAACGAAAACTGAGTTGTGATGATTCACTGATCTTTTCAGTTATTCTGTAATATTTGTTTTAAATGCACTTAAAAACTACAGGTCCAGCTTAAAATCAAGTTTACCATAAAACTGTCAGAATTACAATTTGGACGAATTTTTAACTTTTTTTTTAACTTTTTGACTTTTGATGTTCCATTGAACTTTTTAATTGTCCAGTAATTAGCAAATATTGTTTTTTATATTAAACATAATTAAATAAAACATTTTTTGTATCCAGCTTGCACCAGTTTTTTCATTTTTAATAAGACATTTCTGAAATAAATCACTAATATAATTATAATTAATAAACCAGAATATGTGTACTACTGAGCACCAATCGTCAGATCAAAAATATATTTTTTTCAAATAACTCTTAAGCAGACATAACACATACTTTTCATTTAGTCCATTCCTGTTTTTAAAAAACGTTTATTATTGGTCTGATGTGATATTCTAAACATAAATATAAATTTTTTTCAGTAACTGTAAATAGAAAGTGAACGTAACTTACAGAATTAAAGGTTTGAAAACATCAGTCTGTCAAAAGGTTCTCCCAAATGAGTTGTGGATCTCTTCCAGAGTTAATATGACTGCTTTACAGATTTATTTAAATACATTTTGAATCCCGAAAGAGGTAAGCAAAAATGTTCAATAAATGAAAACTCAGAACAGGTTCAAACAGACACAATAAATCCATGTAGTGTCGTTTTGACTGACTGAAGCGAAACAAAAAAAAAGAAAAAAAACAGCTTCAAAATTCTTCAAAAGCTCAACTTTCCTGTTTTAGAAGCAAGTTTTCAAGATCATTTGATCTACTCAACAAAGCCAGCTGTAATACAACGTGGAACAAAGCTGACATGCTGAGAAATACTTAGTCAGGCATCAAGTTGCTTTCCAGACATGGGAAATCGAGAAACAATGCAAACAAGAGGCGGGTGATAAACACAACATGTTTAACACATGAAAGAACATGAGATATCAGCTCAGTGGCCTAGATCACGTCCCCCATCTGAAGCTAAGCTATGTGATCACAGCAAAAGCAAACACAGTAACTGGTTTTGATCTCACTAAATACACACAAGAAAATCTCCATTCGACACCTTTGTGGATCACTTCAAAGTGACACTTCTTAAACTGGTTTTGTTACACAAGCAAATCCTTGGGTTTTGGTAGCGTGGATGAACTTTAGGCCTGATCTCCCCCGCTGTTCATGTTTCAGCTGTGTTTACAGCTGACTTTGTTCCCTCCCACTAGCTTCACACAATACCTGGCACTGCACAAAATTTGCCAAAAGGCAGATTTGGATGCCTTTGCATGTGCAGGAACTGACCTCTAAACTGGGCTAAGAGGCCTTGGGGCAATTGAGAAAAACAAATCCCTTGATAGGGAGATTATCTTTAAGGGATCAGCCCTGACCTGGGCCACCTCCACACACACCTCACACTCCTTACCTCTGTTCTCCGCTTTCTAACAACAGCCCACCAACACCTGACTGCCGTTTATCCTGACCTCACATGTGCCTGGAAGAATCATCTGGTCGATAAGAAAATACACAGAAAGCTAAAGGTTGACATTTAATGTATCAGATTTTAAGTTTAAAGGGGCAGTGTTATGTATTTTCCAGCCACACAGTGCCATTTTGTGGCACACTCAAGTGACTATGTTATCTTTATAAAATGTTATAAAAATACTGTATACATAAAATATAACTTAAGAGAAATTTGACTTCATAATTTAACGCCTCAAAATTGGGCCTCTGTCTTTTTAAGAAGCTCCTGCTCTTTCTAAATCTTTGCCTTCAGGAAGTTATCACAACATGGCTCCGCTGTTAACTCTAACAACACTTTTACAGTAAGAAGTAGCTCATATAATGAACTCAGCAAATTCACAGTTCCACCAGGTGTTTGCTACTTGCTTCTGGCTAGTCTGAAGGATTTGAGTGAGGGAGTCACAGGGAGGGCTATTCTGTGAGGCAAAAGTTTGGAAGCTTGGAAACTGCAGCTCAGAGGAGATGCTGTGTATCAAAGGCGTGGGTAGGTCCTCCCAGGCGTTTTGCACTGCTGAATGGTTGCCATGGAGATTAGGAGATTTCTCAAACATGCATGAAAGAATCAAATCAACACAACATCAGAACACACTGTAAATCTCATAAAAGTATTTGTCTAGTCTTACATAATGCTAGTCCTTTAGGTGGTCTAGGTGATCTAATCTGCTTCTTTGAACGAGTTAGGCTAGGTCTACGGGTGATAGAAAAGAAATCACATTTTTGCACAAAATCATTCTTAGATAAGAAGATTTTAGTCACATTTAACTACATTTAGATTTTTTTTGCTGCCAATGTTGAGGTGTTTTAAGGCCTCTTGTCACTTTAAATCCAAATAAGTTGGCCACGCTCCCCATATCAACATTTACAATGGTTTAAAACAGATACGCAATTATACACACATACATCATTGAAAAGTAGACGTGGAGGCTCCTGCACAATCAATAAGAATGCAGAAACGGGTTTCTAAATGGTAAGTCAACAGCAGCAGTCACTGTACAGTGCACACAGCAGTAAAACCAGTTGATCAAACATGTTGGAACTCTGGTTGGGCTGCCCAGGCTGTAACCTAAAAGTAATGGTGCAGTGTGACCCAATAATTGGCAGGTTCATTTTCCAGACACCAAAAAATATCAACTCATTGAAAATAACAGCTTTGAGTGCGTTTTTTTAAGTGTTTGGCTTGATTTTAGAAACAGTGAGATCCAAATGGAAGAATAAAAGCATGGAAAAAGTGAATTTTTTCCACTTTTAAGTCCAAAGAAATAAATCATGCCAGGTAATATTTCATTCAAAAGATGACCTTTTCTTTTCGCCTGTGAATTAAAAATGGTCCTATTCTGAATGTAGGTTAATGTACACTGGCGCTAACACATGTTGCCAGAAACCCTACGCATTAACTGTCACATGTGATCTTCTTCAACACCCACATGTGATCTTCCCTTTTCGTCCTATACAATTCCACATAGGACGAAAAGAGAAGACGGGCTCTCAGTCCAGCACATGCAGAAAGCAGCTGCTGCACACACGAACCTCAGAACATTAAGGTGTACGCTAAGGTGTGAAATTTGCTGTGCAGCTGTCAAGTAAAGCAGTTTATTATGTGTGTACTTAACAGTGAAGTGGCTCAGTAAAGTCACTGGGTATGAAACCACAACCTCAAGATGGTTGCTGTGGGAGCCAAATCCAAGGCTCCGCATGGCAAAGATCCAGAAGTTTTAACTCTGCAGCTCACTTTCTCCATGTGTGCTCCATCAAATCTCTCTCCAGTCACACTTTTTGTAGTTTTTTAGAGGTCTGCGATATGGCAAATTGTAAAAAATATTCTTTATTTTCAAAAATATTTTAAGTGAGTGAAAGTTTGAATTTGTTTTCCAAATTTGAATTCATTCTTTGTGATTATTTTTGGGGTTTCAAGCCCACACATGGTTTACATTGAACAAAAAATTTCCACAAAAAAAAAAAAAATAAAATAAAATATATGCCATATAGTTACCCAAACAAAGAGGACTTAGTTCGATAACACAAGATTGACGACAAGAAAAAAATTTTCTTCTTGCATTCTTAGGAGCAGGCAGAACTCTGATTTGCATGATTTTTATACAACCCATAAAACCTTTTGCACGGAAAAAATCAAAGGTTTATGGGGCAAGCATACTCACATATTATATACTCCCACACACAGTCCACAGAGTTCACGCAGAACTCAACACAAGTATAATTGCATGGTGTGTGTGCTTTGCATGGTAAACCAAACCTATGCCCACTAGAAATGCCTCGGGGTCAATTCATTGCCCCATTTCATGCCAATTTACTTTATTTTTCCTGGAACTTAGGTGTTTACAATTAACTATGAGGATTAATATGTACTATCCCCCAATCTCACCATTTAAAGGTAACTGAGGGCATTTTGAAATATCTCACTTTGCTCACCCTGCACCACATATGGTCATTCTGTTTCCTTCTAAAAACAAGATCTGTCCTTGTAACGTTGGTTCAGGTGAGTTCTGGCTAAGAGGTGTAGCTGACTTTTGATTTATATTTAATAGGCTAAACGATTTGCAGTGATGCATGTGGATGCCCCTTCACAGCTGGCACCTATGCTGCCTTTTTTTCTGGTTACGCTGCTGCTGCACTGTTGCTGAGTGCGGCAAGGATGTGGCGCTGTGGAGGAGTGAAAAGAAAACACTGGGCACAGAATCCCTATACGGACCCTGATATATTCAAGGATGGATTACTATGCTGAAATGAACAGTTAAGACATACAGACATCTGAAGGCATCATGAGCAAACTGATAAGAAACTCTACTTATTATGGCAAAGAGAATGTCTTTCAGCACTTCCTTCCGACGCCAAAGAAATCCAGGTTTGTGGTGTAAATTATTAAGCGATGTCAGTCAACAGATTCTCCCACCTGATCCCTGAAGCTCCTTCTAATCGGTAGGTTAGGAGGAGTTGGGTATGTACGAGAGAACACATACATACAGGCTGGGATTCGAACCCAAGACCTTCTTGTTGCAAACTGTGCAGCCTTTTCAGATTATTTTTATCTGTTTAAAATCTGAGCAATGTTTGATTTTTCTTTCACTTTACAACTTCATGCCAGCACTTAAGTTTGTTTTTTTAACCTTACTTTGTTTTTATTCACACAAGACTTGGGGATCAAATCAGATTTTTGCTGAAATTCGATTTCTTTGTTTGTTCGGTTTTTTTGCATGGTTATTCATATTAATAATAAAATTCGACTGCAATCAGACTTCAGTGTGAATCGTTTACGACCCCAAAGTGAGACACATGCACAGAAAAAGAACATAGACGTCACACAGCAGCTCAGTGTTTACATAAGTAATAACAGAGGGAGCCATTTATGAATCGCTTTTAAAGTAATGAGAGCCAAATGTATTGTCATAAGATTATAACAACATGAGAGAAGCTAATAAAAAGAAAGCGCAGCTCGTAGCAACAACCTTTTGTGGAGCACTGAGTGCAGCTTCTGGAGAGAAGTCAGTTTGGATGTCTAGTCGGAAAAAAAGGAGAGGTGGGATTTTGATGTAAGGACACAGAATTCTTTCAGAATTTCATAGTTATAATTTTCAGCCATTATTTACGCCTGGATTTACTGTGTCTGCAAAATTATGATTCATGTCTCACATCAATGAAGTGAAAATCAGATGAAATGCTTTCAAAAGTATCAGACAAGCATCTGATTTAATACAAATGTAAAAGTGGCACAAAATGAGATTTTTTACAGGGTGAAAAATTGGATTTGGGTGCTGCTGTGTGAACGTAGCCAAAAAGGAACTGTATATGAAGAAAGACAGAGTAATCTTTCTTTTTTAAATCCAATTTAACATCAAAGAACTACCTGCAAAATGACTGTCAGTAACTGATGGCCTCCATGCTTCCACTCAACATGTGTCCAACATAAAATCTGGGCACATATGAAATGTCTCCTAGTATGAAGCATGAATGAAACATAAAGCCTTCATAACCTAACTAAAGTTCGAGATACTTTCAGAAAAATACTGTTGATGTAGAGGTGACTTTTCTTGCCATCCCCTGATGCCCTTCCCTTCAAAGTGTCACTGTTTGAGATGTGCAAAGGATAGAAAATTAATATAGTATTAAGCTTGATGGGAAAGCACTAAGAATAAGAAACATGTCCCAAGAGCAAAAGAGAAGAGGTCTGAATTTATCACAGTCTAGCAAACATTAAAAATAACAGCATTAAAACAGAATCCTGATGCAAAAACAGAATTCCTAAAGTCTCCCCATTAGAAACAAAGTTTAAAGGTGTTTAAATTAGTTGTTGTGAACAGCAGTTAAGTCTCAAGTGACTTCTGAACAGACAGCTGTGGGGAATTATGCAGTGAACAAAAGAAATCCCTCTGAAACGCCTCTTTTGTGCAGCAGAAAACCAGATTGCAGCTCTGCATTTTGAAACTATTCACTGTTCTGCTTCACGTGGCGAAACCCATCAGTGCTAATGAGTGGCTTTACAAAAGGAAATAGAGCGTAATAGCTTTTTCTGGGGAAAAAAATGACAAAAGTTGAGGAAGAATTGAAAAAGATGCTTGTCAGTCTTTTTTCAGCTCTATAGTTCATATGCCTGATTATAACGCCAAAGCTGGATCTCTGACAGCGTGTAGGTTGCCTCCTTTTTATGTTCTCTGCCCTCAGGATCCTTCTGTCCACAGAGGCTTTATTTGAGAGAAAACCTTTCATCATGGCCATATTAAAGGGTGAGGTATGCCCATTTGATCAAAAACACCCATCAAAGCATCTTAAATTCAGAAGAAATGTTGTGATCTGCCATTACTCAGTATATAAAGTAAAACAAAGAAAGTTTTCCAGACAATTAAACTTGCTTTATCGTGTTTACTTCACAATTATAGGAAATTGATCCTTTAAAAAGATTGACAAATCACCTTTATGTGACTTTTCAATTAGCACATTTACAAGAAGCATTCTCATGAACAGCAACTTCAAGCCATTATGTCACATAAAGTCTCATACAAATGTTTTTAGTGAAAAAGTTTATTGCAAGGAAAACAAAATCAGTATAATAAGCCACTGTTAATGAGTTTAAAATTCAGATTATTTTCTTAGATCCTAAGAAATGGAAGTTTCCATTCCATTGATTTTAGTTGTTATTCTTCCTTATTAACAAATCCATCCATCCATCCATCCATCCATCCATCCATCATTGCAATGGCGAAAAGTTGTCATTATCTCTTAATTATGCCATCTGTAGCTACGTCAGACATATTAGGCAATATTAGGCAGCACAAAAATATTTCCTCAGAGTTGACGTGTTGGACGTAAAAAAGAAATTGCAAGTGCATGATGTGGGATTTGATTATGCCTAAGTGATTGAGTCAATAGAGGAGTTTTTGGTCTGCAGAAGTTTATCTATCTATCTATCTATCTATCTATCTATCTATCTATCTATCTATCTATCTATCTATCTATCTATCTATCTATCTATCTATCTATCTATCTATCTATCTATCTATCTATCTATCTATCTATCTATCTATCTATCTATCTATCTATCTATCAAATGTGATTCAAGGATGGAGGACGACAATGTTATGACGAAGAATGCAAACAATTAATCAATGATTAATTGTCAGTTTATGGTTTATTATATTCAATCAATTAACTCATAATATCTGGTTAGACTTTGTTTCAGTGTTGTAGTTTGGCCACCATCCACTAGAGGATATCCCAAGTAATCCTTAAGCAGATCCAGTGGATACAGAAATAAAGATGGCAGTGTCATGCCAGAACTGGAAAGAGAAATGGTAGTGCTTCCTTCAGCCGAGTTGAGTTGCGGAACAGCGGCGGATCGAAAAACGGAGGTCATAATGCAGAAAAATTATAACGTGACGGGGAAAAAACATTGTGCCAATTAGCACGGTTGGTTTTGAGGACTGTTGGGAGTTAATGCCCTTCATGGAACGAAGTTATAACATTCCTTCAAGAGCAACTACAGACTGTACTTCTGTATGAACATCTCTCTGTTCATGAGGAGTTAAGTCTTTCACATATTTTTTCCTTTTTGCGTGTTATTTTTCTATTCAGCAATCTCAGAGGTTCCAGTTCTGTTATGTTTTTATTATGTCTAAGTTTAATAATATGAGAAAACAAGCATTTCCTGTTTACTTAATCAGTTTAATTAACCAAAAATAATGTTAAAATGTAATGTTTTTACTTTTATTCAGCATATTATGACAAATCACATCTATTATAAATAGATATGATGAGTTGACAGATTAACTCAATAATTGATTACTTACATCCTTAGTCATGACTTCTGAAGTTCACTGATCCATGGAGGTGCAGGCCCCACTCTGCAACTTAAAGTATTTTTAAAGGACAATATCTAATCTTCTGGCGCCAGATACCGCAACATGCCTTCTGGGGTTTAGTTTAGTCTGCCTCAACTGGTCAGGGAGGTTTCAACAGAAAAACTAGAACTTGATGACAGACAATGACCCTTGAGCCTGACAGAACAATTAAACCCTTTCCAGCTAAGATCCATTGCGTCAGACGTAGCCGAGCTGATTCTCATTTTGGGCGATTTCATACTCGGCTCTGGCGCTTACGAAACATTAAAGCTTAAAGACGTTTTCAAGGAAACCTCAAACTGATACCACCATGAACATCCTTGTACTGTGTGACTTTTTTAGCAAAAGCCAGCAGTTACAAGACATATTTCCAGGTCATACCACATGTGAGATTGTTTTGTATTTCAGGACAGATCAGATTCTACCTACAAAACCCCTGTCTTCAGGTCGACGGCTAACACTGGCACGCCTCTGAAAAGTCTTTATTCCAGCTGCTGCTTTCACAGTTCCTCCGTAAACAATCCTGCTTCCTCAGCTGTTTTTGTCAAAGCCTCCCTGCTTCTCTCTCTCCCCTCTGTTCCAAAAACAAACTGTGTGCATTATCCTTGTAATCTCTGCCTCCTGCTGAGAAACTTCCACAAATTTGAGTGGATTAAAGCCATTTGTTGCACAAGTGGAAGTTTGCCATGGTGGAGTCGACTTGACCGACTGCCTGATTTGATAAATAGCCCCGTTTTGAATACTCACATCATCTGCCATAAACTACAAGAAAAGTGAAAGAAAAATGAAAGATCCTTTAAATTTTAGTACTTGGGCACATAGTACATTTTCCCAAGACCAACATAATTTACATAAAATTCCATACAACTATCTTCAAAGTCAAATATAGAAATTAAATGTGTAGTATTCTCAAAAGTGGTCAGGCTAGTGAAAGACAGACGAAGTAGTTTATCTGTCTTAATTTGCAAAATGTATGAAATTATATGGAAAAAATCTAAACGATGTGCCGAGTTTGGTCATAATGATCATGGATTTTATTTAGAACATATTTCTATTTCTCATATAGACATGTACAGACATCTCGAAGAGCTGCAATCAATAAAACAGCTCAAACTGAATTTTAAAAAGCAAACAAAAGACCCACAACAGAGACCTTGAATAATTCAGAGACTCTGAATAATAAGATAAAATAACATAAAAATGTAATAAAAATAAACTATAATATTAGAAAAAGCTGATCGAGGTACACCCAAAAAGATCTGCAACCGCAGGGTTTTACAGTGTAATTTTAAAAATGCATGTTTTTCTTTTATTCTTTCACTCACAGTTACGACACACTTCGTATTGATTTAGCACATAAAATCCCAACATTGTTGGAAAATACAAGAATATTAACAATGGTAAAAAAAAAATAATAATAAACCCCCCCAGCCCCCAGAAAACTAAACATACATTTACAAAAACTGTGTTACCAGCCTTCTCCTGTATTCATGTTGTTTCCTTACCCATAAACTGAAAAATAAGCAAAGTAAGGGTGCAATGAAAGATTTTCACCACCGCTTCTGAAGCTGTGCTGCACACTGGGGAGCCTAGTCAAAGCAAATCTATCCTGGGAGACAAGGTAGCTGTAAATATAAACCCTCTCTGGTCTGTATTTGCAGTATTAGCAAACATTTTGTTGGTGTTTGGCCAGAGTAACAAGAGAAGTCATTTTTCTCATTCAGCTCCAACAAAATCAGCTGCTGCTGTTTTTGTTCATACAAACAAACGTATGAGAGTTACAAACCCATTCATCTCGACTGGGGGGTTAATATTGGACACACAGCTTTAGTGAAGGTAAATTTAACTTTACTTTCAATATATTTCTCTCCTTTTCTTTCTTCACATTACACACAGTCACAGAAGAGTCCCTTAGAGATTTCTTTTCCCTTTCAATCGCTCGCTTTCTCCAACCGCTTTATTTTTCCTCTCCTGCATCAGTTGTCCCATTCATTCTTCCTGGTTGCTAGTTTTCCTCTTACTTCTTTTCCTTTTTTACTTCACCCTCTATATGCATGCAGAGGAAGTCTTTCTTCACACGGCACAGGGACTCAGCGAGATCTGTGTTTACAGCAATAACCAGCAAATGAATGTGAGACTAGATCAATCTGAAAGGCTTGAACCAATACGAGTGCCAGCTGTTAAAGAAAGCCAGCAAACAACTTGCTTTTCCTGACCAGTGAGTTCAAGAAGAAATTGAGGTGATATGTCAATAATTAGTCATTCGACATAAAAAAATGCTGCTCCCTAAAGCACAGTGGATGTGGATGGAAAGATGCTGCTCGGCTTAAAACAAGCTGCATGGTGAAGACAAAAGTCTGTCGGTGCTTTTGGTAAAATAGGCTTGGGTATTAATGTCTAAATGGACATTTGAGCAGTAATCTAATGGACGTCTGTTTTCAGACGGTAGTGGCGGCCTACATTCAGCAGCAGCTGAATAATAAACTGAGTGTGTGTAACTAGGATAAAGGAGCAAGGTGAAAATAAAAGTTTTAAACACCACTGTAGAGCAGTGACAGCGATTAATGTGATTTTCCTCTAAATTAATCTTTGATTAATCGCTCTGGACAGACATCCAGATAAAAGGAGCAAAAGTGGGGAACAGTTTAGAGACTGGAGATGTCACACAAAGGCTTTTGAATTCACCGTTTTGGAATAAACTGTCCCAGGCCATGCCAGGTCAGGGAAGATTATCCCCCTTTTTGAACAACTCTTTAATAGCCGCTGTTACATTGCTGCGGTAAAAGCGGGCAACTGAGTGCATGCCAATATAAACAGTGGCGGCACTGTTGCTTTAAGGGCTTTAGTATGGCTCCCTTCCCGAATAGGGGCCAAAGTTTTTGGCATGATAAATCCCCATGAGGCACTAAAGGCTAAAGGCTTGGGACAGCCTAGTCTGAGGGATTCTTAAGGTGAAAGGCAGGGTTAACCTGCACAATGAGACCAGAATAAATCCTTAAGGGAAGGTTATTTAACAGCAACATTCAACAGGATCTCAATTTGCTATTCCAGTCACAACACAGTTACTTATTATGTATAAGAAACTGTGTGAGTACATTCATAATAGTGAGTACATTTTTGAGAGCCAACATTTTAAGATGTAATTGTAAGAATCCACTAAATTAAATGGGAGTTCCCATTTAAATTAAATGGGAGTTCCCATTTAAATTAAATGGGAGTTCCCATTTAAATTAAATGGGAGTTCCCATTTAAATTAAATGGGAGTTCCCATTTAAATTAAATGGGAGTTCCCATTTAAATTAAATGGGAGTTCCCATTTAAATTAAATGGGAGTTCCCATTTAAATTAAATGGGAGTTCCCATTTAAATTAAATGGGAGTTCCCATTTAAATTAAATGGGAGTTTAATTTACGACAATAGGTTCTAAAGACCACCAATATTGATGTTGTAGTGAGTTTGACACTAAATTTATAGAAGAATACAACCATCAAATTAAAGACAATGACTTTTGAGGTCCCATGCATTATAAAACTTGTAGATACTCATTTATGCACACAGTTGCTCACACAATTTTAATTTCAATTGCTTATATTATGCGAGACAAAATCTGTGTTTCCATGACAAATGTGTGAAAAGATTTGTCGATATTCCTCTGATATAGAAAACACACAATTGTGCTTTAAATAAAAAGAGCAATTAAAGTCACGTGATCTGGTTGTTGACCATGTGATGCCATAAAGGTGTTTCCATTGCAGTTTTGCAAGATAAACCAAATTTAATACATGCAAAAAATCATCATGTCGCTAACACTTTTTATCGGAAAACAAGTTTTTATAATTGTTGTGTTTCCAGAAAGCAAATTTGGAATCGCAGTTAGTAAAACCTTTATGCCTGCTTGCACGATGCATCTGACGCTTATACGCATACACAGTTCGATCAGCAACAAAGCCATGCTGCTGAAGATTTTTTAGACATGTTGAAAGATTTTGCTGCATGGATGCTGCACACCTCACTTAACACATGAGCACAACTGCTACAGAGTCAGGACAACTGTCCACTGTCTTTGCAGTGAACCAACCATAATATTATTCACTCTCATGCAACATTACACGGATGTTTCACTCACCTCAGGATGCTGTGTGTTTAAAATTAAAACTGATTATGTTGCTTCCCGTTTGATTAATTCTGCTTACAATTGTTTACTTTCCTGAAGGTGCTCATATGTTATTGACATTCCATCACTACATGGTTTGGTGATCCTTTAAGATAAAAACAAAATACAATCACCAAGACAGCAGTGTCACAGGGCAGTAACATACCAGGACATTATGAAACAGAATACTGTGAATACCACAAGGCGGATCCAAATACAAGAGCATTATTTAGTAAATATCCGATTTACATTAAAATATAATGATGGGAGGTTTAAATCTTAAAATTTTAAAATGAGTTACCAACCAGTTAAACCAAGTCTCAGTCAAGTAACTAAAAAGATCAACAAAGAGCAGCCATTAGAGCACTTAATGAATTTAATCACGGAAAAACCTAAATACCTCCTCCCTACGTCAACAGGGTTTATAAGGGAAAGTGTGGCAGCCAGGTGCTGCTATTTAAATCCACTTGATTAATTTATCAACAGCAAGTGTGATCACTGCTATAAAGCTGAATGAAACAAGACTGTGTTGACAAAGAGCCAATGAGCAAAGACATCAGCAATGAAGCAACTGTTTTTGCTAATCAATTTGAGAGAGGTTAGGAATACATTTCTAAATGGATAAGACCCATAATTTTACAAAGAGAAGGGTTATTATAAAAGGACAGCGTTAGCATGCTTTATGTAAATAAAATAAATCATTTTGTTTCCAATAAGAAAATAGCAGCATGAGTACAAAATCTGCAACAGAATGGCTGAACTGACAAACAAAATAACCATGTCGTTGCAATGGCCCAGTCAAAGTAAATAGCTCAACATGCATGAAAGTGATATAGTGGGATGATAAAGCTGCGGAATGTAACTTTTAAAAAATATATGTATTTTTTACATACTTGTTTAAACTTGTCAGTATGTTGTGAAAGTATGGCATGAGACTAAATCTGTGAAAAAAAATTAAGCTCCTCTGCCTTCTCCTAGCACTAACTAACTCGAAACAACCAATCAGAGGCAGAAAGCGGGTCTTAGCGCTGTCAGTCACAAAGTACGTGGCGCTGCTCATCACCTTGTCCTTCTCCCCTGCTTGCTCTCTTTTATGCTGCAGCTGTCAGTCTGTTATGAATGCTAATGCTAGTTAGCAAAGCCACCAGTGATGGCAGATAAATGGTATTCCGTAACATTAAGTTGTTTCTTCGCCGTTACCACATTTAACAGCGAGTACATGAGCTTGATTGACTACAGTAAGACCCTCCTCCTGTCTTTGATTGGTTGTTTTTGTGCTGGAGTGGTACGTTTCTTCAGACAGCAATAATAGCCCAGGGAGAAGGTGGGGGAGATTGATCTTTTCACAGACTATCTGGCTCATAGCAAACTGTCAAGACATGGTGTCAGTTTTAACAAATATGTAAAAAAAAAAATTCTTTATAAAAAGTTACGTACTGCAGCTTAAGAGAGTTGTGCCGAAATAACTGTTTTCAAATCTCACTGAACTAACGGAAGGTTGTAAACAATGTAGACTCCTCCACAAGGATGTGACAAAGTAATTTAGAAATAAATGTTTTTTTTTTCTTTCCTTACTTTCATTTTTTAATAAAAAGAGTTCATTTGATTGTCTTCAGCTCTCCCTTTCAACGTGAACAACCTTCGACACGGTACTGAAGAAATAGGTGTACAACACGGATCCATACTTGTCTTTCCGACGAAGCTCAAACAGATTTTTTGTTGAACTGCATGTTGGTTTTTCCAGGCCAGGTGAACAGACAGCAAAGTGTGGACCACATCCAAAGTTTACCACAGAAACCTGCTTCCCTAACTTCTGCTGTGCAATACAGACATTGAGCTTGTACCCGTCTGTCAGCCAGGAGCGAGAAGGCCATCGATTAAAATGTCACATCGGAGCTGACATGCAGGCTGTCTTTTTGACATCCCGGTTCACTGTCTCTGAGCACGCAGTCACTGAGACCCTCTGACTGCTTTATTTCTTCTTCATCCGCATACTGTTAGGCTTTACCCCCCCTCAGTCTTTTTCACTCTCTCTAAAACCCTTATACCATCCTACGGATTTAAGAGCTTAAATGTCAGTCTTATGATATCAGTGCCACTCAGATTAAGCGTCTTAAATGCGATGTAAATGTAGAAATGTGGGCCAATGAGTGGGCAGCATTCAATCCAATTAGCCATAATGAAGACGGCCTAAAAAGAACCTAAAAAGAAATAGTATCTAATCATTTTTCTTAAGACCTATTGACTAATGCACTCCAGTTAGGAAGATGAAAATACTCTCATTTCTTAAATAATTTTCATCTGTGAGCCAGACATGTGAATACAGCGAGAAAACACAAAATAATGCAAAGTACTTAAGGTCTAGTTTTTAGTGCAAATCTCTAAAACTTAAAATAACACAAACTAACTTACAGGTAATTTTCAGCACGATATAGGCAAGCTTGAGTTTGTTTTAAGTAAGTAATTCCCTAATATTGATAAAAAAAATAAAAAAAAGGTCATTGGCAGATTATTTCAGCAACAAGTGAAATAATCACTTGAAATAATCTGCCAATGGAATAAGTTCCTTTTTTCATCAGTCTTAAAAACTTGTTTTCACAAAACAAGCTGAAATGACAACAACTCTTTGTCCTGACAATGAAGTGATAATGAGAAGACCGGAGCATTCATAACTTAATTTGTCCGCAGTGTTTAGCTTTGCTCTGCCCGTCAGTCCTGGCTTTCGTAACTTAACCTAGAGCCGTGAGGAAACATCAATGCTTATCTACAAACGTTTTATATAGCAAGTGGCTCTGCAACAAAAGGGAAAGGATCAAACCTCAAATTCTTACAGTGAGATAGTAAAACTCAGCGCTACAGGAAGATATAACAGCGTACTGCACCAATCAGGGGGGAAACACCACATCCTGCCCACAAGACAAGAACGAGAATTTTAAGAACAAAAAATAAAAATTTCCCTTTTTTCAGTTTTCAAAAACATAATAAATGTTTACAAATGCAAAGAAATGCACTAATCAGAGTTTTAAGGCAAATTCCTACATTGTGCTTTTTGAAATTTGACTTGCTGAAACTGATTTTAAGTTATGTTTGATATATGCAGCATTTTCATTAGAACTGAGTGTTGCCTGATTGTGCTATAAAATGGAAAATATAAAATACCTCACCTTTGAGCTTGTTTGAAATATCTCACCAACACCGAAAGCGTGAGTCTTCCGTTCTCAGCAATAATTCTCACACCGAGTGTTGTGGTTAGTGTTACCGGTTAGCACTTATGAAAAAAGTCACATTTTTGGGTTTTCAATTGGAAAATATTTGCCCCTGGCTACCCAAACTGAATATCAGATTTTTGGATGGAGTTGGAGATGATCAAACGCAGTATTGGTCCAGATAAAAGTGGTAAAAGTACATAAAAATAGCAAAACTACACTCATGGCTTAATTACAACATATTAAATTAAAAAAGTCAAAAAGCATTTTGACCTTTTTTTTAAGTTTTTCCACCCCAAAATGTAGAATTGCTAATTTTATCCTACAAATGAGGAAAAAATGGATAAAATCCATTCAAGTCAACATAACTTTTCCTCAGTGTTGTCCACAGAATATTCCTAGCAGAACAAATTACCTTATTTTCAATGTTCCACAGTATCTGTTGAAGAAAGTGAATCTCTCAGTGTATACTGTCTGTCAATGGGAGGCTAGGTTTTTTTTATTTTTTATTTTGGAAAATCAAATATTTGTAGGCTGCATTGATTTTAGAAGAGTTCTCCACACTCTTGTGTGAGCTCAGTCTGCCTGCCAAGTTTGTCTGCTCTGTCTGCACACAATTCCTTTCCAAGCTGAGGAGTCACTTGCGCTGAGAAAAAACTGCTTTACGTGTCCTCTTTTTTCCCCATCTTCCTCTGCAATGAAATTACTTGGAGTAATACTTGCTGAGAAAATATGCATTAATACATCTTTTGAGCTAACATCCTTTCTGTCATTTGTAAGATTAGGTGTCTGTTTGAAGAAGTTAAAAAAGGTAAAACTCAAGGAGTCGGTGGCGGCTTCTTCTGAGTTACTGGAAAATAGACTGTTACATTTAATTGAAACATTTTTTTAAGTCACTAGCAACCAGGAAATCGAAGAAGACGCCAGGAAGAGACTTTGTCTGCCTTATGTCCCTCTCTCCCTTCAGGCATCTATTATGGAGGGCATTTCCTCTTTCAGTTTAAAATAAACACTGTACAGTCTGTGCTTTAATAGGTTCTCTATTGGTGGACCATAAGAACAAACCAGAAAATCATTCAGAAAATTTAAACTGACCAATTAAAGTGATCGTTTTTATTTCAGACACTATAGAGAGCTTCCATCTCCATCTTTTACACTTATGAGCACAGTTCATTTGCAGGCTAAAGTCATTTTTGTGTAATTAAGAGGGTAAGGATGAGTTCAGAGAATAATTGATTTATGTGTGAGGATTAATGAATGAAATATAGTCCTTTTCCTACAATTTACAAGCTGTCACCAAAAAAGAACAACACAGAATGAATACGATGAGGGATTAAATAAAAATCTGTTTTAACTCTTCATGATGGTTTCTCTGATTGCTGCTCTTATTGAAATTCATCCCACTTTAGTTTTCCAGCCTTTTTCCTGTTAATCCGAGTACTTCTCTAGATATTTCAGAAATAAATACAAAACTGATCCCCTTTTACTTAAGTAGCATCATTTTTAAATTTCTTAAAACATATATCATTAACAAACACTTGTTCAGTCAATCCAATAAAACACTGTTTAGTCTGATTTGTTGATACTTAAAGTAGGCCTGTTACAATAAGCAATCCATTAATTAATCATGTGATAAAGCAAGCTCAATATTTTTCATTTGCATGACTTATTGTTTTTCTCTTCGCTCTGTTTTCTACCAATAATTGGATGATAAAAGTCTTCAGTCTGGGTCTATGATCTCAATTAGCATCTTATTTGAAGGACTAGTTTGTTTTTTAGAGACTTCACAATAAATTCTATTTGTTGTTTCTGTTATTTTGTTTATTCATTTTGGATTTTTAAAATGTCTTCCAGTTCCAGTGTTAAATGTTCATTAAAATGTAAAGTTTATTGATCTTTCACAACGTATTCTTGCATTACTATTCCATTACCATTACAAAACAACAATATTATCATTTATCGCATTAGTTTATGGGACACTTTGTGGTCCAGTAAAATTTGTTGCAGATCCACGCCTACCTTAAAGTATGTTGGATATGATGCAATGTAAAGAAATAACGAAGCATGTCATTGGGCCGTTTAAATTTATGAAGAACAGAGAAATATTTTTGCGACCATAAATTTCAAACTTCATCCGGATGAAAAATCATCAGGGCTGAACCTGGACATTTTGTCCAGGTGTATAATTCAGTTTAGACAAATGGTGAGAGTTAACCCTGTAAGGCTGAAGGTTAATTCACAGTCTGAACATTCAACAAAAAATAAAAACTGTTCAATGACGGAAGATATAGATGTTCCAATGTCCCATGAAAGCATGAAATGAGAGAATTTCACTTTTTGTCTCACAGAGACAAGGCATGCAGGCTGTGTGCTGATAACAAGGGGCCTCTGGAGCTTCACAAAGGCTGAAATTCCTTGCAGATGGATGTTATGTGAACTTTACATTGATGTGTGGTTTGTTGGAGGCCTTTTACCTCAGATTGTAGTTTGCAAAACTTCCAGAACTGTTGAAACAACAATTGTGGCAAAGTGGAAAATCTAATCTTGGTGTGAAGGTAATCATGGGTCTGATACATTCTTAAAATTTGCCAAAAAGGTCTTCCGCTGGTGCTTGTCCAATCATCCTACCTTAGTGTTACTCCAATGGACTAAAATGTTTCCTAAGCATTTGTTTGGGTTTTCTGCATCTCTATCTTCAGTTTCTGCCTGGTTGTGCAGGAAAAAATAACAAAGTTTTGTGTGCAAATGTGCACAAAACTTTGTCGATATCCCGACAATGTTGGAAAAACACAATTTCACAATTATTGTGTTTCAACTAAAATACAAAACGCAATTAAAATCACGGGAATAAGTTTGTAAATGCAATAAATCATTTAAAAAATAACAACCTAAAAACTGAACACTTCCTTTGGTCTCCCAGAGGTTCAGCCAATCAGCACCAAGAAAACTGAATGCTACTCCTTGATTGGCTGCTTTGCCAATAGCATATCCTGCATAGACTGCATTTTCTTTCAAATATTTAAGAAATGCTCTTCAAAACAAAATCTACAGATTTAATTTTTGTTGTGTTTCAGAGAAAAACCCATGAAAACTGAACTTCATGTTTTCACCATGCAACATTGGTGTTAGCCAATCCCATCAAATACTCTAAAATTTCAATGTTCTACCTCTCCAGTGATATTCTCAAGCTTTCCTTGCAACTTAACACTTCAGTAAAGAACCTTAAATTTGTCTCATTCAGCTAAAAATCTTCACCTCTTTTAGCTGAACGACAAACTGAGGCAAATTCATCCAATCAAACACAAGCAAGAGTAATAATCAGCCAACAAAGTAGCAGAGATGTGCAGACACACGTGAGCAAGCTGAAATCTTCCCCACTGGCACACTCTTGTGTCTACCACAAACAGCCTAATCTGATTTTAATACAGTGTAGAGTTAACAGATGCTGGAGGCAGAGTGAGCTGAACTCTGTGAGGACAAATCAAATCAATTACCTGATCCGCAGACAGCCACTAGAAACTCCCTCTTCTCTGTGTATCAACGGGCTGAAAATGTGCTTGTTTAATCTGTTACTGTGAGAATTTTTCTCTGAGTAATCAGGTGCAAGAGAAAATAATTGGAAAAGACTTAAATATTCTGGATTATTGTTCAATTACCAAGTAATCTGTTGCCACGTATTTACTTAGTTTAATCATGTTAAACCATGACTTAAGATTTTGAGATATGGTTGCCAGGTATGCTCGTAAGTGAATGTTTAAATTAATAAAGAGTTAATATGTAATCTAATTCAAAAAGTAAAACTTATACTTTATAGATTCATTCATTGATTTTTATACACACAGAGAACTTGACCAGGTGAGATCCAGTAACTTATTGTTCATTTCTCTCTTAAAATATATAACTATCCATCCTGCAAATTATTAAATCAAACCTTTTTCCCAGAAAGTCTTATTTAAAAAAGTACAAAAAAGTCAAATATTGGCATTTACAACTAAACGGTGTGAAACAGAAAAAGCATATTGAAATATTAAAATGTCCAGTTAGCAGCTGGGGTTGTTTACAAGTATGCATCTATGTATGACGGTGTGTGTGCGTGTGTGTGTGCGTGTGTATGCGCGTGTGTGTTTGCACACCTCGAAAGGAGCCACATGGGAGTTAAAAACCAAAAGGGAGCCACTTATGGGACATAACTAAATCACACAGCTCACAGATGTTTGCTGAATATCACTAAAACACAAACAAGATGGTTTAAAATGGCAGATTGTTGAGCGGATATTGTGTTTATAAAATTCTGTTCTGTAAATAGTTGTCTGGAGGACAAATGTGAAACTAAACCCTGTGTTGAATCTGTGCAGACAAGACGAAGCAGCCTTGTCCCTGACGTCTGCAAGCTTGCATTTGTTACTGGTTGGATCCAAGCAAGAAAATAGAGTCAAAACTCCAGAGTGAAAACAAAGTCTATAGTTTAAAACTGTTTCTGGTTTTTGAAGAAAAGATGCATATAATTCAGGGCAGTTTACTTCAATCACATAATGAGATTCAATTCAGATAAGTTCAAGCTGGAGATGGAGAGGAAACAGCATCTTAAAAAGAGAAACTTGTTACAGCCAACGTATGCAAATGTCTCTGAATCTTTAGGTAGACGAGTTACAGCAGAGGAAGATCACAGTAGAAATGTGTGCAAAATGCTGTCACTGTTCTGCCAATATCGAAAACCCCCCATAATTTTGCAATTGCAGTGTTTCCATTAAATAAGAAACACAATTAAAATCACATGAATAAGTTTGTTCACATGATAAGTCATTAAAAAACATGCAATGTTATGATCATCCTCTAAGTACTTCCTGGTTTGCGTCAGTTCCAACATCTAGTTGTTGGTCATGTGATTCGTGTGATGTAAAGAAGTGGTACCAATCTTTTTCTGTGAAATAAATCAATTTTGTTATGGTGGGGAAAAAAAACTCCCTCATCCTAGAAACAAAACTTTCTAGCAAAAAATTTGTTTTTTTCAAAGTTGGCATGCTTCTTAAAGTGAACTTATTTTCAAAATCTCAAATTGTGCAACATATCGTCAATGAAAACGTAGATAATGTATGCCATTTCTATTAACGTAGAACAGAAAACTATAATTCGTACAGGGTTGTTAGATGATAATTGATTGAAAAAATGTGATGAGTCTCAGTCTGCAAAAAAACAGAAACATGTATTCGACCCACCTTATATTCAAAGGTTATGCTACAGTTTCGTAATGTGGTGGGTGATGTTTTTGAGGCAGACTGTAGCCTCTGTAATACTAACTAAGCATCATATAAATGCCACAGTCTATCTGAGTTTTGCTGGTCACCATGTGCATCCCATTCTATGCAAAGTATACCTGTCTTCTGTTGGCTACTTCCAGCAAAATGATGCTTAAATTATGTCGAACTAGTTGCTTAAATTTTACAATAAAGTAACTCAAATGACCTCCAACAGCACTAATGGGGTGTACCTATTAAAGTGGCCAGTGGCTGTCTCTCTAGAAGATACATTTTAGCAGAGGGTTGGTACTGACTTTCTACAGTACTAACATTTGCACATCTCTCTTACACTAATATAATCATTTACAGCGACTCTTAAAACACTTCAGAGTACCTGACTATTAATTTGCATTTCATGGTGTGAGTAGTGCTGCATTGTTCTTCGAGGAAATAATGCCTGCTGTTAGAAACTCTTCAATACGACTACCGGATGGGAGCTGTAATGAGTTATACCAGGGTCCAGAGAATTAAAACAATATAATGGGATGTTGTTTGCTTTTGTTATTTTTAAGTTGGCGAGGAAGCAGCAAAGGCAACTATGCTGTCAATCCCAAATTAATACTATCTCAGTTTTTACCTGTACTTATTTCAGTGAGCATTTTTTATAAGCTTCTTTATATTTACCTCTTGTAATCCTTTTTCTGCCTATATACAACAAAGATTTTAGTGGTTAGAGGATTTTTGTTTTGTCTTTGGTAAAAGGCCGCAAGCCATTTCTTCAGCTAGCGCTAGACTTTAGCATTTCTTTTGGTTGTATTTATCCAGAATGCCCTGCTATGTTGTCCACTTCCTGCTTTGGAGCAGTCTCCGGTCCATTTGGCGTTCACATATGCATTCAAACTGCACCACAGTTCTCTTCAATTGAACTGAGAGACCAGACCAGAGCAGAGTTCGTTTTTTTTAGTCCACATCAGAGTTTGATTACTCATTCACTCCTCTACAAATGAACCAAACTTTCATGTCAAACAAACTGGAGTTCAATTAAAGTGGACCTAACAGGCATTTTGGGAATGCGGAATGCACCCATTACTCTGGAGCCCTGGATGTATTTTGGCTGCATTGCTATGATTGGTTTCAAGGTCAGATAAAGGAAAAAGTCAACCATTAGGACACAGACCAAATATTTATCCAACATAGAGCTCTAATCCTCATAAATACCATGGGTTCACTGTAAGTTGAGTAATTAGGAACTCCAAATACAGATAATTTAAAATTGGGCATTTTTTAACTAAGCAAATATTTGTTTTAAAATGGGCATCGATTAATTTTCTTTAAGAACTTTATGGACTATGTCAGGGTTTTGGGTCAGGCATGCCTATCCTAAAATAACTTTACTTAGTATTGGTTGTAAAAAAAAATAAATAAATAAAAATCCTAATCAAAATCTCAAGACTTTTTGTGGAGAGACATTATTAACAGATCACATTCCCCTGACTCCTGTTTTTCAATTTATTAAACTCCAATCTTATGATGACTTCTGGCTTCAGACTGAGATCTGCATATTTCCCACAGGAAAATGCACTTATAGCATTCAAACAATGCAAACAAGGAAAAAAGTATTTCTTTTAAATAAATGCAATCAAACACCCAAACTTTAACTATTCATTCACAGTTTTATTCAGTGAATTCAGAACCACAGATGTTAAGATTTGATCACTTACTTGAATTTGAGATAAAATGAAGCCTTGGCTTTAAATAAAGTGTTGAACTTGTCTATTTTATTACTCTGAACTTAATTAAAAATATAAAATACATTTCAACATATTGACTGTAACTTCAACATATTTATTTATCCAATACAGGCTGCTAACTTAAATGAATCAGTGAAATGAAGTAGAAAACCATGTGTTAAAGTTTAGTTCAAACAAAAACAGTTAGCGGCGCATTTACACAGAGCTACAACACAGTGGCTCTAAAAAAGGTGTTTTGTAAACATCTTTTTGTTTCCATATTCACTTGTTTTTATGGCAGAAAAACGATTCATAATTACAACACTGTAGCTTTTCTTATATTAAAAACTGTAACCCATACATGTGTAGGTGGATAAGGTGCTACTGAAAATAGTTAAATGTTTGTGCCAAAGGTTTGGTGATGTTAAAGAGGAATATCAACAACAACAAAGCTAACTTATTTATGTATTTATTTTGGCTTTGCACACCCAGTACAACCAGCCACTGCACTGTTTTGTAACTGGGACTTCCACTATCTGCTTGGTTCTCATTTTACTTACTTTGTTTTGTTTTTCTTTAATTATTTCATGTTTTTATCTATAAAATCAAGGTCAAGTAATTTTAATCAGATAACTTACCGGGAGTGGGAGAACAAGTTCTCTCCTTTACAAAATCACCAAAGAAATAACAGGCCTGGTTAAAAGGACATTAAAACTTTTTTGGTTTTATTAAGTTTCAGCTTGGAGCTGAGAAAATTGGCTTTTTTTAAAACTTTTTTAATAATAAAAAAAAAAATGGTTTTAGCATTTAGTATTACTGTTTAACAATAACTCCTCTAATAAGGTTTCTAACATGTTAATCAATCCTCTACATGAAATTATACGAAATTTTTAATTTGTTACGATACGACCACTATGTTGCACTTTGCTAATATTTTTAATTCGAAATCTACAAATATTTTTTTTTTGAATACCTTGCAATGGTTTTCCATTTGGGCCGTTGCCTTGCACATCAAGGTGTTCAGCACTGAGTCCTGAAATGCTGAACACCTTGCTCACCACAAGTGAAAAGGTTTTCACTTGTCGACCACTTGAAAGAAAGGCCACAGTGGCCAGGAAGGGAAGATTTGTAACTTTTTTAGGTGTAATAAGGATCACCAGCTTTTCATGATGACCTTCACATATTGTAAAGCTGAGAATCATTGAAGGATTTTATTTTATTTTGCTGCTCTAGAGCCTGAACCATTGGATGAGCTAATGTCTCCACACAAATCAATTTACTAAAGAACAAATTGAAGTTCTAATTTAGTAATTCGACAAATGAAAATCCGTCTAGACACTATGCAAGTGAATAAAAACTGAGCAAATACTAATACATGATATAAGAAACATCTGAAAGAGCATTCCCTCGAGAAAATTTAAAAATATAAATTTAAGACCCAGGGACAGAGTTGAGTTTTCTACATGAAAGCAAGAATTTAAATGAAAAGTCCATAAAAACAAGTATCTTAATTGCGAAAACAGCCTGAAGCATTTTGTTATTTGAGAAGCATGTTGCATTAAAGCTTGAAAAACATATCAACTGGAAAACAGTTCAAGGATTTTTTTTTTTTTTTATTAAAGTAGCAAATAAAGTAATCTCAAGTATGTATGATTATATTATATATATAGATTTTGCACAACAAAATCAAAACCTTTCAGAACAAATAATTTGCTAACTGATAAATTCATTTTTAAATTAACAGAGGACATTTTGGTAATGATATTCAGAATGGTTCAACAATTTATCCTTTTTTTAATGGCACATGAGATAGGTATTAGTTTGCAAGAAAGACTGTCTTTGGTTAGCCAAAGAAGCAAAAAAAATAAAAAATAAAGATCTGAATGCATGCTTCTTCTTTTGCTTTGCAGAAAATCCAGTATTACAGCATGATGATGAGTCAGCTCCTTTTATTTTCTCCCAGGTCCAGCAGCTGTGCAAGATTAGGACCAAAAAGAGAAAGTTCCTGCTTAACAGTCAAAATCCAAAAAGGACTGACTCTCTTCTTTTCAGAGCAGAGTGAAACAGGCAGCTGTGGCCAAGTCGAAGGAGGCCAAGCCAAACAAAAAGCAGACACTGAACAGGGGAATGTTTGTCTATGCCAGCTACAGTGCTCTAAACTCCGCAGAGAGAGCTGCTACATTTGAGTGAATCCCGGACCTGTGAACAAACCAACTTTATGCCAGATGAACAGCTGAGAGACTTTCATTTCTTCCATTTTGAGGCCATTTTGCCGCACAATGATCGGTCTCAGCATACATTAAAATAAAATAATGATGTCTTCCAGCTTCATAAATTTGCTCTTGCTGTCAAATTCAGCATCTAAGACACTTGATTGAAATCTGGAGCAAGCTGATCAAACCAATCAGTCAACAAGATTAAAATATGGCACTCAGTTGCCAGCTGTAGGGGCTTAACAGACTCCACTACTCTGCGCCAAAGACGTATTTCTGCTGGAACAAAAATAAAAAAAGATGTTTGATAACCAAGCAGTCAGTTCTGGTAGCTCAGATTAATAGAGGTAAACAGAAAATCTCACATCCATTTATCAAAACAGATATTTATAGGATTTGAACAGCAAACTGTTCCTTTTGCATAAATCTTTTGAAGTAGACAAAAAAAGCTGAATTATATATATATATATATATATATATATATATATATATATATATATATACACACAACACACACACACACACACACACATTGGTTCAAAGATTCACAGTAAAAGTAACACATAAATATTTTACAGTGTTGATTACCTTAGTGTTTCAGTGGCTTAGGAAGATATGTAGCTTTATTTAAATAACACTACAGCATCGCATTCCTTCAACATACAAAGTTTGATCATCATCTTAAAAAAGATGCCGCCAGTGTTGAAAAATGTTGCTGCATGAGTGCCACAGTTCTCTCACTTCTTTTACAGTTTAAATCTGCATCAGTATCTGCTTTTCCATCAACCATAAAACTACCCAAACTGAATGGAAACACGACAATTTAGAAAAACACATGTTTCGTTAGGTTTTTGCACTATGATGAAGTGGTTTTTCAGTCGTATCAAATCACATTTTTCACGTCACACGAGTCACATGATCAACAGCCGGATGTTACTACTGGCAAAAACCAGTAGTCATCATCCTACCACCTACAGGAAGTGGTAGGATGATGACGGTTTGCTTTTGTTTTTTTCTGACAATGTATAGCTGGCTTCTTCAGAGCTTTCACAGCATCACACAGGTCATAAAACATTGAGTCAGCAACTACAACTTCCCCAAAATGCCGCACGTGCTCCCAAGTACAGGGAGGTTGACGCTCCAATCCCTGAATAAGACACTGACACCTCCTCTGATTGGCTGATAGAAGATGAGCGCTAACGCCATGACTGAAATAAGAATATATTCTAACTGTTTACATCCATTGCTACCATGATTTTTAATAACTTATTGCATGAAATCAAATTCACATGTGATTTTAATTTAATTTCTTATTTAACAAAAACACAGTGAATGTGAAACTGCTTTTTTTTTTCAGAATTAGCAGAATATTGACAAAAGATTTGTACACATTTGTAAAGGAAACGCAGCTACTCCTGCAGAACCAATGGAACAGAGACTAAAACATCACAACAATGACTCATTAGTCAGGTTGCACCAAACCCAACACACCATTGCAGTCGACAGTCATTTTCCACCTTAACTACTGGAACGCCCTCCTAACTGGTCACTGAGTCCTTACTGTGAAACCTCTGCAGATGGTCCAGAACACTGTGGCTTGTCTAGCCCTGTTATTGGGCTCACATAGTTTTTCCCAATAAAATATGCAAAATAAACTCCTGGAGCAGCCTGGAGCTGATCTACCAGATCTTTTGGTACAGTTACAATAAATAGAGACAGTTTTACCAGAAGTAAAGATGCAATGGGTTGAATCCTCTCATCTGATAATTCAATTCATGCCCTAAAGCCATTTATGCAGGCCTGAAGGGGGCTGAAGGGACCAGTGGGGATTCCCACCCTTACTGGTCGGAACCTGCTGATATCATATTTATTGTTACACAGACACATGATCTTTCACCATGGTTTCATTTCATTTTAACACTCCATCTTGGTTCTTGAACGGAATATATTATGCTAAATTTACATTTTTGTCAATTTTTATACACCCATTTGGGTCTCTTGAAAAAAAAAAAAATCTCTCAGGCGTTTTTAAACAATAAGTTATTGTTTTTTTTGGTGTCTGGAAAACGAGTCATTTCAAAACCTTCACAATGTAACACCACAAATCAGCAGGCACTGCCTGTTACACAGCAACACCAGCAAAGCCCAGCCAGTTAACCAGCAACCCAAGCTGAGCTCCAGTACATTTGATCAGCCGGTTTTACCACAGTATGCGCTGAACAAAGGCTCAGAGAAAAGACAAATGTTTTGTGTTTGACTTTTCATCCAGAAACCACATGCATTGCTTTTGGTTGCGCAGGAGGCTCTACTTCTGCTTTTCAAAGATGTATGGTCATATAATTTGCAGTCATTTTCACATGCAAGAGTAAACATTAAGTTCGGGTCCTGACTAGCAGCAGCTTATTTAGATTTAAAGGGACAAGACAGCTCATTTCGAAAGAACTAAGCTGACAATCTTGGACAATCTTATTGTCCAAAAATAATTTTGTGCAGAAAATGTAATAAAAATGTTTAGTATAGGCCATAAACATATCCTAACCTGTTCAAAGAAGCATTACAGATCACCTTTAAATTAATCTTTATATGATTATTCAGTTTTAATGTTTTAAATGTCAATGTTTTTAAATGTATTTGATTCAGTTTAGATGCTAGAAAAAGCAAATAGACTTTTATATATAATAGTACAAGTCAAAATAGTCATCATTCCTTTTCTACCAGTAAAGTTAACCACAAAGTTCTCCTGATGCAATTTTCGAATCATTGTTTTCATCGATGTCTTTGTTTTTCCTAACAATTTATTCTTCACCCTTCACAATGATTCATATCAATATGACAGAATAAAGTGGGATGACCATTGATCACTGATGGGACTACTTATTAAGAACTCATGCTGTAAATACTTTGCACTTAGTATTTGTGCTTTCACAGGTTTTTTCCAGTGCAAGTTAGGCAACCAGGTAATTCCACACCAAACTTAGGAGAAATTGTAAAACAGGTCTTTGTGTTTGTGTGGGGTGTGTCTGCTCTCTCACCAGGTTGAGGCCACAGATCTAAGTGATCCTGAACTACTTTAAAAAATGGACTTTTAACAATGAACGCATGAAACTGCACTGATCTGCATGACAAGACTCAACCTCAGGTTAGGGAGGAGAAAGAAAGTTTCTTGTTTTCTTTCAGTCTTTATGTAATTTGATCCTTGACCTTTAACAATCGGTTCAGTTTTCTTTTTCACCAAAAAATTGAACTACAGATTAAGTTGCACCACCTGACAAACATGTTTGCTGTGAAACACAAGCACATTTCCACTGCTGCAACAGGTTCGGCTTTTCATCCTCAGCTTTCATAGGTCTTTAGAAGCTTCCTTTTAATATCTGGGTCAGTGTTTCAATGGGTGCTGCAGGCTAATTCATGATCAGTACTCTTAATGGAGCCGAGTTCTGAATAACAGAGGTTCTGCGGGACAGTGTTTTATGGATTCAACTAAATACTTCAGAAAGAAGACACATACACACAGTTTTGCCCTCAAGCTGAACAGGAGACACTAACTGCTATTGTCAAAAAAAGACATGTGAACAGTAATGTTTGCTTTTGTAATGAATAGGCAGGTGGTCAATAAGAATGTTTCTCTTTTAGCTTGTCACGTACAGTTATATAAAAAAAATAGAACTGAAATGTTCATTTACAGTATTTCAATAACTCAATTAAATAAGTCAAACAAATTATGTAGATTAATTATACAGACGGATGTTTTCAGGCGCTTATTTCTGGTAACTATGATGACTGCTTAAATGTAGCATGAGATTTTAAATTATAATATTATAATGCAGAATTCTGAGCTTTATGAAAAGTATATTGAAAACCTGCTTAAGGGATGGTTTTCTTAAAAAGTAGCTTTAATAAAAGCCACATTTTCCTAATTTACTGAACATCAATCAACCCATCAGGTTTATTTGCATTGCACATTGCAGCGACAAGGCAGTTTTAAATGCCTTACTTCATAAAAACACAAAAACAAAAAGTTATAAAACCATCATAAAGTCACAAATTCAGAAACCAGTAACAAACATTACATTTTGTTGAGTGTCATCACCAAAATCATCAATGCACATCAAATATGCTGCTCAAAGTTCAATTTATTATGGTTCAAGATTTACAGGAAGTCAGTGTTTCAGCTGTTTTGCAGTTTTCTGGAAGTTTGTTCCAGATTTGTGGTGGATGCTGGTTCTGGTTCTGGGAATGCAGCGCAGAACAGAATATGACTTTATAACATTTCTCTGACTGGTTTGAAAAGAAACTCTTGACACAATTAATTTAAACCAAAGCAATTTTTTCTACCTGTCACAAAAGACTAGAGCACAGCTTTACCTTGAACTATGGAAATTATAGAAACAGAGAGAGATACAATGGAATTCAGATCAAATTGTTTTCATGTGTTAGAATGGTCCAGTCAAAGTCCAGTCTTAAATCCACCTGGGAATAAGTCCCATGACTTTCCAATCTGACAGAGTTTAAGTCAACTTTTAAAGAAGAATAAGCAAAAGCTTCAGTCTTAAAATGTACAAACAAATCTCAAAAGAATGCTTCTATTTTTGCCACACTATTCAGATTTTTATTTGTTAAAAACTTTTTTTAAAACTATGTCTTTCTTGCAATGCACAGCATTGTGTTCATCTAACACATAAAATTCTACTATTACACATTAAAGTATATGGTTGTAATATGAAAAAATGCAAAGAAGCTCAGGGTGTGAATACTTTAGCAAGGCACTATGAACTTCTTAATATTTAAATGTTTTGTGTTCTGGTTGGGTTAGGATACTTTTTTTTAAAGAGAAAAATGGAGTGTTATGTAAAAGGCGCAAGAGGTCATTAATTCCACCCCCCATCCCTACAACAGACACACCCACCCACACACACACACCCACACGCAGCCAAGGCACTTTCTCTCACCAAAACACACAAACAAACTCTCCTCACTTTATTTGCGCCAACTATGCGTGACCTACTTTGGGAACCTTTCAAGCTGAACAATTAGCATTTTTACAAAGTGTCTTCCTCTATATTATCCTTTCCATGGAGGAACGGGACAAACAGTAGGCTTAATTACAGAAGCTTGGCGCAAACATTTGGGTAAGTTCTTGTAAAACATGAATGATGAAGGCATGCCTTGTTCGATCAGTCAAATGTATTGGGCACAAACTCCATTTTGACTTAATGTCTCAGTAATACGCCGAGACAGTTTTTCACAGCACACAATAAATCAGTCTAATTGTTCAAAGCTCTAATTTATTACAATGAAAACCAATCTTTGCTCTGTGTGACTGATAAACAAAATCTCACAAGCCACATGAGTTCAGAGCTCTTGTGAGAAAACTCAGAGACTTCCTGCATGGTAGGTAAACAAAAGACAGCCATTGAACAACACAGATTCACACTGCAGCTCGCAACAAAACTACGGCATTCATCAGCAAACAGAAGCACGCACTATGCTTTGTTGCAGCCCTCGTATTCAGTTTCCACCTCCTTTATGCAGTTTGTTAATAACCTCGACAACATAAGGGAATGCCAGCAGTAGGTAACAGAGAGAGGATCCCCAGTTGCAAGCCAGGACTTAAAGGATTTCTGGCCCTCTGTCGCCAGCCTGTGAGTCAGGAAGAAGTTCAACTAAGGACACAACAAATTTTCAAATCCCAACAGCGTTGCCTCTTGTAAAGTATCACGCTTTTATGAGAGTGTTAAGTTTGGCCTAGAAAGTGAGCTGTTCCTGATGTTAACAGCAGTGTTGTGCACGTGTGAATAAGTGTGGGGGAGGCTGTGGAGATGTTTTAAGACACTTTATTCAGGTTTACAACAAAAGCATCTGGTTATTGTATCATCCCTTAAGAAATAATACATTGTTTCCATAAGCTGAACAAACAGGTTCATAAAACTTAAAAGAAATCTGACTGAAATTCTGTTAAACACTTGTTTGAATTGCAGATTTGCCTCTGGTATGTATCCAACTTTAATCTTACGTGGGTTTTTTTAATGGAAAATAAGAAATTTAGATGAAATTTTTTTTAAAAACATACCAGATTCCCAATAATGACATTAAATACGAATGCAAGGAGAATTTCTTCATTACAAAAACAATATGCCTAAGTGTTGATTTTGAATATTACTTTATAGGAGCAGACATAATTCTTAAAAACTACTGTTTATTTGAAAGTAAAAAAGGCATTTTCACATTAAATCAAATACTTATACCTGATAAAAAACAATGAGTCTACCTTTTCCATTTTATGCCAATGCCAAAATGCATGCGATTGTTTTCGTTTTGATGCTGTTCTTTAATTTTTGTGTGAAAAGATGTGAAAAGTTGTAAATTTGGCAACTTTATTGATTAATATTATTCAGTTGTTCACTGATTTGGCATGGATTCTAATGTGGTTTTAAAAAAATTATAAATAAAAATTACTATTAGCTTTATATTTTACCATTGACACAATTCATTTTGTGCTTGTAATAGATATCCTTGTGCTTAACCCAGAGATCAAGAAGGTTATTCTTGTGTCCCAAGCTGAAAAGTTTGCTAACCATAGCTCTAACTAAAAATTTTAATCTGAAAAACATAATGGGATCAAAATTCTTGTGTAATGAATCAAAAATCAAAAGTGGAAGGATGCAAAGGAGGCTCACCAGAGTACAAACTGGTGTACTCTTGTGAGTACACCGTAACCTATATCAGATAAATAAATCACTAATTTAAGCTCAGCCTTGCTTCTCTTAAATTAATAATTGTAGTGGTTGTCATTGTCCCCTCCCCCACCTCGGCTGCCCCAGTGGAAACTTTAATAAACCCACTTTAAACTGTAATTAGGCCATCAACCAGTTTATGATATGTTTTATTGGGTGCAAAATCTGTTTACTAATGTGATTGCCACTTTATCGTCAAACTCGGTGTCAAATTTGCATCTGTTAGACTTTGCACCCTATGAAAGTAAGTTCATTATTTATTGGATGGTTTAAAACACAATTGCTTAAAGTCAATGAATAAAACTACCAACTTGTTTCTGCTTGTTTTAATATACAGTTAATATACACTAACTGTACAGTAACAGTTAGTGTGGCTTGACATTTTAATGATGAATCAAGACAATATACATATAATCTCCTCATAAAGACATTGCTCAATGTATTTGGAAAAGTTTATGCAACATATAAAGAATCAGAACAAAATAGTTAAGGACTTTTTCCCCACTCTATTTTGTTCGCTGAGAAACAGCTTAAATGTTTCTATGGGTTTTCAGGCTCGAACACCATACAGAAAACAGTAAGCAGCTAAAAATTATCACAGTTTAGCAGCTCAGTTGTTAGCTGTTCTATTAGTTCCACTAATTATAACAATAATAAAAGAGAAATTGCTTTTAAAGGAGAAGTAGTGAGTTATTTTCCAGGCACAAAGTGACATTTTATGTGGCGTCAAGTGACAATGTTACCTCCAGTTGTTATAAAAATACTGCATATATCAAATAAGACTCTATCAAGTGCTCAATAGCATTTCTACCAGCAATTACTGAGAAGTGGCTTGTATGTTGCACTTAGCAGATGAGCAGATACACCAGGTGTTTGCGAATTGCTGCTGCCACTACTCTGAAGGATCTGAGTGGGGAAGTCATAGGGAAAAGATGCTCTGTGAGGCAGAAGCTTGACATGGATTCTGCAGTTCCAAGGAAGAGCTTCCTGGGTAGGAAAGATGTGTAATCTGTAATCTGTAAGGAAAGATCTTGTAATATAGTGATCTCTATTACAAGAAATTTTTAAATTTATATTAAATATTTACGTTATTTTTTGTTCTAATTTGCTCTATAGAAGAAGACACTTAAAGATCGTTTACTTAATTGATCTTGGAGCAGTGCAGGTACGCAGAAGACTATATGAGATACAATTTTATTGTAAAACAAAGCCATAACACCAACATATGCAACCTGGTTGGAATATAAAAGGAAATTGTCATGTTACTGGGAACAAAGAGAGTCAGCTGGTGGGGCTACCATGATGTCACCCGGTGAAATTTGCAGAGATAAAAAGTTCTCCGATCTGGTGCAGCACTGTGCAGCAGTAAAAATCCACCTAAACCTCACCACTATTCTTCTCTTTCACTGTGGCTTCTCAGATCTGCTTCAGCTGAAAACACGGTCTGGACATCAACCTGCTTTGTTTAGTTATCAGGTGCAAAAAACTTGCACAACACTCCAATTTATTCATGCAAATTCAAATTTATGACATTAGCGTCACAAATAAGTTTGAACTTTGTTTTGCTCAAGTTATTTTGAAGCATAATATTTTATTTAAGTAGGCAAACCCTGCGCAGCTGAGAAAACACCACTCTATAGATGTTAAAATTTTATCCTTTAGGCCCAATTTTAGTATTCAGAAAACTATGCACACCAGGGGATACGCTGAGGGGTTTTATATATTCATCTTCTTTAATGCAGATTGTTTAATGAATTTTAAAATAAGTACAAAAGTCCAACACCTCCTCTTGCAATAAAAACAAGACAAAGGTCTGTTTTCTTTTTAAATGACAATAAAAGCTAAACAAGATCTTTACTGTAAATAAAGGAAGATTGTCTTTTCTGTTGAGTGGCATTACTTTTATCAGTGCATTTTTCACAGCTAGACGCAATGACTAAAGAGTTAAAAGCATTTATTGAGCAATCAACCATATTTATTATGTGCGCAAAATACGTTGGAGTGTCTGAAATGACACAGTTGCTGAGAAACTGTCACATCTACATTTATGCAACAACAAAGTCAAAGCAAGAGAACAAAAAAAAAACACTTGTTTTTTCCAAAAAGCAACATGACATAAAAAGAAAACACAAACCTGTGACCTAAAGTTTATCTCAGGACAAGATTAGCACATTTTAAATGATTAAATATGCACCATCTTACGCAGGAATGTGTATAATTAAAACTTAAAACGGTGGAGAGTCTGTCATTTTCTCAGTCCATCACCTGAAAGGTCGTTCCACCAAGCCAAAGGTGTAGCTGCCCGTTTTAGAGTCAGGAACACATAATGCACTGGGAGCCCCTGTGCATGCCTGGTGTCGGGAATTTAATTGGATATTAGTATCCAACGGTGTCTGAATTAATCAAATCATTTCCATCCATTAATTTAGTGGAGGAACATACAATTAAAGTCTTGTTAGAGTTCTCTCAGGAGTGTGCCTTTTCATCCCTCTGCAGAACATTGAGAGTTGGCCACAGTCCAGGCGAAAGCATTTTTCCGGCTCAAATCTGATACTTCCTTGCAATGTCAAGTTGCAGAATCTGCTTTCAGGCAAAGAGCACGGAAAAATGTCAATCTGTTGTGTGGGTTGCTTTTTCAAAGGCTGGAGGACATGTTTAGATGTTTTAATTAGAAACTTTAAAACTCGGAAAATTGTTGAAAGCTTCAGTTAATATTTTACAATCAGCTGGATTATGAAATTAAAAGACAAAAGGTTTTCTTGGATTAAATCCGCCTGGTAAAGTGTTAATTTGTAAATTGGAGATCTCACATGAGCAGAAACTTCAAGAGACTGGATCAGCAGGTCAAATACTGAAAAATCTGATTTTTTGAAATCCATCAAAACCATTTTCATTGAATGCATTAAACAGCAGAATACTCCATTCTGGTTTAAAAAGCAAAAAAACAGATAAGAAGTCATCCATTCGTTTCTCGTCCATACCCGCTAATCCTTGCAGGGTCATGGAGGGCATGTGTCTGTCTCCAGACGTCATTTGGTGAGAGATCTCCAGTTCATCATGCTACACACAAACACAACAATTATTATTGTGCTGTTTCTAAATGCTAGCTAAAGAAACCAATGAACTTAACAGTGAAAGTTTTGGATTGTGGCAGAACATTGGAGTACCTGGTGAGAACCCATAACCATCTGCACAATAGGAAAAAAACATGCAAATTCCCTGCAGAAAGAGCAAATTATTGCAACTCTATTCAGCTCAAATACCTCTATCAACTTGTTTTGTGTGTTGTAGTCCAGGGACAGCCTAAATCGCTAACAAAATTGCCCATGATTGTGTAAAAAGAGATTTATGGGTTTGCCAGGGGCAAAATTTCCTTCATGTGATCATTTTGCAACAATTTTACTTTTAGTCATCTCAAAATATGTGCATCCATTTGCTCAAATGTATCAAATTAGGTACACCGGTGTACTGCTTAAAATAAATTCTGACGTGTAATGACGGCGCTTGGAAAAATGTAATGTTTCAATTGGGGATTTTTGTGTTTTTATGATATAAAGCATTTTGACCTGCCTTGTTGCTGAAATGTACAAATACAATTACAATTTGATTTGATTTGATAAATAAATTCAAATAATAACATTATGTAAACCCAAAAAATACAAAATGACACCTTCTGGCAATTTATTTGCTTTTTTTTAGGCAATTACCACTGTCGGGATATAAAGAGCAATAGTTGTGCTTTTAACGGCTGCAGAAGAAAAGAAAGAAAAGACCACAGTTGGATGCATCGCCTGAATTTCTAAACTGACCGAATGAAAAGTTTTATACATAAGGTAAAACTTCTGATATGGACAGAAAAGGATTATGGCCTATGAAACAATAGCTCTGACTTTATCTCAGAATTTTGTTTTATTTTTCTCAGAACTTCTGCCACACTCTGATTTTTTCCTCTGAATTCACTTTTGATGTCAGAAAAGTCAGAATTCGAAGAATGAATTCAGAATTCAGAGGAAAAAAAGTGGAGGGTTTTGAAAAACAAAGGTACAATTCTGGGGGGGCAAAAATTCTGAAAAAAAAGAAAAATCAAAAATTTGAGATTAAACCCAGAATTTTGAGAAAAAAGTCAGAAATCCGAAATTAAATTCAGAATTAATTTTTTTCTTCAGTGGCCCTAATCCTGTTCCACAGATATGACAAGAGGTTTGTAGTAAAATAAACTAAACATGTTTCTATTTCACTCTACCTGGAACATATCTGTATCTATCTATAGTTTCTATATGTGTTTTATATTTGCATTGTATTAAAGTATGTATATATATTTTTCCCTTTGTGGGCTCCTGCCTCCCCGCCTCGCTGCCATGTGGCCCACCACTTCCTGTCATCCTGTCTGACATTAGGTCTAAGCTGGATCTCATTAGGACCAAGGTGGCAGTGATCCCGTCAACATCGCTTTGGCTCCTGCCATATGGGTTGCCTCCAAGGCAACGGGGCTGTATCAGTCTCCGCAGAGCTGCAAGCCTTGTTATAGCACATGCACAAACACACACAGACGGAGTATCTACTCTTTAGACAAGTGTGCACAGCTCATATAAAGCAGAATAAACACGTCAAACCCAGAGGATAGAAAAATCATGATAAGGTGAAATGCAGTATAAATAAACTCAAACACAGATACGTCTGAGCAGCCCCAGAGCTCGCTGCAACCGAGCCACACGTATTTGATAAGCAGTGCAATAATTAAATGGATAATCAATCTGCTCAAGATTTTCAAGACTAAGAATAAATCTAACCAGGTGAACTTGCTGCCAAAAATAAATTTTGCACTGCTTTGGAAAAACACTCAACTCCTATACTTAAATTTTTTCTTACAACCACAAAGTTCAAAGTAATTTTTTAAAGATTTCACATGGTAAACCAACAAAAGACAGCCCAAAATTGTAAAGTGAAAGGAACTTGAATTGGGGGCTGGGGTGGTCTTTAGGCGAAAACCTGGTTACACTCTGAGCTGGTTCATCGCAGGGCAACATAGAGACGCACAAGAGGACAAACAACATATTCATACCCAAGGGCAATTTAGACACCAATTAACCTAACAGTCATGTATTCGGACTGGAGGAAGCCAAAGTACCCAGAGAGAACCCGTCCATTATTTATGCGCTCAACAAATTTGGCCAATAACATGTGTTTTCCAGCCACGTAGTCCCATTTTATACTGCAATCAAGTAACTATGCTAACTTCAGTTGTTGTTAAAATGCTGTATGTCAAATATAACTTAAAAGAAAATTGACTTTGTAATTCAACATCTTGATATTGGACCTGTCTAAGAAACTCCTGCTCTTTCTGAGACTGCCTTCAGAGAGTCATCACAACATTGCTACTCTATTAACCCTTTAAAGTTTTTACCAGATACACTGAGCAGTATTATACTAAATATGGAAGTACAACATGAAGGATTCATCTTTTTTCAACCACTAATTTCACTTATAATTAAATGTCATTGCTTGTTTGATTTTATTAATAGTTTATTTTAAAACCTGTTATGTTTCAGATCTGAATTATTTATAGCTCTAATTTCTATGCAACCTTCTTAATTTTACTAAAATATTTTGTTTTGTTAGTCATGTAAATAAGTTTTTTCTTGATATTTTTTTCTTAGCAATCTTTTGTGGCCCTCAATTAATTTCAACTTGACAGTTCTGGACCATGACGTAATAAGTTTGGGCACCACTGTTCTAACAGGACAAGCTGAATATAACATACCCAGATCTACGATTGAATGATTCAGATTTATAAGTATTATTGTAATGAAATGGCCCAGTCAAAGTCCAGATTACATTAAAAGACAGAAACGTTAATAATTTTCCCTCTTTAACAATTAAACACTATTTTGTTTCATCCTATCACTTAAAATCTAAAGTAAAAATGGAAAAAGTGTATAAATATTTTTGCAATGTAATGTATCTGGCAGTTCATCCTGCTGAATCAGAAACAGAAATGACAGCAAATGAACTAAAAGCTAGGGTGAGCAGAACAATCAGTGAGCTCTCCAGAAGAATAAACTAAGAAGATAAATTTCCACTTCATAATTCTGTTGATTGTTTCTGTACTACAACCAGTTATTTGTTCCACCAAAGCCATCTGAGCAGAGGTCCATATAAACAAACCAATAGCAACTCACTGAAGATCTGCAGGTAAACTGCAGGTAGTTTATGACTGTATTTAGATTTCTTTTTTTTCCACCGGCTCATAAAATCTGTGTCACTGACATGTCATCCATAAAACGGCGATAACAATGTGTTTATCACCTGTCCAACTTCCAGAACATAATGACCTTAAAGTTCAGCGATTTTACTGGTTTTTAATATGCATCTGTTTAAGCTTAGGGTTTTTTTCATTGATGTTGTTTTGGTTTAACGGCTTAGGTTACAGCTTAAACATTAACACCTTAATTATATACTTTCTTCAGGTAGACCAGAACAAAACCGAACCTCAACATCTGGGTTTGATTTCTACCATCTTAGCCAGCTAGCACAGATTTATTTTCCCCTAGGCCTCAACATAATCAGCTGTTTATGACACGTGTTTGGCAACAAAAGCTTGTAATGATCAGACATTTATTATTTATAATGATTCCAACAGACTACAATAAACAGCTATTTGCTTTGGAGGAGATCTCAGCTAGACGTCCTGATAAGAATCCAATAAAATATGTCTATATTTATGGATTGCTTGCGGATAAGAGCTAAACTTTGCCTTGGTGTTACAGTGCAGCACAGGGAAATGATGTCATGTCTGCGACCTGAACCTTGTGTAATTCCAGTTTCCACTGTGCTTTAAGTGTTACTGATTGCATTTTGCAGTTCTCAAGGTAAACATCACTTATGAAACATTCAAGAGGAATACTCTGAAAGACATAAGTAAAGCTGCTCTTCAAATTTCAACCAGCTCAAACTCCTTAGAGACGCGTTTTCTTCCTCTTACCTTGACATGCTGTCAGCGATGCAGTTCTGACCCGAGAAGCCTTCACTCCTGGCTGACAGGGAACCCTGTGACATCCCTGGCCGAGATTTCCACGACTCCATTAACGCCGTTACAGGTGAAATTAGATTCAACAAAGGGTTGGACGGGTCTCTCATGTCATGCCGCGTGAATGACATTGTTCCTTGCGCTCCAATCTGGTAATGGAATGAGTGTCCGCCGGAATTAACTCCAACAATGGGGGAGGTGGACATGCTGTTATTCTCTTGGTAATAGCTGCCGTCATTGGACTCCTGTTTGACCCCTTTAGATAGTACATTGTTGGAGAACAAGTCTGTCTCATAGTTCCCATTCACAGAAGAGACTGGGGGCCCTAGGATCCCAGAGAGACTGTATTCATCAATGTTGTTCCTCAGGGATAAATATGTGGTCTCGGATGCGGGGAAGAGGCCGAGGGATGGCGGCGTCTCGCCGAAGGGCTGCTGGTTCATGCAACCCTCATTTTTGTTTGGCTCACTCTTAATCTGCGTGATTAATGGCGCGCTGCTCACGTTACATTTGGAGCTCCCGAGACACATGCTCCGGAACTCAGTTTCAGGTTCATTCTTGATGTACTTAACCATGCCCATCTGGTCCAGCCCCACGCTGAACACCTCCCCGTCCACCATCTCCACTTTAGGGAACTCAAAGTTCTTGAAATCTGTGTCTCTGGTCATCCCCTCTGCGTCCGGACTGTTGGTGTCATTCTGAACCAAACCTAGCCCACCAGCCGGACTGGACACAGGAAACCCGACAGAGGAGGGGTTCTGGGGGCTGCTGGCAGCCATAGGCCCCCCAGAGGCCGGACTGGAGATGGACAGCCTTGCTGTGTTACTGTTATTAGTAGCGGCAGTACAGCTGCCACCGGTGGGGCTGGAAACAGACGACCTAATGTTACATGTAGTGCTGCAGGATGGAGGGGATCGCACACTGCTCATGCTCTGTGGGCTGGACATGGGGGACCTCATGACATTAAGTGGACTGGTTAGTGGAGGTGAACCGACTGTGCTGGACTCTACAGGGCTACATGTGACTGAATTCCTGGTCTTGATGTTGGCTAGAGTTGCTGCACACAAGGTCTGGCTTCCAGGGCTGCTGGCAGACGAACATAATGGTCCAAAGCATGTGGGGCTGGTTGTAGATGACACCATGTTGTTGCTGCCTCCGGGACTTGAGATGCAGCTGGATGTCTGGGGACTGCAGGACAGGGAGGACACGAGCATGGACGCTGAGCTAACTACAGTCCCAGTGGTGCATTCCCTGGGAGTGGCACCTGGCTGTTGAAAGCCAAAGGGCTTCAACTTGGGGCTCTTTTTGGAGCCGCACTGGTTCTCCTCCAGTGAGCGCCCACATACTGGATAAGGTTTCCCTGGGCTTGAGTTGCCTCCATGATGGCTGAAAGCAAAGTCCGCCTCTCTGGCAGCGTTCATATACAGACCCATAGACTCAGCCACAGTCTTGGAAAGCTCCTTGGAGTCCATTTCCTGTTTAAGACCATGCAGGGTGTTGTTGAAGTGTGGGAGAACAAATGGCTGGCTCTGGCTGAGCTGAAGCGTTGGCTGCTCCTGCTTCTTGGTATTCTTGTCTTTGCTGTCGGCTGCCAGGCTTCCAGCACAGCAGCTTACATTGACTACGTCCATCAGGATGTCGCTGCTAGTCAGACTCGAATCCTCCGTGCTGCAGGAATACTCCATCGTGCTCGGGGCTTCAGACCATTTATTCTCTGCATCTTCTCCATCAAAGTAACTTTGGTATCCTTTGGTCTCCATTGCTGGCTCATTGAGTCACCTGGCAAACAAACAAAGCACTTATGGATATTAGATTGCAAACTGCTTACTTTAATTAGACCTGTAACAATAAGTAATAAATCAATTAAATGTATGATCAATTGAAACAAACTCAATAATTTGCATTTGGATTATTAATAATTTTTCTCTTGTTTTCTTTCTACCAAAAACTGGATGATAAAAGTCATCTTTCTGGTGCTTTGTTCTTAACTAGCTTTTTTTTTTTAAAGAACAGTTGTGTTATTACGTAGACTTTGTTCATTTATTTTAGAAGACTTTAAACCGTCACTGTCAGTTTCAGTGAAATGTTCATTGTAGTGTAAAGTTTCTTGATAATTGAGAATGTGTTCTTCTATTGTTATGCCATACCACTACTTAAAAATGGATGCAAAACCACAATAGTATGGTTTATCAGCAAAACGTTTGGGACAATTTATCGTCGAGCTAAATTTGTTATCATAATAGGCCCAATGAAAGTAACCATCAAAGTGGATTATACTGTTTTTTAAAAACAGTATAGAAATTTTAAAACAGTCGTATAATCATTATTTCTGTTTTATTGATATTTGTACTGATATTTCATACAATTTTCCCAAAGCTGCTGTATTTATGTTTTAAAACAACATTTTTACCTTGCCTCACTGAAAATTGAATGTGCTGTCTATTAGTTTTATAACAATGTTAATTTATTTGCTTTCTCCTCAAAAAGAATAAATACTAGAATTTCTTTAACAAAAAAAAAGCAGTTGAATTTGCCCCAGCCTTTGCCCCAATAAATACCCTGATTTTAAATAAACGTTGCAGCAAATTACTAAATGATCCACTTTAAAAACTGCTTTTTAAAAACAGTTAAGGCATCGTGAAATAAAAAATATTTAGATAAAAACATATGCACAATAACTGTTATTGTCAATATAACAGTAGGTCATGTACACAATAATATAAACATCCAAAAACAGGCAATTTGCTGTTTTTGCAAAATAATAAAAATAAAAATGGCATTCTGAAGGTATTTTTTTTAAATGCTTTTGAAAATGACTGCTACAAGTATGTGCATTAAACAAAAGTTGCACAATTTGACATAATGATCATGTTGAACTACTGAGGCCATAAAACCAGGGATTTGTTATGATGATATATATATATATATATATATATATATATATATATATATATTTTTTTTTTTTAATGTAAAATATAACACATTCTTAGAAAATTGGTGCCCGATTTTTCTTTTTCATTCTTAAAATGTGTCCCCAGAGCAACATAAAGAAATAAAACTTCTTCTGTACAAGTCTGGATCATATTTTCTCTCTCTATAAATCGTCTTGTCGCTGAACTTCGGCAGTGTGCAATCTGACAGCTGTACGAAAAAAGCGCAAACTGAGGGTTAATTAATCTCCGTAACGTTGTCAGTTTCCCACCTCATCTGCGCCCCTATTGGACGGCTCAGTCTAAAATCCCTCAGCTTCATCATGTCGCGCAGTGATTGGACCGAAAGCTGTCACTCAATAGTTCCTGCTCCGGAGACCACAACATTGCTGCGACACAACTTCAGCTGTAGTTTGCAGGCACCGGGGCATCAATATGATGTTTGAATAAAACAATCTAACAGTTCAAATCCACGCATTTGCAATCATAGCACACCACTGTGTGATGTATATTTCTTGCAGGCTGCCGTGCACACATTAGATCACAGCAAGGAGGACAATTTGACTGAGTTAAACTTGCTGCAACTTAATGCGAAAAATATTCCATCGCATTCATTTTCACTTTTGATTACCTTTGTACCCTGTTCGTTAGCGCCCAGATATAAAAATGTGAAGACTAAAACATACTTTATATTGAATAATCCTGTTTATGGTCCGCGGCGGAAACTCTGCCTCTGGGACTTTCTGCACATCTCTCCATTTTGACGGTGCGCAGAAATTATAAAGCACAAGGAATACAGGCGATTTGCACTTTTTTGTTGTTGTTGCAACTATGAAGTTACTTCTGCAATGTTTGCTACTTTATGAACGAAACAAAATATTTGAGCAGAAAAGGGGAAAATATGAATGATTTAAATCATATTTTTGTTATTTCAAGCAATATCCAAAAACATAAATTTATACATTTGAACTCTGTTTCAAAATACCACTTTGCTGTTCACGACTCAAAGATGAAGCGGTGTGCATAAACTTCTCGGAGAGTTTTATTATGGAGCAGACGAAAAACTGGCTGCCCCGGATGAAAGTTATTAGATTTCTCTGTTGGAGTAACCCGACCTCGGATGCGAGTGTTTAAACATCCGACGAGACAACGTGTTCTTTTAAATTATCATCCAAAAGCATCGTCAAATTAAAATGCACACTGTGAAACGCGGAGCTCCGTCCTTCCTTACCTTAATTACGACATTCAGAGTTGTCAGGTGGCTGTGTTGCTGGGCAGCGGTAATCCAGAAGACAGGGGAGGAAAGACGCGCACTGCAAAGTGAATAAATATCAACAAACGCGCTCTAACTACTCTTCCTGACACATCGCTGTCAGTTTGACAGCTAAACGCACACCGTAAAAGTCTACTGCGTATTATCTCTAGTAATCCTCAACAGCGAGCCGCTGCTCCTGACAAGACGAGCCTCAGCGATGGGTCGGGCGACAGCGGCGCATAATCTCACATTATGGCAGTAATTTCGCAGATTAACGAATCTGGGGCCCTGCATTTTTTTCTTTTTTCTTTTCTTTTTTTAAGAGGAGTAATAAAAAAAAAACAAACGCAGGAGTCGGTTGGACTTGCAGTCAGAGCGACGTCATTCTGTGCACATGGACCCTCCTACTGCAACGAGTGCAACATAAACTCCGAGGAGCAAGAGGGGGGGAGGCGTGCGACGGTGGGAGGGGCTCTCCGAGCGCAGGTAGACCGAGCTGTCTGGAAATAGGGCACCGCTCTCAGATCAGAAAAAAACTCCTTTTCATTTCTGATCTGTTTGATTTCACTTCAACATAACGTCCAAGATTCTCTTCTGCCTCCCATTCTGTCTCATTTAGACATCACAACATGAAACGCTGCCATATTTTTTTTGTTTGTTTTTCCGTTTCCCCAGCTTTAAAATAGATTGCCTTGCAGTTGCAGAGGAGGTGAGTCGAGAGCTGCACTTAGCAATTAACACCCAGTTTAGGCGACCCACAAGTCCAGAGAGAGAAGTCGTTCGGCTCATGTGATGCTTTAGTTGTTGTCTCCACTAGGTGGCGGAATATTTCTATTGCAGTTCAGGGATCTGGTAATCAGGAGTTGAAGCAGCTGATGTCAAATTAAGACACAATACCCAGACTCATTGCTATAAAAATCCAAAAAGGTGGCGGTACACTAATAAGCAAATATTTAAGTGATATGATAAATAGGTAATATTTCAGATAATTTCAAAACCTCATTTGCAAGAACAGACGCTCACAATAAGTTCTGTATGAACATTCGGCATCTGTCTGCCAGCAATTTTCACAGAATGATAGCCTTGAAATGGTAAGTGAACTAAACTAATATTAATCAGAAAATTAATCAATAATTTAAAAAATACATTTCCTACTAAAAGCATCTCAAAACGATGTACATAATTATAAACAATAGACCTACAAGATAAAAACAATACACTGCCCACGCTAAACATGGAAAAACAGAAAAATATGTGGAGTCAGCAATGATGAGCTAGTTCAGGACATACAGTTAAAATAATTTAAAATAATTTAAATAATATTTTGCATATAATGTACTTTACAAAATGTGCATTTTTACAATAGTTCTTCATTAATATGCACTGTCCCATTTGACAGTTTATTTCAATTAAATTAAATTAATGAAATTCATAGTTTTAATGTAAATATGTTTTTTGAGGAGAATATACCTTTTTGTTCAGTAGCAGTTGCTCATAGTTTGCAAACTCTCTAATAAGTTCAGATAATAGCAGGGTAACTTTCAATAAGTGCAAAAAAAAACTTCACAGTACTTTCCAGAGTTACTTTCTTTACGTTACCAGGTATTTTCTATAAATTGGTACCTATTAAGTTCTACGGACATTTGAGGAATGTATATGGTGCATTGCTGGTAAGTTCTGGAAAGTATATGTGGAAATGAAAGATTAGTACTTTTTTTTTCTATTATTTAATCTTTACTACACTCATGCCAAATTCCTGTCTGCATCTACTATGCTTTACATGACAATAACTGTTTTTTTGCTAAGTTTTTTTTTGCAATTTGTGGGCACAGTGCTTATTTATCTTGTGATTTGAGAGTCTTATTGTGCCTGAATGATTCATAGGTCAAAGTTAATGGACTTAACAAAAAGAAAAAAGAAAAGTAGCTCCTAAAATGGCTGAATAAAGCAACAAAATATATCTGCATTGAAATATATCAAAGAGAAACAAACTACAAAAAGAAGCAATGTTTATTTAAATTCCACCAGTGTCATCATGGATTAAAATACAATTTTATGGAGGTACGTTTGCACCAGGAATACCTTGAAAAATACCTCCATAATATTCAGCATGCTTTAATCAAAATCAATAGTTTAGATAGTAATTTGTGACTTAGTTGAGATAAGATCCTTAAAACTAGTGCATTATTGAAAAAAAACAAAAACATTGTGTTTCCGCATTTCCACAATGTTCTTCTGATTTAGTTATTCAGATGAAATTATTATTTACATTTTACTGCCTATATCTCATGGCACCATCATGAGTGTCGGCTTTGGTTTCACTCCAGCAGCGGTCAAATAATCAGTTTAATCTCTGGAGTTGTCAGTCACATTCAGCCACTGTTTCATCTGGCTGCACCATAGCCTGCAATTTGGACTTAGGTTGTGAGAGTTGATTTCTATAGATTAGCTTCCACATTCCTCTTCACTGCTTATCTAGATGCTCCATAAAAACCTTTAGCTGTTCCCAAAGCAAGGAAGTATTGATCAGTCAAACTAGTCAAAGATAACTTAGTCCTCTAACCGAGGCTGTTGCTATGATCTACCTATTAATGATCCATGAATAGGATTTTGATTTGGAAAATCAGAATTAAATCAGAACAGATTTTTTCTCTCATATTTTGCTACCTTTTTGAGTTTTCTGTCAGGATCCTGGTGGATTGATCAGTTTTTGTGTGCATGTGTGAGACCTCCCCAAAACAGAAGATCTTTTATTGTAGATCCTCTCCATCAAGTGTTTGCAATATTTAGCAACGAGCTATTAACATTATTGTGGAGGATTTTTTTCTCCGGCTCTTGCTTGTAGAATTGTTTTAAGTCAGCCATATTGGTGAGATTTTGAACACAAATGTCCTGTTTGAGGAACTTGAACACCACATTAATTAGATTGAAGTCCAGATTATGACTCAGACATATCTTTTTTTCCCAACATGCTGGTGTGCTTTGGACTGCTGTAAAATACCGACTTTAGCTTTAAACAGGTCCTGAAGTTGGTCTGGTCATACTGACAAGTACAAAGGCAGAGAGTAAAGACGTCCTAAGAGTTCTGCACCTGAGTTCTTGTAAGGTATAAAATGTCTTGTGGAGGTTCGACTTAAATTCTCGAACTGGCGGTCAAACATTGTCTTTCAGAAAAGAATCCATGGTTTCATTAATGCAAAGGCAATAGTAGCTCCGTTTTCGTTGACCATATAATTGCGCAAATTTTAATTACAAATATATTGCTTAATGAAAACATGCTAATTAAAATAATAACTAATGTTTTTTAATAAAACGGTTTTGGTGCTGGGACAAGGTCATTTTTTTGCATCACACAAATCATGATCAGCAATTGGATGTTACTACTAGTGAAAACGACAAAAGAAGGTAACAGGAAGTGGTTGGTGGATGATGTGCGGCATGTTTTTCAATGACTTATAGCATGAACAAACATATTCCCCTGAGATTTTAATTGAGTTTCATATTTAATAAAAATAAGAAGTAGTGTTTTTTTTCATTTTTTACTTCAGCTGAATATCGACACAGTTTTGCACACATTTGTAATGGAAATGTAGCCATTTTCTGAAAGAACAGAGGAGTGTATTTTACTCAAGGTGCCAAAGAAATTTAAAAATACCTCACAAGAATAGTGCCAAAATCTTGGGAAGTCCTTACAGGTCTCTGCCAAAGTTGCATTTGTACATCAAGGTTGTCAAACACAATAAAAGCTTTCTGCCCAGTTGAAGTGTACACCCTTCTCTCTAATCAGGTCGAGAGGGTTGCTGGTGCCTATCTCCATCTAACATTTAGGGCGAGGCTGGGAACACCCTGGACAGGTCATCAGTCTGTTGCATAGCAACACAGAGACAGACAGGACAAACAACCATGCACACACACACTCACAGGGAGAATTTAGAGAGAACCCACGCATACACAAGGAGAACATGCAAACTCTGGGAATCGAACCCAGGACCTTCTTGCTGCAAGACAACAGTGCTACCCAATGAAACTTGGTAAAATGTTGTGTTTTTGCAGTGTTTAACAATAAAGCAAAAACAGAATAAATTTGTTAGTTAATATTTCACAGTACTTTACAATAAAATAGTTCCGTCTTGTGAGTCGTACATGATTCACACCAAGAGAAAATTTTGATATCTGCTGTTCTTTTATGTATTCAAAGACTGTAGATCAACAGAATAAATAAAATTACCAATGATTTGCTGATTTATTTTTACACAGCTCCCTTGAATCTCTCCAAGCTTTTAGAAGCCATTTTAGAAAACCAGCTTTCAAACACTGAACAGTTTATTACAGTTTTGCTTGGGAGAGGAAGAGAGGTCCTTTCAGATGAGTGATTGCTATGATAAGAAGCAGGCTTCCACTCCAGTATAGACACATGCCTGACAGCTCCAGAAGCTGAAAAGGCCAACAGCCTACCACAGAAACGCATGGTGTGCCTCATGGGGACAGGTGAATTGGAGCGTGCTAACGCTGAAGCAAAGCACTTGTCAGCCGGGCAGAGGATCCAGTCCCCATCCTTCGTGGTAATTACAGAGGTAAATTCAATCAGTGAAGATGGTTGTCACCAGTAACCTCCTTCAGATGCTTTCTCCTGTTCTACTGGTTTTTCCCCCTGTAATTTACTTTTTTAAACAGTTATTCACATCTAAAGAAATGAAGTGACTTTACACAGTTCTGCTCCTGCTTAATCCCACTCCCACTGGTCTCCTGACTATCACAGCTCACTTAAGTCATGCATTCCTGGTTCTCCATTTGCGGGCAGACATGCCATTGATTTAGTGCCATGCCTTGTTCTGTTACAGCAGAGAAATTTGTTTAGATGGAGGGTTTTTATCTTCCTTTCAATTCAGCTTGATGAGATGATTTACCCAACTAAATACTGATCTCAAGACATATTTTATTTTTGATCACCTGTTACATATTTTCCAGCCACATAGCGTAATTTTATGGCACCATCAAGTAACCATATTGCCTTCGGTTCTTATGGAAATGCTGCATTACAAGGTTTTATTTTGACAATATAATAAATGCAAAGTTTGTCAGAATGGTTTATCTATTCTTCAAATTCATTTTTGTTTAGTCAAAGAGTAATTTTCTCCTGACAATTATTGGTACATAAATATTGTTACGCTGCTCTTAATAGTTAGTGGTTACCATAGCAACTAGAGACTGACGGCTCCACCCCCTTTTTTCTGTTGCGTCTGTAACAACTCTTTGTTTTCTTTACTAGTATTATATTTCAGAATATATTTTAGACAAATGTAATTATATACAGGGTTTCATGTGTAATTTTGCCATGTTTACTGTTATAATTTAGCTATTTAATTTTAGAATTTTTGTTTAAAAAGCTCCTACCGTTTCCGACACTCCAATTTCTTCACATCATCACTATTGTTCTACTCTATGTTGCCTTTGAAACAGAGCATTGTAGTCCACATAATAAGCGCATTGTATACTTGCAGTGCCACCAGGAGTTTTCTGATTGCTGCTGCTAGTCTGGAGGAGCAGAGAGGAAGAGGAACGTGTTTTAACTGTATGTTCATATCAACAACAGAAAGATAAGAAAACATCTTGTGAAAATGCTGGCTAAAGTTAGTAAGAGAATGACATCAAAAATGTTTGATTCCAACAAGTGGAAGAAGTCATTATTCCAAAAGCAACATAAAAATCCAGATTAAAATTAAAATTTGAAAAGAAACTCAGAGAGGGATGTTTGTTGGTCAGATGACAGTGAAATTGAAGTGTTTTGAAATAACGATTATTGCTCCACTTGTAACATTTGAAGACAGCGAAAAAAAAATCTCAACTCTGAAGTAGAGGCAGCATCATGCTGTGGGGCTGTTTTGCTGCAGGAGGAACAGGTGCATTTCTCAAAATATGAGGAAAGATCATTGTGTAAAATACTGAAGCAAAATCTCAAGACATCGGGAAATTACTGGCACATATGGATAAAATGAATTTAATTTTTGGAGTGTTACTAATTGATCCAAAACAAGAAAGGTCTATTAGAGAAAAAAAAAAAAAAAAGGTATTTGCTTTTATACAGTAAATATAAGTAGCCATTTTCAGCTGCAACAATAAATAAAGTTTTACAAAAGGATTGTAATTGTTTGTATTTAGTGTATTTGGTATCAGCTGGTTGTGGTTTGATTGTATTATGGCCGTTCAGGGTCTAAGCTCACCAGCGCAGATAAAAAGCTGATTAACTAAACACCCAGAGACGCATTAATCAGACTCACCTGGTACTGTTCCCTGAACCTTGGTCTCAGTTCTCTGCCCCACAGCTGAACCAAAACCACACCAGACTGCTTCTCATCATCAATACACAACATTACGCATGCTAATGACCCATTTTACCACATTAAACAACAGTGACAACAGCAGGATACAGGCTGAAATATGTTGCCTGCAGATTCATATCCAGGAATCTTACAGTTGAGAAAATGAAAATAAAAATTAAGAAATCCTTATTAATTGCTTCATTTATTCTGATTTAATGGCTTTTTCCAACTTTGTCATGATTTAACCACGACCCTTAATGAATTCAAGTCAGATTTTTTGTTTTGATTTACCATTGTGGAAATTCAATGTCTTTCTATTAAAAAAAAAAAAAATCAATATTTAGGTTTTAAAACAAAGAAAGATGCAATAAAGTGGGTGAATACTTTTTCTTTTTCTTTAATTGATATTTGCATAAAATGCTATAAGAAGTCATTTAATTCCTCTAAATTTATATATTTATGACTATTGTCTCTACACTGTGAGCTTTTAGCCAATATAAAACCTATAGAAGAGATATAAAAAGTATTTCTGGTTATGTTGGAGTCATTCTTTTGTGGCAAACCTGCATTTGCTGACATACTTTTATTTAAATACATTAGTTAGTTCTTTGCTACTTTTGCCAAAGTTATTAAGAGCCACCTGTGGATCCACACTCCTGCTTTACATGTGATTTCACTAATATTCATACCTCACTTCCAAAGTTTGACAGACACTGCAAGTTTGATTTGTTTGACTATTTGGAGGCCGTAGTAAACAGTTTATTTTTTTTAGTAGATATGTTTTGGTTTAACGGGAAATCTGTTTTTTATTGGGTTTGTTGGAAGTGAAGGCTGACATGTAACTGAAATATCCTGCAGGTGGATGAAAAGACTGCCAATGAAGGTCAGACATGGAAAATATTCTACTGAAGTTTAGGGAGTGTTGCCATGGAAACTCATGTAGGGAGGCTGCTTGTGAAAAAGAGTCTTGGACCATATAGAGGTGTTAAGGAAAACAGATGTGATTATTTTTGATGATGGACTTCCTCACATTTCACAAGAACATGATTTCCATGGATTTTGTTTTTCATTCATGTTAGTTTTAAGTAAACTTTAATTTCTTGCTTTTTCTGTAATTGTTTTCAAATGTAATACAAACAGGAAAGCAAAGCAAAGCTAGGTAATTTGCAACTTCCACAAGCAGGATGAAAGTTTTGTATGAATTAATAAAAAAATTACTTTGCAGTTTGCTTTTTTCTGATCACTCTAAACACAATCAGACACGTTCTAATGTCTAACTCTTTCAGACTGCATGTTTAATGGTTTGTTTGTAATATTCCAATAACACAAAAACATGTTATTTGATACAAATGTATGCTTTAATGTGGTCACAAATCCAAGGAGGAAAGTGGTGTGTAAACTACAGCCTGACTTTATATCAGAGAGCGGTCAAGTGAATTATAAATGACTATTTCTGATTCCATCTTTTGCCATTTCTCTCCTGTTCCTCCACGTTGAGCTTAAAAGCAAACGTCCAGTTGCTTTACAGGCTAATGTTTTGGTACTGACACAGTGCTTGTGTTTTTATCAATATGCTTGCTTTGATAGTCTTTAATGTCATTTATGCAGGAGTCTGCAAATGTTCACTGAACATTCATGGCTTCGTTCAGGGAACCTTCTCTATAAGTTTAGTGCTAGTTGGGAAGCCACTGCACAGAAGAGGATGATGGTGTCACATACAGCTTTTGCTAAAGTGAATAAAAAAAAAAAATTCTATACTTTTCAACAAAAATAATGCAAGTGGTGTAAACTAAATCAAGTTAGAGTCTCTTTATTTCTTCCTCAGTCCACAAAAATCCATGGTTCACAGATGACTCCATGGAACGGCTCATTTTCTCCTATTTCAGAATTGAGTACTAATTTGCCTTGGCCTATCACAGACAAACCCTCATAAAATCCACTGAAGGTTACAGCAATGTTACAAACCTATGGAAATACAGTATTTAAACAAAAACCACTGAAATGTGAAAAAAACATTAAAGAAATAAATATAACTTTAAATTTTCTCTGTGTTTGGACCGTGGATGTTTTGTTTCAGCATAGCAGCTTATATCAGTGTGTAAAAGTAAAAATACTAAAAATATCAGATGAAGGAAAAAAATAAAACTTTGGACTTATCAATAAACCTGTTTGTGAAATTAAAAGTATTGGGTTTTAATTGATATATAAACAAAAAGTAAGACGTCAAATCAATTAGCCTGCAGTTTGGCCTACTTGGATTGAAATGATCTGCCACTGAAGCGGCAGAAACCAGCAGAAATGAGCAACTAGCCCTGGTGGAGGTTTGGGCACGAATGAACTGCATGTCACATTAATTATGCCAGATTTGGGTGGGCTATGTTTCTGGTGTCTCACTTCATCTATTTGTAATAATAAAGTAACAACGAGGCTTCCCGCTAACTGGAAAGCAGCTCTTTGTATTATACATGACTGGATGTACTGTAAGTGCTTTCCAGTACAATGCTGTAATTATAAATAGCTCTGTAGACCTCTGTAGGCTTACAGTGTACTCAACTGTTTAAAATCTGTGTAAACGTATACACTGATGTATCCTCAATGCACATGAACTCCTTTACCTTTTTCTAACCAGCAACAACACCGAGGAATTTAACATTGACAAAAATAGTCAAAACTATTGCATTTACTCTCTCTTTTTTATTTTTCTGTGCTTGTTTTCTTCCTATCTGCACCTGGAAATGATATTCAAGTGTTTGGCATTTATTGAGACATCAGTGTCAGCGTCTAATCAGAATTTGTGTGCATTTGGTTTATTAATTACATCAGCTGGTAGGAGCTCAGAGCGCTTGACAAAAAAAAAAAAAATTTAAAAATCAAAAGCTGACGCCTGTGTCATGATTAATTTCGCAGTGAACAGTCCCCGCGATGTCAGTGGTAATTAGGCATCACCCATTGCATAACACACCATGTGTCAGGGTGGGTGGCATGTGTGTGTGATTGGGAGTGAGAGGGAAAGTAAATGAGGAATGAAAAGGGAGAAAAAAAAAAAACCTCATTCTTTTTTTCATACCTCATTCTATATATATATATATATATATATATATATATATATATATATATATATATATATATATATAATCATGTTTATGGCCTGTTCCTGGCCGCCCAGGAACAGGCCATAAACTCCAGAGCAATAGAGGCCCAGATCTACCACATCAGACAAGACCCAAGGTGTAGGTTGTGCAAGGAGGCCCCTGAGACAGTCCAGCACATAACAACAGGGTGCAAGATACTGGCAGGGAAAGAGTACATGGAACGACATAACCAAGTGGTTCTTATCCTCTGAGCTCGGGTCCTCTACCAGAGGCCTGGGAGCTTGAGGGTTCTGCAGTATCTTTGCTGTGCCTAGAACTGCACATTTCTGGACTGAGATGTCTGATGTTGTTCCTGGGATCTGTTGTAGCCACTGCTCCAGTTTGGGAGTGACTGCCCCGAGGGCCCCGATGACCACAGGCACCACTGTGGTCTTCACCTTCCAGCCCCTCTCCAGTTCCTCCCTGAGGCCCTGGTATTTCTCCAGTTTCTCGTGCTCCTTTTTTCTGATGTTGCAGTCACTCGGTATTGCTACATCCACCACGACGGCTTTCCTCTGTTGTTTATCCACTACGACAATGTCCGGTTGGTTCGACCTCACCATTTTGTCTGTCTGGATCTGGAAGTCCCACAGGATCTTAGCTCGGCCATTCTCCACCACCTTTGGGGGGGTTCCCCACTTTATGGGCTTCCAGTCCATATTCTGCACAGATGTTTCTGTACACTATGCCTGCCACTTGGTTATGTCGTTCCATTTACTCTTTCCCTGCCAGTATCTTGCACCCTGTTGTTATGTGCTGGACTGTCTCAGGGGCCTCCTTGCACAACCTTCACCTTGGGTCTTGTCTGGTGTGGTAGATCTGGGCCTCTATTGCTCTGGTGTTTATGGCAGAGGTGTAGGTTCTCTACACCTCTACACCTATATATATAGGTGTATATATATATATATAGCTGTATATATATATATATATAGCTGTATATATATATATATATAGATATATATATATATATATATATATATCTGTGTAAACGTATGACTATATACGATATATATATATATATATATACAGCGTTTGAGTAAAAGTGATGAATTCATGAGGAAAATTTAACATGTGGTCTAATGGATTCTTACTGATTTATGGAAATGCAAAAGTGTTTATGCCCCTTGAACTTTTGCCCCCATTCTTTTACATCATAACTGTAATTAATAATAGTAATATTTTTTTTTATTTTATATTACAGACCAGTATAAAGTTCATTACTATGACATCAAAACTATGTGTATTAAAATTTATTTTACCAGTAAAAATTCTAAATATTTGGTCTACATTTATATTTGGTCTCCTCTGAGTCAATACTTTCCAAATGTTTTAGTTTGGAATCTAAAAACAAATTTTATTAATTCTTCTGCAAAATAGCTCAAACAGACTGGATGGAGAGCGTACTTAATATTCAATAAATTAGAATATTATTCAAAAGTTCATTGATTTCATTAACTCTATTCATTAAACATTTTTGCTTAGATTAATTACCCAGACTGATATATTAGAGTCAGTCTTTTTTTAGTTAAGATGTTCTGCTTATATTTGTTAATACAATACTTTAAGTCAGACAAATAACAATCACTGTAATACATGTTGTAATGCACTAAATATGAATTTTCAAAATCACTTAAAAATTAAGCAAAGCATTTCTTTTACTAGCTGTGTTTCCACTGACCTTAAAATTGCGCAAATTGAAATTACAAAAATAAATTTGCTCAATAGAAACATGACAATTTTGAAAAAACTTAAATTTTCTTTTGATAAAATAGTTTTGGATTTTGAATTAGTTGTTTTTGTTACTGTATCAAAATAAGTGTATTTCACAGAAGTTCAATGGAAATAGTCATGCTTATCAAAAACTGGATGTTAATACTGGTGGAAAAGTTAAAAAGACGACGACAGGATGTGGCAGGACGATGATGGCGCAGTATGTTATTGCATGAACAAACTTATTCACATTTGATTTTAACTGAAATTTTGATTCAAGGGAAACACCGCAGTTGCAAAATTTTGTTTTTTCAACATTAGCAGAATATTGACAATGTTTTGTTCGCATTTGTAATTGAAACCTGCTTCAACACAGCTGAATTCCCAATAAGATGTGGTAGTCTGTGGTCTGAGATGTATAAAAAGAAAAGGTTTTACAAGTATGAATATGTTTGCAAAGCAATGTAACAATTTCAACACAAAAATCGTTTACTTATTTAACGTTAATTTAATTAATAAAATCATTGCATGTATTTATTAAAATTGTTGCAGTTGAAACACAGAGTTTGTGGTCTCGTGGCTACATGAAATCTTCATTTTCATGTAATTTGCAGTGACCTGCAGGGTGCCTGGCATCCTGCACATCTCCCAAAACCTCTTGGAAAAACAGAAAATTCCATGAAACAGGCATAACAACTCTCGGCGCAATATTTTCCCGCTTTTTTTTCTTCTTCACTCCCAAAAAAATAAAAAATAAACAATGGCCCATAACACTCAAATTAACACAGATTGGGATTTGATGTGCTTTGCAGCCAGATGGCTTGCTCACTCACTCTCTGGCGGCTGGCAGAGCAGCTGAGGACGCAGGCACTTCCAGAGCGGATTTGAAAGAATCTAGGCCAGAGAGAGTGGGGCTGCTCTCGGAGACTACCGACAGTGCTGTCATGTTTTAGTGCACATTTTCTATTTGAGGAAGAAGCTGCTACATAGAAAGTTGTGCTCTGTGTGCATGTCTGAGTGTGTGCGGGTGTGTGTGTGTGTGCATTGCATATTTGAGTAGTGACTGGAAGAGAAGGAATGCCTTGATAGAAATGCAGAAAGAAAGAGTTTGTCACAGAGCCATATAAACAAGCTTAAAAAAGTGTCAACATAGACAAAAATCTGTGCAAACACAAATAGTTTGGAAATTCAGCTTTAAGTTCTGAAATCTGAAAAATTGCTTGTATTAATAAATCCACAATCAAATAAAGGTTAAGCAAAGGTGAGGCGGAAGCAGGAGGCCGATTACTAAATATAGAATATGCATCAGTGTTTAGTAACTCACTTATGTGGAGATCAGCATTTTTGTAAACACTGTAGCACAAACATTCTAACGCAACCTTTAGAGCTAGTCATTATTCAAAAGCCGAGCCTCCATCTGGAAAGTGGCAAACTTGGCTGTTTCCCTGGCGTTGCTGTAGAGAAAAACTGGGCCTGTTAGAAATTGCAGGACTTATTGGCTGAGGTGTAAATTTGTCTGGCTTCGATGATCATTTTCTTCACAGACTCACTTCTGCCTGTGGGGAAGAGCTCGAGTTTACAGAAACTTCAGGCTGTGAACACAAGTTCTGTCTCCTGTAAGGGAATGTGGAAGAGCAAGCCCACAGAGGAAGGCACAAAAACCGTTCTGTCCATTGCTCTCCTTTCACAGGCAGAAGTCTTATTCATGAGGTAAATTGAATTTCAGTCCTTGAGCACTTTTCTGTCCGTGACGATATTTCTACGTCAAAATAACTTTATCGCCCCCAAACAGTTCATGTTAGCTCAAAAGCAGGCTCACACTAATTACAAACTGGCAAAATTGTTCTTATAGCTCATGCTATCAGAGCCAGAAGTCTGTGGGAATGACCTGAGGTGCCAGACAACACCTTCTGTTTGAATTGATGCCCCTCAGCTAGGCTGCTCTAAAATATGTACATGCTCTTCAACTGCCTGAAAAGAATCACATTTAACTTACAAACTTTCTCTTTTTTTTATTATTGCTCTGATTCATTTGCAACCTCATTATCTCTGTCTTTTTGAAAGTCTGCAGATGTACTGCATCTCCCGGGGATTTCACTTATTTATAAGGATCGGATTAAGAGAAAGGAGTATAAAGTCAACATTTTAGGTGATTCTTGAATTTTTTTTTAACCTCACTCTTTTCTTTTGTCTGCATGGAGTTTTTAGAATATGAACTCCTTCATCCAAATGTATATTGAGCTACTTTCACAGTAACATTGTCAATATTCAGCTATGTCAAAAAACACAATTTCAGATTGTGGTTCCAGGTTCCATTAAATAAGAAAAGCAATTAAAATCACATATGAATAAGTTTGTTCTTGTCATTAATGAACATGTGGCACAATGATCCTCCTTTGCCTTCCTGTCATCTTCTTTGTCTTTTCTGCCAGTAGTAACATCCGGTTGTCGATCATATGAGTCATGATGAATCATTACTTTTTTGTAAAATACACAAATTAAAATAATCTAGCACAAAAACTTACAGAAAAGCAAAATTTTCAAAATTTTGTACTTACATTGAGCAAATTTATTTTCATAATTCCAATTTGCACAATGAAACACAGATAGTGTTACTTCTCGGTTTGCCATGTCAGTATGTGTGGGGGACCAGTTACTGGGGACTTTAGATCAAATATGTCATTAAAATATGTGATTCTCTTTCCTATAAATATTTTGTTTCGTTTTATAATTTTGTAATTATAAAACCCTGTGTTTCCTTTGTCCACGTTAAGCTGTGTATTCATATGCATGTTGGTAACTAACACTTACCAAGAGAGAGTGAAATGAGTTTAGAACAGGTTTAGCTCAAACAGTCGTATCTGTGTTGGAAAACTTAAGCAGTACAGTAGAATATAGCAGCCATCATTGTGATGCATGTCGGACTTATGAATGTTTGTATTTTCAGAGAAAAACAGAAAGTCTAGGAAATTTATAACCACTGCATGTCTCGACGTCTATGTTGTTCAAATGTGAAACAAAATATGTCAATGCACCTTTTATATCCTTTTTTTTTACATGTGAACATTTAAATTAAATTATTGATCAAGTCCTACAAAAACTTCATATTTTGTATTTAAAATTTTGTAAAGTTGCAACAACAAATTATTCTTTTATTATTGTGATTTTATGCAGCAGATCAATTTCTAAAATATTCCAGCGAAAAAAGAAAGCTGATGCCACTTAAAAATGACTGAATTTGGTACAAGTAATAAAATTAAGTTTAAGTAAATATGTTGCTTATTATGTTAAATGTAAATAAAGTAAGTTTGACAAACACAATTTGATTGCATGTATCAAATTATATGCAATCAAAGCTCCAACATAAAACTAAAATATTTTATGTTGGAGCTTTATTATCTGTTTTCAGTGTTCAAAGTGGAAGGAAAAGGATTTTTAATAAAGCTCTGAAAAGTGTCCTGTGAATTCAAATTTAACCCCTTCCACTCCGACAAATTGAAATAAAATTCAGTTTGGGGTCAAGGATGTGATGCTTGACCATTGTGCAGGCATAGGTAGTAAAGGTTTTATGATAATATTTTGTGACATTTATTGTGACAACAATAAAAGTGAGGATAATAAAAAGTATCTATAGCTTCTTTTAAGTTGTTTTTTGGTAACTGTGGGGTCTGATCCTTACAATAACAGCTGTTTTGAAACAGGCCTCACGACATCAGTTACATAAAACAGTGTGACTATTGTCACTGAGCTGCACACAGTGACTTAAAAATAAATAAATAGAAAACAACTCCGACAATACAGTCAGTTTTGTGGTTTTCAAACATCAATTGAAATTTAGAATTGTCTTTCTAAGAGTGAATTTTTCCCAGCCTTGTTTAGTAATCAAATATTTAAGTTTTGGCCTACAAAGTCTAGTTTGTTTGCAGAGATGAGAACTCTGTTGTGCCTAAAAACTTCGGTCTGGGTTAAGTTGAAGTGAACTGGCGTGGTTCAAGTGGATAATGTGAATGCCAAGTGGACTTGAGACCGCTCTAAAATCTGGAAGCAGATTGTAGCACAGAGCATTCAAGGTGAATGCAACTAAAACAAGTGCAGGAGTCGAGGATTAGTGGAGAAATGGCTCAAGATTGGTTACCAAAGACCAAAGAGAAATCCTACCACCGCTAAAATCTGAAGCTACTCCTTTTTGGTTTACATTTCATGATGAAGGAAGATGTGTTCATGTTTTCTTCAGAGGTTCTTGTGTCATTTCATTTGGCTGTTCTGGATGCAGCCCCACCACATGAGAGGAGGTGAACAGGTTTTACAAACAAATGTTTGCAATTTTTCTTGATTGAACCGAGTCTGCCGGATATCAGGCGTGAAAACAGCAAAAATCCAAATTCTTCCAGATATAAACATATTTATGATGATGATAAATAATAATTATAAATGCCCAACTCTACTGCAATGACCTGGTCAATTTTCTACAGCATACAAGCCTGTCTGAAGTCCAGGCAGTTAAATACCAGTGTTTCTCTAGAGCCAAAGAATATGAAGACTTGATGACCTTTGTATTCTGGTGTAAACTTCTCCCTGTACTAATTTATATTACGTGGTAAGTGGACTGTGCACATACAGCACAATTCCAGTCAGACCTGACCACTCAAAGTATCTACACAACAGACAAATTCACCCATTCACACTCCTGAGCAACCTTTTTTGACCACATTTATACTCCAATACAAAGATCTATAAGCAACTTAAAGATTTTAATCACAATTTTTACTGCATTTGCTAAGTAAAATTATCCTCCCCTCATTTGGTTTGTGCATACTCGCTCACTTTTCAGCCTACAGGAGCATTTTGCCATATGAATTATCTTTGATTACTTGTGTGGGAGGAACATTTACTGTAACAAGGAACCTGGGAATAGGATTTACTGTTCCATATGCCCTCCAATGACATTAGTTCAAGTTATAATGATGATAGCAATAAATTGATCCTGATGACCCACAACGGATAAAAACTACAAAAGGGGTTTATTTTTGACGCACTGCTGGCCAACAAAGCATTTTAATAAACAGTTTTATCATGTTCAATCAAACCTTTGCTGTTGGACTTCTGTGATAAAACATTTTTACAGTAAATTGCACTAAAAAAATATAGATTTTTTTAATTTCACGATGAACGCTTGCTTTGTCCTCTGCTCTGCAGGTTGTTTACAAACTGCCAATATGCATTTCTCATACAGGCATCATTCCTCATCTACTGTGTCATGGCAGCACATGTTCCATTTACCACGCATTAAACTCACTCAGCTTCACATCAGCCCCTTGTCTTTTCCCTCGGGAAACAACAGCGCTTCCACCATATTTGCCAAATTACAATGTAGCACAAAATTTTTTATTGATCTTAATGAAACTAGAAAATGGAAAATACTTACCATCCAGAAAACTACTTGCTTCATTTTTGTTGGTTATACAGGAGGCTGAACAAATGCTTTTCAGAGATGTACGGTTGTATAATTGCACATCTGTTTGCAGCCATTTTCATGTGTGAGTGTAATTTTTAGTTGGGGGATGTGGCTAACAGCAGTTTATTTAAAGTAACAAGTTTAGGATCCTAAAACAATTCAGACTAAAATCTTATCAACTAAGGTTTTATGTAAAAAAAATTTGTAAACATATTTTGCTTAGCTCATAGATGTATCCTAATCTGCTCCAGGAAGTATAATAGATCAGCTTTAATGAAGCCACAGAAAAAAAAGTGTACTTCTTTCAAATGACCTCAGCGTTTGAAAATTTAAGATGCTTGCCCAGTGAGGCAGCGTCCAGGCAAGTCCTGTCTCAGAGCTCTTGAGTTAACCTTTTGATAAGCCCTCTGGACAGTGTAGATTAAAGGTATTAAATCATCATTTTGTGGTGTGGAGGTGTGCATGCAGAGACTTCCCCTTCACAGTCTAGTGGTCAGGTTGGAGGTGCGAGGTGGTCGGTGCAGACAGGTCATCCTGCTGCAGTGACGAATGGTTTTCATCAAGGGGCCTATAGGCCCACAAGGAAAACATACATAGAGACTTCTGGCAAAGACGAATATTTACCCACCAGCAGCCCCACTCGGCAGGATACAGAGTCTGAAAAGGACATCTTCACCTTTATCAAAGGTTTTTATTAACCCATTAACGCATTGTGCAACTTTGCAGAGAGATGAACCGTCTGGGTGCTATTTCTCCAAGAACACGTGTATTCCTGCTGCACAACTCACTGCAGCTCCTTGTTGCTCTAATTCAGCAGCACATGGAGACATCCTCAGATTGAAATGAGGCCAATTAGCACAGGCACAACTGATTTTAAAGCAGTGATTAAGGGAGATGTGCCACACTGAATCTAGGATTTATTCCCCCCCACCCCCTCCCACCTCTACAGACTTGCCTCTGCTTGGACTGCCATTAACGTCCCATGAGGCATTGGGGCAAGCTCCTGGCCAGCAGCCAGATTCCCAGTTATCTGTTTAAACAATTTTGTAGGCTATTTCAGGAAGTGGAAGCTTGCTGTCCATGTCTCTCGCTGTTGTTATGGCAACAGCTCTGCTCATGTTAAACACAATGCAGAGACATGACCCAATATCTAAGCTAAGTTAGATAATGTGAGTTCAATATTTTTTTAGAGAAACCCAGAAAATTACAAAGTAACCATCTCATATGATGTAGAAATGATGCATATTTTCATTCTATTAACAGGCAGCAACAAAACTGGGGTTAAGTGTCTTTTTATCTAGATGTTCACTAATTTGAGCACTTTGCTGCCAGTTATCATACAGTCATTACAACAGAAACTTACTTGAGTGACTTTAATTTAAATTTGTTCAGCCTTATATAAAATAACTCCTTATCTCTGTAGCTGCTCCTAAATATAGTCTCCCTTAATCCTTAACAAGTGTGTAATTGGTGCAGCATTAGTTAGTCCAGTATAACAACGCATATGCATATGCATGCTGGAATGTTAATGAATGGCAGTGAGGTTAACAAGAGCTGAACTTCTCTTTCCTGTTTTAAAAGTGACTAGAGTGACTGCTTTCAGATTTCTGACCTTCTAATGATGCAAAATCTATCATAGAATTACAATTTAGGTTTGTCTCACAAGAGAGAGATGATACACTACACTGGGTTCACATGAATGAGAAAAAAATAATTTTGTGTTTGTAGATTCCCAAAGAAGGTCCAATTCCAAAGGAAGGAAAAACCAGCTGTGCTAAAGTGTCTCTAGTTTAAAATTTCAGTTTCTTTCTTTTTTCCTGTTTTTATGCTTGTCTAATTCTATTTGCCTGATTTTGAAAGACTCCAAATAAACAAAGAAATTCACATGCAAAACCAAAACAATTATTATTTAAGTGAGCCAGTTTACATCGAACTTTAACTTCATTGCATCATTTCACTGGTTCTATTATTGTCGCTTTTTTTTTTACTGTTTTACCGGCTTATTCATTTTCATCATCCTTTCATATTTTACTTAGCAATTTAGTTGATTGTGACTAGCTTAGTGAATATCTTGATTAAAATATTTAACTGTGAGGTTGACATCTTTTTTTTAATAAACTCTTGTATTTGGAAGATAAGCTGTTTGTGTTTATTTTATATCTGTAATGTCTGGTGCTGGACTTATACCTTCATCTGTTGTTATTTTAAGAAGTTAATTACACAAAATAGTCATATTTTATAAATGAAGAATTTCTGGATTACCGTGCTTATATTCAAGGATTTCACCTCCAACTACTAACTCCATATTATCTTATGACACCACTAGGCTTAGCCAAGTACACTTTATGGATTTTATTTTTATTTTATTACTTTTACATCCAGACCTGGGTACACGCTGTTCTTCCCAGCAGAGTTGAGACTTGGAGTCAATGCATCAACAGCATTGGCATAACCTCAGGCATAGACCTTTGATGTATTGCTTTAATATATCCTTCTGGCTGAGGTTACCATTTTGATCTAAACAGACTCTGATGAGATGATTTTCCCATTTCAGCTGAAAGACAATCCACAAATGTATAACTTGAAAAAATTTTCAATTGAGATCGGCATGCTTAAGATTATTTTTGGTCATATTAAAGTGTTTTTATCTAGTTAGTAACTATTAAGAAGTTACAAATAACTATTAAGAAGTTACAAATCAAGGGTGGGAAATAACTAAATGAAAAAGATACAAAATCACAAAAATAGTGAACCACAATGGATGAAGGATCTGAATATACAGAAATGAAAATATAAAGTAAGTCCTTTAAAGCACCAATAACAAAGTGTATATGGCCACACCTGTTGAGCATTAATAAACACAATGAATCTCAACCCTTACTGCACACCCTCCCAACTCAACACTCACGCATGTGTTTGCAAATATATACGCAATTCTACAACCGTACATCGTTGAAAAGCAGAAGTGGAGCCTACTGCACAATCAACAAGAATGCAGAATGTGGTTCTGGATGGTTAGTCAACAACAAAACACTTGTCTTTTCCAGCAGCCATTGTACAGCACATACAGCAATAAAACCAGCTGATGAAACATGCTGGAGCTAAGCTTGGGTTGCTAGGAAACAGCGCAGTGCTCGCTGATTGTGACTCAATGATCAGGAGGTTGTTGAAACGGCTAATTTTCCAGACATCAAAAAATATTAACTTATTGCCAAAAACTGTCTGGATGTTTTTTAAAAATTTTGGGTTGTGTTTAAAAGCAGTAGAGACCCAAATGGAAGTATAAAAAAAGTCCAAAATATGAATTTTGCAAAATAGGTCTCCTTTAACTACCCATGGTCAACTATCCAAAGCAGCAGGGAGTGCACAAGATAGGTGAAGAAGAGTGTAGGCTTGGTTTAGCGCATGTTTGCTTATATTATAAACAGTTCCACCCAATTTCACCTGGTTGTAAATATGGGTGAAACAGACAAAAGCTCACAGTTAAAGAGGGCATGCAGAAGTGTGGTGGAGAGTGGATGAAGTTTTCAAGAGAATCAAAAGTTTAGTTCCCTCACAATTGGTGAAGCTAACCACAATCTAATGTTTCAATGAATATTATGAATGTTGTTTTTCATAATTTTATACTCAATAAAGGTGCCCTGCATTGGTGGAAATTTGAGTTGAACAGTCAAACAATCCAAACTGTAGCAGGAAGGTTAAATTCAATTTTCATTCCTAAAACTGAGTTGCAGCAGCCCATACACGGAGAGAAATAAAATACAGCTGAAGCACAGATGGGCAAGAAGAAGGAAGTGTCAAAGGAAGGAAATAAAGGTTTGGAGACTCCATTATTCAGATATTTAAACATTTTCCTTAAAACAGAGGTCCAATGATAACTTCTGATAACCTTGAGATGATTATCGTGTTGATTTTATAGAAAAATTAAAAAAACTACATTGAGCTTCCAGGAAAGTGCCTGAAAGCATTTTGAGAAATTGACCTAAAGTTAGGTCCAAAATTTTTTGGTTATTGAAAGTAAAACTATTTTCATTTAACCCAGAACTTTGTAAATCACATATCACATATATCACTAAACTGTTTATTTAAATCATTTATCCCAAAGGGAAATTAAATGTAACTGAAATCATCCAAGCATCTTCCAGGAGTTGTTGTAGACGGAGATGCTGTGGGCAGGGAGGATCTCCTGTAGCAGTTAGTCTTGCAGCAAATCTGACAGAAGACATTAATCCCTGTATTATTTGAACTTTTGATGCTCAACTTATCTGTTCCCAGTTGTAAAAACAATATGTTGTTGCCATGGTTACACATCAGATAGTAAAAAAAAACTACAAGTAAAGGTCCTTTCAGCTGCTCAGCATCCAAAGCCAGAGAGAACAACCATCCAAATGTGCAACAAGTATTGAACAAAAGTCCAAAAAAGAGACAAAGAACTAATAACACTGAGTTACTCTAACATGCTGCCACCATGAGTAGCACAATTATAAAAAGAAATACATTAATCCACAGCAATAGATAGCAGGTTTCTGAATAGTTTTTTCATTTTTTAAAAACTACATTTTTTTAATTATTATTTTACTTTTTTTTTTTTGCATTTTTACCCATGTTTTCATTGTTGGATGAATTTCGTGACACATTACATTTGAATCTAAATTTCTGTTTCACAAGACAGCCATTGATTGAGGGTTTTAATTACCTCACCAGTATAATAACAAACATTAGTTTTTCTCTTCAGCTGAGCTGTGTTTCACATTAATTGTCGTGTAGGAACAATATCATTTAAAGGAAAATAAAACAAACTAATGATATACAGTATGAGGTTGGAACCACACACCAACCGAGAGTTGGGTCCCACTCTCCTCTGATCAGTCCCTTCATTTGATGATTAAATCTTGTGATTTACCCCTTGCCATCTGAGCCAGACCTTGAAGCAGCTCTCCCCATTACACGAGGCCATCTCCATAATTACACTACAGAAACAGAGAGACCTGCTGCACATCAAACTCACAGCACTTAGATTGTTAAAGCACGTATGTCAGCTGTTGAATTTGACTCATATCCAAGGCTTGCCGGTAATGAAACAGAGGGGGGACGCGAGGGGTGAGTCAGCCACTGGCCTTTGTTAATTGCATGTCTCACATCATCCTGGCCAGGACAGTTAATTGGAAAAGATCAAGGGGATTTGCAGTGTTAATGAGCTTCCCGTGAACTCAAGTCATACTTTGGATACCAGAGGAGCCTTTACAACTTTTCATTTCTAGGGTAATGTGGTCATACAGCTGTAGACGACTACATCCTCATCTCCTGCGTTTGGCAGAGTCGGCTCATAAGGGAATAGAAGTTCTATTATAAGCACCCGACCATTCGTCCTTCTCTGTCTCTTTGTCACTTTGCAATGAGCCCATATTTTGCAATGGTGCTGTTTAATAAAAACTTCAACATGTAGTTACTTAAGTGTGTCATGAGGGGTGCATTAATTTATCAGTGCCAAGTTTCTTAATTTTTGGAGATTGGTGTTCACTGATACTTACATGTGAAGCCAATCTTATTGACCTGAGCAAAGGTTTAAAAATCAACGACTGTTCTCTTCTGCTATCCTGTAAAAGTGGTTTTATTGACATATTGGCTGTCTTAATAATACCTGCATGTTTGCAGTTGAAAATAGTTGCCTAACTGTTGCTAATTCAGTAGCTTTCTTGCTAAATTTAGTGACATTTCAGACAAAAAACTGTTAACAGCCAAAATCAGACCTGGCAAATCAGGCTTCTTAAAAATTGCTAATCGGCAACCAGCCAGAAAATTGCAAAAAAAAAACACCAAAAAAACATAAAAACAAACAAGATAAAGCAGATCAGAATCAATAAACCAAGAAGCAAACCAGGTTAAATCCATTGAAAAATGTTTGTAAAGCTCTTAGCAACTCTTACATGAATCTGTAAATAATTTCACAATGTCAAAACAAACCACTGCAAATATATGTTTATCATTATAATGAAGATGGAACATGAAAGAGGATCAGACATGTAGACATGTACTAAAAACATTAAAATCTGACCTGCAATAATCAGGAAGACGTGGAGTAGAAGTCCCACCGCACTTTGTGCACAATGTAGAAAAGATCAATCATAGCAAAAATATTTCATTCTATTAAAAATAATTATAGCTTTGTAATTTAAGGTATGGAAACGTGACTGAAAGGAAAGCAGTGCATTACCTGGCCGTGTTTTGAGCTGTTTTTCTCCTGCCTGTTAGGCATCGACAGATGCCAGCTCTCCTGCCAAAGGCCACATCATTCTTTGCAGCCACACCACCCTTCCTGCCAGCTACACATTGCTGCTGTTAACAGTGTAGCATACATGAATCACTCCGCAGCTGTCCCGGCTCTCCTGCCCCAACCTTGTTAAACAATTAGGCCACTTGGTTAACAGTCATCATCAAACCGATGGAAAAAAAAACACGTTGAGAGAGCTTATGGTTCGTAATGTGACTCTGACATTTGTGTAGAAAACAGACGATATGCAATGTCTCCCTCCATGGTAAATACACAATAAACAAAAAGAAAAATCCTTCAAAATTATGACAATTGATAAAATGATACTTTTGACTCCATAGCAATGACATTTTTGTCCTTATGTGGTGGCATGCTAAGGGCCTTTTTACATTTATGTTTTAATTGTCTGGCTAATGTGATAAATTGTTGTTTTAAAATTTAGACATAATGTTGCACCAATTCCTCCTGCAGCAAAACGCACACTCAACATAATGCTGCCCGCTACCTCCTTACTTATCAGCTATTTTCAACTTTCCCTCTAACATGAAAGCTAACCGCTTAACACTTTAGACTACAATAATTTAATTAATTCATCAAGTCATATACACATTTTCAGGCAGATGTTGATAAGTTTCAGTATCATGATGATTGACATGTAACAGCACCAGGTCATTCCTATACATTATTTGGAATCACTGTAAGCCACACTAATATCCAAAATATATGAAAAGAAAATGTATAAAACTTTATATAAGTCCATATGATGATATATATAAATAGATTTGATATATATATATATATATATATCGATCTATCAAATAGATAGATAGATCTATATATAGATGTATATATACACACATTCTCATTTTTGCCCCCCTCGAGTTAGCCCTGGCCTCCCCTTGTCCCCCCCCCCCAACTTTAAAAGTCTAGCTCCGCCACTGAGTATGGGGGCTTGTTGCTCCGCCTGAATATGAAATGTATCAATTTTATGCACATATCTGTTAGGGTGTTAAATCATAAAATCAAGATTTGACAAGAATAGTTTGTTGTTTATTTTTCTGCTGTTGCAAGTTCACACTTTTGATACAGTTAAGCCATAAGAGATGCTTCTGCTTGTTTATGACAGACAAGTTTGAAAATGGTACTATCAGATATTATTAAACTCTTAAAATATAGCTAAGGAGACTTACCACTTGACATGAAAAATGTTCAAAATTATTTTTGACAAAAGCTAAAGATGAGGTTTTAACCAGACTGGTACAACAAACACACAACCTTGAACTGGAGGGGCAGAGCAGGTGGAGAGGAAGAGACGTTGAGAAGGAGTGAGAGTGTGGGTGGGAGAACAAGCTGAGAGAAAGGAGAAAGGATTTTACTGCAAAATGGCCCGGGGGGATTTAATCACAGTAAAACACTGAACTCTTATTGGGAGTCTTAAAATGTTTTAAGAGACCAGCTGTGCCAAACTGTAGCACCACAACAGGACCACATTACATTACATGGCCACAATAGTCCTCTAGATCACCTCGTGAATGTTATGTAAATGCTGTGGAAGCTTCACAAAAAATACTTCACCTGGGAAAATAAAGAGACAAAGCAATGCATGAGCTAGATGGAGAGAAAGGAGAGATTCGTTGATGATCTGATGACCTTGTCTTTATTCTTAATATCCTTATTGTTTTGTGTTTCTACTATATTTCTTATATTTTTATTTTTATTGAGCTATATTTATTTGATTATTATTTTATCCAGTTGTCTGACTTGGTTTTGAGAGTTGCTATTTTTAAAATTTTGCTTCATGCACAATGACATTAAAATGTTGTGCACCCAGGAATGATTGGCAAATTTTTTAGCACATTTTTTTTCACAGTTTATCTGTCTCATATTATACTGTTGCAACATATATGTAAAATATATATATATGTAAAAAATATATATGTATATATTTATATACATAAACTTTTCAAAATGTTTATCTTAACCTCTTATGTTGTCTTTTTTACCTTTTGTAATTGCTTGTTTTGTTTTTAGCTCTTTCTATATCTTTAAGATCGTATGATGAAGAGGGCATTGTAAATCCATCCATCCATCCATTTTCTTTCACCCTTGTCCCTAATGGTGTCGGGAGTTGCTGGTGCCAATCTCCAGCTACGTTCCGGGCGAGAGGCGGGGTACACCCTGGACAGGTCGCCAGTCTGTCGCAGGGCAACACAGAAACAAACAGGACAAACAACCATGCACACACACACTCACACCTAGGGAGAATTTGGAAAGACCAATTAACCTGACAGGCATTGTAAATAAAATGTATAATTATTATTTCTTAGATGGGAATCTATGTAATCTCCAACATTTACAGTTTTTATCACACTGAATCTTGTTAAAAGTAAACCCAATCATATTTGGACCACTAATTGACAAGGTGAAAAGCTCAACACCAACATCTATGAGCATCTTGCATTGTTAAAATCCTGTAAAGTATGAACTTTTAACAAAAGATGTTGTTGCTTTGTGCTACATATTAACATTAGTCAATAAAAAAGTCTGAATAAGGTTGCATTTTCTCGTGTATTGTTGTTTTTGTAAAATAAGGCTGTTTGGACCTTAGTGTGCCTGCTTTCTGCAGGAAGGTTTCTCAATATCCTGAATGAGAGTTACAGATTTCTGTGCAGTAATAACACTCTGAGATTTTTCCTTTGTTTCATTTGAAATTATGGCGTTGCTTTGAGATTTGTCATCAAGGCAAAACACATTTGAAAAGGAATACTTCTAACACTTAAGCACTCTTTTCAAAGCATGTCAGGTTCCCGGGCCAAATTGGGAAGGATAGATAGGAAATGAGCAACAGATGGCTGGAACTGATGAAGAGAAGAAAACAACACTGCTGAACAGAGTCAAATAGGCATTTTGGCACATTGGACAGCCGTCGTCTCCATCTTCCTAAACCACGTTTTTGACTTTTAGATGAGAACAGCCTACATTAACTCATTATACACAGACCTTACAGATGGCAACAACCTCCTTTAAGTCAGTGATTTCCTGCAGAATCAAAGCAAATCGTTAACAATTTATGCATGAAGATCACAAACTTTAGAAAAGGTGGTTTGTTCCCTTTGGGTTCAGTATCTTCTTTTAAGCCAAGGAGTATAAATACCCGCATGTCTTGATCAGAAGTGATGAAAGGATGGAGGGGGAGATGGAAAGAGGGGTGCAGAAACACGTGTGGAGCTTCAGTCTGTGGAAGTGAAGAAACAACGGAGCCAAAAATGGAACGTTGTACATGTAGCGTTCTGTAGATACATGTAAGAAAAAAAAGACATTATGAATAAAATGTATTATTTTATCTATAAAATAAATAAAGTACAAACTACATGTTCTGTAGCTACATCTATAGATAGACAGGTAACCTTATATGTGTGTGTGTAAATATATATATGCTTTTTTATTTATTATAAATATTCTTTAAAAAAAAACATTTTAATGAGTCATTTTAAGTACATTTTATAACATTTTGAATTTTTACATATTTTTATTAATTTATGTTTAATTAAAAAATATTTTAATAAATATTTACATTTACATTTTTTTATAAAAAATTTTACCAACTCATTCCATTTGAAAACAATGATATTTTAAAATACATTTTTAAAATAAATTTCAATGAGAAATAAAAATTTACATCTATCCATGTCATTTGAAAAGAAATGAGTCAACCAGGCATTTTTATTTGTTTTTCAAGTTAACTATATAGAGCTTCAATTAATCAATCAAGTTTCTTTGTTAACACATTTCAGCGACATGGCAGTTCAAAGTGTTTTACATCATATTGACAGGATGCTTATATGTGTGAGCCCAGATGTTCCAACACTTGATGAGGTCAGGTCACAACAATCTGAGTTTAAATTAAGTGCCTTAAAATGCCCTGGCAGTGTTAACGGTAGCCAACATTTCCAATATCACTATGACAGAATAAGAAATGACAGTCTAAAATAAAAAATAGAATAAATTAAACCTTTCCCTCATTTAATCTCACACTTTATTCTAATAGGATTTCTGCAGAGTAAAGTCTTCCTGATGTCATGCAGAGACTGACTGAGTGAGCCAACCCAGGCTGCTGGTGATGACCCGTTACTTAGGAACCACTGTTATTGTCTCATGCTGCAGGTGGAACCTCCATTAGGACACCAGCTGCATGTGAAACTCTGCTACTCCTGTATTTAAAGAAACTCAAAGGAGCTCTGAGTTGTGTTTGTGCACTTGTGGCAACAAGCAGCTGGTGAGATTCAAGGCTTGTGAGGGAATATCATGAGCTCAGGCGGTTTTCCCTGGGATCACACTGACTCATCTATCATGCTTCTCTCTCTCTCTACGTCCACACTCATATTCTGTGATCAGTGTTATAATTAATCAAACAACACTACACAGCAAACTTCCTGCTTATGACAACTTCCATGGCACACGACTTTTCAACAGTCAGTCATATGCAGATAAAAAATGACCAGAAAAGTTGGCTAAAGAAAATTTTATTTCAATGTAAAATTCTATTCAAATTTATATAATCAAGGAAAGCACATTAAACAATGTTACCTGTCAAAAACAGAGCAACCGTTGTTTAATACAAAGGTTTTCTAGACAAACCAAATCCTTGGTTGGACCTTTAATAAAAACCCACAAAATTTAAATTAAATATTCCTGTCACACACAGAGAGAGACACATATGCTTAATTTCTGTGACTGTAAACAAGAAAAAACATGAAAGTGGATATATGCATATGTAAATTTAAATTTAAAATTAAAAGTAAAAAAATAAATAAAAAACTAGATGAGCTCTTATTGCTAAATCTGACATATTTCTATGACTGACTGGATTATTTTAATGAACACACCAAACATCCATGGCACATGACTTTTCTAAATTTTCAGTCATCTGCAGATTACAAATGAACAGGAAGATCAGCTTTTTTAAATATATACCAAATCTTGTTCTATATAATCAAACTGATCCGAATTAGCTTATATGACTGAATGTGGCACATTTCCATGACTGACTGGCTTATTTTAATTAATATTAATATTTAATGTTTTTGTGATTAAAGCACTTTGAACTGTCACATTGGTAAAAATATTCTGCAATTAAACTTGACTTGACTTAATTGGTTTTAATTTAATTAATTAATGTATGTTTAATTAATTAATGTATTTTTAATTAATTAATGTGTTTTTGAAGTTATATTACAGAAAAATGTTTGCATTTTCATAAGAGTTATGAGATTAGAAGCAACAAATATTGACATTTTGAGTGTAAAAGTTATAGCAAATAAAAGTTTTTTTTTTCTGTCTGATAAATTATTCAAAGTAAATGGAACAAAAGTGGAAAATCCACCATAGCTAAAGGTAATTGGTTGCCTGAATGTACATGATTTCAAATTATGATTCTTTTCCCAAAAATAAACAAAAAAGTGTTTCACCAAGGCAACCTGAACAATCTGAAAAGTGTGGTGTGCATTTGTGTTCACAATTAAATGCTCTTAGTGTCATCCAGTTTTTTGTTACACCCAGAAATTGGCATTTTCGCCCATTTTTATTCTGAAATAACTCAAGTTTAGTGAGACTCCTTGGAGCACATCTGTGAATGTGGATTTTCAAGTCTTCCCATGGATTCTCATTGATTCCCAACAGTTCCCGCTGACCCTAACACATGAGTATGCTTTGATGTAAACCCTTTCATTTCGGCTCTGGCTGTATGTTAAAGGTCATTGTCCTCCTGGGAATTGAACCTCTGTTCCAGTCTCAAAACGTTTGCAACATTTCAAACGGTTTTCCTCCAGAATCGCAGTGACATAGCATAAACAGGAAACAGGATTTATGGTTGTCTTTCAAAGTGAATGACTAATAACATGTCTAAAGATTCTCCCACCTCAGATTAGAGATGGGAATTGATAAGAATTTATCGATACCAATTCCATTATCAATGTCGTTTATCTATTCTCATTGAGTTAAAAACAAATTTCTTAATTCAAAATATACACCATGTTGTATTTGATTTAAACAAAATTAATACTTGCTTAAAGAATAAGAATCTGTCAATCAAATGAACATTCTCACATGAAATGCAGCTTTCACAAAAGTCTTTGTGCTTTTAACGTATTAAACAAGCCCCGTTAGAAAATATATTCTAATTTATTGAATATGACTGTCAATGTTAATGTGAGATGGAAATTATTCATACAGCACGGTGCTAAATCTAATAAAATAACCAGGACGGCAGGATCTAGAGGAGTTTAAGGTTACCTGGGACATTCATAGCAGGAGACGCTGCGCTCAAACCTCTGTCCGCTTGAGCCAGCACCGTTGCTAAGCAACAGATCAAACACTACGTTGTACAAATCTGTTGGAGGCTGTGTGGTCAACTGAGGGTGTTAGAGGTATTTCCTCCTCTTATTATGATTAAAGATTTGAACATGTTGCAACTGGCCCTAGTTTAATCTTTAATTGTGGAATGTACGGTAATAATATTTTGCTCCACATCTTGTATGGCATGTGCAATACATCCTCACAAATACTTCACAAGTTATGGTAACCAAGTAATTGAACCGGTTGCAGATTCCCATTGTTTGAGATGTAGATCAGCTAATTATTTGCAAAGTGCCTTGAGACAAAGGAGGGTGGGCATGTATAGTATAATTTATCAGTTATCAGGTTAAAACTGTCCTTATTATAAGGATGGACAGTTTTACGGTTAAATAGCAATAAATTCGAAAATACAGTTACTGTGTGCAGTTTACTCATTCAATTACTTAGATTATTATTGAAAAAAATAATTTATTCCAGGAACTTTATCATGAAATGAAACACTATATATAATGATTACACAAAGATGGATATTTGAAGACCTTTTTTCTGTTAATTATGAATATTTTTCATTCACAGCTAATAAAACTATGGCATTTAAAATTTAAATATATCGGAAAAGCTATGATTAACTTAAATTGATGAAAATGATGCTTGGTGACTGCTTAAAGATTGCTATCTTCAACACGTACTTTGAATCTGACAAACAAAACTAATTGGTATGTATACTTTTAATTTATTGAATATAACTGTACTGTGGATACTGTGAAAGTTACATTTAGAAAACCATACATATTTTATTTAATCTTCATTTAACCAGGTAAGTTATATGAGAACATCATCTATTACACACAGACATCTAACTTGCCTTATTATATTATATATATATATGCAGTTATGGTACAATTGCTTCAGATTTTATTTGGCCAGAAATTTTGCTCCAAGTTTAAGGCAATATATTTTTGACTTCAGGTTCCCTGTATAAGCAAAAAAACAAGCAAAAACCTGGGAAACACTGCCATTTATTAGTTGAATGTGTCACTTCATGTCATTAATCAGCAGAACTTTTAGGTTTATTTTGTCACCATTTTTGAATTGATTCAGTTTGCTAGTAAACACTGAATGTTCTCCAAGGTCTTAAACATATGCCTCAATAGCTGCCTGGGGGTGTAAATAACTAAAGGTAAAAGGAGGCAATCTGGGCCAATTTGTATGTTGGTAAACATGAAAAGCACCTTATATACTCATCAATGTATTAAAATATTACTGGACACTGTCTGTTTTATTCAAGAGCTGCTCTGATACTATTCAGCTAGCTTCATGGGATTTATAAGCTCTATTAGAATTAAAGAGAAAATAGAGTCTAAATGGTTTCCACTGACTTGCTCTGCTAAGATCTTGTTGCCTAAGTTTTTATTTCTAAAAATGTTTATTGTTTTACCCATTAAAATGCAATCATAAGCAAACAGGAAACTTTGATTTACAACAGACGTCAGTATATAATCATAATACATGACAGCAGTTACATAATAGTTGTTCGGTTAAAAAAAACACCTATTTCTTCTTTCTACACTTTGACTCTAATCTAATATGAAATAATATCATACACACACACATATATTTCAACACAATTCAAAGCGACAGAATGTACTGTTCACTGTATATTTATTTGACCTCCAAATGGCCCAGTTGGCTCAGCAGATGGAAAATACCATTAAAACAATTCAGCTTGTGTACAAACAAGAAGTCATGCTTACACATAAACTGTGTTTTTCTGCGTGTTGTGTATTTTTGTTCAAAACATATTTGAAGGTGGGAAGAAGAGCTAGAAACTGTACTCAGGTACTCCATGTGACTTTAAAATAATATTACTCAAAAGTAAAAAAGCATTTTGAAGTAAAACAACTCCTACAAGTATATTGTTTTTCTAAAAGTTAATCAAGTAAATATAAGTTAGCTATGCCAATTTCATCAAAAATTAATGCTTTAAAATCCTTTCAAATCTGCAGAAAATTTAGATTAATAATTAAAAACTGTGAAGTTGTAACGAGAGTCTAACTTTCAGTCCATTTTAATTCTAAGCTATGAATATTTCACCTCAGAGGAGGTCATTTAGAACAATTCACTTGTTCCAGAGAACAGGTGAATTATTTCTATAACAATTCATTCATCAAATGTTTCTAAAGAGCCTTTGAGTCCGACAACAGCAGACATGTTCAGATGGTGGCGAAAACTTCCAGACTTGCTCTGACATCACAGCAGTCTGTGGGAGTTTGTTACAAGATTAGCTGAGAAAAGACTTATTCACCAGCACTGTGGTTGATATTCACAGTGAAAGACAACCGTCAATGCCCAACTGCTCACTATGCTAATTTCTGACACGTCTCTGTGAATTTTATGCAGTATCTGTGGTGACCGTTGGAGCTGTGTATAATAGTGTAGCTTGCATCGTCATTGTATGAAAGCGGTGTATGTCCAAATGTGTAGTGATTAAATATTCATAATAGCATGTAAAAAGCTTTTTAGTCCACGTTCTTGTTATGTTTACAAACATTTATTACTAAATGAAGCCACTGAAACCTCAGCTATTTACTTCTTAGTGGATTTAAGTTTTTTCTCACGACTGAATCATTTATGACTTATTGATTATTGCTGTGCTTTTAAAGTCTTTATGCAAAATGTAAAGAAAATATTAATGGTGTCTTATTTATGCTTCCTTGAACAGGTTGTCTATCTACAATGGCCCTAGGGCCATTGTAGATAGAAAAAAGGAGGACATTTCCAACAAAAAAGCTCAAATTTTGAGGTTAATCTCAGAAATTTTCACCTTTTAAAACTCAGATAATGGCCAAGTTTAGCTAATGCTAAAATAGACGAGATTAACTTCAAAATTTCTGATTTTTTTTCTTGGTCATTTTTGACTTTTTGAAGTCTTGTTAGAGATACATTTAATGGACTTGGAATATTCAAGAAAGAAGTTCAAAAAGAGATTAAATGATAGAGTGGTATTTTTCTGTACACATGACTAAATTATCTACTCAAAGTTAATTAATGAGATTAGAAATTTTTTCATGAAATAAAGAACTTATTTAGATGTTAAAGAATGCATATTAGAAATTTTATGCAAAGATGCACAATTATACATTTGTATATTATTGTAAAGCATAAATGGAGCCTCATGCACAACCAACAAGAATGCAACAAATGGTTTCTGAATAGTATATCAGCAGCATAGCTCTTGTCTTTTCCAGCAGTCATTGTAAAGCACATAAAGCAGTAGAACCAGCTCACCAAATGCTGGAACTCCACTTGGGTTGCTAAGTGATAAGCCGGGCTTTGCTGGGGTTGCTAGGTAACAGCTTGGGCTTCACTGGGGTGCTAGGTGAGGGTCAGCTCCTGCTAATCTGTGATGTTACATTCTGAAAGTTTTTGAAACGACTCGTTTTCCAGAGACCAAAAAAATATCAACTTGTTCCCCAAAAAATGGCTTTTTTTTTTTTTTTTATTAAGCATGTGGGCTGTTTTTAGAAGCTGTAGAGATCCAAATAGAAGTGTAAGAATGTGCTTAATGTGAATTTTGCATTCTATTTTATTTCATTTGATGTCTATTTTCTGTGCTCATCCAGAGCAAAAGTCAAATTTAGTAACTCAAGAGTTCCTCGTAAATTTATAAATTAGGCCCGCATCATTATGCTGGTGCCTCGAGACCATGTTATTTCTAATACAGTACAGCACAGGACACATAGCACTAGAAAACAGATGTAACAACGCCATCTTGTGGTCAGAAGTGAAAGCTTTGATTTTAAAGTCAGTCCTTAACTCTTTTTCCCATTTTCCTAATTGTGCAAAAAAAATTAAGCCACTCCGTTTCTTGGTTAGCTTGCAACATTTCATTGTGTTTTCCACATACAATCTGCATATAAAATGTTATACTTGTTAGATGTGTTCAGGGTGGAAGTACCAAATTTAAATTGAGGAAGAATTTAGAAGTAGAATTCAGTTTCTATGCTCCTCTAATCTGGATCAAACTTCCAGAAAACTGGAAAAATGTTTAAATACTGTTCAATTAAATCAAGGTCCTTTCCAATTTGGACCAGGCAACAGGTGAACAATCTCAAATGTAGTAACAAATCTGTAGAAATGTGACCGAAACAGAAGGTAGTGCCATGGTGTAGTCAAAGTAAGAGAGCTGTGAACATTTAATTTCCCTCCAGGACCAATAAAGTATTCTTTAATTGAATTGAACTTTTGTAGGTAAATATATTGCAAACATAAAATTGAGCAATTTTTCTTTTTTTCCAAACACACCTTTTAAATTTTTTAAATTAAAACCACACCCAATCTTGAGAAAATGTGTATTTTCAGAATACAATATTCTTTTCTTGGTTATTTGTCTGGAAGGAGAATTGCATTAGAAAACGTTGTGAAAAAGAAAATCTTTTTCTAACAGTCAAGGAAACAGATTTTATCGTTAGTCCTTCATTTCATAGAAACTCGATGTGTCTTTTTTGTCTTGTTTTTCTTCTTTGAAGCTTTCTTATTTTTCTTGTTTGGATTTGCCATCTCTCCTTTAAAAGATGAGAGGTTACTTGGTTTGTGTTTGAAATTTGCTTGACCGGGTTTCTGGGCCCCTCCTGAACCTTTCACATCATTCTGCCTAGACTTCCTCAGGCCTCCTTTGCTGTTGGTTTTATTCATCTGCTTTTCCTTTTTCACTGATCTCTTCACGCGGATGGACCTGCTTTCCAGCTTTGAGCCATCCAGTGCTAGCGCCACCTCTACCGAGTCGGCATTCTGCGACAGGGACAAATAAGTAAATTATTTTTTAATGTTTCCATCTTAAAAACAATACAAAGCTTTGTAACAGTAAATCTAGGGAATTCTAAAAACAGCATCCTAATTGCTGCATTTCATTCGATGCACCTCAAAGAGGACATATCCGAATCCTTTCCCAAGTCCGGAGTTTGGGTCTCGCACTAGTCGCACTGCCTCGACTGTTCCACATTCCTCAAAATGCTGTCGAAATGCCAACTCCTTGATATCTACAAATATCCAACAGATCAGTTTCAGGCATATCACATTTTATCATGAGCTTTGTTTTGGCACAGCATCTTACCAAATGCCAGGTTCCCAACAAAAACAGAGCGCTTGTGATCATGCTGCAAGAATAAAAGGATTTTTTAGCAACAGTACTGCAGAGTGCACAGGTGAGTTTAATGTTGGGAAACCTTACTGATGACTTGTCAGTCACTCTGTCCACTCGGATGTGAAAACCTTTCTCAATCTCCATGCCGTTTCTGTGAGGACAAAGCCAATAATCATTTATGTGCTTGTTTACCGATTCTCTTCTAAGTTTATTATTAGTTTGGCAGCGCTGTTAATCTTCTCACCTCTCCAGAGCATTGGTAACTCCCTCTTCATTTTTAAACACGACATAAGCATTTATGCTTTGCTTCTTGGGATGAACTTTGCGTCTGTAAATGTAAAAAAGAAAATCTATATTGAAAAGTGTAACAAAAAAAGAAGAGGTTCTGTGATGCTACTATAAGTACTAATTCCCTGACGAATCAAGACTATAGTGAGATGGGAATGAGTTTATAGAAAAGTTTTAAAAAAAAGACAGATTATTAGTTAGTCAGCCAAACTGTACGCTTGGTGATATTAACATTTACATCAAACCATTAAAAAGTAGTGATGTTAGAAATGCTGTATTAGAAAACATTGACAAACAATTTTTTTTGTACATTTATACTAATACAGTTCTATGTTGTAAGTTAGACTGCTGAATGAGAATCTGACACATGAATGAATTACATTTAACCAGCGGTTGGCACACCGCTAACTGAAAAGTCTAACTCTAAAGTACTACAGACATGAGTTCCGCTAATGCTAAGGCACTACCATAACATGGTATTTAGCAAAGCTAATGCTAAAGTGCTAACTTCAATTCAAATTATATTTGCCCTTGAAAGACTAGAACCCTCAAAAACTCCTGTTGTGATCTTTTTCTCTATTGATTGCGTTTTATTTTATTCATGTATGTTTCTTGTATGAAATAAAGTTACTGAGAGGAAGTGGAGCCGCCGCGTAAACAGTCCCCACCCTCTTCAGACTAAGAACATCAATATAAATGTTTATTTGATAAAGTCTTAATAGTCAATAACCAAAACATTTCACATATATCATACTTTATTCAACTGAAAGTTTACAAAACAGCCAAGTAATTTAGCATTTTATAATTTATGGTGGTGTGGTTTACACAGAAGTGTAAACACCAATCTTTTTTTAATTTGCAATTCTGATGCCATGTGGGACAAATATACCTGTAATAGTATTGGTAACGGTCACCAAAAACCTGGAAAGTCATGACATTTTATTTCAGGTCATGGCAAGTCAAGGAATTTGAAATGCTGTTTTTTTCTGTGGGTCTCTGACTCAACTGCATTTGGTCTCATCTCAGTGTTGGACATTGAGGACTCTGGATTTTATTTCAAGAGAAGTCAAGACCACAACTGTGGAAATGTCACTAAATTGCCAGCATTTTGCCCAGCTTATTTCTCTTCATCCTTGTTTTCACCGAATTCAAAACATACTGATTCAGTTCTATGCAATAAGGTGAATTACTATGTGTTTCTGTTACCGCTGTCATGCGTTGCCTCCTCCTTGCTCCAAGACAGTAAGCAGTATTTATCTCGGAGCAGGAGAAGATGTCTGTCTTATCGTCAGTAATAAACAATAAGGATCAGTGAGCAATAATACAGTGTTTAAAGAATGAATACAGAACATTGCCAAGTTTTTCTTCTTAATAATCTGTCAAATATGTAGACATATTCAAGATTTTTAAGTACTTCTTTAATGACTACTAAATGTATTTTGTTTGTAATAATGGTCTTTATATTGATTGCAGTACTCAACTGTTCAGCAGACAGCTCAAAAAGAAAGCACCGGTGCACTGATTGCAATTTTCTAGTCTGTGTGGGCTTCGATTTCAAATTTTTGTCATTTATATTTCCTCCCTCTCTGCCTGCACTATAATTTTACATGTCCAGGTTGGTGGGGTTAGTCTCTCAGTCATATACTTTTTTTCTGAACTTGTTGTAATGTTGTACGTGGGTCATGGAAAATTATACTGATGGTCAAGGAGAGTCATGGAAAAGTCATGGAATTTGTTTTCTAAATACCAATGGGAACCCTGCTGTAAAGTTCTAGAGCTGTAATGTCCTATCAACATATTTGAGTCAAACACTTACTTAATAGTTGCTTCTTTACGAGACATGGAGGGATCCTCTCTGACCTAAAGCGAAGAAAGAGTAAAATATAATTAAAGATTATTTTGGTAATTAAATAAATGAGAATTTCACTGAAGGTTACAATTGTGAATCAGATTTGTTTTTGTTTTTTTTACCACAGAGCGAAACCGAACAGATTCAATTGGTCCTTTATCTTTGAAGAGTCCTTGCAGGGTCTAAAGAAAGTTAAAAAAATAACCAAATGATTACACATTAGCTCCTTCATAAAACAATAAGAACAATCTCAATAAATAATACAAAACTTTTCCTTGCATTTTATCAACCTAAGATCACAAGAATCTTTTTAATGTGGGGTCTGTCTCCAAAAAAGAAATAAAGGGAAGCACAGGGATAAATACTATTGCCAGGATACACAATATATCAACAAGTACATCAGTACTTGTAAATCAGTACTTGTTGATATATGCATAAACAGATACTGTACATCAGTATCTGTTTATGTTTTTTTTCATATCGATATCGGTCCGATAAGTAAAATTGGGCAAATATTAACAACCAATGCTCATTTCCATCTTGCATTTCATCCATTCTTAAAGTAATACAGGGAACATTATTTTTGTAAATTGGTGTGCTTTCTAAAGAAATGGTAAGGCTTTAGACTTTCTAATTGTCTAAAACCTGACCATTGTTCCTGGTCAAACCAAGGAAGAATGATCAAGTCATTTGATGCTTAAACTGTGAGTGACTGATACCTTCATTGTGCAGTTGATTGGTAGGTTGCCAACAAACACGGTCCTTTTCATCTTTAAGGCTTCCTCTTGTTTGTTGGCCTTCAGTTTCTGTCGCTTCATCACCCAGTACTCTGCACTGTTTTCACCAGCAATCGCTGATGCTTTCCTCTTTTTCCTCATTGAACTCTTTTGCACATCCTCGTCTGTGTCTGCTGTTAATAAACTGCTCTCCCTAAAACCAATGCAGATAAACAAGAGAGACAAAAAGACAAAAGGTAATGCTTTTATAATTTTTTATAAGATAGTTTAGAATGATGTTATTGTAAGAAGGAAGATTCAAACAATAAAATATGCATTTGAAGGAATGATTCGTAAACTTCTCACCTGTTCAGGAGTTTCTCCTCAGCCACTGATGTCTTCCTGAAGGATTTGTTCTTCACCTCCTTGACCTTCACTTCTAAGCCATCTTTCTGCTGCTCATTTCTTTCTGTGCTCTTTTGAATACGCTTCTACAATATATATATATATATATATATATATTAATGCCAAGACTGCAAACAAGTTATGGTCTCATTTATAATAATGTATTTTATTTGTTAGCGCCTTTCAATACAACCAAAGACCTCTTCCAAGAAAAAAAAACTATATGAGAACACATTAAAAATTAAAACATATGAAGAAGAGGAAAAATAATACTACAATGAATAGGCCAACTAAATAATCCTAATCAACTAATAGCAACTAAAGCAGTCAGTGGAAAAGCCTTGTAAATTTTGATTTTCTTAAAAGTTGTGACTTCATGTTGACATGGTGTTACAAACCAAGTCTGCATTATATCTTATGTCCACTTTTAATTAACTGTAGTTCTTTCATAACAGAGCTCTGAAAACCAGTTTGTGGTTCGGAGTTCTTGTTGTTCCCATCCAAGCAGATATTGTACTTAAAGGCTCAAGAGGACTGGACTTAAAGAGAGCAAAACAGCACTAATTGTAATAGGACATAAGCAAAATAATCCATAGTCTGCAAATGGCAAGAGTAAGATCCTGTGGGACTTACGGGCCTAAACTGATAGAGAGGTGAGGACTAACCAACAAGATACCCTGGACAAGTCACAAGAGCACCAGATTTGTGAACATTTAAGTTACACGAATAGCCTTGAGGTATTCAATCATCGGGTTGGAAAACACATGATTAAGAGGCAGTTGGTTAATTCTATGATTATAATCCCACCATCAAAAAACCAAACTGCTATACAGACTGTGCAGTTTGGAAACATCTAGGACTCAAAACGTGTAAAAATGTCCACCTGTAACAACCTGCTTTTTAAGGGAAATCAAGGCGAACAAGAGTGGTGCTTACCTTGGGGACAGGCTGAAACAGAGATGAAGACGCTGGTAACGGAGTCGTGAATAATGCTGACAATGACCCGGACGGTTCCGAGCTCTGCTGGAACAAACTGCCTGATACCTGGCCGACAGCATATGCAGATAACTCTTGACCGAGCAGCATTTTTTCTCTGCAGAAACAAACATAAGAATGAAAAAGATGCACGAGTAGAAAAATAAATCCATAATAATGCCACACTGTTATGTTATCGACTGTTGTACTGCGTGGTTTCTCTGTCCTGTATTCCAGTGAAAATAGCAAAGTTGTCGTAAGTAAACCAACCTGTGTTTAACTTTTTTCTTCATAGTTTCTTCTGGATCCCCGCAGCCCAGTCTTGTGTCTTTATCTCTGCTTAAATAATGTATTATTTACAGTCGCATGTAAACTTTTTGAACACATAACACAACAACACGTTTATGGTCCAAACACTGTTCTACCGAGAATTGTGTCCCCGACGGAAACCTGTAAGGAAGATACAAAGGTACCAACTAATAAATATCCGGAATAAAACTATAAGCGGGATGTTTTGGATTTAGCTAAAGGGAATATATTTATGACGATTAGAATTTTTTTTTTATTTACTCGGTATTTTTATTTCTTTAAATGAAAAAGATTTGAGGTGGAAACGAGTACGCCGTTGAAATGTGTCACTTCCGGTAAGGCTCCGTCTGCGAAACATTTTCGCTTTTCTCTCTCTCACTTAAAGTTATATAAATTACATTTAACCGCTTAGAGAAAACATCTCCAGTATTATTTAAGTCATAAACGTTTATGTCAATGTCCAAATGTCAAAAGAGTTAACGTATTTACAATATCGAGCACAAGCAAGTTTATACGTAAGGTTGAACGGCAGGTGGCGGTAATGCGTTTTTGCAAACCGTGAAAAGACACCAGAAGAGGAAAATTTATCTTTAGCTGTCATGTTTCTCAAATCTGCCCAGCTACGTTTATATATTTGGACTTTAGTTTGAACTCTAATACTAAAAATTTCACTTGTGAATCTCTGAAGGTATTTAAGGCTGGACCGTTTCCCAAAATTACCACATACGTAAAGCGCGATCTATAGCAATTGTAGTTTTAGTGTTTCCTGTCTTCTGTGGTCGGCTTAATGAGAACGGATCAGTCCGGACGGGATGAGATGCCGCTGGACCCCGTGGGTAGGCGGATCTCCTGCGGAAAGGAACGGGCCACGGTCCGCTACGTTGGGCATGTAACACCATATGAAGGTGAAAAAACACAATTATTCTCATTTCTGAGTTGTTTTGCTAGCGAATTCAGATTCCCATAATTTTTGCAACCTAATAATTTGCTCAGTTTCACATCCTGATGGTAACTTCAGTAGCACAAATATAAAGATCGATCCTGAAATGGGACAAATTCAGCTTATTTTATTGTACTTAAAAAAGAAAACAGATGTACATAAGATTTAATAACCAATTCTTCAATGTTTGTTGTTTAGCAGTTCCCTCAGGTCAGGGTTTGTTATTGGGGAAGCGCCTATCTGTTCTGAGGGAAATCTTGTTGTCCAAACAGACAGTGACGTGGTTGGCAAAATTCATCCCAGTCTGTGGCTTCAAATCAGCCCAGCAAGGTTTCTTCAGCTTCCTGTGACCATCTTCTCACAGCTCTTGTTTTAATCACAAGTTTCCTCTTTGACAGGGGTTTAAAACAAGATAATAATCTGATTTGCCAAGAGGTTGTCTTGCTTTGTAGATGCATAAATTCTTGATATTTGCATTAACAAAGCTAGTGTCCTACTTACAGGGGTAGAGCAGCTAAAAATGGTTGAAATGTTGGAAGTGTAGCAGAGAAGGAGGCAAAATCACCAGATATTGCAACAAACAGATCAACAAAATTTGTCTGTAGTTCAGGAACAGTTAATTTGATGATCCCACAGGCAGTTTTGGTAACAGATGGCGGTGAAACTTATTTTTGTGAGTTGTTAAGAGTTGTTTGGAAGCAATAAATAAAGAACAGGAGATTACTTTAAAGTTTAAATCTTAAATCCATATGAAAATTAGTCTCTTAGTCTTGATTTTGTGTGGCAAAGTTTAAGCACAAAAATGCAAATTACATCATATTTATAGCCATGACAGTAAGGTTGAACAACTTACTGTCAAAACTTATTTTTGTTTTAAGGTTGCACAATTAGGCAACCAAATATCCAACTTTTACGTGTTTTTAAAATGCTGAAAATACATCTGTAACTATTTATTTTACAAAATTTAAATAATTTAAGACCTGTTTTAAGTCCATCACCATAAATTCAAGTAATCATTTTATTGCAGATTCTTTCTATGGCTTATATTTTTGATTCAGTTTTCCTTATTAAATACAACACAGTATTAAAAAGGCCTTTGAGACATTAGTAATGTGTATAATTCATTTTAGCATAGAGATATTTCTTTTTGTTGTAGTTCTAAAACTTTTATAAAAGCCAACATAAGGTGCTGGGGTAGGTATTAACTTTTTACCTGAATACTCTTTGTTTTTAGGGCTGTGGCTTGGTGTGGAGTGGGATAACCCAGAGAGAGGAAAACATGATGGGAGCCATGAAGGAGTGCAGTATTTTACATGCAGGTAGTCTCTGACAGTTTATTTAAATTTTATCATTGTTGTTTTGTTTAGTATCAGTGATTTTAAGTGATGGAAATTTGGCCCTGTCAGTATAATTTCTGTTTGTAAGTCAAGGAAATAAACTTTGGACAGTGGGACTTGGACAACCTTTTGCATTCAGCTTTTATTACGACTTTATTCTTGTATTATTTCAACTTTATTGTTGTGCAACTTTATATTATGACTTTGTTCACTTATTTTTTTTCTTAGTCTCACCTTAGCACTCCATCATATGTAAGTGAATAATTAAATAGATGAATACTGTTTTCTCTTTTAGAAATCCTAAGGGAGGATCCTTTGTTCGTCCGCAGAAAGTGAGTTTTGGAGTCGACTTCCTCACTGCTGTTTATTTGACCTATCAGACAAACGCAGAGGAGGTGCTGAATGAGGAGATCTTTATTTCCTCCAAGAAGCTCGAATGGTTTGTTGTAGAGGAGAAAAGGTACGGCAGTTGTATTTGCACAATTTTCACTAAGGTGTGCTTGTTTTATGTGATTTGCTTTGCTTCATGTTTTCGGGTGTTGATAGACTAGGGCAAATGAAGCTCAGACAAACAAATAAGAAAAAGTTGCACTATATTTTTGCCGGCCACTTGCAAATTGGAATTGGATTGGACAAATGTGTCCACAAATCTTTAGTAAGCTTCTTTCTAAGTACCTTATTATTCATTTTGATATTAACTGCATTGGTATCTGCTTTGTGTGAAAACCTCTGCCAAATGCAGATACACATCAACACAAACATGTTTTTTGTTATTACAGGTTTGAGAATCTTCCATCAGTTGTGTTGAACCATAGTGATGTCAATGGACCCGGGGCGGCCGGAGAAATCAAGAAAACAACACCCAGTATCCTATTCTTACCAACCTAACAACTACAGATGTAAATTTTGGCTGAAATATTGATTGGAATATTATACCTTATTTATTCAGTTCAATTTGAAAATACTTTATTCATCCCAAATGGAAGTTGAATGTTGTCGTAACTCTTGTCATCCAAGTATCTTCAATGAGTCGTCATGGATGGTAATGCCTTGACTGAAGGCAGTACCATGACTGTAATGAAATGCTAACAGCTCAATTTCTGGGCAGCAAAGATGATATTTTGCGGTAACGTCCTGGATGACATAATCAGTTGTTGCTCCTAATCCACCTCATTTGCTTTTGCTACTCCTCTTTAAATCTCTGTCTGGCTGTATGGTCAGAAAGACAAGCAAAAAGGTAAAGAAAACAACAGAAAAAGGCCACTGTATGTACAGGTTATGACCTGTGCAGGTCATATACAGGTCTGAAACTAGTGTCTCAGTAAGGTCTTGGCTGTGCTAACTGAATGTCAGAGTAGTTGGAGGCCTTAATAGCCCACATCAGACGTTCAGTGGTTGGACCTCTCTGGGTCTCTATTGTCCACATGGAAAGATGTGGCTGCCATCACAGAGCAGCTGGACAAACTGGAAGGCCTGCAGCTCAGGTACAACCTCCTCTGGGAAGTCTGTGTTTTAACAGCTGCATTCTGTTTTAACTGATTCAAAACTCTTTTAATTCTATTAGTGTCAACAGAATTAGCTTGACCTCTGACCCGTGGGCTCACTGTCAGGCGTTCAGCAACCTCAAACTCCTTGCCCTCAACAACTGCGACTTCACCTGGCTGCAGGTAAGCAGTTCCTCCAAACACAACAGGTTTATAGTTCTTGAAATTCTTTCAAATTTCTTTTAGATTTTTTAGGGTTTGATGCTTGATTTCCTTATAAAAGTCCTTTAAAGTGTTTGGTATTCAAACTCCACAGTTTTATAAAAAATTGCAATCTAACAGTTGATTTAAAAAACTAAATTTCGAAAACATTTACAAATTTTTGAAGTTGAAGTTAAATCAGTCAAAACTTTTGTTGTTTTAGTATAGATAGAGTCAGTGTGGATAAAGTAAAAATAAGATCTGGGAAGTCCTTGCTTGATACTTTCTTTAATTAAAAAATTTAGTTTACCAGACAGAGGAAAGATTTTTAAAACATTTTAATTGTGTTTATGAAAGTACTTGAAATTTCTTTGTGGTCAGATCCTGGAGTGCGCCCCCATGTGGCCTCAGCTGGAGGATCTGTCTTTAGAAAATAACAACATAAGAGAACTACAGAGGTAACATTCCCGTCATCCATTTTCAATTTTCCAGTATCTTTTTCCTCTCGTATCACTTTGAAACTTAAAAAAATCTCTTCCCTGAAGGCCAGAGGGCGTCCTGCAAACACTGAAGAGTCTCAATCTGTCTTGTAATCCTTTGATGCAAGAAAGCATGTCCAAGTTATCCTCTCTGCCCAGGTATAGTCAGAAGGAGGTTTAATAGTCTTAATTTTTAAGTTGTAAAATATTAACTGATTTCCTAGAATTTACAAACACCATGGAGTAAAATAAATGTGGAATATCACATCCTCTCTTATTTCTACACTTTCATTTGTTAGGATATAATAATATGGATTTTTTTCATGCTCAATAAAGGTTTCACAGTCATTATTTGTTAGACAAAAATTAAAACAACATAAAATACTGCATGTGAAAAACTAAATATGTGATTTAATACCTTGTTTAAATATTTACATTTTTATCAATAAAAAATAACTGTTTTCTTTTACATTGCAGACTGGAGTGGCTTAACCTGTCTAACACCAAACTGTCAATTATTCAACTTGAAGATGCAACTCAAGGTGTACTGACAAATTTTATGTTATTTATAATGTGACATGCACATTTAAATACTTATATGAATATACATACAGCTGAAACCAGAAGTTTCCATACATATCTATCTCTCTGTCAGAATTTAAATAGACCAAACTTCTCTTCTTTTAGGTGAGTTAGAATTACAAAAATTTGCTAAATGCAACAATAAAGTAAGATTTATGTATTTGTTTTCACGATCAGAATGAATACTGTCTCTTTAAACAACGAGTGAAAGCCCAGATTGTGATGTCACAGCTTTGGAGGCTCCTGATAGGTTAACTGAGACATTTGAGTTAATTGGATGTATTTTAACATAGAACTAACTGCTTTCTAGAAATCAGCCAAAATAGCAAGGGAATAATAGTGGAGATGTACCAGCTTAACTGTGAAGTATGGTGGTGGCAGTGTCATGATGTGGGCCTGTTTTGCTGCAGGAGGGACCGGTACACTTTATTAAATAGATGACATAACGAGAAAACAGAATTATGTAGAAATATTGAAACTTCTGGAAGGAAACCCAGAAAGTTTGATCCAGATCAGAGATTTCAGAGATAATGCTACGAAATACTGAGAAAATCGGTGTAAAGTTCTGATTCTGAAAACATTAATAAATAAATGTAAAATAAAATTGTGGCATTTAGCAAATAGAAGTAATGTCAGATGATTCTAACGGACCTAAATTGAGGGAAGTTTGGTCTGATTTACTGAGAAAAAAAGGTGTACAAGTCTTTTTATTTGGTGGATTTGTCAATCACTGTGTGAATTTTGTGTTTAAACTCCATAATTCTAAAGTCGTTAATACTTTTCTCTGTAGCTACTAGAACAGACATCTTTCCCGCTCTGAAGAATCTCAATCTGGACCACAACAACATCTCTGAGGTCAGGCTGTGTTACAGCTTGAAACTATTCCATTTTGTTATTATTTTCAATTATACAGACCCCCAATAAGGGACATAAAAAAAATCTTTTGCATTCCCCCACAAAAGAATTGCGTTCCTTCACAATAAATTAGCAAATATACCTTGGTTGTTTTGCATAGGGTCACAAATGTCAATTGAAAATTGCACATTTAAAGAGCCTTTTAAAACATGTTTATATATTAACTCTTTGGTGCAAAAAACTGAAAATCGATTTATTTATATTTGTTTGAGGAAGGTGGAAATGGAACTGCACATGGAAACGGTCCTTTATTAACCATTCCGACTATCAACACAAAAAAGACGCAATCAAAACTGTCAGATGACTTTATTATCCCGTCAAAATAACTCAGAAATAGTCCAAATAGTTTAGATGTGTTTCTTCTTTCTTTCCATCTTATAGATAGTTTCTGTTTATATCTTAAAATTGATGGAAAGCACACATTAGGCTGTTTTGCTTTTACTTTTGTGGTGCACTACAATCCTAAGGAAAAAAATATAAAACCTTAGATGGCTCACAAACGAGACGTTGACATACATGGAAAACCCTTATATTGCAGCAGAAAGACTTTCAGCATTCAATTATGCCGCATGAACTGAATAGTACACTATTGCATTCCCACTAAATATTACTGCGATTGAACACAAATTTTTTTTTTTTCCATGTCTCCTAGAAGGCTCTGTACAATCATAAGCACTAATTATGCTGGCAACAAGTTTTTGTCTGAAAAGGCTCTCTCTGTCTTCTCTTCCAGTGGAGTATGGTTAATGAGCTTGCCAAACTTTCCTGCCTCGTTAAATTATCCTGTCGTGACAACAAACTGGTGAGCAGCGATGGAAACCCAAAAACTGTCAATCAAATGATTATTGCCAAACTTGGACATCTGCTCTACCTGAACAACAGTGAGGTATGTGTGCATGTTTTCCATCACTGTTAACTGTTTTTGTGTATTTATTTTACTTCACATGTTAACTGAAAGTGGTCATTTCTGCATATGGGTGAGTGACTTCTTTGAGGTGAAGTTATTCAGCTGCAGAAGAATATTTCATAGTGGGATAGTCGCAAATGACACTGAGGCTTAAAGATGCAAAGTTTTGCTCTTGAAGTTCATCCAGAAATTATTCACATGGCTTCACTTTGTTCATATTTTGTTACATTGTAGCCTTATTTCAAATTGTACAAAACCTATTATGCAAAATTCATATTCTGAACATTTTTATACATCCATTTTGGTTTCTATTGCTTCTAAAAACAACCCAAGCCATTTTTTGGCAATAATAAGTTTAAAGTTTTTTAGTGTCTGGAAAATGAGCCGTTTCAAAAACCTCCAGGTATTTAAGTCACAATAGGGGTCCTGTGGCGTTATCTAGCAACCTCAGCCTGTTGCCCAGCAAGCCAAGCTGAGTTCCAGCATGTTTGGTCATTTTACCACTGGAGGCACTGTACAATGGCTCCTGGAAAAGACAAATCTTTTGTTGTTGACTCACCATCCAGAAACTGATGTTCATTTCTGCTGACTTTAAGATCAGCTTTGAAGAAAGAAAAGGGGCGGAGCTTGACTACATCAAGATGTTTGGAGAGGAGTGGCTGAAGGCAGGGGGTGCGGATCAGCCCAGCACGGCGTTCACCTGCCAGCACCCACGTTATCAGAGGCTTATTGAGAGTAAGACATTTTGGCTTTGTTAAAAATGCCTAACTAAGCACAATTATGCAAAAAAAAATTCTACGATGTTCATTATTGTACAATATAATACCAAAGGTATTAGGCTCCAATCAGAGAATGCAAGTTTTCTAGTGATTGGGAATTATAGATCCTTTATTCTGTTTATATGCTTTTAGCAACTCTTTCCAAAGTTGTAAATTTATCTATGTTTTTCCTAAATTATGAATTGATAATAATTCATTTTTTCCAGTAGAGAAACACCTGTTATCACGCTGCTTCGTTCTTTCAAATAAAAGAGTTTAGAAATTTATTGATCAGGCAAAAGCAAGGTGAAAAGGTTGAAAGTATAAGAAATCTAATGTCCTAAATAAAAGCTAAGAAAATTATGGGATGTTAAGATGTGACCAAAAATTCAGAAAAACCAAATAAACTTTTCTGTCTTGTGCAATCCCTCTTTGTTCTGCATTCGGGACTGAAGGAGACTATAACACATAAAAAGGAAATGGCAAACCTCCTTTTTTGTATGGTGACGGTTTTTTCAGTTATCATTTATTGTCTGTTTTGTTTTTTTGTTTGTTTGTTTAAGAGTATGGAGCCCCGGATGAAGGCGAGCTGAAGAAGCCAGAGCCATTTGCCCTGAAAAATCAGCTGATAAGTCAGTTCTGCTTGATTTTCTTTCTCCTCAGTTGTCTCCACAAAAAAACATCTTTCTGGCTCAAAAATACGGTGCTTTCTGTATATGTTTTTGTTTTCCATATGTTTTTTTAGACATTACATTTGTTTTTCCTGATGATGCTGAACGGAAACCTATAGGCAAGAAACTACCAGGTAAAAAACAAACTGCTTGAGCATTAATTCAGCAATTATTAATGAATAAAACCTCATTTAAAAGTTGTTTTCTGATTATGTCCAAACATTTGCAGCCTCTATGGTTGTTCAGAAAGTAAAAGGACTGCTGCACAGGCTGCTGAAGATCCCACCTGCAGATCTGAGGCTAACCTACACCAGCCACAAGGTGACACTGGAGCACACATCTCTGCTTTATTTCTAGACAGAATCCACAAACCAAGCAGGCCTAAATACTCGCCATCTGCTTGCATTTGCATTTGAATCAGTTCATAAACACCTGGTGGCATTCTAATGTAGAAATGTGAATCATCTGCATAGTTGTGGTAGCTAATTTTACTTAATATTACTTGAAATAATCTAATAGCTAATATTAAGCAAAATTTACATTTTCCACATTTTTGTACCTAAAAATAACCAAAGCGCTTAAAAATATTTTGGGAAAAACTTGATATTTTTTGGTGTTTAGAAAATATAAAGCAAAAACGATGATGAAAACAAATATTAATGAGATGAGAATTAGCAGTTGCTGCATTTCTTTTTTTTACAAACTAACATTGTATGAATTGAAAAATGCTTGAAGATGCAGATTTACTGTCAATCACTGAAATAATATTTAGGTATAAAGCCAATGTTTCTGAGAAATACTTAAGAATCTAATTAAGTCTATTTCTAGGTAAACCACAAAAAGAAACCGCCACAAATCATTTTGAGTAAAATAATAGGAACAGTTTGAAGTTGTTAATCACTCAATTAGTACTTAACAAGCCGTTCTGTTTCAGGTGTCGGGGACAGAGTTTCCCATCGACAGCGACTTAAAGACGCTTCATTTTTACTCTGTGGAGGATGGAGACCAGGTGCTGGTTCGCTGGTCCTGACTTGATCCAGCTGCATGTTTCCCACACTTTAACACAAACTGAAATGTGATTTCGTTATCACACTGTTCTGTGTTAATTTTTCTAATTTAGGCAACTGCCGACATTCAGAACAACATAATCGTCTTGATTTGTGCCTCATTCATAAGAAGATGAAATTCTTCTTCTGCCTTAAAAACATTTTAAATTTGAAACAGGCCATCGTCATAAAGCTTTCACAAGCCTGGAATAAGTTTACATTCTTCATGGGTGTTTAGTTTCAGACTACAGTGCAGCAGAAAGAAACAGCAGCTCTAGTTCATGTGTGTGTCTTAGTCTGTTATTACTGATTGTTTTTTGTTAAACAGCTCATATTTTCAATGTTTTATTTCTATGTGGAAACTAAAAATGTGGATTTAGGGAGTTAAAACATCTCCCCAGAAACATTGAACACCTTCATTCTATAGTTAATTGTCTCTTACACACCAGATTGTGGATAGGTATTTTGAGAATTATCAAATTATTTTCTTTGTTATGGAACAAATAAAGACTTGGAAAAATGTCTTTGCTGTTTTTGGTTTCTTATAATAAAATTTCACCATTGCTGCTACATTTTGTTTGCTTTCCTAAACATAACATTTTTATAAATAACACCGTATGTAATACCCTGGTGAAAGAGTAGGGAGGCACATATTTCACAATCCTTGAAGACAACGGTGAAATTTGCAGTTTGTGATAATTTAGGGTGTGCTTGTTCTGGTCCACTGAGTTTTCTGAAATCCACTCAACACAGGACATTGACCAGAACATTTTAGAGGAATTCATGCTGACAGGTTTTATGGAGATGCTGATTTAATTAGGCCAAAAAGAGCTTCAACCATGTATGAGTATACCTTACATGGTGCAATAGTGCAAAAGGAGATTTGTGTTGTCGTTTGAAAAATTATTTACAGTATGATTAATTGTCATTTGTGATGATTTCAATCGACTTCCTTCACTTGGAGAAATGCAAGGGAGGTGAAGAGTATATACTTATCATAGTGGATCACTTCACTAAATATGCACAAGCATAAGAAACCGAAGATAAATCTGGACAATCTGCAGCCAGGAAACTCTTTGATGACTTTAAAACATGATTTGGATTCCCATCCAGAATACACCACAATCAGAGAAAAACATTTAAAACAGACTCTTCAATAAGCTCCAAAGTTTCTGTGGCATCTGCTCGCCTCACACCTCACCTTATATTCATTAAGCAAACTCTGCAGAAGGCTTCAATAGAACTCTGCCTGAAATGTTGTGATTAGACACAAAAATCAAGATGGAAGGAACATTTAAACAAAGTGCTTCATGCTTAAAATTCTACTGTTTATGAAGCAACTGGAATTTCTAATTTTTTCCTTCCTTTTGGTCGTGAATGCTGCCTGTTGAACTGATCTTTCCTGGGAGAGAGAAAGAAGTAAACTAATCAGATTCAAGCTATGCTGAGAAGTGAAAAGAAACAATGCAGGAAGCAATTGCAATGGAAAACATTAATAAAAGAGCAAAACGAGGAAAGAAAAACAATAATCGTCATGCATGGAGTTCCACCCTGAGTGGTAAGGTGGTGAGAAACCTAACACCAAGAGGAGGACCTGGAAAACTTTGTAGTAACTGGGAGGATATAATCTATGTTGTCAAAGCCCACAACTGGCCAAACAGCCTAGTTTTTGTTGTAGAACCATTGCATGTAACTGGAAGGAACCAAGCGTTACATCACAACCTGCTTTTACCATGTCCTTCCCTGGTGGAAGAGCCCAACATCCGTGGTTCAAATCCTGAAGAAAAAAAAACAAAGTAAGAAGATCAAGAAACCACACAACTGACCAAGATGTCAAACATCCTGATACGGAAAATGCCAATGAGGAAGACTACTATGTATGGACTACAGTAAGACCAGCTGAGTTAACTCTAAAAGCAGAGGCTGACTAACACCTAAAGATCTAACTGAGCCAAATGAGGTCTTGGAGGAAAGAGTAGAGGACATACATTCTCAAGAAGAGGAGGTTGATTCAGATGCTGCTGAATCTAATGATGGCCAAAGAGAAGAAGGAGCACCTGGAGAAAACCCAAGAAGGAGGAGGCAGCCCAGGAGAATCTACACTTATGACCAGTTGTATCACCTGACCTTTAAAGCCCTCAAGATCTGCCCCACCAGAAAAGAACTTGGTTGTTTTCTGAGAGTGAAAACAACCTTAGTCGACCCTCGAATGAGTCCTTTTTATGGCAGCACTTAAAAATAAATCAGTTCATGTTCATACTCATTTTGTTAGTTTATCAGGCTAGTTAATATTACAGTCTAATCAAATAAATATAATAATGCACTAAATAAAATACTCTCTTAGTTAAAACAAGTTGTTCAAGTAAGACATTTTATGGCGTGTTATTACAATGTGTGACAAATTTGGGTGTATTGGGTAATTTCCTTGTCCTTTGGTGAAGATTTTGTGAGGCCCATCAACACTTCTATTGTCGTGAGGTGCGGGTGTAGAGGTGGTGAGGCAGAAAACGCTGCAGACCCAGATGAATGATGGAGTTTAATGATGAACTAGGCACAAAATATTCTCCAAAAAGTCCAAAACCAAGGCAGCACTGCTGAGCAGAAACCAGGGCTCCTGTGTTGTATACATTGAGAATACATGTATTCTCAATAAATTGCCAACAAGGAACACAGGTGGAGTTAAATACACAGAGAGTAATCAGGAAACGAGACATACCTGGGAACAATCAAGGGGAAGTTAGGACAACACAGAGACTCAGAAAACACAGAAACTCAAAATAAACACACAGAAAAACTCAAATCAACACAGAGAAAACCCAAATCCTTACATCTGTGGATTATTCACCCTTTCACATTAATATACTAGAGATAGTTCTGTATGACACACATGCAGTATGGAAGGTAAGAAGCAAGATGACAACAGTTAATGAAGATGAGACAAACAAACTTTTCAATATTGTAATATTTGTTGAAATACTTGCTTGCTAACTTACCTTTAATCCTAGTTCTTGTGGCTATTGTTGTATTATTATTGTTGTTGTATTATTATTGTCTATTATTGTTGTAATAGAAGTATTTTATTCAAACTACTACTATTTTTTGAAGTTATGGCTAAAACACTCTTTTATCCATTTATTGAATTTATATAATTTGTCTTCTAAATGTTATTGTTTAAAACATTATGCCTAGTTATTTTTCTTCAAGCGTAGATGTTTTACAGAATTAGAGCTGTGCGCTACGTGTTTGTTTTTGTACCGGAAGTAGCATCAGTTGTAAAATTGTAACTAGAAGCAGAAACTATGTAACGGTTTTTCTGCGCGTCAATACCCAGCTGCTCCAGAGAGAACAATTCAAAGAAAGTTACACACAGAGTGGCGCAAATCAAGTTGCAAAAACTAAATAAGGACTGTCCTATGAGTTCAACACAATCAAAGAATTGAAATAGTTAAATGAATTTCAATCGCAGATACCTTGTTTTTTATTGACTGAAGCTAAATTTAAGTTGCTTTTTATGTATTTTTCTGCCTTGCTGTTACAATTTTCCTTCATTCGTGTTCCGGTAGAACTGCGTGTTCTACATGTAGAACAGTTTGTTCTTCCAGACCAAAAGGTTGCAGTAGAACTGTTTGTTCTGTTAGCACAGATACTTCATACAGAAAATAAAATACAAGCTAAAAACCTCAAACTTTAGCAGCAGTTACAAGAAACAAAGTAATTACATTCAATTGACCTTTACAAAATGTTCTATATGAATCCTTTTCTCTCCAGGACTGCTGCTTTATAAACCTCAGTTCTCAGCTCAGCACACGCAGACATCACTTGTTTCTGCTTCTTTTCAGTCTGCTTTGGAACAGGTAAGATTTTTTTCGTATCCAAAAGGAAAATAAAATTAACTGCGAAAAATAGTACCTTTGTTTACAATACACTACAGCAATTTTATAGAAGATAATTTTCTTGTGAATTTATTAGGGGTGCACCGATTTCAGGTTTCTGGCTGATCCCCGATTACAGATTGATTAAAAATCCTGCCGATTCCGATTTTGGCAGATAACAATTTTTTGTCTGAAATGTTGCTAAATATAGCAGGTAAGTTGATGAGTTGCCAACAGTGGGGTGACTATTGCTAACTGCAAACGAATACACATAATCTGGTGAGCTGGTCCTCTGCGGCAGAGCAGAAGAAGAAAGCAGTTGATTTAAACACCTTTGCAGAGCTTGATAAAATTGGTGGATAAGATCAGCTTCACATGTAAAAAATATGTAAAAAAAAAAAAAAATTCCTAAAATTAGGAAAATTGACAGATAAATCAGCTGGGCGATAAGTCAGCACACCCCCAGAATTTATAAATTCATTAATAATAGCTGTGTGGCTGTTGAAATCAGATAGATATACAAAACTGAATTTGTGTTTTCTTCATTGCTGGGAATCATAATTGTTGAAACAAAAAAATGTTGTAGCCACTTCTCAAGGGGTCATCAAAATCGTTGGGGAAAAATTGTTTGGTTTATGTAATTATTACAATTTGTAATCCATGATATATTATTAATTAATAAAGCCAAGCTCAGTCTCTGATGAGGGAATGAAAAAACTCTTCACACAAGGAATGATCACTGATATACTTATATCTGTTTACAGTGCCATTCATTTTAAGAATCTCACGTATAGCATAAATTAAAATAAATTCAGGATATGCTGCTAACGCAGGACTATGATCTGAATTGAGTAACTTAGTAATGGCCTTAATAGCTTATCTATGTTCAGTTACTTTTTTTATTTTTGCATGTGTCAGCATATAAGTTTCTTATACGATGTTATATAAATAAGTCATGAAAATAAGGAAAATGACATGCACCATGTAAAACACAATTTAATTTCTTTTGTCTTGATCTTTTTGCTTCTGACTACAGCTATGCTGCCCTGTTCAACTTCAGCTCTTCTTCTCCTAAGCGTCCTCCTTTTTCACTCTTCTGTTCTGTCCTGTCGGACTGGGACCCAAAGCGAGTGTGATGCTGCTCCATTTGTTCCGGGCTACAACCTGGTGGGGGAAGGTTATGATATAGTCAGACTGCAAAGAAAAGGAGCTTATGTGATTGATGTGAAGACTTATCTGAGCCCCGTAAACAACTGTATTCTCTGCTCCAACCCTCTTCAAAACAATGCCCAACAAAAAGTAATTAAAGATGCATAAATTAACAGCTGTACATCTGACTTGAAGAATCAACAATAATGCAACTTTTCTTCATTTTAAGCTTCCAACCTCTGTTTTGGACTGGCGTGCCATCAATCAATGCAATGCTGACATCATCAGCAGTTATCACAACTCTGCTAGGTAAAGTATTTAAACCTCACTGTGAACACTGTAAACATTGAATCACATAATTGAACTAACAAATACGGTATTTCTTTTACATGTTACGATTACATGTTCCAATCAACAGTGTATGTTTTTTTGACCTTTATGTGTTAGACCAACACAAAGTGGGTAAATCTGAAGTGGAATCTAAATATCAAAAATATGGTGTGTATTTATCCTGATGTTCTCATTCTGATACTTTTAAATTTATTCAAGTGCAACCAGTTGATTTCATAGGTCACCTAAAATAAATATATAATTCTTTAACAAATAAAAAAAAATTCACCTTTATTCTCAGTTAAGTTCACAGTGAAGGTTACAAACAGCGACATGAGGACCAAAGCAAATAAATGCAGTAAAGTTTGAAGCAGAGTTAAGTTGTAACACAAAATCCTAAACTTGAGATAAATCACGGAGCATATCCAGTCTGTCAGCTGAAAGGCATCAAAGTGATGGAGGGTGTCTGAGGTTGTGTATTTACTTCTCTTACAGTGTGGTCAGTAGCACACTGACCATGTTTGGCAGAGCGGGGGCAGCCTTATGCACTGTAAAACATTTGGGCCACATTTAGTTGTGTCTACTATCATCATTATAAATGTATTATAATAAATTATAATTTATTTATACTAATGAAAAATTATTATAAATAATTTATTTATATTTTCGACAACTTGTCTCTTCTTGTTAAATCAACTTCATGAACTTTAATTTCTGAGTTAAGACCTAAACAATTTTCTTATTGACTTTAATTGCATTTCAAAGCAGTAGATAGACTTTCATTTGAAATTCGAGTTACCTTCAAATATTTTATGGTGTAAACTGTAAGTCAAAAATCTTCTCTCCAGTCAAACCATTTATGTGTTTGGAGAGAGGGGTTCGTTGCATAGTTCATACATCATGTCTATTTCACTTTGTCCGTTGTGACAAGACAACTTAACATCTTTAGTCTGTGTATATAAAAATCTGACTCTGACCCGAAACCCGACCTAAATTCAAGTCACTCCTTAGTCGTAAACCAAACCCCTGAGTCAAAGAGGGGTTTGAATCTTATGAGGAGGTGAGAAATCCTAAAACACACACATATATTCACACACACAAAGGGACATGTGCTCAAGAACCATTCTGCTACAATGACTATCAATTGGACTGTGAATAAGTACAAATAATTTATTCCTACCTAATAAGGAAAATTATTAACAAATTAGAAATTTTTATTAAAAATGCCAAGGAAAAAAATAGGCAAATACAGACCCATTCTCTAAATTAGAATATTATTGAAAATCTATTTGTTTCATACGTTTTATTACTAAGTGAAACATATTATATAGAATAATTCCACATATATAAATTTTTAAAGCCTTTATTTCTGTTAAAAATGATGATTTTCAACATGCAAGTAATGGAAACCTAACATTGAAAATAGGTATAACAGCAAACCAATAAAAATATTTATAATACAGAAATGCGGGTCTGGGGGAGGGGGATGATAGCGAGCACCTGGTGGCCGGGCATTTACCCATGGAGTCTGGCCGGGCTCAGCCCGAAGAGGGGACATGGGCCTCCCCAACCATGGGCCCACCACGAGTTCGACGATCGACTTTGTCATCGTTTCATCGGATCTGAGGCCACATGTCTTGGACACTTGGGTGACGAGAGGTGTGGAGCTGTCCACTGACCACTACCTGGTAGTGAGTTGGCTTTGGTGATGGGGGAGGATGCCGGACAGATCTGATAGGCCCAAACGTGTTGTGAGGGTCTGCTGGGAACGTCTGGCAGAGCCCCTGTGAGACGGAGCTTTAACTTCCATCTCCGGCAGAACTTTGAACACGTTCCAGAGGAGGTGGGGGACAAATTAGTGAACCATGTTCCATCCCTCCATTGTCGAGGCGGCTTATCGGAGCTCTGGCCAAAAGGTTGTCGGTACCTGTCGCGGCAGCACCGACAACCTTGACAATTTGAAAACTGAGCCACATATGGAACCATATTCAAATTTACTGAATATAACTGTAGTTTATGAATACCTACCTAATAAGTCTATGGTATTAAAAATAAGAATAGTTAAATTATCAATTTCACTACGCTAGAAAGCTTCAGTACCTTATTAAGAATATGAAAAATTAACAGTATAGATGTTTAATAATGATTACTTTCTTTAAAATGTGCCAACAGCTCTCTGATTCAGGCTTACACATCCCAAGACACCAATGATTGGTCGGTAAGAACATTTCAGAATATTTTAAATGCAGCCCTGATAACACAATCTTGATAGAACCCTTACTGGTTGATTTTCTTTTGTTCACCATTTCATTTCAGTTAAAATGTGCTATTCCAAGAATTTTATTATCTTTTTAGTTTGCATTCAATTAAAACTAAAGTAAATGATTAGCTAAAAAATGGCTTCTTATTTAACACCTTATAAACAATATGTTTTGTCTGTATTTCATCAGTTTGGCTTGAATGTTCAAAATATTCTGGAGTCTGGCAAGTTAGATGTGGGAGGAACCCGCTCCAATGCCTACAAGTTCGCTGCAGAAAGGACCAAAGAGGACCGCTACACTTTCAGCTCACACACCATCGCCTGCAGCCATTACCGGTAGGATGGAAATTTGACTTTTTTCATTGAGTTCTGACCGGTCATGGTTATAGAAATAATTATCTAATTTTGTGTTGGTGTCTAGTTTTCGTGTATCAAGCACACCTGACTTAAGCGTAGACTTCAAAAAGCAGTCAGAAAAGCTGCCAAGTTACTTTAACTCCGCCTCTGCAGATGCGTATGGAGATCTCATTAACACCTATGGCACACACTACTTTAGACTGGTGAGAACTTTTGCACAAACACAATTTGAATTAGTTATAGACATTTTTCTACAGGGAAGCATTTTAAATAACTTAAAACCTGTTTCAGGTTATTCTTGGAGGGCAACTAAAACGACTGACATCTTCACGAAGCTGTTTGTCCTCCCTGAATGGGTTAAGCTCAAGTGAGGTAACAAAATGCACAACACAACCATGTATTATACTTCCATGACTCTAACGCCTACTGATGAGTCAAATGTGACACCTTGATTTTTTAACTTTGATTTTTCTAGTGGGCAGAAGGGTGTAATTGTCTGGATGATTTTTGATGCAAGTACCTGGGAGCAATCACTCGTCAACAGCCAAAAATTGTCTGGGGTTTTTCAATCGTTTTAGGGTAATTTTGATGTACTGATCCAAAAATCACACTAGTTATGCCCATCCAGGTCAACTTTCTGAACTAAGCTACATATTATGCTAAGATGCTGTCATGATGGCTGATTACTGTTGGACTCTGAAGAGAGCTATCCCTGCTGCTGAGAATATGAGGCATTCAAAGAAACGGAAGTTCATGCCCAGAGTTTTGCACAATGAAGACTTAATTTTTAATTTACATGTACTTACCCTCATCAGTGTTTATTACTCAGTTTACAGAAATCTAAATTTGTATCATTGAAATAATACACTGTTCTTTTCATTGTCATTTTTGGATTCAACGGTGCAAAATAGTCCCAATTCAATTTTAAAAAAACATAGACAACTTCCAAACAATATTTTTTTGTAACTTAGTGTGATCATAGCCTTAATGTCTTACTGATGTTTGGAACCGGAAAGTTACTGGAGAGCCAGTCACTGATATGGGACATTGGACAAGGTTGGCCAACCTGTCTTGATGTGGTCTTAATAGTATTTTACCGTAAATTAGATCAAATTATTATTACTGTGGATCTGTAGTTTTTCTTGTCTTGCTATGAGTTAGTTTGTAACCATTTTGTCTATGTAATACAATTTATTTGTTGATTCTTTAGTACAGTATATTGTACAGGAACATGCATATTACATCGCTTAATGACAATTTTAGATAATTATTGAGTTGGTAAGTAACAGGTTTGTTTAAATTGAGGCAAGGAATTAAATAAGTGTTCACAACTTCTCCCTACTCTTTTTCAAACAGAAAAGTAATTGTAAACTCATTATTTTGTTCTTGGTTATCTATGCACAAGTTTTCTCTGTCTTACTGATTGCTTGCTTTCTTGCTTTTAAAAACTTGTTTCAAATAAATAAATCAAATCAATCAATTCAAATATTTTTAATTGTAAGTGTGTCATGAGGAGGAAACAGTCTCAAAATAGAACATTCTCGATTCAGGTCACATGTGTTTTCATATTGTTTTTGTGAACTTATACCAGTTGGCCAGTTGGTGGCACTATGCACAGTCACATATTAAATTGCAGTGGCGTTTCTTAGGCTGCACTTATATTATTACCAAATTAAGTTTATCACTTCCAACAAACTACTTTAAAAGATTTTAAGAGTTTTTTTTTTTGTTTGTTTGCTTGTTTTGTCCATTTTAACTTCCAGAGTATTTTTACATGAACATATTCTTCTCTGCTTTTGTCTGTCTCTTTATGCAAATGTCTGGAGAAAAGCAGCTTTCTTTTAAAAAACATAAAAAATCTCTTTACTGTTCTTTCGCCCAGGTCCACTCCTGTTTATCTGCGGGTGTTGCTGTTGGCTTGGGAAAGGAGCAACTCTCTGGTTCTCTTAAGCGTTGCAAAAATGTCCTACAAAACCAGGACTCCTCCACTAATTTCAGCTCTGGTCTCCACCAACACCACACTGAGGTGTCTGGGGGAGATGGTTGGTTGGGGGAGTTTTCGATTTCCAAAGATGATTCCATGAACTACAAAAAATGGCTACTGAGCCTGGCACATAATCCAGATGTTGTTTCGTTCTCTCTTCGACCTCTCTATCAGCTTGTGCCAGGCAAGCTTCAAAAGGCAGGGATGAAAGCTGCTATTGAGCATTATGTGCTGAGCAATGCTGTGAAGAAATCATCCCAACAGCCACACTGTGCGGGCTCTACTCCTAATTTGTCCTCTAACTGCTGCCCTCTGCAAGCCTCAAAGGGAACTCTATCTGTGACCATTACTCAAGGCCACAACATCGCTGGAGATATTTCTGGGAAGACTGAGTGGTGGTTGATGCAAAGGTAGAATTTTATGACTTTTGGAACCTGATAAGCACACCTTTTATATGGTTCTTCTTTTGTTCACAGCTTTGTTGTCATATGGTACGGTTCCACAAAACAACGCTCCCACATGGTCAAATCCAACAATCCGAAGTTCAATGAAGATTTTGATTTTGGCAAGGTCAGTAAACATTATCATCACATGTTTAATTTAAAATTCTCAACAGAGGAACTGATCCATTTACTCTGCTGATGCAGAAGAATTTGTAGAGTTAATACCACCATTAATTTTTTCGACAATAAAAACTCAATTACCAGAAGTGAAGAGATTTGAGTTTTTATGCATCAGTTTTGAAAGATAGCTGATCCATTCATTGGTGACACCAAAATTATTTGTTACCAAACATTTCACATTGGGTCAAATATCATTTAATATCAGAAATAAGTTGTACTTTAAATTGCAAATAAATTAATGTTCATCAACAAATTTGTCTGGGCTGCGCAGTGGCACAGTTTGCAGCAAGAAGGTCCTGGGTTCGATTCCTGGCATAGGGTCTTTCTGCACGGAGTTTGCATGTTCTCCCTGTGCATGCGTGGGTTCTCTCCAGGTACTCCAGCTTCCTCCCACAGTCCAAAAACATGACTGTTAGGTTAATTGGTCTTTCCAAATTCTCCCTCGGTGTTGAATGAATGGTTGTTTGTCTGTGTTGCCCTGCAATAGTCTGGCGACCTGTCCAGGGTGTACCCCGCCTCTCGCCCGGAACGCAGCTGGAAATAGGCACCAGCAACTCCCGACCCCACTAGAGATAAGGGTGAACAGATAATGGATGGATGAACTAATTTGTCCTTCAACTTGCTGCTTGCATGAGACAGCAGCCACAATAACAAGAAAAGAGCACCTACCGTTAGGCCTGACTCGTTCTTGTTTTGGTTCTCTGAGAACCAACTTGGGTGTCTGTGGACATGCAGCTCCCACACTCACTGCTCTGCTTAACCTGTTGTTGAGTCAAGAAGTGCTAACCCTCTCTTATTGCTTTTACAAATCAATAATGAGAATAAAAAGTTGGCTGTCAAAACAACAAATGTGCAAAATGAACCTTCAATGTCAAAGTAAAAACGTATAGTCCAATTGTTTTCTCTGACCTATTGATTGCTTATTTTCTTATTTTTTAAAAACTTGTTTTAAATAAATAAATCAAATCAAATAAGACAAATCAAAGTATACAGTGATATGTAATGCAGACAAGCAGCATACGGTGTAGGCAAACATGGGGAATGGACAATTAACTCCATTTCTAGTTCCAAGACAGCCTGTAGATTCTATATATTTTAGGATAATAGGATGCACCTCCATGGAAAAGAATTTGGTTTTACTTGATTAGATCATGCACATTTCATGGTGTTTATGGTCGAGTACACATAAAAGTCAAAACAGAAAAAAATCTGAAAATATTTGAACAGAAACCACTTTACACATGTATTGTGTGGGCAGACACAGCCCAGCTGATGTATTTCATATCTTGTGCTGTTGTGTTTAAACTAAGATCACACTGCATTTATCAACTTTTGATTTGTGTTTTCTTTTCTATATCACATTAAAAAGTTGACTTTAAGCTGGAAAATATGCATCTGAAAGATCCTCCATTCCAATTTTCTCATGAAGGTGGACACAAACAACGTTCTGAAGGTTGAAGTTTGGGATAAAGACTTGTTCCGTGACGAGTTTCTTGGAGACTGCAAGCAGAACCTGACCCCGGGCACTCATCGTGTCAAGTGCGCAATAAAGGGAGGACAGCTTGAGTTCATATACACGCTGAGGTGTGACCCATATCTGACTGGAGACTGGTGCGAGCGTTATAAACCATCTCCTAACTGACAGGAGCTTGGTGAGCTTTGGAAATGAAAGCATTTCACTTCATCACATAATATTAACTCACTAAATCTGGTAAAAACTCACAAGTAATTGTTAATCGTTTAATTTTGTTAGACCCAGTTAAATGTGTATTAATCATTCAATAAAAAATATTCAAGATTCTGTGTAATATTTAATCACAAGAAATAACTATGCTTTAATATATGCAACCAGAAATTGTGTTCCCTTTAATGACAATAAAATTTTTGAAATTGCTACAAGTTGTTGACTTCATATGTTTTCAACAGAGCTTGTATAATTAGTTGTAGAGATGTAATTATAAAATATGACTTATTTGTGTTACTATAAAATAGTTGTTCACTAACCATAAACTGTTATAGCTTTATGTCCAACTAAAATATATTTTTACATCATTTTCACAAGATTTGGTTTGTTAGAAATGGCAGAGCCGTAGTTATGCTAAAAATATGTGGCCAAGAGCTTCTGTTTTTTCAACCTCATCATTGCTTCCTTGGTTTTATGGTTAAAAACAAGAGGCGCTGATGAAATTTATTAATTGAAATAATCTCCCATCATCTAGTCATGTTTGAAAATTGTGAAGACATCTCATGAGCCAGAATGTTCAATGTTTTTGTCATTCTTATTTATTATATAAAAGTTCCAGTCACCACAGTTTCACAGTTTTCCTTTAGAAGACCTTGACCTCAAGCCTTTTGGAAGACAGAAAGGAAGAAAATCCTTTTCCCTTCTGCCCCACAATGATTTAGAAAATAAAAAGTTTTTCTGTTATTCCTTGACCTAACACTGCACATATCAGTAGGATTGCTTGCATGAAGTTGCTTTCAAATATGTTACATTGGAATGCATTTTTTACTAAATAAATTCGTAGGAGAACTGTAACTCAATCTCCCTAAAAGTCTTTGGAATAGGCAGCAAAAACCACAGCAGCTTCCAGTCCTCTCAGTCCTACCTTTGAGAAAACAGATCCTTATTCCTGAAAACGTCCGGCTTCCATCATTGTTTGCTCCTTGGTCACTTGTGTCCAATCTGTAACTGTTTGAACATTCCTAAAATGTTCAAAACTGATCTAAAGTCAAACAGTCTGCTGCAAGTAATTCAAAAAGGAGACAACATGCACATAAAGCAGCTCTTTAAGTTCAACTTATGTATCATAAAACCAATCTTCGGGATTCTGCAGAAGCCAAAATAATTAAATAGTGCTGGAATCCACTGTAACAACCTTGCTCTGAATGTGTGAAGCCAAAGCAGCTATCAGAGTCCAAGAGGCTTAAATTGGGTCAAAAAAAAAAAAATAGAGTTGACTTATGGTAAATGAGTGTAAATTTCTCTATTAACCCTTCACTAGGGCTGGGCGGTAGAGCTTAAAAATATATTTTTTTGTACTAGATCCAATGTTTATCCATTTTATTCCAATATCTTTCTTTTCTAAAAAAAAAAAAAAAAAAAAAAAACGTACAAATTATTTCAAAAAGTGGCTATGATATCAATCAATTGTATGATGGAGTGTTAGGGCCAGACTACAGAGATTTAGTTTAATAAGAAGAATATTATTGAAATATTACAAAAATATGCAATTTTACCAGAAAAAACATCTCCAAACTCAGATAAAAAAAGTTGTCTTAATGAGAAAAAAATACAGCAGTGCGTTAAGGCCACTAAAGATGGAGAAAAAAAATACATTCCACGAAAACCACAGATTTTTTGAGAATAATCTCAAAAATTTTCAAGAAAAATCATAGAAATTTCTGATATCCAAAATTCTAAAATTAAAGTAGAAAATTAGAAGAAAGAAAATTTCTAAGATTAATCTCAACATATTGGAGTTTTCTGGTGGAGATATATTTGTTTTTTTTCTTTACCTCACATGGCCCAAATACACCATTATAGAAAAAACTTAAAGTTATCAAGTCCTATTGTTAACACTATAGATTCAAAGTCTTGCTGCTTATCATAATTGCAGTGCTAATGTGTTAAAAGATTAAGTATTTCCATTAAGTATTATCTTTAAAACTTATACCAAAGTATCACTTCAATATTTTTGTTATTTATTTTTGTTGGAGTTCTCATAAAACTAGTACTTTATTTTCTTAATATTATGACTCAATTGTCATAGGACTGTAGTCTTGTAATATTATGACTTTATTTTCATAATTAAAAATGAAAGACTCCCTCGTTCTGCTGGGGGACTTCAACGCTCACGTGGGCAATGACAGTGAGACCTGGAGGGGCGTGGTTGGGAGGAATGCTCCCCCCAATCTGAACTCGAGTGGTGTTCTGTTGTTGGACTTCTGTGCTTGTCACAGATTGTCCATAACGAACACCATGTTCAGGCATAAGGGTGTCAATATGTGCACTTGGCACCAGGACACCCTAGGCCGCAGTTCGATGATCGACTTTGTCATCGTTTCATCGGATCAGCGGCCGTATGTCTTGGACACTCGGGTGAAGAGAGGTGCGGAGTTATCCACTGACCACTACCTGGTGGTGAGTTGGCTCCGGTGGTGGGGGAGGATGCCGGTCAGACCTGGCAGGCCCAAACGTGTTATGAGGGTCTGCTGGGAACGTCTGGCGGAATCCCCTGAAAGACGGAGTTTTAACTCCCATCTCCGGCAGAACTTTGAACATGTTCCTGGGGAGGTGGGGGGCGTTGAGTCTGAATGGACCATGTTCCGTGCCTCCATTGTTGAGGCGGCTTATCAGAGCTGTGGTCGCAAGGTTGTCGGTGCCTGTCGTGGCGGCAACCCTCGAACCCGTTGGTGGACACCTTCGGTGAGGGATGCTGTCAGGCTGAAGAAGGAGTCCTATCGAGCCTTTTTGGCCTGTGGGACTCCGGAATCAGCTGATGGGTACCGGCAGACGAAGCGGCATGCGGCTCGGGTGGTTGCTAAGGCAAAAACTCGGGCGTGGGAGGAGTTCGGAGAGGCCATGGAGAAAGACTTCCGTACGGCTTTGAGGCGATTCTGGTCCACCATCCGGCGTCTCAGAAGGGGGAAGCAGTGCAGCACCAACACTGTTTACAGTGGGGATGGTGTGCTGCTGACCTCGACTCGGGATGTTGTGAGTAGGTGGGCGGAGTACTTCGAAGACCTCCTCAATCCCACCGACATGCCTTCCATTGAGGAAGCTGAGCCTGGGGACTCTGGGTTGGGCTCTCCAACCTCTCCAACCTCGTCCCCAGAGATTGACGAGGTCAATCTCTGGGGACGAGGTCGACGAGGTGGTTAAAAAGCTCCTCGGTGGCAGGGCCCCGGGGGTGGATGAGATTCGCCCAGAGTTTCTTAAGGCTCTGGATGTTGTAGGGTTGTGTTGGTTGACGCGACTCTGCAGTATCGCATGGACATCGGGGGCAGTTCCCCTGGATTGGTAGACTGGGGTGGTGGTTCCCCTGTTTAAAAAGGGGGACCGGAGGGTGTGCTCCAATTATAGAGGGATCACACTCTTAAGCCTCCCTGGCAAGGTCTATTCGGGGGTCCTGGAGAGGAGGGTCCGTCGGATAGTCGAACCTCAGATTTTGGAAGAGCAGTGTGGTTTTCATCCTGGTCGTGGAACACTGGACCAGCTCTACACCCTCAGCAGGGTCCTGGAGGGTGTATGGGAGTTCGCCCAACCGGTCTACATGTGTTTTGTGGACTTGGAGAAGGCGTTCGACCGTGTCCCTCGGGGTGCCCTGTGGGGGGTTCTCCGGGAGTATGGGGTACTGGGCCCTTTGATACGGGCTGTCAGGTCCCTGTATGACCGGTGTCGGAGTCTGGTCCGCATTGCTGGCAATAAGTCGGGCTCGTTCCCGATGAGAGTTGGACTCCGCCAGGGCTGCCCTTAGTCACCGATTCTGTTCATTACTTTTATGGACAGAATTTCTAGGCGCAGCCAAGGTGTTGAGGAGATCCGTTTTGGTGGCCTTAGGATTGCATCTCTGCTTTTTGCGGATGATGTGGTCCTGTTGGCTTCATCGGGACGTGATCTGCAGCTCTCGCTGGAGCGGTTCTCAGCCGAGTGTGAAGCAGCCGGGATGAGGATCAGTGCCTCCAAGTCCTAGGCCATGGCCTTGAGCCGGAAAAGGGTAGAGTGCCTTCTCCAGGTCGAGGAGGGTGTCCTGCCTCAAGTGGATGAGTTCAAGTATCTCGGGATCTTGTTCACCAATGAGGGAAGAAGGGAGCGGGAGATCGACAGGCGGATTCGCGCAGCGTCTGCCGTGAAGCAGGCGCTGTACCGGTCCGTCGTGGTGAAGAGAGAGCTGAGCCAAGCAGCGAAGCTCTCGATTTACCGGTCGATCTACGTTCCTACCCTCATCTATGGTCATGAGCTTTGGGTCATGACTGAAAGAACGAGGTCTCGGATACAAGCGGCCGAAATGGGTTTCCTCCGTAGGGTGGCTGGGCTCTCCCTTAGAGATAGGGTGAGAAGCTCGGTCATCCGGGAGGGACTCAGAGTAGAGCCGCTGCTCCTCCACATCGAGAGGAGCCAGTTGAGGTGGCTTGGGTATCAGGTCAGGATGCCTCCTGAACGCCTCCCTGGTGAGGTGTTTCGGGCACGTCCCACCAGGAGGAGGCCCCGGGGTAGACCCAGGACACGCTGGAGGGACTACGTCTCTTGGCTGGCCTGGGAACGCCTTGGGATTCCCCCGGAGGAGCTGGAAGAAGTGGCCGGGGAGAGGGAGGTCTGGGCCTCCCTTCTTAAGCTGCTACCTCCGCGACCCAACCCCGGATAAGTGGAAGAAGATGGATGGATGAAAATGAAAGAACCCTAACCTGACCTTTATATCTTGTCATAGAGTTGGCCTAAATTCAAAACCGCCAAAAAATGAAAGCTGTAAGTCAAGCGAAATGGCATTCCCTCTGCATTCTAATATCACTCTGAACTATAAAACCCAAGGAGTGCATTAGTGATATAAAAAAGCACATTTTAAGAATATTAAATCTTCAAAAATGAAACATTTAATTTGTTTTTTTCATTTGGATTAAAAAAAAGAGAAAACCTGAAAAACTCAACAGAAAAAATCAAAGTCAAGGTTTAGCAGGATGGGAAAAAAATTATGCTTTGATGTTGGGAAAATATTGCCGAAATTACTCCCATCATCATCATCATTTGGGCTGGAACTTCTTCCTCTGTTACCACTTCTTCAACCTCAGGTGGAAATTGTGTTATAGCAACCTCACAAGGGGACATAAAAATTGATGGGAATCAGAACCCGCTTCAGAATTTGGCTTATGTAATTACTACAAATTGTAGTCTATAATTTATTAATAATTATTAAAGCTAAGCTCAATCTCTGAAGAGGGAATGAAAAAACTCTTCACACAACAAGGAATGATCACCGATTCAATTATTTCTAATTGAATCTCAGTTTATTTATTAACTAAATAGCCCAACTTTATAGCTGAATTATTCCATGAATAACTTATTTCTTTAACTACTGGCATGTAACCTAACTACTAATAAAACAAGAGAAATATATTGAATAATAAAATGGGTATAAAATCAGATTAATGAATGAACTTCATTGTGTAACTGCTGCTCACCCAAACTCTTCCAGTTGATCCTCATTTTTATGGCAGCACTTAAAAATAAATCAGTTCATGTTCATACTCATTTCGTTAGATTGACAGGCTAGTTAATATTACAGTCTTATCTAATAAGTATAATAATCCATTTATCCTGTCATTGGTGAGAACAGATTTATGTTTTTATTGAAAGTGTTTATAGATTTATTTAGACATGAATACCATAGAGAGTAATTATATGAGAATAAAAGTTACTACAAAAAAGAGGTTCAAGTAAGACATTTTATGGCGTGTTATTGAAATGTATGACAAATCTGGATTTATACGGTAACTTCTTTGTCCCTTGGTGAAGATTTTGTGGGGCCCACCAATACTTCTATATACTTTTCACCCATTAATACTAAGGGACTGTAGACAGTTCTGGATGACACACATGCAAGATAAGAAGCAAGATGATAACAGTTAATGAAGATGACACAAACAAACATTGCAATATTGTAATATTTGTTAAAATACTTGCTTGTTAACTTACATTTAAACCAGTGACCGATTAAATATCGATTCCATGATAACAAGTGAGGCAGGCCTCACCTGTCATCATCGAACAATAATATATAACAATAAAATAATTTATATTGCTATTTTCACGCTGTAGTTTGTTCTATAAATTACCTATTTTTCATTTAGCTTAACCAATTCTGATTATTTTTTCTTCAAAATTGCTGAATTTTTGCATTTTCCCATTCAAATGCTCGGAAGTGAAGCCAGTGAGGCAGCAGTGAGATGAGCCTCACCTGGGATTGATCAACCTCTCACTAAGCACTGGCTGCCATTCTATGAAAGCATGCTCCTCCTTTCTATATGTTGCCAATGAAATGATTAAAACATTTAATATATGATTTGATTTTCCATAATTTAGCTTATTTATCTAATGTACAGTGTTATTTCTCACCAACAGTGTGTCAGAAACGGCAAAGAACAGATTCGAGGTGAGGCAAGCAGTTCTCCTGCCTTATGGCAGGGGGCGCTCATAATCCCAGACATTGTGACTCCACAACTGCAGAGTAAGAGACAGTACCAGTAAAGTAATAGCACCGACATATTTATAGTTTTCTCCTCTTACCACAGCAATCACATATTAATAATTGCAAAATAAACAATAAGCCTAAAACCATACTACTGCAACAGGCTTTTTTTTTCTTTTTGTGGCATTGTTGTCAGTTGCTATGGCAACGAGTTGCGCGTAGGCGCGCAGACACAGAGAGTGAGAAAGACGTGGCAAAGAGCACAACACGAAATTAATCATATCTACATGTCTAAGTTTGATTGAGTCAGCGCAGTTATGCATAAAATGTCAAAGAATAGTCTTTTTGCCCTCCAGCTTTGTCCACATGCTCAAAATGTCCTCATGTAAATAATAATATAAGGGGGTCTATATTTGTAAATATGATTATGATTAAGTCAATGCCTCACCAGATATGAACCTCACCGCACGTCACTTATTTTAATCCTAGTTCTTGTGGATATTGTTGTTCTGTATTGCTAAAAATCTTAAAAAGTCGTTTGGCAACTTTTTTTTGTGTCAGAGGGTTTTGCACGTAGAAGTATTTCATTTAAATTATTACTTTTTTTAAAGTTATGGATAAAACACTCTTCTACCCATTTATTTAATATATTTCTTTTGTCTTTTTAATTTTAATGTTTTAAACATTATGCCTGGTTATTTTTGTTCAGGCGTAGGAAGTTTTACAGAAGTAGAGCTGTGTGCAACGTGACTATTTTTGTACCAGAAGTACCGTCAGTTGTAAAGTTGTAACTAGAAGCAGAAACTATGCAACGGTTTTTCTGTGCCCGAAATGCCCGGCTGTTCCACAAAGAACAATTCCAAGAAAAATACACACAGAGTGGCGCAAATCTAGTTGCAAAAACTAAAGAACAACTACTGTCTCTTTTATGAGTTCAACACAATCACAGATTTAAAAACTGCTTAAATCAATTTCAATGACTGTTACCTTGTTCCCTTATTGACTGAAGCTAAATTTAGACTTGCTTTTTTTTCTGACCTGATGTTAAAAAGATTCCTTCATTGCGGTTCTGGCAAAACTATTTATTCTACCAGAACAAACAGTTCCAGTTCTGTTAGCGTAGATACTTTATACAGAACAATGCAAAAATAAAAACCTCAAACGTTAGTGGCAGTTAAAAGAAACAAAGTAACTACATTCAATTGACCTTTACACAATGTTCTATATGAATCCTTTTCTCTCCAGGGCTGCTGCTTTATAAACTACAGTTTTCAGATCAGCATACTCAGACATCGCTTGTTTCCACTTCTTTTCAGTCTGCTTTGGAACAGGTAAGATTTTTTAATATGCAAATAGTCCAGGTAGGAAGATAAAATCAGTGGATAAGATCAGCTTCACATGTAAAAATTGTCTGATGACTGATTTCCTAAAGTTAGAGAAATCAACACAGATAAATTGGATGTGCGATAAATTAGTGCACACCTTAAGGTAAGATTTTTTAATATGCAAAGAGTATCTTTGTTTAGATTACACTGAAGCAATTACAAATATTGAGTTTTTACTGAGTGATAAAATTTTTTATAGAGGATATTCTTCTCATTAATTTATTAGAGGTGCATCGATTGCAGGTTTCTGGCTGATCCCCGATTACAAATCTATTAAATATCCTGACCAGTTGATTTCGATTTTGGCCAGTATAATTTTTTTTTCTCTGAAATCTTGCTAAATATAGGAAGAAAGTTGATGAGTTACCAACAGTGGGGTGACTATTGTTAACTGCAAACATTTAGACATGATCTGGTGGAACGGTCTGCGAGTCAAACCTCATTAATTAATAAAGCCAAGCTCAGTCTCTGATCAGCGAATAAAGAAACTCTTCACACAACAAGGAATGATTACTGACATGTTTATTTCTCATCCAGTCTAAGAATTTATTATAACTTCTTTCTTTAACTACTGGCATGTAGCCTAACTATGGCAAGACAAAATAAATTTATTGAATAATAAAATGGGAATAAAGTCAGATTAATGAATGAACTTCATTGGGGTTTTTTCACAAATATCTACTGGCTGAAACTTTTTGTGTTATCCAGAACTGTTTACTAATGTTTCACCATTATTAAGTGCTGCTCCCATGAACAAATAGGCTCTAACTCAAAAATGTAATATTAGCTTACGCTAACACATGCAAAATTAAAAAAATAACTGAACAGAAAAGCATATGTAAAAATGTACATAAAGTTCAAATGGATGTATGAATTAAATGCGTAATTGTTTCAATAAATATTCAATTATATTTAATGCATGAGCAAGTAATAATCACAATATGTTTCAACAATATTTAACCATTACGTCTGACGTCTATTCAATTCAGATTAAAGTCCTGTGTTAGCAGCATATCCTGAATTCATTTTATCTGCCAGCCAGACCCTCCAAATTAAATTGGTTATAGTTCTATGTTAAAATGAATGGCACCGTAAACAGATATGTATTAAATACATTTAAATATTGATTGAAACTATTTTGCATTTAATTCATACATGTTTTAACCTTTATGTACATTTTTACATGTGTATTTATGGTCAGTTATATATATATTTTTTTCATGTTAGCATAACCCTTGTAAAGCCCATATTTATGACATAACCAGTCTTAAATATTCATAAAAGCTTAATCATGTTCATGACAGGCGTATTCAGCCGGCAGGAAAACAGAGAATCAGAGAGAACAGGTGTTATGTTTATGACAGTATCATACTAGTCTTATGAACACCTCTTCAAATAAAGTGTTAACTTACTTTCTTATATGATGTTGTATAAAAAAGTCATATATATAAGGAAAATGTATTGCACTATGTAAAAAACTGTTTAATTACTTTTCTCTCCATCTTTTTGCTTCTGACTACAGCTATGCTGCCCTGTTCAACTTTAGCTCTTCTTCTCCTAAACGTCCTCCTTGTTCACTCCTCTGATCTGTCCTGTCGGATTGGGACACAAAGGGAGTGTGATGCTGCTCCGTTTGTACCAGGCCACAATCTGGTGGGGGGAAGTTTTGATATAGTCACACTGCAGAGAAAAACAGCTGACGTGATTGATGTGAACACTTACCTGAGCTCTACAGAGAGCTGTGTTCTCTGCTCCAACCCTCTTCAAAATGATATCTACCAAAAAGTAATTTAGGATGCATAAATAAACATCTGCACATCTGACTTGAGAGATTAACTACAATGTAACTTTTCTTCATTTTAAGCTTCCATCTTCTGTTGTGGACTGGAGTGCCAGCAGTCAATGCAATGCTGACATCAGCAGTTATCACACCTCTATTAGGTAAAGTATTTAAACCGGATAGTGAACACTGTAAAAGTTGAATCACATAATTAAACTAACAATTACCGGATGTTTTTTACATGTTACAATTACATGTTCCAATTAACCAGGTATGTTTATTGGACCTTTATGAGGTAGACCAAAACATAATGTATCATTCTGAAGTGGAAGCACAATATGAAAAATATGGTGTGTATTTATATGGATATTTTGATACTTACTAATATATTCAAGTGCAACCAGCTGACTTCAAAGCTCACCTAAAATAAATGTATAATTTTTGAAACAAAACAATAAAATTCACTTTTATTCTCAGTTAAGTTCACAGTGAAGGTTACAAATAGCATCTTGAGGACCAAAACAAAAAAAATGTTGTAAAGTTTGAAGCAGAGTTAAGTTGTAACGCAAAATCCTAAACTTGAGACAAATCACGGAGCATGTCTTGTCTGTCAGCTGAAAGGTATCAAAGTGATGGAGGGTGTCTGAGGTTGTGTATTTACTTCTCTTACAGTGTGGTCTGTAGCACACTGACCATGATCTGCAGAGCGGGGGCAGCTTTATACACTGTAAAACATTTGGGCCACATTTAGTTGACTCTACTATCTTCTTTTGTTTAAGTTAAATAAATTTAGTTTTAGATTTTTAACCTAAATGTGTGAGTTTGTGAAAGATAAGCTTACAATAGTAAGCTATGTTAGCATTTTATTATTTTTGTCAAACCTAAGTCAAATATTCATTTTAATAAGTTGTAACTCTGTGCTAAAAGTTTTTGAGCAGAATTTATGTTGTTTGTTGTTGATGTTTATTAAATTCATTAGCAAATGATAATTTTTGATCAAATTAAATTGAAACAAAAATTTTAATTATTCTAATATAAAATACGTAGTTACTTTAACTTGATAAGGTGAGTGAAAATAACACAAAAATGTGTGAATGCAGATTATTTTCTTGCATATTGTTAAATGATTATTCAGTGTAAAGTCCAGTCTTAAGTTAAAACTCACAATACAATATTAAGGACATGTGCTCAAGAACCATCCTGCTACAATGAGAATCGGTTTGACTGTGAATAATAATTGATTAGGAAAATTATTAACAAACTAGAAATTTTGATTAAAATTAGAAACGGAAAAAATAGAAAAATACAGACCCATTCACTAAATTTGAATATCATTGAAAAGTCAATTTGTTTCAGAAGTTTTATCATTAAGTGAAACATATTGTATAGTTTAATTCAACACGTATGACTTTTTAAAGCCTTTATTTCTGTTAAATTTGATGATTTTCGACAGACAAGTAATGCAAATCTATTATTGAAAATTAGAATAACACAGCAAAATAATAAAAATATTTTCTAAAACAGAAAAATGAAAACTGTGTTTAATGCTTAGAGGTTATTTTCAAAAGTAATTTTCATCTGAAAACCAAGCCACATATGGAAGCATTGACTGAATATAACTGAAACCTGCCTCTCGCCCGGAACATTAGCTGGGGATGGGCACCAGTTCCCCTCCCGACCCCACTAGGGACAAGGGTGTAAGAAAATGGAGGAAGGATGGATGGATGGATGGATGGATGGATGGATGGATGGATGGATGGATGGATGGATGGATGGATGGATGGATGGATGGATGGATGGATGGATGGATGGAACTCTTGGCTATACCTGTAGTTTATGATTACCTGCCTAAAAAGTCTTAGGTATTAAAATAACAATAGTAAAATCAACAATTTCACTAAGTTTAACTACCTAATTAAAAATAAGAAAAATGAACTGTATAGATGTTTAATAATGATTACTTCCTTTAAAATGTGCCAACAGCTCTCTGATTAAGGCTTACACATACCAAGACACCAATGATGGGATGGTAAGAAACAACTCAAAGCTGAACATTTCAGAATATTGTCAATGCAGCCCTGAGTTTTGATAACACAACCTTGATAGAAACCTTGCTGGATGATTTTCTTTCTTTCACCATTTCATTTCAGTTAATATATGCTCTTCCAAGAAACAGTATTTTGTTATCTTTTTAATTTGCATTCAGTTAGATCCATCCAATAAGTGATTAGAATAGTGATAGAAAAATATGGCTTCCTGTTTAACACATTATAAACTAGATGTATTGTCTGTATTTCATCAGGTTGGCTTGGATGTTCAAAAAGTTCTGCAGTCTGCTATGTTAGATGCAGGAGGAACCAGCTCCAATGTCTACAAGTTCGTTTTGCAAAGGAGTAAAGAGGACCGCTACACTTTCAGCCTACACAGTGTCACCTGCAACCATTATGAGTAGGATGGAAATGTGACTTTTTTCATTGAGTTCTGACAGGTCATGGTTATTGAAATAATTGTCTAATTTTGTCTTGGTGTCTAGATTTATATTATCAACCACTCCTACCTTAAACATAGAGTTCAAAAATCAGTTAGACACCCTGCCAAGTCACTACAACTCCTCCACAAAGAATGAGTATTTAAAGCTCATACAGACCTATGGCACACACTACTTCAGAATGGTGAGAACTTTCACACAAACATATTGTGAATTAGTTACATATATTTTCTGAAGGGAAGCATTTTAAAGAACTTTGTTCTTTTAAACCTGTTTTAGGTTAATCTTGGAGGGCAACTGAAACGAGTGACATCTTCACGAAGCTGCTTGTCATCCATGAATGGGTTAACCTCAAGTGAGGTAACAAAATGCACAAAACAACAGATTTTTACACAACCATATGTGATACTTCCATGTTACCAACATCCAGGAGTGAAAGTCAGCCGATACGGTCTGGTACTGCATACCGGTAAAAGATTCTGAGTCGGTGCACAGTACCAGAAGAACGGCCCAATATGGCTGTCAGTTAGAATGGCTGCACGTTGAGTCAAAATAGCTAGCAGTAGGAAGTTTGAAACATGAGTTAATCTGTTCATAGACTGCTTTTTTCTCTCATTTTTTATTGTTTCTGAACTGTTTGTGATGTGATGGAGCCTGATTTACAGTGCTTTGAGCATAGTAGGGGTCATGTTGAGGAGTTTGATTTTGACCAACTTGGCTTCACGTAGGCGGTTACAGACAGTCTCAGGTGTGATGTGTTTGTTGTGCGGACCAAAGTCTCATCAGCTCTGTGTGTTGCTGGTCTTAGCCGATTCCACAAAAGAAACAAGCCCGATATGGCGATCTTGTGGTTGAGTGGTCATGTGGCCGACGAAGATGAGGTCGATTTGCAGTAGTGCCAGTCTGTTGGAAACAAACTCTTAAACGGCCTATGGGACCATAATGGACAATGAGCTGTGCAACTACTGCTCTGGTGGACATCCTTGCATCCAGCATGCCGATGACATGCTGGATGCATAACTTGTGAAATCTGGGGCATTATGACTTGTGACAAAATTTGACATTTTGGGGTAGCTTTTAATTGTCCCCAGTCCATGGATTGCATAATCAGCATAATTGTGTTTCATGTCATTCTGCTCAGTTAAAACAGCACGGCACATCTCGAAAACAACTGCTTGTTAACTTATAAAAAACGGTTCTTGCTGATTGGATTGGTGCATTTGATTTATAGACTGGGACATTACACAGGTGGTTCACAGAGACATAATTAATACCACTTGCAGTGGGATATGAAGAAAAATAAATCACTTATAATTTTAAAATAAAATAAGAATAAAATACGGAAAAACACAGCAGACAGTAAGTTTTTAATTTAAGCGAAATCAAAACCTGATGAAAGTGCAGAATACAATAGCTAATTTGTTCAAAAGAAAAGACAGTCATGAAAAAGTTACTGCACATGCTTGAAGTACAACTGTTTATTGATGTTTATCATCTATTGATGATACATTAAAAATTTCGTTTCATTTTAAGGTCGTAGCAAAAATCGCAAAAGAAACGGCTCTGAGCCATCGAGCAATTTTCAAAAGACCCTCTGCCATGACCTTACTTCATTGTAGAGACATAAAATTTGGTACACTTGTCGAGCTCCCCAAGACGCTCAGAAATTACAATTAATGTCATCATGCAAGTATCACAGGAAGTCGGCCATTTTGGATTGAAGTTCCGATTTTGACCCCATTTTTGCCAGTTACAGCCTTCGTATTTGTTCAAACTCCTCGGGATTTCTATTGATCGGCTTCAAACTTGGTCAGTCTGTTCATAGGGAATGGCCAATTAAAAGTTATCAAAACAGTGAGTTTTTGAGCATACTGAAGGGGCGTTACCAGGGGTCAAATGTCACCTACTCGCCATGAAACACGAAACTGTTATATCTCCTACACAAAAATTCACAGTCACCAAACTTACAGTGATTGATCATCATCAGGCATCCTACAATACACAATGGTCAAATGATGACATCACTTAGGCCACGCCTCCTGGGAACAGGAAGTGTCATGTTTTACTGTGAACAGTTGCTATCTGACCCCTTTGACCTAATCAACATGAAACTGTGTCCAGAGAGAGAAGACATGTTGGTGTGTTGTGGATTCCAACCCTGACCGGTTTCCATGGAGCAGGTGGGCATAGCGGTGTGGTGAAGTCATTGTATTGCTGTTGCCATACGTTTGGCTGTGAATTCCTCTGCTTCAAACTCATTGGGATGGATCCTTGTCCACTTCCCAACAGGAATTCATAACAAACTTTGGTGGGGTGGCCTAATTTCTCTATAGCGCCCCCTGGAATACTTTCAAAGATCAGCCCCAAGCCATGCTTTAAGCTAGAATTACAAACTTGGTACGTATGTCTATCTTGTCAGGTCGTACAAAAAAGTCTCTGGGGGCCATGGTCTAAACCCAACAGGAAGTCGGCTATTTTGGATAAAAGCCGTCATTTTCTCTTTTTTTATAGACGTCGTATCTGATCAAACTCATCCCACAGTTTTTCAGATACAGACTTCAGAATCACTCAGCATACTCTAGAGGCATTCGAGGTGATAAGTTATCAAAATATTTCTCATACATCAAAGCTTGTGGGCATGGCTAAGTGTCAAACTTTGACTGTTGGCCATGAAACATCAAAGTTCAATAACTTCCACATTGTCATGGTCAGTTGATGACATCACCTTAGCCCCGCTTAGTTCTGGCAGGAAGTCACTTGTTTTTTCTGCTGTATGTCTCACTTTTACTCTGTTATTTATATGGGTTTCAACCTGTGCAAACTGATTTAAAATGATAAGATGATTAACTTTGAACCATGTGGGCATGGCGAAATGGCAAATTGCAGTCCCTTGCTATGTGCATACGATTGTCTCTAAATCACACATGGATCATCCGATTGGCGCCAAACTGGGTATATATGACCTTTGTTTGACTCCACCACACCCGCTAGGTTAATCCATCAGCTATATCGCCTCGCTGCATCGGCCGATCTGCCTCAGATTTTTTGTGTGTCATTGGAGAGCACTGCTGAACGCATCCATGCATATCGCCTGGCGGGTGCTGGAAACCCTGCGGTGGCCAATAGGCCAGAGTGGCGCTGAGCTGTGAGGGCCTCACGAGAATGCTTGCAGCTTTAATTATTATTAATATAAGTAGTAGTAGTAGAAGTAGTACGATACTTATTTGCACATATTACCTCATAAAAATTATTGTCATGTTACCGGCAAGAGTTTAAAACTACATTCACGCCTGCTTATATTTTTACCAAATACATAAAGCTCCAAAAATATGAGGTTCATTGCTTCCAAAATGCAACTTTAAGTATTTTTAAGAGTGATTTTGTTTTGTTTTGTCCATTTTAATTTCCAAGGATTTTGACATTAACATATTCTTCTCTGCTTGTGTCTGGCTCTTTATATCAATGTCTGGTCTAATGCACTTTTTAAAAAAATCTCTTTGCTATTCTTTCACCCAGATCCACTCCTGTTTATCTTTGGGTGTTGCTGTTGGCTTGGGGAAGTTAAAAATCTCTAGTGTCCAGAAGTCTTGCATTGGTGTCCTACAAAACCAGGACTCTGCCACTGGTTACAGCTCTGGTCTCCACCAACACTTTACAGAGGTGTCAGGAGGAGATGATTGGTTGGGGGAGTTTTCAATTTCCCAAAATGATTCCAAAGCCTACATGAAGTGGCTAATTAGCGTGAAAGAACATCCAGATGTTGTTTCGTACTCCCTTCGACCTCTCTATCAGCTCGTGCCAAGCATGCTTCAAAAGCCAGGTTTGAAAGCTGCTATTGAACAGTATTTGAAGGACCATGCTGTGAAGAAATCACCTCAAGAGCCACAATGTAAGGGCTCCACTCCTAATTTGTCCTCTAACTGCTGCCCTGTGCACGCCTCACGGGGAACTCTATCAGTGACCATTGTTCGTGGCTGGAATCTATTTGGAGATGATGTTGGACTAACTGATGGGTGGGTTGATGCAAAGGTAAATTAAGACCTTATGGAACCTGATGAGCACACCTTTTTTATGGCTCTTCTTTTGTTCACAGCTATGCCAAGGTAGTCTATGGTTCCATATACCACAAGACCAAAATGATCCAATCCAATGAACCTTGGTGGAACGCTCAGTTTAATTTGGGCAAGGTCAGTAACGTTATCATCACAGATTAGCCGAAAAAGCTCAAGAACAGACAAACTGATCCATTTACTCTGCAGATGCAGCAGAATTTAAAGAGTTAATAACAGCATCTATTTTTGCAAAAATAAACATTAAATTACCAATAGTGAGAAAAATTGGGTTTTTATGCATCAGTCTGGAAAGGAAGCATTATTTGTTGACACCAAACTAATTTGTTAGCAAACATTTTATGTTGGGTCAAGTATCATTTAATATCAGAAATGCATTGTAGCTTCCATTGCAACTAGATGATGTTAAATTATTGACCATGAACTAATTTGTTCTTTAACTTTTTGTGTGTATGAGACAGCATCCAAAAGAAAAGAGCACCTATCTTTAGGCCTGACTCGTTCTTGTTTCGATTCTGAGAACCAACCTGGGTGTCTGTGGACATGCAGCTCCCACACTCACTGCTCTGCTTATCTTGTTGTTGAGTCAGGAAGTGCTAACCCTCTCTAAATGCTTTTACAAATCAACCACGAGCATAAGAATTTGGCTGTCCAAACAACAAATGTACAAAATGAACCTTCAATGTCAAAGCAAAAACTTTTTGTCCAGTCATTTTCTCTGACCTACTGATTGCTTATTTTTTATTTTTAAAAACCTGTTTAAAATAAATAAATCAAGTCAAATAAGACAAATCAAAGTATAAAATGCAGACAAACAGCATGTTGCAAAGGCAAACTTGGGAATGGACAATCAACTCCATTTCTCGTTCCAAGCCAGACTGTAGATTCTTTATATTTTAGGATACTGGGTCAGCACCTGCATGAAAAAGAATTTGGTTTTACTTGATTATATCATGCACATTTCATGGTGTTTATGGTCGAGTACAAATAAATGTGAAAACAGAAAAAAATTCTAAAATATTTTAACAGAAACCACTTTACACATATATTCTGTAAACAGACACAGCCCAGTTGATGTATTTCATATCTTGTGTTTCAACTAAGATTACACTGCATTTATCAACTTTTGATATTTTCTATATCACCTAAATAATTTGACTTTGAATGGACAAATGTGCATTTGAATGATCCTCCATTCAAATTTTCTCATGAAGGTGGACACAAGCCTGATTCTGACGATTGAGGTTTGGGATGAAGACCCGAAATATGACGACCTTCTCGTAAAGTGCGAGAAGTACCTCAGCCCGGGCACTCACACTTTCACGTGCAAAGGACCGTATGGAAACGTTGAGTTTAAATACACGCTGACTTGTGACAAATATCTGACTGGAGAAAAGTGCAGAAATTATAAACCATCTCCTTAGTGACAGGAGATTGGTGAGTTTTGGGAATGAAAGCATTTCATTTCATCACATAACATTAACTTACTAAATCTGATAAAAACTCACAAATTGTCCTTAATCGCTTCACTTTGTTAAAGACCTAGCCAAATGTGTAATTATCATACAAAAAAAATTTCAATATTCTGTGTAACATTTAATCACAACAAATAACTATGCTTCAATATATGCAACTAGAAATTGTGTTCCCTTTAATGACAATACAATTTTTGAAATTGCTACAAGTTGTTGACTTCATATGTTTTAAACAGATCTTGTATAATTAGTTGTAGAGAATTAATTATGAATAATGTCTTATTTGTGTTACTATAAAGTGGTAAGTTTGGTGAGCTATGTAGTTCACTAACCCTGAACTATTTATAGCTTTTTGTCCAACTAAAATAAACAATTTTACACAATTTTCACCTTAAACGGTTTGGTTTTTTAGAAAAGGCAGATGTAGTTAAGCTACAGAACATGTCACAAATCTATTTGGTTCAGACCTGTATGCAGCAAAGCAGAGAACAAGAGGACATATTTTCCAACCTGATCATTGTTCCCTCACAGTTACATGGTTACAATCAAGAGGCGCTGATGAAATGTATTATTTGAAATGATCTTTCATCATGTAGACATGTTTGAAACAGTGAAGACATCTCATGAGCCAGAATGTTAAATGTTTTTTATTATTCTTATTTATTACATAGAAGGTCCAGGCACCACAGTTTCACAGTTTTCCTTTAGAAGACCTTTACCTTATGCTTTTTGGAAGACAGAAAGAGGAGAAAAATCATCTTTCCTTTCTACCCTGCGGTGATTTAGAAAACCAAAAAGGGTTTTCTGTGCAGTGTTCCTTGATCTAACACTGCACACATCAGTAGGATTGCTTGTTTGAAGATGCTTTCAAATGTGTTATATTGGAATGCATTTTTTACTAAATAAATTAGTAGGAGAACTGCAACTTTATCTTTCTGAAAGTCTTTGGAACAGGCAGCAAAAACCACAGCAGCTTCCAGTCCTCTCAGTCCTACATTTGAGGAAATAGATCCTTATTCCTAAAAATGTCTGGCTTCCCTTACTTTTTCCTTCTGTCGCTTGTGTCCAATGTTCTCTGCAAAATAACTGTGTTCCTAAAATGATCAAAACTGATTTAAAGTCAAACAGTCTGCTGCACATAATTCAAAATGCAGACAATGTCTGCACAGACTAGATTTTCAAGTTCAACTTCTGTAGCATAAATCTGACATTTGGGATTCAGCAGAAGCCAAAATAATTTAATAGTGATGTAATCAACTGTAACAACCTCGACCCAAAATGTGTGAAGGCATGGCAGCTATCAGAGTCCAAGTGACTTATTTTAAGTAAAAAAACAACAAAAAACACAAATAGGATGTAGAGTTGACTGACGGTAGAAATTAGTGTCAATTTCTCGAATGACTGCAGGGTGATAGGGCTTAAAAATTTTATATTTTTTTCATACTCGCTCTGTTAATCCATTTTTTTCCTTCTTTCTTTTCTAAAAAACAGATTACTAGTGAGAGAAAATAATTTCAACAAGTGGTATGGCAGTGTTGGGGAAAGACAACAAATATATTGTTTCATTATGAGAATATTATTGAAATATTAGAAGACTATGCAATTTTACCAGAAGAAACATCTCAAACTTAACATGATCAATTCAAAGTCTTGCTCCTTATCATAATTTCATTCTTATGTGTTAAAACATCAAGTATTTCTATAAAGTATTAAGTATAATCTGTATCTGTAAAACTTATGCCAAAGTATCACTTCACTATTTTTTACATTTTTTATGTTGAAGTTCTCATAAAATTATTACTTTATTCTCACAATATTATGACTCTATCGTTGTATGATTGTATTCTTGTAACATTATGGCTTTATTCTCATAACAATTAAAAAACTGACCCAAATACTTTGTCATAGAGTTTCCCTGAATTCAAAACCCAAAAAAATCTAAGCTGTAAGTGAAGCACGATGGCGGTCCTCTGCATGCTAATATCACTCTGATCTATGAAACCCAAGGAGTGTATTGGTGGATTTTGACATTTGTGTCATTGTGATCTGATATGATACAAGCAACAAAACATTAGCATAAATGGGAGCTAGAGGGCTACCTAACCCTAATTTTCTAAGTCAGTGGCTGCAGCTTTAGGAGGACAGGAAGTTGCAGGAAGTTACCAAACAGAAGCATGAGAAGTGGAAATATCTGATAGAGACCTTTGTCCAAGCTGTGGCATAAACACAAACTACTGTAAGAGCACAAAGCTTTGTTGGGGCACATTAAATCAGGCGTCCGAATTCTTTAAAAGTCAGAAGACTTCAGCTGATTCATAAGAGGAGGAAGTGAAACATGCAGTGCAATAAGCAATATGTGGTGGCGGCGTCCATCTTATCTTCAGACATCTGCAGGAACAGGAAAGGATATTCGTCCTGCAACGTGACAAACATCACAACCATTCATCCAAGGGTTTTGGAAAAAAAACCTGTGAAAAGCTCAACAGCAAAAATCAAAGTCAAGGTTAAGCAGGATGAAAAATAAAATGATGCTTTGATGTTGGAAAAAAGTTGCGGAGATGTCTCCTATTATCATCATCATCATCATCATCTGGGCCAGAGCCTCTTCTTCTGTTACCTCTTCAACATCAGGCGGAAGTTGTGCAACTGACTTATACTGGTGGACAACCTGTAACAGCAAAGAAAGATTACACTGAGTATGCTCCAACTGTGTAGCTACACAGCAACGGTTGCTATGAGAACCTATCAAAGGCGTTCATTAAAGTCTCTATTTCCTGTCAACTGAGCTGGACGGGCTATGTTCTAGTAAGTTCTGAATCTCTTTTTCACAGAAGAGGATCTTCAGAGCCGTGCAAAGATCCAGAGTCTGCACTTAATAAAAGCTGATTAAGTTTGCAGAAAAGAAAAACATTTTACACAAATTAGAAGAAAATTATTGCGGTATCATCAAGTCAACCATCAAGTCACTGTTTCTACAACCTAAACTCCAGAAACCTTAAAGTGGAAATTAAAAGAAGTTCCAATCACACAAATCAATAGTTTCATTCACAGCAGAACATAAATATCTTAATAAATGTTTCAACTGAAAAACTGTACAATACTTTACACTCGGGCTGGATGATTAAACACTAAAATCAATACTACAATGGAGTATAAGGGCCAGGATAAAATAATTACCAGAAATAACTCATACTATTGCAAGAATAAAGCCAAAATATTACAGATTTATTCTTGTTAAATCTTTGACTTTACGCTTCTATTACTACGGCTTTATTCATGTATTACTTTGACTTTATTCTGGAAATATTTTTGACTTTATGCTGAAAATATTTTGATTTTATTCTGGAAATATTTTGACTTTATTCTCACACGACTTTATTCCCACAATGTTACAACTTTATGCTCCTACAAGCGTATTCTCATACTTTTATTTTTCTGCTTAATTTATTTTTTACCCTGTCCCTTGTCATACTGTACACTTGTGATGCTTATGAATAGAAAATCCGTTAGACAGAATTTTATAAAACATTGACCCAGAACTGCACAGCATTGTGGGGGATGTAGGCAGAGAAAAAGCTACTCAATCTTTCACGGCCAGCTAAGAAAATTATGTGGCATCAACTGAGTCATTTACTAGTTACCTACCAACAACCTGATGAGTAGAGACAGACAGAGAGAGACTGACCTTCAGCTTTCACTAGAGCCAACACTTATTGCAACCAACGATGTTCAAAATCCTGGCAATGTTTTTAAAATGGAGCCAAAATTCCTCCTGAATGACAGAATAGGATACATGGATGTTCAGAATTCATTTATTAAGCTGGATTTAAAGTTAAGAAAGATAATTGGGAGGAACTTCTCATCATTGTCGATGATGAGAGGAGTAAACACAGATAAGGACTTGCTGGTGTTGTGGAAATTTCTGTTATCAAAGATTGAAACTCTGTTTCAATAACCAGAGAAAGATTATTCTTTATCTTTATTTCTATTCAAAGGGAAAAGCTTTCAAAGACTCACCTTACTCAATACAGTCAGTAGAAGAGCCCTGAACAACACATATCACATGATTATATAGTCACAGCAAAAAAGAACACACCACAAGTCTGAACTTATCTCTATTACCAGGTGGACAATCCACCTGTGCAGTTCTGGATCAATGTTTTGTAAAATTCTGTCAAATGGATTTTCTATCCATATGTACCCACTGTACCCACTGTCATGCACTGGCATGCAACTGTCCCTGACCTCAGTTGACCTTTGTGGAAAAACCCCACACCCTACATGTGTGGCAGGAAATAAGAGCTTACAGGGAGTATTATCAGAAACCTCTGGTTCTGCCTTATTACAAGAGAACTAAACTCAAACTTACAAGTGCTCTCACACTGACAATAGTAACAGAATAATAAAAAACATTCAAATACACAAAACACTATCAATCCAAATGTAGATCAAATTAACATAAAATTAATGAAATAGTTTAAATTAAATTGTTTTTTTATAACACTAGTAGCAGTGTTATAAAACCCAGACTAGGGATTCTGGGTTGTCCTCCATTTTATGGAGGATGAACAGATTAGTTCAGGCAGCTGAAATATTTGGTCCCCCCACCTCCTTTAACAGTGCCGTGCAGAGACCTCTGGACGGGCAGGGGCTCAAAGTTAAAAAAGGGCACATTGAACAAAATCTTAAAACACTGTAGATCAACATAGCAACAATCCATATTAATCAAGAATTAATCATTGCCATCATGTGGGGAACTGCAAAGAAAATGTAGTCTATATTTTCCCCAACAGGTATAAAGTTGCTGTTTCTGGTGCTGACAGTCCTGGAAGGCTGAGTTGATCTGAGACTGTAGGTGTTACACAGATTAGAGGAGAGAAGGTCACTGGTTATGAAGTTATGAAATAAGCAAACGCTTCCATTTTACTAATTAAGCCCTAATAATATTTATTTAACCTCTAGAACAACTTGGCTGCAGACTGATTTATAGATCAAAAAAGCTCAAAGGGGTTCACTCAATATAATGTTTTGATGTTAGCACCTCTTGAGACCTAGAAATGGAAGACTGGGATATCAAGGCAAAAAAAACTCAGTAACTGCTGGTAAGGCCCTCCAGACATTCAGGGGGCCCTAGAAATGGTTTAATTATAACACAGACCACAGATCTAAACCTGTAGCATTAATTCATAGAGAATGACAATGTTATTAAATTTTATTTAATGCGTTCAGCTGAGAGAAAAAAGTTATACAATTAGGATTTAATTTGGAAGTTTACATTATAGAAGTTTAAAGAATAATCTTGAAAATTTGATTGTTGTGTTACCATGGCTACAATATGGTGTAATCTTTGTGTTTGAGTTGGGTTTGTTTAGAACTACATCACAGCAAATAACCAATCATCAGTGATTGATTTTAACCTCTGCAAATTAAAGTGTTCTGCCCCTCTCATAGAATTCACCTTATCTATACTTAAACATGTTAGTGATGCTGAGGTTCTCAGTAGGAAGGGTTTTGGGGTTGGGGAAGGCCCTGCATGAACAGCCACTGCTATGCGCATTTCTGGAATCTACCTAGAATTCCTCGGTAATCCCTATGCCAGTCCACCTATGCTTTGCGAGTCTGGTCCACCATCCGGCGTATCAGGACAGAGAAAGTTTACAGCACCAACACTGTTTATAGTGGGGATTATGTGCTGCTGACTTTGACTAAGAATGTTGTGGAGTGGTGTGCAGAATACTTCCAAGACCTCCTCAATCCCACCAACAGGAGTGGAGACTGGGGATTCTGGGTCAAGCTCTCCAATCTCTTGGGATGAGGTCGCCAAGGTGGTTATAGAGCCCCTCAATGGGAAGGCCCTGGGATGGATGAGATTCACCTGGAGTTCCTTAAAGGTCTTGATGTTGTAGGGTTGTGTTGGGTGATACAACTCTGCAATATTGCATGGACATTGGGGGAAGTTCCCCTGGATTGGCAGACTGGAGTGGTGGTCTTCCTATTTAAAAAGGGGGACCAGAAGGTGTGTTCCAATTGCAGAGGGGTCACACTCTTAAGCCTAACTGGCAATGTCTATTAAATGATGTGGTCCTATTGAATTCATCGGGTCGTGATTTACAACTTTCACTAAAGCAGTTCGCAGCCAAGTGTGAAACAGCTGGGATGAGGACCAGTGCCTCCAAATCCGAGGCCATTCTCTTGAGCCAGAAATTTCCATCTGCAACCTTCAGAAACCTCTGAACTCTTCCAATTATCTGAACACGGATCGGACATCTCTTTCCCCCGCAAGTAACCCAAACTCCAGTGACCCAACCTCTCCTTGTGGTGGATAAACCTCAATTCACTCAATAAGCTTCATGCAGTCTCCTTCACAGTCTCATTTCAAACTTCCTTCCTACCTCTCATCTCTCTTACCTTCAGAACTCGGACAATCTTGATCCAGTTGCTCCAGGACAAGAATCCCACATTACACTCATTGTTATGTTCAAAATAAACTTTATTTATCTGATTTCATGGTCTCCTGTATATGTTCTGCATGTGGTCAAGTGAATAGCTCCCATTATGACAATGTGTTGTGATGACATTTTAATAAATACCTTACTCCTAAAATTGATGGGCCTTTTTGATCTGGTTGGAATGAAAGTACCAATAACCCAAGTGTATGTAGGAGTTAAATATTTAGTAGGAATGCACTACAATAAAAGAAGGCTTCATAGAAGCCATTTCATTTCCTCCATTAAATGAAGGAATACATCTGAATTTTACAGGTCAACTAAGAGGAATTCCAGACAAATTTCAACCACAACACAAAATTATTGCAAGATTCAAATCTATCTTATCTTGGGTTACAATTAACCAAATGTTAAATGGATTAATTATGTTTGTTATAACCAACACAGAATGATAAACTTTACTGTTGAAGGCTTTATGGCTCTAAGAGAGCAACTCCATAAAATGAGCAGAATGGCAAGACAAAACAAATGAGCATTAATTGGATTTTGGCAAACAAGGGAGGAGTTTGCCATATGTTCGCAAATAAATGCTGCACAACATTCTTATGCATACCCCACCAAAGACACATTTAAAGCAGTAATGACCAGGGTTACCAACTGACAGCGGTAGTAAAAGATAAAACAGGACAGAACATGCATGGAGGTCATGTAAAGCCTGGAGGCCTTTCCATGTTTTGATTGCTCAAATTTACAGGACGAGATTTTCAGATCTCCATGGACATTAATGCTGACTGACTAAGTGGACAAAGCATTTGGTATGGTTTGATGTAACCAGAAAAATAATACTAAAAACAATAATATAATATAAGACCACTGTGTTGCGTGACTATGAGGCGAGCGCGAAAGCTCCTCCGGGGTGAACCAGCATGATGTGTGATTAGCGCTAGTTTGTTAACCACTAGAGGAAAACCATGCCATTTGTATGCACTATTACACATATTTGTCATACAAATTACGTCCAAGCAACAAAGACGGCCTTCACCTAGGTAACACTCACTCATGCTCATGTCTGTGAGCATGAGTGAGGAAGAACTGCTTAAAAAAGGAATACTGGATTACAAATGGAACAGAAATATATGAAGGATGGATAGAAGTTATTGTCACCTTATACCAAAAAGATGTATCTAGAATGATAGAAAAACCTGTCCGGGTCCCCATCCTGGTTGCAAGCAGTAGCCTTGAACTACGTGGCTACTACTTGCACATAGTTGTTGCAATCATCGACTATGTGGTTCACAGTTAGTGCTGGAGCCAAATAATGGCCTGAAGGACTAGCTATCAGAGAGCAATTGATTCAGATTACATGCCAAGATAAAGGCATGTATCTTTATCTTTGACAATTTTCAAATGTCAACGTGACATTTGAAAATTTAACTCACCGTGATATCACCCTGAGTGGACAAACGTCATTTGGCTGGATGTATAATATTGGTTCAGTTTCCCCACTAGAGACTAAGCGTGTGGAGGGTTAGAAACCGTTGCCATTGGATCGTGATGCCACCAACCAAACAGAGCATTTCAGCCCTCTAGCACAAAAAGAGCCTTGGGATCCACCTGTAGATCTGAGTCATCTGTCAGAGAGTCAACAATCACAAGTAAAACAAATGCTCGTTTGCAAAAGATGACTGGGAGATAGGAATGATCAAAGATTTAGAGATGGAGTTTAAAGATAATGTGCCAATTAAGAAAACATACAATGCTATTTCTCGACACCTCTACCAAGAAATAAAAACATACATACAGGATTTACTTAACTGAGGTTGGATCCAAAAATCCTACTCCTCTTAGTAATGTCCTGTGGTGTGTGTGAGGAAGAAAGGTGGAAGTCTTCGTCTATGCATAGACTACAGACTGTTGAACTCAAAAACAATCCCAGACCGTCATCTAATTACGAGGATACAGGAAATGCTATAAAACCTCGTCGGCAATTCCTGGTTCACAGTGTTGGACCAAGGGAAGGCCGACCACCAAGGTTTCATGAGTGAGAAAAGCAGACCATGTACAGCCTTTATAACAGTTTGGGGACGATACAAATCTGTTAGAATCCCATTTGGGCTGACAAATGTGCCCCAGCTACTTTTCAGCACTACATGCCTGGGATTAATAAAAGATGAAGTTTGTTTACCTTACCTGAATGATGTATTATTATTTAGTTCCGCCTTTGAACAACACATCCAATATTTAAGGCAGGTCCTGCAACAACAAAGACAATGAAAGATAAGATTAAAGCCAAAGAAAGGCTAATTTTTCAAATGAGAAATCTGTTATGTGGATTGCATCACATCAACTGACAACAGTTAATGAAGATGACACCAGCAAACTTTGCAATATTGTAATATCTGTTAAATTACTCACCTCATTAATTTACCTTTAATCCTAGTTCTTGTGGATATCTTGGTTCTGAATTGCTAAAATTCTTAAAATGTTGTTGGGCAACTTTTTTGTGGCAGAGGTTGTTGCACCCTAGAAGTATTTTATTTAGATGATTTCTATTTTTTAAAGTTATGGATAAAACACTCTTTCATTCATTTATTTAATACATTTTATTTGTCTTATTAATTTTATTTTTTAAAACATCATGCCTCGTAATTTTTGTTCAAAAATAGAAGTTTTACAAAATTAGAGCTACATGCTATGGGAGCGTTTTTGTAGCGGAAGTAGCGTCAGTTGTAAAGTTGTAACTAGAAGAAGAAACTATGTAACGGTTTTTCTGTGCGCCAATGCCCGGCTGTTCCACAGAGAACAATTCCAAGAAAAATACACACAGAGAGGGGCAAGTCTAGTTGCCAAAACTGAAGAAAAACTCCTGTCTGTTTTATGAGTGCAACACAATAAATCACCTGGATGCTTTGTCGTAATAAATACAGCTGGATGTTATAACCTTTTGACTTTTCTGTAGCAGGTGGTATGAAACTGCATTCGTCACAGGAGTGACTGCACGATCAAGTTATTTACTATATCAAGTCAACAGCAGACTACACTAAGCATTTTTTATGATGTCTTAATAATAGAAATAATATGACATCATTAAAATACTTAAATAAATTTTGATTGCTATTACCTTGTTTCCTTATTAAGTGAAGCTACATTTAATAGCTTTTTATGCGGTTTTCTGACGTACTGTTATACCTTTCCTTCATTGCAGTTCCAGTAAAACTATTTATCCTATCGGAACAAAACGTTCTGCTAGAACTATTTGTTCTGTTAGCGTAGATACTTTATGCAGAACACTGCAAAAATAAAAAACTTAATCTTTATAGACAGTTACAAAAACAAAGTAAATAAATTCAACTGACCTTTACACAATGTTCTGTATGAATCCTTATCTCTCCAGGGCTGCTGCTTTATAAACTACAGTTCTCAGCTCAGCGTACTTAGTCATTGCTTGTTGCAACTTATTGTCACTCTGCTTTTGAACAGGTAAGATTTTTTAATATGCAAAGGGAAAATAAAATTAATGGGAAAAAGGAGTAGCTTTGATTAGAATACACTCCAGAAAATAAAAATATTGTGTGTTTATTGAGTTCTAAAAAATGTTTAAAGAAGACAAGTTTCATATAAATTTAATTTCACTGATATTAATGTGTTGGAGTTGTGTGGTTGTTTCTTGAAATCACAGATCTGTGGATCTCCAAAGCTGAATTTGTTGTTTGTTCATTGCTGGGAATCAGAATTCTGAAAACCAAAAATGTTGTAGCAACCTCACAAGGGGACATCAAAATTGTTGGGAGTCAGAACTCACTTTGGTATTCTGCTTATTTCATTACTACAAATTGTAATCTATAATTTATTAACAACTAATAAAGCTAAGCTCAGTCTCTAATGATGGAATGAAAAAACTCTTCACACAAGGAATGATCACTGATGCTTATTTCTAATAAAGTCTGAGAATTCATTCACTAAATAGCCCAATTTTACAGCTAAATTATTCTGTGAATAAATTCTTTCTTTAACTACTGGCATGTAACTTAACTACTGATAATATAAAAGGAATATATTGAATAAGAAAATGGGAATCAAATCAGATTAACGAGTGAGCTTCAATGTTTATTTTTTGCACAAATATCTACTGGCTGAATCTTTTTGTGTTATCGAGAACTGTTTACTAATGTTTCACCATCATTAACTGCTGCTCCCATGAACAAATAGGCTCTAACTCAAAAATGTGGTATTAGCTAACGCTAACACATGTAAAATTAAAAAATAACTGAACAGAGATACACAATGTAAAAATGTACATAAAAGTTCAAATGTATGTATGAATTAAATGAATAATTGTTTAAATAAGTATCTGAACACTTATTTAAACAATTAAATAAGTATTTAATTGTTGCTTAAATAAGTATTTAATGGTTTAAATACTTATTTAAACTAAGTATTTATTGTTTAATAAATACTAGCCATGTATTTATTTAATACATTGCTAATTAATAATCACAATATGCTGAAACAATATTTAACTGAGTCTGATTCAGATTAAAGTCCTGTGTTAGCAGCATATCGTGAATTGATTTTGTCTGTCAGCCAGACCCTCCGAATTCAATTGGTTATAGTGCTATACTGTTAAAATGAATAGCACTGTGAACAGATGTTTACCCATGTAAACAGCTCGGTTGACAGGAAACGTTTAAATATTTATTGAAACAATTTTGCATTTAATTTATACATGTATTTGAACTTTTTTGCATATTTTTACATATGTACCTCTATTCAGTTATTTTTTATTTTTGCATGTGTTAGCATAACTCTTTCGGTAATACTTTATTTGACGAACATGACAACTTGCTGTAAACCAAGAATCATCATCTGTCATAAATATGTCATAATAGTTGTTAATAATCAAAATTTAAAATGTTCTGTATCTTTGTGTATTCTTACATTACTAAATTTTGATAATTAATTGGTTAATGTCAGCTTGTTGTAAGAAAGACATCTTGATGTCAACGTTACATTAAAAGTTGACATCATTTACTGAATGACACTTAATGACAGCCATCATAAATATTCATAAAGAATAATTCATATTCATGAAAGGTGTTATGTCATATTTATGACAGTGTCATGTCAGTCTTATTGAACACCCCTTCAAATAAAGTGTTAACTAACTTTCTTATATGATGTTGTATAAATAAGTCATATATATAAGGAAAATGCATTCCCTAAATATTTAAACGTTTCCTGTCAACCGAGCTGGATACATGGGTAAACATCTGTTCACAGTGCTATTCATTTTAACAGTATAGCACTATAACCAATTGTGCATTCTGTAAAAAACTTTTTAATTACATTTTTCACCATCTTTTTGCAGCTATGCTGCCCTGTTCAACTTTAGCTCTTCTTCTCCTAAGCGTCCTCCTTGTTCACTCCTCTGATCTGTCTTGTCGGACTGGGACCCAAAGCCAGTGTGATGCTGCTCCATTTGTACCAGGCCACAATCTGGTGGGGGAAGGTTTTGATATAGTCACACTGCAGAGAAAAGGAGCTCATGTGATTGATGTGAACACTTACCTGAGCCCCAGCAAAACCTGTCAACTCTGCACCAACACTCTTCAACATGATATCGACCAAAAAGTAATTAAAGATGCATAAATAAAGAGCTGTACTTCTGACTTTAGGGATTAACAATAATGCAACTTTTGTTCATTTTAAGCTTCCATCTTCTGTTGTGGACTGGAGTACCAGCAATCAATGCAATGCTGACATAATCAGCAGTTATCACACCTCTATTAGGTAAAGTATTTATACAGGATTGTGAACACTGTAAAAGTTGAATCACATAATTAGACTAACAATTACCAGATTTTTTATTACATGTTACAATTACATGTTCCAGTCAACCATGTATGTTTATTGTACCTTTATGAGGTAGACCAACAGATAGTGGATAATTCTGAAGTGGAAGCTAAATATGAAATATGTGCTGTACATTTATATGGATATTCTGATACTTACTAATATATTCAAGTGCAACCAGTTGATTTCATAGGTCACCTAAAATAAATGTATAAATCTTTAACAAATCAAAAAAAATTCACCTTTATTCTCAGTTAAGTTCACAGTGAAGGTTACAAACAGCGTCATGAGGACCAAAGCAAATAAATGTGGTAAAGTTGAAGCAGAATTAAGCTGTAACGCAAAATCCCAAACTTGAGACAAATCATGGAACATGTCTAGTCTGTCAGCTGAAAGGTATCAAAGTGATGGAGGGTGTCTGAGGTTGTGTATTTACTTCTCTTACAGTGTGGTCTGTAGCACACTGATCATGATCTGCAGAGCGGGGACAGCCTTATACACTGTAAAACGTTTGGGCCACATTTAGTCGACTCTACTATCTTCTTTGGTTCAAGTTAAATAAATTTAGTTTTAGATTTTTAACCTAAATGTGTGAGTTTGCGAAAGATCCAGTAGTAAGCCATGTTAGCATTTTATTAATTTTCTCAAACCTAAAAGAGTTGAATAAACTAGATTTTATATGTTAGCACAATACAGTGAATCCTCGTTTTTGCAGGGGTTATGTTCCAAAAAGAACCCATGAGAGGTGAAATCCGCGAAGTAGTGACCTTTATTTTTTTTACAATAATTATACAATGAAATACTCCATAATACATTGAAACCAAAGAATAAAACTTTTTTACAGGCCCAAGCATTTGTTTAACAAATAAAAGTACTGTACAAATGTTTTTGTTTGTAACCTTCACTGTGAACTTAACTACTGTACTGTAAAATATTTTATTTATTTATTTATTTAAATTTATTAGGGACAGTGCACATTAATGAACAATCAATACTTCTGTACAGACTGTAAATGAACCAGATTATAGCATAATTGCTAATTATAACATTATAAACATACAATCAAGAAATCACATTGACAAACATTCACAAAAGATACAATAAAAGTTAGTTAAAATGAGAATAATGTTAATCATCAAAATTAACTGAAGGCTTCAAATTGCGGAGATCAGCACCGCCCCACCGCAACCCGAATTATTGGATTAGAATGGGAGAAAATGAAAAATGATTATGAAAAAAATACAAAGGACAGTAGGACAAATAGTGACTCGCGTGTATTTCACTGCTGTATCCTGACGCCGCTCGGTATCGTTTTTTTCTTCTAAAGCCCGCAGTGCAAGTGTGTTTTTTAAACAGAACAACATAGTTATAGGTAGTTGTTGTCGCTCTTTGTTTAACTTTCTCTGCGATAGTTAGCATCTTCCTCTGCCTTTTGGGTCTGACCGCAAGTGCCTTTGTCGATGAAGAACGTTTTGTCGACATCATAGGTTTTACAAAAACTTGAAATGGCAAGAGAATTTGCAAACATAAATTTGGCAAGCTGTTTTATGAACAGTATATGGGCACTGTACATGCCCATACAGTAATCATAACGGTAGTTTATGATTACCTGCCTAAATAGTCTTAGGTATTAAAATAACAATTTTAATGTCTAATTTTAATACACAATTTCACTAAGTTTAACTACCTAATTAAAAATAAGAAAAATGAACTGTATACATGTTTAATAATGATTACTTCCTTTAAAATGTGCCAACAGCTCTCTGATTAAAGCTTACACATACCAAGACACCAATGATGGGATGGTAAGAAAAATTTAATTCCTGAACATTTCAAAATATTTTCAATGCAGCTCTGAGTTTTGATAACACAACCCTGATTGTAACCTTGCTGGCTGATTTTCTTTTTTCACCATTTCATTTCACTTAATATGTACTCTTCCAAGAAACAGTATTTTGTTATCTTTTTACTTTGCATTCAGTTAGATCCATCCAATAAGTGATTAGAATAGTGATAGAAAAATATGGCTTCTTGTTTAACACCTTATAAACTACATGTGTTGTCTGTATTTCATCAGGTTGGCTTGGATGTTCAAAAAGTTCTGGAGTCTGGCATGTTAGATGCGGCAGGAACCGGCTCCGATGCCTACAAGTTCGTTTTGCAAAAGAGCAAAGAGGACCGCTACACTTTCAGCCTACACAGTGTCACCTGCAATCGTTATGAGTAGGATGGAAATGTGACTTTTTTCATTAAGTTCTGACAGGTCATGGTTATTGAAATAATTGTCTAATTTTGTCTTGGTGTCTAGATTTATATTATCAACCACACCTGCCTTAAACATAGAGTTCAAAAACCAGTTAGACACCCTGCCAAGTCACTACAACTCCTCCACAAAGAATGAGTATTTAAAGCTCATACAGACCTATGGCACACATTACTTCAGAATGGTGAGATCTTTCACAAACACACATTGTGAATTAGTTACATATATTTTTCTACAGGGAAGCATTTTAAAGAACTTTAAACCTGTTTTAGGTTAATCTTGGAGGGCGACTGAAACGAGTGACATCTTCACGAAGCTGCTTGTCCTCCATGAATGGGTTTACCTCAATTGAGGTAACAAAATGCACAAAACAACAGATATTTGCATAACCATATGTTCTACTTCCATGATACTAACGTCCAGGAGTGAAAGAAAGCCAATATGGTCTGGTACTGCGTACCGGTAAAACATTCTGAGTCGGTGCACAGTACTAGAAGAACGGCCCAATATGGCCGTCAGTTAGAATGGCTGCACGTTGAGTCAAAATAGCTAGCAGTAGGCAATTTGAAACATGAGTTAATCTGTTAATAGATTGCTTTTTTCTCAAATTTTTTTATTGTTTATGAACTGTTCATGCTGTGTAATGGAGCCTGTACCCCTCCCGCTGTCTTTCTCTCCCCTCCACCGCCCTACCAGTGCTCGTAGGTTTCTCAACAGCCTTCAAACCTTTCTCCGCAATAACGTCTGTCTGCTTATTACAAAATGTCCCAATTAAAAGCAAATGGTGCTTATCTACACTGAACAAAAATATAAATGCCCGATGTCAAATATAAGAGTTTATGAACCTTTGGGTTATGTAACATAGAAAAACTCAAAATATATTTTCACTAAATACTAATCTTTATATTGGCATTGACAACATAGTGGTATAGCCATTTGTAGCAGATTGACAGTTTTGACCATGTTGGCTTCACGTAGGCGGTTACAGACAGTCTCAGGTGTGATGCGTCTGTTGTGCAGACCAAAGTCTCATCAGCTGTGTGTCGCTGATCTTAGCCGATCCCGCAAATGAACAAATATGGCGATCTTGTGGTTGAGTGGTCATGTGGCCGACGAAGATGAGGTCGATTTGCAGTAGTGCCAGTCTGTTGGAAACAAACTCTTAAACGGCCTATGGTCCCATAATGGACATTGAGCCATGCATCTACTGCTCTGGTGGACATCTTTGCATCCAGCATGCGGATAACACTCTCCCACATAACTTGTGAAATGTGAGGCATTATGACTTGTGACAAAATTTGACATTTTGGGGTAGCCTTCAATTGTCCCCAGTCCAAGGATTGTCCAGTTGTTGCTCATTTTGTCTGATCACCCACTGGACATGTCCCACCCATGCACTAAGTAAGAAAAAAAAAAAATTCACTGAGTAAGGCTTACTGACAGCAAGTTGGATTATGCACAAATCAAGAGAAATATTAATTTTGTTCAATAAATGTCAGCAAATGCTCATTCACAGTTAACTCCACATGGCAACAATGTTTGACATGGGGCGTTTATATATGTTTGCTCAGTATAATTGTGTTCGTGTTATTCTGCTCAGTTAAAACAGCAATGCACACCTCAAAAACAACTGCTTGTTAACTTATACAAGACAGTGCTTGCTGATCGGACTGGTGCGTTTGATTTATAGACTTGGGACATTGCCCAGGTGGTTCACAGAGACATAATTAATGCCGCTTGCAGTGGGACATGAAGAAAAATAAATCACTTACCATTTTAAAACAAAATAAGAATAAGGTCGAAATAGGACAAAAAATAATGTAGGCTACTGAAGTAAAACTGCAGGTATCATTAGGCTCGAGCAGCTAAGCGCTTCGAAGGACTATTGTTTTCATGCTGTTTATTATTAGACTAATAAACAGCATTTATTATTGAATAAATAATAAATGCTCAAAAAAACCTCCTAGCCTCCTCGCAACTTTCAAAAGGCCCTCTGCTATGACCTTACTTCATCGTAGAGACTTGAAATTTGGTAAACGTGTAGAGCTCCCCAAGATGCTAAGAAATTACAATTAATATCATCGCACAAGTATCACAGGAAGTCAGCAATTTCGGAATGAAGTTTCAATTTTGACCCCATTTTTGCCGTTTACAGCCTTCGTATTTGTTTGAACTTCTCCTTGGGATTTCAATTGATAGGTTTCAAACTTGGTCAGTCTGTTCATAGATCATGGCCGATTAAAAGTTATCAAAACGGTGAGTTTTTGAGCATACTGAAGGGGCGTTACCAGGGGTCAAAATACACCTACTCCACATGAAATACAAAATTTTTATATCTCCTACACAAAATTTCACAGAGTCACGAAACTTTCCGTGATTGATCATTATCAGGTGTCCTACAATACACAATGGTCAAATGATGAGATCACGTAGGCCACGCCCCCTGGGAACAGGAAGTGTCATGTTTTACTGTGAACGGTCGCTATCTGATTTGATTAGGTCAAATCATGTTGATTTGACCTAATCAACATGAAACTGTGTTCAGAGACAGAAGACATGTTGTTGTGTTGTGGATTCCAATCCTGACCTGATTCAATGGAGCAGGTGGGCATGGCGGCGTGGCGAAGTGACCTGTAACGTCGTTGCCATTCGTTTAGCTCTGAATTCCAAAGTTTCAAGCCAATCTGCTTCAAACTCACCAGGATGGATCCTTGTCCAGTCCCCGACAGCAACCCATAACAAACTTTGGTGGGCATGGCCTAATTTCCCTATAGCCCTGTAAAGATCAGCCCCAAGTCATGCTTTAACTTACAATTACAAAACTTGGTACACATGTGTATCTTGTCAGGAGGTACAAAAAAAGTCTCCTGGGGCCCTGGTCTAAACCCAACAGGAAGTCGGCCATTTTGGATCAAACCAGTCATTTTCTCTTTTATAGACGTCGTATCTGAACGAACTCATCCCACAGCCTTCAGAATCACTCAGCATACTCTTGAGGCATTCAAGGTGAAAAGTTATCAAAATATTTCTCGTACATCAAAGCATGTGGATGGAGCTAAGTGTCAAACTTTGACTATTCGTCATGAAACATCAAGATTCAATAACTTCCACATGCGAGGTCACAGCTGCGTCAGACTTCCTCTGTCTCTATACAGACCAGTCCTGATCACATTTTCATGGTCAGTTGACGACATCACCTTAACCCTGCCCATTTCTGGCAGAAAGTCACCTGTTTTTTCTGCTATGTCTCACTTTTACTCTTTATTTTTATGGGTTTTATCCTGTGCAAACTGACTTAAATGATAAGATGATTAACTCTGTGAATGCTGGTTGCTGGCTGAACTGTGCGGGTGTGGCAAATTGGCAAATTGTAGTCCCTCGCCATGTGCATATGATCGTCTCTAAGTCACACATGGATCATGCAATTGGCGCCAAACTGGATATGTATGACCTTTGTTCACCTCTGAAGAGCCCGACAGCATTGAAATGTAATTTGTCTCAACCGCACCCTCTAGGTCAGTCCATCAGCTATATCTGCCCCAGATTTTTTGTGTGTCATTGGAGACCACTATCGAATGCATCCATGCATATCGCCTGGCGGACGGGCACGGGAACTTTGCAAGAGTGTCTGCGGTGTCTGGCGCCGTAACCCCCACGGTGGCCTGTAGGCTGGGCACCGCTGTGCTGCTCGGGCTGAACGAGGACGCGTGCGGCTTTAATGCTTATTATTATTCACAGTAGTAGTACGATACTTATTTGCACATATTACCTCATTAAAATTATTGTAATGATACCGGCAATAATTTAAAACTATTCTCAACCCTGCTTATATTACCAAATACATGAAGCTGAAAATATGAAGTTAATTTACTTTTAAGTATTTTCAAGTGTGATTTTTTCTGTTTTGTTTTGTCCATTTTAATTTCCAAGGATATCTACATGAACATATTCTTCTCTGCTTGTGCCTGGCTCTTTATGTAGATGTCTGGTGTAATGCACCTTTTTAAAAAATCTCTTTGCTGTCCTTTCAACCAGATCCACACCTGTTTATCTATGGGTGTTGCTGTTGGCTTGGGGAAGTTGAAAATCTCTAATGTCCAGAGGTCTTGCATCGGTTTCCTACAAAACTGGGACTCCGTCACTGGTTACAGCTCTGGTTTCTACCAACACCACACAGAGGTGACAGGAGGAGTTGGTTGGTTGGGGAGGTTTTCAATTTTCAAAGAAGATTCCAATTTCTACAAGAACTGGCTGATGAACCTGAATAGTTTTCCAGATGTTGTTTCATACTCCCTTCGACCTCTCTATCAGCTCGTGCCAAGCACGCTTCAAAAGGCAGGGTTGAAAGATGCTATTGAGCAGTATTTGAAGGACGCTGCTGTGAAAAAATCACCCCAAGAGCCATACTGTGAGGGCAAAATTCCTAATTTGTCCTCTAACTGCTGCCCTGTGAAAGCCTCAAGCGGAACTCTATCAGTGACCATTGTTCGTGGCTGGAATCTTTTTGGAGATGATATTGGACTAACTGACGGGTGGGTTGATGCAAAGGTAAATTAACACCTTACGGAACCTGATGAGCACACCTTTTATATGGCTCCTCTTTTGTTCACAGCTATGCCAAGATGTTCTATGGTTCCGTATACCACAAGACCAAAATGATCCAATCCAATGATCCTCAGTGGAACGCTGAGTATAATTTGGGCAAGGTCAGTAAACATTATCATCACAGATTAGCTGAAAAAGCTCAACAATAGACAATCTGATCCATTTACTCTGCAGATGCAGCAGAATTTAAAGAGTTAATATCAGCATCTATTTTTTGCAAAATAAACATTCAATTACCAAAAATGAGGAGAATTGGGTTTTCATGCATCAGTCTGGAAAGGAAGCATTATTTGTTGACACCAAACTAATTTGTTAGCAAACATTTTATGTTGGGTCAAATATCATTTAATATCAGAAATGCGTTGTCGTTCCACTGCAACTAGATGATGTTAAATTATTGACCATGAACTAATTTGTCCTTAAACTTGTTCGCATGAGACAGCAGCCACAATATCAAGAAAAGAGCACCTATCTTTAGGCCTGACTCGTTCTTGCTTGGTTCTCAGAACCAACCTGGGTGTCTGTGGACATGCAGGTCCCACACTAACTGCTCTGCTTATTTTGTTGTTGAGTCAAGAATGCTAACCCTCTCTAAATGCTTTTACAAATCAACCATGAGCATAAGAATTTGGCTGTCCACACAACAAATGTAAAAAATGAACCTTCAATGTCAAAGTAAAAACTTTTTGTCCAGTCATTTTCTCTGACCTACTGATTGCTTATTTCTTGTTTTTGAAAACCTGTTTGAAATAAATAAATATAATCAAATCAGACAAATCAAAGTATACAATGATATGCAATGCATATTGTGTAGGTAAACTTGGGAATGGACATTCAACTCCTTTTCTAGTTCCAAGCCAGACTGCAGATTCTTTATATTTTAGGATATTGGGTCAGCACCTGCATGAAAAAGAATTTGGTTTTACTTGATTATATTATGCACATTTCAATCTGGATAGACTCGTACAGAGAAAAGTAGCAGTTAGAAGACTTTAATGTCACGAAGTTCTTTGGCGCTCGAACCCGGCAGAAGACTTGTGAGCTGAAGATCACCAAGGGCAGGTGATCAGTTCGGGCGAAGCTCAGGATAGTCTTCCCCCTGGGTCCGAATACTGGTGATGGAGCGGAGCCTTGAAATGGAGGAGCGGAGTGTGGCCAGGAAGGTGTCCGTCAGGCTAAAGGTGGAGATAGAGAGGAGGAGGGTCAAAGCACGACTGAAGAGCAGGTGGACCTAGGGTAGCTAGACATCTTGACGGGACCGGTGAACAATGATAGGCTGGAGCGGCACGGCGCACCAGTCCTAGTTGGTTGCGGCAAGGCGTGGAGAGTGAGTGATGAGGATCAGCTGTGTTCTGTCTCCCAGCTTGAATTTTCGCCTAGGCTCCATTTCATGGTGTTTATAGTCAAGTATAAATAAATGTAAAAACAGAAGAAAATCTGAAAATATTTGAACAGAAACCATTTTACACATATTCTGTCAACAGACACAGCCCAGCTGATGTATTTCATATCTTGTGTTTCAACTAAGATTACACTGCATTTATCAACTTTTGATATTTTCCATATCACCTAAATAATTTGACTTTGAATGGACAAATGTGCATCTGAATGATCCTCCATTCAAATTTTCTCATGAAGGTGGACACAAGCCTGGCTCTGAAGATTGAGGTTTGGGATGAAGACCCGAAATATGACGACCTTCTTGTAAAGTGCGAGAGGTGCCTCAGCCCGGGCACTCACATTTTCACGTGCAAAGGACCGTATGGAAACGTTGAGGTTAAATACATGCTGCTCTGTGACCGGTTTCTGACTGGAGAAAAATGTAGTCATTATCAACCATCTCCTTAGTGACAGGAGATTAGTGAGTTTTGGAAATGAAAGCATTTAATTTCATCACGGAACATTAACTCATTAAATCTGACAAAAACTCACAAATTATACTTAAACACTTCACTTTGTTAAAGACCTACCTAAATGAGTATTTATCATACAATGAAAAAAAGTTCAAGATTCTGTGTAACATTTAATCACAAGAAATAACTATGCTTCAATATATGCAACTAGAAATTGTGTTCCCTTTAATGACAATAAAATTTTTGAAATTGCTACAAGTTGTTGACTTCATTTGTTTTCAAGTAATTATGAATTATGTCTTATTTGTGTTACTATAAAGTGGCAAGTTAAAATGTAACTTTGGTGAGGTGTGTAGTTCACTAACCCTGAACTATTTATAGCTTTTTGTCCAACTGAAAAATTTTACATGATTTTCACCTTCAACGGTTTGGTTTGTTAGAAAAGGCAGGTGTAGTTCAGGTTCAGAACATGTCACAAAACTATTTGGTTCAGACCTGTATGCAGCAAAGCAGAGAACAAGGGGACATATTTTCCCCTTGATCATTCCCATTTGATCATTGTTTCCTCACAGTTACATGATTACAATCAAGAGGCGCTGATGAAATGTATTAATTAAAGTAAAATTGTCTATTGATGTTTTACATGCTAGCTGTGGTCGAAAGAGGACAAAAAAATAATGTAGTCTACTCAAGTAAAACTACAGTTATCATTAGGCCCAGCAGCTAAGCGCTGCGAAGGCCTATTGTTTTCATGCTGTTTATTATTATGATTCTGCCACTTTTTTGGGGGCTCAAAAACTCACCAATCTTGGCGGACGCATCAAGCCTGTTTAAAAATGTTGTATTTTAAGGTCGTAGCATAAATCACAAAAGAAACAACTCCTGGCTACCTAGCAATTTTCAAAAGACCCTCTGCTATGACCTTACATAGGTCATAGAGACATAAAATTTGGTACACTTGTAGAGCTCCCCAAGACCCTCACAAATTATTAATGTCATTGTGCAAGTGTCACAGGAAGTTGGCCATTTTGGATAGAAGTTCCGATTTTGACCCCATTTTTGCCATTTACAGCCTTCGTATTTGATCGAACTCCTGCTAGGGATTTCGATTGATCAGCTTCAAACTTGGTCAGTCTGTTCATAGAGCATGGCCGATTAAAAGTTATCAAAACGGTGAGTTTTTGAACATGCTCAAGGGGCGTTACCAGGGGTCAAAATACACCTACTTCACATGAAACACGAAACTGTTATATCTCCTACACAAAAACTCAAGTCACCAAACGTTCAGTGATTGATCATCATCGGGCATCCTACAATACACAATGGTCAAATAATGACATCACTTTGGCCACGCCCCCTGGGAACAGGAAGTGTCATGTTTTACTTTGACGTAATCAACATGAAACTGTCTCCGGACACTGAAGACATATTGTCTTGTGGATTCCAACCCTGACCGGTTTCCATGGAGCAGGTGGGCATGACGAAGTCACCTGTAATGCCGTTGCCATACGTTTGGCTCTGATTTCCACAGTTTCAAGCCGATCTGCTTCAAACTCACTAGGATAGATACTTGTCCAGTCCCCAACAAGAATCCTTAACAAAATTTGTGGGCATGGCCTAATTTCGTTATCACGCCCCATAGAATACTTTAAATAATCAGCCCCAAGCCATGCTTTAACCTAGAATTACAAAACTTGGTATACGTGTATATTGTCAGGATGGACAGAAAAGTCTCTTGGAGCCCTGGTCTAAATCCAACGGAGTCGGCCATTTTGGATCAAAGCCGTCATTTTCTCTTTTTATAGACATCGTATCTGATCGAACTCGTTCCACAGTTTTTCAGATACAGACTTCAAAATCCCTCAGCGCACTCTTGAGGCATTCGAGGTGAAAAGTTATCAAAATATTTCTCATACATTAAAGTGTATGGGTGTGCGTAAGTGTCAAACTTTGACTATACGCCATGAAACATCAAGGTTCAATAACTTCCACATGCAAGATCACAGCTGCATCAGACTTCCTATGTCTCTATACAGACCAGTCCTGATCACATTGTCGTGGTCAGTTAATGACATCGCCTTAGCCCCGCCCATTTCTGGCAGGAAGTCACCTGTTTTTTCTGCTGTATGTTTCACTTTTACTCTTTATTTTTATGGGTTTTATCCTGTGCAAACTGACTTAAATGATAAAATGATTAACTCTGTGAATGTTGGCTGCTGGCTGAATTGTGTGGGTGTGGCAAATTGGCAAATTGTAATACCTTGCCATGTGCATACGATGTCTCTAAGTCACACATGGATCATCCAATTGGCGCCAAACTGGATATGTATCACCTTTGTTCACCTCTGAAGAGCCCGACAGGATTGAAATGTAATTTGACTCCACCACGCCCCCTAGGTTATCTCCTCGCTGCATCGGCCGCTCTGCCCCAGATTTTTTGTGTATCATCGGGAGTGCTGCCGAAAGCATTCATGCATACCGCCTGGTGGACGAGCATGGGAACTTTGTGAGAGTGTCTGCGGTGGCTGGTGGGTGGTGGTGCTGGAAACCCTGCGGTGGCCAATAGGCTGGAGTGGCACTGAGCTGTGAGGGCTGCACGAGGAAGCTTGCGGCTTTAATTATTATTATTATTATTATTATAGTATAAGTACTTGTCGTAGTAATATGATACTTATTTGCACATATTAATTCATTAAAATTATTGTCATGTTACCGGCAAGAATTTAAAACTACTTTTATCCCTGCTTATATTATTGCCAAATACATGAAGCTGCAAAAATATGAAGTTCGTTGCTTCCAAAAAGCTACTTTAAGTGTTTTTAAGTGTGATTTATTTTGTTTTGTCCATTTTAATTTTCAAGGATTTGGACATTAACATATTATTCTCTGTTTGTGTCTGGCTCTTTATGTAAATGTCTGGTGTAATGCAGATTTAAAAAAAATTCTTATCTGTTCTTTCACCCAAATGCACTCCTATTTATCTATGGGTGTTGCTGTTGGCTTGGGGAAGATGAAAATCTCTAGTGTTAAGAAGTCTTGCCTTGGTGTCCTACAAAACCAGGACAACGCCACTGGTTACAGCTCTGGTCTGCACCAATACATTACAGAGGTGTCAGGAGGATATGGTTGGTTGGGGGAGTTTTCAATTTCCCATAATAATTCCTTACACTACATGTACTGGCAAATTATCGTGAAAAAACTTCCAGATGTTTTGTACTCCCTTCGACCTCTCTATCAGCTCGTGCCAAGTACGCTTCAAAAGGCAGGGTTGAAAGATGCTATTGAGCAGTATTTGGAGGACACTGCTGTGAAGAACTCACCCCAAGAACCAAACTGTGGGGGCTCCTATAACTGCTGCCCTGTGCACACCTCAAGGGGATTTCTATCAGTGACCATTGTTTGTGGCTGGAATCTATACGGAGATGATTTTGGACTAACTGACGGGTGGGTTGATGTAAAGGTAAATAAACACCTTATGGAACCTGATGAGCAAACCTTTTATATGGCTTCTTTTTTGTTCACAGCTATGCCAAGATGTTCTATGGTTCCATATACCACAAGACCAAAATGATCCAATCCAATGATCCTCTGTGGAACGCTGTATATTATTTGGGCAAGGTCAGTAAGCATTATCATCACAGATTAGCTAAAAAAGCTCAACAACAGACAATCTGATCCATTTCCACTGCAGATGCAGCAGAATTTAAAGAGTTAATACCAGCGTCTATTTTTTGCAAAATAAACATTCAATTACCAAAAGTGAGGAGAATTGTGTTTTTATGCATGAGTCTGGAAAGAAAGCATTCTTTGTTGACACCAAACTAATTTGTTAGTAAAAATTTTATGTTGGGTCAAATATTTAATATCAGAAATGCGTTGAAGTTTCCACTGCAACTAGATGATGTTAAATTATCGACCATGAACTAATTTATCCTACTTTTTTGTGCATGAGACAGCAGCCAAAAGAAAAGAGCACTTACCTTTAGGCCTGACTCATTCTTGTTTCAGTTCTCTCACAACCAACCTGGGTGTTTGTGGACATGCAGGTCCCACACTCGCTGCTCTGCTTATCTTGTTGTTGAGTCAGGAAGTGCTAACCCTCTCTTATTGCTTTTACAAATCAATCATGAGCATAAGAATTTGGCTTTCCAAACACCAAATATACAAAATTAACCTTCAATGTCAAAGTAAAAACTTTTTGTCCAGTCATTTTCTGTGACCTATTGATTGCTTATTTTTGTTTTTTAAAAACCTCTTTGAAATAAATAAATCAAATCAACTAAGACAAATCAAAGTATACAATGATATGCAATGCAGACAAACAGCATATTGTGTATGCAAACTTGGAGACAATCAACTTCATTTCTAGTTCCAAGCCAGGCTGTAAATTCTTTATATTTTAGTATACTAAGATGCACCTGCATCAAAAAGAATTTGAATTTGGTTTTATTTGATTAGATCATGCACATATCGTGATGTTTATGGTGAAGTAGAAATAAAAGTAAAAACTGAAAAAACTCAGAAAATATTTAGACAGAAATATATTTATATGTGTGAAGTGGACAGAAACCACTTTACACATATATTATGTAAACAGACACAGCCTTGCTAACGTATTTCATATCTTGTGTTTCAACTAAGATTACACTGCATTTATAAACTTTTGAGATGCGTGGAAAACAGTTTTATTTTCTATATCACCTAAATAACTTGACTTTGAATGGGAAAATATGCATCTGAATGATCCTCCATTAAAATATTCTCATGAAGGTGGACACAAGCCTGGCTCTGAAGATTGAGGTTTGGGATGAAGACCTGAAATATGACGACCTTCTCGTAAAGTGCGAGAAGTACCTGAGCCAGGGCACTCACACTTTCACGTGCAAAGGACCGTTGGAAACGTTGAGGTTAAATACATGCTGCTCTGTGACCGGTTTCTGACTGGAGAAAAATGTAGTCATTATAAACCATCTCCTCTGTGACAGGAGATTGGTGAGTTTTGGCAGTGAAGCATTTAATTTTGTCACGTAACATTAACTTAATAAATTTGATACAAACTCAGAATTTATACTTAATCACTTAACTTTGTTAAAACCTAGCTAAATGTGAATTTTTTCATGCAATGAAAAAGATTCAAGATTCTTGTAATCTCAAGAAATAACTATGCTTTAATATATGCGGAGAAATTGTGACAATAAAATTTGTGAAATTGCTAAAAGTTGTTGACATCATATATTTTCGACAAATCCTGTATTAGTTGTATGAATTATGTCTATGTATATGTGTTACTATAAAAGAGAGAGAGACGTAGTAACATTACAGAATGTGTCATAAAACTATTTGGTCAAGACTTGTGTACAGCAAAGCAGAGAACAAGGGGACATATTTTTCAACCTGATCATTGTTTACTTACAGTTTTATGGTTAAAATCAAGAGGCGCTGATGAAATTTAATTGAAATGATCTTTCATCATGTAGTCATGTTGAAACAGTGAAGACATCTCAGAGCCAGAATGTTAAATGTTTTTTTTTTTATTATTATTTTTATTTATTACATAAAAGGTCCAGGCACCACAGTTTCACAGTTTTCCTTTAGAAGACCTTGACCTTAAGCCTTTTGGAAGACAGAAAGTTTAAAAAAAAAATCATCTTTCCAATCTGGCCTGTGGTTATTTATAAAAGCAAAAAAGTTTTTCTGTTATTCCTTGATCTGTGATGTGTGCAGTGTTAGCACTATACATGAAAGTTTGCTTGTTTGAAGTTGCTTTCAAATATGCTATATTGGAACGTATTTCTTACTAAATAACTAAGATAACTGTAACTCCATCTCTCTAAAAGTCTTTGGAATAGGCAGCAAAAACCCCAGCAGCTTCCAGTCCTCTCAGCCCTACTTTGAGAAAATAGATTATTGTTTTTAAAAATGTCAACCTTCCCGCGTTGTTTGCTCCTATGTCACTTGTGTCTCATGTTATCTACAAAATAAACTGTTCCTAAAATGTTCAAAACTGATCTAAAGTCAATCTGCTGCAAGAAATTCAAAAAGCAGACAATATGCACATAAACCAGCTATTCAAGTTCATCTTCTGTAGCATAAAACAAAACTTTGGGATTCTTCAGAATCCAAAACAACTAAATAATGATGGAGTCCACTGTCACAACCTTGCTCTGAAAGTGTGACGCCAAAGCAGATATCACTGTCCTAGAGGCTTAAATTAGGTTAAAAAAAATGTAAATATAGTGTTGTCTGATGGTTGTGTAATGCTAATTAAGGCTCGGCACCTGACTATGGCCAAATATGGTAATAGGCAGGCAGAAAGCCTGCGTGTGTGAATAAATCACCATCAGACAGAAAGTAAGTTCAAGTTATTGTATTCAAACTTATTTTATTCGCATATATCTAGGAAGGTATTTAATAATGATGATAATAATAATAATAATTTTGTATAAGTATAAACAATAAACACAACAGGAAGACAACAATGACAAAAAAACCCTGATAATACCCAAGAGTTTTTTTCTCTTATTCAAGTCCATTCTTTTGTTTGCAGGATGATTAATGGTCCATCAATCAATAATCCGACTAATTTTAGTCCATCATCCAGGGCAATAGGTCTGGAAAAATAAAGTAGTTTAGTTCAATTAAGTCCTACCACAAAGCTGCGGTGATCCAGTAGCTCGCCATGCTGGATTGAACAGGGAAAGGGAAAAAAACGACCTAAATAAGGTCATAAATAAAAGCAAAAATTTGCATTTAAACAAGGTTAAACTGCTATCCAAAAAAACTAAACAGTCATAAAAATAACTATATTTCATAAAGTATTTGTCAGGAATCATTCAAATTAATTTTAAGTTAAAGATCCAAGTAAAGTCACAGATCAAAGTAAAGTGCACTTTCAAGCTGTATCTAAGTACAATTGACATTAAAGTCAATTAAAGTTGACATGACAGTCAATTAAACCTAATTGACTTAAGTACTGTTTCAATAAACAATTAATTTGTTTTTTGTTTTGTTGCGCAACTCCAAAGAAATTAACCAATTCCTGACTTCTATAGGCCGTCATCAAAATTATTGAAAATTAGCTAAAAGTATCCTTAAAGGACAAATTTACACAAATCTGCCGGTCAGATCCAGTAATGCCAAAGGTATTGTGAGGGTCTGCGGTGAACGTCTGGCAGAGTCTCCTGTGAGATGGAGCATTAACTCCCATCTCTGAGAAAGGAGGTGGGAGACATTCCAAGTGAGGTGGGAGACATTGAGTATGAATGGACCATGTTCTGCGGATACATTGTTGAGGTGACTTTTTAGAGCTGTGGCCACAAGGTTGTCAGTGCCTGTCGCAGCAGCAACCCTTGAACCTGTTAGTGGATGCCTTCGGTGAGGGATGCTGCCAGGCTGAAGAAGGATTCCTATCGGGGCTTTTCGGCCTGAGGGACCTCGGAAGCAGCTGATTGCTACCAGCAGTCCAAACAGCATGCAGCTCGCATAGTTGTTGAGACAAAATCTTGGATGTGGGAGGAGTTTGGAGAGGCCATGGAAAAAGACTTCGGCTTGGAGGCAATTATGGTCCACCATTCGGTGTCCCAGGAATAGAATAGAATAGAATAGAATTGCATACCTTCTAATTTCATACTTTAGTAATTCCCAATATTTTCCAAATTGGTTATTATCTTGAGTGATTGTCCAGTACTGTTTGATTAGTTTTTGAATCAATGATGTAAGTTCTATCTTATTTAACAATGAGTTGTTAAGTTTCCAGTGGTTATACACTCTTCTACTCTTATTGGAAAGATTTATTTTTAAACAAATGGTTTTGTGAAATGTAGTATGCTAAATATAGCAAGAAAGTCACTGATTTGGAAACAGAGGGATGAATATTGTTAACTGCAAATGTGCAGACATGACCTGGTGGGCCAGTCTGTCAGTCAACCTCTCACTGTAAAGAAGAAGAGGACAGAGGCTGATTTTTAAACCTTTGCCAAAGAGGATAAGATCAGAAAATAAGATAGGATTCACATGTCGGCGGATCACAATCCCAAAATTAAGGTAATCGGCACCCAGACATTGACTGGCCAATAAATGTATCCTATATTATACACATAGGATATAATGTAAACAGTACTATCAGAAATGCAATAAGTTTATAGCAGGTGTGCGGATGATCTAATCGGCTAACTGTGGATTCCAGCAATCCACATTGTTAGCGGAAAATAGAGGGCCCCAAAACCAAATTTCACTTAGGGCCCCATGGAGGCTAAGGCCAGACATGATTGTAACCAACAGAGAATGATAAACTTCACTGTTGAAGGATCTATGGCCCTAGGAGAGCAACTCCATGAAAAGAGAAGAATGGCAAGACAAAACAGATGAGCATTAATTGAATTTTGACTAACATGGGTGGAGTTTGCCATATGTTCGCAAATCAATGCTGCATGTTTGTTCCTTTGCATACCGCACCAAAAGGCACATTTACAGTACAAATGAAAGTAAACTGAAAAGAACAGGAAAGAACACTTAGTCATGGAAAGGCCTGGAGGAAATTTTAAGTGAATGGGAAGCTTTTTGTAGTCTGTTACGGCCCAGCTCAGATGATCGCAACAAGGAACTGGGAGGGCACGACAGCAAGAACCACTTTAAACCTTTTACAGGCACTTATTATTAATATGACTGTCTAGGGACAGTGGGTGGTGGCCCGAGAACTGCAACACTCTGTCATGAGGAGATGGACCTTGGGGACTATATACAGATGGACGAGCAAGGAGAGTGGACATAAGAAAGACTAGGACTATTTGGGCTGACAAACCCCTCAGCTGTTTTTCAGCACTACATGGAAGGATGACTGGGGTAACTCAGAGATGAAGTTTGTGTACCTTACCTGGATGATGTAGTGTTTAGTTCCACCTTTGAGCAATACATCCAACATGTAAGGCAGGTCCATGTGGGACAAAGTTAAAGCCAAAGAAATGTAATTTTTTCAAACAAGAAGTCTGTTATGTGGGTTGCATTGTCTTGGCTGAGGGAAACAAAAATAATCCTAAAGAGGTGGAAGCAGTGAGAACCCTTGTGCATAAGACACTAACAACTGTTAGATAAGTTAGAAAAGTCAATTATAAAAATTATAAGCTACACTCTGGTAAGCTGGAGTTTCTGGTACTGAAAGGGGTCATAACTGAGCTGCATGCTAGAGCTGATCCAACCCCTTTCAGAAGAGAGCATAAAAACATCTCAGAACTCAGATCCAGCTATAAACAGAGTTATGGTTCTTAAAAGAACACAATCATCTCTAAAACACAAACAAAAACTGAAAGATGAAACTGTAAGACAACTTCTCATAGAGTGGCCCCACCTGCAGATTGATGATGGGATCCTCACGAGACTAACAGCATCTGCGTCACAGCTAGTCATCCCAGACTCTCTTAAACCAATAATCTACAAACACCTACATGAAGACAAGGGGCACATGGGTGCAGATAGAATGGCTGCCCTTGCCAGGCATAATTTTTACTGGTCTGTAATGTGACAGGAAATTGAACACCATATTACCTAAGGGTGCCAATGTATAAAAAGGAAGAAACCCAACAGAGTGATTAGAACACCCATCCAAACTATCAACACCTGCACCATTTGAGATGATCTCCATCAACTACTTGCACTTGGAGAAATGTAAGGGAGGTGAAGAATGTGTACTTCTTCCAGTGGATCCCTTCACTAATTATGCACAAGCATATGCAACCAAAAGTAAATCTGTGGAAGCTGCAGCCTAGAAACTATTTGATGACTTTATCACATGATTTTGATTCTGTTACAGCTCGGCTCAAATGACCGCAACAGGAACCTGGGAGGACATAACATCAACAACCATTTTAAGCCTTTAAGAGGCATTTATTAAAGCAATGTCTAGGGAAATGGGTGGGAGCCCAGGAACAGCTGCATCGGCATGTGCTCCCTTTGGTCTGGTCCTCTGTCTGGTGCAGATTTCCCTCAGTCATGGACTTGTGGGCCTGCACAGGATCCCAGGGTCCACCCTCAGGTATGGTCAAGCAACGCCTCCCCATGTGGTCCATCTGAATTGGCTCCCACACCGTGCCAATCTACCAACACGCCCCTCGACAGCTGGCTCCAGCTCTGACTCTGGTGCTTGATCTGGCCTCTGGCTCGCATTTGCAATGATTGGAATGAGCGATCCTTATTTATAGTTAAGGTGGACATGTGACCATAAGCGCCTCCTAAAATTAAAGACCTTAATTAAAGCATAGTTAACTGGCCACAATTCAACACAGAAGAGGCTATAACAGATTCCCATCCAGGAAACACCACCATTAGGGAAGTGATTTGATTCAGATGGAATTGATTTAGATGCTGCTCTTTAAGAAGCTCCAAAGGTTATGTGACATCTGTTCGTCTCACACCTCACCTTATCATCCCCAATCAAATCCTACAGAATGCTTCAAAAGAACTCTGCTGGGAATGTTGCAAACACTCTAGGAGTGTTTATTCATTTAAACTAAGTGGTTCATGCTTATCATTCCACTGTTCATGAAGCAACTAAATTTTCTCCTTTTTTCCTTCTCTTTGGTCGTGAACAACTCTGCATGTCAATCTGATATTTCCTAGGAGAGAAAAAGAAATCTAATTACATTCTGGCTATGCTGAGAAGAGGAGAAAATCAATACTGGAAGCATAAGCAATTGAGATGGAAAACATGAAAAAAAGTGCAAAAAAAGGGCAGAGAAACTGTAATTGTCACATATGGGAGTTCCACCCTGATTCCAGGTTATCATGTTTTGGTGAGAAACCTAACACCACCAGGAGGACCTGGGAAGCTTCGTAATAACTAGGAGGATATAATATATGTTGCCAAAGTCTAGAAGTGGCCAAGCAGCCCAGTAATCATCACTGCATAGAACACAAAGTTATTTTTGTTCAAGAGCAGAGGTTTTACAGAAGTATATCTGTGTGCTACGTGACACACAGCTCACACGACACAAAGTAGCGTCAGTACAATGTAAATGACTACTTTGTACCAGAAGTAGCGTCAGTTGTAAAGTTGTAAATAGAAGCAGAAACTATGTCGCGGTTTTTCTATGCACCAATGCCCGGCTGTTCCACAGAGAATAATTCCAAGAAAAATAGACATAGAGTTGCGCAAATCAAGTTGTCAAAACTCAAGAATAACTACTGTCTGTTTGAGTTTAACACAATCACAAAATTAAAAAATGCTTAAATAAATTTCACTGACTGTTACCTTGTTCCCTTATTGACTGAAGCTAAACTTAAACTTGCTTTTTTTCTGATCGGATGTTAAAAAGATTCCTTAATTGCAGTTCCGGTAAAACTATTTATTCTACCAGAACAAAAAGTTCCGGTAGAATTGTTTGTTCTGTTAGCGTAGATACTTTATACAGAACACTGCAAAAATGAAAACATCAAACTTTAGCGGCAGTTAAAAGAAACAAAGTAACTACATTCAATTAACCTTTACACAATGTTCTGTATGAATCCTTTTCTCTTCAGGGCTGCTGCTTTATAAACCACAGTTCTCAGATCAGCATACTCAGACATCGATTGTTTCCACTTCTTTTCAGTCTGCTTTGGAACAGGTAAGATTTTTTAATATGCAAATAGTCTAGATAGGTAGATAAAATCAGTGGATAAGATCAGCTTCACATGTAAAAATCACCTGATCACTCATTTCCTAAAGTTAGGGAAATCGACACAGATATACTGGATGTGCGATAAATCAGTGCACACCTTAGAATTTATAATTTCACTGATATTAATGAAGTGGAGTTGTGTGACTGTTCGTTGAAATCAAAGATCTTTGGATCTCCAAAGCTGAATTTGTTGTTTGTTTATTGCTGAGAATCAGAATTCTGGAAACCAAAGATATTGTAGCAACCTCACAAGGGGAAATCAAAATTGTTGCGAATCAGAACTTGCTTCGACATTTGTCTTATGTAATTATTGCAAATTATATAATTATTGCAAATTGTAATCCATAATTTATTATTAATTAATAAAGCCAAGCTCAGTCTGTTTTGAGAGAATGAAGAAACTCTTCATACAACACAGAATGATCACTGATATATTTATTTCTAATCGAGTCTCAGAATTTATTATATATATATTATATAACCTAACTCCTGATAAAACAAAAGAAATATATTTAATAATGAAATGGGAATAAAATCAGATGAATGAATGAACTTCATTTTTCTTTGTCAAAAATATCTACTGGCTGAAACTTTTTGTGTTATCCAGAACTGTTTACTAACGTTTCACCATCATTAATTGCTGCTCCCATGAATAAATATGCTCTAACTCAAAAACATAATATTAGCTTACGCTAACACATGCAAAAATAAAAAATAACTGAACAGAAATTATTTTTCAAAAATTTACATAAAAGGTTAAAATGGATGTATGAAATAAGTCTGTAATTGTTTCAATAAATATTCAACTATATTTAATGCATGAGCAAGTAATAATCACAATATGCTTAAACAATATTTAACCATTTTGTCTGACTTCTATTCAATTCAGATTAAAGTCTTGTGTTAGCAGCATATCCTGAATTCATTTTATCTGCCAGCCAAATTCAATTGGTTATAGTGCTATACCGTTAAAATGAATGGCACTGTAAACAGATATTTACCCATGTATTAAATACATTTAAATATTGATTGAAAAAATTTCGCACTTAATTCATAAATGTTTGAACCTTCATGTACATTTTTACATGTGTATCTCTGCTCTGTTATTTTTTTACTTTTGCATGTTAACATAACCTTTGTAAAGCCCGTATTTATGACATAACCAGTCTTAAATATTCATAAAAACTTAATCATGTTCATGACAGGTGTTAACTGACTTTCTGATATGATGTTGTATAAAAATGTCATAAAAATAAGGAAAATGCCATGTACCATGTCAAAAACAATTTAATTTATTTTGTCTCTATCTTTTAGTTTTTCACTACAGCTATGCGGCCCTGTTCAACTTCAGCACTTCTTCTCATAAGCATCCTCTTTGTTCACTCCTCTGATCTGTCTTGTCGGATTGGGAACCAAAGGGAGTGTGAAGCTGCTCCATTTGTACCAGGCCACAATCTGGTGGGGAAAGGTTATGACATAGTCACACTGCAGAGAAAAAGAGCTCATGTGATTGATGTGAAGACTTACCTGAGCTCTACAGAGAGCTGTGTTCTCTGCTCCAACCCTCTTCAAAATGATATGTACCAAAAAGTAATTTAAGAGGCATAAATAAACATGTGCACTTCTGACTTGAGAGATTAACTACAATGCAACTTTTCTTCATTTCAAGCTTCCATCTTCTGTTGTGGACTGGAGTGCCAGCAGTCAATGCAATGCTGACATCATCAGCAGTTATCACACGTCTTTTAGGTAGAGTATGTAAACCGTATTGTGAACACTGTCAAAGTTGAATCACGTAAACAAACTGACAAATACATGATTTTCATTACATGTTACACTTACATGTTCCAATCAACCGTGTATGTTTATTGGACCTTTATGTGGTAGACCAACACATAGTGGATCATTCTGAAGTGGAAGCTAAATATGAAATATGTGGTGTACATTTATACGGATATTCTGATACTTACTAATATATTCAAGTGCAACCAGTTGACTTCAAAGCTCACCTAAAATAAATTTATAATTTTTTAAAAATCAAAAGAATCCACCTTTATTCTCAGTTAAGTTCACAGTGAAGGTTACAAACAGCGTCATGAGGAGCAAAGCAAAATAATGTAGTCAAGTTTGAAGCAGAATTAAGAATTAGTTGTAACACAAAATCCCAAACTTGAAGCATGTCGAGATGCTTCAAGTCATGGAGCATGTCTAGTCTGTCAGCTGAAAGGCATCAAAGTGATGGAGGGTGTCTGAGGTTGTGTATTTACTTCTCTTACAGTGTGGTCTGTAGCACACTGACCATGATCTGCAGAGCGGGGGCAGCCTTATACACTGTAAAACATTTGGGCCACATTAGTTGTGTCTACTATCTTCGAGTCTTTAAGTTAAATAAATTTTATTTTTTTATTTTTATTTGATTTTTAACCTAAGTGTGTGAGTTTGTGAAAGATAATCTTCCAAAAGTAAGCTATGCCAGCATTTCATTAATTTTGTCAAACCTAAAAGAGTTGAATAAACTAGAGTTTATATGTTAGCACTAAAAACACTGGAAGAAGATAAACACAGGATTGGGAACTATTTCCCAGAATGCTTAGTGGCATGTTTTTGATCCTGAGATGGACGTGTGTTACAATGATCTGACTTTGGTCTGTTATTAAGGTAAATGTGAATTTTAATAAGTTGTAACTCTGCTAAAAGTGTTTCAGCAGAATTTATGTTGTTTGTTGTTGATGTTTATTAAATTCATTAGCAAATGATAATTTTTGTTCTAATCAAATTGAAACAAGAGTTTTAATTATTGTAATATAAAATACATAGTTACTTTAACTTGATAAGGTGAGTGAAAATGATGCAGAAATGTCTTAAGGCTGATTTTTTTTTCTTTCATATTGTGAAATGATTATTTGTTGTAAATTGCAATATTAAATTAAACTCAGTTGAGTTACCTTCAAATAGTTTATGGTGAAAACTAAGTCAAAATTGTTCTCTCCAGTCAAACCATTTCTGTGTTTGGAGAGAGGGGTTCGTTGCGTAGTTCACACATCATGTCTATTTCACTTTGTCTGTTGTGACAAGACAACTTAACATATTTAGTCTGTGTATATAAAAATCTGACTCTGACCCAAAACCCAACCTAAATTCAAGTCACTCCTTAGTCATAAACCAAACACCTGACTCAAAGACAGCACTTCTTATGGGGACTATAAGGTGAGAAATCCTAAAACACACACACATATGTTCACACATACAAAGGGACATGTGCTCAAGGACCATCCTGCTACAATGAGAATAAATTTTACTGTGAATAACTACAAATAATTAATCAGGAAAATTATTATTGAAAAATAAATTTTCTTTAAAATTACCAAGTGAAGAATCCAGGCAAAAACAGAAACATTCATGAAATTAGAATATTTATGAAAAGTCTGTTTGTTTCAGAAGTTGCATCATTAAGTGAAACATATTATATAGAATAATTCCACACATATGATATTTTTAAGCATTTATTTCTGTTAATTTTTCATTATTTTTTGACACACAAGTAATGCAAATCTAACATCGAAAATTGGAATAACACAGCAAACCAATAAAAAATATTTTCTAATCCTTAAGAATTAAAAGTGTGTTTCTTCCCTGCTTAGAGGTTATCTTCAAAAGTATTTTAAAGTACTTTTAAAACTGAGCCACATATGGAAGCATTTTCTAATTTATTGAATATAACTGTAGTTAATGATTACCTGCCTAAAAAGTCTTAGGTATTTAAATAATAGTTAAATCCACAATTTCATTAAGCTTCACTACCTAATTAAACATTTGAAAAATTAACTGTATAGATGTTTAATAATGATTACTTCCTTTAAAATGTCCCACCAGCTCTCTGATTAAGGCTTACACATACCAAGACATCAATGATTGGACGGTAAGAAACAACTCAACGCTGAACATTTCAGAATATTTTCAATGCAGCCCTGAGATTTGATAGCCTTGATAGAAACCTTGCTGGATGATTTTCTTTCTTTCTTTCACCATTTCATTTAACTTTTCTTTCATTTCTTTTTAGTTAGAACTGACTTAAGTGACTAGTATAACGGAAGAAAAATGTGGCTTCTTCTTTAACACTTTATAAACTACATGTGTTTTTTGTATTTCATCAGTTTGGCTTGGAAATTGAAAACTTTTTGTTTTACAACTATGATGTGGGAGGAATCGGCTCCGATGTCTACAAGTTTATTTCAGAAAGGAGCAAAGAGGACCGCCACACTTTCAGCCTACACAGTGTCACCTGCAACCATTATGGGTAGGATGGGAATTTGACTTTTTTCATTGAGTTCTGACAGGTCATGGTTATTGAAATAATTGTCTAATTTTGTCTTGGTGTCTAGATTTATACTATCAACCACACCTGCCTTAAGCATAAACTTCAAAAAGCACTTAGACATCCTGCCAAGTCACTACAACTCCTCCACTATGAATGAGTATTTAAAGCTCATACAGATCTATGGCACACACTATTTCAGAATGGTGAGATCTTTCACACACACACATTGTGAATTAGTTACATATATTTTTCTGCAGGGAAGCATTTTAAAGAACTTTAAATCTGTTTTAGGTTAATCTTGGAGGGCGACTGAGACGAGTGACATCTTCACGAAGCTGCTTGTCCTCCATGAATGGGTTAACCTCAAGTGAGGTAACAAAATGCACAAAACAACAAATTTTTACACAACCATATGTGATACTTCCATGTTACCAACGTCCAGGAGTGAAAGTAAGCTGATACGTGCTGGTACTGCGTACCGGTAACAAATTCTGGACAATAAATATGATAAAGGCTCATTCATATTTATTAACGCCACCTGGCAACAATGTTTGACATGGAGCGTTTACATATCTTTGTTCAGTATGATTGTGTTCGTATTATTCTGCTCAGTTAAAACAGCACGGCATACCTCGAAAGCAAATGCTTGCTAACTTACAAAAGACGGTACTTGCTGATCGGATTGGAGCATTTGATTTATAGACTGGGACATTTTAAACAGTTGGTTCACAGAGACAAAAAATACCGCTTGCAGTGGGACATGAAGAATAATAAATCGCTTATCACTTTGAAATAAAATAAGGATAAAAACCGGGAAAACAAAGCAGACATTAAACTTTTAAGTTAAGCAAAATAAAAACTTGATAAAAGTGCAGGAAAAAAATAGCTAATTTGTTCTAAAGAAAAGAGTGAAGAAAAAGTTACTGCACATGCTGAAGTAAAATTGTTTATTGATGTTTAAACCTGCCAGCTGCAGTCGAAAGAGTACAGAAAAATAATGCAGGCTGCTCAAGTAAAACTACAGTTATTATTATTATAGTTATTTTCACATATTACCTCATTAAAATTATTTTCATAGTACTGGCAAAAATTTAAAACTACTTTCACCCCTGCTTGTAGGATTGTGAAATACATGAAGCCTTAAATATATGAAGTTAATCACTTCCAACAACCAACTTTCAGTATTTTTAAGTGTGATTTTTTTGGTTTTGTTTTGTTCATTATAATTTCCAAGGATTTTGACATCAACATATTCTCTGCTTGTGTCTGGCTCTTTCTGTCAATGTCTGGTTTAATGCAGCTTTTTAAAAAATCTCTTTTCTGTTCTTTCACCCAGATGCACTCCTGTTTGTCTATGGGTGTTGCTGTTGGCTTGGGGAAGATGAAAATCTCTAGTGTCAAGAGATCCTGCCTTCGTGTCCTACAAAACCAGGACTCCGCCACTGGTTTCCCCTCTGGTCTCCACCAACACCACACAGAGGTGTCAGGAGGAGATGGTTGGTTGGGAAGAGTTTCAATTTCCAAAGATAATTCCAAACCCTACAAGAAGTGGCTAATGAGCCTGAATAAAAGTCCAGATGTTGTTTCGTTCTCCCTTCGACCTCTCTATCAACTCGTGCCAAATACGTTTCAAAAGGCAGGGTTGAAAGCTGCTATTGAGCAGTATTTGGAGGACACTGCTGTGAAGAAATCACCCCAAGAACCATACTGTGAGGGCAAAACTCCTAATTTATCCTCTAACTGCTGCCCTGTGCACGCCTCAAGGGGAACTCTATCAGTGACCATTATTCGAGGCTGGAACCTATTCGGAGATGATGTTGGAAAGACTGACGGGTGGGTTGATGGAAAGGTAAAAAGAAGACTTTAGGTAACCTGATGAGCACACCTTTTATATGGCTCCTCTTTTGTTCACAGCTATGCCAAAATGTACTATGGTTCCATATCCCACAAGACCAAAATGATCCAATCCGACGATCCTCACTGGAACGCTGAGTATAATTTGGGCAAGGTCAGTAAGCGTTATCAACACAGATTAGCTGAAAAAGCTCAACAATAGACAAATTGATCCATTTACTCAGCAGAATTAAAATATCAGCATATTATGTAGCCAAACATATTATGTAGCCAAACTCAATTTCCAACTCAATTGGAAATTGAGTTGATTTGGAAACGATCAACTCAATTTCCAAAACCAAGCCAGGTTGTGGATTCTATATTTTAGGATTCTGGGTCAGCACCTGCATGACAAAGAATTTAGTTTTACTTGATTAGATCATGCACATATTATGGTGTTTATGGTCGAGTACAAATAAAAGTAAAAACAGAAAAAAAATCTGAAAATATTTGAACAGAAACCACTTTACACATGTATTGTGTAAACAGACACAACCCAGCTGATGTATTTCATATCCTGTATTTCGACTAAGATTACACTGTATTGAGAAACTTTTGATATTTTCTTTATCACCTAAATAATTTGACTTTGAATGGGAAAATGTGCATCTGAATGATCCTCCATTCAATTTTTTTATGAAGGTGGACACAAGCCTGCTTCTGAAGATTGAGGTTTGGGATCAAGACCCAAAATATGACGACCTTCTCGTAAAATGCGAGAAGTACCTGAGCCAGGGCACTCACACTTTCACGTGCAGCGCAAAGTATGGAAACGTTGAGGTTAAATACACGCTGACTTGTGACACGTATATGACTGGAGAACAGTGCAACCGTTATAAACCATCTCCTTAGTGACAGGAGATTGGTGAGTTTTGGGAATGAAAGCATTTCATTTCATCACGTAATCACTAAAACTGATAGAAACTCACAATTTATACTTAATTGCTTCACTTTCTTAAAGACCTAGCTAAATGTGTAATTATCATACAATGAAAAATATTCAAAATTCTGTGTAACATTTAATCGTAAGAAATAACTATGCTTTAATATATGCAACCAGAAATTGTGTTCCCTTTAATGACAATAAAATTTTTGAAATTACTACATGTTGTTGACGTCATATATTTTCAACAGATCTTGTATCAGTTGTGAATATGAATTATGTCTTCTATGTGTTAGTATAAAAAAGAGAGAGAGACAGTTACATTACTGACAATGATTACAGGATGTGTCACAAAACTATTTCCTCACAGTTTTATGATTAAAATCAAGAGGCACTGATGAAATTTATTAATTGAAATGATCTTTCATTATGTAGTCATGTTTGAAACAGTGAAGACATCTCATGAACCAGAATGTTAATTTTTTTATTATTATTCCTATTTATCACATAAAAGTTCCAGGCACCACAGTTTTACAGTTTCCCTTTAGAAGACCTTGACCTTATGCCTTTTGGAGGACAGAAAGAAAAAAATCCTCATTACCTTCCGGCTTGCGGTGACTTAGAAAAGCAAAAAGGTTTTCCTGTTATTCCTTGACCTAACACTGCACACATTATTATTATTGCTTGTTTGAAGTTACTTTTAACTTCTATTGGAATGCATTTTTTACAAAATAAATTAGTAGAAGAACTACAAAATAATTTAGTTGGAGAACTGCAACTCCATCTTTCTAAAACTCTTTGGAATAGGCAGCAAAAACCACAGCAGCTTCCAGTCCTCTCAGTCCTACACTGGAGGAAACAGATCCTTATTCCTAAAAACATCTGGCTTTCCTCACTGTTTGCTCCTTGGTCACTTGTGTCCAATCTGGAAAATAACTGTGTTCCTAAAATGTTCAATACTGATCAAAAGTCAACCTTACTCTGCTGCAAGTAATTCAAAAAGGAGACAACATGCGCATGAACTAGCTCTTAAAGTTCTATTCCTGTAGCATAAAACTGACTTGGGGGGGAAGCCAAAATAATTAAATAGTGATGGAATCCACTGTAACAACCTCGCTCTTAATGTGTGAAGCCAAAGCAGCTATCAGAGTCCAAAAGGCTTAAACTGGGTAAAAAAAAAAAAAAAAAAAAAACAGAATATAGAGTTGGCTGATGGTAGAAATTAGTGTAAATTTCTCTGACCCTCCAGTAGGGCTGGGCGATAGAGCTCAAAAGTAAAATATTTCTTAGATACTATGTCTGATGTTAATCAATTTTTTTCATTTTTACAAATGAGAGAAAATTATTTCAAAAAGTGTGTTTTATGTTTATCAGTTGTATGACGGAGTGTTACGGCCAGATTACAGAGACTTTGCTTTATGACACTTATTTTTTGCATTTCTTTAATCTAAATAAAGTCAGTGGCTCTATAAGGCCCCCCCATGGCTTCAAGCCCCATAAATGCTAATATTTTATCACAAATATATAAATGTAACATTTATTTATTGTGATGATTTGTGGTAGTAGAGTGGTGAGGCAGACACAGTAGATCTAGGTTATGGAGAGTAAATGGAGATTTAATGATGAACAATGCAGAAATCCAGGCAGCACAAAGCAAGCTAAGCTAGCAGCTAATCTCTGGTAGCAACTGGTAAACAGACTGACAGCAGACAAGACAAGGCTGGATGACGACCTGACAAAGAACAAAGAACACAGGTGGGTTTAAATACACATGGAGACAATCAGGGGAAACAAGAGACAGGTTTAACTAATCAAGGGGTTGACAAGACAACACAGAGAATCTCCAGAAAAACTCAAATCCTCACATTTATTGAGATTATTAATGCTGCTAAATTTGATTTAATGGTTTCAGCATACATAAAAGATTTTAAATTTGTAAACTGCAATCATAGCTTATTGTATTTTAGGTTGGCCTGGTATAAGTGGTCTGGTAGGGCTAAACCCCCACTACATTTACAATAAAGTTAAAATCAACAACTTAAAAAATTACTACCTAAAAATAAGTACATTTTACAAATAATGTATCACATTTTGTTAAATTTTCAACAAAACTGGTGTTAAACCGTCTGGTGTCTTTCCGAAGGGCTAACTTCTAACAGGCCCCTTCAGTGTTACTGTCTGTCACGGCTCAGAATGATTGACAGGCATCTAGCCACGCCCCCTCAGTTTGCGGCTCATTGGGGCTAATTTTGGTCAGCCCATTGCAAGCTCTTGGCCACAGGATTCATCCAATCAGGACGGACTTTCTTCGAGCTCCTAGAAAACCTCTGGGGCAATTCCTGGTTCACAGTGTTGGACCAAGGGAAGGCCTACCACCAAGGTTTCATGAGTAAGAAAAGCAGACCATGTACAGCCTTTATAACAACTTGGGGATTGTATGAATGGGTTAGAATCCCATTTGGGCTGACAAACCCTTTTTCAGCACTACATGGATGGATGTCTAGGGTAATTCAGAGATGAAGTTTGTTTACCTTACCTGGATGATGTATTCATGTTTAGTTCCACCTTTGAACAACACGTCCAAAATGTAAGGCAGGTCCATGTGGAATAAAGTTAAGGCCAAAGAAATGTGATTTTTTCAAACGAGAAGTCTGTTATGTGCATTGCATCATCTCAGCTGAGGAATACAAAATGAATCCTAAAGAGGTGGAAGCAGTGAGAACCTTTCTGCAAAACACACCAGCAACTGTGAGATAAGTTAGAATAACTCATGGGCTTCCTCAGGTGTCACAGAGCTAAGTACAGGATTTCTCAAGTGTTACAGCACCACTGTACAACCTATTAGTTAAACCAAAGTCTGACCAAAAGAGGAGATAGAAAGAAAAGGGAGGAACCAAACACAAAATCAGTTACCATTTCTATGGAAATTATTAATATGTAGAGAAACTGTTAAGAAATGAGAAACATCGATCTTTGTCTTTAAATGCTTTATTATGAATGCCGAAAGCGTTCGAAGGCTCTGACACTGAAGAGAGAAAACCCTGCAGCACAGCTGCATAACATTCTTATACATTTCAGTCAAAACCACATTCTGGGGAGTGTTGTGCTGGAGCAGGGATTTAGCACAACCCATGTATGGAGGCCTCAGTCTTCGACGCAGCTGTCGGAGGTTCGATTCCGGGCTTTGTGACCTTTGCCACATGTCTTTCCCTCTGTCATTACCAACCTTCCTGTCAATTAACTATCAAATAAAGGCCACTGGAACCAATAAAACATTTTTTAAAAAGTGTCCAACACACGTTGGAAAAATAAGCACAAGTGAGAAAACTTGTCAGTCAAAACTATAGAACAACTTGATGCAAACATAGACACCTACTTCTATTATCACCTACATTACTGTATCTGACCATTCAAATGCACCTGTTTCTTGCACTATGTGTGCTTTGAACACTGTTTACATGCATACTTGCAAAGGAAATAAAACATACAAAGACTTAACGAACAAGAAAATAAAAATGCAGACACGTGCTAATTTCTCCACTTCACCACTTTCAACAAACTAACAAACCCACCTGTCATGGCGTACCCAGACCCAAAGAACCAATTTGTATAACATGTTGACGCATCAGAGGAGGGCCTAGGTGCAGTTCTCTACCAACGACAAGAGGCAGCACTCAGACTTACAGCATATGGGTCCAAAACATTGACAGCTGCAGAGAATACGTATAAACTTCACTCTAGTAAGATGGAGTTTCTGGCACTGAAAGGGGCCATAACTGAGCAGGATGTTAGAGCTGATCCAACCCCTTTCAGAAGAGAGCATAGAAGTAGCTCAGAAATCAGATTCAGCTTTAAACAGAGTTATAGTTCTTAAAAGAACACAATCATCTCTAAACCACAAACAAAAACTTAAAGAAATGTGTTTTCTCCGCAGGGTGTCTGGGCTCTCACTTAGAAATAGGGTGAGAAGCTCGGTCATCCAGGAGGGACTCAGAGTAGAGCTGCTATTACTTCATGTCGAAGGAGAGCTTTGTAGTTTCTGGGAGGGTATATTCTATGATGTCCAGATCTGGTCAAACTGGTCAAAGTTCAGATCGTTGTAAAACCACTGCATGGAACAGGAAAGAAACAAGTGTTAGACTGCAAACCGTCAGCAGCTCAAATCAAATTCAAAGAGAAAGAAAAAGTAAGAAGAACAAGAAACTATACAAACAAGATGTCCAACCTGCAGATATGGAAATTTCGAGTGAGGAAGACTACTACGTTTGGACTGCAGCAAGACCAGCTAACTGGACTCTAAATGCAGTGGTTGATTTAGACCTAAAAATCTAACTGAGCCTAACGAGGTTTTGGAGGAAAGAGTAGAGGAGATACATTCTGAGGAAAAGGAGGTTTATTCAGATGCTGCTAAATCTAATGATGGTCAAAGAGATGAAGGAGCACCTGGAGAAAACCCAAGAAGGAGAAGGCAGCCCAGGAGAATCTGCACTTATGATTGGTTGGGTCACCTGACCTTTAAAGTCCTCAAGATCTGCTCTACTAGAGTATAGAGACTATCAGAAAGAAACCCTAACTATTCCAGTCGATCCTTATCCATGGATTATTTTTCTGGCAGCTCTTAAAAATGAATCAGTTCATGTTCAAATTAATAATGATATTGCAGTTTAATCTGATAAAGATAATAATCCATTGAGATTTGTGTTAATTTATCCTGTCAGTGGTGAGAACAGATTTATGTTATACATTTATTTAGACAGGAAAACCACAGAGAGTAATTATATGAGAATAAAAGTTACTTCAAACAAGTTGTTCAAGACATTTTATGTTGTGTTATTGAAATGTGTGACAAATCTGGGTCTATTGGGTCATTTTCTTGTCCCTTGGTGAAGATTTTGTGGGGCCCACCAATACTTCTATATACTTTTCACCCTTTAATTCTGAATGACACACATGCAGTATCCTTCTTCTGGAAGATAAGAAGCAAGATGACATCAGTTAATGAAGATGACACAAACAAACTGTCTTCTGTCTTAATTTTATTGTTTAAAAGACTATCCCTAGTTATTTTTGTTCAAGAGCAGAGGTTTTACAGAAGTAGAGCTGTGTGCTACGTGACACACAGCTGACACAAAGTAGCGTCAGTACAACGTAAATGACGCTACTTTGTACCAGAAGTAGCGTCAGTTGTAAAGTTGTATCTAGAAGCAGAAACTATGTAACGGTTTTTCTGTGCGCCAATGCCCGACTGTTGCACAGAGAACAATTTCAAGAAAAATACACACAGAGTGGCGCAAATCTAGTTGTAAAAACTAAAGAACTACTGTCTGTTTTATGAGTTCAACACAATCACAGAATTAAAAAATGCTTAAATAAATTTCAATGACTGTTACCTTGTTCCCTAAATCAGTGCACACCTTAGAATGGAGCTAAATTTAGACTTCCTTTTTTTTTTCTGACCTGATGTTAAAAAGATTCCTTCATTGCAGTTCCGGCAAAACTATTTATTCACCAGAACAAAAAGTTCCGGTAGAACTGTTTGTTCTGTTAGCATAGATACTTTATACAGAACAATGCAAAAATAAAAACATCAAACTTTAGCGGCAGTTAAAAGAAACAAAGTAACTACATTCAATTAACCTTTACACAATGTTCTGTATGAATCTTTATCTCTCCAGGGCTGCTGCTTTATAAACTACAGTTCTCAGATCAGCATACTCAGACATTGCTTGTTTCCACTTCTTTTCAGTCTGCTTTGGAACAGGTAAGATTTTTTTAATATGCAAATAGTCCAGATAGGAAGATAAAATCAGTGGATAAGATCAGCTTCACATGTAAAAATCGCCTGATCACTTATTCCCTAAAGTCAGGGAAATCGACACAGATAAACTGGATGTGCGATAAATCAGTGCACACCATAGAATTTATAATTTCACTGACATTAATATGGTAGACTGGAAATCCAGAAATCGAAGATCTCTGGATTTCCAAAGCTGAATTTGTTGTTTGTTCATTGCTGAGAATCAGGATTCTGGAAACCAAAAATATTGCAGTAACCTCACTTGGGGACATCAAAATTGTTGGGAAAAAAATTTTTGGTTTATGCAGTTATTACAAATTGTAATCCATAATTTATTATTAATTAATAAAGCCAAGCTCAGTCTCTGATGAGGGAAGAAACGCTTCACACAACAAGGAATGATCACTGAATCTCAGAATGTATTAATTAAATCGCCCAACTTTACAGCTAATTATTCTGTGAATAACATCTTTCTTTAACTACTGGCATGTAAACTAACTATTGATAAAACAAATAAAATATATTGAATAATAAAATGGGAATAAAATCAGATTACGAGTGAGCTTCGTTGTTTTTTTCACAAATATCTACTGGCTGAAACTTTTTGTGTTATCTAGAACTGTTTACTAATGTTTCACCATCATTAATTGCTGCTCCCATGAACAAATATGCTCTAACTCCAAAATGTGATATAGCTAGTGCAAAAAAAAAAAAAAAACACTGAACAGAAATGTAAATGTAAAATGTAAAAATTGTACATAAAAGTTAAAATGGATGTATGAATTAAATGCGGAATTGTTTCAAGAAATATTTAACTGTATTTAATACCTGGGTAATTAATCATCACAACATGCTTAAACAATATTTAACCATTAAGTTTGACTTCTATTCAATTCAGATTAAAGTCCTGTGTTAGCAGCATATCCTGAATTCATTTTATCTGTCAGCCAGACCCTCCAAATTAAATTGGTGATAGTGCTATACTGTTAAAATGAATGGCACTGTAAACAGATATTTACACATGTATTAAATACATTTAAATATTGATTGAAACAATCTCACATTTAGTTCATGTTTGAACCTTTATGTAATTTTTACATGTGTGTCTCTGTTCAGTTATTTATTTTTTATTTTTTCATGTTAGCATAACCCTTGTAAAGCCCATATTTATGACATAACCAGTCTTAAATATTCATGAAAGCTTAATCATGTTCATGACAGGTGATATATTTATGACAGTGTCATACCAGTCTTATGAACACCCCATCATGTAAAGTATTAACTAACTTTCTTATATGATGTTGTATAAAAAAGTCATAAAAATAATAAAAATGCCATGCACTATGTAAAAAACACTTTAATTCCTTTTCTCTCTATCTTTTAATTTTTGACTACAGCTATGCTGCCCTGTTCAACTTTAGCTCTTCTTCTCCTAAACGTCCTCCTTGTTCACTCCTCTGATCTGTCCTGTCGGATTGGGACCCAAAGCGAGTGTGATGCTGCTCCGTTTGTACCAGGCCACAATCTGGTGGGGGGAAGTTTTGATATCGTCACACTGCAGAGAAAAACAGCTGACGTGATTGATGTGAACACTTACCTGAGCCCCAGCAAAACCTGTCAACTCTGCACCAACCCTCTTCAAAACAATATGTACCAAAAAGTAATTTAAGAGGCATAAATAAACAGCAGCACATCTGACTTGAGAGATTAACTATAATGCGACTTTTCTTCATTTTAAGCTTCCATCTTCTGTTGTGGACTGGAGTGCCAGCAGTCAATGCAAAGCTGATATTATCAGCAGTTATCACAACACTATTAGGTAAAGTATGTAAACCGGATAGTGAATACTGTAAAAGTTGAATCACATAATTAAACTGACAAAAACGGGAGTTATTTTTATGTTACAATTACATGTTCCAATCAACTGTGTATGTTTATTGGACCTTTATGTGGTAGACCAAAACATAATGTATCACTCTGAAGTGGAAGCACAATATGAAATATGTGTATGATATGTGTTCTGCATTTGTATGGATATTCTGATTCTTACTAATATATTCAAGTACAACCAGTTGACTTCAAAGCTAACCTGAAATAAATTTATAATTTTAATAAGTTGTAACTCTCTACTAAAAGTTTTTGAGCAGAATTTATGTTGTTTGTTGTTGATGTTTATTAAATTTATTAGAAAATAATTTTTGTTCTAATCAAATTGAAACAAGAATTTTAATTATTCTAATATAAAAATACATAATTGCTTTAACTTGATAATGTGAGTGAAAATAATACAGAAATGTGTAGTTTTTTTTCTTTCATATTGTGAAATGATTATTTAGTTTACATTGCAATATTAAGTTAAACTCACAATTCAATCTGGAGAGACTCACACAGAGAAGGAAAGCAGTTAGAAAATTTAATGATACAAATTCTTTGGCGCTCGGGAGCTGGCAGAAGACTGTGAGTCACGGATCACCGCGGGCAGGACGATCGAGCTCGGACAGTCTTCCCACCAAAAGAGGGTGCCGGGCCGAGGCCTGGCTGGCCTGCAGTCTGGCAAGACTTGTTAGGCGCAGCTGGGTCGTCGGGCCTGCAGGCCTGCAGCCTGATGAGACTGATGGGCGCTGGTGGGCCTGCAGCCTGACAAGGCTGATAGGCCGTCGGGCCTAAGTCCAGCAGACGTAGGGCTCGACGGCGGAAGGCGCTGCAGACTGGCAGGACGGGAAGGCAGCCGCGTCGCCTGAGCCCGGTCAGCCGACGCCGATAGGCACACCCACTGGATGGGCCCCGGGTCTGGCGGGGCAACATGCTCGACAGCAGAGGGCGCCTTGGTCGCCAAGCCTTGGTCGCCGGGGTCCGTGGTCTACCGGACTGAGGCCGAGGCAGCGAAGATGAGGCGGCAAACTGGACCGCCGGGCCAAGGCCTGATAGACCCGAGGCCTGGCAGGCCCGGCAGGGAACCGTAGGTGGAAATGAGAGTTAAGGAATGCTAGAGCTCCACCACCAGTTATTTGACAGGAAGCTCACCTGCAGACATGGCGCGTTGAGCGTGGAGCACGGCGGCGATATCCGGTCTGATGTAGGAGGAGAAAGCCGATGACGTCCAGCAGCCGAGCTGAAGTAGGGACGAAGTGGGGATGCCCCTAGTGGCCGCGTGGGTGGCTGCGCCTATTCTAAATGAATGGCCCGAAAATTGGCTTGAAGGCAGCCCGCACGATGTGAGAGTCATTCTTTGGTGGTGAGTGAACCACTCCATGGTCATGGGGAAGCCTTCGGGGGTAAGGAGCAGAGGTTTGGCTTCGGGACGGAATTTGTGCCGTTTAAGCATGTATTTGAACATAGCGTGGAAAGGGCAAAACGGGCCGTCCATGCGAGCTATGGAGATAATCGCGGGACCTTTCCCTTTAGATGGTTTAATAAGGAGCTCGTAATGGTCTGGGTAAAATTTGAGATCAGTGATGGACAGGTCGCTGGACGGAAAAGCTTGAGTCGGGGAGGTGAATTCGCTCAGCCTGAGGAGGCCATAGAAAGCTAAGGAGAAGGCGCAGGAGAGGAGCGCTGATAAATATGGGGAAAAAGAGCCGTTACGGAGTGAGGAAATTAAGTTCTTCAGGAGGGGAAGAGTGATGGGTTTTCTGCTATTAGGCTTAGGAGGGCTGTGCTTAAAGTGCCTTTAAGGATAAGTTTCACGGAGGAGTTCGAAAATAAACTAGAACATGAGTTAGGCTGAAGAAGCCTGATGTGAAAGTTAAATCCCGCGAGCAGGCTGCGGATGTATGTTGGTTTGAATCCACGAATGTCGAAACAATAAGTGATAAACGCGAGAACCTAAGTTAAATGGACGGGGTAAAGAGGCGTGTGACTAGACGAGCAGAATTTGGCGTAGATCCTCCAGGAAAAAGTGTAGGAGGAGAGCGTGGACGGAGCGAACGGCGTCGTTATAGAAAAAGGAGATGCCGTTCCAGCCTGAAAGAAGCTTCGACCAGAACGCCAAGTCCGAGCGGCAGCCGTCGTCTAGGGTGACGCGGTCTAATAGAGAGGACCGAGTTGGCCAGATCGAGGAGGCGCGAAATAAAGGACCGACCCTGGGGAATTATTCTCATGGCGAAGTTAAGGTGGCCCAGCAGCGAGAGGAACTGGTGTTTTAAGACCGCCGACACCGAGGTGAAAGTACGAGACACTTCGTGGATACAAGACAGTTTATCCGGCGGCAACGAAGCAACCATGGAGAAGAATCAAGAGAAATCCCCGGAATTCGAGCTGGGTAGCAGGACCGGTGGTTTTGTCTGCTGAAAGGGGAACGCCTACCCGAGCGAAAAGCTGACGAAGCACCCCCAGGGACGGACTGGGCGAAGGAGTGGGGGGGGGTCGACGAGGAGAAAATCATCGAGGAGGTGAAGGACCACGGGCAGTCGGGAGACGTTGAGGAGGACCCAGCACAGGGCTTCGGACAGGTTGTCGAACAGACTGGGGCTACTCCTGCAGCCGAAAGAGAGCCTAACAGCGAAATAAAGGGAGCCTTTCCATCTAGCGCCGAGAAGGTGCCAGTCGGAGGGGTGCACGGGATTACTTTAAAAGCACCTGCGATATCGGCCTTAGCGAGCCAGGCACCCCGTCAGGCGGTCTTAATGAGGGAAATGGTGTGGTCGACCGAGGCGTAGCAGAGGGAAAAGGGTTCTTTGGGAATGAGACTGTTGATGCTGGGGGTCGGACCGCAGTGAGGGGCGGACAGGTCGAGGACGAGACGTTTTTTGCCGGAGTATTTGCGGGTGGCTACGCCGAGTGGGTTAACGCAGAGCTGAGAAAAGGGTGAGGAGAGGAAGGGACCTATCATGAAGCCCTTTGAAACTTCGTGAGAGAGAAGGCGCGCCACAACGTCCGGCTCGTTAAGGGCGGACCGGAGGTTGGAGCAGATGAAAGTGGGGGAGGGATAGGACTGGACACCGATACGGACCCCTGAGAAAGACCGGTGAGTAAAAAATTTACAACGGAGGGATCAGGGTGGGACCTGAGAAGAAGCGCCAGTTCGTGAATGATAATGGGAGTGGACAGGGATTGGGCAATCAGGGTTTGAATTGACGGGGCGGCCGGGAGGCAGACGCCGAGGACAAGTCGACTTGGGGTGAGCATCCTTGCAATGGCTGCATACGTGAAGGAAAGGGCAATGAGCAAATGAGCAGACCCCCTCGTTAAAGTTGTTGCACATGGGACGATTATGAAATACCTCGATTCTCCAACCCCTGCGATCGCATGGCGGTCCAGCCGGGCGGGACGAAGCCGGTGGGGGGCAGAGAGCGCTCTGGTGGCCGACTGCAGAACAGGCGAGGCAAGTGGAACCTTGAGTGAGCATGATGAGCAGTTCCGTGTCCAGGACCAACCAGTCCAGGCAGATACCGGTTTGGGGCAAGGTTGTCGCGGCTTTGGCAGCGAATGCTTTATGGTAATGGTAAAACAGGGACCGACCGTATTTGAGATTTAGGTCGGCAATGAGCGAGAGATATGCGTTGAGTTCAATGCGAGGGTCTGGGTAGACAGAGCACATAACGTTGTGGAAGACGCCGAAAGCGGCCAGAAACTCTCCGATGGAGAGATTTTTTGAGAGGCGTGGATCGCTGGACTTGAAGATGGCAGTGAGTCCGGCCGACGAGGTGACGCGCTGGTCCACTTCGGGAGACGGAAGAATCAGGGAGACGAGATTCACATACTGGCCCTGGAGGATTTTTGAGCGGAGTTTGGGAGAGATGAGAGCGTACGGGGAGTATAGGAGCGGCCTGATAGAGAATGGAAGACGCAACGGTGTGATCAAATGGGCTGGCGAGCTGCAGTGTAGAGCGAAAAGACACGTCATACCTGAGACACAGCCGGACTGGCGTTGGAGAGGGAGAACTCCACCAGAGTCGGCTGGGGGTCGGTTAGGGCGCCGGCCGGGGCTTGGGCCGGCATGGTGACGGAGCGGTCCTTAAGTTGATCCGCGAGGGAGGACACGATGTGCTGAAGGAGGTTCACCGAAGAAATGAGAGCTGAAGTAAGGTGGTGCGAATCCAGAGGTGGCCGGGTCAGGTCCGTGGGTTGCAGCGGGTGCTGCTGATGCCGCTGCCGAGGGGGAAGCCAGGGGCGGCGGAGCCGGAGCGATGGACCGGGAGGTGGAAGGGCCCGGGGATGCCGAATCTGCGGCTGGGGCGGCGGGAGGCCGACCGTGGCGACGCTTGGCCGGAGGACGGGAGGATTTCCGGGATCTCTTACGTGGAGAGGAAGGTAGAGGAGGCAACTCCGAGGGAGAGGGGGAAGCGTCGCCATAAGGACTGCAAGAGCAGACATCTGCGCGGAGTCCAGATCCGACCCGGGAGCAATGCCGGCGGAAGCCAGGGCGGGTTGCCAGAGGGCGCTCCTGCGCGCCATACCGGAGGAGGGTGTGCCGGATCGGCGAAGAAGAGGTTAGGGGAGAGAAAAGGATCATCTGCATCAGAATCAGACTTTTTTTTTTTTTTTTCAGGAGCAAATCGGCTGACTATTAGTGCGCACCGACGAGCAGGTCGACCCCACGGTAGCTTGGCTTTTTGAAGGCGTTCTTGAATGAGGATTGGCTTGAAGCGGTGTGATGCTCCGGACCTGATTGGCTGCGGTAGGACGTGGTGATTGAGTGATGAGTGTAAGCTGGGTCGAGTCTCCTAGCTTGAATTTTTGCCTAGGCTCCATTTCAAGTTTAATACGCTAACAGAACTTAAAATACAATATTTAGACAACTTGTCTCTTCTTGTTAAATGAAACCTAAACAATTTTCTTATTGACTTTAATTGCATTTCAAAGCAGCAGCTAGACTTTCATTTTAAATTCAAGCTACCTTCAAATATTTGATAGTGCAAACTAAGTCAAATTTGTTCTCTCCAGTCAAACCATTTCTGTGTTTGGAGAAAGGGGTTTGTTGTATAGTTCACACATCATGTCTATTTCACTTTGTCTGTTGCGACAAGACAACTTAACATCTTTAGTCTGTGTATATAAAAATCTGACTCTGACCCAAACCCGAAATAAATTCAACTCCTTAGTCATAAACTAAACACCTGATTCAAAGACAGCACTTCTTATGAGGACTACGAGGTGAGCGATCCTAAAACACATACACACATATATTCACACACACAAAGGGACATGTGCTCAAGGACCATCCTGCAACAATGAGAATCAATTTGACTGTGAATAATGATAAATAATTAATCAGGAAAATTATTAACAACATAGAAATTTTTATTAAAATTATCAAGTGAAGAATCCAGGCAAAAACAGACCGATTCATTAAATTAGAATATTATTGAAAAGTCTGTTTGTTTCAGAAGTTTTATTATTAAGTGAAACATATTATATAGAATAATTCCACACATATGAATATTTAAAGCATTTATTCCTGTTAATTTTGATGATTTTCGACACACAAGTAATGCAAATCTAACATTGAAAATTGGAATAACACAGCAAACCAATTAAAAATATTTACTAATCCATAAGAATGAAAAGTTTGTTACCTACTTAGAGGCTATTTTCAAAAGTATTTTAATCTGAAAACTGAGACACATATGGAAGCATTTTCTAATTTATTGAATATAACTGTAGTTAATGATTACCTGCCTAAAAGTCTTAGGTATTAAAATAACTACAGTTAAATCAACAAGTTCAATGAGCTTAACTACCTAATTAAAAATCTGAAAAATTAACTGTATAGATGTTTAATAATGATTACTTCCTTTAAAATGTCCCAACAGCTCTCTGATTAAGGCCTACATATTCCAAGACATCAATGCTTGGACGGTAAGAAACATCTCAAATCTGAACATTTCAGAATGTTTTCAATGCAGCCGTGAGTTTTGATAACACAACCTTGATAGAAACCTTGCTGGCTGATTTTCTGTCTTTCACCATTTCATTTTAGGTGATATGTTCTCTTCCAAGAAAAAGTATTTTATTGTCATTTTACTTTGCATTCAGTTAGAACTGAAGTAAGTGATTAGAATAGTGATATAAAAATATGGCTTGTCAATGTCAATGTCAAATTTATTTATATAGCACTTTAGAAACAGGTGTAAAACTGCACCAAAGCGCTGCACAGGAATGACAATAACACAAATTGATAAAAACAGAGTATCAAATATTTCTTCAATTAAAAGCCAAAGAATAAAAATGAGTTCTGAGAAGCGATTTAAAATGATCCATGCTGTTGGCAGATCTAATCTGGAAAGGTAAATTGTTCCATAGATTAGGAGCAACAACAGAAAAAGCCCGATCTTCTTTCCTCTTTAGTCGGGTCCGAGGAACTGTAAGTAATAGCTGATTGTTTGATCGTAGGGTTCAGTACACAGACTGGAATTTTAAAAGGTCCTGAAGATAAGTGGGTGCTAACCCATTTAAAACTTTATAAGTTAACATAAAGCTTCTTGTTTAACACCTCATAAACTACATGTGTTGTCTGTATTTCATCAGTTTGCCTTGGAAATAAATAGGGTTTTGTATTACAAATTTGATGTGGGAGGAACCGGCTCCGATGTCTACAAGTTCGTTTCACAAAGAAGCAAAGAGGACCGCCACACTTTCAGCTCACACAGTGTCACCTGCAACCGTTATGAGTAGGATGGAAATTTGACTTTTTTCATTGAGTTCTCACAGGTCATGGTTTTTGAAATAATTGTCTAATTTTGTCTTGGTGTCTAGATTTATATTATCAACCACACCTGCCTTAAACATAGAGTTCAAAAAGCACTTAGACACCCTGCCAAGTCACTACAGCTCCTCCACAAAGAATGAGTATTTAAAGCTCATACAGAATTATGGCACACATTACTTCAGAATGGTGAGAACTTTCACACACACACATTGTGAATTAGTTACATATATTTTTCTACAGGGAAGCATTTTAAAGAACTTTAAATCTGTTTTAGGTTAATCTTGGAGGGCGACTGAGACGAGTGATAGCGTCACGAAGCTGCTTGTCCTCCCTGAATGGGTTAACCTTCAGTGAGGTAACAAAATGCAAACAAACTTTTACACAACCATATGTGATACTTACATGTTACCAATGTCCAGGAGTGAAAGTAAGCTGATACAGTCTGGTACTGCGTACTGGTAACAGATTCTGGACAACAAATACGATAAATTCTCATTCATATTTATTAACTCCACATGGCAACAATGTTTGACATGGGGTGTTTATATTTTTGTTCAGTGTAATTGTGTTCGTGTTATTCTGCTCAGTTAAAACAGCACAGCACACCTCTAAAACAACTGCTTGTTAACTTATAGAAGACGGTGCTTGATGATCGGATTGGTGCATTTGATTTATAGACTGGGATATTTTAAACAGGTGGTTCACAAAGACAAAAAATGCCGCTTGCAGTGGGAAAGAAAGAACAATAAATTGATGATGATTTTAAAATAAAATAAGAATAAACACCAGGAAAACAAAGCGGACAATGAATTTTTAAGTTGAGCGAAATCAAAACCTGATAAAAGTGCAGAAAACAATAGCTACTTTGTTCTACAGAAAAGAGTGAAGAAAAAGTTACTGTACATGCTACAAAGTAAAATTGTTTAATACTACAGTTATTATTATTATACCTATTTGCACATATTACCTCATTGAAATTATTGTCATAGTACTGGCAAGAATTTAAAACTACTTTCACCCCAGCTTATATTACAAAAACATGAAGCTGCAAAAATATGAAGTTCATCGCTCCCGACAACCTACTTGAAGTATTTTTAAGTGTGATTTTTTTTTTTTCGTCCATTTTAATTTCCAAGGATTTCTATATATTCTTCTCTGCTTGTGTTTGGCTCTTTATGTCAATGTCTGGTTTAATGTAGCTTTTAAAAAATCTCATTTCTGTTCTTTCACCCAGATGCACTCCTGTTTATCTATGGGTGTTGCTGTTGGCTTGGGGAAGATGAAAATCTCTAGTGTCAAGAGGTCCTGCCTTCGTGTCCTAAAAAACCAGGACTTCGCCACTGGTTACAGCTCTGGTCTTCACCAACACCACACAGAGGTGTCAGGAGGAGATGGTTGGTTGGGGGAGTTTTCATTTTCTCAAAATGATTCCAAAGCCTACAAGATGTGGCTAATGAGCCTGAAAGAACATCCAGGTGTTGTTTCGTTCTCCCTTCGACCTCTCTATCAGCTCGTGCCAGACACGCTTCAAAAGGCAGGGTTGAAAGCTGCTATTGAGGAGTATTTGAAGGACCATGCTGTGAAGAAATCACCCCCAGAGCCACACTGTCAGGGCTCCATTCCTAATTTATCCTCTAACTGCTGCCCTCAGTATGCAAACAGGGGAATTCTATCAGTGATCGTTGTTCAAGCCTGGAATCTATTCGGAGATGATGTTGGAGCAACTGACGCGTGGGTTGATGCAAAGATAAAAAACAAAGACCTAATGGAACCTTATGAGCACACCTTTTATATGGCTCCTCTTTTGTTCACAGCTATGCAAAGATTTACTATGGTACCTATTACGGCAAGACCAAAACGCTCCAAACCAATACTCCTTGGTGGAATGCTCAGTGGAATTTGGGCAAGGTCAGTAAAAATCACAGATTGGCTGAAAAAGCTAAACAACAGACAAACTAATCCACTTACTCAGGAGATTCAGCAAATTTAAAGAGTTAATACCAGCAATGCTTTTTTTTTTTGCAAAAATAAGGATTAAATTACCAGCAGTGAGGAGAATTGGGTTTTTATGAGTCAGTCTGAAAATGGAAACATTCTTTGGTGACACCAAACTAATAAGTTAGCAAACATTTTATATTGGGTCAATTATTTAATATCAGAAATGTGTTGTAGTTTCCATTGCAACTAGATGATGTTAAATTATTGACCATGGACTAATTTGTCCTTGAACTTCTTAGCATGAGACATCAGCCGCAATAAGAAAAGAGCACCTACCTGAAGGCCTGACTCATTCTTGTTTTGGTTCTCAGAACCAACCTGGGTGTCTGTGGACATGCAGCTCCCACAACTTTTTGTCCATTTGCTTTCTCTGACCTACTGATTGCATATGTGACCAACAGGACGAGATCTTTTTAAACAAGATGCACCAGAACACAGAATAAGACACAAAATTTTACCAATTTCCTTGAAACATTTCTCTTTTTAAAAACATGGCTCCATGCCTACTACTCAGTCCATGGAAAGAAAAGGGATCATGTGAAGGACAATTTAAATTATTCCAAAAAATAACAAAACATGCAATGAAAAAAAAAACAAATCAGTAAATGAAACCAAAAAAAGCAAACACATTAGTAATTTCAATAATGCACAACAAAGACACAATGTAAAGGAAAAGCACTTCAAGCATTGGAACAAATTGTTATTGTCCAGTTTCAGAGTCCTTTCAGCAGGGCCAGAGGAGTCATTCCCCATCCACTCGCCTGCCCAAACATGAACAGGTTTAGTTGAGAACGGCCCAAACCACCACCGGCAAGACAAGACACCAGAGCGTCAAACCCTGCAACTCCCAAACAATCATGCGCCTAAAACAGAAAAGTCATTCACTGTGGATTCAGGAAAAATAAATTATTCCAATTTATTTAAACACAGCCTCCCCATTAGGGGAGCGGATTAGCAGGTGAGGAATAGATGGAAGCTGCATGCCGCAACAACCTCCAGCTGCAGCCACTAACCCCAGCAGAGCAATGCTGCAGAAACACATGGCAGGTATAGCACCCAAAACCCAACCACAATCCCAGTCACAGATGGTACAAATGGCACTTCCGATCTCAGATGAGCCGATCAAGCACCCAAGACTATCAGGCAGTCGACATGTAGCATCGGAAACAAAGACACACACCTTGCAGCAGCCTGCTTGACTGTAAAGCCATTTGACCTGCTCACCAATCAGCAGTGTGCTTCTGGCTGCACCTGGTGCACAGGGTGGGGAGGGTGGAACACCTTCACTTACATTTTTGTTTCTAAAAAGCTGTTTGATTTGTCTCATTTGATTTTATTTATTTATGTATTTCAAAGTACATAATGATATGTAATGCAGACAAACATGGGGAATGGACAATCAACTCAATTTCTAGTTAAAAGACAGGTTGTGGATTGTATATATTTTAGGATACTGGGTCAGCACCTGCATGAAAAATAATTTGGTTTTACTTGATTAGATCACGCACATTTCTGGGTGTTTATGGTCGAGTATAAATAAAAGAAAAAACGGAAAAAGAAATCGGAAAGTATTTGGACAGAAACCACTTTACACATGTATTGTGTAAACAGACGCAGCCCAGCTGATGTATTTCATGTGCTGTGTTTCAACTAAGATTGTACTGCATTTAGTAACTTTTGAGATACGTGGAAAACAGTTTTATTTTCTTTTTCACCTAAATAATTTGACTATGAATGGGGAAATGTGCGTCTGAATGATTCACCATTAAAATTTTCTCATGAAGGTGGACACAAGCCTGCTTCTGAAGATTGAAATTTGGGATCAAGACTGGAAATACTGGCGAGAAGACGACCTTCTTGTAGACTGCATGAAGAACATCAACCCGGGCACTCACAGTTTCAAATGCGAAGGACCGTATGGAAACCTTGAGTTTAAATACACGCTGACCTGTGACAAGTATCTGATTGGAGATCAGTGCAGCCATTATCAACCATCTCCTTAGTGACAGGAGATTGGTGAGTGTTGGGAATGAAAGCATTTCATTTCATCACGTAATATTAACTCAATAAATCTGATAGAAACTCACAATTTATACTTTGTTAAAGACCTAGCTAAATGTGTAATTATTATACAATGAAAAATATTCAAAATTCTGTGTAACATTTAATCACAAGAAATAACTATGCTTCAATATATGCAACCAGAAATTGTGTTCCCTTTAATGACAATAAAATTTTTGAAATTGCTACGAGTTGTTGACTTCATATATTTTCAACAGATATTGTATCAGTTGTGAATATGAATTATGTCTTATATGTGTTACTATAAAAGAGAGAGAGACATAGTTACATTACTGACAATGATTACAGGATGTGTCATAAAACTATTTGGTCATGACCTGTATGCAGCAAAGTGGAGAACCAGGGGACATATTTTTCAACCTGATCATTGTTTACTTACAGTTTTATGATTAAAATCAAGAGGTGCTGATGAAATGTATTGATTGAAATGATTTTTCATCATGTAGTCATGTTTGAAACAGTGAAGACATCTCATGAGCCAGAATGTTAAATGTTTTTTTATTACTGTATTCTTATTTATTACATAAAAGGTCCAGGCACCACAGTTTCATAGTTTTCCTTTAGAAGACCTTGACCTTATGCTATTTGGAAGACAGAAAGGGGGAAAAATTCATCTTTCCTTTCGGCCCTGCGTTGATTTAGAAAAGCAAAAAGGGTTTCCTGTTATTCCTTGACCTAACACTGCACACATCAGTAGGATTACTTGTTTGAAGTTGCTTTCAAATGTTAAATTGGAATGCAGTTTTTTACTAAATAAATTAGTAGGAGAACTACAACTCCATCTCTCAAAATGTCTTTGGAATAGGCAGCAAAAACCACAGCAGCTTCCAGTCCTCTCAGTCCTACACTGGAGGAAACAGATCCTTATTCCTAAAAAACATCTGGCTTTCCTCACTGTTTGCTCCTATGTCACTTGTGTCCAATCTGTAAAATAACTGTTCCTAAAACGTTCAAAACTGATTGGAAGTCAAACTTACTCTGCTGCAAGTAATTCAAAAAGGAGACTATGTGCACATAAACTAGTTCTTCAAGTTCAACTTACGTAGCATAAAACTGGCTTGGGATTCTGCAGAAGCCAAAATAATTAAATAGTGATGGTAATAACCTCATTCTAAATGTGTGAAGCCAAAGCAGCTATCAGAGTCCAAGAGGCTTAAATTGTGTAGAAAAAACAAACAAATAAAACAAAACAAAACAAAACTGAATACAGAGTTGGCTGAAGGTAGTGTGGGAAAAAAAATCTAATCTATGTGGAACAGATCAGGCTTGAGACTCTGGCAAAAGCAAAGAGCAAAACCTTTATTTCTGTCATTTGCAAACGGAGAACACACAGCAAGCACAGCACAACAGCTGTACCTGCGATTAGTTCTGACTTGGAGCTGCAGACTCTCACAATATATTGGACTCTCCACACAATGTGGTCACTGCCCTGGCTCAGAGCCAATTCCAGTGGAACAGGTTTAATGCATAGTCATGTAACCATAGGATGGACAGGATGCAACCTCGTCCTCACTGAAAGCCAGTTAATTGTTTAGATAATAAACATCTTCTTGTTCAAAATATAGGAGTTTCCAAAAATTACGATTCTAATAGAACAATTTTACATTCAGTCTCAGTTTCTCCACTTCACCACCTTCCCATCCAGTCCAGTGGACAGAAATCCACAAAAATATCCTGAAAAGGATTGTGGATCAGCTAGCAAACCCACCTGTCATGGCGTACCCAGACCCAAAGAACCAATTTGTATAACATGTTGACGCGTCAGAGGAGGGCCTAGGTGCAGTTCTCTACCAACGACAAGAGGCAGCACTCAGACTTACAGCATATGGGTCCAAAACATTGACAGCTGCAGAGAATACGTATAAACTTCACTCTAGTAAGATGGAGTTTCTGGCACTGAAAGGGGCCATAACTGAGCAGGATGTTAGAGCTGATCCAACCCCTTTCAGAAGAGAGCATAGAAGTAGCTCAGAAATCAGATTCAGCTATAAACAGTTATGGTTCTTAAAAGAACACAATCATCTCTAAACCACAAACAAAAACTTAAAGAAATGTGTTTTCTCCGCAGGGTGTCTGGGCTCTCACTTAGAAATAGGGTGAGAAGCTCGGTCATCCAGGAGGGACTCAGAGTAGAGCTGCTGTTACTTCATGTCGAAGGAGAGCTTTGTAGTTTCTGGGAGGGTATATTCTATGATGTCCAGATCTGGTCAAACTGGTCAAAGTTCAGATCGTTGTAAAACCACTGCATGGAACAGGAAAGAAACAAGTGTTAGACTGCAAACCGTCAGCAGCTCAAATCAAATTCAAAGAGAAAGAAAAAGTAAGAAGAACAAGAAACTATACAAACAAGATGTCCAACCTGCAGATATGGAAATTTCGAGTGAGGAAGACTACTACGTTTGGACTGCAGCAAGACCAGCTAACTGGACTGTAAATGCAGTGGTTGATTTAGACCTAAAAATCTAACTGAGCCTAACGAGGTTTTGGAGGAAAGAGTAGAGGAGATACATCCTGAGGAAAGGAGGTTTATTCAGATGCTGCTGAATCTAATGATGGTCAAAGAGATGAAGGAGCACCTGGAGAAAACCCAAGAAGGAGGAGGCAGCCCAGGAGAATCTGCACTTATGATTGGTTGGGTCACCTGACCTTTAAAGTCCTCAAGATCTGCTCTACTAGAGTATAGAGACTCTCAGAAAGAAACCCTAACTATTCCAGTCGATCCTTATCCATGGATCATTTTTCTGGCAGCTCTTAAAAATAAATCAGTTCATGTTCAAATTAATAATGATATTGCAGTTTAATCTGATAAAGATAATAATCCATTGAGATTTGTGTTAATTTATCCTGTCAGTGGTGAGAACAGATTTATGTTATACATTTATTTAGACAGGAAAACCACAGAGAGTAATTATATGAGAATAAAAGTTACTTCAAACAAGTTGTTCAAGACATTTTATGTTGTGTTATTGAAATGTGTGACAAATCTGGGTCTATTGGGTCATTTTCTTGTCCCTTGGTGAAGATTTTGTGGGGCCCACCAATACTTCTATATACTTTTCACCCTTTAATACTAATGGACTGTAGACAGTTCTGGATGACACACATGCAGTATCCTTCTTCTGGAAGATAAGAAGCAAGATGATATCAGTTAATGAGGATGACACAAACAAACTGCAATATTGCAATATTTGTTTAAATACTGTCCAGGTATTTAACTTTAATCCTAGATCTTGTGGATATTGTTGTTCTGTATTGTTAAAAATCTTAAAATGTAGTAAGGCTTTTTTTGTCGCAGAGGGTTTTGCACTGCAGAAGTATTTCATTTAAATTATTACTATATTTTAAAATTATTGGTAAAACTATTTATCCATAATAAAATAAATAAAATTATTCATCCATTTATTTAATACATTTCTTTTGTCTTAATATTATTTTTTAAAAGATTATCCCTAGTTATTGTTGTTCAGGAGCAGAAGTTTTACACAAGTAGAGCTGTGTGCTATGTGACACACACCTCACACAAAGTAGTGTCAGTACAAAGTAAATGATGCTACGTTGTACCAGAAGTAGCGTCAGTTGTAAAGTTGTAACTAGAACAACTAGTTACTAGTTTCTAGTTTCCCTAGAAGCAGAAACTATGTAACCGTTTTTCTGTGCGCGACTGCCCGACTTCCACAGAGAACAATTTCAAGAAAAATACACACAGAGTGGTGCAAATCTAGTTACAAAAACTAAGGAAGAACTACTGTCTGTTTTATAAGTTCAACACAATCACAGAATTAAAAAATGTTTAAATAAATTTCAATGACTGTTACCTTGTTCCCTTATTGACTGAAGCTAAATTTAGACTTGCTTTTTTTTCTGACCTGATGTTAAAAAGATTCTTTCATTGCAGTTCCGGCAAAACTATTTATTCGAACAGAACTGTTTGTTCTGTTAGCGTAGATACTTTATACAGAACACTGCAAAAATTAAAACCTCAAACTTCAGCGGCAGTTACAAGAAACAAAGTAACTACATTCAATTGACCTTTACACAATGTTCTGTATGAATCTTTATCTCTCCAGGGCTGCTGCTTTATAAACTACAGTTTTCAGGTCAGCACATTCAGACATCACCTGTTTCTACTTCTTTTCAGTCTGCTTTGGAACAGGTAAGATTTTTTAATATGCAAAGAGTATCTTTGTTTAGATTACACTGCAGCAATTAAAAACATTGAGTGTTTATTTAGTAATAAAAAAATGTTTATAGAAGATATTCTTCTCAAGAATTTATTAGAGGTGCACCGATTGCAGGTTTCTGGCTGATCCCTGATTACAAATCTATTAAATATCCTGACCAGTTGATTTCGATTTTGGCCAATATAATTTTTTTTTCTCTGAAATCTTGCTAAATATAGGAAGAAAGTTGATGAGTTACCAACAGTGGGGTGACTATTGTTAACTGCAAACATTTAGACATGATCTGGTGGAACGGTCTGCGAGTCAAACCTCATTAATTAATAAAGCCAAGCTCAGTCTCTGATCAGCGAAAAAGAAAACTCTTCACACAACAAGGAATGATTACTGACATGTTTTTTCTCATCCAGTCTAAGAATTTATTATAACTTCTTTCTTTAACTACTGGCATGTAACCTAACTATGGCAAGACAAAATAAATATATTGAATAATAAAATGGGAATAAAGTCAGATTAATGAATGAACTTCATTGGGGGTTTTTTCACAAATATCTCCTGGCTGAATCATTTTGTGGTATCTAAAACGTTTACTAAAACTGCCAGTTTCACCATCATTAACTGCTGCTCCCATGAACAAATAGGCTCTAACTCAAAAATGTGACATTAGCATAAGCTAACACATTCAAAAATAAAAAATAACTGAACAGAAATACAAATGTAGAAATGTACATAAAAGTTCAAATGGATTTATGAATTAAATGCGGAATTGTTTCAATAAATATTCAACTATATTTAATGCATGAGCAAGTAATAATCACAATATGTTTCAACAATATTTAACCATTAAGTTTGACTTCTATTCAATTCAGATTAAAGTCCTGTGTTAGCAGCATATCCTGAATTCATTTTATCTGCCAGCCAGACCCTCCAAATTAAATTGGTTATAGTTCTATGTTAAAATGAATGGCACTGTAAACAGATATTTACCCATGTATTAAATACATTTAAATATTGATTGAAACAATTTTGCATTTAATTCATACGTGTTTGAACCTTTATGTACATTTTTACATGTGTATCTATGTTCAGTTATTTTTTTATTTTTTCATGTTAGCATAACCCTTGTAAAGCCCATATTTATGACATAACCAGTCTTAAATATTCATAAAAGCTTAATCATGTTCATGACAGGTGTTATATTTATGACAGTGTCATGCCAGTCTTATGAACACCCCTTCAAGTAAAGTGTTAACTTACTTTCTTATATGATGTTGTATAAAAAAAAAAAGTCATAAAAATAATAAAAATGCCATGCACTATGTAAAAAACACTTTAATTCCTTTTCTCTCTATCTTTTAATTTTTGACTACAGCTATGCTGCCCTGTTCAACTTCAGCTCTTCTTCTCCTAAGCCTCCTTGTTCACTCCTCTGATCTGTCCTGTCGGATTGGGACACAAAGGGAGTGTAAAGCTGCTCCATTTGTACCAGGCCACAATCTGGTGGGGGAAGGTTTTGATATAGTCACACTGCAGAGAAAAAGCTCATGTGATTGATGTGAACACTTACCTGAGCTCCAGAGGCAGCTGTATTCTCTGCTCCAACCCTCTTCAAAATGATATGTACCAAAAAGTAATTTAAGATGCACAAATAAACAGCTGCACATCTGACTTGAGAGATTAATTGTAATGTGACTTTTCTTCATTTTAAGCTTCCATCTTCTGTTGTGGACTGGAGTGCCAGCAGTCAATGCAAGAATGACATCATCAGCAGTTATCACACCTCTATTAGGTAAAGTATGTAAACCGGATTGTGAACACTGTAAAAGTTGAATCACATAATCAAAGTGACAAATACATGATTTTTTTTTACATGTTACAATTACATGTTCCAATCAACCGTGTATGTTTATTGGACCTTTATGTGGTAAACCAAAACATATGATCACTCTGAAGTGGAAGCACAATATAAAATATGTGTTTTGCATTTATATGGATATACCTAAAATAAATTTATAATATTTTAAAAATAAATAAAAATTCACCATTATTCTCAGTTAAGTTCACAGTGAAGGTTACAAACAGCGTCATGAGGACCAAAGCAAATAAATGTTGTCAAGTTTGAAGCAGAATTAAGTTGTAACGCAAAATCCTAAACTTGAGACAAATCACGGAGCATGTCTAGTCTGTCAGCTGAAAGGTATCAAAGTGATGGAGGGTGTCTGAGGTTGTGTATTTACTTCTCTTTGCCTGCAGCACACTGACTATGATCTGCAAACATTTGGGCCACATTAGTTGTGTCTACTATCTTCTAGTCTTTACGTTAAATAAGTTTAGTCTTAGATTTTTAACCTAAATGTGTGAGTCTGTGAAAGATAAACTTACAATAGTAAGCTATATTAGCATTTCATTAATTTTGTCAAACCTAAAAGAGTTGAATAAACTAGAGTTTATATGTTAGCACTAAAAACACTGAAAGAAAAAAAACACAGGAGTTTGTACTATTTTCCAGAATGCTTCGCGGCATGTTTTTTAATCCTGAAATGGATTTGCGTTACAATGATCTGACTTTGGCCTGTTAAGGTAAATGTGAATTTTAATACGTTGTAACTCTGCTAAAAGTTTAAGCAGAATTTATGTTTGTTGTTGATGTCGATAAAATTCATTAGCAAATGATAATTTTTGTTCTAATCAAATTGAAACAAGAATTTTAATTATTGTAATATAAAATACATAGTTACTTTAACTTTATAAGGCGAGTGAAAATGATGCAGAAATGTCTTAAGGCTGATTTTTTTTTCTTTCATATTGTGAAATGATTATTTGTTGTAAATTGCAATATTAAATTAAACTCAGTTGAGTTACCTTCAAATACTTTATGGTGAAAACTAAGTCAAAATTGTTCTCTCCAGTCAAACCATTTCTGTGTTTGGAGAGAGGGGTTCGTTGTATCGTTCACACATCATGTCTCTTTCACTTTGTCTGTTGTGACAAGACAACTTAACATCTTTAGTCTGTGTATATAAAAATCTGACTCTGACCCAAAACCCAAAATAAATTCAAGTCACTCCTTAATCGTAAACCAAACACCTGACTCAAAGACAGCACTTCTTATGGGGACTATAAGGTGAGAAATCCTAAAACACACACACATATGTTCACACACAAAAGGACATATGTGCAAGGACCATCCTGCTACAATGAGAATCAGTTTGACTGTGAATAACTATAAATAATTAATCAGGAAAATTATTAGCAACATAGAAACTTTTATTAAAATTATCAAGTCCAGGCAAAAACAGACCGATTCATTACATTAGAATATTATTGAAAAGTCTGTTTCAGAAGTTTTATCGTTAAGTGAAACATATAGAATAATTCCACACACACATTTTAAAGCAATTATTCCTGTTAATTTTGATGATTTGACACACAAGTAATGCAAATCTAACATTGAAAATTGGAATAACACAGCAAACCAATTAAAAATATTTACTAATCCATAAGAATGAAAAGTTTGTTACCTAATTAGAGGCTATTTTCAAAAGTATTTTAATCTGAAAACTGAGACACATATGGAAGCATTTTCTAATTTATTGAATATAACTGTAGTTAATGATTACCTGCCTAAAAGTCTTAGGTATTAAAATAACAATAGTTAAATCCACATTTTCACTCAGCTTACTTACCAAATTAAAAATCTGAAAAATGAACTGTACAGATGTTTAATAATGATTACTTCCTTTAAAATGTGCCAACAGCTCTCTGATTAAGGCTTACACATACCAAGACACCAATGTTTGGACGGTAAGAAACAACTCAAATCTGAACATTTCAGAATGTTTTCAATGCAGCCGTGAGTTTTGATAACACAACCTTGATAGAAACCTTGCTGGCTGATTTTATGTCTTTCACCATTTCATTTTAGTTAATATGTGCTCTTCCAAGAAACAGCATTTTGTTCTTTTTACTTTGCATTCAGTTAGAACTGGAGTGATTGGAATAGCGATATAAAATATGGCTTCCTTTTTAACACTTTATAAACTATAAGTGTTGTCTGTATTTCATCAGTTTGGCTTGGAAATTACAAAGTCTTTGTTTGACAAATTTGATGTGGGAGGAACCGGCTCCGATGTCTACAAGTTTGCTTCACAAAGGAGCAAAGAGGACCGCCACACTTTCAGCCTACACAGTGTCACCTGCAACCATTATGAGTAGGATGGAAATTTGACTTTTTTCATTGAGTTCTGACAGGTCATGGTTATTGAAATAATTGTCTAATTTTGTCTTGGTGTCTAGATTTATATTATCAACCACACCTGCCTTCAGCATAGAGTTCATAAAGCACTTAGACACCCTGCCAAGTCATTTTAACTCCTCCACAAAGAATGAGTATTTAAAGCTCATACAGACTATGGCACACATACTTCAGAATGGTGAGATCTTTCACAAACACACATTGTGAATTAGTTACATATATTTTTCTACAGGGAAGCATTTTAAAGAACTTTAAACTGTTTTAGGTTAATCTTGGAGGGCGACTGAGACGAGTGACATCTTCACGAAGCTGCTTGTCATCCATGAATGGGTTAACCTTAAGTGGGGTAACAAAATGCACAAAACAACAAATTTTTACACAACCATATGTGATACTTCCATGTTACCAACATCCAGGAGTGAAAGTAAGCTGATGCAATCTGGTACAGAGTACTTTTAACAGATTCTGGACAATAAATGCAATAAATTTCAGCAAATGCTCATTTACAGTTGTTAACTCCACATGGCAACAATGTTTGACATGCGGCATTTATATTTTTGTTCAGTATAATTGTGTTCGTGTTATCTGCTCAGTTAAAACAGCACAGCACACCTCAAAAACAACTGCTTGCTCATTATAGAAGATGGTGCTTGCTGATCGGATTGGTGCATTTGATTTATAGACTGGGACATTTTAAACAGGTGGTTCACAAAGACAAAAAATGCCGCTTGCAGTGGGATATGAAGTAAAATAAATCGTCATGTTACTAGCAAGAATTTAAAACTACTTTCACCCCACCTTATATTATTACCTAATACATGAAGCTGCAAAAATATGAAGTTCATCACTTCTGACAACCTACTTTAAGTACTTTTAAGTGTGATTTTTTTGTTTTGTTTTGTCCATTTTAATTTTCAAGGATTTTCAAGGATACATGAACATATTCTTCTCTTCTTGTGTCTGGCTCTTTATATCAATGTCTGGTGTAATGCAGCTTTTTTTTTTAAAAAAATCTCTTTTCTGTTCTTTCACCCAGATCCACTCCTGTTTATCTATGGGTGTTGCTGTTGGCTTGGGGAAGATGAAAATCTCTAGTATCAAAAAGTCTTGCATTAGTGCCCTAAAAAACCAGGACTTCGCCACTGGTTACAGCTCTGGTCTTCACCAACACCACACAGAGGTGTTAGGAGGAGATGGTTGGTTGGGGGAGTTTTCAATTGTCCAAAATGATTCCAAAGCCTACAAGATGTGGCTGATGAGCCTGAAAGAACATCCAGGTGTTGTTTCGTTCTCACTTCGACCTCTCTATCAGCTCGTGCCAGACACGCTTCAAAAGGCAGGGTTGAAAGCTGCTATTGAGGAGTATTTGAAGGACCATGCTGTGAAGAAATCACCGCCAGAGCCACACTGTCAGGGCTCCATTCCTAATTTATCATCTAACTGCTGCCCTCTGAACGCCTACAGGGGAATTCTATCAGTGACCGTTGTTCGAGACTGGAATCTTAAAGGACTGCCTAGCAGGTGGGTTGATGCAAAGGTATAAAACAAATACCTTATGGAACCTGATGAGCACACCTTTTATATGGCTCCTCTTTTGTTCACAGCTATGCCAAGATATACTATGGTTCCCATTACAGCAAGACCATGATTATCCAAACCAATGGTCCTCACTGGAAAGCTCAGTATAATTTGGGCAAGGTCAGTAAGCGTTATCAACACAGATTAGCTGAAAAAGCTCAACAATAGACAATCTGATCCACTTACTCAGCAGATTCAGCTAAATTTAAGGAGTTAATACCAGCATCTATTTTGCAAAAATAAGGATTAAATTACCAGCAGTGAGGAGAACTGGGTTTTTTTGAGTCAGTCTGAAAACAAAATATTCTTTTGTGACACCAAACTAATTTGTTAGCAAACATTTTATATTGGGTCGATTATCATTCAATACCAGAAATGTGTTGTAGTTTCCATTGCAACTAGATGATGTTAAATTATTGACATGAACTAATTTGTCTTTGAACTTGTTAGCATGAGACATCAGCCACAATAAGAAAAGAGCACCTACCTGAAGGCCTGACTCATTCTTGTTTTGGTTCTCAGAACCAACCTGGGTGTCTGTGGACATGCAGTTCCCACACTCACTGCTCTGCTTATCCTGTTGCTGAGTCAGAAAGAGCTAACCCTCTCTAAATGCTTTTACAAATCAATCAAGAGCATAAAAACTTGGCTGTCCAAACAACAAATGTGCAAAATTAACCTTCAATGTCAAAGTAAAAACTTTCTGTCCATTTGCTTTCTCTGACCTACTGGTTGCATATGTGACCAACAGGAAGAGATCTTTTTAAACAAGATGCACCAGAACAGAATAATACACAATATTTTAACAACTTCCTTAAAACATTTCTCTTTCTAAAAACATGGCTTCATGCCTACTACTCTGTCCATGGAAAGAAAAGGGATCATGTGAAGGACAATTTAAATTATTTAAAAAAATAACAAAACATGCAATGAAAAAGAAAACAAATTCATAAATCACACCAAAAAAGCAAACACATTAGTAATTTCAATAATTCACAACAAAGACACAATGTAAAGGAAAAACACTTCAAGCAATGGAACAAATTGTTCAGTTTCAGAGTCCTTTCAAGCAGGGCCAGAGGAGTCATTCCCATCCACTAGCCTGCCCAAACAGGAACAAGTTTAGTTGAGAACGGCCCAAACCACCACCGGCAAGACAAGACACCAGAGCGTCCAAAGTCCTGCGACTCCCAAACAATCATGCGCCAAAAACAGAAAAGTCATTCACTGTGGATTCAGGAAAAATAAATTATTCCAATTTATTTAAACACAGCCTCCCCAGTAGGGGAGCGGATTAGCAGGTGAGGAATAGATGGAAGCTGCATGCCGCAACAACCTCCAGCTGCAGCCACTAACCCCAGCAGAGCAATGCTGCAGAAACACATGGCAGGTATAGCACCCAAAACCCAACCACAATCCCAGTCACAGATGGTACAAATGGCACTTACGGTCTCAGATGAGCCCATCAAGCACACAAGACTCTCAGGCAGCTGACATGTAGTAGGGGAAACAAAGACACACACCTTGCAGCAGCCTGCTTGACTATAAAGCCATTTGACCTGCTCACCAATCAGTGGTGAGCTTCTGGCTGCACCTGGTGCACAGGGTGGTGAGGGTGGAACACCTTCACTTACATTTTTGTTTCTAAAAAGTGTTTGATTTGCCTAATTTGATTTTATTTATTTATGTATTTTAAAATATACAATGATATGTAATGCAGACAAACAGCATACTTTGCAGGCAAACTTGGGGAATGGACAATCAACTCAATTTCTAGTTCAAAGCCAAGTTGTGGATTCTATAAATTTTAGGATACTGGGTCAGCACCTGCATGACAAAGAATTTGGTTTTACTTGATTAGATCATGCACATTTCATGGTGTTTATGGTCGAGTACAAATAAAAGTAAAAACAGAAAAAAAAAAAATCAGAAAGTATTTGAACAGAAACAACTTCACACATGTATTGTGTAAACAGACACAGCCCAGCTGATGTATTTCATATTTTGTGTTTCAACTAAGATTACCTTGCATTTGTCACCTAAATAATTTGACTTTGAATGGGAAAATGTGCATCTGAATGATCCTCCATTCAAATTTTCTCATGAAGGTGGACACAAGCCTGCTTCTGAAGGTTGAGGTTCGGATTGAAGACTGGAGATACTGGCGAAAGAGTTACATTCTTGCAGTCTGCGTGAACAACATCTACCACGGTACTCACAGTTTTAGGTGCAATGGAAAGTATGAAAACTTTGAGTTTAAATACACGCTGACCTGTGACCCGTATCTGACTGGAGCTCAGTGCAACCGTTATAAACCATCTCCTTAGTGACAGGACATTGGTGAGTTTTGGGAATGGAAGCATTTCATCACGTAATATTAATTCACTAAAGCTGATAAAAACTCACAATTTATACTTCACTTTTGTTAAAGTCCTAGCTAAATGTGTAATTATCATACAATAAAAAAATATTCAAAATTCTGTGAAACATTTAATCATAAGAAATAACTATGCTTTAATATATGCAACCAGAAATTGTGTTCCCTATAATGACAATAAAATTTTTGAAATTTTTACCAGTTGTTGACTTCATATATTTTCAACAGATCTTGTAGTAGTTATATGAATTATGTCTTCTATGTGTTACTATGAAAGAGAGAGAGACATAGTTACATTACAGGATGTGTCATAAAACTATTTGGTCAAGACCTGTATGCAGCAAAGTAGAGAACCAGGGGACATATTTTTCAACCTGATCATTGTTTACTTACAGTTTTATGATTAAAATCAAGAGGTGCTGATGAAATGTATTACGTGAAATGATCTTTCATCATGTAGTCATGTTTGAGACTGTTAAGACATCTCATGAGCCAGAATGTTAAATGTTTTTTTTTTATTACCGTATTCTTATTTATTACATAAAAGGTCCAGGCACCACAGTTTCTTTTCTTTTTGGCCTGCAATGATTTAGAAAACAAAAAACTTTTCCTGTTATTCCTTGACCTAACACTGCACACGTTATTAGTATTGCTTGTTTGAAGTTACTTTCAAATATGTTACATTGGAATGCATTTTTTACAAAATAAATCATTAGGAGAACTACAAAATAAATTAGTAGGATAACTGCAACTCCATCTTTCTAAACGTTTTTGGAATAGGCAGCAAAATCCACAGCAGCTTCCAGTCCTCTCACTCCTACATTTGAGGAAACGGATCCTTATACCTAAAAACGTTCAGCTTCCCTCATTGTTTGCTCCTATGTCACTTGTGTCCAATCTGTAAAATAACTGTTCCTAAAATGTTCAAAACTGATCTGAAGTCAAACTTACTCTGCTGCAAGTAATTGAAAAAGGAGACTACGTGCACATAAACTAGTTCTTCAAGTTCAACTTCTGTAGCATAAAACTGACTTGGGATTCTGCAGAAGCCAAAATAATTAATAGTGATGGTAACAACCTCATTCTAAATGTGTGAAGCCAAAGCAGCTATCATATGCTTAAATTGGGTAGAAAAAAACAAAAACAAAACAGAAAATAGAGTTGGCTGATGGTAGAAATTAGTGTAAATTTCTCTGACCCTCCAGTAGGGCTGGGCGATAGAGCTCAAAAGTAAAATATTTCTTATATACTATATCTGATATTAATCAATTTTTTCATTTTTACAAATGAGAGAAAATTATTTCAAAAAGTGTGTTTTATGTTGATCAGGTATATGACGGAGTGTTACAGCCAGATTACAGAGAGTTTGCTTAATAACACTTATTTCTTGCACTTCTTCTGCACTTCTTTGGAATCCAAATTGTCAGTGGCTCCATAAGGCTCCCCAAAGCTTCAAGCCCCATAAATGCTAATATTTTACCACAAATATATAAATGTTATGATTTGTGGTAGTAGAGTGGTGAGGCAGACACAGTAGATCTAGGTTATGGAGAGTAAATGGAGATTTAATGATGAACAATGCAGAAATCCAGACAGCACAGAGCAAGCTAAGCTAGCAGCTAATCTCTGGTAGCAACTGATAATCAAACAAACTGACAGCAGACAAGACAAGGCTGGATGACGACCTGACAAAGAACACAGGTGGGTTTAAATACACATGGAGACAATCAGGGGAAACAAGAGACAGGTTTAACTAATCAAGGGGTTGACAAGACAACACAGAGAATCTCCAGAAAAACTCAAATCCTCACATTTATTGAGATTATCAATGCTGCTAAATGTTATTTAATGGTATACATAAATTAAAATAGTTTAACATATAAATATAAGACTATAAATATAAGACTTTAAAATGCTGACAAGTTTACTTTGTAAAATTTCAAAGAACAATGTTCATATTCTCTAGTTGCAAATTTCCCCATGGATTATATTTAGCACAGATCAGACATGTTCTTCAAAAAAAATTATTTAACTATTTGTCTAAATCCCCATCATTTGATTATAATTTTTAATGATTTTTTTTAGTTGGTGGAATTCTGTGGTGTAATGTATGAACTCCTTGCAGAACTGAAATATTTGCAGATTCACTTCACAATTTCCTAATCTATAGCTTCTCCTCAGGATTCAGAGGTAACCAGAACAAACTTAAAGAACTTCTCTAATATTGAGAAGTTTTTGAGCATGAAGACATCTATTAAGAGATGATAATTCTTATATGTGAACAGATTAGTATGCGAAAAGTCTTCATTGCAGTGGCAGTATGTGCATAAATCTGTGTTGTTTTCAATATATTTTATACATCTTTTTTCCTTATTATTGTAGTCATAGTCCCTTTAGCTGTGTCAGCTCACTCCATAGTTTGAGTAACACTGCTGTGTTCACTTCCACTAAGTGCTACCTCCCCCACATTCCAATGTGGGGGAAGAAAGCCTGTAAAGAGTGCATAATGGAATTTAAATGCCTGTTATTGTAGAATTCCGCCACCCTCAATTATACTTTAATCACATTAAGCACATTAATCGCAGGGCTCTGCCATCCTCTTATTACCACAACAGGAAACAGGATAAGGTTCCAAACCTTTTTCATTTATGTGTTAGAGCACACTTCTTTACACAGGATTTCTTTTAACGCGGTCGACCCTTTCACACTTTTTTTAAAGAATGCTTACTTACTGTCAGTTGTCTCTCCCCTTTCACGGAGTCCCGTCAACCATCAAATTCCAGCGAGCAAGCTGACACCAGACTGTACTCATATGGCCAGCTAAATATACACCTTTTAGGACTAATGTGCTATCAAACACCACTGCTCAGGTTTTCTGTGTTTTCTTCTACAGTATGCAGAGATTACCTTGTTTGGAAGATATTAGTTATTTCTGTCAGACCATACATGCCATGCAAAGGCAGTTTTGCTTCTCAGAATCTTCCGAAACCAGTGAAAAGACACTGGCAGTCTGTGCTTCATCTATCTGTTTTAAGTATAAGGAAAAGCTAGCAACACTTTGGAAGCTGCTGTTCTTTAACTCTCCCTCCAATCCCTTTCCAGTTGGCCTTTAAATGTGTATGCACTGCTAAAGAGTTTAGACCCTTTTCAGTGCACACGGTCTTTCTGGATTCCACCTGACCTGCTGGAATCTTTATGTCTCTTTGGATCTGGCTCGAAGGACCAAATAAATGTCAGGTTCATTTACCTAAACATTCTCACACAGAAGGAAAACAAGAGAATTTTGTTTTTAGATTTTAGATTTTTAGATTTAGAGTTTTTAGATTTTCTTGCAAGGAGAAAGGCAGGAGCTTGCTTTAGTTACAATCTCCTACCCATTCTGAAGCACACTCTGCCTCACCCTCTCATTTTATTTTCTGAGGGCGGTCCCTAATTACATAGCTTATCCAGTTATCTTAGAGCATATGTGTAAAACTCAAGGCCCCTGGGCCACATGTGGCCCGCCACGTCATTTCATGTGGCCCTCCCCCCACCACCACCATTTTATAGGCCCATGATTGACTTAAAATAGGTTTTGAGAACGAATTGAATACAAGCTACATCTCCCATAATGCATTCCGATTGTTACCAGCCAACATTACGGCTTCTCTCCACTAGAGTGCAGCAGAGTCACCTCAAGCTCATTAATTTTCCCAGCGAATAAAACTGAGACATCGACAAGCTAACGTCAAAATGTCTAAGAAAAGAAAAATCGATTTACAAGGAAGACTGTTTCATGAACGATGGGAAAACAAATACCTGTTTGTACTTCAAGGTGAAAAACCAGTATGTCTTTTGTGTTCTGGGACCGTGTCCGTCGTGAAAGAATACAATATACATCGGCATTTTGAAACCAAACACGAAGCTAAGTACACCAAATTTAGCCTTCGAGAAGAACAAAGGAAACCCTTGTCTGAACTGTCCGATCCGAAATGGCTGTGACTTTGCAATGTTAGTCATTGTCACCAAGCATCTTGCTCAGCTAAATCAGAAACTACAAGGACGTAAACAAATCATCACCCAGATGTCCGACATGATCACAGCTTTCCAGCGCAAACTCGACCTATGGAAGCGCCAGGTGGTACAAAACAGCACCTATCTGTTCGAATAGATGTTTTCAATAATGAATTTAAACAAGACCAAACACAGATCGCGCATTACTGACGAAAACCTGCACGCCGTTTTGCGGATTGCCACAGCAGAAGAACTAAAACCAGACATTGACGAACTGACCAAGGGAAAACAGTGCCAGACATCCGGCCATAAAACATCGGTAAGCACGAACTGAATTAAAATAGAATGAATGAAAAAACCAAGACTAAGTATACTAGAATATGCATATAGTTTATTGATTTTGCTTGTGTTTTGTGTTTATTTACAGAACACGACCAATGAATGAGGATGTGTGTGAGTTGGTGTCAGGGTGAAGAGGACAGGCAACATCACCTAATTGTTTTGTTCTTATGTGAAAATACATGTTGGTTGTGTAATAACAAAAAAGTTTTGTGAATGAAGTTGAGAGTTAATATCAAAACTTGTTTTTATTATTTGTTTGCTTACTTTTAAACACTGATTTAAGTATTGTAATTTTTAAACTGAGCAGTAACTTTACACCCATGTAAACTCAAATGTAAAATTTAAAACTTGAATACATAAAATTAGTTATTTGACAATACGAGGTGTTGTTTAATTTTTAACATTGTATTTTCATACATTTATGCTAGGGGTGCCCAAGTCTAGTTTTCCAGACCTACCACTCTGCAACTTTAGATGCGTTCCTGGATCATTGACTCATCACTAGGCCTCTACAGAACTGAGTTGCTGTTAATGAGGGAAGTCAGCCTTTAGTCTGGGGTGTGTTTTAGCAGGGATGCATCTAAAAGTTGCAGTCTGGAGGACTGCACTTGGGCATTCCTGATTTATACCATCAATGTGGCCCGTTGAGGGTGGCCAATATGCTGAAGTGGTCCTTGGTGAAATTGAGTTTGACACCCCTGTCTTAGAGGCATGTTGCACCTACAAGCGGACATAGTGCAGAGTACAAAGTTCAGAGTTCAGTTCCTGTTTACTTCCTTCTGTAGCAACAATGCAAGAACTGATGAAATTACAGAACAATGGGACAACAAAACAACTTCACACAAATGTTAGCAACTGCCTGAAAGGGGAGGGGAAAACTCTAACTGCCAACACAGTCATTAAATATAACGATGAGTATTTATATGGGTTATTAATTAATTCTATCACATACATAGACACCTACTTTGAACTGTCCTTGCACGCTGTGGTTATCACCTACATTACTGTATCTGACCTTTCAAATGCATCTGTTTCTTGCACTATGTGTGCTTAGAAAACTGGTTACATGCATACTTGTAAAGGAAATAAAACAGACTAAGACTTAACGACCAAAAAAATAAGAATACAGACACATGTACTAATTTCTGCACTTCACCATCTTCCCATCAAGTCCAATGGATAGAGATCCATGAAAACATCCTGAAAAGTATTGTGTATCAGCTAACAAACCCACCTGTCATGGCGTACCCAGACCCAAAGAAGTATGTATACCATATTGACGCATTAGAGGAGAGCCTATGTGCAGTTCTCTACCAGTGACAAAAGAGTTATAGCATATGGGTCCAGAACATTGACAGCTGCAGAGAAAAATTACAAGCTGCACTCCAGCAAACTGGAGTTTCTGGCACTGAAAGGGACCATAATTTTAACAGGCTACTTAATATTACAGTCTAATCTAATAAGAAGAATAATCCATTGATATTTGTGTAATTTTATCCTGTCATTGGTGAGAACAGATTTATGCTTATACATTTATTTAGACAAGAACACCACAGAGAGTAATTATATGAGAATAAAATTAGTTCAAACAAGTTGTTCAAGTAAGAAATTTTATGTTGTGTTATTGAAATGTGAGGCAAATCTGGGCATATTGGATAATTTTCTTGTCCCTTGGAGAAGATTTTGTGGGGCCTATCAATACTTCTATAGACTTTTCACCCTTTAGTACTAATGGACTGTAGAGAGTTCTGTATAACACACATGCAAGATAAGAAGCAAGATGAGAACAGTTAATGAAGATGACACAACCACAATCTATTCTAATATTTGTTCAAATACTTGCTTGTTAACTTGTCTTTCATCCTAGTTCTTGTGGATATTGTTGTTCTGTATTGCCAAAAATCTGGTTAGGCAACTTTTTTTGTGGCAGAGGGTTTTCCACCGTAGAAGTATTTCTTTTAAATTATGACTTTTTTTAAAGTTATTGATAAAACCCTCTTTTATCCATTTATTTAATAAATTTCTTTTGTCTTAATTTTATTGTTTAAAACATTATGCCTACTTATTTTTGTTCAAGAGCAGAAGTTTTACAGAAGTAGAGCTGTGTGCTATGTGACACACAGCTCACACAAAATAGCGTCAGTACAAGGTAAATGACACTATTTTGTACCAGAAGTTGCATCTGTTGTAAAGTTGTAACTAGAAGCAGAAACTATGTAACGGTTATTCTGTGCGCCAATGCCTGGCTGTTGCACAGAGAACAATTCCAAGAAAAATACACACAAAGAGGCGCAAATCTAATAGCAAAAACTCAAGAAGAACTACTGTCTCTTTTGAGTTCAACACAATCACAGAATTAAAAAAAAAATGCTTAAATAAATGTCAATCGCTGCTACCTTATTCCCTTATTGACTGAAGCTAAATTTAGACTTGCTTTTTTTTCTGACCTGATGTTAAAAAGATTCCTTCATATCAGTTCCGGTAAAACTATTTATTCAACCAGAACAAAAGGTTCGGGTAGAACTGTTTGTTCTGTTAGCGTAGATACTTTATACAGAACACTGCAAAAATAAAAACCTCAAACTTCAGCGGCAGTTACAAGAAACAAAGTAACTACATTCAATTGATGTTTACACAATGTTCTGCATGAATCCTTATCTCTCCAGGGCTGCTGCTTTATAAACTACAGTTCTCAGCTCAACACACTCAGACATCGCTTGTTTCAACTTCTTTTCAGTCTGCTTTGGAACAGGTAAGATATTTTATTATGCAAAGAGTATCTTTGTTTAGATTACACTGCAGCAATTAAAAATATTATGTGTTTATTGAGTTATAAAAAATGTTTATAGAAGATATTTTTCTCACGAATTCATTAGAGGTGCACCGATTGCAGGTTTCTGGCTGATACTCGATATTGATTGAAACAATCTCACATTTAATTCATACATGTTTGAACCTTTATAGAAGATATTGTATCTATGTACAGTCACTTTTTTTATTTTTGCATGTTAGCATAACCCTTGTAAAGTCCATATTTGTGACCAGTCTTAAATATTCATAAAAACCAGTCTTAAATATTAATAAAAACTTAATCGTGTTCATGACAGGTGTTATATTTATGACAGTGTCATACCAGTCTTATGAACACCCCATCAAGTAAAATGTTACTTTCTTATATGATGTTGTATAAAAAAGTCATAAAAATAAGGAAAATGCCATGCATTATGTAAAAAACTGTTTAATTACTTTTCTCTCCATCTTTTTGCTTCTGACTACAGCTATGCTGCCCTGTTCAACTTCAGCTCTTCTTCTCCTAAGCCTCTTTGTTCACTCCTCTGCTCTGTCTTGTCGGACTGGGACCCAAAGCGAGTGTGATGCTGCTCCATTTGTACCAGGCCACAATCTGGTGGGGGAAGGTTTTGATATAGTCACACTGCAGAGAAAAACAACTCATGTGATTGATGTGAACACTTACCTGAGCTCCAGAGGCAGCTGTATTCTCTGCTCCAACCCTCTTCAAAACTATATGTACCAAAAAGTAATTTAAGAGGCATAAATAAATATGTGCACATCTGACTTGAGAGATTAACTGTAATGCGACTTTTCTTCATTTCAAGCTTCCATCTTCTGTTGTGGACTGGAGTGCCAGCAGTCAATGCAATGATGACGTCATCAGCAGTTATCACACCTCTATTAGGTAAAGTATTTAAACCGGATTGTGAACACTGTAAAAGTTGAATCACATAATCAAAGTGGGACAGCCTTATACGCTGTCTGCTATCTTCTAGTCTTTAAGTTAAATAAATTTAGTCTAAGATTTTTAACCTAAATGTGTGAGTTTGTTGATGTTTATTAAATTCATGAGCAAATGATAATTTTTGTTCTAATCAAATTGAAACAAGAATTTTAATTATTGTAATATAAACACGTAGATAAAACTCATAATTCAAGGTTAATGCGCAAACAGAACTTAAAAAACAATGTTTAGGCAGCTTGTCTCTTGTTGAATCAACTTCATGAACTTTAATTTCTGAGTTGTAACCTAAACAATTTTCTTATTGACTTTAATTGCATTTCAAAGCAGTAGATAGACTTTCATTTTAAAGTCAAGTTACCATCAAATATTTTATGATGAAAACTGTAAGTCAAAATTGTTCTCTCCAGTCAAACAATTTATGTGTTTGGAGAAAGGGGTTTGTTGTCATACATCATGTCTATTTCACTTTGTCTGTTGCGACAAGACAACTTGTATATATAAAAATCTGACTCTAACCCGAAACCCGACCTAAATTCAAGTCACTCCTTAGTTGGAAACCAAACACCTGATTCAAAGACAGCACTTCTTATGGGGACTACGAGGTGAGAGATTCTAAAACACACACACACACAAAGGGACATGTGCTCAAGAACCATACTGCTACAATGAGAATCAATTTGACTCTGAATAACTATAAATAATTAATCAGGAAAATTTTTTATACAAAATAGAAATTTTTATTAAAATTATGAAGTGAAGAATCCATGCAAAAACAGACCCATTCATTACATTAGAATATTATCAAAAAGTTTGTTTATTTCAGAAGTTTTATCATTAAGTGAAACACATTATATAGAATAATTCCACACATCTAAAATTTTAAAGCATTTATTTCTGTTCATTTTGATGATTTTCGACATACAAGTAATGCAAATCTAACATTAAAAAATAAAAAAATGGAATAACAAACCAATAAAAAATATTTTCTAAAACATAAGAATTAAAAGTGTGTTTATTACCTGCTTAGAGGTTATTTTAAAAAGTACTTTTAATCTGAAAACTGAGCCACATAAGGAAGCATTTTCTTATTTATTGAATATAAATAAATATTCATATATTCATATTCGTATAGTTAATGAATACCTGCCTAACAGTCTTAAGCTTAGTGAAATTGTCGATTTAACTATTATTTTAATACCTAACTACCTAATTAAAAATATGAAAAATGAACTGTGTTGATGTTTAATAATGATTACTTCCTTTAAAATGTCCCAACAGCTCTCTGATTAAGGCTTACACATACCAAGACATCAATGATTGGATGGTAAGAAACAACTCAAAGCTGAACATTTCAGAAAATGTTCAATGCTTGATAACACAACCCCGATAGAAATCTTGCTGGCTGATTTATTAGGTTAGCCTAACCCAGAAAAAGTATTTTATCGTTTTACTTTGCATTCAGTTAGAACTGAAGTAAGTAATTAGAATAGTGATAGAAAAATATTACTTCTTATTTAACACCTGATAAACTACAATTGTTTGTGTTTCATCAGTTTGGCTTGGAAATTAAAAGGTTTTTGTTTGACAACAATGATGTGGGAGGAACCAGTGCCGATGTCTACAAGTTTGTTTCACAAAGGAGCAAAGAGGACCGCTACACTTTCAGCATAAACACTGTCACCTGCAACCATTATAGGTAGGATGGAAATTTGACTTTTTTCATTGAGTTCTGACAGGTCATGGTTATTGAAATAATTGTTTAATTTTGTCTTGGTGTCTAGATTTATATTATCAACCACACCTGCCTTAAGCTTAAACTTTAAAAAGCACGTAGACACCCTGCCAAGTCACTACAACTCCTCCACTAGGAATGAGTATTTAAGGCTCATAGAGACCTATGGCACACATTATTTCAGAATGGTGAGAACTTTCACACACACACATTGTTTATTAGTTACATATATTTTCTGCAGGGAAGCATTTTAAAGAACTTTAAACCTGTTTTAGGTTAATCTTGGAGGGCGACTGAAACGAGTGACATCTTCACGAAGCTGCTTGGTCTCCATGAATGGGTTAACCTCAAGTGAGGTAACAAAATGCACAAAACAACATTTTGTTGATTTTTACACAACCATATGTGATACTTCCATGATACTAATGTCCAGGATTGAAAGTAAGCCAATACAGGGTGGCACTGCGTACCGGTAACAGATTCTGGACAATAAGTGCTCATTCACAGTTGTTAACTCTGCATGACAACAATATTTGACATGAGGCGTTTATGTGTTTGTTCAGTATAATTGTGTTCATGTTATTCTGCTCAGTTAAAACAGCATGATACACCTCGAAAACAACTGCTTGCTAACTTACAAAAGACGGTACTTGCTGATCGGACTGGTGCATTTGATTTATAGACTGGGACATTTTAAACAGTTGGTTCACAGAGACAAAAAATGCTGCTTGCAGTGGGACATGAAGAAAAATAAATTGCTTATCACTTTGAAATAAAATAAGAATAAAAACCGGGAAACATAGTGGACAGTGAATTTTTAATTTAAGCGAAATCAAAACCTGGTAAAAGCGCAGAAAACAATGGCTAATTTGTTCTAAAGAAAAGAGTGAAGAAAAAGTTACTGCACATGCTTGAAGTAAAATTGTTGATCAATGTTTATACATGATAGCCGCGGTCGAAAGAGGACAAAAAAATAATATCGGCTATTCAAGTAAAACTACAGTTATTATTAATATACTTATTTTCACATATTACCTCATTAAGATTATTTTCATAGTACCGGTAAAAATTTAAAACTACTTTCACCCTTGCTTATATTGTTACCAAATACATGAAACTGCAAAAATATGAAGTTCATTGCTTCCAACAACCTACTTTATGTATTTTTAAGTGTGATTTTTTTGTTTTGTTTTGCCCATTTTAATTTCTAAGGATGTCTACATGAACATATTCTTCTCTGCTTGTAAATGTCTGGTGTTATGCAGCTTTTTTTTAAATCTCTTTTCTGTTCTTTCACCCAGATCCACTCCTGTTTATCTATGGGTGTTGCTGTTGGTTTGGGGAAGATGAAAATCTCTAGTGTCCAGAGGTCTTGCATTAGTGCCCTAAAAAACCAAGACATTGCCACTAACTTCAGCCCTGGTCTCCACCAACACCACACAGAGGTGTTAGGAGGAGATGGTTGGTTGGGGGAGTTTTCAATTTTCCAAGATAATTCCAAACCCTACAAGAAGTGGCTGATGAGCCTGAATAAATATCCAGGTGTTGTTTCATACTCCCTTCGACCTCTCCATCAACTTGTGCCAAACACGCTTCGAAAGGCAGGGTTGAAAGCTGCTATTGAGAAGTATGTGGAGAACCATGCTGTGAAGAAATCACCTAAAGAACCATACTGTGAGGGCAAAACTCCTAATTTGTCCTCTAACTGCTGCCCTGTGCACGCCTCAAGGGGAACTCTATCAGTGACCATTGTTCGAGGCTGGAAACTATTTGGAGATGATATTGGAAGGACTGACGGGTGGGTTGACGCAAAGGTAAAAAAAGACCTTATGGAACCTGATGAACACATCTTTAATATGCCTCCTCTTTTGTTCACAGCTATGCCAAAATGTACTATGGTTCCATATCCCACAAGACCAAAATGATCCAATCCGACGATCCTCAGTGGAACGCTGAGTATAATTTGGGCAAGGTCAGTAAGCGTTATCAACACAGATTAGCTGAAAAAGCTCAACAATAGACAAATTGATCCATTTACTCAGCAGAATTTAAAGAGTTAATACCAGCATCTATTTTTGCAAAAATAAACATTAAATTACCAGCAGTGAGGAGATTTGGGTTTTTATGCATCAGTCTGGAAAGGAAACATTCTTTGGTGACACTAAACTAATTTGTTAGAAAACATTTCATATTGGGTCGATTATCATTCAATACCAGAAATGTGTTGTAGTTTCCATTGCAACTAGATGATGTTAAATTATTGACCATGAACTAATTTGTCCTTGAACTTGTTAGCATGAGACATCAGCCACAATAAGAAAAGAGCACCTACCTGAAGGCCTGACTCATTTTTGTTCTGGTTCTCAGAACCAACCTGGGTGTCTGTGGACATGCAGCTCCGACACTCACTGCTCTGCTTATCCTGTTGCTGAGTCAGAAAGAGATAACCCTCTCTAAATGCTTTTACAAATCAATCAAGAGCATAAAAACTTGGCTGTCCAAACAACAAATGTGCAAAGTGAACCTTCAATGTCAAAGTAAAAACTTTTTGTCCAAGTGGTTTCTCTGCCTACTGGTTGCTTATGTGACCAACAGGAAGAGATCTTTTTAAACAAGATGCACCAGAACACAGAATAATACACAATATTTTAACAATGTCCTTAAAACATTTCTCTTTGTAAAAACATGGCTTCATGCCTACTACTCCGTCTATGGAAAGAAAAGGGATCATGTGAAGGACAATTTAAATTATTCAAAAAAAACAACAACAAAACATGCAATGAAAAAGAAAACAAATCATTAAATCAAACCAAAAGAAGCAAACAAGTAATTTCAATGATGCACAACAAAAACACAATGTAAAGGAAAAACACTTCAAGCTATGGAACAAATTATTGTTGTCCAGTTTCAAAGTCCTTTCAACAGGGCCAGAGGAGTCATGCCCTGTCCACTCGCCTGCCCAAACAGGAACAGGTTTAGTTGAGAGCGGCCCAAATCACCACCGCCAAGACAAGACACCAGAGCATCCAAACCCTGCAACTCCAAAACAATATTGCGCCTAAAACAGAAAACTCATTAACTGTGGATTCAGGTAAAGTAAATTAAAAATTAATTTGCAGGTAGCTTACCCAGGAGTGGAAACACAGCCTGCCCAGGGAGGGGGCAGATATGCAGGTGAGGAATAGATGGAAGCTGCATGCCGCAACAACCTCCAGCAGCAGCCGGTAACACCAGCAGAGCAATGTTGCAGATACTCACGGCAGGTATAGCACCCAAAACCCAACCACAATCCCAGTCACAGATGGTACAAATGGCACTTACGATCTCAGATGAGCCGATCAAGCACACAAGCCACCCAGGCAGCCAACATGTAGCAGGGGAAACAAAAACACACACTTTGCAGCGGCTTGCTCGACTAAGAAGCCATCTGACCCGCTCACCAATCAGCAGTGTGCTTCTGGCTGCACCTGGTGTGCAGGGTGGGGAGGGTGGAACACCATCCCAAAACATTTTATCCCCCAGTGGGATAAAATGTGTTGGGTCTGCACACTTCAACGTCAAGGACAAAAAATGATAAACTGTGCTATGGAGACTAGCTGACTAGATCCTGCCACATGACCCACAGGTCAACGAAGGTGATGGATATTTGAATGTTATCCAGCCCTAGAACGGACAGTGCGACACAATGGTAGATTAACTGTCTCAGAGGTTTTAATAGGGTGATCATTTCCTGAAATGTACTTCAGGAAATGATACTGTTCCTGATACTTCAGTACCATTCACCATTCACCTCTGAGCTACAGAGGTGAATGGTACTGAAGTATCAGGAAAAGTATCTGGACAAGCACAAATCAGCCTGCCCAGAGTCATCCAACCCCCCTGAAGGCCAGTAGGTTTTAACTGCAGGGGTACAGGTGTGGGCTCTGGCCCAACCCGAGCCAGTTGGGCCATGTCACATTTCGAGTTCTCTGCAAATCACTTACAGGAGCCACAATATAAACCGGCCCTCCAGCTGTTGGAGCTCTCATGACCTGATTGATAACCAGGTTGAAGAGGTCTTGTGTTTTATGGCAACCTCCAGCACTATAACCGCACAGATAGACCAACTGTCCCTCCTGCAACGGAGCCTCCCGTATGCCCTGATCATGATGCTCTTTTCTACATCCCCCCAGCAAGTTATCCTGAGGATGATGAAAAGGCATAGTCTGGTCTTATGCTCAGCCACCTAATCCTCCACCTCACCTGGTGCTGAGTCCCAAACATGACCCAACAAGAAATCCACAGGCAGCTGAGGTTCACGGCCAAACATAAGAAAAAAATGGAGACTCGTCAGTATTCTGATGAGTAGTGTTGTAACAAGAAAGTACTTGTGGAAGACAGGAAGCCCAATCCCGCTTCCTAGACATTGGTAAAGTGTGCAGCGGTCTATTGAATCGCTCACACTGCCCATTCCCAGGGGTACTGCGTGACCTTTTAACCCCATACAGGTTACAGAGCTGCTGAATTAACGCACTCTCAAAACTCCGACCCTGGTCTGAATCAATGTGGCTTGGAACCCCAAATCTGAAAAACCATTCAGTCAGCAAAACCTGGGCCACAGTGGCTGCTTTCTGATCCTGAGTTGGAAAAGCAATGGTGTATTTACTAAATACATAACTAATTACAAGAACATTTTTCAAACCATTTTGTGAAGGTTCTAACATGTAAAATCTATGTTGTTTGGCCGAGAAGCTAACAAATGGCTCATGAAAGTGCCAGAGCTAGATGTTACATTTTTAACAACCTGCCACTGTTGATTCTCTTGTATCCACTGTTTAATGTCATTAGACATCCCAGGCCAGGAACGGCGCTGCCTTACCAACTTGGTGGTGTGCTCCACACCCTGGTGTCCATGCTCCTGATGTAATTGAGTCAGAACATCCTGCTTAAAAACTGATGGCAAAATAAGCTGTAAAATCTCCTCGCCATCATCTGACCAATGGACTTGACGGTATACCACGCCATCTCTCTCCACAAAACGACCCCACTGTTTTAAGAGAACCAAGGACAGTTTGGGAATTTGCTGTTTTTCTTCAGGAGTAGGATAAACCTGCCTCTTCCAAAAACCCAAGATGTCCTTTAGAAGAGGGTCAGCTTCCTGCAAAGCACAAAAGTCAGACACAGAATGCGATGGGAGAACAAACACCACAGATTGAGTTACTGACACTGGAACAGGATATGGGGCACACTGAGGAGCCTCTGGGACAGAGGTGCACAACAACAGTTCTGCCAGGCTGGTACCTGATGTTGGCTGGTGGGAGAGTGCATCAGCATTGTTATTGCTGCGACCAGAATGAAAATTGAAATCAAAAGCAGCAAGTTGAGCAGCCCATCAGAGCGCCATGGCACCAAGCTTGGCTGAATGAAGATAACTCAAAGGGTTGTTATTTGTATAGACCATGCACTGGTGGCACAAGAGATATTCCCTAAACTTCTCATGGCCCATTATAATGCCAGAAACTCCAGCATTATAATTATAATTAGCCATGTTACGCTCTGAAGGTTCAAGACCTCGACTGGCATATACAATGGGCCTCACTCAAACCTCCGTCTCCTGTAACAATACTGCCCCATGTCCACTGTGACTGGCATCTGTCTCTAGAATGAAAGGACATGAAAAGTCAGCATATGCCAACACTGGTGCAGATGTTCATTTAGCTTTTAAAGCCTCAAAGTTCTCCTCACACTTTGATGTCCAGGCAGATTGAAAAGCCTGGCCAGATTCCTTCCTGGACTTTGTGCCCACTTGTTGTGCCACCAGCCTATGAAGGGGACCAGCTAGCCTAGCAAAACTAGCTGGTCCTATTACAAAGTCCTGTAATAGCTTGCAAAGCCCAAGATTGAGCAAGGCTCTGAAACATGTGTGGGATGTGGCCATTTCGCCACTGCTTCAGTCTTGGCAGGATCTGTAGCTACACTTTTATCTGAGATAAGGTGTCCCAAGTATTTAACCTGTCTCTTGAGAAAGGAAAGTTTAAGTATTACCTTCAGACCTTCTCTCTGAAGCCAAGCAAGGACTGCTTCCAGATGCTCAATATGCTGTGAGACTGAACGTGAAAACACAATGATGTCATCCAAATACAAAAGAAGGGACTGGCACTGCTGGTCCCCAAGCATCCTCTGCATAAGACGCTGGAAGGTACTTGGCACATTACAAAGCCCAACGGGCATACAGTTCCACACAAAGAGTCCAAATGGCATACAAAAAGTACTTCTGGACTTATCCTCTTCTGATACAGGCTAACCACTTCAGTTCAACTCAACACACCAATGTGAGTTCGGGGATAGAGTACATCAGTAGTTCCAAAATTTAGGACAGGAACATAAGCAGTACCATGTACACCCTGAATGAGACATGGAAGTTAATAAGCCAGCTGGTAGCTCAAACAATAAAATTTGACCAGCAAATTGTTCAGGGCAGGTTGCAGCTACAAATGTCATAACTACCAGTTATCCTCACTGCTCGAGGGCCCCTAACCCTGACAGCACCAGTTAATTGTGCTGAGGACTTAGTTGCTGCTCTGTAACACACCTGCAGGGCCTCCACAACTGGACCAGGACACAGAGTTACTGAAGGTAAGTTAAAGAAAGAACCACCATTACCCCAGAAAGTTCTTAGTAGATACAATTAATTATGTTAATTCCCAAAATGCCAGGAACAGAAGAACTAGAATAAGTGGGATCCTTCCCCACCAGAATCCCACAATGCAGAAGCACTTTGTCACAAAGATTGACATCCAATTCTAAATAGCCAATGTATGGGATGGAAAGATGATTGGCTGCCCGGAGCTGCAACCAGTGACATGACTGAAGGCAATCATACCCCAATGATGCAAAATGTTCCTGAAAACAGCTCTTAGTGATGGACACCATGGAACCCGTATCTACTAAACAAGTAACAGAGACTCCACCCATGACAACATCAATGACTGGACAAAATGCCAACAATTTTGATGAGGCTGCTGTTTGTAAGTCTGCTATTCCCCTACCTGAGTTGTGGCTCAGCAGCTCAGTGGGTGCTAGTTTTCCGCCTGGTTAACTAGCACCCACTTAGCTGGCCTTGCCACAGAGTCAACCCTGTCATCTGGTTTCACCATCATACTCTCTGGCAAACTGACCACCGCGTTCGGTGGCAGACCACCGTGTTCGGTGGTCTGCCACCGAACGCGGACGAGGAGGCCTGTGGTAAATTAGTTTCCAGAGAAGTAATACACTGGGTGAGTTGATTAATCTGTTCTTGTTGCAGTTTTAAAAGTTCTCTTAACTCACTAAACTCAAAGCGGGCAACAGTAGATGGAGTTAGCCGAGAGTGACCCATAAGTGGATGGAAGAGAATGACTACACTCCCTACCTGGAAACCTCTGCCTCTCCCACCGAATTGCCTCCCCATGCACCTACAGCAAGGTGGCAATGGGATGACCCCGAACATACTGTTTAAGTTCCCAGCAGAGAGCACTATCCAACACATATTCTACAAACTGATGACACAGCAGAATATCAGCATTCAGCAACCCATCAGGAGCATTTTGCTTTACTACTGGTTCCATAATGGCCATCAAAGCTAAGGAAAACTGCAACAGTGTTTCCTCCTCTCACCGTTTCCTAGAAGAGAATGCATGCTGAAGAGTTATACATGACTCAGTGCAACCATACCACTCCTTCAAAATAGCCATGATCTTAGCTGGGTCATTCCTCTCTGAATTGGTGTGGTACTTTATTTCCTCTCTTGCATCCCCCTCTAAATGATCAAAAAGGAAGAAAGCTTGGTCTGCCGCTGACAAATGGCGGGCCCGAATGCATGATTGGGCCTCTTCAATCCACTCACTGATCCCAATACCAGACCTACCACCGAACATGGGACATCTTCAGTCTCTGGGCACAACCGCCAACCGCTCAGCAGGCATGAGACCACCAGCCACAGCGGGGGAAGGAGCGGCGCCTGGCGAACCCCCCCACATTCTGCTGACCCACTCGATTCCCCTGCAGGTATGGAGCCACCTCCTCCATACCTGCAGGGGAAGACTACCAATAGAAAACTCCAACACCATGAATAAAAACACACAGAAAAAAAACAAAACAGTTAAAACACTAAAAACTAAAAAAGACAACACTGTGTTCAATGGTGCAACCTGCCAAAGACGCCAAATGTTACCAGCAGGGGGAGATCTTTTTAAACAAGATGCACCAGAACACAGAATAATACACTATTTTAACAATTTCCTTAAAACATTTCTCTTTTTAAAAACATGGCTTCATGCCTACTACTTGTTCCCTGAAAAGAAAAGGGATCATGTGAAGGACAATTTAAATTCTTCCAAAAAATAACAAAACATGCAATGAAAAAGAAAATAAATTGGTAAATCAAACCAAAAAAGCAAACAAATTAGTAATTTCAATAATGCACAACCAAAACACAATGTAAAGGAAAAACACTTCAAGCAATGGAACAAATTGTTGGTGTCCAGTTTCAGAGTCCTTTCAGCAGGGCCAGAGGAGTCATGCCCCGTCCACTAGCCTGCCCAAACAGGAACAGGTTTAGTTGAGAGCGGCCAAATCACCACTGGCAAGACAAGACACCAGAGAGTCCAAAACCCTGCAACTCCCAAACAATATTCCGCCTAAAACAAAAAACTAATTCACTGTGGATTCAGGTAAAATAAATTATTCCAACTTATTTAAACACAGCCTCCCCAGTGGGGGAGCGGATTAGCAGGTGAGGAATAGATGGAAGCTGCATGCCGCAACAACCTCCAGTTGCAGCCACTAACCCCAGCAGAGCAATGCTGCAGAAACACCATGGCAGGTATAGCACCCAAAACCCAACCACAATCCCAGTCACAGATGGTACAAATGGCACTTACGATCTCAGATGAGCCCATCAAGCACACAAGACTCTCAGGCAGCCAACATGTAGCAGGGGAAACAAAGACACACACCTTGCAGCAGCCTGCTTGACTATGAAGCCATTTGACCCGCTCACCAATCAGCAGTGTGCTTCTGGCTGCACCTGGTGCACAGGGTGGGGAGGGTGGAACACCGTCCCACCACACTTTCTTTTTTGCTTCTAAAAACTTGTCTGAAATAAATAAATCAAATCAAATGAGACAAATCAAATTCCACAATGATATGTCATGCAGAGAAACAGCATATTATGTAGCCAAACCTGGGGAATGGACAATCAACTAAATTTTTTAGATCCAAGCCAGGCTGTGGATTCTATATATTTTAGGATACTGGGTCAGCACCTGCATGAAAACGAATTTGGTTTACTTGATTAGATCATGCACATTTCATGGTGTTTATGGTCGAGTACAAATAAAAATAAAAACAGAAAAAAAAAATCTGAAAATATTTTAACAGAAACCACTTTACACGTATATTGTGTAAACAGACACAGCCCAGCTGATGTATTTCATATTTTGTGTTTCTACTAAGATTACCTTGCATTTATCACCTAACTAATTTGACTTTGAATGAAAAAATGTGCATCTGAATGATCCTCCATTCAAATTTTCTCATGAAGGTGGACACAAGCCTGCTTCTGAAGATTGAGGTTTGGGATGAAGATCCGAAATATGACGACCTTCTCGTAAAATGCGAGAGGTACCTGAGCCAGGGCACTCACACTTTCACGTGCAGCGCAAAGTACGGAAACGTTGAGGTTAAATACACGCTGACTTGTGACACGTATATGACTGGAGCTCAGTGCAACCGTTATAAACCATCTCCTTAGTGACAGGAGATTGGTGAGTTTTGGGAATGAAAGCATTTCATTTCATCATGTAACTTTAACTCACTAAATCTTATAGAAACTCACAATTTATACTTAAATCACTTAACTTTGTTAAAGACCTATCTAAATGTGTAATTATTATACAATGAAACAAATTTAAGCTTCTGTGTAACAATTAATCACAAGAAATAACTATGCTTTAATATATGCAACCAGAAATTGTGTTTCTTTTAATGACAATAAACCTTTTGAAATTGCTACAAGTTGTTGACTTCTTATATTTTTGACAAATCCTGTATTAGTTGTATGAATTATGTCTTATATGTGTTATTATAAAAGAGAGAGATTACAGAGCCAAATTACAGAGACCTTGCTTAGTAACACTTATTTTTTACACTTCTGTTTAATCCAAATTAAGTCAGCGGCTCCATAAGGCCCCCCACGGCTTCAAGCCCCATAAATGCTAATATTTTACCACAAATATATAAATGTAACATTTATTTATTGTCATGATTTGTGACAATAAATAAATTGTCACCACTCATAAGTTGAGTGGTGAGGCAGACACAGTAGATCTAGGTTATGGAGAGTAAATGGAGATTTAATGATGAACAATGCAGAAATCCAGGCAGCACAAAGCAAGCTAAGCTAGCAGCTAATCTCTGGTAGCAACTGATAATCAAACAAACTGACAGCAGACAAGACAAGGCTGGATGACGACCTGACAAAAAACAAAGAACACAGGTGGGTTTAAATACACATGGAGACAATCAGGGGAAACAAGAGACAGGTTTAACTAATCAAGGGGTTGACAAGACAACACAGAGAATCTCCAGAAAAACTCAAATCCTCAAATTTATTGATATTATTAATGCTGCTAAATTTGATTTAATGGTTTCAGCATACATAAATTTACACACTTAAATTTTCAACAAACCTGGTGTTAAACCGTCTGAAGCGCTAACTTCTGACAGGTTGAGCCATTCTGAGCCATTCTCACGGCTCAGAATGATTGACAGGCATCTAGCCACGCCCCCTCGGTTTGCGGCTCATTGGGGCTAATTCTCTTGGCCACAGGATTCATCCAATCAGGACGGACTTTCTTCGAGCTCCTAGAAAACCTCTGGGGCAATTCCTGGTTCACAGTGTTGGACCAAGGGAAGGCCTACCACCAAGGTTTCATGAGTAAGAAAAGCAGACCATGTACAGCCTTTATAACAACTTGGGGATTGTATGAATGGGTTAGAATCCCATTTGGGCTGACAAACCCTTTTTCAGCACTACATGGATGGATGTCTAGGGTAATTCAGAGATGAAGTTTGTTTACCTTACCTGGATGATGTATTCATGTTTAGTTCCACCTTTGAACAACACGTCCAAAATGTAAGGCAGGTATATGTGGCATAAAGTTAAGGCCAAAGAAATGTGATTTTTTCAAACGAGAAGTCTGTTATGTGCATTGCATCATCTCAGCTGAGGAATACAAAATGAATCCTAAAGAGGTGGAAGCAGTGAGAACCTTTCTGCAAAACACACCAGCAACTGTGAGATAAGTTAGAATAACTCATGGGCTTCCTCAGGTGTCACAGAGCTAAGTACAGGATTTCTCAAGTGTTACAGCACCACTGTACAACCTATTAGTTAAACCAAAGTCTGACCAAAAGAGGAGATAGAAAGAAAAGGGAGGAACCAAACACGAAATCAGTTACCATTTCTATGGAAATTATTAATATGTAGAGAAACATCTACATCTAAGAAATGAGAAACATCGATCTTTGTCTTTAAATGCTTTATTATGAATGCCGAAAGCGTTCGAAGGCTCTGACACTGAACTTCTTGTGGATATTGTTGTTCTGTATTGCTAAAAATCTTAAAATGTCGTTTTTCAACTTTTTTTTGTGGCAAAGGGTTTTGCACCGTAAAAGTATTTCATTTAAATTATTACTATTTTTTAAAGTTATTGATAAAACCCTCTTTTATCCTTTTATTCAATAAATTTCTTTTGTCTTAATTTTATTGTTTAAAACATTATGGCTAGTTATTTTTGTTCAAGAGCAGAGGTTTTACCGAAGGAGAGCTGTGTGCTACATGACACACAGCTGACACAAAGTAGCGTCAGTACAACGTAAATGACGCTACTTTGTACCAGAAATTGCGTCAGTTGTAAAGTTGTAACTAGAAGCAGAAACTATGTAACGGTTTTTCTGTGTGCCAATGCCCAACTGCTCCATCGCAGTGGAGCAGCCAGGCACACACAGAGCTGCACAAATCTAGTTGCAAAAACTAAAGAACTTCTGTCTCTTTTATGAGTTTAACACAATCACAGAATTAAAAAATGCTTACATCAATTTCAATCGCTGTTACCTTGTTCCCTTATTGACTGAAGCTAAATTTAGACTTGCTTTTTTTTCTGACCTGATGTTAAAAAGAGTCCTTCATTGCAGTTCCGGTAAAACTATTTATTCAACCAGAACAAAAGGTTCGAGTAGAACTGTTTGTTCTGTTAGCGTAGATACTTTATACAGAACACTGCAAAAATTAAAACCTCAAACTTTAGCGGCAGTTACAAGAAACAAAGTAACTACATTCAATTGACCTTTACACAATGTTCTGTATGAATCTTTATCTCTCCAGGGCTGCTGCTTTATAAACTACAGTTTTCAGGTCAGCACATTCAGACATCACCTGTTTCTACTTCTTTTCAGTCTGCTTTGGAACAGGTAAGATTTTTTAATATGCAAAGAGTATCTTTGTTTAGATTACACTGCAGCAATTAAAAACATTGAGTGTTTATTTAGTCATAAAAAAATGTTTATAGAAGATATTCTTCTCAAGAATTTATTAGAGGTGCACCGATTGCAGGTTTCTGGCTGATCCCTGATTACAAATCTATTAAAAATCCTGACCAGCCGATTTTGATTTTGGCCAATATAATTTTTTTTTCTCTGAAATCTTGCTAAATATAGGAAGAAAGTTGATGAGTTACCAACAGTGGGGTGACTATTGTTAACTGCAAACATTTAGACATGATCTGGTGGAACGGTCTGCGAGTCAAACCTCATTAATTAATAAAGCCAAGCTCAGTCTCTGATCAGCGAATAAAGAAACTCTTCACACAACAAGGAATGATTACTGACATGTTTATTTCTCATCCAGTCTAAGAATTTATTATAACTTCTTTCTTTAACTACTGGCATGTAACCTAACTACGGCAAGACAAAATAAATATATTGAATAATAAAATGGGAATAAAGTCAGATTAATGAATGAACTTCATTGGGGTTTTTTTCACAAATATCTACTGGCTGAAAGTTTTTGTGTTATCCAGAACTGTTTACTAATGTTTCACCATCATTAAGTGCTGCTGCATGAACAAATAGGCTCTAACTCAAAAATGTAATATTAGCTTAAGCTAACACATGCAAAATTAAAAAATAACTGAACAGAAATACATATGTAAAAATGTACATAAAAGTTCAAATGGATGTATGAATTCAATGCGTAATTGTTTCAATAAATATTCAACTATATTTAATGCATGAGCAAGTAATAATCACAATATGTTTCAACAATATTTAACCATTACGTCTGACTTCTATTCAATTCAGATTAAAGTCCTGTGTTAGCAGCATATCCTGAATTCATTTTATCTGCCAGCCAGACCCTCCAAATTAAATTGGTTATAGTTCTATGTTAAAATGAATGGCACTGTAAACAGATATTTACCCATGTATTAAATACATTTAAATATTGATTGAAACAATTTTGCATATAATTCATACATGTTTGAACCTTTATGTACATTTTTACATGTGTATCCATCTATCCATCCATCCATTTTCTTTCACCCTTGTCCCTAATGGGGTCGGGAGTTGCTGGTGCCGATCTCCAGCTGCGTTCCGGGCGAGAGGCGGGGTACACCCTGGACAGGTCGCCAGTCTGTCGCATACATATGTATCTATGTGCAGTTATCTTTTTTATTTTTTCATGTTAGCATAACCCTTGTAAAGCCCATATTTGTGACATAACCAGTCTTAAATATTCATAAAAACTTAATCGTGTTCATGACAGGTGTTATGTTTATGACAGTATCATACTAGTCTTATGAACACCCTTTCAAGTAAAGTGTTAACTAACTTTCTTATATGATGTTGTATAAAAAAGTCATAAAAATAAGGAAAATGCCATGCACTATGTAAAAAACTGTTTAATTACTTTTCTCTCCATCTTTTTGCTTCTGACTACAGCTATGCTGCCCTGTTCAACTTCAGCTCTTCTTCTCCTAAACGTCCTCCTTGTTCACTCCTCTGATCTGTCCTGTCGGATTGGGACCCAAAGCGAGTGTGATGCTGCTCCGTTTGTACCAGGCCACAATCTGGTGGGGGAAGGTTTTGATATAGTCACACTGCAGAGAAAAAGAGCTCATGTGATTGATGTGAAGACTTACCTGAGCTCTAGAGGCAGCTGTATTCTCTGCTCCAACCCTCTTCAAAACGATATCTACCAAAAAGTAATTTAAGATGCACAAATAAACAGCTGCATTTCGGACTTGAGGGATTAACATTAATACGACTTTTCTTCATTTTAAGCTTCCACATTCTGTTGTTGCCTGGCGTGCCAGTCCATGCAGTCCTGACATCATCAGCAGTTATCACACCTCTGTTAGGTAAAGTATTTAAACCGATTTATGAACATATAATTAAACTAACCATTTCCAGATTTTTTTTACATGTTACAATCAACCATGTCTGCTTATTGGATCTTTATGAGGTAGACCAAAACACAGTGGATATTTCTGAAGTGGAACCAAAATTTAAAATATGTGTTTATACAGCTATTCTGAAACTAATATATTGCTTATATATATTGATTCAGCTGCATATGTTGCTAAGTTAGCAACTTACCTCTGATAAAAATCCCAGACTTGTGACAAATCACCTCCATCACGGTATCAAAGTGATGGAGGGTGTCTGAGGTTGTGTATTTGCTTCTCTTACAGTGTGGTCTGTAGCACACTGACTATGATCTGCAGAGCGGGGGCAGCCTTATACACTGTAAAACATTTGGGCCACATTTAGTTGTGTCTACTATCTTCTAGTCTTTACATTAAATAAATTTAGTCTTAGATTTTTAACCTAAATGTGTGAGTTTGTGAAAGATAAACTTACAATAGTAAGCTATGCCAGCATTTCATTAATTTTGTCAAACCTAAAAAAGTTGAATAAACTAGAGTTTATATGTTAGCACTAAAAACACTGAAAGAAGAAAAACACAGGAGTTTAAACTATTTCCCAGAATGCTTAGCGGCATGTTTTTTTAATCCTGAGATGGACGTGTGTTACAATGATCTGACTTTGGCCTGTTATTAAGGTAAATGTGAATTTTAATAATTTGTAACTCTGCTAAAAGTGTTTCAGCAGAATTTATGTTGTTGGTTGTTGATAAATTCATTAGCAAATGATAATTTTTGTTCTAATCAAATTGAAACAAGAATTTTAATTATTGTAATATAAAATACATAGTTACTTTAACTTGATAAGGTGAGTGAAAATAATACAGAAATTTGTGAAGGCAGATTTTTTTCTTTCATATTGTGAAATGATTATTTGGTTTAAATTGCAATATTAAGTTAAAACTCACAATTCAAGGTTAATGTGAAAATAGAACTTAAAATGTTTCGACAACTTGTCTCTTGTTGAATCAACTTCATGAACTTTAATTTGTGAGTTGAAACCTAAACAATTTTCTTATTGACTTTAATTGCATCTGAAAGCAGCAGATAGACTTTCATTTCAAAGTCGAGTTACCATCAAATATTTTATGGTGCAAACTAAGTCAAAAATCTTCTCTCCAGTCAAACCATTTCTGTGTTTGGAGAGAGAGGTTCGTTGCATAGTTCATACATCATATCTCTTTCACTTTGTCCGTTGTGACAAGACCACTTAACATCTTTAGTCTGTGTATATAAAAATCTGACTCTGACCCGAAACCCGAAATAAATTCAACTCCTTAGTCATAAACCAAACACCTGATTCAAAACCAGGTGTTTGAATCTGATGGGGACTACGAGGTGAGCGATCCTAAAAAACATACACACATATATTCACACACACAAAGGGACATGTGCTCAAGGACCATCCTGCTACAATGAGAATCAATTTGACTGTGAATAACGATAAATAATTAATCAGGAAAATTATTAGCAACATAGAAACTTTTATTAAAATTATTGAGTGAAGAATCCAGGCAGAAACAGACCGATTCATTTATTTAGAATATTATTGAAAAGTCTGTTTGTTTCAGAAGTTTTATCATTAAGTGAAACATAGAGAATAATTCCACACACACATTTTAAAGCAATTATTTCTGTTAATTTTGATAATTTTCGACATACAAGTAATGCAAATCTAACATTGAAAATTGGAATAAGAACAAACCAATAAATATATTTACTAATATTTACTAAGGTTATTTTAAAAAGTACTTTTAATCTGAAAACTGAGCCACATATGGAAGCATTTTCTAATTTAATGGAAAATAAATTAAAAAATGAATACCTGCCTAAAGTCTTAGGTATTAAAATAACAATAGTTAAATCCACAATTTCATTACGTTTAACTACCTAATTAAAAATCAGAAAAATTAACTGTATAGATGTTTAATAATGATTACTTCCTTTAAAATGTGCCAACAGCTCTCTGATTAAGGCCTACACATACCAAGTCACCAATGATTGGACGGTAAGAAACATCTCAACGCTGAACATCTCAGAATATTTTCAATGCAGCCCTGAGATTTGATAACACAACTTGCTGGCAGATTTTCTGTCTTTCACCATTTTATTTCATTTAATATGTGCTCTTCCAAGAAACATTTTGTTATCTTTTTAGTAAGAACTGACTAGTATAACGGAAGAAAAATGTGGCTTCTTTTTTAACACTTTATAAACTATAAGTGTTGTCTGTATTTTATCAGTTTGGCTTGGAAATTACAAAGTCTTTGTTTGACAAATTCGATGTGGGAGGAACCGGCTCCGATGTCTACAAGTTTGTTTCAGAAAGGAGCAAAGAGGACCGCTACATTTTCAGCTCACACAGTGTCACCTGCAACCATTATGAGTAGGATGGAAATGTAACTTTTATCGTTGAGTTCTGACAGGTCATGATTATTGAAATAATTGTCTAATTTTGTCTTGGTGTCTAGATTTATATTACCAACCACACCTAACTTAAACATAGAGTTCAAAAATCAGTTAGACACCCTGCCAAGGCACTACAACTCCTCCACAAAGAATGAGTATTTAAAGCTCATACAGACTTATGGCACACATTACTTCAGAATGGTGAGATCTTTCACACACACACATTGTGAATTAGTTACATATATTTTTCTGCAGGGAAGCATTTTAAAGAACTTTGAACCTGTTTTAGGTTCAACTCGGAGGGCGACTGAGACGAGTGATATCTTCACGAAGCCACTTGTCCTCCATGAATGGGTTAACCTTAAGTGAGGTAACAAAATGCACAAAAACAACAGATATTTACATAACCATATGTGATACTTCCATAATACTAACGTCCAGGAGTGAAAGTCAGCCAATACGGTCTGGTACTGCATACCGGTAAAAGATTCTGAGTCGGTGCACAGTACCAGAAGAACGGCCCAATATGGCCGTCAGTTAGAATGGCTGCACATTGAGTCAAAATAGCTAGCAGTAGGAAGTTTGAAACATGAGTTAATCTAGAAAAAGTTACTGCACATGCTACAAAGTAAAATTGTTTATCAATATTTATACATGATAGCTGCGGTCAACAGAGGACAAAAAAGAATGCAGATTATTCAAGTAAAACTACAGTTATTATTATTATACTTATTTGCACATATTACCTCATTGAAATTATTGTCATAGTACCAGCAAGAATTTAAAACTACTTTCACCCCTGCTTATATTACCAAATAAATGAAGCTGCAAAATATGAAGTTCATTGCTTCCAACAACCTACTTTAAGTATTTTTGAGTGTGATTTGTTTTGTCCATTTTAATTTCCAAGGATACTAAATGAACATATCTTCTCTGCTTGTGTCTGGCTCTTTATGTCAGTGTCTGGTGTAATACAGATTTTTTTTAAATCTCTTTTCTGTTCTTTCACCCAGATCCACTCCTGTTTATCTATGGGTGTTGCTGTTGGCTTGGGGAAGATGAATATCTCTAGTGTCAAGAAGTCTTGCATCGGTGCCCTAAAAAACCAAGACATTGCCACTAACTTCAGCCCTGGTCTTCACCAACACCACACAGAGGTGTTAGGAGGAGATGGTTGGTTGGGGGAGTTTTCAATTTTCCAAGATAATTCCAAACCCTACAAGAACTGGCTAATGAGCCTGAAAGAACATCCAGATGTTGTTTCGTTCTCTCTCCAACCTCTCTATCAACTCGTGCCAAACACGCTTCAAAAGGCAGGGTTAAAAACTGCTATTGAGAAGTATTTGGAGAACCATGCTGTGAAGAAATCATTCCAAGAGCCACACTGTCTGGGCAAAACTCCTAATTTGCCTAACTGCTGCCCTGTGCATGCCCCAAGGGGAACTCTATCAGTGACCATTCTTCGAGCCTGGAACCTATACGGAGATACGTTAGGAAAGTCTGACGGGTGGGTTGATGCAAAGGTAAAAAAAAGACCTTATGGAACCTGATGAACACACCTTTTATATGCCTCCTCTTTTGTTCACAGCTATGCCAAAATGTACTATGGTTCCTTTTACGGCACGACCAAAATAATCAAATCCGATAATCCTCGGTGGAACGCTCAGTATAATTTGGGCAAGGTCAGTAAGCGTAATCATCACAGATTATCTGAAAAAGCTCAACAGACAAACTGATCCATTTGCTCTGCAGAATTTAAAGAGTTAATACCAGCATCTATTTTTGCAAAAATAAACATTAAATTACCAGCAGTGAGGAGATTTGGGTTTTTTTGAGTCAGTCTGGAAAGGAAACATTCTTTGGTGACACCAAACTAATTTGTTAGAAAACATTTTATATTGGGTCGATTATCATTTAATATCAGAAATGTGTTGTAGTTTCCATTGCAACTAGATGATGTTAAATTATTGACCATGAACTAATTTGTCCTTGAACTTGTTAGCATGAGACATCAGCCACAATAAGAAAAGAGCACCTACCTGAAGGCCTGACTCATCTTGTTTCAGTTCTCTCAAAAACAACCTGGGTGTCTGTGGACATGCAGCTCCCACACTCACTGCTCTGCTTATCCTGTTGCTGAGTCAGGAAGAGCTAACCCTCTCTAAATGCTTTTACAAATCAATCATAAGCATAAAAACTTGGCTGTCCAAACAACAAATGTGCAAAATGAACCTTCAATGTCAAAGTAAAGACTTTTTGTTCAGTCATTTTCTCTGACCTACTGATTGCTTATTTTCTTGTTTTTTAAAAACTTGTTTGAAATAAATAAATCAAATCAAATAAGACAAATCAAAGTATACAATGATATGCAATGCATATTGTGTTGGCAAACTTGGGGAATGGACAATCAACTAAATTTCCGAAACCAAATCCAAGCCAGGTTGTGGATACTATATTTTAGGATTCTGAGTCAGCACCTGCATGAAAAAGAATTTGGTCTTACTTGATTAGATCATGCACATTTCATGGTGTTTTTGGTCGAGTAAAAAGTAAAAAACAAAGACACACACCTTGCAGCAGCCTGCTTGACTATGAAGCCATTTGACCCGCTCACCAACCAGCAGTGTGCTTCTGGCTGCACCTGGTGCACAGGGTGGGGAGGGTGGAACACTGTCCCACCACACTTTCTTTTTTGCTTCTAAAAACTTGTCTGAAATAAATAAATCAAATCAAATGAGACAAATCAAATTCCACAATGATATGTCATGCAGAGAAACAGCATATTATGTAGCCAAACCTGGGGAATGGACAATCAACTAAATTTTTTAGATCCAAGCCAGGCTGTGGATTCTATATATTTTAGGATATTGGGTCAGCACCTGCATGAAAACGAATTTGGTTTTACTTGATTAGATCATGCACATTTCATGGTGTTTTTGGTCGAGTAAAAAGTAAAAGAAAAACTGAAAAAAAATCTGAAAATATTTGAACAGAAACCACTTTACACATGTATTGTGTCAACAGACACAGCCCAGCTGATGTATTTCATATCCTGTGTTTCAACTAAGATTACACTGCATTTAGAAACTTTTGATATTTTCTTTATTACCTAAATTATTTTACTTTGAATGGAAAAAATGTGCATCTGAATGATCCTCCATTCACATTTTCTCATGAAGGTGGACACAAGCCTGCTTCTGAAGATTGAAGTTTGGGATAAAGACACGATCTATGACGACCTTCTCGTAAAGTGTGAGAAGTACCTCAGCCCGGGCACTCGCACTTTCACGTGCACATCAACGTTAGGAAACGTTGAGGTTAAATACACGCTGACTTGTGACCCATATATGACTGGAGAATAGAGCAACTGTTAAAAACCATCTCCTTAGTGACAGGAGATTGGTGAGTTTTGGGAATGAAAGCATTTCATTTCATCATGTAATATTAACTCACTAAATCTGATAGAAACTCACAATTTATACTTAATCGCTTCACTTTGTTAAAGACCTATCTAAATGTGTAATTATCATACAACAAAAAATATTCAAGATTCTGTGTAACAATTAATCACAAGGAATAACTATGCTTCAATATATGCAACCAGAAATTGTGTTCCCTTTAATGACAATAAACTTTTTGAGATTGCTACAAGTTGTTGACTTCTTTTGTATTCTTGTATAATATGTATAGAATTAATTATTAATTATGTCTTATATGTGTTACTATAAAGTGGCAAGTTAAAATGTAACTTTGGTGAGGTGTGTAGTTCACTAACCCTAAACTATTTTTAGCTTTTTGTCCAACTAAAATAAACAATTTTGCACGATTTTCACCTTAAACGGTTTGTTTTTTTTTTAGAAAAGGCAGGTGTTGTTGAAATTTCTACAAGTTGTTGACTTTATATGTTTTCAACAGATCTTGTATTAGTTGTATGAATTATGTCTTCTATGTGTTACTATAAGAGAGAGAGAGACATAGTTACATTACTGACCATGATTACAGGATGTGTCATAAAACTATTTGGTCATGACCTGTATGCAGCAAAGTGGAGAACCAGGGGACATATTTTTCAACCTGATCATTGTTTACTTACAGTTTTATGATTAAAATCAAGAGGCGCTGATGAAATTTAATTTAAATGATCTTTCATCATGTAGTCATGTTTGAAACAGTGAAGACATCTCATGAGCCAGAATGTTAATTTTTTTAATTATTATTCTTATTTATTACATAAAAGGTCCAGGCACCACAGTTTCACAGTTTTCCTTTAGAAGACCTTGACCTTATGCTTTTTGGAAGACAGAAAGTTAAAAAAAAAAAATCATCTTTCCTTTCTGCCCCGCGGTGGTTTAGAAAAGCAAAAAGGTTTTTCTGTTATTCCTTGACCTAACACTGCACACATCAGTAGGATTGCTTGTTTGAAGTTGCTTTCAAATATGTTACACTGGAATGCATTTTTTACTAAATAAATTAGTAGGAGAACTGCAACTCAATCTCCCTAAAAGTCTTTGGAATGGGCAGCAAAAACCACAGCAGCTTCCAGTCCTCTCAGTCCTACACTGGAGGAAACAGATCCTTATTCCTAGAAACGTCTGGCTTCCCTCGTTGTTTGCTCCTGTGTCACTTGTGTCCAATCTGTAAAATAACTGTGTTCCTAAATTATTCAAAACTGATCTGAAGTCAAACTTACTCTGCTGCAAGAAATTCAAAAGGGAGACTACGTGCGCATGAACTAGCTCTTCAAGTTCAACTTACGTAGCATAAAACCACATTTTGGGATTCTGCAGAAGCCAAAATAATTAAATAGTGATAGTCCACTGTAACAACCTCTCGCTGAATGTGTGAAGCCAAAGCAGCTATCAGAGTCCAAGAGCACAAAGCTTTGTTGGAGCCCATTAAATCAGGCATCCGAATTCGGTAAAAGTCAGCAGACTTCAGCTGATTCATAAGAGGAGGAAGTGAAACAAGAAGTGCAATAAGCAGTATGTTGGTGGCGGTGTCCATCTTATCCTCAGACATCTGCAGGAACAGGAAAGGAAATTCGTCCTGCTACGCGACGAACGTCACAACGATTCATCCGAGGGTTTTAGAAAAAAAAAAAACCTGAAAAGCTCAACAGCAAAACTCAAAATCAAAGTTTAGCAGGATGAAAAATAAAATGATGCTTTGATGTTGGGAAAATGTTGCTGAGTTGACTCCCATCATCATCATCATCTGGGCCGGAGCCTCTTCCTCTGTTACCTCTTCAACATCAGGCGGAAATTGTGCAGCTGATATATACTGGTGGACAACCTTCAACAGCAAAGAAAGTTTACACTGAGCATGCTCCCACTGGGCCATTTAGCTACACAGCAACGGTTGCTATGGGAACCTACCTGCCAAAGGCGTTCATTAAAGCCACTATTTCCTGCCGACTGAGCTGAAAGCCCTTCGACGGGCTGTGTTCTGGTAAGTTCTGGATCTCCTTTTCAGAGAAGAGGATCTTCAGAGCCGTGCCCAGACCCTGAGTCTGCACGCAACAGAAAGCTGATTAAGTTGGCAGAAAAGGAAAACCTTTTACAAAGATTAGAAGATTATTGAGGTATCATTAAGTCAACTGGTTCTACAACCTAAACTCCAGAAAACGATTAATAAGTCATGCTATCACATAATATTTTTGACTTTATGCTCATATTACTACAACTTTTGTCATGTATTCTCATAATGTTCTGACTTTGTTCTGAAAATATCTTTGACTTTATTCTCCTACAACTTTATTTTTGTAATTTTATTTTTTAAATGTATGTATTCATTTTTTACCCTGGCCTTAATACTCCATCATACTACACACACGTGATCAATATGAATAAAAAATATGTCCGATAGAATTTTACTAAACTCTGATCCAGAACGGCACGGCATTCTGGGAGATGTAGGCCGATGGACAGGCTTTAGTTTCAACTCACTCACTTATTGGTTACCTAGCAACAACCTGATGAGTAGAGAGAGAGCGAGACTGACCTGTAGTTTTCCCCAGAGCCGACACTTACTGCAGCCCACGCAGTCCATAATCCGGGAAATGTTTTTGAAATGGAGTCGGAATTCCTCCTGAATGACAGAAAAGGAGACACGGATGTTCATTTATTAAGCTGGATTCATTGGTAAGTTAACTTATATTGCCATTTTCTAGTCATATCGACCGTTCAACATGACTTTAAAAAAAAATGTATTGTTCACGTAAATGACCTCACAATGCTCACATAAAGATGCAGGTAAGTCTGGGTTAAGTGGCTACTCAAGAACATTACATAGGGGGGTAGATACAGGTTGATGTCTACCAGCTGCCTTTTGCTCCTCTGAACTATTAAACATAATCCTGGGTTGCTGTGGTGGTGCAGGGGCACCACAGCATGGATGGATTGAGACCTTAGTCCTCGTGCCGGTGGTCGTAGGTTCAACTCACGGCCTGGCGACATTTGTCGCATGTCTTCCCTACTGTCAGGTAAAAATACTTTTAGCGTTATTCCCTGGCAAGGAGAGTTGCTATTCTCTTGACACATCACAACTGAAGTTGCTTTTCAAACTAAATCTATGACTAACAATATGCACACTATACTTATTGTAGCTTTAATTCTCACCTTTAAAGTCTTGGCCTCCATTTTGTGTCCGGCAAACATGGACTTTTCATCAAAGTGCATTGGGAAACTTCTGGAAGACAAAAAAAAAATCGACTGTAAAAACTTTCTCACAATATCTAAAGCAACAGCAATTATTTTAGTTATTGATTAATCTTTGGATTATTCTGACAACTGAATAATCAATACATTATTCAATTTTTTATTAATGTAGCTTTAGAAATACATTATTTTTTTTATTCCTTCTAAGTAAGAAAGTAAACATTTTATTACTTAAATTGCAATGCTCTAACGTTTGTAACAAAGGACGCACGTGCAGCTAAAAAGATCCTCCATTTCTATTTGACATAATATCAATACAGTGTAGAGCTGATTTGGAGATAATTATTTTAGATTAATGGATTAATAATTGAATAGCAAAAGGTGCCTAATAGGTTTTTTGTTTTGTTTTTTAAGCAATTTGGACCTAGTGAAGCTAAAACTAGGTCCACTTGAGGTAGAACTTATTCACAGAAAAATATGTTTTTTTATCTTAAATGTAAGATGTCTACATTTTTTGTACATTTTCAGCTTACTACAGCTTTGACGGTGGTGTTCTTTGAACAAATTACCTTTTTTATAGTTTGTCTGCTCTAGTTAACAATTAGCTGATTCATCACAATTAATCATTTCAGCCCTAATCTGCAGCGTCTAAAGAGGATGCAAGTTGATAAAATTAAAAGCCTTGTACAATAATTACCAGAATGTCTGCATGAGAACCCACAAATAATGCACGTTGGTATCAAAGCTAGTGGAAAGTCTGTGGCGATTTCTTACTTGATCTCATTAAAAATCTGCAGCAGCAGCTCTTTGGTTTCTCCGTCCTCCTCAGAGCTTCCAGTGTATAGGTTGACGATCGCTCGCTCGAAGTATGGCGCCACCTTGGAGAGAGCGCGCAGCTCTATGAGGTACAGGAAGTAGAGGTTCTTCAGACGCCTCGTGCCCTCTTCCTTCGTCTCCGCCGTGTCGAAGCGACGGCGAAACTCCTGGATGTTTGGGCCCCACACTGTGCGGCCCCAGCCCTCTGACATCAGACAGAAACGCCTCCATTTCAAGGTTATTATATTTAACCAAAACTAACAATATAACAAAAAATTAAATGGAGAAAACATTCTCATTAACTGAAATAATTTATAGTTATAACTATAACTTACTAGAACTATATAATGTTTACAAAACTAACTAAAACATACTGAAATTACAGACATATTATCCTTCTTTTTTGTGTTTATCAATCAATTTATTAGCTTTTGAACTGATGTGAAACAGATTTTTTCCCCACACAAGCATTTTATGTCAACAATCTGAAAAATTACTATATCCCATAATTCCTCCTGCCACCATTTGTGCTGGTCTGCAAAATTGTGACAAAATTTGAGAGGAAACACCAGTTGGTTGTCATTCAAGAATAACTGATAAATTTGTTTTTGAAACAGGATCTTCTGTTGAGTGTTCATTACCCAATCGATATACACATAATCACAATGCAATATTCTGACCTTTTTGAATTCTGCACCGAAAAACAAACTAAAACTGCCTCTGTAAATACTAAAAAGTAACCTAAAACTAAACAATATGTAACTACTAAAAACTAGCAATCACACTAGAGTGTAACAACTGAATTACACAAAAACTCACAACAAAATAAAGGTAAACTGTAATGAAAAATCCAAAACTATTATAACCATGGCCCATATAATTAGTTGGCATTGATAACATGAATCTGCTAAGAAAGTATTTTCTTGGAAAACAAAAAGAGGAAAATAAATTATTGTTGGATTTAGTGTTTTAGAGTGTGTTTATGTTCATACCGTCCAACAAGAACTCTGCACACAGATGGATGTTGATGCTGCTGTGGAGGCCCGAGATAAGTCGGTAGAAAACTCTTTTTTCCAAACACAAACCTGGACAGAAAGAGCGCTTGTTTACCTTTATCAAACTGCAAACACCAAAACTAGGTGGGATTAAATTCAAACCAACAGACCTCTTTACCTACTGCGTTATAAATGATCATATTGAGAGTCTGCAGAAATGTGATTGTGATCCAACTTGATGAAGTGGCTCATGGAAAATGCTCTCAGGCCAATGACTGTTAGCTTTTGGCTGAAGTTGGGAGCTAAAAATTGAACTCAAGCAAGAGCAGAACCACTTCAACGTATCTTTATTCTAGCAAAAGTTAAAAGTCGCCGTCCAAGAAATTACTCAAGTGCAAAAGTATTTGGTAAAAGGTACTGAGTAACTGATCAAAACATTTAATATTCAAAAGTTACATAATCAAATGCATCAAAATATAGTTATGTGGAAATTTGGGTATTTTAAAGATCAAAATTAAAATAATACATATAGACAACATAGTTACAAAACCAAGCAAAAGAAATATCTTTCAATATAAAACTTACAAAACTTTAACAAAAAGTGCAAGTGTGTATAAACATGATTGTTCTTCTTTTAGTGGAGAATCCAGAAATTTTACTCAAATAATAGTAGTGGCACTTTATAATTAAATTACCCTAGCAAAATTAAAACGTATGTCATCAAAGTACAATACTTGTAAAAGTAACATTTTTTCCAAAACGTTACTGAAATAAATGTAACTGAGTAAATGAAAATAGTTACTAGCCCTGATATCTACTGTTGTTTTCTTCCAAACATTAAAATGACTGGCGAACAAAATATATTTTTTCTTATCACATTTCTTCCTGGTTTCCCACTTTCTTTTCAGTTTTGAGCTCAAACTGCCAATGTTTCTTGCTTGACATCAACAACAAATACATCCTTATCAAATGCTTATTTTCCCACCAAATAATTCCAGGTTTTAAAATAGTCAGCTACAGAAATAGATCTGGAGAGTTTGTCACTTTACATTTTATGTTCCCCAGAGGTGGAAAAGTGAATCAAATAAACTTACTGGAATTAAATAAACTCACCTTCCAGCCACTTGTAAAAGCCTTCGCCTGTGGCGTCAGAAACAGAAGTAAAGATTCTTAATCTCAGTTCACAATTAAAAATGACGTCTTGTGCAGCCAGTTGTTTCACTCACCATCATCGTCTCCTGAAAACAGAGCAATAAAGAAAATAAATTTACATTAATGCCATTAAAAGAATACAATTTAATGAGGAATGTTTTATTTTGCAGTGGCTGTTTTACCCCCATGATGCATTCATGTCAAAACGTACATTAGACTAATAAACTACCGGAATTTTTAAATCCAATCCAACTAGCATCCCGAACTCTTGTATATACTGTTACTAATTACAATTTGTCAAATGCTAAAATCTATTTTTAATCACCTTTCATCAAAACCTCAGAGCAAACAAATTATGAACCTTGGGCTGACTCCTATCTATTACTCTCATTGAGATTTTTGATTTTACAGTCTGTTGTTCCTTGTTGGTTTTCCTGCTGAAGTGTTTTTTTACTTGTCTCTGACCAAACCAGGGGAATTTAACACACACTGAATAACTCTGACCATCTAATATCTGCACTGGTTTTCTGATTATGTTGAACATAATATGTTTTCTCAGTAAATGCAGCTCTAATGTTGTTAAAATGTCCACCAATTTTCAGTGTTCACAGAGAATCTGCTCCATTCTCAAATGAACATGGTTTCTGTGGCGGCGCTGTCCATGGTGCTGAACTGAACTTTTTTCCAATATAATTTTGGCGCCTCTCATGGTGGCAGAATGTAAGAGCAGCTCTGTTACATTAGTTCTAATAATTTTATATACTTTATTTTTTTGTTGAGCTTTGGACAGTTATTCCCTTTATTCTGAATGCTGTGCAGCTGGAAGGATTTTTGCTCACATTTATTTTTTACTTTTATTTTTAGACAGTTATGATGCGTAGCCGTTTACTAATTGGTGCATCTGATTACAAATAAAATTTGTGTCATGTTGGACATTATTATTTAGTTTTCTTTGTAATGGATCTTTCAGGATATTACTGAATCTCTATTAGTGTCATTTTAATCTTTAAATTGTATGTCTGCTCTTTATAGATCCTGGCAGCATTTCATTAAACTGTTTTTTACTTAGCATCCACTCTTATTGTTTCCTTGTGTTTTGTTCTTGTTTTACAGTTTTAACCAATCGCTGAAGCCGTGTGAGGTTCCTTCCTGCATCACCAACCCACAATGCACTCCATTACAGGTTTGAATTACTCCAGACCTGTCACACGGTTGGCTGTGGTCATGAAATCCATTAAGTGACTGGTTCTGATGTCACTGGCCACCTGCAGGGCCCCTTACAGTTTCATTACAATTCAACAGTTAATCAGATAATGCAGGTTTACACTTCATCCTGCACCATCACCACTATCCAGGCACTTCAGCCTGAATGCGACCTAACATGTTTTTGTTTTTGCCCATTAATGTAACTGAGTTTGACTTCATGAATCAAAAAAATTATTTAATTCTTTTTCTTTAATTGAATGTTCTGTCTGTATCCATCAGGTGATTTTAAACCCAGTTTCACAGTTTTGGGGGAGTTTTTTGCCTTCCACTCCAAACACTTAGACTTGACTTACCTCTACTGGGAGCCAAAGGGTTCAGAGGTCGGTACACTGATCTGGGCCTGCCACAGAAAAGCAAACATTTATTAAACACGCACAGACAAATGAGAAAACTTTGTTTTGTAGTCAAACGTTTAGCTCACTGGTCTGCAACCTATGGCTCTTTAGATGCCCCTCTGTGGCTCTTAATGTGCTTAATATCTAAGCGATATTTAAAAATGTAAAATTGTAACATTGCCACCAGAAAATTGCATTTATTGTGCAATAATATGAAACCATTTTTTGTCTCTAGGATGCAAACTACATTGAAAGAAATATCTTAAATTTGGAAACAAAATTGTAACTTGCTCTGTAATTTTAAAATATAAGCAGGTTTTATATGTTATGTGCTGTAAAAACATGTTTTGTTTGTGGCTCTCAGCAAGCAGCAAAAATAGCTCTTGGGGTTGTAAAGTTTGCAAACCCTTGATCTAGCAGATTTGTTTTCTGATGATAAAATTCAGCCTGAACCCTGAATGAAATGTGATAGCGCTAATGTTTGTCTGGTCTCACTTGAAGCAGTTTTCCTCATAGATGCTGTTCCACACCCTCCATGCAGAAGCCCCTTTATAGCCGGTGTATCGCTCTGGATTCAGCAGCAGATCCACATACTCGGCATCTGGAGAGGTTTCATCTGAAATAATCGATACATAGTAATATATAAATGTTTTGTGGTTCTTATTTCTCTCGTCAATAAAGACTCCTCTTTATGCAGCACTAATTTAGCTTCAATTTCCATTTGACATCCTTCCTGCATTACCAACCAGAAGAAACAAAGAGTCTTTTTTCATCCAAACCACTTTAATGTTGACTGAGGAAGATTCTACATCCTCCATTTTTTGTGCTGTTTCAACCATTGAACAAATCAAAAAACTTATGACTATGTCTTTTGATATTCACATCTTCTACAGTTTAGGAAATATTCAGTTTTTTATGATCATCTTGGGCCTTATTGAAATTAATGGAAATGCCCATAATTTCTGAAAAATTCTGCTACAAACATTACACCCTTACACAGCTAACTACTTCCACATACTTTCAAGTTGAAATGGTTTTTAACCTTTAAAATATAGTCATACCCCTTAACTACTTCTGTTTACTTCAGCTGTTTCATATCTTTTACAGATTTCATATTAGACACATATATTACAGTCACCAGAATTATTTCTGTTTGCTGAACATCCCAGTGATGAGAGACAGAATAAGTCAGAGGTTATTTAATAATGTCTTCAATTAATTCATAGCTGAGAGTAAGAAGGATTTTACCGTCTAGCTCACAGAAGTGATCCTGAGCATCATCGTGCCTCGCCCAATCAACAAAGGCCTCTTTGCTCTGGTTACTATAACAGAGAAAAATTTTTAATGAATGAAAAGAGACCAAATGAATGCATCGATCATTAAGATGTCCAAAATGATCAACCAGTGAAAACAGAAACGAGACGCTTTGATGAGCAGAACTGAACATTAAAATCAGAGATGAACACTGAAAGTAAGTTACCCAATATTCCCATTGGGGCTGAATGAATAATCACATTAATCTTGATGAATCAATTATTCAAATAATTGTAAATTAATTGCTAACTGAACTACACAGACTTAAAAAAGGCCATTTGCTGGGAAAAATATATACTCAAGAGCAGTAATTAATTTCAAATTGTAGAAAATATATTTACATTTTGTATTTAAGAAAAAAAAAGACATCGTAAATATGTTTTACACAAAACTCCTCAAGTTGCATCTTTTTTAGCTCCACCCAGTTCAAATTAACTAAAGGAATGTCATGTTATTGCATTTTAGGAAATATAAATTTTCTTATTCAAAAATGGAATTGGTTTGTTTATTTCCATATTTTAATGTATTGCCAATATTGTATAGAAAACTTAAGTAGTTTAATGAAAAATCTGAAGAATGTGCCAATTTATATGATTAATCACCAGAATAAACAGATGAATAGATTAATCGATCACTAAAATAATCACTAGTTGCAGCCATATTGGCTGGTAAAGGACGCAGTCCTGAGAAACTAGCTGTTAGACTTTTATTGTTTGAGGATGATTTCTCTTTTCTATAAACTCACTGCCATCTGGCATCAGTGGAAAGGAAGTATTACTAATAATAATAGCACAACGCTCCACTTAATAAGGTCATTATTCAGTTTTAGGGAGTGCTGGCTGTGCCAGGGTCCAGGAGATGGAGGTATTTGTTTAACCTGCTTCTAAAAATCAGTTTGCACTTTTAAAATGGGGTGCACAGCAACTCCAGCAGGAGTCTGACCCCTGACCTGCAGCCAACGGAGGCAGGTCAAGGTGCATGGTCTGACCTCAGGGTGCTGTTGATGGCGCCGAGCTTATTGGCCTGCTCACACTCAGCCTCGTCCGACATCGTGTTGGCTGCCTGGGAGTACTGAACACACAAGGAGGTAGCATGTGTTAGCATAAGCTAACAAGCAGAATCACAATGACTTTAAGTAATCACAAACTGCTTCAGCCTGTGAGTAATTTCAATTTCACCTAAAAACAGACAAAGAAAAAAAATATCTCTTTCACCTGTTTTGCCTTGACAAACCGTCAAGACTGGAATTTTAATATCCCACCCCTTTTCAAGAATTTAGAGAATTAATCATTTTCCACAAAATTTTGAAAACAAACATCTGTGATAATAAAGCTGAACATGCAGTCTATAAATATTTACATGGCTTTTTTAAGGCTCTTCATGAACACTTTCATTTACTTGATTTGGTTTTTGCGAGAAGAGAAAGTGAAGACGGTAGATTCACATTTTTTTTGTTTCTTCCTTCGAGAGGAAACCTGGAAATTCGAGGTCACCAATAGCAGTTTTCTGGCCTGTTGTCAGATCTGTAAAAAGCCTGACATTCAAATTTTTCCCAATGCTGATTTTTTTTGTCTAAAAAGTCGCTAAAATTGCTAAGTTGTCAACAGTGGAGTTATGATTGTCAACTGTGCAGGTGCAGCTGTGACTTTGTTAAAAAAGAAATTAAATTAAATTAAGAAAATCAGGGTTGATTTAAAAGTTTCCTTAAGGCTTTTTCATTCTCGAGAATCGCTGTGGTTCATTACAATTAAAACAGCTGAATCAGACGGCTAAACTCTGCACCCGGTTGTAAATAGAAATTTATTTTAAGAGGTTTTCTTACCTTGTTGTAATTTCCAGACTTAATGCCAATAGGAACTTTACTCTGAAAAACCAACATTAACAAAGTCAGCACCATATTTTTTATTTTATTTAGTCATTTATTCCAAAAACAAAAATGAAACAAGCAACCAGCTGACCATGAGAAAAGATCTGCATACATAACCAAAAACACAATAATTTGCTTGTCATTACTTTTCTGTTTGAAAAGGAGTAGGGAGAATTAACTAATCCTTCCCCTTATCTCAATTTTAATAAAATATATCACTTACCGACTCTACTTATGAAATAATTTGTAATTAAAAACATAAACTTCAGCAGATCAACTGAAAATTGCATGTAGTGATAACTTGTGTAGAACTAAATAGTGGTATAAAGTTTCCAGTTCATCTGACTGAATCTGTGATGTGAGTGTGGGTGAACTCTGACCTCTGGGCAGGGCTCCACATGGCAGTCTTTGATGGAGCAATGTCCATCATCGGGCCAGAAAGGACATGGACGCTTCAGGTTCACCTGGGAAAAAACAAACACGGAGTCACTGCGTATAAAAGACATTCTGGTGATCATGATGGCTTCCCAGCTTGAGTTCAAGACTCACTTAACTCTACAAGTACTCTATGCTTTATTGGCTATAAAAACAGACTCATTGTGCAGAACTGACATGGAGGCTCTTTGTTTTAAAAAGAAAAAACACAAAACAAAACATGGAATTACAAAAGAAAGAAAATATTTTTTAAAAGTTTCTTTTATTTTGGTCATCCCCTTGTATTAAAGCCAGGCTACAATATTTGTTGTTTAATTATGACAATATAGTGATAACATTAGCAGAATAAAGACTAAAGATTTTACCAGAACATCTCAAAATGTTGAGAAAAAGTAATTTTGAAGGAAAAAAGTTTCTATAGTTATTGAGATGTAACGTCAGCAGCTCTGCGGTTCTTTCTTTGAAATATTCAGCCATTTGCTCAATTGTTTCAAAGTCCTGCTGCTGATAACAATTTGATGCTGATGTGTTAAATTTTTTCCTCATCTGTAAAACAAATACCAATTTATAACTTCTAAAGATGCTCAACATTCCTCAGTTGATTTTTTATTTTCTTATGCAGGAGTTTTCATAAAATGATTACATTCTCCTAATATTACAACTTTATTCTGATAACAATAAACTCCTTATTCTTGCATTATTTTGAAACACGCTTGTCAAGTAAGACGATGGGCTTCACTCTTAACTATGGAAACCCAAAACGCGCATTAGCGAGAAAAAAACTGTAGATTTTCCAAAACTTACATCTTCAAAAGCAAAGACTTTGATTAATCGATTTATCACCCAGCCCTGAATTACAGGCATACGTTTACCTTTGTTTGAATTAGTAGACTCCCACTTATCATAGTGCTGTTACACCTGAATTTTCTCACTCTTTGACAATAAATTATATTTCTATTCTATTTTATTAGAGACAAAACAAAACAAATGTGATTTCAAAGCCCATGGAAACTCAAAACATCTAAGCTATTAGGATGTAAACCTTTAAAAAAGAAACTATTTTTTATGCCAATGATGAATGTGATGCTTTCCACTGATTATATTTATTTCCACCTGATGGATAATGTTTAAAGCTCTGACTGTAAATTACACTGATTAATGATCTGCTTACCTTGTAGTATCTGAAGTAATCTCTCTCCGTCAGTTTCTTGATGCGAGGATAAATCTTGAAGTTGTTGAAAACGTCAATGCTTTCGACATCACAGAAACAGTCATCGAGAACCCCTGTGAGCTAAAGTAGAACATAAAAAACAAGGTAAGTTAGCTGAACCTTCAAGAAAATTTATTTATTTTTTAATGTATTATTCTTTTTTTTTCATGCTAAACTTTAAATCATACAACAGTAGGTTGATGCAGGCCCACAAAATGTCATAATGTACCCAAATAAACTGCTCTAAACATCTAACAGAATGATAAACTGGAACACAACAGCATGTGACATATTTAGGAAATAATGAAATGAAATGTGAGATTTAAGCAATTAATTTACCAAAAGAAGAGATGGGATAAGAGTTGAGTTGTGTTGTAACAGCAGGTTTGACGCACAAACCACCAGTTTGAACCATCACTAATACTTTCAACACACAATGTGTTTTCTTATCGGAGCCCAGAAAAACAAAAAGAAGCCCCAACCCATTCGATCAAATATGCTAATGCTGAGGTGAGTCTTTACTACAACAAAAACCTAAACCAGAGAACATTAAGACATCCAGCAAATGTTTAGAGAATGTTGTAGTTTTCTTTCTTATGCAAATCTGCTGTAACACACCGAGGCCTGAGTAAACAGGTGGCTTTGTTTCAACAAGTTATTTAACAAACTAGAAAACAATTCACCCAAATTAATGTTTAAATATCCGATTCACTGTTTGAGATTAGAAGAACAAGACTAAAAACATTGTCTGATATACATAAGAAACAAAAAATGCAATAAAATAGACCTTGATGAAAATGTTTGCTTATGAGATACATTTTAAAAAATCTAATACTGAAATTATGAAGATTAATTTTATTTGTACAGGTAAATTATTCAATTTTAAATATTCAATATTTCAAATTTTATATTTAAATTTTAAATAATTTTCATTGAACCACTAAGTTTGTCTTTGTCCAAAAGAAACAACTTAAAAAAAACAGTGTTTTATTTGACTTTTACTAAATAAATTCAAATACTTTATTAGTCCCAGAGGAAAATTAAATGTTGTAACTCATTTTATCCAGGTTTCTGCAAAGCGTTGCTGTAGACGCTAATGGCTGTAGGCAGGAAGGATCTCCTGTAACAGTCAGTGCTACAGCAAAGCTGAAGAAGCCTCTGACTGAAGAGGCTTCATAAAGAGGATGCACAACATTTCAAATAACACAATTTTTCTCAATAATGAAGTAAATCTCTTTATTAGCATTATAACAATAAACATTTCATATAATTATGGACCATTCTTTGAATGTTTTCAATATTTTGACAAGTTATCTTTAGGAATGATCTTAGAAAGCAGCCATGTCATTACTCAAATTTCTCTTCATAGTTTCTCCACCAAGTCAGAACTTTGACTGGACCTTTCCAAAACATAGATAATACCTTCTGGTAAAATGAAAAAACTAACATTTAACCTAAATGTTTAAGAGGCACTCATTTATAACAACCATCAGTTTATAAACGCAAATTCATCCTCATAAACATTTCAATTTGATCCTAGTTAAAGTAAAATGCTGTCAAATTCAGTTTGTAATACAAATGATGGCTTAAAAAAAATAAAATAAAATAAAATAAACAATCCATCCTCCAGAGAGAAGATGTGTAAAAAGCAGAAAAGAATGACTCGGTTTCAACATCAACATTTTGATAACTTCCAGAAACTCTGAAGTGATCAAAATGTGGTTTGAGTGGAGAGAAACATGAACCCCATTGTCTCTTGGCAGCAGGATACGACACCCAAACTACAGCTTATTATTCCAGGTCATACCTAGCAGCCACTGTTGTTACACACCTCTAATGTATCGCTTCCACAGACATACTGCGACCTTTACATGTCGGTTCCCGCCGAGTGGAAGCTGAACAGTGTGTGTTGACATTGTTAAAGGCCCATGTGAGGACATCACACACTCACGTGGAGGGCGTTGTGGGACGATTGGGGGGGTGGGGAGGGTTTCAGTTTGCCATTCTGCGTCTAACCTCATCCTCAGTCCTAAAGGGTGTTACTTAATAAAGAAATAAGTGTCTGTTGCTAACCAGCAAGTCTGTGCTGGTTAGCAACAATAACAGGAACCGATATTAGACTCTAAAGTATCGCCTAACAGTACATTAGTACAATGTGTGAATATGCACACACATTCACAAACATGTGTGACATCTTTTTATAGTAATGAAACTAAGAGAGGAAGAGAGATAACCAGATAAGTTATAAGGAAATAGTACGATTTCAAAGATGATGAAATACATTTTTGTATTTTGTACTTTTGAGAAGTGAATGAAAGACATCCTAGAAATCGACTTGATGTTTGATTTAAAGTACATTTCCTGGTCAAACAGCAAGAAAGTTCCTCCATCTATGCTCTGGAATAAATATTACAAACCATGTTTTAATTCTATATACATGCAAATTTTTCATGCATGGAGAAGAACTTTTACAGAATTTTTATAAATCACTTGAATTAGATGCTCAATTATCTTCAGATTTATGGCAAGATATTTAAATTTAAAGTTTGAGGCATTTACCATGAAAATGTGTACTGGTTCCTCAAAAAACATTGTAACATATTTTTCCACAAATACACAGAAGCATTTCTATGCAGCCAAATTTGAGAACAGATTTTACTTTTGAGCTATCAAGATACTAAACCCCTGAACAAAATCAGAGCATAACATTTCTCAGTTAGTTCTCTTTAAATTAGTAGAATGATTATTTACATCGCCTTAAAACCTTCTAAGTGAAAAACAATGTATATATATTTTCTCATTTTTGATGTAAACAGAGCAGTAGCAGGACTACATTTAGCTTATATTTATCAGTGTTTTGTTATTTATTGTGGAGAAAAAACACGGAGAAAATCTAATCAAAAAATGTTTACATTTATGCATTAACCTTCAAACAAGAAAAGCTTTTGAATTCCTGGTCAGACATACGTTGGCTACGCTGTGTCGGGCGACTTCTACTGCCTGAATTTGCATCAGATGAAAATCAGTCAGTCAGAGTTACGTTGCGCATTACTTTAAATACTTCCACAGGTTGGAATTATTTACTGACGTTTCAAAAAGTATTGTATGTTACAGACATTTCTGTCAACTCACCGGTCAGATTAATGTTTCATTTTCAGAATCAAACAGATTAATTACTCAAGAAGCTAACATATGTGACAAACAAGGGATTCTATTAGCAAATGAAGAAATACATCAAATTTATTAAGTGGCCAAATAATAGTACCAAATTAAACTCTTTATGAGTTTAAGTTGAGTTTTAAAACTCAACTTACTTTTTTTGTTGTTGTTTTTTTTTTTTTATGAAAACAAAATGTTGAAATTAACTACTGAAGCTTGAATTTATCTTTTAAGAATTAGGAAATAAACTTACAAAATAATCTAAACACAACTTACAATAACATTTATACAACTAGATATAAATAGCACAGGTGGAGCAGACACTCAGGAATACCAGTTTGTCTTGTTATCGCAACAGAAGCAAGAAAAACTAAAGTACAGCTGACCTCTGAGTGCAGGAGTCCACTGAAAGCCAGCACCATAACAGAGAATCCAGTTGTTCTCAGCATCATTTCCTTCTTCTGATATAATTAACAAAGTTCCCCTTTTGTTGGTGAAACTGTTCTCCATATGTTGGGGCAGAGCAGAAGTGTTTCTGTAGGCAGAACTGTCATTACTAACCAACAGCGCACCCCTGATAGGGCTCCTCCTCCAAAACAACCAAACCCCGCCTGACGGAAGCGCTCTGATTGTAGTTTTAAGGGGAACTGTGTCCTTTGTATAGCACTAAAACACAGCAGAGTAAAAACTACAACCCCCATGAGCAGGCATAGGGCAGGATGCGGCCTGCAGCCAATCAGAACACAACACGATTTGGACTTGTCCGTCGGAGTCAGACCTGTTTGAGCTGAAATTAAAAAAGCATTTTGTTCACACCCACACAAAGCCCGAAAGCTGAACTGACATAAGGCTTTGTGTGGCAGTGAGGTGGCTCATGTCCCGAAGAGTTGCTGCAGCACTACTGGATTAGAGGTTCTGATCCAGAACTGCTTCTTTCGATTTAGCATAACAAAAGTTGGGACTTAGAAAAGTTGCAGGATAGCGGGAGACCAGAGATCCTGACCTGCATAGTCAATATTTGATATACAAAATGCTGCATGGAGACACCAAACTCAAGGTAGCAACATAATAACACGCAATTCTGGGTGGAAACAAACATATTTTCACATAAAGCTGCTAAAAAGTCTCGTTTGCAAGGTGTCCTTACATGACAGAGACAGCTCTGATCCGCACTGTCCGACTCGCTGCCCTTCTGCTCGTTGTGCTGCGTTTGGGGTCTTCCGCTGTTCTGTTGAAACCAACCAAAAACTATGTTCCTCAGAAAGCAGATGGACAGCAGAACCCAGCAGGCTTGTGTAGTTATCTTCCACATCCCTCACAGAGCTGGGCTGTCAACGACGGACAAGGAAAAAGACAAACTTCCGCCTCCCTCTGTTCGACTGCGATCTGTGGGATGTTAGCCACCGGGCTAACTGTGGCTAAAACTGTAGAGTCCGCTCACACTGCATAAAAACACACAAAGGCACGTTGAAAGAACGAAACATGTCTTTCTAAGTCTGTGTCCACCAAATATCCATCTTACTTTCGATTAAAACACACAAATACGCGTCTTCCTTCCGGAAAAAACAGTTTCCATCGTTTTTCTTCTTCTACGCTGCTGTTTTCTTCTTCTTGTTTTTTTATTGGCGGTTGCACAGCAACGTTTTAGTGCGCAACCGCCACCAACTGGAATGGAGTGTAGATACTAAATATCTACATAAGTTTAGTAAAACTACAAAATGCAACTTTTATTTTAAAAAATAGAAATGATTACTTTAACATACTTGTTGGGGTTAATGATTACTTTACTTGCTAAAGTAATCATGATACTATGACAATATAATATAAAACAGATAACCTGTGAAAAAAATGAGCTGACTTCCCAGTGCTCCCAGTACTAACTGCAGAAATACACCACTCAGTGAGAAACAATCAATCAGAGACAGAAGGAGAGTCTTACAGCTGTCAGTTACTCTTTTGTGCAACTCCTCTCCATTGCTCTTTCCTAAGCTGCAGCTGGTTCCAGACATATGCCACCAATGCTAAGCTCAGTTAGCATGGCCTCTGATGACGGCGGATAAAGTTTCCTTTTATTTTCTCTAGATTAATGAGCAACATTCATCAAACCGAATGAGTAAAAACTCAAAATAAGATAACTTTTTAATTTCTTTTAAAAATTATTACATGTTGTCCAATCCATCATAAATATAAAATTTTCTTGGTGTTCTACTGAAGCCACTAAAATTTTAAAATAGCAACTAAGTACAGGAATAGGAAGGTAAATTGGTTTGTTCAACTCTCTCTTATACAAAATAAACATATTGGAAAATTGGTATGAATAGAAAGTGTTTTATGTAAATAACACACAGTCATATTCAACATATTACAATACATATTCTGATGAGACTTGTTTGTCAGATTAAGAACATCTTTTAATCTAAAAAAACAACCTTTAAAAAGGTCAAATACTGGCCCCTTGAAATGAGGGGCAGCTAAACCCAGAATGGTTTCTTCTTAGATGTGACATGCACCGATTATGATTTTGTTCTATTTAATGTTAAATTCAGGTAATAATCTCAATAGTCTGGTTTGAAAAAACCTAAACATTACAACGAAAATCCAAAAGCATCAATTTACTAAATAAATCCACTGCCAACAGAAATCACATTTTAATAACAAGCTGCAAGCTGTGGAGCTTTGTCTTCGCAGTTGAATTGTTTCAGCTGAATCTCTCCATCTTCGACTCGCTCTGTATCGCTTTGTATGTGCCTGCAAAGAAAATAAGAGCAAAGACAAAGTGAAGCAGGTGAATGTTTGAAAATTAGAAAAAAAACTTAAGATAAGAAAAGCTAAAACTATGATGCATAAGGGTAAATTCTCCTGCACAGCTGTGGAATCAGAGTTTTAAATTAACCCTCGTCAATTTTATGGATCACAAAAGTATAATTAATCTATGTGAAACAAAAAAGTATGTTTTTGTCTTTACAACCTGGATTTAATTCACTCTGAAATGATGTCATGTTAATAAGGAAAAGGCATTTATGACTTTAGCAGCAGATTCAACTATTTATTTAACTATTTATTTATTTACTTTAAAAGGTAAGTAAGTAGTTTTTTGGGGTTTTTTGAGAAACTAAATTCCAAATTATTTCCAGAAATCTACCTAGTCGTTGATTTTTCTGTAGAGCACACCAACATTTGAAAGAAAGTACTTTGTTCCCTGACCCACACAAATACTAGGGTTTTACAACAGAGGTCATCAAAGGTCAATCAGCCACCTCACATTTACAAAATCAAGCAAATTTGGGGTAAATCAACTGAGCTATAAATATTTCAGCTCCCCAAACCAGCAGAAATGTAGTCAAATTAAATTATATAAATTATGCTTGATTTTGTTCATGTTGGAACCGGGAGATAAATGATTCTTTAGTAACTTCTGGAAACATTTTTTTTTATAATAGCACAAATGAAAATCCTAAGCCTGCACAAATGTAGCGCAGTTTATTGACACCATATTGCAATCAGCTGTGGACAAATGCTCACCTTCCCTCCTCAACATCGAGAACATTTTCTGGCAAATTGACGTTTAGTGTTTCTGGAAGGAGAAAAACCAGGCTGCCACTGATGATTCCAGTCCCAGCGAAGATCACAGGAGGCAGAAGAAGCCAAACATCTTCCAGCAGCATGACCAATGGGGCGAGGGAGCTTCCCAGCCGACAGAGACAGGAGGTGTAGCCTAAACCACATTGCCTTCACAAAAAAAAAACAGGTGTTATGAGATGCTTTTCTAACTAAATCTGACTAAATGTACAGTGCCACAAAGCTCACAGTGGTTTATGTGCTTTTAGCTTGCAGATTAATGCTACATTAAGCTAAGCTAATTTTGCTAGTTTGTCAGTAAACAGGTTTTTATCTTAGTATTACACAAAGGTGGATAGAATACCAAAATTTTTAATCTAGTAATAATTGTAATGTACTTATATTGTCAGGTTAGATAGGAACGAGGTGAGAGCTAGTTGTAAGCTTGTGGCCTTTTTATTGTTGTCATAGCAACTGTCAGGACAGTTACTCAAGGAGAGTAACAGTTAAGGATACCTAAAAGATGGCAGTCAGCTGACAGTGACTATGTTTGCTAAAAGTTTGGGTTGTAAGTTTAGGATGACAGGAGTTCACCTGAGTACGGTTGGATAGAGTTCAGTTGAGTAGAGGAATGCTGTGGTAAACGCTGCCTCAGAGAAACCTTTTGCCACCACAGCAACGCATGTTCGAATCACAGAGTACTCTAAAAGGAAAAAGTCACATTTCTGAACATATTCATGCACAGGCATCTATCAAGATTATTTTTTTTCCCATATGTCAAAGATGAACAAAGTAAAAAAATTAACCTAAAGATATGACAGTGTTTATTCCAATAAGAGCTCCTGTTACGATCAGAAACCATGCCTGGCCGTTCCGACGGCCAATTACATCCAGGATGAAATATGTGAGGATTTTGGCCGGGACTTCAATAGCACCATAGATGAAATGAGTGAGGTAGATGCTGACGCCGAATCCTGAAATCTTGAAACTGATCCCATAGTAGAGGAAGGAAACAGCAAACCTGCAAGTACAGATATAGACATAGAGAGACTTTATTGTCATTCAGACGTACATTTCAAATGTGTATTTTGAGCAAAATTTTGGTGCATTGCTCCACTTTTGCTAAAATAAATAAACAAGTAATTTAGGAACATGGTTAAGATAAAACCTTACAGAAATCTGCAGCACAGACAGCAGTAGTACTACTAGTAGTAGACGTGGTAATTTTAAAGGTTGATTTAGTACCAGGACAGCCCAGAGAGAAGAGTGATCTTCCTTAGCTGAGGGGTTCTGATCAGGTCCAGGTAGGTGTGGTTCTTCTCTGTCACTTCAGTGACAGTTACCTTCCTTAGAACCTGAAACAGCAACACACTTCGCTGATTCGTCTGATTTATTCAGGTGGAACATTTTAAGTTTAGCTAACTGAAACGAGAATGTCAAGTTGAATAAAGCAAACGTTACCCAGCATCACTCTTACATCACCTACATGTCAGAGCTTTATATACATACACACAGATTAATAATTTAATTTAATTGTTTTTTACACCTGTCAATATGTGCTTCCTATATTTGTTACACTTAATTTGCTTAATTTCTTTTTCAAAACGTATCTGCATATGCTTTTAAAGGGAAGTATTATGTGTTTTCTAGGGACATGATGCTATTTTACAGTACAATCAAATAACTGTTGCTTTCAGTTTTCATAAAAATGCTACATATATCAAACATGACTTGATTTTGTTATTTGACACCTTGAAATTGAGCCTTTGTCTTTTTAAGAAACTCCTAATCTCTCCGATACTCCGCCTTCAGCACGTCATGAAAATAAAGCTCCTCATTGTATTTTTACAGCCATTCTTATGAAAGTTAGACTGAGAAGTAGTTTATGTGATAAGCTCAGCAGAAGTTTGCTAACTGCTGCTACTGCTAGTTTGAAGGAGCTGAGTGGGGAAAGTGTGAGGAAGGACTGCTTTGTAAGAGCAACATTTAGGCACCTTGAATGGTTGAAACAGGAAATTCAAGGACTCCTCAAACATGCATGAAAGATTCAAAGCAACACTCCAGTTATGTTTTTGAAGACAGAATAACATTATAACTTAACATAAAGCAGGAATAGTTTATCTTTACTTCAGTATCCAGTTTGGTTGTGCGTTGATTGGTCCTGTTCATTTTAGCACATTGAATCAAATACTTTTTTGCTTCCTCTGTCCTGCCGTTAGCCAACAACCAGCGAGCGGACTCAGGCAGCCACCTGAAGGAAAACAGAGATTACTGTCTCTCATTCGTATTGAAACAAAAACTACAACTGTTAAAGAGAAGAATAAAATATCGCACCAACAACAGATGATGGTAACAGCGCAGGGCACAGTCACTGCCAGATTTAGATGCCTCCAGTCTCGTATGAAATAGGCAAGTAGAGCCAGAAGCATGTTTCCAGCGCTCCACGACAAACTCATAATGGTTCCCGTAAAGGTACGGTGCTTTATATCTGTCCATTCAATACCTTAGCATATAGATAAATAATGGACAAATTCAAACTCTATAATACCCTTAATAACCATAAAACATGACTAAATCAATCAATTACATTTAAATAGCTCTGTATGAATTTTAAAGTTTGAACAGATGAGAATACTAAATATCTAAGATATATGACTTCAAAATATTAATTATGTGACCCTTTTTTGACATTTACTTACACACAATAGGTTGTACAACGTTTAGAGTTTGTTTTTAAACCATGTATATTTATTAGTATGAAATGGCATTGTTACCAAGGACTATTCCGATAATCGACAGCCCACTGAGGGAAAAGCCGGAGAGCGCTCTGGAAATAGCAAACATGATGTAGGATGTGGACAAGGCAGCGGTGGCTCCGAACAAAGTGGAGGCAATTAAAGCCACCACGAGCATGGACTTTCGACCGAGCCTGCAACACACAGAACATAAAACACAAGTAGCAACAAGTTTGAATTGTATTCTTTTTTCAAACCTCATTCAACAGCGGTTCAGGTTCAATTATGTAGCGGATTTAAGCAAAAACTGCAACATTATCCAAAGTGGACAACATCAGAATGACACGAAAATACAGGAAAGTTAAACAGAAGACAATATGCTATAAAAGAGTAGGTTTCAGTGCTACCTTGTGCTTTAAAATCAGACTAAAACTATTCAAGAATATTGCTTCTCAACATAATAAATGACACCTGCAGCTTAACTTTTCTCCTCAGTAACGTGCATTAAAAGCATAATAATGACAGTGAAATTGTCTACAAAAATGGACAGAACAGACCTGTATTTCTCAATAAATTGGTACTTTCTTGTTTGCAATAATATGCTGCAAGTTTCAAGATACTCTATTACTGCAAACTCATCCTAAAGTAACATCAGCTTCTTGATGCTAGGGGGTAGTCATCATAAGGAAGATGGCAAAACCACTGTACCCATTTGGAAACAGCAGTAGTATCAATAACAGGATTCATTGTTTATTGAGACTTTGACAAGCTCACAGAGATCTTCACATGCATCTGTTGGTCATGCACCAGAGGTTACTGTAGTTTTAGACAAACTCTAACACGAGTTTCTGCTTAAAAAAAAAAAAAGTGGAACTGAGTAGACATGACCAACAGCTAATAGTTTTTCCACTGTGCTGTTGCCTGAACCATTGACCAGCATCTCCACACATAAATGCAACTCTTTATTTAAAGTCAGGTCTTTGTTTTGCTGGATCATTGTGTAATAACATACCGCAACTAAGTGAAGACAAAACATTAATCTTTGGTTCTTTGGTTGCGAACAACTTTGATTCAAGGAATCAGTTAAATTTTTTATCTAGTATTTTTTTTCTATTTCTTATTTTGTTTGTTTTATCTTTTTTACTATGGTCCTTCTTATGTGTCTGGAATAAAGATATAATGGTGATAATCTAAACATGCAAGACAACTTATCAAAACACTTATATATGTGTGTGTGTGTGGGGGGGGGGGGTGTGTGTGTGTGCGTGTGCATGGATGTGTGTGTGTGTGTCCAAAATGAACATAAATAAAAAAGTTATTGTGTTTCTGGTCATGTGGATCCAGTTTTGTAATCACTGGTATAAGGTATTAGGTAACTGGCATTTAGTTCTTTGATTCTCATTGCACAGCCACGTGTGCACTTACACACTCATAATGCTGTTTTACTAGCAAAGAGGCAGCTGACATGTCTTGAAAAAAAGCCACTACTAAATACACAAAGCACATGACAGCTGTGTGGAATTGCAATTTTTATTTTGCTTAGATGACTTTTTAAGTAAAGATAGTTGATTTAACACACACATACACCAATTTATTAATTTTCTGCTACAATCTCCTTTATACGAAAACCTCAGTTTTGTAACATGACTGATAAGATCGTGTTACATACACCGTGTTTACTGAGAGCACTCTCATTTCTGTGGACTGTAGTAAAATGCTGCAATGCACCTGATTCTACCATCATCTTCCACAAACAATGGGATAGTATTGTCACTTTGCCTTTGAGTTTTTGCCTTAGTTTTCTAGTTCTGGATTCGTCTCTTTTTTATTATATAATATCATCCAATAGAAAATACTTTATTTTCCCCTTGGGAAAATCTGGGCTCAAAAGGCCTGTGCATAGATGATATAAAAATGAAAATAAACACAATTCTTTTGATCAAAATTGTCTCCAATTTAAAAAAAAAAAAAAGTCTTAAAATGCCATTCTGCTGGACTTCAAAACCCAAAAGGAAGAAAAAGGACAACAAAAAAGAATACACAAATAATTGAGAATTGCATTTGAAAAAAATACAGTTATTGACACCTGGAGTATTTGGGGGAAATTATTTCCAGTGTGAAAACACTAATGAGTGGGGAATAAAATACATTTATCAGTAACTGTTATTTTGCAGCAAAAAGATTGTGAGTTCAAATTAAGAAACATGAGCAGAACCTTAATTTTCTTAGTTTCAGCAAATATTTAAAGTCTGAGGACTTTAATCTGAGGACTTTAAATGTTGTCCATCCTGCGTAAAAGTAAACTGTAATTTACTTTTAAAATTATTATCAGTGTGCGTAATTAAGTGTTTTGGGCGAACTTACTTGTCTGAAAGCTGTCCAAAGACAATGGCTCCAAACATCACTCCAAGAAAGAAGTAGGTGGCAAGAGCTTGATTCAGTTTCTTGTCATTACACACCAGATCCCACTGTAACAAAGCAAAAATGTTTAAAGTGTGTGACCCAACTTTTCAGTTTCTTAATTGATGATCTCTTTAGGTTTGAAATTAATTTTGATTGCACGTTCGGTTTGTTGATCGGGGACATAAACACCTGGTCTCAATGAAGCTGAGGAAAGGTCAAGGGTTATAAAACTACTGAGTTTAAACAGTGTTATAATAAAATGAGACCAAAAACAAGTAGACAAATGCAAAAAAACAACAATATATCTACAAACATAAAGCAGATTTGGGTCGTCTTTTTTATTTAAAAATAAAAAAGTCATTATAGAGAGTGAGTGTAGGATCTTCTGTAGCAGTCTGTATTACAGCGGCCTACTAAAGACGCACTGTTGTTTTATGTAGAAGATGCTGATTTATGATTCACATTGCCATTTCATCCACTCCTACTTCCATTACTCTTACTAATCTTGACTTTTGATTTAATTGTTTACCTTAATTAAGAATTTTCATGAATTATGGAGATAAATTTCCTCAAAAATAATAAAATTTCCATCCCAGAAAACAGGGTTTTCAAAAAACAGGTCATTGTTGCTACAAGACAATAGTGCTAGAATTCAAATCTTTTATGTGATTTATGCCATTTGAATGTGAATTAAAACATTTTATTACACCTTATTTATGTTGAGTGGGATTCTGGTCCCCATATAAACATCACATCCCCCTGGTTGATATCATCCATTCAACTGAAACAGTGAATATGTAGAGATCTGCAAAATCCCTTCATAGAAAGTTCATGTTCAGTTCAGATCTTTTCTTGGAATTTGTTCCCAAATGGGAAAATTTGTTCCCTTGGGGGAACAAATTTTCTTTCAAACACACAAAACAACATAAAAGTCCATAGACGATGTTAAAAACAGAGAAACAGAATCACCAATTCATAAAAATAATTTTTAATTCATAAATTTGGGGAGCTGATTGGTGTGGATACAAAGGAGTTCTTTCATCTGTTGCTTCTAGCATTAGCTGTGTCTCAATTTTTATATAATTCAATACAAATTATCAACTAACTGGATCAACTCAAACTCAATTCTCTCATATTGATTAGTCACCATCATTTCCTGTTAACATTAAAACATTTCTTCTGCTGACCTTTTATGAAAGAAATAAGCATTTTTAAAGTTTTAATTTATTCAAATTTTACCTCAGAGGCCGTTGTGGAGCTAAATTGTGATTTGTCGTAGGTCCACCCGTCTGGACAAATCACAGTCCTGTTCTCCCGGCTAAGGTTGCTGGTCTGTGGGGAGCTGTAGACTTTGCAGGAGCTGAGAGAGCCATCGTCCTGCTGGGGGATCCAGACGGCCAGAGTCTCAGGATCCGGGGACCAGGCGCTGTCATTGCTTTTCCCCAGCTTCCTGAGGGAGCAGTGGTGAGGTGGGGTGGCAGAGATGAAGTTGTGCAGGAGAAAGTGGAGAGGGAGAATGGCACGAGGCAGACAAAGGATGGACAACAGGAGAAACTGAAATTTGGAGAATCCACCGATGTCGTCCAGTATCTCTTCAAACCTCATGTTGGCAGGATGGAGAAAAAAAGATCAGGGTGCTCTGCTGATCAGATCTCTACTCAGTGCCTTAAACGATCCCTTTTTTACAGTCAGAGGGAGGGTCTTTTTAGGGGGGTGTTTCTGTCTGCTTTAAATGCTCACAGTTTCATTATGAACATAATGTATTAATTTATGTTAGTTTGTACATGGAGCATTAACTTTTAGCATAAATCCTTTAAGGTCTTGACAGATAATTTTAAAGTGTTCACACTTTTAATTTAGAAATAATTACCAAATCTGATTTTAATGCAATTATTCAACATTTTTAGGTTGAGTTTTGTTCCAAAGTAACCTCTACAATCTATTTCTACAAAGGTTCTTGAATTAGTTTAGCAGAAAACATTCCAATGAATCACATACAAATCCATTAGTTTAATATTAGCCATGTAAGAGTGAAACTCTTTCATCAGATTAAGATGTCAGTACAGTGCCTGGGATTGTAAGAGGGACCAAAGGCAAATTCCTTTTTTCTATGTACAAACTTGGTTAATACAGCTAATTTTGATATTTTGCAATAAACTAAATGCCATAAAGATGTCTGCATTTTTATTGGTCACTCCTTTTATATTTTTTGGCATCGTCTCAAAGCTCTGTGAAACACATTCTTTTGCATGTTTTTCACTATTTACCTTTACATTATTGTTTTGTTCCCATGTTCCACTAACTACCACACAGACTCAGTCTAGCTGTTTCTTTTCCAGATCTGTCATTCTTCCTATATATTCACATGAGTTCCTGTGCTTACAAGAAAATTGACTGAAACGTGAAATTGAATTTGTCAAGTAAATGTAAACGGAAGCGCGTGACAAATGCTATCAGGACTTGGTCATGAGTGCAGTGTTTTTCAAAGGTATTCGAAGAACCCTCCTCCACCAGTTCAAGTAAGTTGGAATCCACCGTGATGGTAATAAAACCACCTCACATTAAACACCCATTTAACAGCTAAAATGCACTTAACAGCATACAGCTGATAAAGACTGGGGAACAGCAATCTTTATAAGTGCAGCTGACCAGGCCTGAAGCATAATACCACATGTTTTTTGTAACTATTAGTAAATTTTTCTATCTTCACAAAGACTTTGTGTTGACTTCTCAGGAATTGCTAATTAAGCGACTGCACAGGGCCCCCATGCCACTAGGGGCCCCGAGAACACCAAGTTAGCATGATAACATATGCATAAGCATGTTTTTTAAATATATATATATATATATATATATATATATATATATATATATATATATATATATATGTGTGGTCTCCAACTCCTTGTAGACCACACAGTTGCCCGAGACTGCAAAACCCGACACACCAACCTGTGCACGGCTTGGATAGATTACAAGAAAGCCTATGACTCGATGCCACACCACTTGGATCATTGAATACTTAGAGATGTACAACATCAACAGGACCCTGAGAGCCTTCATTGCAAACTCGATGGGGCTGTGGAAAACCACCCTTGAAGCCAACTGCAAACCACTTGCACAAGTATCCATCAAATGTGGCATATACCAAGGAGATGCTCTGTCCCCGCTGCTGTTCTGCATAGGCCTGAACCCCCTCAGCCAAATCATCAACAAGACTGGCTACGGATACCGACTAAAGAATGGAGCCAACATCAGTCACCTCCTCTACATGGATGACATCAAGCTGTACGCCAAGAGTGAGCGAGACATTGACTCTCTGATCCACACCACCAGGATCTACAGCACAGACATTGGGATGTCATTCGGACTAGAGAAGTGTGGTCGGATGGTCACAAAGAGAGGGAAGGTCATTCGCACGGAAGGGGTCTCACTCCCAGAAGGAACAATAGCAGACATAGAGGACAGTTACAAGTACCTGGGAATACCACAAGCAAATGGCAACCTCGATGAGGTCACAAGGAAAACAGCCACAGCCAAATACCTCCAACGAATAAGGCAAGTCCTGAGAAGCCAGCTCAATGGCAAGAACAACATCCAGGCAATAAACAGCTACGCCTTGCCAGTAATCAGATACCCTGCTGGAATAATTAGCTGGCCAAAGGAGGAGATACAGGCCACAGATGTTAAGACACAAAAATTACTAACAATGCATGGAGGGTTCCACCCCAAATCCAGCACCCTGAGACTGTACACGAGTCGGAAGGAAGGAGGCAGAGGACTAGTGAGTGTGAGAACCATTGTCCAGGACGAAACATCCAAGATCCATAGATACATCAGGGACAAAGCCTCATCAGACAATGTGCTCAAGGAATGTCTCAGACAATGGGGAACAGAAGTTGAGGTGCTGGAGGTACCATCATGGGAGGACAAACCCCTACATGGGATGTACCACCGGCAAATAACTGAAGTGGCTGATATCTGAAAGTCCGACCAATGGCTGGAAAAAGCTGGACTCAAGGACAGCACAGAGGCCCTCATCCTGGCCGCCCAGGAACAGGCCATAAACACCAGAGCAATAGAGGCCCAGATCTACCACACCAGACAAGACCCAAGGTGTAGGTTGTGCAAGGAGGCCCATGAGACAGTCCAGCACATAACAACAGGGTGCAAGATGCTGGCAGGGAAAGAGTACATGGAACGACATAACCAAGTGGCAGGCATAGTGTACAGAAACATCTGTGCAGAATATGGACTGGAAGCCCTGAGATCAAAGTGGGGAACACCCCCAAAGGTGGTGGAGAATGGCCGAGCTAAGATCCTGTGGGACTTCCAGATCCAGACAGACAAAATGGTAAGGTCGAACCAACCGGACATTGTCGTAGTGGATAAACAACAGAGGAAAGCCGTTGTGGTGGATGTAGCAATACCGAGTGACTGCAACATCAGGAAAAAGGAGCACGAGAAACTGGAGAAATACCAGGGCCTCAGGGAGGAACGGAGAGGGCCTGGAAGGTGAAGACCACAGTGGTGCCTGTGGTCATCGGGGCCCTCGGGGCAGTCACCCCCAAACTGGAGCAGTGGCTACAACAGATCCCAGGAACAACATCAGACATCTCAGTCCAGAAATGTGCAGTTCTAGGCACAGCAAAGATACTGCGCAGAACCCTCAAGCTCCCAGGCCTCTGGTAGAGGACCCGAGCTCATATATATATATATATATATATATATATATATATATATATATATATATATATATAATATATATATATATATATGCAAATTATTATATATTATATTTTGTGGTTTGTTTTTTTATTAACATTGAGTAATAGAAACTAAATCTTATTACCCATGGAGAATCAATTTCCAAATTATTTTTTATAGCTCCTAAATAATAAATCTGCTGTTACATCTTTTGGGGAAATATAAGATGTCAAACTTGTTAGTTTATTTACTGTAAATTTAATATTACTCAAATTTTCTGAGTTGCAAAAATCAAATGTTTTTTACAAGAAAATGTTTTAGATAAATCTCAAATTTTTGGCAGACATTTACGCCTCTATTTTTTTTATTATTATTGTACAATGGACCTAATACACTGTTGTACTGATCCTTCGTTAAAGGTTGGAATTGTAGGACGATGTCACTAGTAAATAGTTAAAAAAATATGACACTCTTCTATACTACTCTGCACCACAAAATCGAAATTTTTTTTTTTTTAGTTTGCGAATTCTGTAAGGTTAAAATCAATAGCCAAAATAATATTGGTATAATGTAAGCTAATTACAAATGACGCTAATGATAGTAGGAATTTTACACATAGAGTAGCTTAGGTATGATAAAGAAGCTGCTATTGAAATGTTGGTATGCGGGGGGCCAAATGAAAATCTGAGTAGGGCCTCAAAAAGGCTTGGGCCGGCCCTGTGACTTTTGTTCATTTTACATTTATTTAACCCTAACCTAAACTCAACTTACACCTTCATCCTAAAGTAGTATTTGTTGGGAAAATATGTCCTACAAGGTGAAAAATGCTAATGCATGAAATTAAATAAAATGAGCAGATCAATTAAAGACCTTCAGGGATTTATATTTGTCATTATTTTGAGGTTCATAGACCTGAAGAAAACAGCAGCAGCAAGGTCACGTCTAAAGAAAGTGGAAAGGCATGCAGTAGCAGCATCTTGAGACTAAAATAGGTAAGTCCTAATGCACCGCAGGGAAGAAATTCTTACACGCATGACACCAATATAAATATATATAAACATTGTCTCCTTCAAAACAAGCTGCATCAGATCAATTATTCCATTTAACTGGAAAGAAGCCACTGACGTGTGAATGTCCTCAGAATGAGGGTGAATACCTTATGTCATGTGTTATATTCAGAAGTTTCTTTCAGAAAAATGAGTTCTACCCATAGCAACGCCATTGACAACATTGCTTTAAAAATACTAGGATGATACCATTTATCTTCCCAATGGGATAAATAAATCAAGCTTTTATAATTAATCTGAATCGAACATTTCAGAATCTAATGGAGGTTGAAAAAGTCAAGAAATTATATAACTCTGGGACATTCTGGATTAAACTCAGTTTATTCAAAAGCTATAAAGAGCATTGTAGCCTACTTTTGAAATTGTGACACTATGGACTTTTAAAAAAAAACTTTTTTTGCAATGGGCTTTTTGTTTCCAGATTAATCTAAAAAATTCCAAGTTTTTCCTAGCCAATTTTTGACTTTTCAAACATAGAAAGTTCCAAGTGTTTTTCAAGAAATTGTTTTAGATTAATCTAAAAGTCATTTTTTAGCAAACGTTTACTCCTCCTTTTTTCTACCTACATTGTCCCTAAAAGGCTGTCATACTCATGTGTGTTCTTAATAAGACGGACATACTAAAAAGAAACTGAGAAAAAAGAGAAATAAGCAGAGGGAGAAAGGAGAGAAAGAACGGATGAAATGTTTACATTGGTCTCTGCTCTCAGACATAGGCCCCGCCCCATGTTACGTCATCACGTGACATAAGTGTAGTTGTCCAGGTTTTGGCCTGATTTTAAATATGATTCAAGGATCGTTGAGTTTTATTTTAATTTAAACATGTTGACATGTTTAAATCTAAAATAAGACACCTTTCAATTAAAGGTTTCGTGTTCTGGTACGGCTTTTCTTCTACCGTAAACAGAAAAACTGTTCAGGCACATCACCAGTTACCAGCGGCGGACACAGTTATGGCGGCTCGCTGAGAAGAAGCAGCTGATTGCTGAAGGTGAGACTCTGCTTATATCACCACCTAAAATCTGTTTTATTTCCCTGTTTGTCTGGTCCAAAACCTTTTAGACTTGTGTGCAATATTAGGCTTATCAGAAAACCTGGTGTTGTTGTTTAAATGTATCTAAGATATATAAAATGTTTCTGAAAAGGTTTTCTTCAATCCAGATCCAAGTTTGTCTTTTTAATTGAAAATGTTTTTAAACCCTCACGACGTTCTTTACATTGTGTTTTCTACGTCAAATATAAAAGTTTTCGATTAGTTGGGAAACTAAATTTGCTCTATTGTACAGTTGTTGACTATTATAGAAGAAATATTCCTATTGCTTAAAATGGATAACTATTGGTCAGAATATTCCTTAAATGTTTATCAATTCAGTTAAATTAAGAAAATATTTGAATAGTTAATGTATGTAAGATGTATGTGTGTGTTTTAGAGCAGTATGACTGAATATTAAAACAGTTTTTATGAACACTGTGATAACTGCCATTATCATCCCTTATAGAAGGTTTATTTTCAGTAACCTTTGTGTCTCTATGTTTTATTTGTGGGTTTATGGCTGCTGTGTTGAGTCAGATTGACAGGATAGTTTAATGTTGATTTAATATTTTTAATTTAAGACTCTTTGTTGTATCTGACGTCAGCTTTGTTTTCTTCCATCAGTTCTCTCCTTTTCAGTCATGGGTCTGCGGACATTCTGGAATAACTACAAAGTCCTGATTGTGATGGGCACAAGTCTGGGACTGATTCACTTGGGCTGGTACAACTTGAAGACAAACCCGGTGCTGCACAACAAAGAGGAGTACATTCCTGAGCCTGGCATTGTTGCATATGTCTCACCTCCTGCTGCTGCTCCTCCTCCAGCCAAAAGCAAGTAATGCACTAAGGTATGTGGCTGCAACTTGATTTTGCTCTCTTTATACAGTTCCTTATTTGTCCTCTAAAAAGCCCTGACCTATTATGCAAAATCCACATTTTGCTAAATTTTTGTACTTCCATTTGGGTCTCAACTGTTTCTATATGCAGCCCAGGGACTTAAAAAAACACTCAGCCATTTTTTGGCATTAATGTTTTTTGGTGTCTGGAAAATGAACCATTTCAAAAACCTTCCAAATGTAATGCCACAAATCAGCAGACACTTTCTGTCACTTAGCAACTTCAGTGAAGCCCAGGCTGTTACCTAGAAACCCAAGCTCAGCTCCAGCACATTTGCTCAGCTGGTCTTAATGTGAACGATTAAGAATGATTTTGTGTGAAACATGTAACAAACATATTTTGTACAGTTTATTCTATTCTGACCTGTTCAATGAAGACATTAAAGGTCACCTCTGAAGACAAATTTGCATAAAATTTTAAATTAAAGCTTATTGTAGACTTAATTTCAAATCTAGTTTTGCTCTTCAAACAGGCTGACTAATGAATGAAAAGTTCATTAGTCAGATTATTAGAAAGCTAAAATGGTTCTGTCCTGATTTACAGGAACCAACAAAACCCTGAATATTTCAGGTTTTCCGGGATTTTGTTCCGGAGCTGATGAGCTGCCTCACATTATTTACTTCAGGTCCTGGTAACACTTCAGTAATCTGGTTTGGTAATTGGCTAGCTACTTGGAAATGTATTTGGGCCAAGACAGTTTAGTCCTCGAGAGACCAGAAGCAGCATTTTAAAATCTATTTAACAGACAGGGAGCCAGTACAGTGAATTATCCTTATTTTGAGTATTGCAATGTTTTAAACCTTTTAGTAACAAACTTTATCAAAACTACCTTCACTGTCCAAAGAAACACCAATATTTAAATCTGGAGGTCCTGAAACTCTCTTTCTGCTTTTCAGTGAGTCACAATGAAGTCTCAGAGCTGGCTGCGTAAGAACTGGCTGTGGACGGCTGGGGGTGCATTTGTTCTGATCCATCTGAGCACATGGGTCTTACAGAAAGCGACGAAGAGCAGCGTTCGCTCTGAGGTGGAGCGCAGACAGAAAGTAGTAGTGGAAGAGAAGAGAGAATGATTTCTGGACACACTGCTGTGAGAGTGGCACCATTTCTTCTCTTATTTCAGGGTTTGAGTTGTGAATATTGGCAACACAACAAAATGATCATATGTGTTTGTAAAAATGTAATTGATTTGATATTTTGAGTTCATCAACTGGAGTGAAAGTGAGCGACTCCTCTGTTATGTACATTTTTCATTTAAAAAATCCTTGGAAAGTTTTTTATGTTTTAATCACTTGCTTTAAATATAATGTTTTATTTTGCACCATACTTGTTTTCCTGGGAAACTACATTCAAAACAACATGTACATCTATAAACAAACATAACAATGGCAAATGGACTAATTTCATAGCCGGATCATTTCACCCGTTCACCAACTCATTTTGAGTCCATTTATTACAATTCAATCCATTCATACTTTCATTTCAAATCTGTAAGCAAACAATTTTATGCCTTTGCATTTAGACTACATATATTTTCTTTGAAGTTGCATTACTCTCACATTTAATTTAAAGTTACAATCTGAAAACCCGACTCCCATCTGTTTTGGTTCTGACCAACTAACTTTTAAGATAACAGATCAAAGCAAAATAATCTTAAAAAGCCCTTGATGGTGAATGTTCTGTTTTAGTCACATTTCAAGACTAGAGTAGACTATAGCAAAATATGTAAAAGAAAAAATTAGTTCTCAAAAACATCAAGCATCAAAAGTTGGGTAAAAAATCACCAAAATTGCTAGAGAACACAAAAAATTATTAACAGCTTGTACATCTTCATAAAAACACTAAATTAAATAAGTCTACCTGAAAAAATTTATATTTTGTAATTTAACTTTTGATTATTTGGGTAAATATCTTTGAGATGCCTCATTTTCAAATGCAGCCTCTTAAAACCGACACGTCAGTACAATTAATGCAGTAAATAAAATGAAAGAGGACAGCAGTAAAATATTAAAACTGATCCAGCGATGCGTTCTTTCTGTATAGTTGTTTAAAACTCTGGTTTAATTATGCTACTATGGCTTCTGTTGTTCATGATAGAAGTTTGTGTCACACTGAAGTAACTTTAAATGTAATAAAAACATGGGAGAGGAGGCTGTAGTTGCTCTGATTATGTCAAATATAGGTATTTAGATATATTGGTAGTAAGTTAGTAATTGATTTATAAATGAAAATATGCCTGTGGCCACTTTTGTCTCTGGTTTTATTACATAGATCAACTCCCGAACGGCTGGCATATCACAACAGTTATGACGCTGTCATAAAACAACAATCTTCAGTCAGAGGCTTCTTCAGATTTGTTGAAAGATTGACTGCTACAGGAGATCATTCCTGCCTGCTGCATTGCCATCCACAAGACTGTTGTGGATTGGACATAATTTACTTTCCCTTTGGGATAAATAAGATATTTGAATAAGCAGGACGGCGAGTGGAGAATTTAAAGTATTGAGGAAAACCTTTTATTATTTTTACATGTAAAAAAAGCAGTTGTACATCTGACACAGTCTCCAAACACACTTTTAATATTTTTTATGAACATATTCATGAATCCCATCATCTTTGATCAGAAAAAAAGAGTTTTTCCCAGAACAAGTTCACCTGGTGTAGGGAACCAACAGCATCAGAATGCTGAAATGAGTCTACAACACTTCTGAGCACATGGCTCTTCTCAGGAGGAAAAAGGCCTTTTGTTGTGTAACTCTTTCCCAGGAAGCTTCCTGCGGTCTTTTCCTGCATTCCTCTTCCGTTTCTTGCTCAGGAAGTTCTCCAATTTGCCGCTCTTCTTCAGTTCCTGATACTTTTCGGCCAACTGCAGCTTCTTCTTTTCCGCTGAGGAGAGAAATAAAGCAGAGGAATGTTTTACCAATGTGTTGTTTTACCTTTTACGAAACCAAATAATCAAGTCTACGTCTAGTCCGGATATCTGGAAAACCGAAGAGATTTTTATGCGATTTGGCTTTTCAGCCACACGTAAACTGGCTGAAGACCAACGTATTGCCATAGACGTGATAAAAATCAATAGATGATACGGTAGAATACTCAATAATTTTTTTAAATAATGTGAATGTGAAAGCACAAGATGTGTGAGGGACAGGAAACAGAGCTCTGAGGACGAGCGGGTCTGGTGTTGGACTCGCTCTTACATTTCTTGAGAAAAAATGGCCGTTCTCCCCGACTGGCTCGCTCTCGCTGCTGCTTCTTGAACTGCAGCTCTCTCTCTCTCTGCTGCTCCTGGATCAGTCTTGCTCGCTCCTGGTTATCCTGCACAAACACATGGAAATTTAAAGCTTGACCACCATCTGCCATGGTAACTTAATCCAAAAACAATTATTGATTTAAAAAAAGAAGCCCTCTAAGCCATGTGTGTTAAAGTCAATGCGCAGGGGCCAAATTTGGCCCATCATAGCTTTTTGTGTGGCCCTGTCAAGAAGGACACATAAAGAGAACCTTAAATATTATCTTAACAATCAAATGAAAGCAGTTTTTATCTGTATAAATAACACAGAAATGTATGCACAAACAACAGATTGCTATACTTTTTACGCTAATTCATCATTGTGAGTTTTCCACTAAAATGTTCTAAACATTTTGTTTAAATGATGGTAACTTTCTGCCTTAAATAGTAATTTAATGACAAGCATTAACTATTAAATTATTAGTACTAATTTAATATTACTTAATTTTAAATTATTTTATTGAATGCCGAGGAATATTTATCAGTATTTTTAGCAAAATATTGCAGAATTAAACAAATTTACAGACAAATGTCACATTCTGCAGAGAAACATATATATAGCACCATTAAGAATTTTTTTTTTTTTTTTTGCAAATAAACTGACAAGTGATAAAAAGATTGAAGTGTCAGGACTTCTTACCAATCTCTTCAGCAGGAACTCCAGTTTCTCCTTCTTCTTGCAGTTAGTCTTTGTCTTCTTTAGCTGCTTCTTAATGACCTGCAGAGACAGACTGCATGTCACACGTTCTACATAAACAGACTTTTCATGGCATCTGATTCTGGTTTTCTCACCTCTTTCTCTCTGTGTTTGAGGTCATTAATAAACTTGTACGTCTTTTCAAAAATTTCTGGTTTGTATTCTCCTGACAGGCTGTCAAATCGAGGATCTCTCCTGGTCTGCAGCGCACATAAAAAAAATATGAATATTTTCATGCAAACAGAGGATTTGTGGTTTTGTCAGTGTTGGTTTTACTCACTGATTTCTTGGCAGGGATGACCTGACGTAGGAAGGATGGTGGAATCTTTGATGAAATTTCCATTGGTCTAAAATTAAAATACACAGTGTGACAAACTGACAACCATCAGGTGAGAGCAGCTGCACTTCTTCTAGATTTTTGATTAATTAGGATGATTTGGAAGAAACAGACCTGTTTTTGTTCAGCCGTTTCTTATTGCTGACAGCTCGACATTTTTTGTTGCTGAATGCAGCCTCATTGAACGCTTTAGTTCCCACTTGTTGCTGCAGCTTAATGATGTCCTCAAAGGGCGTGTTGGACAGTTCTGCATAGAAGAAAACATCACAACATGTATCATAATGAGGATTTTTACTGAGTAAGAAACACAACTAAACTACAGTTAAAACCAAAATAAATCATAACTAGTTTTACTGGCTGATAAATTCTTCCAGCAATTATGGTTATAAATTACAATGTTGTTTTGAGACCATTTTGAAGTAATATATGATTTATTGGCAATAGCATAATAATACAAGCTTCCCCTCTCAAAGACAAATAACCTTTAATTGTGTAAACACACAACACTGGAACTGGAAGATATTTTAAATATCCAAAATAAAACACACCAAAAAAATAAGTAAATAAAATAAAAACCACTTAAACCAAAATCATGCTTAAATGGATGCTTTGAAAACAAATAGTCATCAGAACGAAAATGATCAAGCTCATTTTAATTTCTCTCGGAATTAATTGATTATTTTTTTATTACATATTTTCACGCCTCTGAAAACATTGTTTTCCGTAGGAAAATATGTATCAACGTAAAAAGAGAATTAATTTTGAAAGCAGTTTCTGTTTTGACTTAGATTTAAGTTAAAAAATGACAGCAATTAGACAATGGAAACAACTTTCTCGGCATTACAACAGTGACACCGACATCCAAAATAAAACAGGACAAGCAAAAACAAATAAAACGGAAATAAAAACCAATGACAACCGTAAATAAAACGTATTATGATGTCTCCGTAAACAAAATTGCCCTTCAAAAAATATAAATCACCAGCCAGGAAATTATGGAGCTAATTTTATTTTTTTATATTTTTTATGCAATTAATTGATTATTTATATTGCGACAGGGATAGTGAAAAGCAAGTACAACGGCTTATAATTTATTGGCAGGCGGGCCAGCAACGAAGCCATCAGGGATCTGGACTGATACCGGAAACGTCACTCACCTTTCCTGATGCGTTCCTCTGACTGCAACTCTGCGCCATCACCAGCATGTTCTCCCTCTTCCTCTTCATTGTCATCATCATCATCGTCATCGTCTTCCTCTTCATCATCATCATCTTCCTCTGCATTAGTGTCCTCTTCATCATCATCCTCTGCATTAGCGTCCTCTTCTTCTATTTCTTCATTATCATCATCTTCTTCATCATTATTCTCCCTCTCCGATACCTCTTCTTCTTCGCTGCTCCCAGAGTCTTCATCACCTGATTGGTTTTGATCTTCATCATTGTGTCCGCTCAACCGCAGCTCCTCTGCCTCCCCCCCTCTGAGGGTAAACAGAGAGACCTTCCTCTCCACGTCAGGGTCTTCCTCTTCGCTACAACTTCCAGTCTTCTTATTCTTCTTCCGCTCCGCTTCCTGTCGCTGTTTCTCTCTTCTCCTCATCCTCAGTTTTCTTCTTCTACAAAAGGCAGAACCAAGAAAAATAATAAAAACACTGTCAACGGAACCCTGACCCACAGCTGATGTACCGCATGGCTGAAAACCCGGAAGTAATACAGAGATGTTTCTACTTTTCCGATGGCAAGCAGCATATTTTTAATGGGGCATTACTGCCCTCTTCTGCTCGGGATGACTGCGTATATGTACGATTGATTATTAAGAAAGAATAAAGCAATAACAATAATAGTGTCGTATGACAATGAAATAAAAATAATACGAGAAAAATCACATAATATTGCGAGAATAAAGTAGTAATAATATGAGAAAAAAATATAAAAATACGTAAATAAAGTCACTGTAAATGGAAGAATGTAACCAGCTCTGCTGGTTGTTTTAATTTCAGTGGGATTATTCTGAAAAACGTCTACATTTTTATTATATCTATATTTTTTTAAAAGATTTTTGGTTATTTATAATTTTTGCCAAATGTTTTTGCTTGAGTTTTATTTAGAAAACAATCCAACATTTGCTTCCGGTTTGAGCGTTTTCAGGCGGAAGTTCGACGTAAAAATGTAGCTTAACCTCGCTGCTGGTGCTGAGGAGAGAGCATCCGACCTGCCGCAGGTCTCCACTCATCAAAGCCGTGGGATGCAGCAGGAAATGTCCGGGGGAATGCCGTGAATCGCCCGTGAGCTCCGTCGTTTTCCGTCGGTCGATCACTGCCTGAGCTCCGCCATGGTTGATTTGCTCCAAACTGCCGCGGTTCCTCCCGGAAACAGACATGATGGACCTGGCTCCCTGTCAAATATCAAAGGGAAGAAATCATCCAAAAAGTCGCGGGCCAGACGAGGCAAACAAGGCAGGAAGAGAAGGAATAAAAGGAAGAGGAACAACAGGACACCGCCACCGATTTTACCTCCGGAGGTAGCGACCTGGTTCTGGCCCGGGATTAACGCAGGCAGTTAGTCCGAACTGCAGCACAGATGATGAGAGTCCCTCAAACATGGTGGCGCAATGTCTTCAGGTTTATCTGCTTCCGTGATTAGAGAGAAACCTCCAGGCTAACATCTCACACTTTAATAAGAATCAGCTGTAAAAACCCACCAACAATTCAATAATTGTTGGTGGGATGTTTATTATAATAATGACAATAAAAATAATCAAAATAGTAATAATAATAAATAATAATAACAATAACAACAGCCGCACAGTTTGCCATTTATTGTCTTCAGAAAACATCATTACAACTTTCGTCAAGCAAGTTTACACCATAAAATGTATATGATAGCAGGTATTTTATCCCCAGTTATGTTGCCATCATTAGTTCATAATTACTCCATGGCTTTAAGTTCAGTGTAAAATATCAAGTATTTCCACGGCTCTGATCCAAGTGGAGTCACAGGACTGACCTTCCTTCCAAGGACAGAGTTTGTTTTTCTGTTTTGTTTTACTCAGGCCTGCTGTCATACCTCAATGCACAGCTGAAATCATTTTCTTATCTCCAGTGGACTGTATAGAAGTGATTTTTACACTATAGGCCTCTAAACTTCCATTTTAGGGGTGTGAGATTTAGTCAAGTCTGTCTAAAGTCGTTCAATTTGTGACTCAGTGCAGTTCAATTCTTGTCCATGCCTCTGACATGTTCTACCTTGGGCAAACATTTCTAAATTAAATTCAGTTTTAATAATGATAATAATAGCTACTCTGTGGTTCCCTGCCTGTTTCTGGGTTATTTGAGCTGGAGATGCACACTAGGCTGTAATTTTGAAACAATAGACAATACGCCTCTGCTCAACTCTGCACCACTTTGAGATTTGATGTGTTAAAGCACTCTACATTTTATTTATTAATTCCACATGTTTTCTATTTTTGTTTGTTTCCAGGCTGAAGAAGGAAACATTGAATACAAGGTAATTAAGTTTTCATGTTACAATGTTTTGATTAGGAGTAATTTAGGTTTTAAAATGGCCTTTTTAACTGCTCAAGTAGCAGAGCAGCTGTCAGTATTACAGTTTATTACTATTCTTTTAAGTGGTAGTTGTCATTGTCCCAATCATCTTATTGTGTGAATCATGCCACAGAATGCTTAAAGGGCATATTTTATAAATACAACAGTTTTTCATTTTAGTCATACATGTTTCTCACAAAAGTTATGCTCACTGTCGCGTCTCAAAGTCAAGAAATACATAAAAAATTATAATAACGTCGTAATTTACGTCATAATTTACATCATAATTTACGTCATAATTCTACATTACAAACCCAGCAACAGCATTAGTAGCAAATAGTGAAGCAAAAGTTTTTTGATTATTTAAAACTATTTTACAGTCTAAAAAAAAGTAAAAACATTTATTAAATGTAATTTCACACATAAGATGTGCACACTAAATCATCTTATTCACCTAAAAATGTTTTAATCAATAATCAGGTAAACAGAAAACTTTTAACATGATCTTTTAGTTTAGATTTAGCCATTATAAGATAGAAGAATAATTTTAAACGTGAACAACAAAGAATAAAGAATGACAAATCTAAGTATATCTCTTTGGTGATTAGAGAAGCACAATTGAATTCCATTTACTTGCTGCACAGGTTTGTACTTGTTTCTCGTTTTTCCAGTTAAAGCTCGTCAATCCCACTCAGTACCGCTTCGAGCATCTGGCCACACAGCTGAAGTGGCGTCTGCAGGAGGGCCGCGGTGAGGCCGTGTACCAGATCGGAGTGGAAGACAACGGCCTGCTGGTGGGTCTGACGGAGGCCGACATGAAAGGCTCGCTCAAGACACTAAAGAGAATGGCAGAGAAGTAGGTGACCCCATGACCTCCTTTCATTCACCACCTGAGGTTTTATCATAAAAACCCCAAAACATCAACTACCAAATTGAGAGCAAATATTAGAATAACAGAAAACTTGCTACGCCTGGTGGTTGGGTGCTGGGGCAGTCGTTCATCCAGCTGGCCGTCGTGTTTTTCAGTTAAAAAAATGATTAAAGTTGACAGGACATTTTATAATATCACTTGATAAATATGTTACTGAAAGATTGGAAGATTAATACCTGAACACCACAATAAAATCTTAAAAACTGCAAACATTATAAAAATACTTAAGTAAATAAACGAAGCCTAGACTGGTGGGGGCACCAGTAAAGCCTGGTGGCCTGCCAGGCTTATAAAACACTGGGGGAAACCTTGCTATATCTTGATCGATGTTTCATTAATTATGATTGAAAAACAACTCTAAGCAGATGTGTTTTAAGTCTGGATTTAAAGGAACTCAGTGTTTCAGCAGTTCAGCAGTTTTCAGGACGTTTGTTCCTGATTTGTGGTGCACAGAAGCTGAATGCTGATTCTCCATGTTTGGTTCTGGGAAGGTTGCCATAACAACATCAGATTTTTAAGCCATTCAGTGATTGATAAGCTTACAGAAGTCTATATTTCTCTGAGCCACATGGAGCCAGTGTAGGGGCATTAGAACTGGTTTGATGCGGTCTATCCTCCTGGTTTTAGGCAGAACAGCTGAATTTCAGTGCTTAGCCATTCGGAGATTAGAAGTTGTCTGAATGATTCCTCAGGCAGACCTGTGAAGACGCTGTTGCAGTAATCAGTGCGACTAAAGATAAACACCTGGATGAGTTTCTCTAGATTGTACCGGGACATTAGTCCTCTAATCCTGGAATGTTGTTCATGTGATAGAAGACCGACTTTGTGACTGTCTTTATGTTGCTCTGAATGTTCAGATCAGAGTTCATCATTGCACCCAGATTTCAGGCCTATGGAGGTCTGTCAATTTTGTGATCCAATCTGGTGATCAAGGGGTGAACCTTTTTAAAATAACCTGGTCAGTATTGGCTCTAACATACAAGGCTTAAATATTTTTCTTGTAGAACAGAACCAGATAAAATTGAAACACAGATCTGCTTGTTTGAGCTAATTTACCATAAGGAAATATGCTTTGATTTGTTTGATTTTACTTAAAGGATAAACAATTTTATTTATAAAAAGTTTTGACCTCTGGAGCCATCACTACCGAGAGATGTACACTTCAAGAATTTCATAAAGTATGGTAGTAGTGTGTTTTAATTTATGAAATAATACTTCATTTTGCTTGTCTTGTTGAAGGGTTGGAGCTGATATAACGCTTCTGCGAGAAAGGGAAGTGGACTATGGCCTGGACAGAAATATCCGTAAAATTGCAGAGGTTCTTGTTCGAAAGGTTCCTGACGATCAGCAGGTGTGTTCTCTGCAACATTGTGCCTGTAAACATGTTATAATTTTGTATTTTCTGCAATGATTGGGCCAAATCTATTTTCATTCCTCAGTTCCTGGACCTGCGTGTGGCCGTGCTGGGAAATGTGGACTCAGGGAAGTCAACCCTGCTGGGCGTCTTGACGCAGGGAGAGTTGGATAACGGCCGAGGTCGAGCTCGACTAAACCTTTTCAGACACCTGCATGAAATCCAGACGGGACGCACCTCCAGCATCAGCTTTGAAATCTTGGGCTTTAACAGCAAAGGAGAGGTATTCCTCTTACTCAGTGGCTCTTCACAACTTTGGCTAACACTTAAAAAGAATCAGCTAATGTTTTTTAAATTAGACATAATAACAAACATAGATTTTTCACAGTTTCCTGTTTTTCCTGCAATATTTGCACTGATCATATCTTTCTACTGAATTTGATTCTTATCTCTATTTTAAATCCTAAAACTAGAAATAAAATGGTGATTCTTTAGAAACGACAACACATTTCTCATAGTGAAGTCGTGTCCAAACTTAAAGTAAAATATAAAATCATTGTAAATACAAAACATAAAAACAAGGTTTTGCACAATTGTGTTTTCATAACACTGGCCGACAGTTTCTGACTTTTTGGGGTTGATTGTTTCTTATTTGGGCTGAGCGCTTTGTGTTTCAGTAAAAGTAGGTCGATATTTGTGGTTCTAGTTACTCCAAAGCTAAGACAAATGCAAGAAAACGTTGTCAATAAATGGGAATCTATTTTTTGCACCTTATATTTTTCCAAAATATTATATATGTAAAAAAAAATCATAATCTACAAGATGAAAAAGTGTCCATATGCGTCATAGGATTGTTCTCTTGATTTTACTGACACTGGGAAACTCCAATGCCTGGGCAGATATCTACTTCAAAATCTGTACAACTACTGCTACTTTCTGGGTCCTGACGATATCACTGTTCTGCTCAGGTGGTAAACTACAGTGAATCTCGAACAGCAGAGGAGATCTGTGAGAGTTCATCCAAAATGATCACCTTCATCGACCTGGCAGGTCACCACAAGTACCTGAAGACCACCGTCTTTGGTTTAACCAGCTACTGCCCTGACTTCGCCATGCTTGTAGTGAGTGCCAACACCGGCATAGGTGAGCTGCAAACACACCTGCAGATATAAACAGACAGACAATGGGTGAATAATGAATTTCAACTCTTTATCAATCTGTACAAAGAAAACAGGAGTTGAAATGGATTTGACCACATTTACTATAACAGGCAAAAATGCACTATTTTAAGCTTCACATGAACACATGGTGCATTAAGATGACTTCACAAAGTAGTCGTTACAAAGTAATGGTACAGGCAAAGGCACAAACTGTTAACATCAGCTTATTATATAAAGGAGTAAATTTCTGCCAAAAATTCAGAAATTTTCCAGAAAAAAATTGGACATTTTTTGGAGCTTAAAAATTTGCAAGAAAAAACTCCTGAACATTTTCTGAGTTTCAGAAGTTGAAAATTTAGACTTTTCAGAGTCATAATTTTCAAAATTTGTGCTAGAAAATTTCTGATTTTAATCTGAGTTTGTGCTTTGCAAATTTTTGACTTTTCAAACTCAAAAGTTTTCTAGTTTTTTTCTAGAAAATTTCTTATGTTAACCTCAAAATTTCTGATATTTTTGTCACAAATCTTTGACTTTTCAAACTTAGAAATTCCCATGTTTTTTTCTTGGAAATTTCTGTAATTAATCTAAATATTTCTGAGTTCTTTCTTGCAAATGTTCACCTTTTCAAACTCAGAAATCTTCAAGTTTATTTCTGTAAAATTTCAGTGGAAATTTACTCCCTTCTTCTATATTCAAAAAGAGGAGACTGAAATAAAATCAATTAGCCGAACTGTGATAATTAAAACAGATTCAAATGTCTCTAAAAATTTCATTAGCTATCAAAGTCGAGAAAAACATTACCATTACAATTTAAAATATTTACATATTAACATACATTCCAGCAGAAATTTAGTAATCACCTTAAATTAACAGAAATATACTTAATAATGCCTCAGCAAACTTATCATCATCCGTGCCACACAGCACCGTGAGTTTGACACATATGGTGCAGAATTTATTCTAACATTACAACAGAAATGAAAAAACACTACATTGCGTTTTTAGCTCTGTTACAGTTACATTTTATGCCTTGTATGTGGTTTTCTCACTCAGTGCATTTTCTCTCTTCTGTGTCCAGCTGGTACAACTCGAGAGCACTTGGGACTGGCCATGGCTCTGAAAGTCCCAATTTTTATCGTGGTCAGTAAAGTGGATCTGTGCTCCCGTGGCACCGTGGAGCGAACTGTCCGGCAGCTGGAGCGAGTCCTGAAGCAGCCAGGCTGCAACAAGATTCCCATGGTGGTGATGAACCCTGATGACGCAGTGACTGCAGCGCAGCAGTTCACCCAGTCTGCCTGGTGGGTACCAACCTATAGAATAGAAGCAGTTCAAGAAATATTTTCCTAGACTTAGAGATTAAAGCTTGATTACGACATATTATGGCAATACAGATTTTAAAAAAGTACATTTCCACCCAAAAAATAAACAACACAGAAACTTTGAGAATAATCTCAAACATTTTCTAAAAAGACTTGGAAAAAGCATAATTTTTTGGGACTTTTGAAAATCAAATTTTTTTTGTAGAAAATTTCTGAAATTGATCTCAAAATTAGTTTTTTTTCTAGCAAATTTTAAACTTTTCCGACTCCAAAATTTTGAGTATAATCTCAGAATTTCTCTGTAAAAAACAACATTTCTGTGTTTGAAAAAATGAAAATTTGCTAGAAAAAATTTCAAAATTTTTGATTAATCTCAGAAGTTTTCTACAAAAAAGACAAAATTTAAAAACAAAAGCTGACTTTTGAAACTCAGAAATTTCCAAGATTTTTTATTTAAAAATTCTGAAATTAATTTAAAATTTTGAAAATTTTCAATTTGTCAAACTCAGAAATGTTGTTTTTTTACAGAAAAATACTGAGATTAACCTCAAAATTACTGTTTCTTTTTTATTGCAAATTTACTTCTTTTTTCTATCTACAATGGCCCTGAGAGCCCATTGTAGATTTCTTACTTACAAAAGTGTTTATTTTGTGTTAACTTTGAAACAAATTATTTTATTGTTACTCTTCTTTGTCTGCCTTTTTGTGTGTGTAGCATCACACCCATCTTCACCCTGTCCAGCGTGTCTGGAGAAAGCCTTGACCTCCTGAAGGTTTTTCTGAACATCCTTCCTCCACTTAGCAACAGCAAAGAACAGGAGGAGCTGATGCAGCAGCTTACAGAGTTCCAGGTCCACAACCAAACACACACAACATGGACACAAGGTTACATTTCTGTCTTTTATGATTGGGCAATATGGCTTTAAAATAAAATATCTTACGCTTTTTATACCAGATCCGATTTCCGATTTTAATCAGTTATTTTTCTCACTTTCTTTTCCAAAAAAAAAGAAATTACGGCAGAGTTTTAAGGACAGGCCAAAAAAATGTTTCGTTTGTTTAATTACGACAACGTAATGGAAGAATATTGTAAAAATTAAAAGAAAAAGTTGTTTTAATGAGAAAAAGCTTCTCTAGAGTCATTAAGATCTGATGATGTAGTTCCTTCTTTGAAATATACACAGCTGTTTGCAAACAATGTTTCTCCAAATATTATGACTTTATTCCCAAAATTGGATTAAAAAAAATAAAAAAGCATTTAATATCTTAGCCTGGCCCTAATAACTGATCATAAAATTGACATGAATTCAAAGTCCAAATAAATAGAAACTGTAAAACATGCTTGTCAAACAAGAAACCCAAGAAGTGAATTTAAAAAAATGCCAAATTTCCCAAAAATTAGGCATTTTTTAAATCTTCAAAAACCCAAAATTTTATTAACTAATAAAATCAATTAATCGCCCAGCTCTAGTCCCGTTGGAGGATGTAGAAATATAGCTCCAAAAACTAGAATAAATCAAGCTTACATAGGATTTCAGAAAAAGAGTACTTTGTACTGTCAAAAATGTTATAAGGTTGGGTTGGATAGTTTTTTTCTCTTAATGAATGAAATCATCCATGTTAAAAGTAGTTTTTTTATGCTACAGATGTCCAATCATGTGTCTGCAGGTAGATGAGATCTACTCAGTTCCTGATGTTGGGACTGTTGTTGGAGGAACTCTGTACAGGTAAGATGACATGGTATAATAAAGGTTAAATCTTCTGGTTAGCCATTTTGTTGCTAACGAATAGATTAGCAATGCTGATGGATTATCAGCTGACCTTATTTTTGTCAGATTAGATTCAGTTTAATTTAATTTATCCCAAAAAGTTTGAAACTAAAACCTGAACACCATCTTTCATTTTTCCTTGTGTTTTTTTTTTTTTTTTGCCAGTGGAGTTTGCAGGGAGGGCGAGCGTCTTGTTGTTGGACCCACAGAAGAGGGTCGTTTCCTGCGCCTGAAAGTGGGCAGCATCCAGAGGAACCGCTCGGCCTGCAGGGTGCTGAAGGCCGGACAGGCAGCCACTCTGGCTCTGGGAAACTTTGATCGCTCACTTTTGCGCAAGGTCAGAGGTCACCGAATGTTGGGTTAATAATTAGGACAGAAATTCAGGCTCATTGGTCCGTGTTCACTGCACACTTGTGCTAACCCGCTAATAGAGGAGAAAATTTAGCTCTATAGCGTTGTTGCAAACTTTGAAAATATTTGGTGCACATAGCTTTAATGTTTTCTAAACTTTAAGTTGAATAAAGTTTGACATCGTGGAAGTTTTGGTAGAGTTCTCAAAAATTGTACTCTAACTAAAATGATCCAAATAAGAATAAAAAAGTATTTGGTAAAAGTCGACTCAAGTGTGAAGTAAGTGATCAAATTTTCTGTTATTTAATATTTAAAAATTACATAATCCGATGGATCAAAATATAAAGTTTTGAGGACAATAATTCATGTAAGTAACAAAAAATAAAATGGGCAAAAAAAAAAAATATCTAAATCAGTTTTTTTAATAAAATACTTTTGAAACTTTAATAAAAACTACCGGTTTGTGTCTGTGTCTGGTGAAGTTTTGGTTGAAACACGTTTGTTTTTCATTCAATAGATAGAAAATCCAGAAATGTTACTCAAGTAAGGGTAGAGATACTTCCCAATAAAATTACTCAAGCAAAAGTAAAAAGTGCAGCCTAGTACAAATGCTCTAAAAAGTCTATTTTTTTCAAAAAGGTTACATAAGTGAACGTAATTGAGTAAATGTAGCCAGTTCCTACCCATCTCTGTTAAGAATTCTCCATATATTCAGACGTTTATATGCATGCTCTTATTTTGAAGTGTTCCTCTTCCTGCGTATTGCAGGGCATGGTAATGGTCAGCCCCAAGATGAACCCAACCATCTGCTGCCAGTTCGAAGCTGCCATTGTTCTGCTCTTCCATGCAAAGACTTTCCGGAGGGGTTCGCAGGTCACCGTCCATGTCGGTAACGTCCGGCAGACGGCTACGGTGGAGTGCCTTCACGGAAAGGTTGGCGAGTTTTCTTATTCGTGTTACATTTGGAAACGGATTGTGAATCCTTCACTTCTGGTTTTAGGACGAGCTTCGAACGGGAGAGAGGGCCGTCGTTCGCTTTCGCTTCATCAAGCACCCTGAGTATTTGCGACTGAGCGCCAAGCTGCTCTTCAGGGAGGGAGTCACCAAGGGCATCGGTCATGTAACACGTCTGCTTCCCCAAGACCAGAATCTGAATCAAGACCAGAATCTACAGGATTACTAGGGACGATTTCACTGGACCAACAGAAGCTGGCTTTATGCTCCTGCCACCTACATGCATATTGATCCACAGGTCATACTCCACAATGCTAAGAAATTTGGTTTCTTACTCAAGGTTGCAAGAACAAAGTGCACAAGAGTGCTGAAGTCCTGATAAGTTCATCTCACTGCAGCAAACATCTTGTTTTAACATGTCCACTTTAAATGTCTGACCAATCACACAACAGTTGTTGTTCTGCCCACATTGTTGATGAGTCAACAAGCCTCTAGATTGGCCGTCTTTTGCCAGACCTTGGTCTTGAGCCAGACCTTGATCTTGAGCCAGACCTTGGTCTTGAGCCAGAGAAGGGCAGAGTGGAGGAGGAGTTTCAATATCTCTGAGTCTTGTTCAAAAATGGGGGAAAGATGGAGCAGGAGATTGACAGACGGATCGCTGTGTTGAAAGGTGAAGCCCTCGATTTACCAGTTGATCGACGTACCTATCCTGATCTAAAGACACAAACTCTGGGGAATGACCGAAAGAATAAGATCACGGATATAGCAGCTCAAATGAGTTTTCTCTGCAGGGTGACTGGGCTCTTCATTAGAGAAAGGGTGAGAAGCTTGGTCATTTGGGACTGACTCAGAGTAGAGCTGCTGCTTCTCTTTGTCAAAAGGAGCCATATGAGGATACAGGACACAATGGAAAGACTAAGATTATTGGCTGGACTGGGATTATGTTGGGATTCCCCGACGTAATCTCAACGAGGGAGAGAAGGCTGGGACTCTCTGCTAAGGCTGCTGACTTTGTGATGAATGGATGAGTGGATGGATGGATGAGGTACACTCTTCCCAAAAAGTCAGTGAGTCACTTCATCCAGACGCTGTCCAGATGCAGCTCACATCTGGCCTCTTTTGTCTTGCAGTAATTTTGACTTTTAGCTCTTATCTGAGTCTCTTCTTCTTCTCTTAGTGGAAGAAGAAGACCAGACAAACACTTGTTTGCCTGCTTCATGCTGTCAGACAGGTTCTACTTAAGTGATTTCTTGATTCAAATTAAATTGAACTACTTTCATTTTCATTATTCATTTGGATAGCTGTTAAATACATTAAATAATCCTTATAAAACTGTATTGTGCTTTTACTCGAGCTATCTTTATCTGATACTAAAATGTGTTTGATCTGATATATTTAAGTGCAACTGAAAAACAAAAGCATCAGAAAAACTATTATTGTAACAATTCTTTTGATTTGTCTTTTGATTTGTCTCAGTTTCTGCTCCACTGACCAACTTAATTAGGACTTGAAGGTCAAATCTGATATTGAAAACTAATTGGAAGCTTCAACTGTTTGACTCAACATGGTTCAGTTGTGTTAGATTTTTGCAAAAAGTCCAGTTTTAATTTACAAACAAAAGAGTGAAGATAATGATGTCAAACATAAAACCTGTTCAGGAAAATGTTTTCACATACCAATGACAGGAGGAAGTACTGAAACTCCAACAAATACAACATATTAAATTACAATTGCTTTGAAGACTTTATTTAGAATAAATATATTTTAGTACTTATACAAATGAACATTTAAAAATCCTTTTATCTCTTTTTTTCCCTCATTTCTTCCATTGTGTTGGAATGGATTCATAGTGTAAGTGAATATTTATCCACGTTTTCCTGTCCTGCTACTCATCTATAATGCAGAAACAGTTAAGCTTCATCCTCATGTTCATTGAAGCACTTCAAGACGTTTTTGTATTTGGAGGGTTGTAGGTGAATCTCTTCAAGCGAGCGCACATTCAATTTTGTACCAGCTGGATCCGAAACTCTGAACTCCTTTTTCAAAAGAGCTGCAGTGAAAGACGTGTGTGGTTGGTTTGTAATTATGTGGATTAAATGCACACTGCAACTACGCCCAGTTAAGGCTAACCTGCATGCTCGGTAATGGGCAGGTGCTCCACACCTGTATGTGTTGACTTTAACTTCTAACCTTTTTGTTTTTTTTTTGAGAATTTGTGCAATTGTTAATCTAAGCTTGAATGTACTCCATGGTTCTTGTCACTAATGAAATGCAGTCGCTGCTGACTCTGCTCTGTATTCTGGGGGTACATGTGTGCCGCAGAGTTGGTACTGCTGATTCTGCAGAGTGTAGAAGCTGAAAACGGCCCCAGAGGGTTTAAAGTTTGCTTTTCCTTATTGTTCCTCAAGCTCTTAAATAAAGAGTGGAAAGTTGAGAATGTGTGACATATCTTACTTTTAACATCCTAGCAATGTGTGTTTTATTTTGAATGTTTATATTCATGCTAATTCTTATATATTTGGTAAAATCACCTAATCTGCAGTAAAACAGGACTATGAGGGTAAATGAAATGGCTTTAATAATAAAAAACAACAATGTTCAAACCATTTTAAAGAAAAATCTAAAGCAACAATTAGCTATTATTATAGAAGAAGCTACAAAACTTCCCTTTCCCTCCCCCACTTGTTTCTATATCAGTGTTCTAAAACTGTGGAAAAACCCCAAAATAATTTAAATCTTGTTTTTTATGTGGTTTTCTGTCTTTGTTGTACAGCTTTGTTTTGAAAAATAATCACTGTAGTCCATTTTAACGGTAGAATCTGATGAAATATTGTTTCTTCTTTCTCTTCAATACATTCTTTGTGTTGGTGGCAGTAGTTCAAGAGCAATTATCTGTAATTGTACTGCTTCTTCTCATTTGGATTTCTTCAAATGGAAATAAATCATTGCTAAGCTAGGCTCCTCTGCAGTGGCTTGATCCTCGGATAGAGCTGGGAGAAAAAGACAAAAAGATTCTCATTAAAAGATTAAGTTTACAAACTTAAACCAATAAGAATAATTGTTTGAATTTCATTAGAGAGCCTTTTCTAAAACAAACAAGACCTGGAAAAGGTCGGAAAGCATCACAATGTTGAGAATAAAATTAGTATTTATTAGGGATGCTCTGATCAGGTTTTTTCCTGCCGATTCCAATACCGATCACCGATACCAATCATCACATACACCTAAGACAGTGTTGTGATGTGTAAGCTGCAGTTCATCTTACCCCAAGAAGGTTGCGGGGGATGTATCCTTCGTGGTCACCACATCGAGCCCACCACCACTCTGTCTCGACCTCCCCTTCCTGTTTCAGCACCGTCAAGCAGTCTCCTTCGCTAAAGCCAAGCTCGTCCTTATTTTCAGGCGTGTAGCTCCACAGAGCATACACCACCCCACGGTTCATCACACCCATCTTCTCCTGAACACCTACAGCGGCACAGACAGGGAACTTGATTAGACTAAATAATTTATTTACTGTATCAGCAATTCCCTGGTATTACTATTAGTGTTTTACATGAGGCACCTTGTTGGACAGCTCAGTGGTTCTTTAGTAACGTACTACCCCTTTGGCGCCAGTTATTCTTCCATTATCTTTTGTGATAGAGGTGGGTTACGATCAGTTAATTACAGCTAATTAGTGGTTTCATATGAAAATGAGGTGTCGTATTTTGGCATTAATGTTAGCTAATGTTCAATTTCTGCATGGCTTGAGAGGTAGAAGATGCAGGTTTGTAGTTTGATCAATCAAACTTGTTGAGCTGTAGAATTGTCATCCGTTAAAATTATGTCTGTGTTGATTATGCAGGGGTACAGAAGATACATAATATTAATGAGGTGATATGGTTTTGTCCCTGCACTATTTACAATCTCAGAATGATACTGTTTTTCTGTTATTGTACCAAAGCACAAAAACTGTATTTCAGTGCAGCCCATCCAAAGAGGACAATACACAGACACAATAAGGAAGATGGGCTGCCTGGGGCTGCCGGCGCTCTTTATTTTAGAGTAAGATGAAATAACCTCCATGGGGCAATTCTGTATTAAAAAGACACACGTGCCACACTGTAAAACCACCACAGCAGTGGTTGATGCAGGGCTCTCTTGTTGACGTCTCCAGCATTGTTGGCGGGCATCATTTTTGCTCAGTGTGAATCAACTTTCATCAGAGAACTGAGCACCTAATAGTCCCTTGTCATAAATGCTCCCTGTTCCAGTCAAGACAAGGATGCCTGGGCCAGGTGTTGTGGTCAGGGTCCCTTACTGGTCATCTAGTAGCCCTACCATGTTGATATAAATGGTTCTGATTGTCCAATGTGACACTTAGGAGCCTCTGACCTCCCATAAATGTGCCAGGAGTTGAGTGGACTGTTATCATCCGGTTCAGCAGGGCACCTTTCAAAATGAAGCGGCCACCAGTGTGAGATGTGGCCAAAAGGACTGGAAGAGATACAAAGACAAGAAGAGTCTTTGTATCTCAGTTGCAACCTGCTGATGATATTCTGTGACGCTCTAAGGTCAGTGGCCACATCTGTCTGAGGACATCCTGTTTGCAGGAAGTACTGTTGATTAGTTGTTAGTCTCATCTTGGTCTAATGATGTCGAAATGTGTGTTGCGAATGACAACAAGACTGTTTAAACACCGATTCTGATTGTACCAGTTGTGAATGTTGCCATTAAGCTCCTTTTAGAGAACAAAAAAGTACTGAAAGACTGAACAGCTGGACCTGTAGGTTTAGAGAAGGTCACATTAAGTTCACCTGTTAATGTTTGTATTGCATTTTAGGGTTGAAATTTAACTCGAAAGCATAATGTCCTAAACTTTTTGTGAGTGGTGTATGTTTAATGCATTTTGGCTAAATACATTACCAAATATCTCACCATAAAGGAACTGGGAGCACTGTGCATAACCCTCCTCCATTTCCTCACACTTGTCAGCTGCAGTCTGCATGTCACTGTACGTAGCTGCAAACACAGCTGCCCCAGATTCCACCAGGAACTTGCAAACCTGAACATTGTTACAAGAGGCAGCACAGTGCAGGGGCGTCCTAAAAGGGAAACAGACGCTCGTCAACTGTGCTCATGATCATGAAGGTGAAGCTTATCAGAGGAGCTCTCTGAAGATCAGACTCACCAGCCATCACTGTCAGCAGCATTGACGTTGACACCAAATTGAACCAAAAACTTCACGATGTCAGTGTGGCCGGCACAGACAGCATTGTGCAATGCTGTGATTCCCTCATCGTTGGGCATGCTGGCATCATCCACCTGCATAAAGAAATATCAGCAGCGTGAAAGATCCATTCAGCCATCCCATTCTTCACCCAAATAATTCTGCATTCTGCTTGAATATCTATTCTAACAGCTCTACCCCTGCAAGGTAGCATCAGCCAGAACCATAACTTACATCATAAATGACTCTCTGGACAAGGTCAAATTCTCCCTCCAGAGAGGAATCCAGAAGCAGGGCCAGAGGGCTGAACTGGACACGCGTCCTGTGCTCCAGGCGGCCAGAGCCAGGTTTAAGCAAGATTGACTGTTTACTCTGAAAGACATAGCAGAAAGTCTATTACCAGAATCTGTATATTTTGTTTAGTGAACAGTAATTACTTGTGTTACTTTTTTGGTACAATATATGCTAAGCCATTTTCTACTTTGTTGAAATTGTTCCTCTACCATCATGGGCTGAAAGGCCACTCAGAGAGGAAGAAGCCGTTGCTCCGAAAGAAACAGAAAAGACCAGATTACAGTTTTTAAACTGGGGACAAAGACCTTAATGAGGCGCAGTTGGTAGCACTGAAAGTCCTAAGCAAGACAGTCCTAAGATGTATTCCCAGACTGGGAAGTTTTTGCATGTTATTATCCAAAAGCACGACTGTGAATATAATTGATTGAGCTTAGGTATGAGTGTGCATGGTTGTTTGCCCGGTGTGTCTCTGTATTGCCCTGTGACGGATTGGAGACCTGTCCAGGATGCTCCTCACCAATAAGGGAGTGTAGGGGATGGATGGATGTGTCCGGGAGAGGTTTGAAGTAGTTTATTAAGTCTTTATTCATCATACAAACTTCCCATTTGAAAAGGTTGGTGAACATCTTCAGAGTCACTGCATGTAATGGAAAGAACATTTTTACAACAGCAGTAGCATCTTAACTGGTAAAACTGTTACTCACAGGTGGGACAGTGTCTAGTGGTATTGGTTGCTGAAAGTTGAATGTATCATCTGCCTGTTGGTCCTCCTCACAGCTGGGATAAGGCGGAGGCGGCCAAGTAAACATCTCTTCTGGAAAGTGGTCCTGTTGAGTTGCAGTGGAAGAAAGTTCTTCATCCTTGTCTTCCTGTGGGGACAGAAGGAAAAGATGATATCTGGGATCAGGGAAAGGTAGCCGAGGTGTCAAACTGTTACTGTTGTGTCCAGCTGACATCAGAACAGCTAAACTTTTATCTTTGACCCTGGAACTGACATCTTTCTTGATGGTCCTGTCGTCAGGAACTGTGGACTGAACATTTTCCTCTGGTGTACTGAAGTTCTTCGTCGGAATGGTTTCCATGGCAGCCAGAGTTGTCTTCTGGTACAGAAGCTTCTCAATATTAAATCCAGCTGTGCCTTCAGGCTCTACAACTGAACTGCGTTTTTTTAGAGGCCGGGGGGCGTTGAGCAGTCGGCGGCGGAGGCCCTCCAAGTCGGCGTCAGAGTTCCTGTTAGGGTTGGACGCGAACGGGAGGAGTTTGGAGGGACTGAGGGGACGAGGAGTCGCACATTCTGCTGTATCAGCATCTGCACCTTTGTCATCATTGATACCAGTCGAAATGCTATCAGTCTCAAACTCACAGAGCCCAGATCTCAAGGAAGTGCTCTCTGAGCTGACTGTTTGCGGCCTCTTGCCAGCTGGAAGGACTGGTTTTCCATACACTGCACAGGAAGAGACGGCGATGAAGAGTACACAAAAAATAATCAGTACTTTTTAAAACAAAGTCTATATTTCCTACAGCTTTTCCTTCATTTCAGATAACACAATCCAACTCAACTTAATTTTGAGAGTACAGTTAACCCAAAAAGTATTCATACCCCAGTCAAATAGAAAATTACACTCCCAAACACAAAACAAAGGTAACTGAAACTGGATCGGTATCACCTCGTGGTTTGCTGCGGGACAGTGTGCCCTGGCCTTCTGCTTGGTAGGCTTTACCAGGGGTGGCCTGCTGGGTGTACATCGAATAGATTGATGAAGCTGCCAGAGTTTGAGGTTTCTGAAACACAGGTGGAGGCACATCTGTGGGGTTTGGTGTGTATGGTCGCACTGCAGCTGCAGGAGGATTTTCCTTATTGCTGTGCAGAGGGAGGGTGTTGCTGTAGGTATACATGACTCCTGGATCCTTAAATTTCTTTTTCCCAGGAAAGGTCCCTGTCCAAAAGGCAGGCTTGGAAAAGGTTGATGGACCAGAGAAAGGAAATAGTTTCGGTTTGGTGGGAACTGCTGGTGGCACAGTTGACTTGGACAGACCATTCCCAAACGACTGAAAGCAAAAACAAAACACAAACAGAACCATTAAAGTCATGGAGCGGAAAACAGATTAGAAAATAATCAGAAGTCCAGTAAGACCTGGTTATCCTTTCGCTGTGTCTGTGCGGTGTGACCAAGTCGTGAAGCACCATGGGAAGGAATGTAAGCATTGTCTTTTAGGGTCTCCACACCTACAAAAGATGCTTTACATTAAAATCTTTGACTTTTAAGAAGTCTTTTTATATCCTCAGCATAACAAACTGCATCTCTTTGGTCCCTTAATTCATCCTACAAATAGTGGTTTTGTTAAATACTGTAGACCAAGTGCATTTTTTGCCTCTTTAGACCAATGGTTGTTAACTTTCCCAACAAGCAATGGGTCATACTCGACTGTAATCTTCAGATTAACTTCAGAATACTAAAATTACAGAGAGAACCAAAGCCTTTACTAAAACTAACTGACCATAGCTTTAATAGCAAATGTTTGACATATGAGGGCGGCAAGTGGAGGCAACTTGGTTTTCTGGACAAAAGTTTCTACAATTACTTATTTCTGTGTTGAAACCTTTCACCTTTCAGAGTCAATAATCATCTTTAAAATGTCTAACAAACCCAAAAAAGAACAGATTACTATGCATACTAATGCTTGGTTTGGCTGGTACAGCTGGTGCCTGCTTTCGGGATGAGGCAGGCATCGGTAAGGTGGCAGTGCCATCTGGATATGCCGACTTCACCATCGTTTCCTGGCAAGGAAGCACAGCAGAAGGCTGGGATCTTGACCTAGAGGTGGACTGGATGTATGGCCCCACTGCTGCTATCCTGGAGCTTGGCTCATGTTGAGGGTTGACGTTGTTTAAGGCCACCTGACAAATGATGGCAGAGTTCAAAAAGGTGCAAAAATACAACAAAATGTGCAAAAATACAACAAAACGTAATGGACCTTCTTTGCTTTGTTGCTTATCTCGTTGTGATAAATAGATTTTGTGATAAATGTGTTATTTAAACTTACTGGCAGGTTTTCTTTCTGCTGCAGGGCAGCCTTTTTTTTCCAGAGTCTCTCTTGAAGCTCACCAAGACGCTGGTCCATCGCAACAACTTCCAAGTTGTTCTTTTTCAGCCTGTCTTTCTGCTGCTGCAGCCTCGCACTTTGTTCCTGGTTCAGCTTGTTCCTCAGCTGGAAAAGAGTGGGAATTTAAAACATCAACAAGATGACGACTTTCTGCTTGGTGACCTGGGGGAAAACCTTAGTTTTCAAGGTGTTTCTATCTTGAACAGTAATTCTTATGCTAGTTCTGCTGCTTTTGTACTACAGTCTTAAACACCAACTGAACAACTTGACTTTGATAAGTGAAAATTAAAAATAAATTAAATTCACCCGGCAGCATAAGCCTGGACAGTAAATCAATAACAATATATATTGTGATGGACACGTAATCAATATCAATAGATAATACATATGATAGAATATTCTCTGGATTTCCATCCTGACTCGCTCGCTCTTTGGTTACCTAGCAACAACTTGCTTGGTAACAAGCAGTTTCAAGTTCTCTCAATTCTGGTTACCTAGCAACAACCTGTTGAGTCACTTGCTCAGCAGCAGTTTAAGGTTTCACCACCATGCCTCATAACTGCTTAAAAACAAGCAGTCATGGATTAAAAACCTGAGGTTTTATTTCCACACGTGTGAAACCAAAGCTAAGCTACGACACATATCAGAAACTGTGAGCGCTGTAAACAACCATCCCCCACTGCGAAGAGAGAAGTGCTGCTCATGTTTTATTTTGGACATTTAAAATATTTTCCATTTCCAGTGTTAAGAGTTCGTTACAAAATTGGCCTGTGATTGGTTTTGGATTATTATGTCATTATCAGTACATTACTTGGAAATGTCCTCAAAACAAAATTAGTGGGGCAATTTATCGTCCAGCAAAATTTGTTATCATGTTAGGCCCATTGTTATCACTGGTTTAAACCTTGGCTAAAAACATTTAAGTGTTACAAATAACCAGCTTGTTATAATTACATTATCAAAAACACACAAGATACTTTTATGACTGAGGCTTCACCTGCAAGTCTTTATACAAGTCCTTTAGCTCAGAAGGAGAGTTGTAAGGATGAAAAGGAGGCTCAAAACGAACGTTTCTTATAGCCTCCAGCTGGTCGCTCAGCTCCTCCACCTTGGCTGCAGCCAACTCCAACTCGTTGTGCTTCCGCTGGAACAGGCTGGTCATCTGCTCAATCTCCTCCACTAGTACAAACAGAAAACAAACACCCCCAAAACACAACGTCACTGCACGCAGCAAGTTATTTCCTTTAAGAGTTGCTATATGTGGAAAAGTTGCAGATGGAAGTTCTACTTGCCATCACCTTAAACTTTAGTGCCCTCTTTCTCAAAAATTAAAGAATCTGACATATTTTCCTTACTTTTGAATGATCAATTGTTATACATTCAAAAAGCCTAGACAAAATCGCCAAAAGCTGCTAAAATCAAGGTTTAAATTTATGATTAATCAAACTAGTATTAATGAAACATAAGCAACAGGTTGACTAACGAAAACACACAATCTACTTCCACTGCTCTATATTTAAAAAGGGCTTTGGCAAGAAAAATAAAATAACCATCAGCCATTTCAGGCTCTAAGACATGCCAGACTTTTTCAGATGTTTCTCTCAGCTCTATGAGACGTCTTGTCTTTTCTTATTATCCAACTAACTTTCAGAGATTGAGAAAGGGGATAAAGGAGAAGTATCCAACAATTCCCATGGCCTTAAAGCTCACTTTAGTAATGTAAACAGCCCCTGTCAAACTGAATGATAAGTTATCGTACAGACAAGACAGGGTTGTGAGGAAATAGTGTTCTTGTTTGCACTCCTTTCCACATGACAGCTCAAGAACATAAGCATGAAGGCATGAGTGACCCCCTCTAAAAATGCTTATAAGTGCCTGTCTTAATAGATCCAACACCAAAACATAGACCAAATATACCTTAATATACATTAATATGCATAAAGACAAGGAAAACCAATGGCCCTCCTGTATTGGCTGCAGCTAATAGCTTGTCAAATAGCATAGCACCTAGATATTTCAACGTCCCAAGCTGCATTTGTTTTCAAATATTTTAGATATGCCCTACAAAAATGTCTGCAAGTAGGCAAGTTTTGTATGAATAATTTGGAGTTTTGTTCCACAGAAAAATATGTGAACATTGAACTATGAAGAGGCAGGAATCCACTGCAGTTAGCAAATGCTAATCAGTATGCAACCTGCTACATAGTCCACACAACATGCATGTAGTTTTAAAGAAGTTGTTTTATGAAACGATTGTAAAACTAGTTTATAGTGTAAACACAGGTCAATTGTGAAAAAATGGCTATTTAAAAACAGTTTTAATGCTGAAATATTTCACAGAGTTGGTACAAGAAGGAAAGCCTCTGACCTAATTTGGAGTTTATGTTTCGTTTCTGCTCCACTTGGCCCCTGAGAGCCCGGACCCGTAGCAGTTTGGCCTCCTGGTTGCGTATGTTTTCTTGCAGCTGAAGCAGTCGGTCTTGCCCAGATGCCTCCTGATGTTGCTCCTGCCTCTGATCCTGCAGCTTCAGGTAACACAGCTGCTGCTCCTGCAACATCCAGCAAAAGCCCTTCATTAGTCAATTTACAGGCACACGACGCTATTATAGTTTAATATTGTTTTTAACATGGAAAGCAAAAGTTGACTGATTTTTTATAGCATTTACATCTCAGAAAACATTTATATTAAATTAAGGTGCTTAGTGCTACAAGATAAAAGTTAATTAGCAACCACCATTACCACTAAATAGCCTTAACACAGGGATCAAAATGAAGCTAAACGTTCTCCTCTGTCACTGCTTCTGAAAGGATAAGATGATCCTGAAAACAGTGGATGACATAAAGCAACAGTGTCTCATTACACATGTGATGTGTGTTACAGTTAATTAATTAATCATATGATGAAATAAAATAATTTCCATTCTGATGATTATCTTTTGAAGACCAGTTTTGTTTACAGATATTTAATAATCCATTTTATTCATGGTTTCTGTTGTGTTTGGGTTTTATTGATTCTTTTCTATTTGAACAATATATATGTTCTCCATCGCTGAGGTAGGAGATTGGCCTAAACACTGATGAGTGACATAAAGGTCTTCGAACATTAAATCAGCCAGTTTCAAATGTATATAATGGGTTCAATTCAATGTCAGGCTGAAACTGGGCTGAAGAACAATGGGTTCTTTTGGTGAAACTATTAATAGTAGTCGTATGCATGCTGCAGAGCGCTTGGTGTGCTGTACCTTGAAGGCCAAAAGCTGCTGCTGGGCATCAATCTGCTGCTGCTGTGTTGTTGCCAGATCCTGCAGCTCGCTCAGCGACATATCCAGAGGAATAACTGAGAACTGCAACAGAAAGCTCAGTCTAAGTTTGTGGTCACGTCTTCATATTGTTTTTCTCTCTATCCAGCAGTGATTATGCCAAATTACACAACTTCTGGGTGGGTTTCTTTATTAGGCGTTATGATGTGGTGTGATTTCAGTGTTTCTAAATAAATAAAGATCTCACCCCATTCTCTCTGAGTCTTTCCAAAGTAGTTTGATCTGCAGCTCTGCATGCAGCTGAACACAAAAACAGATTTTTTTAAATGTATCTTTAAGTTTTCAGACTTGCTACAATGTTAAGTACAAAATACACACAATAAATTAATTATATGCTAACAACCGGTCATGAGATATGCTAAAGTTAAAGCAGATCAATACTTAAAAATACCATGAACAAAAACACAGATGGAGCAGCCCACTTAATTCCTTCAGCTCTAAGCTGATTACTGCCTGAGCTGCTGGAAATACATGCTGAATCTGTTCTTTGGGAGCTGCAGACCCTCCTGCAGATTTGCACTACATGCTGCTAGATACGGGCACACTGAAGGTTTCCTCATCTCTGCATTTAGCGTCAAACAGATCCTGTCTGATTGCTCTGATGGTTCTCTACAAACATATTTTCTTTTGAACAGGTTCAGATCAGTATATGGACTATTCAAAACATCTTCATTACATTTTTTGCACCAAGTCTTTCTTGGATAAGATTTTAGTCAGCTCAATTCTTGCCACTTTAAATCCGAATAATCAGCTGTTGGCCACGCCCTCAAATTCAATGTTTACATGTGAAAATGGCGACAAACAAATGCAAAATATACAACTGTAAATATTTGAAAAGCAGAAGTGGGCCTTCCTGTACAGCCAACAAGAATGCAGCAAGTGGTTTCTCAATGGTAAGTCCACAACAAAATGCTTGTCTTTTCCAGCAGCCATTGTACGTCACATACAGCAGTATCAACTTATTGCTATAAAACCAGCACTTTTCCAAGCACCTGGGCTGTTTTAGAAGCAATGGAAGAACAAAAACGTGTAAAAATTAAACTTTTCATAACAGCCCCTTTCATCCCTTCTTTGATTAATAAATCTGGACGATAAAGGTAAGATTATGTAACAGTCTTTGGTGATAATAAGGTATATCCAACCTGTTTCGTGTCCAGAGGCTCTTTGGTATCGCAGGATGTAGCGTACCTCACTCTCTGCTGGCCCCATCGCTGCAGCACCTCCAACATCGGCTCGTCCTCTTCAACCACACGCTCTGAAAGGTTAGAAAGCAACACAGAGACTTTAACATGCAGCTATAAAAACATAATTACCTTTTCAAAAAATATATCGATCTTATCAAGGTGGGTAGAGTGACACAAACTCAAGAAAGAGAAATATGAATTCAAAATTATTTTTACTCATGTAAGATTGAAAAGTAGTCATGAAAAGACAAACTACTCAAGTAAAAGTGGAAAATGAAAAGGATTAATCCAGAACTAAGTTATTGCTTGATTGATATATGATAAAATAACATAATCAAACAAAAATATTAAATCAGGTCCAAGGTTTCCTGAAAATAATGGTAAAAAATAAAAACATATTTACAAAATGACAAATTAAGGCATAAGATGCAGACATGTAACTGATTTACACCACTGCAGCAGGTCTTTGATGTATTGTGGTGTTAAGCTGTTCAGTGATTTATAAATTTACTGCAGTATTTTTAAGTCTATTCTCTGAGCTACGGGGAGCAATAAGGACTTTAGAACTGGGGTGATGAGCTCCATGTTCCTGGTTTTAGTCAGAATACCAGCAGCAACGTTCTGGATCTGATTGGGTTTTTAGTCAGACCTGTGAAAACACTGTTGTAGTAATCAATACGACTAAAGAAAAACACATGAATGAGTTTCTCTAGATCTGGGACATTTGTCCTGTAATCCTAGAAATGTTCTTCAGGAGACAGAAGGCCGACTTTGTAACTGTCTTTATGTGGCTCTGAAGGTTCGGGTCCATCACTACACCCAGATTTCAGACCTAATCACGAGTTTCCACCTGTTACAACTGAAGCTGTACATTAATTCTAGATCGTTCCTCTTTAGGTCCAAAGATAATAACTTCAGTTTTTAGTTATAACGGAGAAGTAATCATGAAAAGCTGTGGTCAATATTTATGTAAAAGTCACCTGAGCCTCTCCAGGTCTCAGCCAGGTAGCAGTCGGCCTCACCAGGCTCCTTACAGAGCTCCACAACGTCTCTGCACAGCATCTCCGGCATGACGGGAACCTTCGTGACGCGCTGGTCGTTGCTGCCCAGGTGTACGGTAAGGAACATCTAAAAACATGCAGCAAATTATCCAGGAAATGTTTAAAAAAGGTCAGAAAGATTTAGAAAACAATCTACTGTAATTAAAAAGATTGTTACAGTAGAGTGTCGCATATTGTAGGTGTATAGGCCTGCCGCAATAAGCAATAAATCAATTAAACACTGATTGCTAATTGAGAATTAACAATCTCAATCATTTCTATTTATCGTTTTTATTTTTATGCAAAAAACTGGGTGATAAAAGTCTTCAGTCTGGTGCTTTGGTCTCAACTAGCCCTTATTTTGAAGGATAATTTTGTTTACAGAGACACCATCATTTATTTTATTTGTTGTTTCTGTTTCTGTTGTTTTGTTTATTTATTTTGGATATTTAAAATGTCTTCCTAATGTTCATTAAAATTTAACGTTTATTGATTTTGTGTTCTTGCGTTATTATGCCATTACTTGAAAATGGTCTCGAAGAAGAACAATATTGTTGTTTATCACAATAACTTCTTGGACAATTTATCGTCCAACAAAATTTGTCATCATGACAGGCCTACAGGTGTGTTATAAAACAGATGTTAGTACTGATTTTAAAATAAAGCAATACTTTAAGAGTGTGTGGTGGAAGATATCAAACCAAAAACCTAACCCCAATCCTACCATTTATAAACTACACTGCAAAAACACAAAACCTTATCAAGTATTTTACTCTAGTTTCTAGTGCAAATATCTCTTAGTGCACTAGAAATGAGAGAAAACAAACTTTTTGCAAGGTATAAGAGTTTGTTTTAGGTAAATAATCCTTTAACATAGATTTTAAAAAGTGCCAGTTCCACTGGGAGATTATTTCACTTCTAACATGGAAAAATGTCTTGTTATGAGTGAAATAATCTGGAACTTTTTAAATCAATATTGAAGCATTATTTACCTAAAATAAGCTCTTAAAACTTAACTTAATGATATCATAAGCAAATGTTTATATTTTGAATACTTGAGTTATTTTTAGTTTCCCTCAGATTAGAGTCACATTCAGTTTATGAAGGTAATTTACAATCTGAATGTTTATAATGTTGAAATTTAGATACATTAAGAACGGCATGCAAATATTCTATTGATTATTATGATGATTAATCGGATGAAAACATTGCCACATTCTGCTGATCTTTTATTTAACCAATTAATCATTTTAAATACAGTATTAGAAATACATTAAAAGTTGCTAATAAACAAATAGTTATTGTCTAAAATGCATTATTGTATTTTGCACTTTTAAGGAAAGCAGCTGTGAAACAGGAGTCAGTCTGAATGCTGCAAAAAATGTAAAATGTGAAACAAAGCACAGTGCAGGAAGTTTGTTAAAGCAAAACTGTGAACAGTTTGTCTCTTTATTTCCTCAAATAGATCATATCAAGTTCCTCTTCTATGACAATTAAATTAACTTTTGACTGGAAAAAGACACATGTGAGCATGTGAGCTACTATCAGTTACTTCCTCACCTTCACAGCCCAGAGGAGGAACATTAATGCGCTTCAGTTGATCATATAATGTGTGTAGATAAAAGTAAAAATCCTATTAGCTCCTACAGAGCTAATAGGAGCTCTGTATGGCTGATTCATACAACGGAGTATTAAGGCCACGGTAGATGGAAAATAAAAAGGAGAAATTTTCTGCCAAAACTATCGAAGAAATTTTCTTTAAAAAAAGTACATTTCTGAGTTTGAAATGCAGAAAACGCTACAAAAAAATTCTGAAAATTTCTGAGATTATTGTCAAATGTTTTTAGTTTGAAAGTTGAAGATTTTCTAGTTTTTTTCTAGAAAATTTCTGCTTCATCTCTGCATTTCTGAGGGGTTTTTTTTAACGTAAATTCACTCCTCTTTTTTATGCCCACAATAACTCCAATATCCCTCTTGTTGATAGTTATTAATGTTTTCCATACACTCCATCATTACTGGAATCTCCCTGGTTTGCTACCAGTTGAGATAAACCAATCATAAATCAGTCCTTCCTCTCCTCAGTCCAACTGTTTGATTAAGAAGTGTCAATTGCCAGTTAAAAATAGATAGATAGATAGATAGATAGATAGATAGATAGATAGATAGATAGATAGATAGATAGATAGATAGATAGATAGATAGATAGATAGATAGATAGATAGATAGATAGATAGATGTTTGTTTAAAGCTCCAATTACAGCATTTAAAAGTTAATATGCTGTGAAATATAAAGTTCCTTCTCACCGGCATCATGCTGTGGAGCTGGTACCGTCGGTTCGGGAGGCTCCTCCTGTTTGACCTGTTGCAGAAAGGTTCGTCTGGTCCGGTCCGTCCAGATTTTCTCTCGCCTTTATAGAAAAGCGCCGCCGATGTTCTTGTCGCCTGGTGTCGGTCCGCGGCGCGGAGGCAGAATCCCGGCCGCTCTGTTAGGCGCCCCGACGCTCCGCCAGTATCACCGGATCAGCTGCGGACTGGACAGCGGACTGAGGGCTGCAGGAAGCGGGATTGTCAAAATAAAAGCCATCAAGAGTCCGATTATTGATTCAATAATAATAATAATAATAATAATAATAATAATAATAATAATAATAATAATAATAATAATAATAATAATAATAATAAACATTCCTCAATAAAATGTCAAGCTTAAATAGTTTCAAAACTTAAAACAACAGATAGATGATAAATTAACTCTGATTTTGAATTTACTTTTTTGTAACTAACATAACAAAAACGGAAAACGAATTACTGAAAACAACAACAATAATAATAATAAGGATAGGAATATTACAAATATTTACTATTTAAAATATTTAATTTGAAAATACACTACCACTTACTAGTACTGCTATTTGTAGTATGTAGAATATGTCAGAGATTTATTCATTGAAGCCTTAAAACCCAGAATTTGACTTTATTTTTAGATGAATTTCATTCCTGAATAAATTGTGAAGCTTAAATATCTTAAAACAACAGATAAATCAGTTGTGATTTTGAAATGTATTTATTTTTTGACACTTATTCAACAAAACTAAAAATTGAGTCAAAAGGTAAAAGGCAAAAGGTTTACAATAATTTCACCGAATAAAAATTCAGAGTTATAAATTCAAAGTTGTTTATATTTATTTATCATTTTTGTCTATATATATATATTATTTTTTACCTGAAACATTAAAGTGTAAAAAATTAAAAGCAAGAAATTGCTAACAGGGCAAATACTTTTCACTGCTGTATAAATAAACAACATTGGTTGTTGTTTAGACATAAAGATGTGACTTTTTGAGTTAATCATAACGCACTGGAAAACAAAGATTGATATGTATTAAGATGTATCACTTGGTGCATTTTAACTATAACTCATATTAACTCTCTACAGTTAACAAAAATAGCAGATTTTAAAAATCTAAGGAAATGAGTAGCTGGGTTTAATTTACATAATAATAGCTACAATATGATTCAAGGCACTCTATTTAAAACCTATTTTTACTGTAATTAGTTTCTCTGTATGGTATAAAAGTAAAACATTGTGCTGTCCAACGGGTTCTATCTGTGCTTCAGGGATCATGTAGAAGTAAAAAAAATTGTCAGAAATTGAAAGAAAGTTTTCTGTAAACACTAGTTCTAAAATAAATTATGTTTTCTGACAATTTGGTGCATGCATGCTGCAGAAAAGGTGCAGTTTAACAGGTGTCTTTGTTGCTGTGGTAACCGTGACCTCAATACAGACAGATAAGAGCCGCTGAGAATAGAATAGAATAGAATAGAATAGAATAGAATAGAATAATAGAATAGAATAGAATCACCCTGTTGGTATTTTTGTAATTTTTTTCCACTTTTATGCACACATATTGAATATCTACTCAACTGCATTTCTTTTCACATTATTATGTTATTTTTAATAGCTGTGCGTTATTATTTCTTGCCTGAGGTAAATTTGCTCTTACTGTATAATAAGTATATTCTCTTGTTCAAATGTTTACCTTTGTGTGAACTGGACTGTGAATTAACTTTAGCTGTAGGAATGTTTCTTTCTTTGAGAAACGCATCAGATGGAGACAGCTGTTGTTGCTATGTTTGTCTGCGTTTTCCCAGTCAAACAAACAAACAAATAAATTATTGTATATGCATGTTCCCAGTTACCTTTGACTTGTTGATGTTACGCCTGAATTTCCATATAGTGGGAAAGTAAAATTATGTTTATTCTATACTATCTTCTCCAGACTGTGTATGGCCATGATACATAGAAAAGAAGGAGTAACTTTCTGCCAAAAACCTTGAGCTCAGTCTCAGAAATTTGCTTGAAAAATAAGTAAATCTCTTAGTTTGAAAAAGCATAAATTTGCCAGTTTTTGTTTTATATTAATCTTGGAAATTATCTAGAAAATATTCACCAACAAATTTCAGAAACTTTGAAATAAAAAATGTCCATGTTTTTTTGTTTGTTTGTTTGTTTGTCTTTGTTTTTTTAAGAAAATTTTTGAGATTGATCTAAAAATTTTGGAGTTTTTTCTGGCAAATTTTAGATTTTTAAAACTCAGAAATTTCCAAGTTGTTTTCTAGAAGATTTTTGATATTAACCCTTTTTTTTTGTATTTTGGTGAAAATTTACTCCTCCTTTTTCTTATCTCCAATAGTCACACCAATCTCATCAATATCCAGAAGAAACGTCAGTATTTTCTATCCAGTTTACGATTATATCAGCATTTTTACTCCTTCTTTATTCCATCTAATAAATGTAAACAAATATTATTTTACAAAATTCTGCTAGACATAATCAGAACTGATGCGCACTGCAAAGGTAAAAATGAACGACAACTCCTTCGCTCAGAACGGTAACAGAGTAAGACATCTGTCTTCATTAACTATCTTTGCAGAAAAGTAACCGGGGCTCTGCAGGCAGAGAGACGCAACGAGACAAACAGACAGAGTGAGACAGCAGGTGTCATCGCTCGTCGTCTCGTTTTCAGCATCAGCGCTTTCACTGTCGGTCTCCGATGGAGCAGAAGGAGTCAGGAGGAGGAGAAGGAGGAGAAGGAGGATTTTACCGTTCAGCCAAACGACCCCGGACGGAGGAAGAGGAGGAGGCCGGTGCCAGGGATCTGGAGGAAGGTGAAGAGAAGGAGGAAGAAACGGGCTCCGCCGAGGAGGATGCAGCGGGGAGCGGATGCAACGACAGCAGGAGCCGAAGGAGGAAGGTTGGTTAAAAAATATGTTAAACCGGGGAAAAAATGGAAAACATTATGTAAAAAGAACGACATCTTCATCTGATTCTGTTTTTAACGAGGCTTATCTCCCACACAAATCCAGAACCATTACCTTAGGATGACTTTTGTCACTCAGAACTGTTTGCACCTTTTTTTATGTTCTCTTACTTAAGGAGAGGAGTCAATAGTTTTGAAATGTTAAAGATAAAAAGCAATGCACAAAATAAACAAAGTGTTCAACTTTGTAGCAGAAAATGTCACACTGGGTGACGCTAAGGGAAAAATGATTTTGACTTTTATTTGTCATTCAGGCGTCAACTTTCAATGAACACAGAACGAAATTACGTTTCATTTGGCTCAAGGACTCTTTGACAATTCTACATTTAATCAGGCTTGAAGATCAAGTTTACAGAATAAATATAAACATATCTGCAATGACCATAAAACATACAAAAAATGAGCTAAAAACATCTTACAGACTGGAAGAATATGGAAAATATACGTTTATTTGTGTGGCGCATTTTCAACAACAAAAAACATCATAAGCACATCATGCAGTCACCGTTTGTGAAACTGTTAACATACTTTACATTTTATCAACGTCAGTGTTTCATTTATTATTAATCAAAAGCGACTCAGAGTGTAGTTTTTAATCTAGATTTAAAGGAACTCAGTGTTTTGACTGTTTTGCAGTTTTCTGGAAGTTTGTTCCAGATTTAAAGTGCTTAGAAGCTGAAAGCGACTAAATATAAACCCATGCATGAGTTTCTCTACATTTTGCTGAGAAATGTTCTTCAGGTGACAAAAGGCTGACTTTGTAACTATCTTCTTGAATCTGAAGGTTCAGCTCTTATATTTACATCTCTGGACTAAATGAACTGAAGCCCATTGAAAACTTCCTGGTTATCCCACCAAATATTGATTTCTGAAGTCTAAACGTCAAAACGTTAAAATAGTTCTTTCTAAATGAATATGAACTTGTTTTCTTTGCATTAGTTCAGGCACCTGAATAATACATCTTCCTCGTTATTTTGACCATTTCTCATTTTCTGCAAATAAATAGAAAGTTTTTGTTTTTAATTTATAGAATAAAAGAGCAATGTTCTTTTTACACAAACATTTACCTATAAAGAGTGAAGTTAGAGAAACTGATCATTTTAAGTGGTCTCTTAATTTTTTCCAGAGCTGTATATTTGGTGGTGAAATGCAGCACTCTTGTACATTGGCTATTCTTGTCACTATTCTGTTATGTTTATTAATATTTAATGTATTTTCACTGTGCATTTTTGTTACAATTCCTTTGTTTTCATGATTTTCACCAAATTTTTTGGACATAAACTTCTGAAAGAGCTTATGTTTTCAAACCTTTTTACTCTCTAACCTTTAAATAAACTCTGGCGCCTGTAAGTGGCTCTAACTCACAGTCTGGGCCAGCAGAACGTTAAGCAGAGAGGAAGCTGCAGAGACTCACACCTTCTGCTGGTGACAGTAAAACTATTTGGCATTAAATCTGCAAATCTGCTGATGACGGCTAAATTTTCAACTGTTGAAAGAAAATCATCGTAATTCACTGAAAAAGCACAAAATCTTACCAAGAATATATGTCTGGTATCTAGTGGAAATATGAAATAAGACAAAACTAACTTAAAATTAACTTTTCAGCAAGATAGGGGATCTTGTTTTAACTAAATAAGTTATTTCAAAGTGAAATAATCTGCATAAGGCCTAGTACTTTTTCATCTATATTAGGGAATTATTGACTCCCCTGCCACATGTTTGAGTTTGACTTTACTGAATGTAGAGTAAAAAAAAAAAGAAGCAAAATTATATTCATAGAAAATTAATTTTAACCCCCTGCAGGCTCCTTCAGACTAGCCAGGAGCAATTAGCAAACAACTGATGGAACTGTGCGTCAGCTGAGCTGAATATAGGAATATATACTTTTCATGGAAACGCTGGCGAAAACGTTGATAAAGGGTTAATAGAGGAGCCATGTTGTGATGACTTCATCTAGTTTCAGAAAGAGCAGGAGCTTTCAAAGCAACAGAGGGGTTAAATTACAAAGTAAAGTCATATTTGATATACAATGCATTTTTTAACTACTGAAGTTACCATAGTTACTTGATTTAAAAAAAAATGGCCTGGAAAACACATGATAATGCTCCTTTAAGGTAACATCTCCCATGCCAGTTAATCCAAATAAAAGTGCTCTCTCAAAATTAAATTAAATTAAACAGATTTGTTTTTTCTTTTTGTGTTGTTGGAAAAGTCTGTCTGTTTTGTCCGCAGGTAAAAGTTGAGTCTCTGAGGTCTAATTTATTTGCAAAGATGTTTTTAAAACAAGGGCTTAGATGTGTATCTATAAATGAATCTGTTTCTGTTCTTTAGTGCAAGTCACTGAAAGCTCTGAGTCTTTATTAGGAAGGCAAAACATCATCTTAGTGAGAATGTGGCTGTGACAGGAAATGTCTGCCCTCAGCAGGAAGTAAGGTCGTACCTCTACGTACATAACTGGACTTAATGCTCTTCACAGGAAGGTTTCCATGTGTGACCCTGTTAGTGCTCAGATAGGTTGTAGGTGCATGCAGCCTAGCAGAGCAGACTTGCTGTTTCTCATGGTTTTCTGTGGATTTATGTTTGTGGGTCAGCCAGGTGATGTAGGTGAGAATCTTATGCCACTATAACTTAAAGCTAACCCTGCGTGATCTTTACCACTAAAACTAGATATTTACATGCACCTAATTAAAAAAAACAAACATATAAACTGATTAACATCAAATCAAAGTAATCTTGTCCTGTTTTTGGTCAGCTGAGATTAGAAAAATAATTTTTCAGGGTGTCTGAACATCCTTAAAAACTTTTAAATTGATGTGCCTAAAAGGCCTTAACATTTCTTAAATTCATTGGAGCAAATGTAAGTTAGACTTAAATACATTATTACAGCTGTTAAAGTTTGATGTGGCAGGACTATTCAACCTTGTATATTCCATGCCAGACTTTTCTACGAGGCAAATATTTGAGACAGCTTCAATGCCTCAAAAAATGCTAATACTTGCTTGCTAAGGTAATGTCTTGCTAGTTAGATATTGCATATAGTGTAAATTTATCTACACTATCTAGACATCTATATTGTGAAAATTTACCAAGAGTTGACTGGACAACGTTTGTCTCCGCCACTGGCTAGCTTCTGTTGCTAACTCATGAAATGCTAGGCATATTCTGTGCAATGAAGCACGACACTTTGGGGGCTAAGGCTATGAGAAGCACAAAGCTGCTGCGAAAAGTTGCAAAAAGACCCCCAGAAATTTCACAACTTTGGTCCCTTGAAAAATGGAAAACATAGATTTTGTTTTTACGTTTCTGTTGTGATATATAGTAAGTCTTAAATTTGATCCATATGCTCTTAAAAAGTCTTAAATTTGGGTTGGCGAAACCTGCGGAAACCATTTTATTTTTTATTTGTTTAAATTCAGATGATTAAACTCAACATCCATCATAAGGTTTTATTGTTTTTGCTATCATCCCATTTTGTGTTTTCAAGAATTATTTTAAAATGGCCATATATTTTCAAGAGTTCTCTCCTCTTGTAATCGTAAAATGTAACGTTTGCAACACGCTTTGATTTCACAACAAGGCTATAAAATAAATGTTTTTGCACTGATTATGCTGGTGCGCCTAGCGTTTTATTTTGAAGGTCCACCAGTAGGAAAGACTCAAGAACCAAAAGTTTCATCTGCAAAACAGAAATATTTACTTGTAAACAATCTAATAAACATAAACAAGTTTATGTAGAATTGTGTAAATCCAGTTACTCACTGAAAAAGTGTTCAAAGTGCTTCAAATTAGTTGAAAATCTAACTTTATAAGATAAAATAATGGTAAAAATTAATATTTTAACATTTCAAACTTAGATTCAAGCCATTTTTCTTCTAAATAATTACTTCAAACATAAAGTTTGTGAAAGGAAGTTTTAGTTGCAGACAAAGTTACACTTGATAATCATCTGTGGAGATGATCTTTTTATTTGGCCGCACTGGTTTGACCTCAACCATTTTATTTAGCTGCACTGTTGAGAAATCGATCACACTTTAGAGCCCTGCAATAGCAACTTCCTTTGAACTTCTTAAAAGTACAAGCAATACAGCTGCAAACGTAGACAATCAAACAAATCACGTATTGTTCTGATGGTTCCACCATTTCCACGCCGTCGGTTTAATCCCGTCAGTGAAGAAGAAAGTATCAGATGTGAGCCAACAGGAAGGATGCTACGCGTAACACAACACCTCCTCTCCGGCGTGCAAACACAGGCTAAATAAAGACACACAACCTTCCTTCCCCCGACTGAGGCCTGGTCTCCACGGCGACGGGGCAGCATGTGTGTGTCTGCACAGAGAGGGAGAGTCACCATGGCGACGGAATTCCATTGTGTCTAGCTAACCCCCGACTGCTCACAAGCAGGCGAACGACTAACTGTTGGTGTTGCTATAGTAACCGGCGTGAGAACAGCTGAGGGCGCGCGCTGTTGTTGTTTCTGGTGGTACGGTCCAAAAATATCAGGCAAACTGCACTATAAAAACACTTGGAATAGGAAAGAAAATTGACATAAAAGTAACTTTTCAGCAAGATATAGGAGCTTGATTTAAGACAATAAACTTAAAACATGGAGGGGAAAAAAGTACTTGTTCTGTAGGTGGATTATTTCACCTCTAACAAGATATTATTTTCCCATTATAAGTGAAATAATCTACCAATGAAACTTTTTCATCAATATTAAGGAATTATTGACTTACATCAAGCACCTATCTTGCTAAAAAGTTACTTTTAAGTTATTTTTGTCTTATTCCAAGTGTACTAAGATATTTGCAATAGAATAGAAAAATAAGATGTTTTGTGTTTTTGTAGTGTGTTTGTTTACCTTGGTAGAAATAATTCATCTCTCAAAGGAAAATAGAAAGCTTATAAAATAACTTTAGATTATATTTAAGTGTAAATGAAGAGATAACATACATTCTTCATGGATTTTCAACAAAGTCTGCAGCCTAAGGAGAAAAGTAGCATTGAATGTGAAAGTTTAACTTTGTTATTCGTGTATTTATGTGTGTTTAGCTGTTGGTAACTGACTTGTGGTCATTTTGACACATCTATGTGTGGTTATATCTAAAAAAAAAAACCTTCAAATCCAAATACATTTAATTCAGTTAAACACAATCAGATTTGGATATAAATCCAACAGACAGACAGATAGACAGATTAGTTTCTGATTAAAGATTATACCATGGAGGTGATGCTGTAACTAATGATTATTTAAGTATCAATTAATCTATAAATTATTCTGACGATTAATCAAATAACAGAAAATTCCCAAATTTTGTAATTTTTTTTAACCACTTAAACTTTTTTGCAACATTAGAACTACATAAAAATGCAAAAAAATCTAATTCAATTAACTTTTTTGTAAGAAAATAAATATTTTATTTCCTAAAATGCAGTAGAAGATTTCTTTAGTGATCTGTCTGTCTATCATAATTTCAGTTTTTTCAGTAAATTGCCTCTTTTTTTTTCTGTGTACTCCAGTTAACAATTAATTGATTGCTAATTCAGTTGACGATTATTTCAACAATTGATTAATCACGATTAATCTTATTCAGCCCTGACCCAAATTAATTGTAAATCATTTAATTCAGTTAAATAAAGTCAGATTTATATTGGAATACAATTGTGTTTGGTGCCATTTCAATCAGTCAATTGTTGTCGATTTTATTTTTAGTGTTTTCAGTTGAAAGTTTTCAACATTTTCTGTTATTGTGCCAAAAAAACAAGCTGCTAATTTAGAGTTTCAACACGTCCAGCAAACTGTACGCCATTCACTAACATCCTGTGAGTTTTCAGGCATTTTCTGTTTCGTTTGCAACATTTATCACCTTTTTTCATTTGTTATTATTTTTCTTAGCAAAGGAAGAAATTATAAATATAACTGGGTACAAACATTAGAACAAAACGTACTGAAGGAAATGTTTATGTAGGAATCACAAGACTACGATAAAGTACAAGCACATAAAAATAATTACAAACACACATGCCACTGAAAATTTCTTACAAACTCTGGTGTTTGTTTAATCACATGTACATATTGTCATACAAGACATAATTTGGTTTTTTTTTAGGGAGAGCGTTATTGTCTGCATTGTCTGGTCTGCAGACTTCAGGCAGCGAAACAAAAAAGCTCGGCTTCACTGCAAACGACAATCAACTCAATCTGAACCTGCAGCCTCGACAAGCTGCAGAAAAGGTCAGGCTGCAAAACCCACATGCTTGCATAACCTCCCTCTGACAGTCAGTGAGGATCTTCTGTTTGTCGGCCGCGCCGCCGTGCAGAAGATGTTTCCGCTTGCAGCCATCCTCATTCTGACTCAGTGTTACATTCAGATTCTTGATGCTCTGCACAAACCTTAAGTTGTTATTTTACAACTTTAAAGACTTCCACACATTCATTCTGTGATTCTCTAGAAGTTCACAAAACTTAAAACAAGCTATAAACTACAAGTTTATAGATGTATATTTTCACTAAAGGTTGTGTTGTGCAAAAAGCCATAAAAGTACCACTTGAATGCATACTTTACCTTATTTTCTTTTGGTTTTGTTTGATTTTTTTTTATTTGTAATGAGTATAATAATGGTTTCTTTTAAGAAGCAGATTTTATTTTACACAATGTTACAGACTTTATTTTATTTATTCTTACCTTGATGTTTGTTAGAACATTAGCTCCACTTCAAACCAAACTAACTTTTAGCTACAGCTCCTCAACTGGCATTATTTTAGCTTCAGTCGGTTCAATTACACTGCAAAAACACAAAAACCAACTAATTTTGGTCTACTGACCAGTTCTTAATGTTCAGAGATCTTTAAAAAGACAAGAAAGAGCAAAACTTCAAGAGTTTTTGAAGGAAGATATCAAACCACAGAGCATTTTATGGCAAATTCCTTTTCTTTTTATATTTATGAACCACACTGTAAAAACACCAAATCTTACCAAGAATTTTTGGTCTAGTTTCTAGTGCAAATATCTTAGTGTGCTAAAAAAGTTAAGAAAACTAACTTTCATATTACTTTTCAGCAGGAAATAAGAGCTTGTGTTAAGTCGGTAGGTCCTAGTGATGAAAGCATAGCTCCATCGTCAGATTATTTAACTTAATTATAACTTATTCCCAAATTATAATTGAAATAATCTGCAAATGGAATCAATATTAAGGAATTATTGACTTAAACAAGTTCTTATTATCTGCTGAAAAGTAACATGTAAGTTAATTTTGCCTTATTTAAAGTGTACTAAGATATTTGCACCATAAAATAGACCAAAATTATTAATAAGATTTTGTGTTGTATAAACAGCTAGTGTTGCATATGGCAGCACTTTACTCATTTAAACCAGTTTCAGAAACAACAGGCACATCCTGCACCTTTGCTGAAAGCTGTTAAAACACGAAGTGAATCTGTTTGAGGAATCTGGAAGTGAAATATGTTTGCAGTAGAATCAGCTGAAGAGAGAAGAGTCATTGAACAAGTTTAATCTCAGTTGTTGCTAACTGCATCTTAAAATGAAAAACATCTCAATCACTCTGTGGCCAGTTTTACTAACAGATATGGGACTGTGCATACTTTGGTTTAGTTTTTATAGGTTTGCTGCTCTAAGCCTGCTCTGTTTCTGATAAATAAGACGTGCATTGTTGTGCAATCGTGGTTTTCAGTTGTCAGTGTTTGTGATGATCAGATGGGCAGAAGTGATTTGACAACTGCTCACACCAAGAGTTTCTCAGCGCTAAAGCCTTCCTCTGATCACTGAGTTAAATCAAAGGTGCGTGTGTGCGTGTGTGCGCGTGTGTGTGTGTGTGTGTGGCTATGGGGGTGTGGTGGGTTACTACATTGTCCTCCAGCCTTTCTGTTGTATTTTGGGTCTTGTGCAGACTTTTCATCAGACCTTTGAAGGGAGGTTTTCACACTTCGGCTGCAGCACGACGTGCGTTCTGCCTCTATCGACGCTTTGTGGCTTGGAATGTCAGATATGTTGCTGTAAAAACACACAACACAAATTACTCAGGTATATTTTGGTATTTAAATATTTTTTAGCCAAAACTCTTCAAGTGGAATAATTTTAGCTTCACTTGGATCAAATTCATTTGCATTTCATGCAGTAAAATATTAATTTTCTTAACTAAAAGTTTTAAAAAGTGAATTATATGCTTTTTACCTCTTTTCTAATATTGTGTCAAAAGGCTTTAGTGTTTAAAGGACAAATCTGCAGAATGTGCCAATGATTTTTAAAAAATCTGATTATTCGATTAATCATCAGAATAATTGTTAGCACCAATCACAACCAAGTCTTCACTATTTTCACTCTTCCTTCTGGTTCTTCTCTTGTTTATTTGCTTCAAGCCACATAGTATCAGTGCTGGACTCTGGGTGAACCGCCTGTTTTCCCCTACACTATAAAAACACAAGATTTTATCCAGGTTTTTTTTTCTGGTTTCCAGTACGAATATCTTAGTACTTTTCAGCAAGAAAGAGGAGCTGGTTTTATGTAAATAATTTCTTAATGTTAGTAAAAATGTCCTAGTTCCACTTGCAGATTATTTCACTGATAAAATGGGGAAAAATTCTTGTTTTAAGTGAAAAATATATCAATAACTTTATTGATCCAACTAATATTTGGGAAGTTTAGTTTAGAATTTTTGCTCCAATTTCTTGTGCAAAAAGCTTATTACAATTGACAGCAAGCTGTAGGAGATTGTTTTAATCAATTACTCCCAATATTGTTAGGCTGCCAGATTATTGGAAAAAAAGTAATAAGTGGAAAAATCAGCAAGTGGAACAAATACTTTTCATCAATATTAAGAAATTATTGGCTCAAGACAATCTCCTATTCTTGTTGAAAAGTTAATTGTAAGTTAGATTTGTCTTATTTCATTTGCACTAAGACATTTGCAGTAGAAACAAGATTAAAAAAAAACAAACTTAGTAGTGTTTGTGTTTTTGCAGTGTACTCTCTACCGTAACTCTGACATTAAAGTATTTCCTCTGTGTTGTTCTGCTTCTTTTTCGTCTTTTGTTTCTCTTTCACCTTTATAAACGGGCAAACAAAATGCTAACATGCTAAATCTATTTTACGCCATTGTTCCTCTTTAGCTGTTATCCCATATTATGTGCATGTCTGATTCCTTTTAAATATAACTTATTTCTTTTTTTTCCTTGTAAAGGACAGTCACCTCATCCCCCCGTCGCCCGTCGTTCATGTCCGAGGATTGTGTGACGCTGTGGTGGAGGCCGACTTGGTGGAAGTGCTTGAAAAGTTTGGCACCATCTGGTAGATTTTAACTTTTAAATATGATTTATTATTGCTTTAACACATTTTTATCCAGTCCACTAACATACTATATGAACATGTCACTATACATGGATGGATAATTTAGTGGAAAGATCTCATTAAATTAGTTTTAAATTCATCTTAAGCTAAACTGTTTAAGAGAACTCTTACTAATTAATCCTTTAACTGTCATTAGGGCTGGCTGATAAATTAATTTTATCCATTAATCAAATTTTTGTTTTTCAAGACAAAAACAAATACAGATTTTTAGAAAATCTGGACTTTTTTAAAATAATGTTTTACAAACATGTTTTACAAACATGTTTAAAAGCTTGTTTTTATTTGGGCTTATTTAAATTCAGGTCATCTCTGAATCGGAATATTGATCAGGCTATGATTTTTCATTCATAATCACGAGAATAAAACAGTAAAGTTTAAATAATGCAAGAATAATAATAACAGGAGAATAAAATAGTAATTTTATGAAAATTCAAACAACAAAAAATGAAAATGAGCATCTTGTGAAGTTAGTTTGGTGGAAGTTTTACAGGTAATACTTAATACTTAATAGAAATGCTTAATCTCGCCAGTTTAGTTCCTCATGCAAATATCTTAGTACACTTAAAATAAGACACAAGCAACTTTTCAGTATTTTTTCAGTTTGTTTTAAGTAAATAAAGCCTTAGTGTTGATGAAAAAGTGTTAGTTCCACTGGCAGACTATTTCACCTATAACACGGGAAAAGTCGATTGCTATAAGTGAAATAATCTGCCAGTGGAACCAGCCCATTTTCATCAATATTAAGGAATTATTGACACAAAATGAGCTCCTATATTTTGCTTTAAAGTTATTTTTAAGTTATTTTTGTCTTCTTAAGGGTACTGACATGTTTGCTATAGAAACTAAACCAGATACTTGGTAAGATTTTGTGTTTTTGCAGTGCAGCTATATTACAAGTAAAATATTTTACTAAAAAAGTAAATTTTTCCAAAACAGTACTAAAGTAAATGTAACTAGTTAGTACCCAACTCTTGATAAAATGCATTTTAAAGATTTTTTTATAGGTAAATATTTGCTGAACAAATTGCATGTTTCTGAGTGGACAGAACCAGTTTGTCTGTGTTTTACCGTCTGTTTTCTGTTCTCAGTTATGTGATGATGATGCCCTTCAAGCGGCAGGCTCTGGTGGAGTTCGACAGCTTGGAGAGCGCGGAGCGATGCGTGAGGAGCGGCGGCAGCGAGCACGTCTTCATCGCCAACCAGCAGGCCTTCTTCAACTTCTCCACCAGCCAGAGAATCACCCGACCCACCAACTCGGACGACCCGACCAGCAAAAACAAGGTTCTGCTGCTGTCCATCCAGAACCCGCTGTACCCCATCAGCACTGTAAGTGGCTCATGTCTTTGTTAATGATTTAACCAAATTTGGTTTAGATCATCCTTTAATGAATTAAAATATCTAAAGAAAGTATAACTGGCAACATTTAAGAATATGTAGCTGATTTTAACGCTGTATAATGGCTGCTACAAAACTGCAGAAACACAAAATCTTACAAAACATTTTTATTCTAGTTTCTAATACAAATATATTAGTACACTTAAAATAAGACAAAATTAACTTACAAATAATTTTTCAGCATTAAATAATTCTTTAATATTGATAAAAAGTATTAGTCCCACTGGTAGATTATTTAACTTTTTCTCAATATTATGGCAGCTTGTTTTTCATCATTATTGGGATTTATTTCCTGAAAACAAATTCCTATATCTTGCTGAAAAGTTACTTGTAAGTAAGCTTTGTCTTCTTAACTGTGCTAAGATATTTGCACAAGAAACTAGAGGTAAAATACTTGATAAGATTTTGTGTTTTTGCAGTGTATGGAACATAAATGTGAAAAATAGTTGCCAAATATTTAGTTGGATCAAAAGAAAGATGGTGGTTTAGTCACATGACTAAAAAAAACTATTAAAATTTATTGGATTTATATAAAGAAAACTTGGTGACAAACTTTAAGTGTATGTTTTTTGTTAAGTAAACAGTTTAAGAGAGTTTTTTTTTTTGTTTGTTTGTTTTTTACAGGATGTTTTGTACACTGTGTGTAACCCTGTGGGTAATGTCCAGCGCATCGTCATCTTCAAACGCAACGGCATTCAGGCCATGGTGGAATATCCTTATCATCGCTTTATCATCAGTCTTAGCATGACATCATTTTATTTCAATAATATACAAGCTCTAGCACTTTAGATTACTATTAAGCAAATAATTTTAAAAAATGCAATAAAAAATTTTTTTTTTTAATTTTATTTTTGTGGTCAAAAAGTACTGTTACATGTGAATGAACAATCCGAACTCAAAACACTTTTTATTGACGTATAATGGATTACTGTTCTCTTTGTATTATAGTTTTATATCAATTTAATTCATTTAAATTTGTTTGATTTTCACTGTCACCTGTTTTGCTTGTAAAATTGAATATTTTGTGGCATTTTTGAGGATCATCTAAAGGGTTTGGAATCTCTTCATAAACTGGGGGGGCAGAAGGGTTGAACTACATCCCCCACAGGGCCCCCAAAAGCTAGAGAAGGCCCTGACCAAACTCTATTTTTTATTTTTCTTTTCTCTTTTTGTCATGAATCACAAACAACCTTTATTGCAGGACGTTAACAGTTAAACCAGCAGAACAAACATGTTTAATATTTGTTTTTTAAGCACCTACAACGTGTTTTTGCTATATGGTACTATTTTCAGCAGCTGAAACTAATTACCTTTGCACAGCGCTGATCTCTGTGTGGGAAACAACAGGGTAATGACACAGTCACACCGTTTGGTTCACTCACTTAGCATGACTTCCATAACAACCAGAAACAAAAAAATATTTGTTTTGGTGTTGCTGTTGTGCAAAAATAAGCAAAAAAAAAAGACATCAACACCAGAAACTCAAATGATTATTTCTCTTTCCCGCTTGTCGTCCTGCTGAGTCATCCTTAACAAATGGCTCAACATTTCAGTCCGTGGAAGACGCTCAGAAAGCCAAAATGGCTCTAAATGGAGCAGACATTTACTCCGGCTGCTGCACGCTGAAGATCGAGTATGCTCGGGTAAACACACTCACACACTATCCAGCAGACACGCGCCCAGGTGTACACACATGCATGCATCCTCATCCTTAAGCCCACGCACACACACCCACCCAGAGGTGCTGTGCTCTGTCGCCCCCTGCAGCCCAACAGACTGAACGTCGTCCGCAATGACACCTCCAGCTGGGATTACACCAAACCCTTCCTCCTGCACCGAGGTAGGACAGCTTCAGGTTCTGCTCACAGACACACTTATACACACACACACACACACGTGGCTGCTGTCATTTTCTGTGCGTATTCAGAAATGTATCTAGTTTGATTCGATAACTGAAGTACTTCATAAGTAGTAATGTTTCAGCCTTGTTTTCTTCACTCTGTGTGTTTGTAATGTCAACAAATTAGTTGAAAAGTTTTATTTTTTTAATCATTTCAGTAACTGAAAATGATGTGAAATCTCAACTTTCTGTTTGTGCATCCTAGACGTTACAGTATATACGTTAAAGTACTAGGAGCATTGTATTTTAGATTAAAAAGAAAAAAAAGAGTACATTACTGCCAACAAAGTTTGACGGAAATTTCTTAGTTTGAAAAGTCAAATATCTGCTAGAACAAAATTCCAACATTTTAAAAATAATCTCAGAAATATTCTGGGAAAATAGCTTAGAAATTCCTGGGATTCAAAAGTACAAATAAATAATAATACATTTTAATGTATTATAATATATTTCTAAGATCATTCTCAAAAATCTTTTCCAGAAATTGTTTGACTTTTCACACTCAGAAATTTTCAAGTTCTTTTTTTCAAAAATTTCTGAGATTAAGCTCAAAATTTAAAAAAAATGTTTCCATCAATTTTGTAAATGTCTGAGATTAATGTTAAAATTTCTTATTTTCTTGGCAGAAATGTTATCTTTTCCTATTTACAATGGCCTTAGTATTCTATCATAGTTACTATCAGTGTTGGGTGATTAATTGACTTAGTCAATTAATCTTTAGTTTTTGAAGATTTCCGTCTTTTCAAACTGAGAAATTTTCATTACTTTTCTAAAATATTTTAAACTTATCAAACTCAGAAATTTTCTTCTTTGTAGAAAAATTCCCAGATTGATCTAAAAAAAAATTTTCTAGCCAATTTTTTACTTTTCAATCTCTGAAATTTCCATAGTATTTTTAGAAATTTTTTCAAATTAATCTTAAAATTTCTGAGTTTTTTGTAGAAATGTACACTTCCTTTTTCCTCTCTTTATTGGTCATAATAGTCCATTGTTTTCAACTCAGGCTGGGAAAGAAATTGAGGTCATCAATTAATCAAACCTTTGAAGATTCAAGTTTTGGAGAATCTGGATTTTTTCCGCCAACGCTCTCCTGGGGTTTCCATATTTCACAGTGATGTCGGCGCTCCGTCTTTAGCTTTAAAAGCTTCTTTTGTTGTCTGTTTCAGATCGGGGGAAGGGAAGGCAGCGTCAAGCCATCCTGGGAGAGCATCCATCCAATGGCTACGGTACCGACTCTCGCTCTTCCTCCCTCCCTGAATGTCTCCTCCTCCTCCTCATTTGAAATCCCTCGTTATCTTTGCTCGTCTTCGCAGGCCCTCACTGCCCCCTGCTGCCGCTGCCTCCTAACAGCCGGTACAGGAGGAGCCATGAGCCGGTGCCGGAGCTGGTTTCCTACAAGCAGCTCATCCCAAAGACCTTCTCCTCCAGCTTTCCCTCCACCCTGCTGGGCTCCAGCGCCGTCGCCATGGTGAGCGGCCTCCATCCCAACAAGATGAACTGCAGCCGCCTCTTCAACCTCTTCTGTCTCTACGGCAACGTGGAAAAGGTCTGTCATTATTATTAAGCATCTTTTTAATGGGACAAACAAGATAAACATAAATTGATTAATTAATTTCAGGGTTTCACAGGTGCTTAAAGGGACAGTGTCATGTATTTTCCATCAACTTAGGGCCTTATGGCACAATCAAGTAACTTAAGTTTGTAGTCAACATTATGTTGAATTATTATCATTTCACGTTTTAATAGATTTTAGATGTACTGTTCTAGGAAAAAAATTAGCGTATGCTAAAAGCACTATGATCCAAGCATGGAATGCTGTTGTATTCAGTGTTTCTGTGTTAATGTGTATTTGCACTCATCAAATAAACCTAACAAAAATAGATAAATAAATAAAAATGCTACATATATCAAACTGATCTAAAAACATTTGACTTTGTAATGTAATGCTTTGAAATTGGGTCTCTGTCTCTTTAAAAACCCCTGCTCTTTCTGAAACCCACCATCGCTTTTCTATTAAAGGTGCAGTTTCTAACTTTTATTTTTTTAAAAATCAGTTTTTTTTAAACATATTTGTTAAAACTAACACCATGTTTTGACAGTGTAATATCAGACAACCAGTATGTGAAAAGATCGATCTCCTCCAGCTTCTCCCTGAGCGACTATTACTGTCTGAAGAATAGTAGCTCAGGAGGCGGGGCTTAGTGCTGTCAATCAGTCATGTATTCGTTTCTAGTTAGCACTGGGAGCAGGCCGTTATTGTTATCTTTTGTAAACATTCTAGTAGCTCTAATCCACAAAGTATTTAGAAAATTTTTATTTTGAATCTTTTTAACAAGATTATTGTTTCAGCCCTCCATGTTTATATAAAAATATTATTTATCTGTATTTTTGATTTATCTGTTCTTATTCCCATCTTAGCCTTAGAAAGTGTTTTTATCTGGCCCTGACTGGTGGTGTTTACAGGTGAAGTTTATGAAGAGCGTTCCTGGGACGGCGCTGGTGGAGATGGCGGATGAGTACGCAGTGGATCGCGCTGTGACCCACCTCAACGGCACCAAGGTGTTCGGGAAGAAACTAAACGTCTGGTGAGAACGAGACCCGCTCAGGATTCAGGGCTGAGATTGCGGCTCAGAGTCACAGCAACAATTATAATTTCTACCTCACATAAGAGGTCAAAAGTCAACCGTTCATTTCAGCCGCTACACCTAAAGACTTTTAAAGATTAAAATTGGACAAAAAAAAGTAAAAATTCTGGTTGCTTTAAACAATGCTGTTGATTTATGCAAATATATTCATTATTGACATAATTTACTTTGCAGTAATTTTTCAAATAAAAATATCTGATAGAAAAATAGGAAGAACACAATGTTAACACCACATATTATCAAGTATTGTTGGTCTAGTTGTTTAAATATCTGAGTGAAACTTGAAAGAAAACAAAATTAACTTTCCAGTAACTTTTCAGCAAGATATAGCAGCTTGTTTTAAGTCAATAATTCCTTAATGTTGATGAAAAAGTACCGGATCTATTGGCAGATTATTTCACTTCTAACAAAACATTTTTCTCATGTTATGAGTGAAATAATCTGGTCCAAGTAGCTTTTCATCAATATTAAGAACATTTTCACTTTAACCAAGCTCCTATGTCTTGCTGAAAATTTACTTGCACTGTATATTAGTTTTGCACTAAAATGTTCACACAAGAAACTGGACCAACAATACTTTTTGTTTTCCCAGTGCGATATTATGTCACATTCTTCAGATTTTTCTGATTGTTTATCTCCGTTTTCTAGTGGTTGTTTTTTGGTTTTGGCATCCGTCTGTCCCTTCCCAGTGTGTCCAGGCAGCAAGCAGTGATTCCCAGTCAGGTGTTTGAACTGGCCGACGGCAGCAGCAGCTACCAGGACTTCAGTCTGACCAGGAACAATCGCTTCAGCAGCACACAGAGCCACAGAAACATCATCCAGCCGCCCACCGCTGTGCTGCACTTCTACAACGCCCCACCCACCCTCAACCAGCAGCAGCTGCTAAAAGTGAGGACAAGCAGATCAAACGCTGCTTTTATTAGTAAAAATTTAACTATGATCTCTGATCTCTGCTTCCCTTCAGTTCTGTTCTGAACACAACGCTCCTGCCTTCACCAAATATAAGGTCTTTGATGCCAAACGTGAGTAAAAAGCACTCATACACTGCAAAAACTCAAAATCTTACCATGTAATTTTGCTCTAGTTTCTGCTACAAATATCTCAGCACACTTGCAATGAGAAAACTCACTTTTCAGCAAGGTGAAGGATTTTAAGTGATGTTCCTTACTATTGATGAAAATCTATTAGCTCCACTGGCAGATTATAATGGCGACGTTTAAGGGCAGAAGTAGGTAGAAAAAAAAAAGAGTAAATTTCAACCTAAAAACAAGGAATTTTCTGAGGACCATTCAGAGGACTCTAGGGGGCGCTGGTGGAAATTTTTTACAAAAGGGGGCGCTGGGATTCTTTTGTGGGGAGTTTACTTGAAGGTAAACTTTACTTCTAAATGCACGATAATACCACTATACTGGGCAAAAATAATTGGTAATATTTTGTGTTTTTGCAGTGTACTAGCTCTAAAATGCTGTAAATATGTGACAGTCAGACTTTTTTCTCTTGCTTTTACAGCCAGCTCTAAGACTCTCTCTGGTTTGTTGGAGTTTGACTGTAAAACTGCTGCTGTTGAAGCTTTGATCGTGCTCAACCACCACCAGTTTAGAATAGCTGGTAAGTGGCACAGAGATCAGAATAAATAAATAAACATTTTGTTTTGTTTTTTTTGTTGACTGTGAGGGGCGTTGTTTCAGTTGTCTGTTTCTTTCTGACTTGCAGGCAGCTCCAACCCCTTCACCATTAAACTCTGCTTCTCAACTTCCACGCACCTGTGACCCAGAATCTAGATGGTTATCACATACACACCTGCAGGAGAGATATTTAACTTCTCAACCTGAGAAGGATGAAGAGTTTGTTTTATTTTTTAAGTGTCTTATATGACGCCTGCATGCTTCTACATAAAGAAACAATGGATGAAGAGAAGCAACACTTATGTTTCTGGTCACACCTTGTTTTCACCAGCTGCAGATTTGACTCAGAGTTTCAAAATGTCAGAAGAAACCATTGAAGGATGTTTGAATTTGAACGGAGAGCAAAGAATGCTTGTGATTTATTTTACTACTGAGGGAAGCAGAAAGCAACAAAAATAATCCTCTGGCTAAAAGCCGCTGTTTTAAACACAAGAACAGACAAATAATGCAAATAACAGCTGAAATCTTTGATTCTGTACAGTAATACACCAACAACATAAGATATGGGATTTTAGGGAAAACCAGTGTGAGAAAGAAGTGGTCAGTTAACAATACTGGCTTTAATATTATTGTATCATTGTCATATTTTAAAAAAGATTGGCCCAGCCAACGTTTCTAGGATTAAACAGGTTTAGTGTGTAACCTTTCTGTTGTTCCTTTGGTTGTAGATGTTATCTGCTGCATACTTGGGTTACGAAATATGACGCTAGCAACAATAGTCAGCGCAAACTAGAACTCTTTAAACGGTTCCGAAAACGGAATGGTGATCAATATTTATTATTATTTATGCTATTATTGTTTATAAAACTATAAATGTTATCTCGGTTTTTAATTAACTGAAATGAAGCCCCAAGCCCAAACGTAAAAGCTACTGCTGAGCCAAAAATTATTCCACAGAGTCATTAATGTACAGTAATATTCCACGGGCCGTTACCTAGCAACCCCAGCCCCGGTACCTAGCAACCTAAGCTAAGTTCCAGCGCGGTCGCTTAGCTGGTTTTACCGACATAGTCGTAAAATTTGTTGTTGGCTTACCGTACAAAAACTACTTGTTGTGTTCTTGTTGGTTGTGCAGGAGGCTCCTCTTCTGCTTTTCAAAAATGTATGGTTGTATAATTGCGCATGTGTTGGCAGCCATTTTCATGTGCGAAAATGGCACATGAAACTTGAGTTTGGGGGCGTGGCCAGCAGTAGCGTATTTGGATTTAAAGCGACAATACGCCCTAAAACAGAACTGGGCAGGCTAAAATTTCATTATCTTTAAGAATAATTTTGTTCATGAAGCCCTCAGATCTATCCTAACCTGCTCCATTTTATGTTTCTTCTGGTTTAAAAATATTACATACGTTTTTGAGCATCCCAGTCAAAATAATTGATTAATGAGAAGTGTATAAATAATTTTTGGCATGTTTTTTGTTAAAACGTAAATAAAACATATATTGTCTTAGTATCTTTTGAGAGGTGTATTTGTCAATTATAATCAGAAGAAAACTATGTGGTTGAATAGGAAAAGAATAACATAACGTAAAACATTTTGGGTTTAACTATGTGTGGAAAAAGTAAGTACACCTTTGCTGTTTCCAGGTGCTGATAATCAAATGTTGAAACTGTTGCAATGACCCAGTAAAAACCACAATCCTAACCTGAAGGATGTGTTGGGAATGGGGCTCAAATAAATGGAAATTACTAAAATATTTTCATATAATCAAGATTTTTTTTTTAAATAAAATGTTTATTAAGAACTATCAAGTCAAACTCGAGAGAGAGAAAACCAAGTGGCTTCACATCAAAGGTCAAAGTTCTGATGAAAATACAACCTTTCATATGATTCTAGTTACATTAAACATCAATCATGATACATACGTACAAAAAAAAAGAAAAACAAGCATTTTCACAATGATTAGCTTTACATAAAATCCAAACTGATATTACAAAAGGACTATAAACCATTTTCAAACTAAATACATCACATACGGATAATAAAGTGGTTCCCAGTTTCGTTCAATTAGTGGAAAAAAACAACACAGAGTAAAAACTGTAATTTATCAAAAACATATTTATTCCACAGGCTTCTAGTGAAACTTTAGTGTCTTAAAGGCAGATCTAACTGATGGAAAATAAAGGAGTTCTCCAGTTACTGAGTCTGAAAATAATGCTAAAATATTATATTTTCCTATAAATCACCTGAAAGTTAAACAAAACAGCTTTCTGTCTTGTTTATTGTGATGTTAGGAGGCATTTTTCTAATTAAATTAAACTCAGAGTTTTATGATAGAATCACAGGAGCTGAAAACCACAAACAAACTGCAAACAAGTAGATGCACTGCAAAAACAAAATCACAAAAAGTAATTTTGGTCTAGATTTTACTGCAGATATCTCAAGTCACTTGAAATAAAACAAAGCTTACTTTAAATTAAGTCATTCAAGGAATATGAGCTTGTTTTAAGTAAATAATTCCTTAAAATTGATTTTAAAAAATTAAAAAAACTAGTTTCATTGGCAGATTATTTCACTTACAACATGGAAAAAATGTCTTGTTAAAAGTAAATTAATCTGCCAGTCTAACAAGTACTTTTTCGTCAATATTAAATAATGATTATCTATGGAGTTAAATTGGGGCCATAAAGTTTGATCAAAATGATGAAACTTAAAAAAAAAAAAAAATTTAACAGAAAAAACAAACTTTGAATCTGAAAAATAGTTTTGAAATTTTTTTTCCAGTTTTATATTTTCTGTCTTGTAAACAAACTTTATGGTCCTAATTTAGCTGCATAATTGTCTTAATTTTTATTACGGAGGAAATGTTCAACTTTTGAAACTACGAGTAGGAATGAGAGTAAAATTACTTTGTAAGATTTTGTGTTTTTGCAGTGTAATAAAGAGTTCAGTAGGATCCTTAACAGAGTAAATAAAGTATAGAAAATCAACAGACGAACGTTGCAGACACACAAAAAACAGCACTTTAGAGTCCTACCAACATCTTACAGCGTAGCGTGCATTGGCAATAATACAATAGTATGTACAAACAACTCCCGGCTGAGGTAAGGTCCTGGTAAAAAGAAAGTACACCCTCCTTCAGCTCACTGGTTTTATCTGATAAGTACCAGGGTCTAAAATTATTCAACTCTAACCTCAGGTGTTATTTTATTAGCATCTACATGGCAAAGTTTTCCATTGTGGCAAGAAAATAAACTGAATATCAGCAAGTTTGGGCAATTTTCTGGTGAAATATCAGAAGAAATTGTTCCTGGACATCAATTTCTGAAAAATTATAAAGGCACGATCAAGACAATCAATAACTCTAAAATTAGGATGTTTATTTTAAAAAAGGGGAGAAACTTTTTATAAAAGTTGCCCATTTTTGCAAAAGTGAATTAAACTCTAAAGGTCTGCAAAATTTATAATCCAAAGAGCAAATTTCACTCTTAATCTAGTGAAATAAAAATCACTTAGATCCACAACTGTTACATGACTTTTGGGAAAATAAATATCTAAACTGTGAAAATACAAACGCTAACCAAGTATTTTTAGTATTGTTAATATTGTTTGGGATTAATTAGTACACTTGAAATAAGACAAAACTAACTAAAAGTAACTTTTGAGAAAGAGATAGGAGCTTGTTTTGAGTAAATAACTTTTATTATTTTCACTTAAAATGTCTTGGTATGAATTAAATAATCTGCCAACCTTTTCATTAATGTTAAGGGTTTATTGACTTAAAATAATCTTGTTTAGCCTGCTAAAAAGTTTTTCTTTTCTTGCTTCAACTGTACTAAAGTATTTGCAGTGGATGGAAAGACAAAAATATCTGGTATTTTGTAGGAATGAGGTTAGATTTAAGTAAGTTTAGAACCCGTTTATCATGTCCTGAAACATAAAGATTAGCAGAGGCTTTACTTTTATTTCACTATGACTTTAATTCTCAGGTCTGAGAGAACAAGTCTGAAAAATCTTGGTGAATTTGACACATTGAGGTTAAATTAGCTGCAAAATGTTTTAGACTGCTCATTTTAAATTAGGATGGTTTTATATTTAAAAAAATAACATTCATGTTAAATTTGGGGCATTGTGACTAAATTAATTAACTTAAAACAAGTTAACCACACAGTTAATTCATTAAAGTATGAGCTGCCAGGGCACATTTTGGGTTTGGTTTTGTTATTTTTCAGAAAAGATGTTTTTCAGAGCAGGGGAGGAATACTTTCAAATAACACAAGCATCTTTGGTGACTTATAACTACATTATCATGAAATTAGGTTTACATCAGAAGAGGGAAAGGGATAATCTAATAAATAACAGTATATACAAATATGCACGACATATACTTTTTCCAGTTGACTGGGTCAGAGCAAAACTTGGGTAGAAAAAATAATAAGATAAATGAATATTTTTTTGCGAAATCTGAATAATTTGAATTTGAACCAGTTTTGCAGGCAGACAGAACCTTGTGCACTTTAAGGCACATGCACTTCAACACAAGGCTGAACCTCAGATAGTTTTCATGGATTACAAATCTCTATGTCACATCAGATTTATGACAGTTTCTTTTCCCAATTCATGTTGTATTTGAGGTCTGTGAATAAGAAACCTCTCTCCACATTGCAATGTTGAAAAATTATGGAAGAGGATTAGGACCACTAAAAAAAAAAAAAAAAAAAAAAGGAAAAATTCTGACTTTGGAGCTCAGAAATCTGAAAAAAAAGTCAGAATTCTCAATATAATGATATATTACGGCCATTGTAAATATAAAAATGCCAAAATATCTCTGGAAGTCAAAAAGTTTCTAGAAAAAAACTGAAATATTTAGTTTAATCTCAAAATTTTCTAATTTTTCTATCAATTTTCAGCCTTTTAAAATCAGAAATTCCCTTGGTTTTTTTATTCTCTATTGTGTAGTTTACATATTTATATAACTGTAAATATCACCATATTCGCCCTGTTTTCACTGTTTTTGAGGCTGGCTCTTTTTGGCTTTAGTTTCATTCTACTTAAGTAGAGAGACAATAAATAAATTCACTCAGCCATTCATTAAAGTCAGATTTTTTTTTCTTTTTCAGTGGCTCTAATCCTCTTACATGAAAAACACCAGATTTCAATTAGCTGTTGAACGTTTTTGGGATTTTCTAGAACATTGATGTGAGACTTTCAGTAATTTTACCAATGTGTTGAAGGGAAATAAACCACTTTCCACTCCACTGCTTCTTAGAGAGGTCTGCAGGTAGTTAGTGGACGGACGACGACGACGCCGTGTCTGACAGGTGGATGGCCATGCCAGCCGGCTGCTGGGTGGAGCTCTGGCCCGGGCCAGCAGGGTTACTGCCCAGGGTTACAGGAGTGGGGCGTGGGTTGAGGCGTGGCGGCATGGGGTTGGAGGGCCGGATGAGGGGCGGGGGTTGCTGCAGGGTGGTTCGAGGCTGCAGGAAGCGAGCCTGTTGCTGGAGCGGTGGAGGCTGGCGGTGTAGCGACGGCGTAGCCGGCAGAGAGGGCCTCAGGAGCGGAGGCGGCTGGTGGAGGGAGGAGGAAGCATTGGAGGTCACGGGATTTTGAGCCGAAGAAGAAGAGGAGGCAGCAGGCGATGTGCCGGAAGAGGTGACCTGACCCTGCATAGAGGAAAAGGAAGTTACTTTAAATGATGGCCAACTTTGAGATAATTTGTTTTTCTGGAAGGACAGAATCTAAAAGAAACAGCTGGTAGGTTCATATTTCCATACTTGAGAAAACACAAAAATCCACTTATATTTTTACGTTTCGATACGTTGATTTGGGTCTCTATTGCTCCTAAAAACAGACCAAGACGTTATTGTGGCAGTATGTCACTTTCCACTGGGATTACATAGCAACCCCAGCGACGAAGAGCCACATTACCTAGCAACCCAAGCAGAGCTCCAGCATGTTTGCTCAGCTGGTTTTACCACTGAACAATGGCTGCTGGAAAAGACACACTGCAAATACAAAATCTTATAAATCTCACCAAGGATTTTTGGTCTTGCTTCTAGTGTAAATATCTTATTGTACTTTAAGTGAGACAAAACTAACCTACTAACTTTTCAGCAAGATGTAAGAACTTGTTTTAAATCAATGATTTCTTAGTACTGGTTAAAAAAAAGTATTAATTCCACTGGTAGATTATTTCACTGATAATGTCTTGTTATCAGTGAAATAGTCTGCTATTGGAACATTTTTAAATCAGTATTAAGGCATTATTGACTTAAAATAAGCTCATATATCTTGCTAAAAGGTTACTAGTAAGTGTTGTCGTATTTCAAGTGTAAAATATATTTACACTAGAAGAAAGAGCAAAAATACTTGGTGAAATTTTGTGTTTTTGCACTGCAAGTGTTTTGTTATTACAAGTCAGGAACTACATGCAGCATTCCTGTTGGTTGAGCAGTAGGCTCCACTTCTGCTTTTCAAAGATGTATGGTTGTATTATTGCAAAATGTTTGCAGCCATTTTCACATGCGAGTGTAAACATTGTGTAGGGGGCGTGGCCAGTAGCAGCTTATCAAGATTTAAAGTGACAAGATGCCATAAAACATCTTGTTCTGGAAGAACAAGATCTCATCATTTAAGAATGATTTTGTACCAAAAATGTAATAAATATGTTTTGTTTAGCCCATAAATCTATCCTAACTTGTTCAAGTAACCATAATAGGTCACCTTTAAATTTAAAAGTGAAGGTAAATGTCTTACCTCCTCATCTTCCTCATCGGTGCTCTTCCCTGAAGGAGTGGTCGAACTGTTCTTCCCCTCTTCGCCTGAGGTGGCGCTGTCTCCATTTGGAGCCTGCGTTCCTTGCTCCGCCTCCCATTCTTGCAGCACCTCCTCCAGGTTGAACCGCCGGCGATAGTTCACAAAGAAGTTTTTCACCTGACCCACGGTTTTGTTCCCAATGACATCAGCGATGGCCTGAAAGTTTTTGCCGTACTTCCTGACACCTGCAGAAAAAACCCGAATGGTTACTGCGTTCTGCCTTAAAACCATTGGTGTACAAAAAAACAAAGATGAATTGATGAAATGCTCTAAAAAGACTGTAGGATTTTTGTGGGTCGCAGATTGCCTTCACGCCTCTTTCAGGTAAGGAAAAACAACAAAAATCCAGAAATTATAGAAGTTAGCAGAGATGTCATGTTTGGTGCTAACAAGAAACAAAATCCCAGGATGTTTTATTAAAGTTAGTAATGTATAAAATTTTGTATTTAAGATAAAAAAACTTATTTTTGCATAAGTGTGCTCTACTCAGAACTTCTCAATTGTCAGTTTTAACTTCACCCAGTTTGAATTATGTAAAATAAAAATAATAAAAAAAATACATATTTGCCAACTAAATTTCAATTGGTTTATATAAAACAAAACATATCAGCTTTACACTGTATTGATGTTTTAGTCTGATTAAATAACTGTAAGTTGCAGCCCTAGTTAAATACTTATGAATGTTAGCGTTATTTTGTTGAAAGATAAAAACATCTTTCTGTGTCACATCTTGTGACCTATATATGTTCAAATGATTATTGTTATTTTTAAGTTAGAGGACACACCCCTGGGGAACACTGATGTGTGGGAGAAGATGCTTTCCCTGTTCAGCCATTTTATGCCATATAAACGTTTCCATCAAATAAAAAACATCTATTTTAGGAGAAAGGAGCAAAGTTCTTTAAACCCTATAAATCTGAATGTTGATCCAGATTTAACCATTACAAACGCTATTTTTACTCGTACTGAACAGAGATTTTACAGTCAGGGCCATTAAAGCAGCTCATGTTTAATCATGTGGTTTATTTATTTAGACCGTTTATTAAGTGCTGTCATTAAAGGATGAAGCTCACCTTGAACAGCGAGCAGCTGCTCATCTGTGGTCCACCGGGCGTTCACCTTCTGGTTGGACTACAAAATAAAAACAACAAAAACATCAAAACACAGAATAAAACTTTGTGAAGAAGCAGGCCGAGTATGAATGACCATCACTGTGACTGACTGGGTGGAGAGACGACAGAGAAAACACTGGAAATAGAGTTACAAAGTTTTAGTTTGGCCCTTTTCTTTCTTTGTTTCTTTGACACACATACAGAAAATGTAGCAGCTGCATTTGATGACAATGAAAGTCTACAACAAACGCAGATTAAACATTAAAATCTAATCCACAAATGAAATAATAATCACTAGTTTACTCAGGTATCTTACGAATTAAATATGTATAAGTCTGAATGATTTTAGTTCAAAATCTTACACTGTTATTCAAACAGTGTAAAATATTTATTCCTGACTGGCTAGTAAGTTAGTTTCTTAGTTAGGTTCTTTAAGGTATGTAACTTAGTGATGCTACTTTGGTTTGACACGTTTCTGTGTTATACTGATTATTTTCTGAATGACAGCAATAAATTTCCCTTGGTTAATACATAGTACTCAAAATGAATGGATTTAAAGTTGATTGTTTCATCCGGAGGCTGGTGATGTGTTTACTACCTCTGTCAGTCTATACTCTTCAATCCCAGACTCCAACAGCTGTTTCAGTCCACTGTTCATCTGCTTTGCATTCTGGACCTGAAGAACAAAACAGAAACACAGAAAAGTCACCAACTTTTTCTCCGTGTTTAACATAGTGCCACTATATTGCACTATCAAGACATTATGTTAACTTCAGTTGTTGTAAAAATGTGATATAGATCAAACATGACTCGAAAAAGGACCAATTTAAGGTGCTGAAATTGGGCCTCTGTCTTTTTAAGAATACGTCATCACAACGTAGCTCCTCTATTAACCCTTTAACAAAGATTTTACCAGCAATTCACTGAGAAGTAGCTCATCTAATAAGCTCAGCAGATGCGCAATTGCACCAGGTTTTTGCTAACTCCTGCTGGCTAGTCTGAAGGAGCCGAGTTGGAGGGCTGCAGCTCCAAGGAGGAGCTGCGTCTCAAAGGCGGAGCTGGGTCCACCCAGGCATTTTGCAAAGCTGATGGTAGCCAAAAACTGTTTTTGAAAACATTCTCATTAGAAACAATCTTCTTCAGGTTGCCATTTACCAAAAATAATCCAAATTTATAACCCTAAGATGCTCACCAAAACCACATTTAATCATATTTTTGACTTTTCTAATACTCATTGATGTGCACCTGGAGAAAACAACAATATTAACATTTTCATTAATACTGTCACACCTTTGGGTTTTTTTTAACATCATAAATTGGAATAATCAAAATTCTTATTGTGATAATAATTTTTCAGGATAAATGATAAACAATACAACAGAGGCTTATTGTTAATAAAATAAATCACACACTAAGGCAGCAGTGAAGGTGTCTCAGATATGACATGAAACTAAATCTAAAGCAAACATTATTGGCTGATATTTAATTTACCCCACCATGAGAAATCAGTGGAGGTTAGAGAAGAGTGAGTTGCAGTGCCCTCTACCTGTCTCTTAAGGGACACCAGCTCCATGTCCAGCTGACGAAGGAGTGTGTTAGCAGCAGAGGCACTACAGGATACAGCCACAACGTCCTCTTGGGTGAGGTACATGCCTTTGGGGGGGCGGCAGCGGGAGCGCTGGTGGTGTCGGTGCTGCAGGGTTTGGTGCTCACGTCGCCCTAACGCCGGCTTAGTGCCCGGCACCACCAACTCAGGCTGGTTCTGGAGGGAAAACGATACAGATCAGCAAATAAATGGCTTTAAATACTGGGAAACGGAATATTGAGACAGGCAAAAGTATTTACACTGCAAAAACACAATACTGAAGTCTTTATAAATCCCATTAAAAATATTATGATATGTGTATTGTTGCTATAGTTAAGTAAAATCAGTAAGAAAAAAAAGGTGTTTATTTGACATAATACATATATGGATTATCAATATAACCAATTAGCATATATATATATATATATATATATACTGGGGAAAAACAGGAAGTCCACTCAGAAGGCTAAACACAGTTAATTCATAAATACAGAAATCTAAACGAGAATGATGTGCATCAACTTCTTGGCTCGAATCTTTTGGGCTCACCTCTTTCTTGGCGTCTTTATTCGGATCATAGTCGCTGTCATTCGCCTCAATATGATTGGCCTCCTCCATTTCCTCCTCGCTACGACAACAGGAACAACAAAGACATTTTCAAAGAGAAACCTCGTGTCACCACAAGTAAAGAACAGCTTCTCAAATCTAACTGGTGAGATTTGTCAAATACAAAAAAAAAGGAAAAAAATAAAATTACAAGAATAAAGTCAAAAAACTCCAAGAAAAATGCTATAATGTGAGAATAAAGTTGTAACAATATGAGAATAAAGTAATATTTTGAGAATAGTCATATTATTATGAGAAAAATTTTTAATATTGTTCTCTGAATATTTTGACTATTGCCATTATTCTATAACTTTATTCTCAACATATTATCACTTTACCATTGTACAATTTTCTTCTTGCAATATAATTCTATTTTAGAAACTTTTTTTTTTAATTGTCTTGGTGTGACCACAGTCAAACAAACAAACAACAACAATTTACTTTTAGTCATTTACAATTGTTACAAAACTCAAAAATTAAACCCAGTTGAAGAAATTTACTATTTACAGTCCAGTATTTATGGATTCACCTCTTCAAGGATTTTTCTGAGGAAGATGATTCCAAATTATTTGTGGAAAATTTGGATATTTTTTCTCAGAGCTCCTGTCAAATATTATAAAAAATTGCATAAATTTAAAGGTTCCTTTCAATCTAACAGTTGATATATTTAAATCATTTACAGAAATTACAGGGGTTTCATTATCAGGTGTTTGAATAAAGAAATTCAACCGATTACAGAAAAAAGTCAAATAGATTTAAATAACTTTCAATTTGTCCTCCTGAAATCAGCTAATCAAGCTAATTAAAGAGCTAAGAGAGACTGTTGATCATAGATTTTCACATTTTTACTTGAAGTCAAAATGATCAGCTCTATTAACAAACAGTAATGCTATCGTTGAGTCAGTAAGCAGCACCTGTCGTCCTGGTTGCTCCTGTTAGCCAGTTTGCGGGCCTGCCGGTCCATCAGACTCGTTCTGGAGCGGGTTTTCTTCCACGAATAATAGTACTTGACAAGACTGGAGATGGATTTGTCTGGTAACTGAATGAAACAGAACAGGATTACACATATAGTGCCAAAACAACCCTCCCTCAAGACTAACAGTTATTGTTTTAACATAGAGGATAAACGTAGTCTTCATTTAGAGGCCAATCTGTGTTAAATTACAACATTAAGCAGTATTTATCGCTCCTTTAAAGAGAAGTAGTTGCTTAGTTTATACACAGCCTTAAATTCACCAAATGTTTAAATGAACGCCGATCACAATCATTCAGGATTTTTTTCCTGAGTGGTTCCCCACTTTCCTTGCATCGTTTCTGCAATCTGCTTAAATTGCAGAAACATTAGCAAAAATGTTTTCTTTTTTGCGAAGGAAAATATTTAACAGTGGAATTGAAAGACATTTTAAATATTTTAAATAGATAAACATAACAGAAACAACAAATAAAATGGACAGTGAAATCTTTGAAAACAACATTTTTCTTTATAAAAAGGCTAGTTGAGACCAAAGCACCCGACTGAAGACTTTCATCATCCAGTTTTTGGTAAAAAGAGAAAATGAAAAGAGAAAAATGAAAAATCATCCAAATGGAAATTATTGAGCTCATTTTATTACATTTTTCTCAACAGACTGACATCCTTTCTACAACCACAGGATGTCTTTCGACATTGTTATTTAAGAAATGAGAAGCTACTCGTTGCATCAGCTAATCGCCTTTTTAGCAATTATCATATAGGAATATTTGCTTAGTACTTTCATGTTCCAACTTCTTCTTTTTGTCCAAGCTTTATACAGTAGTTTATATATATTTACAATAAGTCTGAGGAACATGAAACACAGATGAAGACCAACAGAGCTACGTTGGGGCTTTACCATCTGCTGGATGCGATGGAAGCTCTTCCCATGGAAGCTGAAAGCCTGTTCGAACAGAACCTTGTCCTCAATGGTCCACTCGTCTGGGAAAGGCGTGAAATTGGGCAAATCAGCCAGGGACTTCTCTATGTTGTGTTTGTGCCAGAACAGCATACCGAGAGCCTGAATAAAAATCCACAAACACAGACGCAGTGTGTCAACCAACAGCAGATCCATCAAACATTTCCCCAGATATTAAATAAATAAAAGTTATGCAACTCAAACCTATTGTTTGTATGTTGGCTGATGCGTTTGCTCAGCTCTGGTTAGACTTCCTTAAAGCTTATGCAACATGTTAAACTGGAAATAACCATATCTTATCTGTACCCTTTTTCTTGAAATAGAAAACTATTCGCCAAAAATGTTGCGTGCTAAATACTTACTCGACACAAACAATAAAAATACAAAGCTAACTATGTTTATTTTTACCTGCTAAATAATCAACAGTAATATGTGTAAATGAAAATAACAAAACAGTAGGATTTAGTTAAAAGGGTTCTTTGTAGATTAAAAACATTTTCTTTTTTAGTTTGCCTCAGTAAAAAAATACATTTAAACATAACTCATTCCATACAATTTTCTAAATTTGTTGGATACAATTTAGATGTTTTTTGGTCAAGAGGTAAATATGTCTTTCTTTCTGTGGAAATGCTTAGCACATTTATCCAAGTTTTTAAAAAATGGATGCACCCAATCCAATTTTAATTTTTCAGTGAAAAAAAGTGATAAATCTTCTTTTAAAATAGTATTAAAAGCTATGTCCTTCTGCTCTCCTGTGCTGATGGGACACATTTACACTGTTCCTGAACTGTGTTCGAGGGGTCACAATAAATCGTACAGGTAATTAGCACGTAGCATTAAAGTTTAAATGCAAAAATGACTGATTTAAACATTCAAAAGTAAACTTTAAGGTCACATTCCACACAGGGATGAAGAGGGATAGAAACACTTTTCAATCTGGAATATTTATGCAATATGAACCCAAAAAGAAAGATGCACTCACTATTTCAGGTTTAAACACAACAAAAACCTAAAACAAATACAAATACTTGTGCAGCATGTTATCAATCAATGAGGAAATGATGAATCAATGGTAAATTGCAGTTGTTCATATTAGCTTTCAATTCTATACAAAAGCAAACCTTTTCCTCATCTTTGTATAAAGTAGCAAACCAAAGTAAGAGATGGAGGTGTAGAGAGACTCACCTGCTCCACATTGTAGCCATGCTTCTCCTTTGCAATAGCAATATATTCATCCACTGTAAAGGGAAAGACTCACTGTTAGTCTGGCCTGGTGGCGTGACCCAGGATCTGGATGAGAGGTGTGTCACTTACATTTGGAGTCGACAATTGAGTGATATGGAGACCATACCAGCATCCCACCGCTGTCTTTTTCTGTGTACTTGATGGAACCTAAATGTGGACAGACAACAAAATAAAAATGTGAAAAATCTCCTCTGCAGCTGCTGCATCCAGTAGATGTAAGATTTAAAGCCTCACTAATAGATTTGATGGTAATATATAAGGGGAAAACAAAAACAAATAAGCATTGCATATTATGATTCATGGTTTGAATTGAGGTGTTAATCAGCTACTCCAAGTAGCTGTTGCCATGATTAGTACCACAACAACTATCCAAAAGTAAAAAAGTCCGAGTAAAAATCCTTATAGCCGCAAAGCATCCGAAGCCAGTTGGAATAATTGTCCAAAAGAAAACTTATGTTATTTATACATATTATTTTCATTTTAATCTTTAAAATACCAAAATTCCCACATGACTTTATAGTTTTGTCCATCTAATTTTTAAAATACTTAATGATTGTTGTTTTGATCAGTTAATCAGCACTCAAGTAGCTTTTTTACCAAATATATATATTTTTTACTCTTACTTGAGTAAATTCTTGGCTACATTTTACTTTTGCTTGAGTACAACTTTTTGGGTACTCTTCCCACCTATAAAGATACCTATGAAGTAAATGGTGAATATATTACATTTCATTTTTGACCTAGAACTTTTTTTCCTTCACATCAATTTTCTTTCTCCAAAATAACATAATGTTGTCAATTATTTTAAAGAATGGTTATAAAATCATTTCAAAGATGATAATATTTTCTATTAAACTGGGAATGATTAGTAACTGGAATGGGTTTATGAGTGACATTCACTTTGTTTTTGTTTTGAAAAAAAGAGGCTTAGAAAACCCAAATTTGGATAATTAAAGAGCAATTTTATGAAATTCATAGTGTTTCCGGACAAGTAGAGATAGCCTCAGTCCATGTTTGCTCCTGTTTTACTTTATTATATCATGATTAATCAGAACTAACAGAATAAATGGACTGGAAGCAATGCATAACTCTGTAGTATGCTTCATTTAAAGCAGCTTTGGTCTGTGCTCCCTGTCTGTTGACCGAGGCTACCACCATCCGTCACTCGGCGGACACCAGTAAAAACCTCACCGGGCTCAAACTCGGGAATGTTTGCCTGATAATCCGCTCCAACCCGCATTCCAATGTCTGCAAAAGATTAACAAAAACAGTAATTGCACAAACAGAGGGACAAGCGTTTGTACCAGCCGAACAGTGAGCACGGTGTTCGAGGCTACCACTCACCATGTTCGTCGTCGCTGCCGCTTTCGTCAGAAAAATGTCCGTTAGACGCGTTGGACGGACTTTTAGTCCCGTTTGACCGACCTTTTCCTAAATACTCTGAGCCTTTGTCCATCATCCCCGGCATTTTTGCGATTAGATTTGATCTTTAACGTTCCGTGTCCCGATAAATACGTCAGCTGGAGCGGGACGGATTCGGCTGCGGGTCCCGCACTCGCCGCACCTTCGGCCGTGTCGCTGTACCGCTTTAGACGCTTCTCTACCGAGTGTTTACAACCACGTTTTATGCTCTGGGTTTAAAAAAATATGCGTAGATTTTTTAATAATCATGTTTTAAAATGAAAATAATTTGCCCCAAGGAAATATATCTATAACGGAGGAGGATCTAACTGCTGCGGCGGAAGCTTTCTACGCATAGTAAAGCTACAGTGTGACTCGTTATGTTGGTTGCTAGCTATCACTAATATATCCCTCCGCCTACACTGCTAACACACACAAACATGTTGAATTGCATTAAAAATAACTTTGACAACAATTAAACGCACTTTTATTGACAAACACCAAAAATAAGTAAATTATTTCGAAAAGCCACAGCAAATGTTTCAAATGTGACTGATAGTTGTTACGGCGGGTCATCCCGGTAAAATGTGAAAACTTATTTTTCCTATTTGTTTATAAATAAATACTATTCTGAAGTTCAGCAGTCAATTTCTAACTCGGAATATATATTTTAAAATTTGATTATAACTGTTCTTCTAAATCAAACCAGCAGAGGGAGACACAACACAAAATGAACCTGATAGTTGTCTCTTAAATTATTTACGCCCTATTTTTTTTATACAAATTTTGCAGTCCTAACTTACCTAAATTAGACAAGCTTAGACTAATTTAACATCAGAAAATGATAAAGAAAACTTGTATAAGTCTTTTAAAACAGTGTAAGTCAGGGATGTCCAAAGTGTGGCCAGGGGGCCATTTGTGGCCCTTGTGGCCCCAATTGCTGTTCAAGAATGACATAAATTTGTTCACTGAACAGTTTATTTTTACTCAAGGTGAAATTAGTTTCCAACAGTGTTATCTTTACAACCCAGCTTGTATTATAAGTAGAATCAGGTATCTACAGGGACTTTTACTGAAAAGATAAAAGATCATTTATTAGACTCGGCTAAATGAAGCCAGCATTTTAAAAGTGACTCACATCCAGTTCAACTCAAACAAATTTGAGAAACCTATCAATCAATCAAGTTTATTTGTATAGCACATTTCATCAACCAGGCAGTTTGATGTGTATTGACTATTGCATTAGTCCTTTTAACTTAGAAATGTTCTTCAGGTGATAGAAGGCTGACTTTGTCAGCTGTCTTTATGTGACTCTGAAAGTTCAGGTCCATCACTACACCCAGTTTTCACACCTGAAAGTTCGAAGATAATAACTTCAGTTTTGTTTCTGTTTAGTTGGAGCAAGTGATGGCAGTCTCTCTTGCTCCTATGAAAAAAGTCAGGCACTTGCTTGATCTTATTTATTTTTTCTTGGCTCATGACGTTTGACCATGATTTTGCCCCATGTGGCAAAAGATTTGGACACACCTGGTGTCTGGTTTCAGCTGTGAAATCCCCAAGTTTTCAAGTCCATGAGGTGGCATAGCTTTGTCTGCAGGCATCACCAATCCATCCATGAATCGTTCTTTGAATTGTTCTTTGAATAATTCTTTGAATCGTTCTTTGAATCGTTCTTTGAATCGTTCTTTGAATCGTTCTTTGAATCGTTCTTTGAGCCGTTCTTTGAATCGTTCTTTGAGCCGTTCTTTGAACCAATTCATGGACCGTCAGTAGTACCAGGCGTTGTGGAACTGGCTAAGTCTGTTCCATGATTGGCTCTTTGTCTTCCCATCACTCTCTGTTGCTATCAGAAATGCTGAGTTGACCCTCTTTTTTTCAAAGGCCCCAGCCCTGCGCTCACCCTCCCAACCAGAACAATTTGTGGCATCCTATTATTCCACATAGTTGTTTATACATCCTGGCTGAACTTTCCTGTGTGAGAGGATCATATATGTGTGTCTGCAAGGACACCAGGGGCATAACCTAACAAATGTGTGGGGTCAATTGGTAAGGATTTCTCTCTCTTCCGTTCTTTGTGTGTACGTAGGAATAAAGTTGTGTACTGACTTGACAGATGGAAGTGATGGAGATGAAATGAGACTTCTTACTCCTAATTAACTAGCTAACTCTGGATTTTGTTGAAGTTTATTTTGTTCTGTATTACCACTTAGATAAGCAAATTTTAATTTCAGACAAAGATTGCTTGAGGTGACACATCAAGGCAGTTTTCAAATATTTTTTTAATCTTTAGGCCATATTAACTTTGGCGTACGTGGAGAAAGTAATTGCCCACCATATCTACTGATTGCTTGTGCTTGTCTTTTAGAGCACCATGGGAAACTTTTGTACCTTTTTTATTGGGTAATTGTTTGAGTTCTGCCAAATTGGAATGGTTTTAAGCATGTTTAAAGATGACTTTACGCTGAGGTGGATTTGCTATTTTGCTATAGATTATTGTCCTTCTGTGTTACTTAAGTGTGCTTCAGGTTAGGATCACAAATTAATTAATATGTTTTCAGTCAACAAGTCATCGTGGTTATCCCATTCACTTTAAAATGTTTGAATGTCGACATTATATTTTTCTAATTTGCCAACTTAGGTTTACGCCAAATGTAATCTTTCAGAAAGTTAATATTTTTTCAGAGTTTGGGACAATCAAGTTCTCCTCACAAATGGTTGTCATTTTTCTCATTTGGATAGAAATGCCTTTTTAACTCTTAATGACTTTGTTTCTCTTTTGTTTTTGTTTGATTTCTTTTTTTTTTAATCACGGGCTGATGTGTTGCTTTTGAAATATTTTAGTCTACTTTGTGTTGTCAGAGAGGTTCTATTGAAGTTAATTATTCATCTAATCCTACCCAGTTGTAGGTGGGAAAACTGCACCTAAAAATTGGACCAATAAAACTTAATTAATGTCTGAATAAGTGGGTGATTATATTTCTACAGAGGTCTGGATAGCTTTTTTTGAAGCTCTAAAAATTTATTTATAGTGGGAATGTGCTGCTAAAATTACAAAATGAAGAAAATTAAACTATAAAAGTTTTGACTCATGGATCCAAGACGGTGAGTAGCTGAACTTGATCCTTTTGTTTAGATTGTGAAATAAGAAGGTGGGCTAGAAAAAGGGAATGAAGGAAATGGCAAAACAAAACTGAACATTCACAAGAAGAAGACAAGAAATAATTTAAAATGGTTTTCTTCAGGAAAACTAATGACCAATTTGTGAGAAGAAGAAGGTTTCAGGGAGATGGTTTGATGAGGTTTACATAGGAGTCAAAGAAAGGGAGGGAGTGAGCGGGGGTAGCAGGTTCAGTGACACAAACAATGTTACCCTCGCTACATTTAACATCGAGCCCAGCAGGTGACAACAATGGCATCAGCAAGGCCCTTCCATCTCTAAACATTGCCAGATTTCTCTTTGGCTGTTTTCAGTGTGCATTAACAATAAAAGGGAGGTTTTTCTGTTTTTATTGTGCTCAGCAGGTAACAACTCTTGCAAATACAAAGGTTGCAGCTGCAACAACTTGGCAACCAGCTGCCAGTAAAGTACAGCGTTTCCGGTTGCTTTTGTATTTGCTTCCTTATCACATTTTAGATAATCAAGTGCATTTTAATATTACATTCAGATGACCTAACCTAGTACAGAAAGCTCTTTTCAAATAATGATTTCCAATGCAATTTGACCCAATGTTGGAAATTATTATCTTGTACATCCAATAAAAACTCTTGAAATTAGCAGCGACCACAAACTTTGGCTAAAGTTGCCGGTGAGTTTTTTTTACATGGCTTTTCAGAAATTGTGACCCTCAAAACTTTTTGAATTTAGCCACTTTGGCAGACTTTAGAGAATCTAAATAATTTTTAAGAAATTACTTTTGGCATTTTTTTTCAAGCCCATTTTTTGGACTTGAAGATGCTTTGGATTATTGTCCTCAGTGCTTGAGATAAATGTCCAATATTCACTTTCATCCAAGTGTTATTTAATGTATGACAAATGTCCTGTTTTATGCTTATCCTATTAATTTTGTTTATGTTCAGTTCTACGTATTTAAGTGTTTTTCTTTTATAATTTTGTTTGATGTGGTTGACTGTTCCGTTAGTAATTCTGCTTGAAAAGAGCTATGCAAATAAAATATATTATTATTATTATTATGTATTTGACTTTAGGTACTTTGTTCTGTTCTGACATGCTGAATTTTATTTTCATGCCAAAAACTGGAATGATGTGCCATCCAAAATGATCCTATCTATCTGAGAGGAAATAGAATATTTTTCTGAAACCATTAGGAAGAGGAACAAAGTGACATGAACATCTGTGTTCTGTCCGGATGTATACTTGTTTTTCCGTTTTTACCCAGTCTCTATCTGTTGAATCAAAACTGACTTCAGCTCAGGTAAATGAGGCTTCCAGTGTTTGAATGTTGCTACAGATGGATTGAAACCTCCTGGAAAAGTTGCTGAAGTCATTTTGGAAAGGTTCCACTGCTCCATGTTTTCTCTGTTTGGCCAAATTGGCTCACATGTTTGTGCCTGAAGTCTTAGAGATGTGTTTGTAGCATTTCCTAGAGTGATTCCGACTGTCTTCTTGTTACCATTTAGCCAATGTTGTTTGACAAATTATTGTTTCTACAGGTTTGGTGATAATCCTGTGTGGTTGGTTAAACTTGTCTTTAAAAAATCACAATTATGATTTTAGAAGGTGGCAGATATGTTTCTACATAGTACCAGAATAGCTTGGAAAACTTTATCTCTTTCAATAAACCCTACATTTGAATAATCCTGTTTTATTTAATCAGGATGCATTTCTTCTGACATTGAAAACTGTGTAAATGAGATGGGGGTTGACTTTTAAAATCTGCACAGCAACTGAATAAATAAATTTTAAGTGACTAAGTTATTAAAATTTCAAAGAGAAGTCAGAAAAAAAAAATTACGCTGAATCTTTAATTAGGGCTAGGAGTGTCCAAGTCCAGTCACAGAGAGCTACAATCCAGCAGCTTTTAGATGGTTCTTTTCTCCAACACAAATATCCAAACCGTAATCAATCATTATAAGCAGCTATATTTACACCAGACAACGTGCATCATTTAATCCACTAAATTGAACATTAAAAGAGTTAATTATCAGCTTTGACAACTAACAAAGTGACTTTATGCTTATTGAGATGTTGGAATCTTTATTAATTGTAAACATTTTTCAGCTTTGCTGGTGTTAAAAACATCATCTCTGCATTTGTGAAGAATATTCACGTTTTAAAAAAGACTAAAGGAAGAGAAAGGCAAATACATAGGAGCATTTATTTTTTTGAACTTAATTTCTGATAGACCTCTCAGAAATTTAATTGAATACATCTATGACAAACAAGCTGTTGCATTTGTGAATGAAACCTATAGAAGTGACAATAAAATGTTATTAAATGTATTTGGATGACGTTAGGAAATCTGAATGTACACAAAAAGTTCAAAATAATTAACTTTTCTTCCTTGCTGAAAGAGCAGCTACATTTATGTATGAGTGAAAACTATAGTGAATTACTTTGCAAATAATTGGACATGATTATATTGTTGCTGTATTAAAACGTCGTCTTATAATTGCTTGAATCTGGATTTAAGCGGTTAAGTATTAGATATGAGTGATTGCCTGTGATTTCTTGTTCCGGCAGGTTTCCCAAAGGGACTCTACTGAGAAGCTGGCTCACCAAGTCACGGCCCAGATTGCTGCTGCTGATTGCAGGGTTAAAGAGGCCCCAGGTGACCCTCATGAGGAGGAAAAGGATGAAGCGCACAAAAGTAGCAAAGGCCACGTAAGCGGTAAATATGATTTATGTTGCATGATGAAACGCAGAAGTCCATACTAAGAAATGTATCCACAAATATATTTGGAAACATGCCCAACTTTACAATTTCTAGTTTGGACTTTCTTAGTTCTTTTCTCTTTATAGATGCATTTATTTCTGCAGTAAAGTCAAATCAAATTGGATTCCATGATTTGTTGTAACTTATTTCAGTCAAATTAACATTGATAGCATTCATGATAGATTATATGATATCCTCCACACTTGTTTACATTACAAATTAGCACGTTATTGCAGTAGCATTATCTAACATTGAAAATGAAAGACCTTTTTGTGCACATTTTTTGTCCATAGAAGTATTATATCATGTCAACAAATACCTTCCTTTGTTTGTTTACTTTGTTTTGTATTTGTTTGTTTTTACTAAATAAGCACTATACTTGAACAAAACAACAAACAAACCCAGATTTAGTTTATGTGCCACCAGACGATTCAGATTTAATTGGACTGTAATATAAACGTAAGTAGGTCAGTAGACCAGACAGGAATGCACATACAGCTGGATTATGTCAAGGATTTATTTATGGAACGTAACTCTAAATTATTCGTAGAAAATGAAAATTCACAGATTCTCTGAATTTTTTCACCCAAAACTAAAAGGTTATTAAGAAAAGGCAGCTGGGAAACTAGAAACGCTTTAGTGAAATTGTAGTTGACACACTATTGGCTGATGTTTGCAAAGCACCCAATCCAGGAGTGCCATTTGTTTTCCTTGTCGCTGATTGGCTGAACCTCTAAGACTGTTGACGCTAGCTTTTTTGGTAGTGCTAAGTCGGTTTCTACGGTGTGTGGTAATGCATAATACAGTATTTTTAACATTTGAAATATTAAAATAGGTAGTTTTAAATGTTTTAGAGCAATTATCAAGTGTTCGCTGATTTCAGCTATTAGTGGGTGGTTGTAGATTTTTAATCCACTATAAATCCGGGTATCCAGTATATCCTGCTCTGAATTAATTTCAGTAATTTGAAATGAATGCATGTGCATCCACAGTAGCCTCTCCAGAGTAACAGTGGAATAAATTTAAATTTGTGTTTGTAACATGACAAATTGTAAAAACGTTCCAAGGTTAATTTAATTTCCGACACTTTTAATTTGTTGTAGGAAAACATTTTCATGCTTTGATATGATTCTGCTCTTACCCAAAATTCTACCCAAACATCAAACAGGATGTTTATTTTGTTAACAAATATGACTTGCTTCCAACTAAAACTAAACTTTTAGTCTCAATTATAATGCCACTTCCTCCTGTGGCCTGCTGTTTGAATTGATATTTTCGCTTTTTGATCATTTCTACCTGCTGCCATTTTGTTTTCATGCAAACAAAATGGCAGACTTAAGTGTTCACTCTTTTCTTCCAGAACCTGCAGCCGAATGCCCCACTTCTGCTGAGTTCTTGACAGTACGGAGTTGCTTATGGAAATCAAAGGGAAGGACAACCTTTGTGTAACATAAATGCTCCAAAAAGAACTAAAATGCAAGAAATGCTAAACAAAAGGAAGACAGAGAACGAACTGAAGAGATTGAGATCTCCAGACTAAATCAGAAAGCTTTCTTGACCACCCACTTCTGTCACTGTACTGACTGTGACTTTGTGCATCTTTCCTATAGATGTGTTGGTAGATTGCCCCCGCTGTCGTTTTTCTAGTTTAACTCTATCTGGTTTGAGTTGGTAGGCAGCTCAAACTAGTTACTGATTAAACTCTGTATGTTTAACCCACCACTGTCTCACATTCTTCAGTCAATGCTTTTCAAATAGCAATTACTTCACTGCATGATAATGCTTTGCATACCAGTCACTACTAATACTACTAAGACTACTACCACCAGGCCTGATAACTAGGAGAAATTTATTTATATTTAGCATTTTGTGCTTGAATCTTTCTTCTTTCATATTCTTCCCCTGCTGTCTTTTCCATATTATGGATTTTTTTTTTTTTTTTTTTTTTTTAAATTTTACTTCTAAAATAATATCCCACTATAGAAGGCTAACAGTGACACAAATCTCCAAAATTAATGTTATTTAATTCATTTTTACTACTGCATTTAAAATATTCCATATATATAAATACATATTTTATTTTAAAGATCTCAATTTATTACTTGGATTGATTAAATTGGTGAATCAAATAATAATTTTAGTTGAATATATATTAAAATCATATATAAAAATGTAATTATGTTTTTGTTTCCAATGATGCAATACATGTGATGCAAAATCATTTAAGCCTACTGCAGACTAATTGCCTTTCCTAAAGCATAGTGTTAGTCCTGCTTAGTAATTCTTTATTTTTATTTTATTTATTTTTATTATTATTAGCATTGTTAGCATAAAGAAAGATTAAAGTGTAACCAAATCAACCAGCTTAGCTCCGCCCCTCATTTTTAAAAATTCCACCAAAGTGAGTGGAGCCAAGATACACAATGGGGCGTGGCTTTGTGCGGGGATGAGTGGAGGGGCTTTAGCAGGGCTATGATTAAAAAGAAAAACACTTTTACCAACTTAATAATTTTGTAATTATATTTATCAACTTTTCAGACACCTCTGAGGACTTTATTTTCAAAAAAGCAACTGGTGACAAATATATTGACTTTTTCTTCGTTATTGGAGACTTGTACTACAACAGATGAAGTGCCTAACACAGCGGAAAGGAGTCCTATTCCAACCTGTGTTCACATCTGCAAATTAAATACACATGTGCAAAGCTGAGAAATGCTGATTGATCAATAATCACACTTTTACAATTCCAATTACTGACCAACCCGGGGCATCGTTCTGACTGAGATACTTTTATATTTGAATGCAGTAGTCTAAAATAGACATCCACCAAACTGTAACATTGTAACCAATAAGAAAAATTGACTGCAGTGGCAACTAGTCAACCCAAAGAGGGCAGTACTGAGACAGTTTTAGGTCAAATGTTGCAAAATTAAACAAATTCTACAATTTGTGAAAATGTAACAAAAAAGACAACAATTTATAAAGCTTATCTGTAAAAAATAGAAAAAATAATAATTTGGAGTTTTGTTACTCTTGAAACATGCAGCACTACATACATTACAATTTTTTTATTAATGTATTAAATTGTGGCACTTTTGAATTCCCGTACAGGATGGTTGATCATAGCATTGTGTTATATCTTTAGATTTGGCCTGACCTTCCTTTACCCGTTGAGATTCAGCAGAATCTTCATTTTATTTAAATCTGTTCACCTTCAGCTATAGATCCAAACACTTCCTATTGAACTTGTTCTAAAAGTAACTGCCTCTTGTAAAGATACAAAACATATTTTTGCTGTTTTTGTTATTAGAACAAAGAACATGGAGAAGAGAAGTCAGTTATCCTGGACCCGAAATAATTCAGTTTGTCGCCCCCTGTTGGTTGCCATGACTACTAACACTACTAATACAAGTACTAATACTAATACTAATACTAATACTACGAATGCCGCTTCTGCTACTATTTCTAATCAAAATAATAATAATAATGAAAATTAATGCCATAGTGTACGTAAAAAATCAAAGAAGTTAATGGAAATATTTTGTGCATTCCATGCACTCAAATGATATTTGATCTTTGAGGGGTTTTTGGTGAAATTAATGGGTTTTTTCCCTCTTGTATTTATTTCTCAAAGGAAATGTTTTGCAAGAAAATATAAAGTTTTAATTATTTTATATTTTGTTTTAACAATTTGTACCAAAACAAAGAATCATTACTCTTATAATTATCAGACAGCATGTCAATAATTGAGTTTAGTAACTTTTTCTGCCTTGTTAATTGGGATAGACCATGCATTTTTGATTTTAATAAAGATATGAGATGCTCACACAGATTGGGATGATGTTTTAAGCTCAGATGGATATGCTTACACTCTTTAATTCCTCTTATGAGGAAGCGACTTTCATCTGGAAGTGGAAATATTAACAAATTCAATTAAACACTTTGTGGAATGAAAGGTTTTTAGGCATTTATTCAGACTGGTAAGTAAAATAATCTTATCTGCTGTGACTTCAGGAGGATCTCACTGTCCTGCATTCTCCATGTCATCTTTTGTGCTGCAGCTATGACTAACTTGAATAAAAAGTGACAAAAGAATAAATTGCAGGCCAATTTTACTTCTCTTTTAAAAACAAATATATAATAATTCATGTAGATCTGTTACATTTCTGTTCACAATAAGGCTGAAATTAAATGAAAGAATTTGAAAATACATATCAGAAATCTGCAGGTAATGCAAAGGCACTGTGAAGATCTATGAAATGTAAATGTTTACTATGTTTACTATGTTCTTTTCCTCTTATGCCAAATAAATTGATTTTTTGGAGGTGTGGACATTTTCCATAATTTATGAAACATTTCCACATGCAAAAATTACTGTAAAATAAATAGTGTAAGTTTAAATGACTCCAGATAAACAAGATAGTCTCTTGAGACTCAATATTTAGCTCTCCAGTTTAAATCTGAAGTTATTAACATAATGTCAATTCTAAAATAATTGGATCCAAGTGATTCAGATACTCTTGCGATTTTTACTCACTATTATGCAAAACAGCAATTAAGCAATTAAGTGTAGAGCGCTCTCACTTTGGAATCCACCACCAGATATTTTTGGAAAACACTTTCAAACTCTGCACGTTCAAGCTCTTTTAATTTTAGAACATTTCCTGGGTGCAAACTTGACATGTACTCCTAGAACAGGATCCAAAATATAAATCTATAAGAGTAATGATTCCCCCTGGACCTGGGGAATGCTTAAAAAAGTAAATTCAGGACTTTAATCAGCAATATGTAATTTATTTCTCACAAATCAAAATTTTTGGGGGGCAGAAATGTACTTATCTGTGGCTAGTTTATTTCCCCCTTTCATATCTGATTACTGTAATACTGCATCGTACCATTTCTACAGCAACAGAATAAATTTAATTGCATTGAATTTGCAATTGTAAAGGGGAGAGAGGGAAAGCAACAGGGACCAAGATTTTTGACTGTTGGGTCTCGGAAATCAATCTCAAACTTTATGAGTTTCTTTGATCAAATTTTTTACTTTTGGAGTTCAGAAAAAAATGAAAGTTTTACCTAGGAATTTTCTGAAATCATTCTCAAAATTTCTGAGTTTTTTCCTTGTCAGTTTTTTAAACATTTGGAGCTCATAAATCTACAAAAAAAAATTGTAGAAAAATTCTTAGGTTAATCTCAAAATTTGTGAGCTTTTTCCTTTCAAATTTCTATGTTGGAGCTTGGAAATTTCCAAGTGTTTTATAGAAAATTTCAGAGATTAATCTAAAACATTATGAGATTAGTCTCAAAAGTTTTGTTTGTTTCTGGAAAATTCTCAACTTTTGGACCTCAGACATTTAAGTTTTTCCTAGAAAAAATCTGAATTTAATCTCAATTTTTTTTCTTGCAATTCTTTTTTTTTTTTTTTTCTTTTGGAACTCAGTGATCTCCAATTTTTTGTAGAAAAAAAATATTAAATTAATTTCAACATTTCGAGGCTGTGTTTTCTAGAAAATTTCTGATATTAATCTAAAACATTACAAGGTTGATATAGAAATTTCTGATGGGATTTTCTTTCAATTTCTCATCCTTTGGATCTCAAAAAAAAAATTCTAGAAAATTTCTGAGATTAGTCTCAAAATTTCTGAGTTTTTTTTTGGCCGAAATTTACTTCTTTTTTTTTCTGGCCATAGATTGGGCCTCTTGTCACTCACGTTTATTTGGTAAGAGTCCAAATAAACTCACAATCCTACGTGAAAATAGCTGAGCATATAGCTGCAAAATTACAACCACACATCTTTGAAAATCAGAACCAAAAATAATGCCGCAAATGGTTTCTTAATGGTAAGTCAACAACCAAGCTCTTTTCCAGTAGGCATATAGTGGTAAAAGCATCTGACCAAACATACCAGAGCTCTGTTTGGGTTGCTAGGCGATGGCTGTGCTTGGCTGGGGTTGCTAAGTAACGGCGCAGTGCATTGAACTTACTCATCAGCAGGTTTTTGACAGAGGTGCATGGAGAAGCTAATAATTGTACGCAAATAAAACTACTTCAGCATATTTTACTCAAGAGAAAGCAGCCATCCAAGAAATTACTCAAGCAAGTATTTGGTAAAAAGGATACTCAAAAGTGACATAATTACAAAATTAAATCAGGCAAAATATTTTCTTCCAGATCAATTACTTCCATTATAAAAATGATGAAACGTTAACAAAAATTGTAGGTATGTATCTGGTCAAATTTTGATTGACTTAATTTAAAGTTAGTCGTAGTAGGTAGAGCATCCAGAAGTTTCACTTATGTAAGACTATCAATACTTCATAATATGGTTACTCAAGTAAAAGTAAAGCATAGTAAGAATACTCTTAAGTAAATGTAACTGTGTAAAAACTCAACTGCTTATGTTTCAGACATAAAAGACAAACTTCTTGCCAAAAACATCTGGGTAGGTTTTTATTTTAAGCGCTTGGGCTGTTTTTAGAAGTAGTTGTGAGCCAAATGGGTGTATAAAAACGTGCAAAATGTGAATTTTGCATAATAGGCCTTCTTTAATGGGAGACAAAAAGAAAAAAAAAGCACACAGAAACAAGATAATTGGGGGGTAATTGAAGCACATTTCTGATGATTCAGCAACATTAAAGAGCATAGGAACACTTTGGATGCTTTAAAAAACAGTTATATGGAAAAACCAGGCTGCTGAGTCAGCTGTCGCCTTGAGAGCGCTCCAGCAGACCGCCGTCGCTCTTTATGACATAACTGTTCTGGCATTTTCATTGGAATAATGGCACAAAACTCAATATGTGACAAGCCTAGTTTCTTAAGCTGAATGTAATAGTCAGCAATGCTAAAAGAAGAAAGGAGGAAAACCTGCAAACTGAAATGAGAATATAAACTAAATCATGGGATCACTGTAAATTTGAATTATTAACAAATCATCATCACTTATAACCCTAGAGTTTTTCTTTCATCACTGTTGATTCAAGTAATTCCTGGCTTCTCAAATACACTAAACAAAAAATTAACTCACAGACACTTGATGTGGTATTAAAGATCTGAAATTGTATTTGGCTTTTATTCCCCATTAAACAAGTGCATACATTTACAGCTTAGAGCATATTTTATTGACTTTTTATTTATCCGTTTAGTCAAGTGCTCAAATTAGTAATTTTCTACGTACGAAGAGCCGCTCTCTGATAAAAACACAAACAGATGTGATAGTGAATGAAAAGTACATACCAATTAATTTTCAAGCATAAAAATAAACACAAACTGATAAAAACTAGGGCTGGGCGATAATGCTTGAGAATAAAATCCCATTTTAAATCACTTTTGTTTCTAAAAAATAAATTACAAATCACAAAGTATTTAAATCAAAAATAATTTGATGCTGATGTGTTTAAAAATTATGTATTTTCTTATTTGTAAAATCAATAGCAATTAATAACTTGATAAGATGGTCAAAATTCTTCATTTCAATTTTCTTTCATTTTTTTGTATAGTTATGCTAATACTACAGCTCAATACTGGAAACAATGTATTTTTCTTGTACTATTTCGACTTTATTCTTGTATTACTACAACCAAACTCTTGTAATATTACAACTTTATTCTGGTAGTTTTAAAAAAAAAATCAATCTTAGCCTAGCTCGAATATTTTGTGGTAGAGTTAAGCTGAATTTAAAAGTTGTAAAACATGCTTGTCACACAAGATGGCCACCTCGGGTGTTCTGACATCATTCTTAACTACAGAAAGATAGGTGGAAAAAAAATTTGAAATTCAGATTTTCCAAAAATTAAAGCTGCAGTATGTAGCTTTTATAATTAGGGTTTGAAACAATTGTTGCAATTTTCAATATGTTGTGACAGTTTAGTATGAGACAGATAACTTGTGAAAAAACAAACAAACAAACAAAAAAAAAAAACAAACAAAAAAAAGAGCTCATCTGCCATGTCCCAGTGCTAGCTAGGAACAACCAATCAGAGCCAGGAGGCGGGTCTTAGCACTGTCAATTACATGATTGCTCTCTGCTAGCAGATCCTGTTGTGAATGTTAAGTTGTAATGGTAAGTTGTTTCTCCACTATTAGAACACTGCATGGCGTACATGAGAATGATTGACAGCCCTGCTCCTGGCTCTGATTGGTTGTTTCTGGTTGGTAACGGTGCATTTCTTCAGATAGCAGTAGTAGCTGAAGGAGGAGGTGGAGTAAACTGATCTTTTCACAGATTATCTGACTCATATTAACAGTTTTGATACACACATAAAAAATAGATATTTTATAAAAGTTCCATATTGCAGCATAAAATCGATTTATCACCCAGCCCTGTAGAGCAAACTAAAGCAGATTCCTCGCATCAGATGTTGACAAATGGGTCAACTTGTCGGCTGAATGAGCTTGACGTTGGGTAAGTTCAGGGATCTCTCTCTTTTTTCACCCTAACATCTGCAGCCAAGATGGTGGTGATCTCGCCCTGCATGAAGGCCCAGGGCACATTGGAGCCAACCAGAGGGCACCGCTCCCCGCTCGGACAGTACACCTCCCCAGTGGCACCCTGCTGCCTGATGCTGTCGCACGAACAGGGGAAGCAGAACTTATGAGCAGGAACAGATGGGCACTGGACGAAGTGCGTGTCCTCCAGCCGCTCATGGCACAGAGTGCAGCACAGCGGCACACCACCGGGTGCCGCAGAGGAGTCTGAGAGGCTCTGTAGCGGCGGGGGGTCCATGCCGCTGGATCCAGGGGGAGCAGACCCCTCCCTTTGAGGTGGTCTCCTCAGGGAAGAGGAGGAAGGCGACGCGGGGCTGCTGCTGTTCAGCCGGGCAGCCGCCGCGGCGTCTTTGAGCGAGCCGGCGCTTCCTGCATTGTCGGTGGCGTGGATGAGCGCCGCCATCGGTGACCGGACGCTCTGTGCAGTAGCAGCTTCAGTAGGGTGAGGTGACGCAGCAGCTGAAAAACTTGGCAGAGAAGATGAGGGCCACGGCTGACCCTCGCTGCTGTTCATCTTGGCGGCACTGCCCTCACCCTCTGGCTCTGGGGAGGCTTTTCTCTTTGCAGGCCGAGTTTGCTTCCCTCGGTCTGGAAAAAAAGATTCAAATGATTAAAGATGATTTATTGTGCTTCCTTGCACAAGTCAGGAAAGCTCGATGCAATATACAAAACATATTCATCATATTTGTTTTTGCATAAGATCATTAGAATGAGGTCTTAGTGTACTCAGTTCTGCCTGGTTTGAGCTCCTTTCAGGATGAGCTGTTTTATGGCCGACTGTCACTTTAAATCCAAATAATCTGCTGCTGGCCACACCCACAACTCAACACTCACAAGCAAAAAAAGCTGTAAATGGCAAACGGTGAGCCTCCTGCACAACCAACAAGAACATAGAAAATGGTTTCTGGATGGTAGGTCAACAATAAACCCCTTGACGTTTCCAACATACAGCAGTAAAACCAGCTTACCAAACCTGCTGGAGCTCCGCTTATGTTGCTAAGTGATAGCGTAGTGCCCCAAATATGAGGTGCCAAAGTGGAGATTTTTGAAACGGCTCATTTTCCAGACACCAAAAGACATTAACTTATTGCCAAAGAATAGCAGTTGAGACCCAATGTTAGCATAAAAACCAGCAGAATGTGAATTTTCAATAGGCCACTTTTAATAATTACAACACAGGTAAAGTTCAGGCAATTAAACCAACTCAAATTTAAGACTTTGTAAGATTTGTTAGGAACTATATAATTAAAATTTAAGACCTATATCAGAAATGCACAACAGAAACTGATATAATTTCTTTTTCAGAGGACAAAAGATGGGACTGTTTTGTGGCTATTGGCAGCAGCTTTGTGGTTCTCACACAGCTAAGTAGCTAGCTAGTGAGCTAGCTGGCAAGTATTAGCAGCTTGTTACCTTAAAACAGTGAGTGAAGATATCTGCATGGGACTCAAAAACCTTTGTCTGATAGAAAACCCCTGAGAAAATATCTACATAGAATATAGAAGATTAAATGGTCCTGCTATACAAAATTGCATTTGTATAGCAGGATAAAGCTGTTGGTCCTTCTTGAATTTTAATCCAGACCACAGATCTAACATTTTTATATATATTTTTTTTTTAGCATGACAACTATTAAAATTGCCTTGACAGTTTCAGCATAGATGAGCTAAAATATTAAAATTTCTTAAATTTTTAAAATTTCCAAGTACACTATGTAAAAATGTTTGTTGTGTTAGCATAGTTGCAACATGAAGAAGCTATGACTCATATTTTGTTTAAGCTCATTTTGTTCACAAACACATGCCAGCAGGGAAAGGGTAAAATAAATGTATTCGTGATCAATTGATAATTGAAATAATCGTCAATTATTAAGTTATCGATAATCGTTAACCGGGGTATACAGACTCAAAACAAGGACGTTTGCTTTAAGAACATCATATTCGGTGCACTAATTATGCTAAAACTGAATAAAAAAGGAATGCAAATGCCTGTAAATACGTTTTATTCCAAACTCCTCGAGCATAAATCCAAGTGCTACCTGTTTTTGAAGAAGTGGCGCCAGCCTCGTACGCCATGATCCGCTGCATGGCGGCGTGGTCCTTGGTAAACCGCCCGTCCTGCAGCGCCATCAGGTCCCTCACCGTTTTGCCTTTGCCTCCCCACTCCTTGTGGCTTTCTGACATGTCCGACATGCTGTCCGGCCTCTGTTTGTCCTTCAGCTCCTCGTGGCGCTTCCCGTGATCGACGGGACCCGAAACGACCAGACTCATCTGACCCGGACGGCCGTTAAGCGGGTGAACAGCGGAAATGCCGCCGTTAACCAAAGGCACCAGACTGGGAGGAACTGAGCTAGTCCTGCGGGAGTTGGAGAGCTCCGGTGGATCGTCGGATTTTGGATATCCGTTCGGGACGGGGAAGCCGTTCGTCTGCCTGCCCGTCGGGTACTCCACACCTAAACGGGGTGGCCTCTCAGACAGCGGGTATCGGTCTAGAGTTTGCGGCGGACGGGAACCCGGGTCCGAGGCGTGGTGGGACTTCCCCGGGCCGGTAGAGCGGCCCTCCGGGAAGCCATGCACCCGTTTCAGTTGTCTTGTAGCCTCTATAACAAACTCGATTCGGTCGGCGCCCTCGTAATTGACACATCCCCGGCAAACGGCCTCGGTAAAATCCCAGATAATGGCCCAAGGCATGCGGGGTAAATCGCACAAATAGCAGGACTGTCTTCTGGAGGCAGCGACCGCCGCGGAAGACATGTTGTAAAAGCCCCGGAGACAACGCAGAACTATCCAAAATGTCCGTCTGTTTGCTTCTCGCCACTGGGAGACACAACTAAGCAGCTGTGAGATTCCGAGTCATCAAGGAGCAGCAATGAAATACTCTCTTCGGGGCCATTGTTGCGGTGTCTGCTGCGCCTCCAAAGCGCGGCTCCACGCTTACTACTCCGCTCCAGCTCCGAAGTAGAAACGTGACGTCAGCACGATCCTCCGCTAACACCTTCTTTTCTTCTTCTGTTTACTCGTTTCTTCGACGACTCCTCAGGCGCATGCTCAGTGTTGTTATCAATTGGTTGGCCTCATTTCATTCTTCGGCGAGCGAATCGAGAAAAGGAGGAAACTCTTTCCATCTGTCCAGCCACTGCGGCATGCCACGGAAGCCCCCTTTCAGATCCATCAGTGGGAGCTGCGAACCCACTCACTTTGACCATAACACCGACGTGTTGTTTTGCTGTAGAAAGTAAGAAATAACGTCAAATAATCGACATAATATGATGCATGCTAGGCTATGAGTGTAAACACTCGTAATTTATATTTCAGTGTTGCACATTTTGTTGATAGAAATTAATGAGCTGATAAAATTAGATGAATTTGACAAATAATCTCGGGTTTTGTCGTTCATTTCGGAGGAAAGCTCTTCTCACTCCGCCTTTTTAGTACTCACTCCCGATTGATCCACCAGCGAACTGTTAAGGAATACACCCATTGTTAAGGAGAACATTCAGCATCCCCTCCCCCACCCGAAACGGCAACGGACAGAGGGTTTCATTTAAAAAAATAAATATTGCATAGCCCTGTAAAATAACCACTAGGTTAACTATTCAGTTTTCAATGTCTTTGTAGAAAACTTTAATACATATCGATTGTTGACTTATGTTCCCTCCATTTTATTTATTATAAAATAGAATAGAATATACTATATTGATCCCCAAAGGGAAATTGATTGGATATCAAATTAATTATCATGTTAGATATTAAGTATATTTTACTGTATAATGTTTACCATGATAAATTGAGCATATTTTAATAGAAGATAGTGTAGTAATTTTAAGCAGCTTGAAAATGAATGTCTTCAAATCAAAATTTTAACTATGTGGAAGCAACATAAAGAGGAATATGTCCCAATTAAACAAGAGTAATTATTTTCCTCAACAACAATGAAGGCATGGTCCATGGATATTTAAATGGGGACAAAAATAATTTTAATAATTCACATTTTTTTCAAAGTTATGACTCCAATTTGGACCCTATTGAAGTTTTATGAACATATATTTAAATGTATTTTTTGTAGTATTTTTACAATGCTGTACTTTTTACTTTTCTTTGAGTAAAAACATGTTGAAGTCGTGCTATTTTACCCACTTCTGCATGGCAGTGGTGTCACAAGTGTCAAAGAAAGTATATAAGAGGAAAAGAAGACTCTTTATTTCTTCTCACCTCTCTTTATATTAACCTTCCTTCCTTGTCCCAGTTCTGATTGCAGGCCTGCAGGAAAATGTCGGCCAGCTGCCAAGAGGGAGTGGCTGTGGAGTTACACACAACTTTATTGTGCCAGAAAAATCCACTCAGGCTAGACAGAGGGACTTTTTACAAGTTCACTTTTTGTTTACACACTCTCTAAGATCCTCTCCCAAGTTGAGCTTCATAACTCAGCTTCTCTGGTTTAATGCTTGCCAACTACTCTACTATCATGGTGGCAAAGAGCGGAAAAGAGAGGAAGGTGTAGATCGCCAAGTATGACTCACTCCGGTCGGCCAGATGTGCCACATCTGCAGCCATGATGACGCGTCTGCCTGTTTCTGTGCAGCAGAACGGTTCAAACACATTACAGAGATGTTTGAGATAGTCTGTGTGATGTTTGTCCAGACACAACAATGCTTCTGAATACAAAACATTAATAATAATAAAAAAAGATAATTGAGCACCTATTGTTTCAGCTGAGTTTCCTTAGATGGAAAACTTTTTAACCAATTTGAATAATAAACTGAACTCAACCATATCATTTGATAACAAGGATGAACAAGAAGTTTTTTTTATTTAGCTAGAGAAGCTAAATACAAAGTCATTCACTAAGAAAGTCTCTGAGTTGGCAACAGTGAAGTGACTATTGTTAACTGCAAATGCTAAGACATGACCTGGTGGTCTGTCATCAAACCTCCTTTACGGGAAAGCAGAAGAGGACAGCGGTTGATTTTTAGACCTTTGCTGAGCTAGATAAGATCAGGGGATACGATCGGCTAACGGTTGATCACCGATCTCAAAAAATTAAGAAAATCTGCACCAATAAATCAACTGGCACCACAAATCTGGAACAAACTTCCAGAAAATTACAAAAACAGCCGAGACACTGAGCTCCTTTAAATTGAGGCTAAAAACCCGTCAGATTAGATTTGCTTTTAAATCATAATAAATTAAACATTGACCAACATTTTGACAGGACATGATAAAAGATAATTGAGCTTCACACAGAAACCACTAACATGGATTTTTTTTTTCTTTTTGAAGCAGAGAGTGTCTACTACTGACTTTACAATTGGTGATTGTTCATGTTATTTTTATGTTTTTGTGATGGAAAGCTAGACGTGGGTAAAGTAAGTGTAGCACTACTTCAACATATTTTTACTCAAGTAAAAGTAAAAAGTAAAAAAAAACAAACCAACAAAAGAAAACGTCTCTAATTTACAATAAAATATTGGCAGCTGTTGCCTGAGTTCTACCTTAAATTAGAGACTTCTTTTTTTTTCTTTTTCTTTTTTTTTTTTTACAATTGCCCAGAAAATTACTAAAGTAAGAATAAAAAGGTATTTTTGGTAAACAATCTACTGAAGTATTGACGAACTGATCAAATGGACCAAAGTGTAAAATATGTGAAAATTTGGGTTTTTTATGGACCAAAATGAAAATAATTCATATAAATAACATAATTACAAATTATCAAAAACAGGCAGAAGAAATAGAAATCAATTTCTTTTAATGTAAGGTAGTTGACGACAACTACAGGTGAATTTTTGGTTAAAAATGTTTGTTCTTTATTCGGTTATGTTACTCACAATGGGCAGAGAATCAATTTTACTCAAGTGAGAAATATTTCATAAGAAAACAACTCAAGTAAAAGTAAAATATACAGCATAGTAAAAATACTCTAAGAGGTCATTTTTTTCAGAAGGTTATTCAAGTAAATGTAATTGAGTAAATGTATTTCTTTTGTTGTTGCTGAAATGTGCTGAACAAATCAACTTGACTTTAAATTGGTGAAACCAGGCAGAGTTCTGGTTTCAGGCGGATCCTCATCACCTAAATGCTCAGTGTGTTTTTCCTGTGTCGCTCCCTTTGTGCCTGTGCTTTTGAAGGAAGGAGCGAAAACCAACTCTGCTGTTCTCATTCGCATCCAAAATGGCTGAGATCTGACACCATGTGAAAGAGAGACTTGGCTTCTCTCAGAGGGATCTTGTTGCTGAGGAAGAAAATAAAATAATCTTCATTCAGTCTGAACTCCAGAAAGACGTATCAACATCGTCAACACGGCAACAGAACAGGCACAAGTTGAGAAAGTGGGATAATAGAAGGACATTCATACTCGTGGGATGTAAAAACATTCTTTTTTTTTCATTATCATTTATCAAATCTTTGTCTGTGGTAAAAGAACTCACTGAATGAAAAATAAAAATGTTTTACCATTAAAACAGAAATACACCTGCAGGTTTTTGTTAAAATTTCATAATCATTCATATTTTATTGACAGAAAATGATTTGGAAACATTTTCCTGTTGCCCAACTTTGATATTTTTCTTACTTATGCAAATTATTGTAATTTTCTTCCTTAAAATACCAACATTTCCACATGGCTTTATATTCTGGTCTGTCTGATGATGTAATTTTTAAATATTAAATGATTGATAATTTGATCAGTTATTCAGTCCCTGAGTACACTTTTTACCAAATACCTTCTCACTCATTTCTTAGATGGCTATGTTTTACTTTTATTTGAGTAAAAATATGTTGAAGTAGTGCTACTCTAACTTGAGTACATTTTTGGGTACTCTGCTGACCACGGTTAGTTTAACAGGTGGTGAAATTTATATAATCTCCAGGTTGTTTGAAAAGTAATCACAATAAAACATGACCTGTAGCAAAATAGACTGAAATTTACTGAAGAAGATGAAAAAGGAGCAATATGAATGAAAATATACACACACACATTGAAGATTGCAAAAGCACTTTAATTTTTAATGAATGGCGGTGCTTAAATTTAGAGGACAAAGACAAAAGATTAAATTTTTTTAATGAACAAAAGCTCCAAGTATTACACTGAATTAATTACAGAGAGGATCAATAACAAGAACAAATGTTGTGGAAGGATACTTGAAACTAAATTTAAATATATTTACCACTTGACAATGTTTGACAAACTTCTTGGGAAATAAATATTTATTCATTTCTGCTGATCCATATAGTATTTTTATGTTTCCACAAATGCTGTTAAAAAATAAGAGAAACATCCACAATCAGTGCCAGCTCTTTAATCACCTCCACAAATAAATATCAGAAATGTGCTTCAATTACCCCCCAAATATATATTATATATTGACAGAACTACTCCAGTATCTGTATACTTGTAAGAAGATGTTTTTTTTATTATTTTTTTTGCTGGAATGAATGAAAACTGTCTTTTAAAATTTCTATTTCTTGATTTTGTCACAATCTTATGAAGAGGGACTGAGGAGGGAGTATTCGGGATATCATCATAAAACAAATTTACAGTCTATCTTCATGCTTTTGTACTTAGACACATACAGTTGAAACCAGAAGTGCTACATCGCACTATCCAGGGGAACAACTTTTAAATCAATAACTTGTTTATTTAAATTGTACTGGAAGCACAGCTTGTCATTTATCAAAATAAGAATAGTTCTAGTGATTCTAAGAAGTTTAGTCTGATTTGGTTTCAGACAGTAAGGAGGAAAAAAACAGGTGTATCTTTTTATGTGGTATTCAGTCATCTGGTTGCAACTGTACACATATAAAAGAGTAAATTATTACAGAGCAGTGAACCAGTTGTTTATTGCTATCATTTCTATGGGCTACCAAAATCATCTCTTAGACAACTGGTTCAACAATCCCCATGCAAAGACAGCCATGCTTTTATGCTACATTCACCTGATACATTTTTGTAATTTTGATGTTCTCAGCCTTGAAAGAGGCTGTGTGACTGAAACCACAGTGATATGTTCTGTTTATTTAGCTGAAATGATCAATAGAAAATGCCCCAGAGTCACTGGACTTGAAGGGCGTATGTCTGAGAGACAGCTGGGAGCGATACAAGCCGTTGCTCTGGATGTCCAAGGGATTGTCCGAAACCTAGAGTAAAAGACAGAAGGAAAAACTTAACTTAATTCATGTCTACAGCACATTTAAAAACAACGCATGTTAATCAGGCCAACATACAAATGACAAGGAGAAACTTGTTTTTTTTTCCAAAATGCATTCAGTCTACATTAATTCATGATGTTAAGCTTTTATTTTAAAAAATAATTTTTCACATATTTGCTGTGTTGCTTTAGTATGAGAAAAAAATCGATCTCCTAATTGACAGAGTCAGGAGGCGGGGCTTAGCGCTGCCAATCGCCTTCCCCTCTTTCTCTCTGCTATGCCGCACCTAGCATAGCCTGTTCTGAATGCTAAAGCTAGTTAGCATGGCCACCGATAATGGTGGATTAACGGTTTTAAGTTGTTTCTCTGCCGTTAGCCTACGGTAAAGGTAAAAAGTAAAGGTAATTTTATTTCTAAAGCACATTTTCAGCAACAAGTCAATACAAAGTGCTTAGACCCCCCCCCCCCCTGGCTCTGATTGGTTGTTTTTGGTTGACAGTAGTTATGTGAGCTAATCTTTTCCCAGATTATCCATCTCATAACTGTTACGTGGTAACAGTTTTAACAAATATGTAAAGAACATAATTTTATAAAATAAAAAGGATGTGCTTAAAGCAACATCCGGCAGCTTTAAGGAGTTTTACTTTACCTCTTCAAACTTCTTGGCCTTGTATTGCTCTGCACCCTTCAAGAAGTTTAGCAGTATTATATCACAAAGCACTGTGCCCTAGAAAACAACAACGATGCAAAAAATAATATGAAGAATATCAATATCTATAATAAAAGAAGAAACTGTAAGAAATAAGGATGCAATTCCTTCACTTTTGACACTGATGCCGACATCTAAGGCTTAGTGTCGCCGATCTGACAGAAAAAGCACTGAAGTGACTTAAAATGTTTTCCTTTTTAAACAACGACATTAATGTACTGAATTAAAAATGTACTTAATAATTCTCAATCAGTACCACACATTTAAATACATAGCTTCACAAGCCTGGTCAAACAAGTATAAACAACTTTAATTTGTTCAGACAGTGAAATAGGAGTAAAACAGCCAATGTAAAAATAAATTATAAAGAAACTGAAACTGACTAAAACAATAGTAAAATGTATTTTAAATAAATAGCAACAAATTTTCTTTCAAATGGTTCAGAAAGCGCAAATCGGAATTCTAAATATAATGTAAAATAAGCAATGAAGCATAGATTTAGACTAACTAGATCTGCCTTTGTAATATTGGATTGATGCATTTCTAGTAAGATCCTAAGTAAACAAGATTTTTGAGGCTACAAAGAAAAGTTATTTTTTAAAGTTCTGGTAAGCCTAAAAATTGATGTCAGAAATAAAAATTCTTGTATAATATTAATGTAAATTATAAGAGTTTAGCTCACCACTCCCACTGATGTGAACGCTGCCACCATGTTTATGATTGTTGGGATCATGTTAAACTTTCCCGCCTAAAAACAAAGATTTTTGTCAACCTCCACAGTTTTGAACAAACATAATCTACACAAACAGGAGAATTTAAATCTCTAATGTAGCTGAAATGTTAATTTGGAATAAATTGCTTTTAAATATAAAAATATATACTCACATTGCCATTGACAATAACATCAAATCGAATGGCAAAAGCTTTGACCAGAGTGCGGTAGTCTGTCCCATTTTCCGTCTTATAGTATTTTGCAAACCTGTACAAACAAATACAAACATACAAATATTTCAATATATTTACCTCTTATATTTAACTTAGATAATAACAAGTAACATTAAAATAATATGTGTCTAAAGCTCAATATTTTAGTTTTGTTTTGAAAAAAAATCTACAAATAGGCAAACCTTTTTTGCAAGACATTTGGAGTTACAGGCCACAAAAAAATAAAAATTTTATTTAGTACTCATAGTAACTTTTTGCATTAAATGGAAAATGATTAGGTCTAATTTAACTTACATTATAGGGTGAGTATTATGTGTTATCTACACTGTACCAAGAAAATTCTGGTTTCAAAAATAAAAAGTTTGCACAAAAGTATGATGCTAGCCTATTGTTATAAGACATACAACTATGTTTTCTGGTTGGTAATTATGAAAGAAACTTAAATCACCTGAAGTTGTACCCAGGAGAAACGTTGTTCTGCTGCGACATGGCGTCGAGTCGGGTGAACGAATACAATGGTTTACATTCATCATCTGATTTATCCAGATCACACATCCAGCTGATCATTATTCCAATCACTCCACCCTAACAGAGGACGAATATAAGGATAAACAGAAAACGATCAAAGTGCTTTAAAAATCATCCAGATATTTTTTGGCAAAAGGTTAATTGCTTTTTAGTGTCTGGAAAATGAGCCGATTCAAAAACCATCCAGAATGTCAGGTCGGAATCAGTGGGCATTGTGCCGTTACCTAGCAACGGTACAGCCGAGCCCAGCCCGTCGCCTAGCAACCCTGACTTTTTTGTTAGTTTTTAAACACATGGTTGAGTTTACGATATACTTTCAATGAGACTTCTTTTTATTCTTAAAGGGGACAAATGCAAAATTCACATTTTGCACATTTTGTGTTTGGGTTTCTACTGTTTCCTAAAACAGCTCAAGAACTTTAAAAAAAACTCACCCAGCTGTTTTTTGGCAATAAGTTACAGTTTTTTAGTGTTTGGAAAATGAGCCATTTCAAAAAGCTCTGGAATTAACGTCACAATCAATGGTTGCTGTGTTGTTACCTAGAAACCTCAGCAAAGCCCATCCTGTCACCTAGCAACCCAAGCAGACGTCTATCATGTTTAGTGAGGTGGTCTTACTGCTGTTTGCGCTGTACAATGGCTGCTGGAAAGCACAAGTGTTTTCTTTTCATTCAGAAACCACTTGTTGCATTCTTCTTGTTTGTGCAGAAGGCTCTACTTCTGCTTTTCAAAGATGTACGGCTGTATAACTGTGCATCTGTTTGCAGTCATTTTCACATTGAGTTGGGGCCGGGGGCTCAGGGGAGGTGGCCATCAGCAGCTTACTTGGATTTAAAGTGACAAGACGACCTAAAACAGCTTAATTTGAAAGAACTTCGCTGACAAAAATCTCATTATCTAAGATTTTTGAGCAAAAAATACAAGGAGCATGTTTTGTATGACCCATAAATCGAACCTAACCTGTTCAAGGAAGCTTAGTAGGTCATATTTTAATATCACAAGATGTGCCGTAAATATCACAAGTTTAATTGAACCCCTTTAAAAATGCAATTGCTGCTTTTACCGTGTTTGCCAGCTGAGTGAAGTTCTGGTCTGCATATTTAAGAATGTCCCCCACTTTGAAGATAGGGCAGTTGAAGTCCTTTTCTTTGTTAAATTTACACTTTTTGATGTAATCGTTAGTTATTGATGGAAGGAAGTTCCCTCTGCAGAAACACAGAATTTATGTTAAATCATCACCACTACATTTGATTGATATTGTCTATGTTCTGGGTGAAATAAATCCAAAAGGGAAAACTTGAACTAGCCTGGGACTAATGCTGATCAGTTATATTCAGTCATAACTAACATAACTAACATTAATTCATTCGTACTAGTGGTCTGCTTTCTCCAGTTATAATTTGATCACCTAGAATGTGAGTTAATATCAGATACAGACAGAAAGTAGGATAAGAAATGTTGTACTTGGTGTAGTTAAAAGTTGGGAAACGGATGCTGTTCTTTATGAAGATTGTGAAGTTCTCCACATCGTTCATGGGTTCTCTGAGAAAACAAACACATCATAACTTTTCTAAAGCCCCAGAAATGGAGTTTCAGAAAAAAAAAATCAGATTGTCACAACATCAAAAATAAATGAAGTGTATAAATGATATTGAGATATATAAAACAAAACATTCCTTCTAATTCTGCACTTATGATGGAAATCTTAATACATTATAACTTCACTATACGGTTATTTACAAAGGTTTTCCATCAGTTCCACGGGTTAAATTGAACAGGCTTGTTTTGAAAAAGTATATATTTATTTTGATCAGCTTAAAATCAGAAACTTTTTATGGAAAAATTTTTTCAAACTTGCCATGTTTCCATTTAGCAAATTTATTTTCATAACTTCAATTTGCGCAAATTTATGGTTAATTCAAACACATTAAGGGTTACAGTATTCAATGCAATGAAAGATAAATGCATTTATGAGTTTCTTTAGATTTCGCTGGGACTATAGTATTTAAATCGCATAAATGTTCTTCAGGTGATAGAAGACCAACTTTGTAACTGTCTTTATGTATCTTTGAAGGTCCAGGTCAGAGTTCATCACTACACCCAAATTCCAGCTAATTTCCAGCTGAAATAGCTGAAGCTTTGACTCTAAATTATTCCTCGAGATAATAACTTCTTTTGGTTGTGAGTCACTCACATTGTAATGTAGAGCTGCGTATCATCTGCATAGTTGATGATACTGGATGTTTTGCTGCTCAACAAATCACCAGCAACAATAATGTACCAAAGTGGTTCCTCAAATTGAATACACACATCAATAAATCACTGTGTATATGCAAATATGTGACATGCAAAGTATCATCTCACGTCTTGATGGTGTCGATCTCTGCAGGACACCACCCTTTAATCTCACACATTGAGATGTTGCTCGTGAAAGGGACGCATTTCCCTGTGAAGATTCCTAAGCAGAAGTACAAAATATGTTCAAGAAACTCCAAAACAAATACTATTGTTATCATATTTTAAATTTCATATCATAATTTTTTTTTAAATTTAACATGTTACCATTTCCTCCTGCTTTGTGACGATGTTTTGTGCAGTCACTGTCTTTGGTACAGTTGAATTTCTCAGTCTGAATAACATGGAAAGATTTAAAAAACACAATTATTTTTGTGTTTTTATGATGCAAAGTTTTGTTGCTTAAATGTGTCATACAAATAAAGTTGATTGATTAAATAATGTTAGGATAAGTATTTTACACTATTAATAGATCAGATTAAATGATTATGTTCTGAAAGAACTGCTAACCCAGTACAATTTTTAACAGAACCGCTGCATTGGTACTAATACTAGATTACGCACAGATTTATTCCATTTAATCATCAGCTGGCAACTTCTGAAGGCAATTGGTTGCTCTCAGAGAAAAGGCAGGCTGACATTAGCATAAAAGTTAATTCAGAAGTGAATTTAACGGCAGCTGACCTCAGGACAGTATCCTTGCACTTGGTTCTCTGTGGTAATCATTTTGGTGATGATGCAAAAGACCGAACCTCCCTGTAGAAAAACCACATGGATTTTGCAGCTCAGCCTTTTAAGGAATCTTTCCATTAATTACTGAAATGTACTGATAAATACCTGCGTAGGAGTGACGTAGTCTGCGACATCCATGACTCTGTTGTTGTAGTTTCCAAAGCCTTTGACCTTTGTCATGACTGACGACTCTATAGCTGTGTCTCTCACCTGGTAGGCCTTTTCCCAGAGAAACACCCAACTGAGAAAACAAACAGGGAAAATGGGACAAAGATTTTCACATCAGAATTAATTGAAATAAATATAAGGCTAAGTGGCTTTTGGAGCCCATTAGCAGGTTAGAAACTGACCCCCTTAAAATCACCAGGCGTGGGTAGTAACAATTATATTTACTTGAGTAACTTGTTGAAGAAATGTACTTTAGGAGTATCTTTGAGTATTTTTGACTTTTACTTGAGTCATTTGTATTGTGAAGTATTTCTACTCTTGTGTAAAATTTTTGGGATTTTCTACCCACTGAATGACAAACAAAATTGATGTTTAACCTGATTAATATATATATTAATCAGGTATATATATATATATATATATATATATATATATATAATATATATATATATATATATATATATTATATATATATATATATATATATGCAAACAATATTCAGCACCCCCTCCTACCTGCGTTTTTAGTGCAAGATCACTGAAAATGTGTTTTTTATTTCTTACGATGCAGCACATGTTTATGTTTATTAGGTGTTTAACTGAAGCATAAAGCCAGCATGACTCTTTGACAGTGTTAAAAGTTAAAGGAAATACATATAATCATTATGACATCGGTAAATATCGGTATTAATATCGGCTAATGGACAACATTTTTGTATACCTAATTTGTAGGCTAAGCAGCAATGCATCAGAGTAATCACTCTATTACTCTGTACTGGTGCAAAAAAAAAAAAAAAGAGAAAAGAAAAGAAATCTGTTACTTTTTTCATTTTATTCAAAAAATCCCCTCCTTTTTTAGCACCAAGAATGTGACAATAACATTTATGAGGACAATAATAGGAAAAAAGAGGAGTTGAAAAACACATTCTGTGGGTAAGGATTAAATTACTTGCTTGGAATCAGATCCAGCTAATTGGTAAATGAGGCTCTTCCTGTAAGAGTAATCAGCCGTGGCAGACTGATAATAGATGTGTAGTTAACTAGTGGACCAATGATGACTTAAAGAAATTAAATTCAGTCTACAAGGTCAACGTATGATCAATGGATGAGTTTCTCTAAATCTTGTTGGGACATTTGTCCTTCAATCCCAGAAATATTCTTCAGGTGATAAAAGACTGTCTTTGTAATTGTCTTTATGTGTTTCTGAATGTTCAGGTCTGCATTTGCTCACGTTTTTCAGAAAAAGGTCTTTGTGCTAGGATAAGGTGTTTTTTTTGGATTTATCAAAATTTGTGTATATAGCAAAACTGCAATGGAAACACTATTTTCTCACCGCAAGAGTCACATGATCAACAACCTGATGTTACTACTGGTGGAAAATACGAAGAAGACGACTGGAAGTGGTAGGAGGATGATGGTGCTGCATATTCCTAAATGATTTATTACATGAGCAAACTTATTCACATGTGATTTCTATTGCGTTCTTTAAATACTGGAAACACCACAACTGCAAAATATATATATTTTTTCAACATTAGAGGAATATCAAAACAGGTTTGAGCACAATTGTAATGGAAACGAAGCTACAGCAACATAGAGCAGTGTATTATCTGCACAAATAATAACCAATCTTATTAATTATTATAAGATAATTTATGAAGCAACTTTTCTGACACTGGTGCTTAATATTAATGTGCAAAAGAAAACATGGATTTCAGTTAGTGGAAGCATATTAAATAGGAAGGATCCCAGGATTGAACCCTGGAGTACCCCAGATGAGATTTCTGTTAGCTTCAATGTTAAATTGAACAGACCTAAATATTCTAAATAAAATGCTTCAGAGGAAGCTGAAATAGTCAATGCTGTTTGACACAGTATTAGCTTTAATTTGCTTATCAGCCAAGCTGGGTGCCCCATTCGTTTACCTTAGCACTGATTGGCTGTAACCCCAGAAGTGGAAATAAAGAACACTGTAGAAACTAGTTGTCGTGCCAAGATGGTTTCCACTATAGAGCATTAATACATACTGAGATATACATGATGTTTAGACTATTAAAATAGACAGCTTTATGTATTTATAGAGAAGTTCTCAAGTATTCACAGATTTTAGCTGCTGGCATATAGATCATAAAGCCACAGAGTGACTGTAGATCAGTGAATATAAAAATTTCCTTGCAATCTGAACGTTGTGGATTTGATTATACATGATGGACAAGTCAGTTTGACTAGAAATGTGCAACAGAAATTGTCTCCATTTCGCACTTAGTCCATTAATCATTAGTGAGAACTGGAGTATCACCACAGTGACGCAGAACTGAGTCAGTTCATTCCTAAATGACCAATTCATTCAATTCAGGAGATGTCTGTAAAGATGAACAGGTCTCAGTGCACTGCAAAAACATTAAATATCACCAAATATTTTTGGTCCAGTTTCTAGTGCAAATATCTTAAAATACTTGAAATAAGAGTTATATTTGAGGAAGATATACAAAAAGTACTAGTTCCACTGTCTTATGACAAATGTCTTGTTATAAGTGAAATAATCTGTCAATATTAGAGAAATATTAACTTAAGACAAGCTGATTTATCTTTCTTAAAAGTTACTCTTTAGTTATTTTAGTCTTATTTCAAGTGTTTTAAGATATTTGCACTAGAAACTAAACCAAAACTACTTGGTAAGATTTAGTGTTTTTGCAGTGTGAACACCTGAAATTTGCTTTCTTTTTAAAACCTTTTGCAACGTTGAAACACAATGAAGACAGAGTTCTGAAAAGCATATTCTATTTATTTTAATGTCAGTTTCTCTGAAGCTCAGCTATGTTAAAAGTGAGCGGTTAGGCGAAGCACTTGAATCACTGCTAATGCATTTGTATTGACAGAAATCTTAGAGCAAGGAACTGACACTGCTTTAAGCTTTAAAATCTTAAGTGTAGCTGCCCATCATTTAATAAAAAGTTATTGAAGGATCTGTTTATGAGTAATTATGTTGAAGAGTCGCTTAAAATCACACAAGCTACAATCTGCAGACATTTAAATGGATTTACAGTGAAACATTAACATTTCATTTAAAATTGTTTTAGCAATAAATCCTTTAATTATTCAGGCTTTGCAGTAATTAATTAAATGATTTACACTTACCCAATAAAGTAAGAAATGATGATAAGTTGAACAATCCGGTTGATGATGCCGATAGTCCAGCTTTTCACAACCACCGACTTTGTTGTTTCATAAGTGAAGAAGTTCTTCATACACGACCACATCTTGCCAGTAAGTGGATGGAAAATACAAAATACCCTCTAAAATAATCTAAGTGATTTTTTTTAATGGTGTACAGATCTGGATTGGACAGTCTCTAAGGTAATTCTAAGATTAAAGTGAATGCAAAAGAGACAAAAATAAAATAAAACAAAGCTTTTGTAAAGAAAAAGACTCTTAGTTAAGCTGCTAATTGATCTAAATTTCCTCTATCTCACTGACTTCTGTCTCTGTTCTCTTCCTGTTTCTGCAGATGTCAAACATCTCGATGATAAAGAGAATAAATGAGGATCCGTCTGATTCGGTGTTTGTCTTTTATGTGAGCTGTGATCCAGCCAGGCTTTCCTCCTTCTGGCAGCTAACTTGACAGTTCTCCTAAAAGGCCAATAATAAGACGCCTCCTCTCTCTGCTGAGTGCGCTGTGGTCGCACACACTCAGGTCTATCTGCAGCCTTCAGTCAAAACCATCCAGCAAAATTTTAATCCACATCCTCTCCTCACATGAGGCTCAACTTTTAGATACAAACCTTACTTTGAATCACTTCCTTTAATTTTCTATTTTCTTTTTTCATTCTTTGATCTTTCAGTTTTGGTTTATGCCAAAGAATTAAGTTGAACAGAAAAGATTGCAACCATATTTAAGACAAAAAGATGATTAATTTGATAGGGAAAGGAAAGTTCTGTATGTTCATTTTGAAAAACAAAATGCATGAGTCATTTTTTCCAAGTCAAATGTTATTTTTACAAACGTGTCTTAGTCTTTTAACATTTAATTTATTATCAACAAATACATTTTTCAAAATGTATTAACTTTAATATTTATTCCATTAGAAATATATATTTATATGTATTTATGATCTAAGAAAAATAATCAAAAGAGATCAAAACTAATTTCAAATTTCTAGTAACAACTGTTATTTATCACTTTCTTCATATTGTCCAATCATTTTTAACTGCAAAAACACAAAATCTTACCAGGTAGTTTTGATCCAGTTTCTATATCAAATATATTAATACACCAGAAATAAGAAAAGACTATCTTACATGTAACTTTTCAGCAGGATTTAGGAGCTTGTTTTAAGTCAATAACTCCTTAATATGCATTAAAAAGTTCTAGTTCCATTTCACTTATAACATGACATTGTTCCCATGTTATAAATTAAATAATCTGCCAGCGGAAATAATACTTTTTCATCCATCCCACCACTCTTAACATCCAGACTGACTTTTCTACAGAAGTTCATAAAAATTGTCCTTTCATTCTTTCTTTTTTTAGCTTTCTTCATCTTGTTGTAATCTTGTGACGATTCTCAAATTACTTGATAACTTTGAAATCGATCTATAAATGGCTCCATCCATTATTATTACTACCATAAACGATGTGCAGTTACGCGATGTCAACTTTCTTTTTCGTTCAAACACAAGTCTGATTGCGGTTGCATTTACTTAGTGGTATGAACGACTAAGCAAAAAAAACAACAATAAAACTAATAATAATAATAATAATAATAATAATAATAATAATAATAATAATAATAATAATAATAATAATAATAATAATAATAATTTAAGGCTGCACAGTGGCGCAGTTGGTAGCACTGTTGCCTTGCAGCAAGAAGGTTCTGGGTTCGATTCCCGGTCCTGGGTCTTTCTGCACGGAGTTTGCATGTTCTCCCTGTGCATGCGTGGGTTCTCTTCGGGTTCTCCGGCTTCCTCCCACAGTCCAAAAACATGACTGTCAGGTTAATTGGTCTGTCCAAATTCTCCCAAAGTGTGTGTGTGCATGGTTGTTTGTCCTGTTTGTTTCTGTGTTGCCCTGCGACAGACTGGCAACCTGTCCAGGGTGTACCCCGCCTCTCGCCCGGAACATGGCTGGAAATCGGCACCAGCAACTCCCAACCCCATTAGGGACAAGGGTGAAAGAAAATGGATGGATGGATAGATAAAATTTAAACATAGGATAAATCAATACATAAAGAACAGAAGACAACAAAAGAATCTTGACATTGACGTCAAAATAATTAAAAAATGTTAAAATAATCCAAAACCAACACACACAAACTCATGGAGAATAAGCAATGCAGCAAATATATGAGGAAGTCTATATTAGTTTTACATACTGTTTATACTGGTTTCATTAATAAAATTCTGCTCATTGTAGTTTTAAATCCTGCAGAATGCTGCGTTTTTCTTTTCTTTTTGCTAATGTTTATTTGATTTGTAAAAATTAAAACCTTATTTTTCCTCTTTTACTTAGAATTTTCCAGGATTTTTTAGGACGGTTTCCATTAAACAGCCGATGTAATGCAGCCAAGGGAAACAGAAACCACAGAATATCCATTAAGAGAGAGAGAGGTAGACCTCACTGAGAGAAGTCGTTTTGTGTAAAAGACAGCTATTAGCGCCATGGATGAGTCTCCACATCCTAATACACACATCTAACCATATCGAGAATATAACATTACACACTTATTCACTTACAGTGCCTTTCAGTCTAATGCCATCAGGAACCACTGAACGCCTCCATTAAACATCACAAGTTAGGACTGGATAAAAGCCTGTCAGCTGATAGAGTCCTCCTCCTTTTTCTTTCTTTCCTTCTCCCTCTCTTTCTTTCGCTTCAGACGATATCTGCCTCATTATTGCTGTAGCCAGGCAGTTTTATGTTTTTAGCTGCAGCTTTGGTTTCTGGTTATTGTTGCTGTTTGAAGCAGCGACTTTATCCAGCAGTCAAAAGTGCCACAATGTGGTTTTTCTTTAAAATGTTAATTTTCTACAGGGGTGTAATCTGTATGTGCAATTCTGGCTTTTAAGACATTTATTAATACTTTTTAATCATTTTTTAAAACTGCTTTATATTTTTTTATCACATTTTTACACTTTCATTACAATTATTTTAGATTTTTTAAATTATTTTTCTTTTTTCCATTTTTTCTTTCTTTTCTTAGTTTTTTAGTTTCTTTCCATATTGTTTCTTTTTTTTATCTATTTGCTTTATTAATCATTTCCTTTTCCTTTCTTTGTTAATCTTCTCTTTCTTTATCCCTTTTTCTTTATTTTCTTTGTTTGTTTTTATTTTCTGTCTTTGTTTTTTTTTTCTCTCTCTCTTTATTTTCATCTTTCTTAAGGGTTGCACAGTGGCACAGTTGGTAGCACTGTTGCCTTGCAGCAACAAGGTCCTGGGTTTGATTCCAGGGTCTTTCTGCACTGAGTTTGCATGTTCTCCCTGTGCATGCATGGGTTCTCCGGCTTCCTCCCATAGTCCAAAAACATAACTGTCTCATGTTCTCTCTAAATTCTCCCTGTGTGTGTGCTTTGTTGTTTGTCTTGTCTGTCTCTGTGTTTCCCTGCGACAGATTGGCGACCTGTCCAGGGAGACCCTGCCTCTTGCCCATAACGTAGCTGACCCCAGTAAGGATAAGGGTGTAAGAAAATGGATGAATGTTTTGTTTGTCTTTCATTTTTACAAACCACTCCGGTGAAAATAACTTCTGTATTTTTAACAGAAGTCCCACTATTGGACCAAAACTAATACATTTCAAACAACATAAACTATAATGTCAACGTTTTTTTTTTGTTTGTTTTTAGATCAGGGGTTTCCAAACCAAGTTTTCAAGGGCTGGCCTGTCAGAATAACAAATTTTGCTGGACGATAAATTATCCCATATTTATTACAATAAACAATGATATTGCTATTGTGAGACCATTTTCTGAAATATAAAGGGCATAATAAGTTTGCCTTCTCAAAGATCAATAAACTTCAATTTTGTAAATAACGCTTTGAACTGGAACTGGGAAAAATCATAAATATCATAAAAAAGAAACATCTAAAAACAGTAAAGTGACCATAAATAAAACAGATTATGAAGTGTCTGTAAACATAATATTAACCATCAAAATGGAAAATACTGAGCTCATTTTAGTTTATCATGTCATTAATTGATTAAGTGCTTATTGCAACAAGTTTAGAAATAAACTCTACTTAATATTATCTTCAAGTCTTAAGTTTTTACCACAAAACACAGCGATAAGTCTTTATTAAAATGAGTAAAACACATGTGGATGTCCATATTCTCACTCATACAAAGCTATAAAAGCATCATTTCAATGCGACCAGTGAGAATAAAAGTATTAGTGAGACACAAACGATGAAATTGCACTACCCAGGTCATTCTAAAGAGATTTGCATTGATTTGGAAAATTAAAGCCACAACACAGAATGGAGGAGAGAAGAAAAGGACTTTGTCCATCTTTTGCTCTCCTACCAGCCATTAGTGACACTCCGGCCTCCTGCAAGACGACCAGTGTCTCCATTAAAGTCAGCACTTCCGTCCAGGGCTGAAACATCAACCACAGATATTATGTCAGTGGAGGTTATAATTCAACCACTTTGGGAGAGCTGATGGGAATCCAGATGAACTGCTCTGTAAACCCTCTTCAGTGATTGATGGACTGAGGTTTGTGTGATTTTCAGCCACTTTGATTTGCTCGCACAAACTGAAAATACCATCAAATTTGTTTCAGTAAGTGTTTTAATGTGTCTCAGATAACATTTTCTGCCACTTTAATACACAGTAGTACTGAGAGGCCCTTCCCCTCCACACACACAAATACTTAGTAATTAAGGAGCTAAATTGGGGCCATAAAGTTTGATCAGAACAAAATGGCCCAAATTTAGGGGGCATATTTTAAATATATATTTCAAAAATATTTTATTTTTTAAAATATATATTGTTTTACTGTTTACAGAGCCTCCGAGGGGACATGGGAAATATATATATATTTTTTTGTGTTCCCTTGCAAAACTGTACTGATCAGTTATGCGGCATAATTGAAAACTGTAAGCCTTTCTTACGGTGGCCGCCGTACTTTCTGCTTTAATATAAGGTTCTGTGAGGTTTTTCCATGAATGTTAATGTCTCTTTGTGAAATATCTGAAGTTTTATATCTTTTTCTTTAAGATAGAAAGAAAGTTATGATATAAACAGAAACGTTCTGTAAGTAGGAAAGAAGTAAAAATACATCCTAATTTGGACTATTTCTGAGTTATTATCGCAGGGTAATTAGGCGTCGGACAGTTTTGATTGTGTTCGTAGTCTGAATGGTTTAAAGGGCCGTTTTCTGTGAAGCTCCATTTCATCCTTAACATACATAAACATGCAATGAATAAATCGATTTTAAATCTGTTTTTTGCACCAAAGACTTAATAATAATAAATCTAATAAAATTCAACAACTGATAAGAAGATATGTCCATGACATCCATTACTATGGAAAGTTATACAAAGCATGCAAAGTGTATTAATCTGCCTTTTTACTCAATTATTTTCTTGAATTCTTACCTTTTACTAGTACTTGAGTAGAAACATTTTGAATCCGTGCTACTTTTACTTAAAGTTAAACCTCTGGCTACTCTACCAAACTCTGGTTTTACCTACAAAAGGGGTGTCCAAACTCTTTATATACCAAATATATGCCGATTAAAAGAATTTCAAGGCCAAACAATTTCATATTTTTACAAAAAGTTACACTGTGATGTTTTTGTTTTGTTTTGTACAAATATGATAATCTAATAGCTTAGTTAAACAAATAAACTGGTCAATTTTTTTTTTGTTGGAAAGAAAACTGTAGCCAAAACATATATTATTCAAATTTGTCTGATTTTTAAGAAAAAAAGCAAATACTTTATCAGTTCGGAGCATTAAAAGCATGACTTAGGTCACCCTACATGTTCGGAAAGAGCATTCTTTTTCCTCGTAAATGAATGCAACAATGTGGAGTTATTTAAACATTAATACTCTGTACTTTAATGAGATTTAAATTTGTCTGTAATCTTTCTTCCCCACTTAAATATAAGTTGCTTCCATCTGCACAATCTTCTGTGCAGTCACAGGGGATTCCAGCAGGTGGCAGCAGAGGCGTGGACTGACGAGGGGACCGTAGAAGAAGAATTCGAACGCGTCATTGTTTTGGTTTGTTACCTCTGCAGAAAAGTGGAGCCATAAACACTAACAACCGAGAACAAACACTAACAAATCTTTTAAATTGTGAACATAACAAGGTAAGTTCTTAATAAACAACTTAAAGCTGAGCTTAAAAGCGGTGCACATCCGGGATCTGTTCGTGTTCGACGTAAATGCACGTCGTTCATTGTTTTTTAAATAATTATTTAAATCAGATTACCTGATATCTGTTAGCGGGAGTATAACGCTGTAATAACAAATAAATGCGGAACTAAAGTCTGATTCAAACAAAATAAAGTGTAGCAGCGTAATATCTTCCCTCTCCCTCTCTAATTGCAATTTTAATTCAAAAAGCTTCATAGAAAGCTAGATTATTAGTTTTACGAATTCCTTCGTCTCCCTGTTCCATTATTTGATTATATGTCCGGAAATTAAACCTGGATTTACTCTTATTAAAGTATTTTATCCATATCAGCGCATCAAAGCAGAAATCAGTATTTAATTCCATTATTTAAACGTTTTTCCCTATTTGGAATAGAATGTTTCAGAGCTTAATTTGAGTAAGTAATTAGTAACATTTGTATGTGTAACAAATTATATCAATAAAGAATGTTTTTTTTAACAGTTTTACATTTTGTGAGGGGTAAATTCTATTTTTCAGAGAGCCTAAATTAAACACATTAAAATGAAAGAGAAAAATATTTTATAAAATACATTTATTCTCAGAATTAAACCTTCAAATACAAATTCAATAATCATATTCTACCAACATTAGTCAGTAATGAAACTATTTTTAGTCACACTAATATAAGGATTAATAACAAATAAACTAGTAATTTATGTTTGTAAATGTTAATTCAGTTTACAAAAATAATTTAGATAATCTAAATACCTGACTTAACTTAAAAACATGTTGGGTAAAGTAGTGATTCACCAGTCTGATCAGCAGAATTATTTTAAACATATTAGTTAACAAATACATTTATCTGAAGTGAAAAGCAAATTTTGAATCAAAACCATGGACAAGAAATAATATTTGATTTCTATATTTGATATTTTCTGTATTTGTCTCAAATCAGCTGTTAACCTGTAATAAGAAATCAAATCTTCTACATTTTTCTCTGATTTCTATAATTTAATTGATATGTGTGTTTTATAGATCGTCACCATGACAACAAAACGTGGACTGATAACTGATTCATTTAAAGTGGTGAAGAAGTCAAGGAGAGGCGGAAAGCGAAAGAAGAGTCCCACGCCTCCTCCAGCACATCAAGGTGAGGCAGCCCTTGTGGTTTAAGCTGCTGTTTGCATTAACTTATGGGAACTTTTGTTATTTGTACAAATTAGTTTCCATAAATTTTTTGTAAGGAATATGTTCTACAATGTTAATCAAATGTTTTATGACAACTTTGTTTCAAGAATAGAGTCTTGTTTTGGTAACTTCCAGTTATGCTAGAACAGTCTAGCATAAGCTCAATAAGTGATACATCTGTAGCAGGGTTAGGGTTAAGGTTAGGGTTCACCACTCTGAACAAAGGTGAAGCTTTACTGATGGTTTTATGAGATTTAATTCCTTAAAAAGCACATTTCATTCATCATAGCATTGAAATCCACATATCACTGCCATAAGAGCTAAAACACATATAACTTAAGATGTATGTAACTAATCATTTTACAATGTTTCCATTCATATGTTACTTTAAGTCTGGGCCAAATAAACATATTAACATATAAAATATACACTAGAGTAAATACTTTTTAAAATCAACACACCTGTCATCGGGCGAGAGGCGGGGTACACCCTGGACAGATTGCCAATCCGTTGGAGAAAACAAAATAACTCTTATACAACAACACTAAGCAGAAAATGCAAAATTAAAAATTAAAAGTATACAGCACTACCTGGAAGTCAAATATACTGGCAAGATAAAACTCATTCATATTTGATGTAATAAAAAACACTTTACAACATTGATAAATCAATTAATCACATAAGTTAAAACAAATTTAATAATTTCCACTTGCATGTTTTATCATTTTTCTGTTTTCTTTCTACCTTCTAACATAACTGGATGCTAAAAGTCTTTTGTTTACAAAGACTTTATAATTAAATGTATTTGTTGTTTCTGTTGTTTTATTTATTAAGGATATTTAAAATATTTTCCAGTTTCAGTGTTACATGTTTATTGTAATTTAATGTTTATTAATCTTTGAGAATGTGTTCTTGCATTATTATTCAAACATTTGTTATTGTTTTGATGCAAACCTGTCCTCAGTTCTTTCTGAATCTTCTTGTTTAAACAGAAGATGTCACTACAACTGTCAGAGAGGAGGAGTTGCAGCAGCTCAAGCAGTTTGACCTGGACTGGAGATTTGGGCCCTGCACAGGTAGTAAATAGTAGAAGCCTTAAAATAAGGCTCTGTGATAAATTAAAAAAAAAAAAAAATATATATATATATATATATATATATATATATATATATATATATATATATATATATATATATTATATGTTTATTATATGTTTATTATATGTTTATTCTGAATGAAACATCTAATATGTTGTATTTTGTCGACTAAACGGTTCTGGTCTGTCTTCAGGCATCAGTCGGATGCAGAGGTGGGAGAGAGCGAAGCTTCATGGTCTGAACCCACCTGAGGAAATCAAAGATCTCCTGCTGCAAACACACGATGATCCTGAGTACTCCATGAGGTGACGCACACGCACACGTACACACCTTCGCTTCGTCTGATCACTGCATTTAAGTTATAACTGCAATGAAACATGCAAACAAGTCTTAAACTAGTCACAGCTCATCTCTTATTTGAGATCTGTTAAGCTAAAGTGTAACAGCTAGTAGAGTTTTTTAAGACTTTTTATTCTCATAATGGCACTGGAATGGCTCCTGTTATTTATTTTTTTATCAAATCTACTTAAAAGTAAATGTTACATGCCTAAAAGTCTTAGTATTTTAGGAAGAAAGCTCAAATGATCTAGAAATTGATCTAGAAATGAAATGGTTTGTCCCGTAGGGGGCAGCAGATCCATCTGAGTGTCAGTGAGATTTATCTGTAAATGAAGCTTCCCTAAATTCTGAAAAACTGCATTAGAAACTGAAAATCTGTTCTTTTTCTGAAAATAATACCTGCACTTTGTACTTCCTGCCTTTCTTTTAGTCTCTGGAGAGAATATCCTTTCTGAGAAAAACATCATGAAGAGGACAAAAATCCAGACTTTTGTGAAAGTCAGGGATGGTTTTACTTTGTTGTTTTTATGGCCATGTTTGCTATTTCTCTTATTCTGCTTTTTTTAAAATAAAGTATTACCATTTATATTATTATTATTATTTTTTTGCATTACAAGATTGATGCTGTAGTGGAAGTGTCCACTGTTTAAAACAATATGCCCAGGAAGTGTATTCATCAGCTATGTTTCCTTTTAGTCTCCTTTGGTATCATCACATTGGCACACATTTCCATTTATAAAGTGATTTAAAAACAAAGTTAAATTTTTCTTTGACATTCCCTATGTGGTTATGATTATTAATTTATTCTGGTAATATTCTAACTTTATTCTTGCATGATTCTGACTTTATTCTGGTAGCTTTACGACTTTTTTGCGTAATTACAACTTTTTTCTCATATAACCGCTTGTTTCTTCTATGAATTTGACTTTAATCCCGGACGATACCTTATTGTGGTAATATTACGACATTATCTTCATTTTATTGCGATTATGTTCCTACTTTATTCTCGCATCATTAGGATTTTATTCTAGTATTAGTACAATTCCATTCTCATATTATATGAACTGCACAAATAAGGATACCAAAAATAAAGCGAACATTTTGAAACCTATTTAAAAAACATGAATTATGCGTAAAAGTAATTTGTGTGTACAAACGTCTGACCTGAGCTGCATGTCATCATGATTGGAAAAGGTGGAGGGAAAGTTCTGGGTCTGAGTGATGCAGAAAGACTCCATCATCCTCTGGACCTCCCGGGTCTTTATGCAGGGAACTGAGGGACAGCATCATGTCTCTGTCCAGCTTCCACTAACAAGGCAGAACCGAGGAGAGGAGATGGAACCGAAGCGCACCACAAACAGAGAAAACAATCAGACATTAAAAACATTTATTAAATGTATTTTTGATGCAAAATATAGAGTGGAACCAGTACTTGGCAGAAGGAGACCAGTTTCGTCAGGAACTTATGTAAAATTTAGAATAACGGGCACTGCTCTTATTTTGAAAGATTTTCACCGGAACTTGTGTTTTATTATCCTTATCGGCTTGTTTTCACTGAACGCTGTAGGCTGGCTTCAGATTTACAGACAAGATGAGGAGAAATAACATATTATTCCTCCAAGAAGCTGTTTTGAGCCACATTATTTAGAAGAGAAAAAAAACTTCAGTTTTTATCTTTATTTATTTTTCAGAAAGATTTTAGTTTGATGTTACCAGGATTTGATTTGTCACCAAGAAGCGACCCTGTTTAAAATAATTTAAAAAAAGAACAACAACAAGAAGAAGCGATTTTATGATTTTAAAATAGTATTCCGTTGGTCTCTGGGATTAATTTAGTGTGAAACTAATGGTGAATCGACGGCTCCTGCCTCCCTTCAGGCTGAATAGTTGGAGCTGAGACGACACCCGGACTGCTCTGGTAAGCAACCTGTTCATCTCCGGAGGATTAACCGTTAGACATCATGTTAGCTCTTTAGCCTCACAGCTAGCATCGATGCTAATGAGCTAGCATAACTCTGGAATCTGCCATCACGGTAACTGGGTCATTATGCTGCTGTATTAAACTCACTGTGTCAAATATCGAGAAGTTTAAAATAAATAAATAAAAATATCGCCAGCTTTTGTGCAGTTGAAGCGCTGATATGATCTGTTTTGGATTGATGAATTTTATTAAATTAATAACTAACAGGCAGTTATTACTACTCTAACATCAACAGCTGACTTTGGCTTTCAGTAACAATAAATACTATTATAAAAATTTTTCCATTAATTATACCATTTGTTATTGCTTTTACACGTTAGTCATGAAAAGTGCTGCTTTATTTATTTTTTTGTTGCAAAAATTAAAAAAATTATAAAAAATATATTTAACATAAAATAAGCAATTGTATAAATATGCACCCAATCTATAAGAAGGTTGACATCACCAGAAATACATCATCCCCACTATGAAGCATGGTGATGGCAGCATCATGATGTGGGGATGTTTTCCAGCAGCAGGTCCTGTAAGGGATATATGTATTTATATATTAGATTCACCAATTAGGGTATGCATAACAAACATTACAGACTAACAAACAGGTATTTATCTACAATATACTAAATAACCTATTAAATAACAGAACAAATAACAGCAAAAAATATAAAATAAATAAACAAAAAATGAGGTACACAATAAAATGGATAAGACAAAACAACATAACGAAGTGGTGTCACAACAGAAATTTAATCAGCATATGTGGGGTTGGATACTTTTTTTTCTTTTAATCTTTGCTGTTATTTTCTGAATTGTATTATTATTTTCCTTTTGGGTAGGAGTGGAAAGAGTTGGAGAAAAAAAAAATAACATGCCAGAACAAGGAATAAATAAGTAAACAAATTAATGTAAGTAAATAACACATTTTGCAATCTTATTAGTATGAATAAAAATTCATTTCAATGCCGGTGAGTTAATGTCACTGCAGAGTAAAAGACAAAGGAGGGAGATGAATACAACATAGGAGAATCCTGGGGGACAGTTTGTTTCTGTCTTCTACAAAACTACAGCTGTGAAGAACTTTTTTTTTCCAGTAAGTCCACATTAAAAGTGATAATGTGGACTTTTGTGTTCCTCCCACTGAACCTAAGCTCTTTTTTGTCTTCGAACTGATCGTAATCTCCTCTGCCTGCCAAATTATTCTCCAGTCAAATGTGAGGCCATCTGCCTGTCAGCAGGCAGACTGTCAAACTGGGTCACAGCAGCAAATCCTCAACAAAATGGCTGAAAAAAGTGATTCCAACTCCAATTAAAGCCCAGAATTTATCCTAATTACAAAGATCTCTGCAGACAAACCACCCTGAACCAAAGCAACTCTGTAAAAAAGAATATATTGAAGTTTCTCCAAAGATTTATGATGCTGAAATGAGTGATGCTGCTAGTGTACCACAAGTTGAAGTTTTTCCACACACTTTTTAAATGTTGACAAAGATTATTAATATCATATTAGACTAAGGTAATGACCATATCTCTAACCTGTATTTAAACATAGAATATCGTCTTTGTAGAAACATTAAATAAAGGCTGATTGCTGATTGTTTTTCAGCTTTCCCAGCAGCGATGGACAACGCTCACACTAAAACGGTGGAGGAGGTTTTGGGTTTCTTCAGTGTCAATGAATCCACAGGTCTGAGCTGTGAGCAACTGAAGAAGAACAGAGAGAAGTGGGGACCCAATGGTAAATATTTATTTACGTATTTGCAAAGAAACAGAACCAAAATTCCTCATAGCTTTTATGCAACAAAATTTACCACCTTGTAACATAATTGAACAGAACTAATGTTTGTATTTTTTTAAAGGAAAGTAATGTTAACTTTTTTAAAACATACCACCAAGCCTGATGCAATAAATCCACTAATCCTATTTATGTAGTGCATTTTTTTGGTTATTTAAAATATATTTCAGTTCCAGTGTTAAGTATTCTTTACAAAATTAAAGTTTATTAATCTTTGTTGTATTATTTTGCCATTATCATGATATTACCTCAAAATGATCTCAAAACATTATCATTTATCATAATAATTTCTGGGACAATTTATCTATCAACAAATTAGTTATAATTACAGAATTACGGTGTAGATTACAGTAAATTTCCTTGCAAACTATTCTTTGTAAATCCTGTTTTTAAGCCTGTTACCTTTTGCTTTGTTTATATTTTTCTTTTTTCTTTAACTTACAGAATTGCCTGCAGAAGAAGGTAATCTAACATACATTGTGTATTTTTACAGTCATATGTTGTGTGCTATTATGTTAACTCTGCTTACTGTGCTGTTATTTCCTTATTCTCCCTCTGCAGGAAAGTCACTTTGGGAGCTGGTCCTGGAACAGTTTGAAGATCTGCTGGTTCGAATCCTGCTGCTGGCTGCATGCATTTCTTTTGTAAGGAAATACGACCACAGCCATGTTTGTCTTTTCAAGCAGAACTAATCAGTCATATTTAAACAGAGAAACTGTGTATGTTCAGTATTTTTGTTTAAATATAATGTGTATTATTTGAGTTCTGCAGGATAAACACAGCGATGGGAAAATGCATGAAATGTAAGGTTTGGTTTGAGCGTCAGGGTTGGAGTTACATCCTAATTATCCATGTCCATGTCTGGCTTTTTTTGGTTCCTGACGCCGCCTTCAGTTATTTAGGAACATTTGGTGACTCATGGAGTCGAATTCTTCAGATAAATCCAAGCATAAACAAAACCCAGGCACTTTAAAGTGAAATAAAACAGCATTCTACAAGGGACAATGAGTTTCTGCAGAACAGCCTCTATTCTTCTTTAGCACAGGATTAAAAACTTACAAATGTTCTTATTAGGGTAAAGCCAATGATTATTTTAGTAATCGATTACTCTATATATTTATTCTGATGATTAATCTGATAAAATAATTGGCAAATTCTGCAAATTTTTCATTTAGCCACTAATGCTTATCTTTTACAGTATTAGAAATCTATTAAAAATGCAAACAAACAAATTATTCAAATTATTTTATGAATAAGAAAGTAAACATTTATGTCCTAAAATGCATTAACACAACATTCCTTTAGTCTTTGCTTGATTATTTGTAGCAAAGAAAATAGTTCTGCTTTTGTTATCAATATAGCGTATGGATTATCTGTTGATTATTATTTTTTAAATTAATAATAATTTAAAAAATAATTTTAAATTATTGATTAAATTAAATCAATCCAATTATTGATTTATCCAATCAATAATTGGATAAAACTATTGAGGAATTCTAGGTTGAACATATTTACAGAAAAAGACATTTTATTAATCTTAAATCTAAATGCACATATATTTAATCAGTTTGGCTAAATTACTGCTCTGAATATGTTGTTCTTTCAGTCTACAGACTACATTTAACATTTGATCAATTGCTAAATCATTTAACGGTTATTTTAATAACTGATTAATTATGATTGATCAGATTAATCTCTAGTTCTTAGAATACATAATCCTAAACAAACTGATTTATTATTTGTTTTATTACACGTCTCACTTGACTAGTTACACTTTAAATGGGGGCAACATTAGTTGCCCCCATTGATTCTAAATGTGAGGAGTTCCCTACAGCACATGAACTCTGACCTTTCTCTCTGCCCTGTTGTGTAGGCCCTGGCGTGGTTTGAAGAAGGGGAGGGAACCATCACTGCGTTCGTTGAACCCTTCGTCATCCTCCTCATCCTGATTGCTAACGCTATCGTTGGCGTGTGGCAGGTAATATATAAAATTTAACTAAATTACTCTATAAGCTGTTATGATTCTGAAAATATTTTATTTTCTAAAACAGCAGAAAAATAAAACCAATTACAGTGTGAAATCTTTTAAAACTCATTAAAAATATAGATGCCCGTCCTGCATGTTTACTGCTTCACTTTTCCAGGAGTGTGAGCCTGAAAAACAAAGTGAAGTAGCTTCTCCAACATATTTATTAATATTTGATTTACAATAGAGGCTAAAGCAAAACACCTACATGACGTCATCTGACTTTTGATAATTATATTTACCTCACAAAACCTTTCTTCCTCAATTCTTATATTGTTGGTCATCTTGCTCTGCAGGAAGATTTATCTATGCAAAAATAGATATTAATCAATCTTATGCTAATAATATTATTGGAGGATGTTTGACTTTATTGTCAGGATTATTTTCATACTACAATCTTGTCATCCAAATCTTACTTTTTCCTTTATGGTGTTCTAATAAAAAATATGAAAAAGTAAGAACATTAATGTTCTTTGCATTGAAATTCCTTAATATATAAATATATTAGTTCAGTTTACAAAGTAAACAAGTAAATTAAGAATGCCTAATGTTTTGATATATTTGATCAAAATAAAAGAGGAAGAAGAAAATAAAAAAAAACAAATCTTGAGAACCTTAAGCTAAAGTTTTACCCTGGAGAAAAACTAAAGAAACGACTGAAGTGGAGGAAACGTTTTGCTTCAGTCACATCTTCAGTTTGTTTTTTATGGAAACTAAGATCCCTAAACTACATGCACCAATAGAAGACTAAGATATTTGTTGTGTCCATCAGGAAAGAAATGCAGAGAACGCCATTGAAGCTTTAAAGGAGTATGAGCCTGAAATGGGAAAAGTTTACAGGCAGGACAAGAAAAGCGTCCAGAGAGTCCGAGCCAGAGACATCGTTCCTGGAGACATCGTTGAAGTTGCTGGTAAGAAAAGCAAAGCATGGAGTCAGTTACAGAGAGACAGCAGCAGTTCACCAGGAACAGTTAGCACGGTGACCTATACTGTTTTCTATTGGATTAATCCAGTGGTTCCCAAGGATTTTCTGGGCCTGTGGTTAAGCAACAACAACACAACAAGCAACACAACTTTAATGTATTCATTTAAAGCAATTAGGAGCTTCTACTTTACAACCTAAAGTAAATAATTAAGAAACTGACTAAAACGAAACGTTGTCTATGTTGGTCATACATGTAAAAAACAAACTGCAACAAACTTTCTTTCAAATGGTTCAGGAAGTGATATTAGGAATGCTAAATATAATGTAGAACAAATAATAAAGCATGACTCAGAGCACAAAGCTTAGAATTAGACCGAATAGATTTGGCCTTGTCACTAATACTCAATCTAGATTTTTTCCAATGTAGGAACCAATACAAATACTAAATATCAATAAATATTTGAAGAAAAAATCTGTTTTGACACTCATATGTTCTCTGTGCAGGCTTAGCTTTTTCACTGGCTCAGGATCTTCGTTTAGTTATTCCTGGAAACGTCTGTCTGCACGTTTCTAGGCTCGTCTTTGGCTGATATCGCCATGGAAACTCAGCAAGAGAAATAACCAGCCTGGATGAAACGTGTGAAGTCAAGTTCTCTGGAGAATTGAGTCGATGTTTCTACACAGCAGCCTGACCTGAGTGAAATTAGGCCAGGGGTGTCAAAACCTTTGGGCCAAAATTAGTTGAGGGCCAAAAACAAATATAATTTCTAAATTGATTTAAAAACTAATTTTAGCTGCTCAACACTAAACCAACCATGCAATAATTAAGAAAAAGTGGTTGGACATTTTTTAAGAATGGGTGTGTAAGATGATTTTGCACATTTGATTATTAGAAGAAAGGGATACAATTTCTCAGATATAAAAAAAGGATTATGTCACTTTTTTATGAAGTTTTGATGTACTTTCCCATGTTTAATAAATAAATTTAAAGCAGATTTAAGTCACTAACCAAACAGAATGAAAAGAAATTTATTTAAAACAGATTAATACTTTCTATTGCATTAAACATTTTTTCACTTTAGGAACATTTTAATAACAAAAAGTCTCCACCTGCATCAACTGCAAACGTGTAATTCATGACATAAAGTTGGGGGCCACATAAAATGTATTTAGGGGCCACATAAGGCCCGCGGGCCGCTCTGTGAACCCCCCTGTGTGAGACAGCCTTCTGGTTTGTCATAAATCCAATTGGACTGGAACCGCTTTGCTCAGAGGGGATTTAAAGTTGCTCTGGGCCTGGTTGCTGGTCTTTCCCATCAGTTGCTGAACCTTTCTGTTTTTAGACCGGCCATTACATTTTGGAGAGATAATCATCCTGCTGCAGTCTTTTTTTAAACATTAACACTTAACAAGAGCCATGTGAAAATATTTTCCTTTTAGGCAAACAGAGAGCGGTCAGTTTGTTTCCATTTTTACACTCAGCTCTGCTCCAAACACTGGGAGCTTTTCTGAATTGAGATTCCTCAGTTCTGGGTCTCTCCCTATGACAGAGACAATAAATATGTGTGTATGGGTGTGTGTGTGTGTGTGTGTGTTTGTGTGTATGTGCATTCCTTGCAGTTTATCTGTTTATTTTAAGAGCATGGGAACTTGGTAATGCAAAACAGTCTGAGTTTAGAGTGATTCATTGTGGTATTTTTCTTTATTTCTCATCAAATGTCCCTTTTTAAGTTTGAGTTTGCATCTTGTTTAATAACCAGAATATGCTGTAGTTCTCAGAACACCTGGTACGATAAATTACTTAAATCTTACGCAGACATTAATTATTTGGATTTAAAGTGACAATAAGTCCTAAAATAGGAGTTCAAAATAGGCAAAACTGAGCAGACCAAAATATCATTATTTTGTGCAAAAAATGTAATAAACATGTTTGGTATCGCCTCTCCTAACCTGTTTAAGGAAGCGAAACAGGTCACCTTTCAGATGTACTGTGTTAAATGAGGCCTGCTGCTTAATCTTCAGTTGGTGTAAATCTTTTTCCTGTTCTTTCTGTCTCCCTTGAACCTCCAGTCGGTGATAAAGTTCCTGCTGACATCAGGTTGACGTCCATCTGCTCCACCACGCTCAGAGTGGACCAGTCCATTCTGACAGGAGAGTCCGTCTCCGTCCTGAAACACACCGATCCGGTGCCAGACCCCAGAGCAGTCAATCAGGACAAGAAGAACATGCTGTTCTCTGTGAGTCTCAAACATCTCACGTCTTTTATCTCTCCTGAGATACAGTCAATGTGCCGTTATTTGATGATGGATAAACAGAAAGATGATGGAAATGTTTCTGAGCTTGATTAATTTTAACGTTTTTGAAGCCAGGAGACGCTAACATGAAACCATCACAGCGACTTATTGTTTCCAATGGAAGGTTTTTTTTTTTTTTTTTAGAACTGACTGATGACACAAATACACAACAGCTTATTAGGGCCATTATAGATTAAAAATAGAAGAACACTTTGATTTTTTTTTTTTTTTTAGAAAAAAGTTTATGAGAAAAACATTTTTCTAGAAAAAAACTGGAAAATTTCTGAGTTTCAGAAGTCAAAAGTTTTAGACTTTTGAAATTTGAAAATTTCCAAAAGTGTATTTATTTTTTACTTATGAAACTCTGGGAAAAAAATCTGGAAAATTTAAGAGATTAATCTCCAAATTTGTGAGGTTGTTCTAGAATTTTTTTTGGCTTTTCAAGTTCAGAAATTCAAAAAGAGAAATTCTTTATAATTTCTGACATAAAAGTTTTTTGGCGAATATTATGGCCCTGATATGCCGTCATACAAACCTGTATTTTTAAAGAGAGAATTTTTTTAAAATCTATTTTTCATAGTATTTGCTGATATGGCGAGTCTTTTAATCCAAATTGTTTTGACATCCGTCCGTGTGCGTGGAAGTGCTGAAATATCAGCCATCTTTGTGAAAGCAGAGTGGGGGGCATCAGCAGGGCAGGTTTGAGCTTTACGATCTTCAATAGATGCAAAAGGTCAAAGAGCAGCAGCTCTGATGTTTTATTCAGCAACATTTCTCTGGCAGGCTGCCGGCCTTCATGCTGCCACATTCTGGTTGTGTTGTTGAGGATTATTGATTTGGTGTCAGCCATGCAGTGATACCGTCAAAAATACATAAAAAAGAGAAATTAGGTTGGCAGTCTTTGTGTGGCCTCGTTTCGTTCTGCTTGTCGACTTTTATTACCTTTTTTTGCTCTCTGCACTCGTTAGCTGATGTAACTGGGGCTGAAACTGACATTTATTTTAGTTATCTATTAATCTATTGACTGTTCTGACGATTAATCGGTCACATTATGTAAACTTTTTATTTTGTACATTAAAAATTCATTAAAAGATAAAACAAATAATTGAATTTCTTCTTTAAATGAACGTATTAAACGTATTGCCTAAAATGCAATTACAACATTCCTCTTGTAGCAAAGGATCCATCTGCTGCTACAGAAAAACAAGCAACATGTGAACTGCTCAACTTACTATCAGTACTGTGTAGGACTGATCTGTTCATTATTAATTTATTTTAATAACTGAAAAAAGTGTTTGGTAGGGGATGTTTACAAAATTTGAACCAGGTGAAGCCAGATCTAATCCACATGATAAGTTCTGGATGGAAGATATTTACAGACGAAGAGTTTTTTTTAAATATTAAATGTAAAATGTATATATGTTTTGTAACCTTTTGGCTGAGGTACTGCTCTGAGAATGTTGTTCTTTCAGCAACTGACATTTTTCTGAGTCAGTTTACTTCATTTAGCGATTAATCGATAACTAAATTACATAATCGATTCATCACGACGAATCCGATTAATCGTTTCAGGCCTAGATGTAACTTTCGGTTCATTGCATTCTGGTTTTCCTATCAAGGGTACAAACATTGCGGCGGGTCGGGCCATCGGGGTCGCCGTGGCAACTGGGGTGCAGACAGAGATCGGGAAAATCCGGGATGAGATGGCCTCCACCGACCCTGAAAGAACCCCACTGCAGCAGAAACTGGACCAGTTTGGGGAACAGCTGTCAAAGGTAAAATCACTTTGCTGTTAAGATTTTAATGCTACAATTTATTTATTTTTTTTACACTTCTTCCTGTGTGCTGCAATCTGCAGGTCATCAGCATTATTTGTGTGGCTGTGTGGGCCATTAACGTCGGACACTTCAGCGACCCGGTTCACGGAGGCAGCTGGCTCAGAGGAGCTATTTACTATTTCAAGATTGCTGTCGCGTTGGCTGTAGCTGCCATTCCAGAAGGTAAAGGCACAAAAAACACCCTTAGTTTTAAACTTACACACTATATTTTTACTGTTCCTGCCTTACTGTTGTAGTTATTTTTATGCTTCTGCATGAACACTAAGCAGGCATGAGATACGAAACTAGGCCGGAACCCAGTGACCCACCTTCGTTGAGAATGACGCATAAAACTGCTTTTTTAGAACTGAACCACAAACTGGGCATGAAGCGGGTCACTTTTTTTCATTCCCAGGCCTTCCAGCTGTCATCACTACATGCCTGGCGCTAGGTACTAGAAGGATGGCCAGGAAAAATGCTATCGTCCGCAGCCTGCCATCAGTGGAGACGCTGGGATGCACCTCAGTTATATGCTCAGACAAAACAGGAACTCTGACTACCAACCAGATGTCTGTGTGCAGGGTAAGCTGGGAGGAAATGACATTCACCCAGGTTTACCTTTTCTGGAACAAACTTTTTCTAATGAAAAAGAAATAATTTGTCTTCATAGTAAATTTACAAAAATCTAGTTCAATTAGTAAATAGTAAAGTCAGCAGTTTCAAAAAGTGTGGTTTGTGTCCCATAGTCAAACATTGGTTCTGCTAACTCTAAAGCACTAACCCATAAAGCTTGGTCCCGCTAATGCTAACACGCTAATCATAAGCCATTGCTCACTAAAAGTGCTAATCATAAATAATAGCTTTAGTAACACTAAGGCATAAATCACATATCTTTGTTCCGTAAACATTAGCAATTTAATGTTAATGATTAAAGTCCTAATCTTAAGCATTAGTTCTTCTACCGCTAAAACAAAACACCAACATGGTATTTTGCAAAAGCTATTGCTAAAGTGCTAACTTCAAATTATATTTACCCTTGATAGACTACAACTCACAAGCTCCTATTTAATTTTAACACAAGAATTTCCATATATAACATCCTTACATACAGTATTTATGCTAATATCTTGCCCTCATGTGTCAATGTTTTATTTTGTTCCTGTGTGTTTCCTGTTTGAAATGAAGTAATTTAGAAAAACAGAAAGAACATGAGGAGAGGAACAGTCTTCACTCCCTTCAAAATAAGAGCATGCTGTAAATGACAAACTACTCAGTAACCAAATCTTGAACAAAGACGTCAAACTTTACTTACCAGAAACTTTACAAGTAAATTAGCAGTTTAGAATTTATCTGGACAATTTTAATTTAGGGGAAGCTAAATGTGCTAATATGTATTTTAGATCAAGATAAATACATATATTCATTTGTCATTATTTTGTCATTACATTTATTCTGTTTTCACTTTGACTTTAAATGTCTTTTGTAATGATTTTGGTGTCCAAGTGCTAAATTTTGTTGCTCGTGATTGATTTGTAAAAGTGATCTAAAGTGTGAAACATTCATCTAAAGACCCTGTAACATTAAAACTATATTCTCTCACTGCATCATTAAAAACTAAAGTTCATCAAATGCAGTGTTGCTGATGCAAATGTCCAACCAAAGACGATCACAAAGCGTTAATCCAACTGTTTTTGCTCTTTGTAGCTCAGTAATCATGATTTCAGTGTGAAACAAAGTCATACATTCTTTACCACTTCCATAAAAAACCCTCTAAATATATATGTTCTTCTAACATGACTGAACTAATAAACTACTCCGATGTTTGTTCTGTGCATGTAACTAGATGTTTATAATAGAGAGTGCATCAGAGGAGCGTTGCAGCCTGAACGAGTTCACTGTGACTGGATCTACTTATGCTCCTGACGGGGAAGTGTGAGTGTTTTTAACCTTTAACTCTTTCATTAACTTGTGAATGTTGAGTCAGTTATTAATGAAATAACACTTCCTTGTTTTTTCCCCCTCCTTGTTCTTCATCTTTATTCTGTCTTTAATTGGTTTTTCTACTCGTCTCTGCAGTTACAAGGACGGCTCCGTGGTGAAATGCAGTCAGTATGATGGCCTGGTGGAGATGGCCACCATCTGTGCTCTGTGCAATGACTCATCCCTAGACTACAATGAGGTAAGCAATGCTAACATGACTATGAAAGCAGCTCCTGCCATTACCAAACAGTCAGTAAAAGCCTGTTTCTGCTTCTCCTCCTGGGCTCCAGGCGAAGGGTGTGTATGAGAAAGTTGGTGAGGCGACAGAGACTGCCCTCTGCTGTCTGGTGGAGAAAATGAACGTGTTTGATGTGGATCTGAAAGGACTGAGCCGTGCTGAGAGAGCTACAGCCTGTTGTTCTGTAAGTGTGTGAATCTCTGATAGATCAATATCTATAAGAGAAAGAGAGGCCTGTGTCATCTGTTTATTTCAGACCTGAGCTGTTATGTCTGAAGTTAAAGGTGACCTAATATGCTTCCTTAAATGGGTTAGTATAATCCCGTAGAAAATATGTCCATTACACTTTTTGTAGAAAAGCATTCTCAGATGATAAGATTTTAGTCTCCTCAGTTCTGCCTTTCAGAATGAGCTTTTTTAAGCTGTCTAAAATCCAAATAAGCTCCTGTTGGCCACATCCCCAACTCAACATTTGCTCTCATACTTGAAAATGGCTGCAAACAAATGGGTAACTAACGTACATCTTTGAAAAGCAGAAGTAGAGCCTTCTGCACAATCAACTTCAATGCAGAAAGTAGTTTCTGGATGATAAGTCAACAACAAAACACTTGTCTTTTTCAGCAGCCATTGTATGGTGGTAAAACCATTAGTCCAAATGAGCTGAAGCTAAGCTATGGTTGCTAGGTAACGGCGAATGCTCAGTCAAATGCGACTCAACAACTGGGAGGCTTTTGACACACCTGATTTTTCAGGCATCAAAAACATAAACTTATTGCCAAAAATTTTCCAGGTGGATTTTTAAGCGCTTGTTTTTGACTCAAATGGAAGAAAAAAAATGACGAAATGTGACTTTTGCACCTAAAGTCCTGTTTAACCTCTGAAAAATACCTATGTGTCTCAATTGTTTGGTTAAATGTTTTTTTAATTGTAACTATTCTGCACCAATGAACACAACACAAATTTCCACCAAAACACTCTAAGGGCAATTTGGAGAGGCCCGTTAATCCAACAGTCATGATTTTGGACCTGGAAAACTCACGTATGCAGAGGGAGAACATTCATTTTTTACCACAAGAATATAAAGTCTGATAAATAAATTTTTTTCTCCTTGTTGTTTGTTCAATGAGAGCATTTTTTCCACTCTTTCTCTCTTTGTGACTTCCTTCCAGGTGATTAAGCAGCTGATGAAGAAGGAGTTGACACTGGAGTTTTCCAGAGACAGGAAGTCCATGTCTGTTTTCTGTTTCTCCAACAAACACACTCAGTCTGCTTCCGGAGCCAAGATGTTCGTAAAGGTCAGCGACACCTCCAGCATTTTAGCTTCTAGTCAAATATGTTAAAACAACTGAAATAAGACTAAACTAATTTACTTGGTAAGATTTAGTATTTTTGCAGCGCATCTGCTGCCCGTAAAGACACGGACATGTTCGTCTCATTTTCTCAGGGCGCTCCAGAGAGCCTGTTGGAGCGCTGCAACCACATCCGTGTCAGCGGTTCCGGTCGTGTTCCTCTGTGCCCGGCTGTTCGAGAGCAGCTCCAGTCCACCATACGGAGCTGGGGTTCTGGACGGGACACGCTGCGCTGCCTCGCCATGGCAACCAGGGACTCGCCGCCGGAAATTCGCTCCCTCAACCTGGAGAACACGGCAACATTCGCTGACTATGAGGTTCTGATAATAGACTAGACCAGAGGAGTCCAAACGTTTTGTCACGTTAGCTCAAAGCTGCAATATTAACAACATTCTAGTTTTTTAAAAACTAGAATCAAAAAACTGTTGTTGTGATAAACTAAACATTAACTATTTTAATTATACAAAAAATAATAATCCAATTTTTATGATCCAATAATTATTATTATATAAATATACAATGTTTTTTATTGCTTTTTTTTTCTCTATTAAATTTTTTTGTTTATTCCTCAGCAATCAAAACAGAATCTAGGTCAGTCTTTGACAGATTTTCTGTATTTAGCTAAGTTTTAATATGGCTGTTAAAAGCAAAACGTATAAGACAATGACTGGATGTGGTCCTAGTTACCATGACAACAGAAGAAAACCAGACGCTTAGATTATAAGATTACTTAAAAAAAAAAAAATTATTAAGTAGAATTTAATTTAAAGTTGTAGTTTTGTCCTAGTTTATTTAACTTATTCTTGAACTGTGGTCTGAGGAGGCTGCAGAAAAATCAGGCCACGGGCCACAAGTGGCCCACAGACCCCACTTTGAACATCCAATCATGGTCTTGATTGCACTCTGGATCTACTTTTAATTTTTTTTTTTTTTTATAGTTGCTGTATGATTCTACATGTTATGTAAAATTAAAAAGTCCTTCTGTTTGTGACGCCGCCTCAGTCGGACCTGACCTTTGTGGGCTGTGTGGGGATGTTGGACCCCCCGAGGCAGGAGGTCCGCGGAGCTGTTCAGATGTGCCGACAGGCCGGCATACGGGTCATCATGATCACAGGTTGGTGTGCAGATTTACACAGTTGCAACTAAACGGCAAGAACCAGAACAACAAAGTATAACGTTACAAATACTAATCAGCTGTGTTTCATGGGAACATTCACACCAGACCTGTTTGGTCCACTTTAATCAAACTCCAGTTCATTTGTCTAGAAAGTCCGGTTCTTTTGGGGAGGTGTGAATGTTTGATCAAACTCTGATCCAGACCAAACAGACTTCAATTTCGGTTTGGTGGAAGTGCAATTTGAATGCAAATGTGATCGGACAGTGGATCGGAGGCCGCTCCAAAAGCAGGAAGTGAGCTTAGGTGCAAAGCATTCTGGGTAAATAAAACCAAAACAAAGACCCAACAATGGCTTGTTGTCTTTTACCAAAGACAAAAGAGAAATCTTACAACCGCTAAGATCTGGTGCCATTCAATTTTTGTGACATTTTCTTCTGTAGTTCTTAGTGCAGCGCCCCCACGGGAGAGAAGGTGAACAGATTTTTTAGTTAGTTTGGTTTGTTTGACAGTGTGATGTGAAAGTGAACCACACCAACTGAAAATGTAAAAAAAAGTTGTAATTTTGGTCCCAATCAAACTAAATACACCTGTAAATTAACAACAGAATAGTTTCACCGGGAAAATGACGTAATACGAGTCCAGAACTACATCTGAGAGGAAAAGAAATCTACAAACTCATCTGAAAAAAACTCAGAAAAAAATGTCTTCTCACAAATTTATAGATTTGCTATAAACAAATGGATTCAGCGAAAAGACTTGACACAAGTGTTTTTTGGCCGACTCAACAAAAGCATCTATCTATCGTTGCTCCGTTTCTTATCCTCATGCAGGGGACAACAAGGGGACGGCGCTGTCCATCTGCAGGAGAGTGGGCATCATCACCGAGCAGGAGGAGGAGCAGGCCGGCGTGGGAGGGTTCGGCGGCCTGACGGGCCGAGAGTTCGATGAGTTGCCCCCTGACCTTCAGCGCCAGGTCTGCCGGACGGCGCGGTGCTTCGCCCGGGTGGAGCCGGCCCACAAAAGCCGCATCGTGGAATATCTGCAGAGTCTGAGTGACATCACTGCCATGGTGAGAGCAAATGTTTCAATGTTGACAAAATGATGTTGTTCTATCACATGAGTTTACTTTTAAGCCTGGACAGTCCGGATGAGAGACCAGAGTGACCAATAGAAATGCAGTTCTGTCGATTCAAACTCTGTTGCAACGTGTTTGTGAACAGAAGTTCATTAATTCTCTATTTACTAATTTATTAGGGTGCAAATAAACATATTGTTACTGAAAATATCCCTACGCCTGTCACATTAACAAATTTTACTGGATGATAAATTATCCCAGTAATTATTCTTCTAAACGATAATAACTCAAATAATGCATTCATATTGGCATATTAATGCAAGTTCTCTCAAACACTGAAACTGGAAGATATTTTAAATATCCAAAATAAAAGACTACAACCAAAAATACATAAATAAAACTTATTATGATATCTCTCCAAACTGTCATTTAAAAAATATTCATCATCAAACTAGAAACTATTGAACTCCCCAATTTATCATCCAGCAATGCATTTTAGGATTGTCTCTCCATTTTTCTGTCCCTCCTCTCTGATTGGCTCAGACAGGGGATGGAGTTAATGACGCGCCGGCTCTGAAGAAGGCGGAGATCGGCATCGCGATGGGCAGCGGCACGGCCGTAGCCAAATCGGCCTCGGAGATGATCCTAGCCGACGATAACTTCTCCACCATCGTGGCGGCGGTGGAGGAAGGCCGAGCCATTTACAACAACATGAAGCAGTTCATCCGATACCTCATATCGTCCAACATCGGAGAAGTGGTCTGGTCAGTGCGGTCTTTCTCACACTGTGATCTGTGGGCTCCCTCTAGTGGTCCACAAGGTACTGCACGGAGTCGACTCTTTATTTGCCGTGACGTCACCTCAAAATGGACGCATTAAAAAATAATGGCTTAAAAATTAATAGCAAAACTGGGTCACTCAAAACTAAATCTGAGATACCAGTGGAAAGAAAACAAGGCCAGGACTAATTATATGATCAGAGGAAGTCAAGTCATACCTGCTGATCGTTTTGATGTGTTGTTTGGTTCTTTTGAACGGTTCTTTAAGTCTCAGTTAGTGAGAACTGTTCTTTATTTTGTACAAATGTGCTTGCCTACAATGCTCTGTAGGCAAGCAGAGCTCACATCAACAGCTATTATTTTTATTTAATTAAAAATAATTTAATCGACCAATAAATACAATAGATAAATACAATTGGTGGATAATTTTTACATTTAATAGTGAAGAAGATTTTTGTTTCTGCCAAAGCAACTCAAGGCTATTTCCCTTTTATCGTGTTTTAAATTAGAAATATCCCTAAAATGTTAATAACGCACACAACGCAACTTCTTTTTGATTTCCAAGTGTTTCATTAGAAATCATTAGAAAACTTAGAATCCAGAATCAGAATCTAAATAACTCAAAGCGTCTCGAGTTGTTCATGGTTTTTGTCACTTTAAGGTGAATAAAGAAAACAACTATAAGTCAGTTAAGATATTTTCTTTTCAGGTTGTTTATTTAAATCTGAGAAACTTATAGAACAAAGCATTTCACTGATTAGATAAATTAATTTTCTGTGTTTTTATTAAGCTAAGTTTTCTGTTTTCCTGCTCAGTATATTCCTGGCCGCTGCACTGGGCATGCCCGAAGCGCTGATCCCGGTCCAGCTGCTGTGGGTCAACCTGGTCACCGACGGTTTCCCAGCAACAGCGCTGGGATTCAACCCGCCGGACTTGGACATCATGTCTCGTCCTCCGCGCTCTCCCAAAGAGCCGCTCATCTCCAGCTGGTTGTTCTGCCGCTACCTCATCATCGGATGTGAGTCACAGTGACACATGCAGTCTGAAATATTACCTTGAAAATGCTTGAAAAGTCCTTGAATGTTACTGTGCAACCTCTGTGTGTCATATTTAGAAAGATGATCTGATTTAATGTTTTTATTTTTGTTTCCTCCAGGTTATGTTGGAGCCGCCACCGTCGGAGCTGCAGCCTGGTGGTTCATGGCGGCTCATGACGGCCCAAAACTTTCCTTCTACCAGCTGGTACCGCTCCAGTTTCACCCTAAAGTTCATAATTAAATGTCTCATGTATAAACATCTGGGATGTGTGGCAGAATAGTTAATGTTCAGGATTTTAGAAATTAATCATGAGCAACAAAATGTGACTTTTTTGACAGGCAAATGTACAAACGACCCTTAAATGTCAAATTGAAAACTGACTTATGTAAAATAATAATAATTTGAATTTAAAATATGCAACTTAAAATAAAATATTCCCCCACTTCTAGTCAGTATTTAGTAGTTAGCAGTTTTCCTTAATTATTCCTGCTAAATTGTTTGAACTTGTGGGAATAAAACGTAACTTTTTCTGATTATTTTCACCAGAGAAATCAAATCTCCACTGACAAATGACTGTTTCACTGTTTTTATGTTTATTATGTAAAGCACTTTGCTGCTGAAATGTGCTATACAAATAAAATTTGATTGATTGATTAAAGTTTGCAAATTAAACCTTTTAGAATAAAACCCCTCAGGTACAAGTCAAAGGAAATCCCTGTGATAGATTAATGTTAAATCGGAACAATCAAACCTTTCTATATATTTATAATTTAAACTTTCCCACTGTGTCTCAGTCCCATTACCTGCAGTGCAGTGAAGATCATGCCAAGTTTAGCGGTGTGCAGTGTTCGGTGTTCGAGTCGCCGTATCCCATGACGATGGCGCTGTCTGTGCTGGTTACCATAGAAATGTGCAACGCCTTGAACAGGTAAGAGCCGACCACAGACACCTACAAAAAACTTTTATGTTTCTGAGTTTCAAATGTCAAAAATTATATTTTGGACAAAAATTATATTTTGAGATTAATCTAAAAAACTTTGTAAGTTAAAAAGTCTTTGTACAAACGTTCTAAGAATAATCTTAATTTCATTGGCAGAAATTTACTCCTTTTTTTTGTTTTCTATCTACAATTGTCCAAATACTTTGTTGTATCTGAAAGAGCTGCACCAAAAACAAACAAACCTAAAAATGGATGACAAAAGCCTTCAGTGCTTTTGCCTCAATAATCCCCTTTTTTTGAAGGATAGTTCAGTTCATTTTATTTATTTCTGTAGTTTAGTGGATTTATTTTGGATATTTAAAATATCTTACAGTTCCAGTGATAAATGTTTATTTGAATTTAAACTTTGAAACTGTTTCCTTTACCATTATATTACTTTAAAATGGTCTCAAAACAACGATATTATCGTTTATCACAGTAACTTCTGGAACGATTAATCATCCTGTAATTAAATTAAATTAAATTTGCTCTCATGCCGGGCCTCTTCATCATCAAACTCTTCTTCCTCCAGTCTGTCAGAGAACCAGTCCCTGCTGAAAATGCCTCCGTGGTCCAACCCGTGGTTGGTGGGCGCCATCTGCCTCTCCATGGCACTTCACTTCCTCATCCTGTACGTCGACCCGCTGCCGGTAAGAAAACTTCAGAATCGTTTGGTTCTGTTACTGCGGATGTTCGGAGAACCTTCACGTTCTTCCATCCACAGGTGATTTTCCAGATCCGGCCGCTGTCCTGGACTCAGTGGGTCGTGGTTCTGAAGCTGTCGCTGCCCGTCATCCTGATGGACGAGGCGCTCAAGTTCTTGGCCCGCAACTACATTGAGCCGGGAAACCAGGTCCAGATTTGACAAATCTATATTTTAACTCTTGTTTGTTATTTGCTCCTGTTTTTATCAGAGTTTGAAAGTAACTAGTTATATTTACTGGAGTAACAATTTTTTAAAAATGTGCTCCTAGGAGTATTTTTTACTCTGCTGCACTTTTTACTTATACTTGAGTAATTTTATTATGAAGTATTTCTACTCTTACTTGAGTAAAATTTCTGGATTTTCTATCCATTGAATGAAAAACAAACATGTTTTAACCAAAAATTTGGCTACTTTTTACATTTAATTGAATAAAAATATGTTGAAAATATGCTTTATTCTAACTTGAGTCTTATTTTTGGATGCTCTACCCACCTCTGGTTTTATTGTCTCCTAAAGTCAGTGGAGGAGGAGGAGCTGCAGAGGTCATGGGTCGGCATGGGGCTGGTGGAATCAATCCCGTCGAGGCTTCGCCACGCGGTGAAGGACATCTCCTGGTTGTTCGTTCTGATTTCGGCGCCGCTGGTGATCTGGATCTTCAGCCTGGACTCCGACATCAACAATATCTTCTGGGAGTGAAAACCGAACAGAAAACACTGAAGAGGAAAAAAAGAAGATGGACTTCTGGGAAAATGACTTTGAAACGTCAGGAAAAGGTGGCGGAGACATGAAGAAAATGTCTTTTAATGATTTCCTTCATCATAAAGGTGCTTTGTGGAGATTTAAAACATTTTCTTTAATTGGTCAAATATCCATTTCTTAATTCTTGAGAATTTTTTTAACATAAAAACAGTGAGTTTTACATGAAATCTCTCTGATTGAGCTAAGATAATCTAAGCTAAGCTGCTTTATGTGTTTTATGATTCAATTCAATATTAAACCTGATATAGAAAAGAGCAGTACTGCAAAAACACAAAATTGTACTAAACATTCTTGATTTAGTTTCCACCACAAATATTTTAGTGCATTTGCAGTAACACAAAAATAACTCGCAAGTAATTGTTCAGCAACATAAAGGAGTTTGTTCTAAGTCAATAAGTCCTTAATATTGATGAATAACTACTCGTTCCACTGACAGATTATTTCACTTTATAACATGAGAACATGTCTTGTTATAAAAAACTTACCTGCCAGTTGAACTAGAACTTTTTCACCGCTATTAAGAAATTAATTAAAATTAAAACAAACTCCTATTTCTTGCTGAAAAATTGCTTGTGAGTTAATTTTGTTTTATTTCAAGTGCACTAAAATATTTTTCCTAGAAACAAGACTAAAACATCTTGGTATAATGTTGTTTTTATTGCTGTGATGTTCCTACAATCCTACACAGAGCACCTTTTAGAAACTGTTAAATTTACCAATGTATCTGCTGGTCATTCCTAATATTCGCATGTGTAACATCCGGACATTTTCTGAAGCAGCTGATCTGAGACCGGTCCCACGAGGCAAAGCCCGGCCAGACTGTGCTGGATAATGTAATAAAACTCTGTGTTTAATGCTTCTAATATGAATTTTCTGTCTCGAGTTCCTCTTTTGTTCGTGTTTTGATTATTCCGATCCATTTGAGGCGATGCTTGAACAGAAGCTGTTGATGGTTTGAGTTTATTGTCTTGTTTTTCCCAAAGAGAAATTAAATGTAGCTCATATTATTCAAAATTATCTAAAGAGTTGTTGTACAAGCTGGGAGAGTCTCCTGTAGCAGTCTGTACAGCAGCGGTTCTGAAGAAGCCTCTGACTGAAGACTGTTTAATGAAGAGGATGCTCTGAATTGTTCACAAGTTTCTTGATTTTATGAAGAATCCTTCAAGAACAAGCTTTCCTTTTCACGATGTCGATCCGTTTTAAATCCCAGCAGATGACGGCAGACGAACGGACTCTCTCAAAAACTGACTCAGAAGATCCACCCGACAACTGCAGAGTCAGCTGAGTGTTTCTGCAGATGACAACAGCTTGTTCTGTGTTGAAAGTCTGATGTTAAGAGAGAAAATGAATGATGTGAGGACTGCACCCTGTGGTACTCCTGAGCTGATGACCAGCTGGTGAAAAACAGAATCCTTCAGTCATTGATCCAGGTGATTTTTGTATTTTCTGGGATCCTGATAACCAAATTATCAGGTTGAATTTTGGTTTAAAAACAAAAATCTCTGCAACAAATTCCAGAATGAAAATGCTTCCACCAATCTTAAATTTAATGTTTCAATTTGTTTTTTTTGTTTTTTTAGGCTTGTTTACAAACTTTCTGCTGTTTGCATAAGGTTTTGTTTTTATTTTTGAGTGTTTATCACATTTTTTACACTGAGATGAGCTTAAATATTGTTTATGATATGGGTGTGTGTGACGACGGCTAACTAAATTTCTTTACATTTTGCAAATTTTTCAAGGTTTTGGCTAAACCCTTATGTTAATAATAATAATAATAATAACCCATGTTATTCTTTTTCAGTAGTTTCATTTTAATTTAACACGTTAGATTATATTTGAAGGAAAGCAGAAAAAACTTTTAATTGTTTTAAACAGAAATGTAATATTTCTCAACATTTATTTTATTTATTTCGAACTGTATGATAAAATCATGTTCTATTGGGGTTTTTTTTTAGCTGGAAAGAGGAAAATTTAAATGTTACAGATCATTCTTTATTGACTTGTTTGTTTTGAGTAAAGATGAAACTGAAGAACTGAACACTTTTCTTATTTAGATCTTCCACCAACATGCATAGAAAAACATTTTGTTGTCAATAAAGTGTTGAATGACGACATCAACGTTGTTTTAGATTATTTTACATTAAAGCTTACAGTTCAAATCCAAAAACGTTAAACCACTGTAGCCGTAACTCTAGTTCACTTTGATCAATATTCAGGGTGAATTATTTTAAAATGTTATTCCAAACACTCAAATTCAGGCCAGTTACTGAAATAACAAGGGGTTTAGTCTTTTGTTTGGCTTTTTCTAGACAATTATTCCATCTGGTTTTGGATTTCATGTAGCTGGAAAGGTTTTTCCTCTTATTTTTTTACTTTCAGACAGTTATTATAATGCGTAGCCGTGGCAACAATATGTTTTTATTAGTTTCATTCATCAGTCATAATCGGCACATTGCACCTTCCCAACACTCTTCAGGCTAAACAAAACTGGTGACTACACTGCAAAAACACAAAATCCTACCAATTATTTTTAGTCTATTTTCTAGTGCAAATATCTTATTAAAGAAAAAACTAATTTAACTTTTAGAAACTTAGAAACTTTTAGTAACTTTACAGGAAGAAATATTAGGTTGTTTTACATCAAGGATTTCTTAATATTGATGATAAGGTACATGTTCCAAATGTCTTGTTTTAAGTGAAATAATCTATTGAAGTCAGAACTTTTTAATATAAATATTGACATGTTATTGTTCACATTGAGCTGTCATGATGTGCAAAACACAAAATCTATAAAATTACTCTTACGAAGTGTTTTTATACTTTGTAGCAGAAATATCTTAGCACATTCAAAATAAGACTAAATTAACTTGCAAGTAACTTTACATGGAGATATATGAGCTTGTTTTAAGTCAATAATTCCTTAATATTGATGAAAAAGTATAATGAATAATATTCCAGTGATACAAGAGATGTTAATTTAAAATAAAAATATGGAAAAAAGTTTGAGTTATTTTCATATTATTTGTAACTTGTGCTTTTTTCTTAATTTTAAGGAATTATTTACTTAATTTCATATCTTGATGAAAAGTTACGTGTAAGTTAGTTTTGTCTAATTTCACATGCAGTAAGATATTTGCACTAGAAACTACACCAAACTATTTGGTAGGATTTTGTGTTTTTGCAGTGAACTCACATATGAAACCCTTCAATTTTTAAATTATTATTATTATTATTAAGTGGCTTAAATCTGGGGAAATTATCCCAGTTTTAAAAAAAGGCACTAAGTTTGTGTACATAAACATTGCCGTGTGTTTCTCAATAAGTGTTTATGTGATCAGGGGGTGGGCAGGTTAGTGTCCACTCCATTTTTAGACCTACCAGGAGTCGATGTGGGTGTTAATGTGCCAGCGTATGGAGCGGCCGCTTGCAGCCAACGATATCTGAGCCTCAACGCTGCAACGCAGAAATTTCCAAAATCATTTCAGGATTTTTGTTTTTCCAATTTGGGAGCAAAACCTCCAGGGGAAGTAAGTAGATTGAAGGTTGATGCCTTTCGTGCTGTCAGAGGTCTAAAGGCGGGTGAGGTAAGGTTCAGTAAATGACAGCATGGTGCATTTGCTTGCTCTGCTCACTGGGTTAATCTGAGGTAAAGATCAGCAACCTTCACTGTCTAAAGAGTAATTTCTGCAAAATTAAGTTTGTCCAGAGCCACAAAGTTACATCGTCGCTTAAAACCAAAAAAATCACAATTAGCCCTAAATACTTGTAATAACATTAAAATAAATAGCTATTAATTCTATTGTTGTATTTTAGAATAAATGAGTGAAACATTTTGGAGAGTCAAACTGCAAATTCTTGAATTTTATACTTCTGCAAAAAAAAGGAACAATTTGTGATTTAAACCATAAAATCTGACCAAGTATATTTGGCCTAGGTAAAGTTCAAATATCTTATTACACTTGAAATAAGACAAAACCAACTTACATGTAACTTTTCAGCAAAATATAAAAGTTTGCTTTCAATGTATAGTTCCTAAATATTAATTTAAAGTTTGTTATTCTTTATCAGTCAAGTCTAAGCAGGTTTTATCTGTTTCCCTGACAAATTACACAAATCAGTCGCTTCTTTTGTTTTGTGATTCTGTGATCACTGAAATCTAAATCAACAGATTCTTGCTTTTTTTTTATGCTAACGCCTTAAAACACGTTTAAACGTTGTGTTTAAATGATGCTAACTCCCACCTGCAGGTGGCAGTATTTCTTACTTCTCCTGCATTTAATATGAAGTTATAGTCGAAACTCCAAGTAACAAAATGTCGCTTAGCTGAAAATATTTAGAAACACAAAATTGGAGATTTTAAAGAATCCCAAAAGCAATCATGAAATCTTGGAGGAACTAACAACTTTTCGTGAATATTAAGGAATTGTTGATTTAAAAAGCTCCTTTAACTTCCTGAAAAACCTACCGATGAGTTAGTTTTGTCTTATTTCCAGTGCATTACGATATTTGCACTAGAAACTAGACAAGTATTCGGTAAACGTTTGTGTTTTTGAAGTGCACCTATTTATTAATATTGTAACAGTTTATTAATGTGTGTTTTCTCTTTCAGCACACTGTTTATACGGCCAAAAATAAAAACGAGTTTAAAGAACCGCAGCTAGCTAGCGGCACAGCTAACTAGCTAGCGGGTGTAGCTAACTACTAGTTATATAGTAACTCGGTTCCCGCTGCTGCAAACTATCCCATCATTTTATCGCCCGTCGTGAATTATGACGGGTTGACACTTTCCATGCATGTTGCATGTTCTGCTGAGTCTTGACGGAAATGTCGGGGGTTCCCTTATGAGGACCACAGGCCGAAGATGAAACTCAAGTCTGCATTAGAAAATGACTACAGGTCCAGAAACTAGCTGCGTGGGTGTGTGATCATGACACCTGATAGTAGCAGCTTCTGGATGTCCCTCTGGCTCTTCACATGTTTGGAGTCGTGTTTCTTCCTCTTAGCTTCGCAAAGCGCTGCCTTACTGTACATATCAACAACTGTTATTGCAAGATACATAAAGAAAGTGAACAGACTTTTCTTGCATAAGGTCTGCTTTCACTTGTGTGAATTGCTTTTCACTTTTCACTAAATTAACCACAGCCAGTTCCTCCTGACGGATCATTAGACTGGGTTTATGTTTTATTCTTTGCACTGTAAAAACAGAAAATCTTAAGTATTTTTGGTCCACTTTCCAGGAAAATATGGCATTATACTTGAAATATAAGACAAAACGCACAACTGTTCTGCAAGAAATAATCTTTTTAAGTCAATAATTCCTTAATATTGATTTTAAAAAGTATTACTTCCATTGGTAAAAATGGGGAAAATGTCTTGTTTCAAGTGAGATTTTCTGCAACACCTACTACTTAAAAAAATAAAAATTAGTAATAAGGAATTTACTGGTGTTTTTGTGAATGAGTGGCATCCAAACTTTTTCCCATGAGGGTCAAAGTCGTTGGAACTGCAAAAAAATAAACATTTTCAGTAACAATCTAAATAATTTAAATGTTAGTAAAATAACTTGGAAGCACTTGGGCTACAGAGATTGTTTATTTCCTTTTTATAACATTTTTAACATTTCTCTTTTTTGTCAATAATAAACTAACCTATATTCATTGTATTGAAATTAACACGATGGTTAGATTTTTGCAGTAAATTGATGTGCAAATCACTGTAGTTACAAAAAAGGCTCTACATTTTTGGGGTTGATCGTTTTCTTATGTGAGAAATAACATTTGTTCTTCATAGGTTTATATGCAGATGATGTGGTCTTGACATTGCTTGACGCTAGAGCCTCTCTTCCACCGCTTCTTGAAGTGCTGCAGAGCTTTGGGCAGCTCTCTGGTTTCACAATCAACTGGACTAAGTCTGTCTTTGTGCTTCTGTCTGATGGACTTGACTCTGGTTTCCTGAATAGTTTACCATTAAAAATTGACCATGACCACTTTATGTATCTCGGTATCAAAATCCTGTAAACTCCAAGCTACTTTTCCAATTAAATTATTTAGAGTTACTCTCTAAGCTAAGAAAATGGATCGACAATTGGCGGTTACTCCCACTCTCATTAATTGGTCGTATTAATATTATCAAAATGGTTATACTTCCTAAGTTTATTTATCTCTTCCAAAATATCCCAATTTTTATTTTTTCTTCCTTTTTTAATACATTGGATTCAATTATTATGCCATTCATTTGGGCATACAAACCTTCCCGAATCTCTAAAGCGCATTTGCAGAAATCTAGATGGGAGGGTGGCTTTGGCCTTCCGATCTTTCGGCACTACTACGGGGCCTGCGATGCCAGGGCTTGGACATTCTGGACGTCATGCTCTGCCGAGGCGGGGACTCCTTCCGTCTCTCTCCCTGGCTGGCCTCAGATTGAATCTCATAACTTGTTACTACAAACTTCTGCTTCATTGCCTGCAATATTATTCTCTAAACCAGATATCCCCCTCAAGAGGCTCACGTCTGACTTCATACTTGGGAACTCAGTTAAAATTTTGACACAAATAAAGAGGGTCTTGAAACTCCCAGACCTGCCATTTATGCCCCTTTGTGTCATAACCCCTGCTTTAAGCCGGGCCTCTCGGATCCTGCCTTCAAACTCTGGTCAGGCAGGGGCCTCTCCTCTCTCAAGGATCTTTTTATCAATAAACAGATCTCATCATACCCTCAGCTACAGTCTAAATTCAATTTGTCCCCAAATGATTTTTTTTGCTATTTGCAGGCTAGGAGTTTCGCAAACCAACTTGCTTTAAGCACAAATCAGGGTTCAGCGCAACATGTTTTTTATGATCTTCTTATTAAACCCCCCACTTCCAGACATCTAATCTCACTGTTTGTGAACGTTTTCTCTATGCCAGTGTCGTCCACTCATATCAGAGATGCCTGGTCCAATGATTTGGGAGTTACAATTTCCACTGCGCTCTGGGACCACGTGCTGTTGGGAATAAAAAACTGCTCCATTAATGCCAGATTGCAACTAATCCAGTTTAAAATGGTGCATCGTTTGCACTACTCTAAAGTGAGATTGAATAAAATATTCCCAAGTCATTCAAGTACATGTGACAGATGTGGACACCCTAAGGCTACTCTTGGACATCAATTCTGGCACTGCAATTATTTAACAACCTATTGGACTGACATATTTTGTTTCTACCAAACTGCGTACAAACAACAGATGCCTTCGGACTGTCTTGTTGCTCTGTTTGGGGTATCTGACTCCTGCTCTGCTCTGCCCTTGTCTACTCGAGAGGCTCTTGCTTTTGGGATGGTTGTGGCTAAACGTGTCATTCTTACAGAGTGGAAGTCTGCCTCACCTCCCTCCTTTAAATGTTGGCTGAATAACATGGCTTCTTGTTTACACCTTGAAAAAATACGCTACACTCTCAATAATAATGTACCCAGATATGTTGGGACATGGGGGCCATTCCTTGAACTTTTGAGTAATACCACTGGACACGGTCAGTGGCAGGCTAACGTCTGCTCTGTGGCAGTAGGTCGGCCTCTCGGTTGGTGCACAAGTGACTTAATACACCTTGATGTATTCATTTCCAGCAGTGTGCGGTGGAGCTGAATATTTTATTTAGTTCTTACTTCTTTTATTAATCTTCCTTTTATTTTATTTTATTTTTATTTTCTTTCTGTTTCCCCCCATCTATCTATTTGCTGTTCTATCTATCCTTAATAACCTGGGGTGGGTGGGGTTGGGGTATCACTGTTTTTGTTGTTTATTTTCTGGTTACATAAATGACAGTTGGACAGTCACAATCTGGAATCTATTTGTAACTGCGATCTGGTTTGGACTCACTCACTGATGATGACAATATAGAAGATCCCAATGCCAGCGTCGACCCACGCCAACTGGTCATCGCGGTCTGATCGACGATCCGGATATTATTGTATTTTGATAACTGTCCTGCAGTTTTGTTAATTTGTTGATAACAGTAAATATATTAAATAAAGTGTTCAGATTATGCAAAAAAAAAAAGAAATAACATTTGTTTTTTTGTTTGTTTTGTTTTTTTTTTTTTTAGAAAAAATGGGTCATTGTTTGTGGTTCTAGTTTCTCCAAAGTTAAGATGACTACAAAAATCTTATTAATTTGTGGGGAATTTTATTGGATCTAATATTTTGTAAAGGAGATGTTATTTAACTGTAAAAAAAAAAAAAAAAGTTGAGAGTGTCCATCTGCATCAAATTTACTTCATTTGGACCATCCATAATCCTTCAGAGGGCATTGAATGGCCCCCAGGCCGCAGTTTGAACACCCCTCATGTAAAGGCATGTAAATGAACTGAGCTGTAATTTAGTTTGTAGGTTTCTGCTGCCATCCTGTTTGGTGCATTGACGCGTTCCTGGTCATCTGCAGCTGCCATGGCTCCCAGTTTGAGTCAGGCCTACCGAAGAAGATGGTGGTTGGCGGTCACGTCCATCGTAGAGAACCTCTTCTTCTCTGCCGTCCTGCTGGGTTGGCCCTCGCTCCTCATCATGCTGAAGAACGAGGGCTTCTATTCGCACCTGTGCGTAGGTAAACGCTCTGACATCTGCATAGACATGCAGGAACTAATCATGATGTTAGCTTCTGAACTTAAAAAGATTAACAAAAGATTCCTTGTTCATTAGCATCTTGAAAATGTTGGTAATCCTAATATCCCAGATTAGCAAATATTAATAGCATGTCTAAAAACAGTAAAATTTATAATTAATCAAAAACAAAATGGCCTAAACAATTTCCTGCGTCTTTCAGACGCAAACAGCATTGTTAAGGTAGAAACAACTAAATTTAATTTCCTTTTGGGATCAAATAAGTATTTTTGAAATTGAATTTGAATTGACCACCAGCCAATCACAAAGCGATTGTTCACAACCAATCAGAGTATTCCTTGCATGGAAAAGAACCAATCACAATCCCCAAATAAAAACAATGCAGGAAGTGGAAGAAAACATCAAACAAAACAGTAGTGTGTAAAAAAGCACAGCAAAAGCACCAAATCTTACAAACTGCTTTTAGTTTCTAGTGGAAATATCTTAATAGATTCGAAATAAGACAAAACTAAGTTATGAGTAACTTTTTATCAATAAATATGAGGTTGTTTTAAGTAAATAGTTGATATTACATGGGAACAATATTTTGTTATAAGTTAAATAATCTGCCAACTAGTAGAATCAGTGTCTAATCATCAATATTAAGGAATCATTTACTTAAAACAAGCTTCTGTATCTCTCTGACAATTTAAAAAGTTAGAGTTGTCTTATTTCAGATGTTCTAAGATATTTGCACCAAAAACTACACCAAAATACTTGATAAAATGTCTTTGCAGTGCTGAATTTCATATAACAAGACAATGTGTTTAAAAAGTAACAACTGTGTGTCACCTGTTTCTGAGATAATAATCGATGGATTATCAGTTTCGATTTTGATGAAGAGCTCAGCTGAAAGTTGGATGTTTTCTTTCCAAACTGGCATTATCGGGTTCAGACCTGATCAACTTTGACCTTTTGCTCGCCCAACTACGGGTGTCTAAAATGACCAAAACAATTCTCACTCCAAAATAAATCAGAGGACAGATAAGCCTTTTCTCGTCACTCGAGTCTGTGTGTGAACAGTTTCCCTTTGAATTAGTGAGGAAATGTCTCTAAATCAATGAGACATGGGATAAAAGGTGAGTTATTAGAGGTAAAAATGGACTGGTTTGGGCATTTCTGAAGTTTGATTGAAAGTTTGAGCCCCAGGAAATTATTCTGATGTTCAGATTAGAAAACATCAGTGTGGCAACTTGGTGTAAAACATTATCACTTAAATTTTATAACCTAAAAATAATATTTCTTACATTTAAAGAGAAAATCTGATTATTAACAATATTTGTATCAAAATTAAACAAAGATATGGGTTTAACAGGTTGAGGTGCTTCTGTTCTTATTTCTGGAGTCATGATTGTAAATTGGTTTTGTTTTTTTTGTCTTTTTATCCAGAAAATGAAACTTTTGCCACCAACAGGAGTTGGGTGGAGGGCGGCAGATGGCCCAGCTGTGTGGAGCAGGAGGAGACGCTGAATCTCAGCTTCACCATCGGCTCGTTCTGCCTGAGCGCCACCACGCTGCCTCTGGGAATCCTGATGGATAAATTTGGACCCCGACCGATCAGACTCATCGGCAGGTCTGACACCGCACTCATTTCTGATCAAAATGTTTCTGATTGTGAGCACGACCGCTTTTTCATATGAAAGAACTGTAACAGATTAAAACCTTATAAAAAATATTTTTTAACGAGACAGGAATTTTTACAAAATACTGTTTCAATAAGCTGGTTTGTTTACGCATTAAAACCTGATGGCAGAGCCGGCCGAAGCCTTTTTGGGGTCCTGAGCAGATTTTCATTCAGGGTCCCCCATGAATGAGGTTTCATCATTTGGCTACGATAGAAATAGCTGTGTTTCCATGGCAAATGTGTGTAAAATTTGGTAATATTGTGCTAAAGTAAAACAAAAAAACAAACAAACCACAATTTCGCAATTGCGGTGTTTCCACTAAATAACAACTGTAATTAAAATCACTTGTGAATATATTTTTTCATGTGATAAGTCATTAAAAATACATCACTTCCTGTCATCTTCTTCATCATTTCCACCAATAGTAACAGCCGGTTGCTGATCACTTATATATAAATACACTAATTTCAATGCAGCCAAAAAATCCACCTGATCCTCGCACAAAAACTTACTGAGAAACTTTTTTTTTACTCTAAATTGCCATGTTTCCATTAAGCAAATTTATTTTCAAAATTCCATGTTGCAAAAATTTCAAGATCAATGGAAACGCAGCTATTAATATAATTTGTAATTAACTTACATTATACCAGTGTTGTCATGGTGACTAAGTTTACCCTTTCAGAAGTAATAAACTAACAAAAACACTTTAATCAGTCTGCATTTTGAAATGCAAAGTGGTATTTAAATGCAGCATTTTGACTGAACTACATTAAAGTAACATCAGTGAGCAAACTGAATTTAAAGCTTAATATATTTTGTTTTTAAAATCTGTAACAGATCTATAAAATGTGTAAAACTTGCAAAATATCTTCAAATGACATTCAGATTACATCAAAGTAAACATCGATTTAAAAAATAAACATTTAAATAATTGCTAAATATTGACAAAGAAATCAACATGGTAACAGAAACCACACAATAAAATACACTGTTCTGTATTAATAGGTGTAAAGAATACACTGTTTAATTAGTGTATAAGCTCCATTAACTAAATATCAATGGACAGAAAAATGGAAAGGAAAACATAAATAAACAACTCCACAATCACCTACAAAAATGATAAAAAGCAAGAACTAATAAAATCAATTATTTATCAACTGAGAAACATTCCTTAAATATTAATAACATATTTTCCACATAAATATACCCAGAATAATGTTTGACATTTCCTCTTCTGCGATATGCTGATGATTATCAGCATAGTCAAAGCAAAATGATCAGATGCGATATGCTGATAATCATCAGCATATCGCATCTGATCATTTTGCTTTGACTAGGCTGTTCTTTTTTCATCTTATTTAGTGGAATACCTCCAACCAGACACCGCAGGAGCATTAAGAATAAAACAAATAGGTGTTTTTCTAATAATTCAAATGGATTTTTGCTTGTTTAGTGTGATATTCGATGTTTGTGTTTCAGTTCCTGTTTCGCAGCGTCTTGTGCGATGATGGCTGCCGCTGCGTACGACCCTGAAGGTGAGGCAACAAACCTACATTTAAAAATGAAGCTTTAGCTGCTAGCTTGACTTACTCCACTTTTCTTTTTTTTTTTACATAACTAGTTGTTGGTATGCGGTTTAATTATATTTGGTCGAAAAAAGTCCAAAACAAAAACAAATTGTGGCTGCACTGTGTTTAATTTTTTTATTTTTTTATCAGTGCTGTCTATCCTCATTTTCTTCGCTGTTTCCTTAAACGGTTTTGGAGGAATCTGCTTGACCTTCACATCACTCACAGTGAGAATCACACACACACACACACATGCACACACACATAAACATGCACACCATGCTGAAGTTAGATATATGGGACAATAAGATAAAATTTACTTACAAGTGACTTTTCAGCCAGATATAGGAGCTTGTTTTAAGCCAATAATTAGATAATATTGATTTTAATTAAGTACTACTTCTACTGGCAGCTTATTTCACTTAATGCAAAACATTTTTCCCGTATTATAGGTGAAATAACAAGACATGAAACTTAAAATATGGTAAAACTGTCTTGTTTCACTACAGATTATTTACAACTGGAACTTTTTCATCAATATTTAGGATTTATTGACTTTAAATAAGCTCCTATATCTTACTGAAAAGTTACTTCAAAATTAGTTTTGTGTTATTTTAAATGTGCTAAAATATCTGCACTAGAAAACAGACCAAAAACACTGGGTAAGATTTTATGTTTTCGCACTGCATAACATCTTAATCTGTCATTTATCTGAATAATTTTGGGTACTTACACTTTTGGCTAAATAGTAAAATTTAACTAAGAATAGTGTTGCCGTTATTAGTCCTTAGCTTATAGAAACAAAATAATACAAAATAAACCGTGCATGTGTGTGTGTGTGTGTGTGTGTGTGTGTGTTTGTGTGTTTGTTTCACCTCAGTAAACTTTTATTCCAACTATAGACACAGCTATAATGTTGCCAGTACCACAAGAAACCGCATGCGGTTCCAGTCATAATCAATCATCCATTTTGGACATGAATATTAAAGGAATTGCAGCAACAGGTGTATGGAACTAAATTAGGGTCATAAAGTTTGTTGAAAAAAAAAAAAAGTCTGAAGCTGAAAAAAAAGATGTTGAATCTGAAAAGTAGTTTTTATCAGTTTCAAATCCTTCTTTTAATTTCAAATTTCTTTTTTCAATTTGAAACTTTTTTACAGTTCCAAATCTTTCACTTTCAAATTGTTTTCAGTTTCAAAACAATGCTTCAGTTTTCCTGTTGTATAAATTTTATGACCCCAATTTAGCTCCATGCAAGTGCAGCGAACTGGAATATCTTGACACCCAACATTACGGTTAACATAGTAGCATGTTTTTATAGTGATTTCTGTTTTTGCTTCTTCTAAATTCTCTCGCTGTACTGGTTTGGTAATCTATAAATACAGAAATGGCCACAAACATTACAAGGGTGTCGAAAGAATACTTTATAAAAACTCAAATGGTAAAGTGGAAAAGCAAAATGGTGAACTGAAAATGGGTTCTGAGCTGCTCACACACACCCAGAAAGTCCACAGATCCTCACACATAGCAGGTCAGAAAGGACAGGCCATGCTTTTGGGGCTTTGCCAGGTCAGATGATGACAGGTAAAAGGAGCATGGTGGGTCAACTAGGCAGGTTTCTGATTGGCTGAGAGGCTGCATGGGAATTTAGACCAAGTGGAACTGGATCTGGTGCTTCCAAAGCCAGCACCGACGCACACACACTCACTCACACACCACAAATATAGTCAGAAAATGCTCACATGGACCAGCACATATTTAATTCAAAGGTTGACTGAAGTAGATTCTGATCGGGTTAAAAGCTGTACCGCCTCCTGCTGACGGCACCCCTGCATTACAGCCAAGAAATGGAAAGAGGAAATTCACATTTCTATGCTTCTATCTGGAGCCCAAGTGCTTAAACAAAAAACTCCGGACGTTTTTTGGTGTCTGGGAAATTAGCTGTTTCAAAAACTTCCCGATAGTGATGTCACATTCTATGGGCACTGCGTCGTTACCTAGCAACCCAGACGCGTTACCTAGCAACCCAAGTCTAGCGCTGTAACGTTTGGTCAGCTGGTTTTACTGCTGTAAAGTGACTGGTGGGAAAAAAAGAGTTTTCTCTGCAAAAACAGAAATCTTACAAAGTTGGTCCAGTGTCTGGAAATGCGACAAAACTAACTTACAAGAATTTTTTCTGAAATATATAGAAGCTTAATTTAAGTCAATAATTCCTTAATAATTGTTAAACAAAAACAGATTATTTAATTTGTGACAAGACATTTTTACCATGTTGTGAGTGGCATAATCTGCCAGTGGAACTAGTACTTTTTCATCATGAAGGGATTATTAACTTAAAACTGTATTTTTTGTGGTTTTTTGTCACTGCTTCTTGGCCAGGACACCTGAAAAAGGTGTTTTAAATATCAATGTTTTTTTTTGATAAAATAAAGGTTAGATAAACAAATAAAAAACAAGCTCCTATATTTTGCTGAAAAATTACTTGTTAGTTGTTCTTATATAATATGTACTGAGGTATTTGCGCTAGAAACTAGACCAAAAATAGTTGGTAAGATTTTGTGTTTTTGCAGTGTTGTTGTTGACTTACCTTTCAGAAACCATTTGGTGCATTCTTATTGGTTGTGCAGGAGGTGCCACTTCTGCTTTTCAACACAATTGTATAATTGCACATCTGTTTGCAGCCATTTTCACACGCAAGTGTAAACGTTGAAATGGGAAGAGTGACCAGCAGCGCCATAAATGAATTTAAAGTGACAGAGGCCTTAAAACAGTTCTTTCTGGAAATCTGATTATCTAAGAATGATTTTGTGCAAAACATGTAATTAGCATATTTGTACAAATTATTGACTTATCCTAACCTGTTCAAGCAATCATAATAGGTCACCTTTTACCATAAGTTACAAATATTTATGAAGAAATTTAATTTTCATTTTAACTGACTAAAATGTCACAACAAGAGTTTCTAATGGTTGATATGATATAAACACCAGCAGGTTTTTCTTTTTTCACTTTAATTTATCTTTTTCTTGCAGCTGCCTAACATGTTTGGAAACGTAAGATCGACCATCATTTCCCTGATGATTGGCTCCTACGCTTCTTCAGCAGTCACCTTCCTGGGAATCAAGGTGTGCACACAAGCGGAGTGTGCACTCCTTCATTGCTCCTTGCAATGAAGGAGTGCATTTTCATTTTCTTTCTCTGAAAGAAAGAAAATGAAAATGTATCAAGTATTTGAAAAAAAATTACAATTAAAGGAGGGGTAATTAATGTCAAGGATGAGGGCAACCTCAAAAATATCAGGTGTCATATTAGCTTTACTGTTTGGTGAATTTTTAAAATCCATTTCTACATCTCTTTATATGTTTCCATAATTTTCCTCCTAATCCCAATCAGTTGATTTATGACCTTGGTGTGTCGTTCCGGCTCATCATGTGGGCATGGATGGGTTTGGCCTGCATAGTCCTCCTCAACTGCTTCCTGAACTGGCCGGGTGAATCCATCCCAGCTCCAGAAGACAGCAGATACACGTCAGTAACCATAAAAATAATAATAATGATAGTGAGAATAATACACTTTCTGTACTCTATCTACCTCTTTTCGATTTTCTCTTGGCAGTAAAAAGATGAGAATGAATGGGGTTGTGACAGAGGACAGGATGACAGGAGACAGGTACATCACCAATGTGATTATCATGGAGGACACAGTGAGCCCCAAACCTCAAGAATCTGAAAAGAGACACTCCGAAAGCACCTCTAAGGGTAAACAAAGCTTTGTTATGAGCAGTGATGGCATAGTTAGTTTGAAAAAGTAACTTTAATCTGATTACTGGATTTGAAATAGCAAAGCGTTAGATTACTCGTTACTGAAAAAAGTGGTCCTACGTCACCACTTTTTTTGTGGTTGCAACACTTCTGGCCATACGTAAAGTTGAATAAAAATTCATATTCAATTTTTTTTCAAAATATAGTGTTGATTTCATTTGCACACAATATTTTATTTTGAAGTGTTGATTTTATTTTCCAGATATTTTTTTACTTTGTTTTGTAGGACTTTAGTCAGAGCATGAAGAGATTTCATGCTTTAAAACACATGTGTCAAACTCAAGGCCCGCGGGCCACATGTAGCTCGCCACGTCATTTTATGTGGCCCTCCCCCCACCACCACCGTTTTATAGGCCCATGATTGACTTAAAATAGGTTTTGAGCACGAATTGACTACAAACTACATCTCCCATAATGCATTCCGATTGTTACCAGCCAACATTAGGCTTCTCTCCACTAGAGTGCAGCAGAGTCACCTCAAGCTCATTAATTTTCCCAGCGAATAAAACTGAGACATCGACAAGCTAACATCAAAATGTCTAAGAAAAGAAAAATCGATTTACAAGAAAGACTGTTTCATGAACGATGGGAAAACGAATACCCGTTTGTACTTCAAGGTGAAAAACCAGTGTGTCTTTTGTGTTCTGGGACCGTGTCCGTCCTGAAAGAATACAATATAAGTCGGCATTTTGACGTAAGTGTTCATATTCAAAATTTTTTACATAATCAACATGCATAAAGGGATATTCTCCAGGCTTTTTTTGTGTGTTTTATGTCTGAAAAACTAGATTTCATTTGGCCAGAATGGGGATTGAAGCCATTTCTTTCAAAATCAAGTTTTGATTTTATTTTTCAGCCATTTTTAATTTTAAAGTGTTGATTGTATTTCAGAGCCATTTTTTTATTTTGAAGGGTTGATTTTATCTTTGAGCCATTTTTATTTTCAGGTTTTTATTTTGTATTGTTGTTTTATTTTGAAGTGTTGATTTTGGGCTTATTAGCACCACGCTCTGACCAGCTGAGCTAACCAGCCAATCAGCCATGCAGATCTGATCCTTTATAAGGATCTGTTGGCATTGTGATTGATAAAAGTATCATTCAAAGGTCTTTGTATGGTTCCAACTCCACACAGACCATGGCAGGCTGCATTAGCTCCATTTACATTCTCCATAAAAATGCACACATTGAAATTACGAAAATAAATCTGTTGTAATTTCTACCAGCTTCAGTTCCAATCTGTCGGTCCGTGTGCTCTCCCATCTTCCTGTGGAGCCTCCTGGTCATGGCAATCACTCAGCTTAGGCTGATCTTCTTCATGGGAGCCATGAATAAGATGATCGAGTTCCTTGTCACTCATGGCGACCCCAACCGTAAGCGTAAATAGAGGCCAACACAAACCCATTTATGAGAGATGTTGAGTTTAACTTTTACAGTTGCTGTTCTGTCTTTCAGCCTCGTTAGAGCTGCAGAAGGAGGCAGAGGACCAAGGTACCTATCAGGAACAGCCTGAGCCTCCAGTCAACATTGTATTTTCTCATATTTGAACTGATTTCATTCTGTCTTTCTTCTCCAGTGGCTTTCTACTCGTCCATCTTTGGTACGATGCAGCTTCTGTGTCTAGTGACGTGTCCTGTGATCGGCTACATCATGGACTGGAGGATACAGGAGTGTGAAGAGGAACATTCAAACATATCAACAAGCAAAAGGTAGGGAAACATTTGGACTTTATTGAGGGTGATGAGATTCAACAGCAAGTGGGGTGAATACTCCAAACCATCCCTAGCAGCACAAACTTGTTATCCTTGTTTCCTCAGCAGCTCAGCGCCCCCAAAGAGAGACAGAAAGATCCAGAAACTGAGCAATGCCATGAGAGCCTTCATTTTCACCAACTTCCTCCTGGTCATGTTTGGAGTTATTTCCTTGATTGACAACTTGCCCCTGCAGGTTGGGAAAAATGTTGCACTAGAATATGAACTGAAAGCTCCTTCAGTCATTTTTCAGTTCACCAATTTAACATTTTAAGACAGGATGTTGTGTCCGTGAGGGCTGATGTCCTGCTACTTCTAGGCAAATCAAAAAGCTGAACTGCCTCTTCATCATGTTGCCATGTCCTGCGATATCCTGTATTGTGCCGTTTGTAAAGTTACACAGTCAAAAATCAACATAAATAGTTTGGGGCTTTATTTTTCAGTCCCATTTTGCTATTAATACATTTATAAATGTCACAGTTCCAAACTGACTATTTAATTATCAAGCTAAATAAATATTTAGTTATATTTAGCCATTTAATTTGGAACTGTGACATGAAAATATGTCTGATAAATGAATCCTCTTGTTTCTCTTGCAAGAGGCTCACAAACTGAATTATTCCTGTTAATCCTTGACTGTGTAATTTACAAACGAAGCCCCAAAGTCTTGTTTATTGAAGCAATTCCACATTTCAAAGACAGTCCTGTAACATGTGTCCTGCTCTCTGTTTTGTTCTTTAACAGGTGTTGTCCTTTGCTCTTCACACCGTTGTTAGGGGATTTATCCACTCCTGGTGTGGAGGCCTCTATGCAGCAGCGTGAGTGACTCAATGAGATTATAATGACACAATGAATTGCTACTAATTCAGTCAAAGATGATGAAATGACAGAAAGATGCAGCTTTCCCTCTCTGGAGGTTCAGGTCAGATACTGTTGCCTTTGCAAACGCAACACAAATCAATTTAGCTTCTTGTAGCTCTATAAATAGAGGTTTTCTTTCTTCACTCACCACAGTCATCACAGTCATCACCACCGACAATAACATTTTAATAATATGAGTTTCAACAACATTTAGTCTCCCTTTGAGCTCAGTAAATTACTTTTGAATTGAATCAACAGCAGGGGTGAACCTGCTTTATAGTAATTTTTTTTTTTTTTTACAATTCCCTTTCCCAGATCTTGAATTGTTTCCTTACATCTTCATTCTTCTTCACCGCCACCAAGGAACCAACATCTGACTATTATCCAGTTTTTCTTTTTTTTATTATTTATTTTATCCTGATTGCGGTCAAATATCTGAAAGGATGCCACATTTCCCTAATTTCCACTCTCCTTTTATCCAGGTATCCATCGAACCACTTTGGGACTCTGACAGGTCTCCAATCAATAATCAGTGCAGCGTTCGCCTTGCTGCAGCAGCCACTATTCATACTGATGGTGGGGTACCTCGGCGGAAACCCTTACTGGGTAAGGAGCTCTTACAGAAGGACACCATCCACAGGGTGGTCAAGTTTATTTGTATATCGTATTTCAGCAAGAAGGCATTTCAAAGTGCTTTACGCCATAAAAATGTAATACAGTAACCAATTAAGAAACAAGCAATAAACATTACATTTTGTCAAGCAAATGTACATTAAATATTTGATCAAGGTTCCAGTTATTATGGATCAAAATCAGCTCTACACATGTGGGGTTTTAGTCTATACTTAAAGGAACCTAGTGTTTCAGTTGTTTTGCAGTTTTCTGAATGTTTTTTTTAGATTTGTGGAGCATAGAAGCTGAATTCTTGCTTCTCCATCTTTGGTAGATCTGAGTCTTCTGGAAGGTTGAAACAACCACAGAAGATCTTTAATACATTTTCTGACTAAGTTTCTAAGTTTGTTTTCTGGGCTACAGGGAGCCAGTGTAGGGACTCTATAACCGGGATGATGTGCTCTATCTTCCTGGTTTTAGTCAGAACACCAGCAGCAGCGTTCTGGATCTGATTGTTTTTTTAGGCAGACGTGTAAAGACACTGTTGCAGTAATCAATGCAACTAAAAGTAAACATATGGATGAGTTTTTCTAGATCTTGCTGAGACATTAGTCCTCTAATCCTGGAAATGTTCTTCAGGTGATTGAAGGCTGACTTTGTAACCGTCTTTATGTGTCTCTGAAGGTTAAGGTCAGAATCTGTGTGTAGATTTCAGACCTGATAGCTGGTTTCTAGCTGTAAAAACTGAAAATGTGTGTTGACTCTAGATGGTTCCTCTTTAGGTCCAAAGATAATAACTTCAGTTTGTTTCTGTTCATCTTGAGAAAGTTGTGGCGCATCCACATATTTATTTGCTCTAAGCATCTCTTCAGTTCTTTAATGATTGTAATGTAGAGCTGTGTCTCATCTGTGTAGTTTATTTCTGGTTTTACCTGAGCTAGCAGGAGCATATAGATATTCATTATCAGGGGTCCCAGTATTTAACCTTGTGGTATCCCACAAGTGATTTCTGTTCTTTCTATTGAGACGTTATGTATTGACACAAAGAAGTCTCTGTTCTTTACGTAAGAATTGAACCAATTAAGTGTTGGAATAGAGAGTTACAGTCACTCAGTCATATATTGATGGTCAACATTGTCAAACATCCCCAGGCTTGTGGAGAGAACTCACTCTTACTTTCTTACTTCAGATCAACGTTGGCCTTCTCATCTTCTCCCTGATCAGCTTCCTATTGCCATGTTATCTCTTCTATCACCGGAGAGGCCTAATCAGAGAGAAGGCGCAACAAGATGTGATTGCTGTCTGTCAGTCTGAGAAGGAGAAGGAAGATCTTATCCAGTCAGACTGTGAGGACGAGGGGTCTTCAAAATATGGAAACATACACAATGGGCTTACTGGTTAACTAGTTACAATGACATGGTCACTTATTGTCAGCAATGTTATTATTTTGACTATGACTTATGTGATTCTGAGAAAAAAAAATTTGTCCTAAAGATAAATGTCCAACAAAATAAGCAAAACCAAGATTCCAGATTGAAAATGCGCTTTTTATTAGGGCTGGGCGATATGGCTGAAAAGAAAAACCAAAAACGCTATAATCATTTCATATCAGTCGAAATGATTACTTATTGATTAGTTTTTTGTTTTAAATATTTGTTTTAAATACTATCAAGCCTTTCCTCTGCCTACATCTCCCAGAATGCTGTGTGGTTCTGGACCAGAGTTCCGTGAATATTTTGTTAAACAATTTTTCTATTGTTTATTGCGACACATATTGTCACTAATTTATTGTCTATTCTTAGAATTGCAATAATTCTGAAAGCTAAAATTGTTTGCATTTTGGATTTTAATTCACGTCAGAACTAGGGAGATAAATTGATGTTATCGATTATTCAATTTTCTGGTTTTGGAGAATTAATTTTTGGACAATCTGGATTTTTTTTTTTCACCAATGCATTCATAGACCAGAGGGATGTTAGCTCACCCCAGAACTGCAAAGTACATTATAAAGTTTCTATTTATTTTTACTTTGAAGTGAGGTTAACTCAAAGAAAGAATGATTAAAATAAAAGCCGGTTTTTAAGACATTTTTTCCCATTTATATTTATTTATTTTTTAAGGAAGAGAGTGACTTAAATAAAATCAATTAAAATCGGAGATAAAATCTAGTTATTTTTTAGCCATATCGCCCATTTCTAGTCAAAACCAACAATGAGATGAAAAATCATCTTGTATTTTCTCTTCATTACAAATTTAGAAAAAAATAAAAATAAAGCTGAGGGACCATTATGGCAGAACTACATCCTTTTTTGTGATTGTTTTTTTTGTTGTTGTTGTTGTTGACTGCATCCATTGTTGTCACTAATTATGTTATATTTACAACTAGGCTTTCTAGGTTTTTGTGTGTAAAGTAGTATAGCTCTGTATTTTGTATTACTGAGGCCAAATGTATAAATATTGATGGGCAAATGCTCCAACATCACTGACTGGGACAATTTTTTAAAAAATTCTCCCAGGAGTACAAGAAAATTAAAAGTCATCACAAACAATTTGCTCAAGATAATAAAGCATTCATTACATCGAACGGAGTCTGTGTAACGTCTGACTTGAAGAACACCACACAGATTTTATCATTAATGTTTAAGATTTATTTCAAATCTTAAAAGACTAACGCACCACTTTTAATCTATAAAGGCATCTTATGCCAATTGCCTCCATATCTTCAGATTTACATCCAAAATGGAGGGTTTGAACGTTAATATTTTCAAAACAAAAGCAGCACATGCACATATGTAGCATTGACATTTGTTTGATTTTATAAACATGAGAGGGACTGGTGACCTTCTATGATCTCTGGCAACCCTATTTTTATTAATATCTTAAAAATGATAGCAGCACCAACGAAAGTGCTGCACAAATGTAGCACAAACGTTTGACACCAATTATGTTTGATTTGGGTGATGTGGATGGGCTTGTTAAACTTTTGACTGTTGTTTTTATTAATATCTTCAAATCAAGAGCAGCACAAACAAAACTCTTAGCACAAATGTAACATTGTTGACTGAGACCAAATTTGTTTGGTTTCATGAATGGGTGAGGGACTAGTTGGCATTCTATGATTGCCAAAAACTTTACTTTTATTAATATCTTAAAATAATAGCAGCACAAGCAAAAAAAAGCATTTGTGCTACATTTGCAGCACAAATGTAAAACAAACACCAATTTGATTTGAAGAACATGGTGAGAGTAAATTCACTCAAGTCTGAAGCTCCCTCTGCTCACTAAAGACATAGGAGAAGGAAATGCTTTAAGAGAACCCCATTTATAAGTTTATACAACATTAACCAAGTGGTTGATCAAAACTGAGAACCATTTTGTCTGATTTACTGATGCATGTTATGGAAGTTCAGATAAAGAAAAACAGTTTTCTTTGTACAACAGCGCATGAGAAACGGGTCACCACATAAACATCCATTGTTTTTAATGCCTAGATTGCCTCTTTAGTTTACGGATTTATGGAATCACATGGCGACTGCCCAGAAGCTGCAACACACAAACACACAATGCATGTTTATTTTCCTGGTGGCAGGATTTAAGGTTTGTTTTCACTCGCCAGCTTGTGTCTGTGTCAGAGGTGGATGTGTGTCTGTGTGTGTGATGAGCTTGGCTCTGTGGGTTTATCCTCACAGCCCCTGCTGTCATTTTAATCTGTCCATTGAGTGGTCTGTGTGTTTGGTTTTTTCATGCTTGGTGCAGTGTGCGTTCAGGGAGACAGTGTATACATTTTGGATTCAGTAACTCCACTGAAACAATTTTCTGAAATCCACCAGCTTAGATTAATGTTTTTGGGGTGTAACTGTTGTTTGAAATTGAGTCATTTTGGGACTTAATCTGTTATTTTCATAGTTTATGGATGCAACATGTCTGTAATTAGTCCTTTTAAAAATAAGTATTTAGAAGAGGTGAGTAGTAACTAACATTTACTCAATTACATTTATTTTTGTAACTTTTTTTGGGGAAAAATTACACCATACTTTTCTGTAATTGTTATTGTAATTCTTTATTTGATTAAGACATTAATAAACAATTTAGATTTAAATACATTCAATTACAGCAAAAGGTGATTTCCACTGTTTGTCCCCCTGCCAGATAGCACAGTCTGAAACACATATGGTTAATACAAAACATGCATATACACACTCTCACACAGACACACAACAACAACAAACAAGAAGACAGACAAGGGAGGAAATTTCAAGATAAAATGCACCATATTGTCATCTTCCTAAAATAATGTCCTAAATCATTTTCGCCAAAAGTCATTTTGACAAATACAAAAAAACAACAAACAAATAAAAATTTAAAAAATCAGCAACTCCTTATTGCCAAAAGATTATTTAGAAAAAAAAAAGAAACAAAAAGAAGGTGATAATACTTAATCAGAAAAAACAACAACTTTTCAGCTTCACATACACAGTATCACAATTTTATATTGCAACCAAGCCTCCCATAGAAACATATTGACCCATTTTTACATATTACCTTCACTTCAGTTATATTTATAGGTAATATTGTTTCTCTTACTTTAGTAACATTTCTGGAAACTCTACCTACTGCGAGTAACTTCACTAAATGAAGTGGATGTATAAAATATATACAAAAATATTGTATTGCTCCCAAAGGGAAATATATAGATAAGAATGTATTGAGGAAGTGCTACTCTTATTTTAGTACAATTATTTAGTAGGCAAAATGTGCAAATACTTCTGTATAATAGAGCTTGAATATCTGCATAATAGGAATAAATCTGCAGACTTCTGCACGTTAGTGTGGCAGTGTCTCATAAAAGTAGGAGGAAGTCTTGTCAGATTGAGTTTACGTGTCAGTCACGTTTAAACAATATTTTTAAAATTATTGGTCTTTGAAAGGAGCGTCGGACTGTGCCGCACTGTTTGCTATCAATTTAATCACGATTTGGAACGATCGTGACGTTACCTGTTCTGATGGGCGGGGCTTGGCCTGAGAGCCAATAGTATGCGCCATTGACTTGATTGACAGCCGTGATACCCAATCAGTGTTATTTCTATTACGACAACTCCGCTCTTGGACCCTGGCGCTGGAGTTTTTGTGGCTGTGAGAAATCTGTCGGCCTTTGGGAGTCAGTTGGCCACCAACATCCTGGAGACGTGAGAGGAGGATATCATCTTGTGTGGATTATATTCACTGAGTTGTCGCAGAGACGCTGCGTTCATCTCGGAGATACCAGGTTATGAAAGCAGGGAGCTGCTCGCGCCTCCTAACCCCGTTTAAGCTAGCTGTCTCCAGTAACAAACGTCTGTCAGAGCGGTGGTTTTTGCAACCAAACCCTCTGAGGATGAACTAGCTTAGCTGGGGTTTCTTTAAATGGACCTGGAGTAGCTGTGCTGAATATTCCTCATCGGATAACCCAACAGGGACCCAGACTGGCACACCCTCAGCCGGGTCCGGATTCCTGGCCGCTGGAATCCCTCTCAGGTGAGGTGAATGATTAGCCGGCAGCTAGCCAAGGCTAACACCTGGGTAGCTTACGGCTAACGGCAGCTCAGGGTGCAGCGTAAAAACCGAATGAGCTTAACGGTGTGTATGTGTGTTGTCGGTATTTTAAAGTGACTCCCAAGCAACGTCGAAACGTGTCTATATTCTGTCGTAGAGGACTGTTTAATCGCGGCTGTCTCCACCCTGATTTTTACAGCATAACTGCCCACATCGATTCCTTCATGATTGGATAAACATTATTTAAAAATAATATTGATTCCGTTGGCCAATTTTCCTGTCATCCCAGAGTAACATCCGCATCCCACGGCCCACTGTGGGCGTAGCTGTAGTTTGCGCACATAAAAAAATCTATCTAATTCCTTCAATCAAACACGGATCCTTTTTATTATTATACATTTGTTTTTTATTTTTCTATACATAAATGTGATAGAAATCCCTGGAGCATCTGGATGATCCTATATTTAGGCCCCATCAGTATGAAGCCACCTGCTTCATGAGAGATCTGAATTAATTAAAACTGACAAGGAGTTTTGCTGAGTTGTAAAATATTTTAGAGCACTTTGCAGGTTTTTCCTCAGTTGATGAGTAAAAACTAACAACTGTCGATGGTAGCAGGAACCTCTACTACTTCTAAAATGAACTGTTCAGAGTTCAAGAGTCATTGGACAGGAGCACCAAAACATATCTCCTATCACGGTAAATTGTCCCAGAGGTTATTGCCATAAACAATAATATTGTTGTTTTGAGACCATTTTCAACTAATATAATGGTAATGGCATAATAATGCAAGAACATTTTATTCTCCAAGATCAATAAAATTTAAATTCTAATGAATATCTAACACTAAAACTGGAAGACCTTTTATAGATCTAAAATAAACAAACAAAACAACAGAAATGACAAATAAAATTAAGTCTATGAAAACAAGAAGGTGCAAGTTGAGACCAAAGAAGACCTTTATCATCCGGTTTTCTGTAGGAAGAGAAAAACAATTTATTATGAAAATGGAAGTTATTGAGTTATTTATTTAATAAAATAATAAATAAAACTTATTATTTTATTTATAATAAATAAAAATAATAAATTTTTATTTATTATGCAATTAATTGATTTATTGTGACACGCTTACACACACCTAATGTGAATTTAGAGCCAAGCTGGTGATGCTGTGGACTTCTTCACATGTAAGAAGGTAACCACAGTATTAGAGAATGAATAGCTATCATGGATGGCGGTATAATTGTTTCTTAATATGCGTAAGAAATGTTACGCATATTAATATTTGCATAACATTAATATGCAATATTATGCAATAGATAAGATAGAATAGATAGATTGATATGAATTTTAGAATATCAATCTAAAATTGATATTCAGAATCAGCTTTATTGGCCAGTATCATGTGTAGAAACAGAATTTGGCTTGGTCTGCACACAGACATAAAGAATAAATATACATAATATACAGGAATGAAAGAAAGCTAGTATGGGTGGACAGTATGGCTGAAAAATATATCACTATATCAATAATATTGATAATTATTGATTAGGTTTTTGTTTTAAATATGTGAAATACTGCCAAACAGTTGATGTGGTATTTCCTGTTTTATCCAGTTTCCTTTTAATCTGTCTTACTCTTTTCTACTGTCACTCCATGCCATTGTTGTTTATTTTCAAGCTGTTAAGAGGTACTTTGGCAACACAGCAACTGCAAAGTTACTTAACAGGTTGTCACTCAGTAACCAAAACATAAATGAGTTAGTTAATGACATGACTAAAGCCTTTCCTCTGCCTACATCACCCAGAATGCTGTGCAGTTCTGCATCAAACTTCATTAAATTATTGAACATTCTATTGATTGCATTTTCTATTGGTATTAATAACTTGTCTGTTTTTCATGTTACAATTTTTCTGTGTAATGTTTTCCACTTTTCTGTCATCACATCCTCGCCTCTGTAGCAAATCAGTAATTTCTCCACCATGCATCTCGGCTGAATGAGCGCAATTAAGATGAAACTATTAAGATTGAACTAATTCTAATCTAAAATAATATTAATTGGGAATTAATTGTTTGCATCCCTACTGTAAATCTAAAATTCATAATCAGAATCTGTTTTATTGATTAATATTGTCAATCAGAAAATTTGACTTTGGTTTTCAACTGCTCAAATACCAACATAAAGAAAACATCTATAAACCTTTTACAGGAATGAAATAGAGATAGGAACGGTATGCACTTATGTTTGCAGCCGTTTTTTCACATATATCAATAAAATAAACCCCAGAATGATTGTTGAAGCATTACATTAAAAAAATACTTACTTTTTTCCCTAAGAGAAAAGAATAAATCAACCCAGGCTGTAAGGGGAAATAAACTCTCTGTGGAAACAGCCCTCATATGAAGGTTTAAGTTTAAAGTGTCCAGAATGTGTAGGATCAGCAGATATGCTAGCTCCCCTCTTCCTGATTTCAAAGCGATAAAAGTGCTCAACGGAGGGGAAGCCGGCCGTTGCAGTTTGGACTTGATCTGTCTAGAACATGAGCCAAACCACACAGCGATAGACGAACACAGAACAGACAGAATAATGCGTAGAAGATTATCAGAAGCTCCTTAGGTTTGCTTGTGCTTTTTGTGTTGCTGCAGGAAATACAGCATCACCTCAGAACCTAAGATCCCCTTATGTCGGCTCAGATCAGTCATTACTTCACTGCTTGCTCATTGTACAAAATGCTGCTTCTTCTCTGTGAACAGAAACTATAAAACAGGAACATAGAAATCCATTTCTATCTGGAGAACTCTTCATTATGGGCAATGTCATTATGAATACAATAGAAATACACTTTATTGTACCAAATTTAGTTGTAACAGAAACAAAGTGACAAGACCTAAAGTCATGCAGATTCACACAAAGATAAAAGTATCAAAAATATAAAGATATAAAATAATATATTGTACTGGAAAAGCAAAATTATAACATAATGGTGTTTGAAAGAACCTATAGTTTGTGTCAGTTTCAGTTTCTACATTTGTTATTTTACATTGACTGTTTTACTCCCATTTGCAGATTAAAAAATTAAAGTTGTTTCTACATGGTCAACCAAACTTTTGACACTATTGGTGTATTTAAATATGCTGTTCTGGTGCAGAGTTACCAACTAAATTTGCAATTTAGTACATTTCTGTCTGTATTTTTTAAAAAAAAGTTTTAAATAAATTCAGCACAGTTTCTTTTGTATACTAAACCTTTAATATCGGTATCAGAAGTGAAAATGTGGATCAGTTCATAACTAACATAAAAGCTTTACATAGTCCTCTTATGATAAGACATTTTACTAGATGAAGAATTGTTTCAGAAGTTCTTGCGATAAACAATAATGTTGTTTTGAGGCAGTTTTCAAGTAATAAAATGGTAATGGTATAATAATAATGCAATAACACATTCGCAAACATGAATAAACTTTAATTCTTGACTGAACATTTAACAGTCAAGAATTAACTTGACTGTCAAGTTAAGTCAAGTTAACAGTCAATTAACTTGACTGTTAAATCAAGTGGAATAAATCTTTATTCCACTACAAAGATTTCTGCCATTGAGTCTTCAAAATGTCTGAAGACATTTTGACTATCCAAAATAAACGAATCAACAGAGATAACAAATAAAATTAGCTAGAAAGTCTCTGTAAACAAAAATGTCCTTAAAAAAAACAGTATACTTGAGACCAAAACACCAAACTAAAGAGTTTTATCATTGAGTTTTTGATAGAAATGGAGAAAAGAGAAAAACGATAAATCATACAAATGGAAGTTATTGAACTCGTTTTAATTTATCATGTGATTAATTGATTTATTACTTATTGTGACGGGCCGAGTATCTCATGTTTTCTCATTGTGTTTTATTACTGAAGGTGGAGCATCCTGATCAACCATCAGAGCACGGGATTGAATCAGGAAGGAGGGAATCCCTCTGTCCTGTTTTTGAAGAGGAAACTCTGACCCCATCTGTCAGGAATCTCTTCTTCTTTTCATTTTGTTGCAGTTCGTTTTAGCACTTTCCTCCAGAGAGGCGTATTCCCCTAAGGGTCAAGTTTGTAGCGCTGTTATCCAAACCTCATTTCTCTCTGAAGAGCCGAGCGAGTAGAGGGAAGTCTCTGGAGAAGGAGGCGAAGAGGAAAACCGCCTGTAGCTGTTACATAACCCACAGCCACGGTCAAGCACACCGACATCAGCAACGACTTTAGTCCTGCCACATTCCTGCCCTGAAATGAGATAATTACACTACATCATCACTGAGTGTAACGACTCAGCAGCTGCACGTGCATGGATACTAATGGATGGTCTGCCGGATTTAGCCCTGCGTGTTTTGGGAAGAAGTGCTCGGTGGCTTCCTGCTTTTTGCCCTGCGATCGCCTCGGGAATGTAGCCGGCAGGTGAGGTGGTTTCAGCCGGCCACCGCTGGGGTTTAGGGATGCCCCGACACAGGAAAACCAGACTCCTCCTGCACTGGCCCGCATACAGACTGCTCTGTCTGACACACGTTCTGGACTGAAGCTCCAACACGCTGAGAAAAGGGGGGTTGGCATAATTTTTATTTTTATTTTTTGCAACCGTTTTGTTTTGCTGCACTTCATTTTTGCTGTTTTTTTTTTTTTTATTTATTTTATTTTGATGCGGATGTGTGGAGTTGTCGACGTAATCTGAAGAAGACTACAGAGAAGAAGAAAACAGCGCGCCTCAGCAAATCATTCCTCTCCTTTCTTTGTTTCTGCCTCACTTGGTTTATTTTTCTCTCTCTTTTGTTTCCACCTGAACAGGTCTACCTCTGCCTACATACCTCATTTATATTCCCAATCAAGCTGCATCTGGCCACATCAGGGTGATGCTCTGCTGGAATGACTTTCATTCAAAGGGTCCAAATACTTTTTTTAACAGAAAATTTATTCCGCTACAAAGATTTCTGCCATTGAGTTGCAGATCATTCCCTTCAACTCACTTCTACTGCTAAAAGAATAGTTTCTACTCTTCGACATGTTTGCATCGTTTTGGGCAAAAACACAAATTCCTTTGGATAATCTGTGACTTTTGCAGTCGGCAAAGTAAAAAAACCCAGAGGAAAAAGAAGCGTCCACTTTGCTTTTCATGCCGGATGTGGTGCTACCTAAAAGTCGGACCCCTCCTCTCCTTTGCATCCACCCTGTCCCTGTTTTTGCTCTAGAGTCCGCTTATCCTGGAGCGTTAATGACGGACTCCTTAACGTAGTGGTTGGCGAGCGAAAGCACCAATCGCAGCACACAGGAAGTGATGCCAGCGAGCAGCAGTAAGAGTGGAGGGCGGGGTCCATCCTCGTCGCCTCTGCCGCACGCTGTGGTCTTACCCAGTAGGCCCCTCAGACTTTCCCGCTACGTCCCAGTTGCAGCTGCCACTTTCTTCCTCGTTGGGTCCACCACACTTTTCTTCTGCTTCACGTAAGTTACATTGATACACTCACACACGCGCCAAAACATGGTACTTCAATAAAAGTAAAAAGTAGCCGTCCAAGAAATTACTCATGTAAGAGTAAAAAAAGTATTTGGTAAAAAGTCTACTAAAGTACTGAGTAACTAATCAAATTACCAGTCATTTAACTTTTAAAAATTGTATTATCATACGGACCAGAATATAAAGTTAAGTGGGAATTTTGGTATTTTAAGGATGAAAACGACAATAATTTTTATAAGTAACAAAATTACACAAAAGAAAAATTTTCCAAATCATTTTCTCTAAAAAAAACAGAAACAAAAAAAAAACTTACGAAACTTTAACAAAACTGCGGTGATTACCGTGAATTTTTGGTTAAAACATGTTTGTTTTTCATTCAGTGGGTAGAAAATCCAGAAATTTTAGTCAAGAGTAAAAATACTTCATAGTAAAATTACTCAAATAAAAAGTACAGCATAGTAAAAATACTCCTAAAAGTAATTTTTTAAAAGAAAAGTTACCCAAATAAATGTATGTTGTTAGTACACAACTCTGGCAACAAGGCAGTTCAAAAAGCACAAGAAAAAAAACACAAGAAAACAAAATCACCACACAGTCAACAATTGAGAAAACTAGTAAACATTACATTTTGCCTTCATTACACATCAAAGCATTGGTCAATGTTTATTTTTTATGATTCAAAAACTAAAAAATCTAGAGTTGCTAGATTTAAAGGAACTCAGCGTTTCAGTTGGCTTGCAGTTTTCTGGAAGTTTGTTCCAGATTTGTGACGTACAGAGGCTGAATGCTTCTTCTATTTGTGGGTGAAAGTGTTCAATAGCAGAATTAATATAGTTTAGTTTTTGTTACAAGAATAAAGTCATAATATTACGAAAATAAAGTTGAAATAATTCAAGTAAAAAGCTTATTAAGTTAGCAAAAATATAATTAGAATGTTTTTTTTTTTTAACTTCACATCATTAAATGAACTATTTAATTGAGAATAACTGTAGTACACTTTAATAATATTTTAAGCAGTTTTAAACAGAAGAGGATTAAGGTCACAAAAAAAATTTCTTACAGTTTTGAATTTTTTTTCCTCAGAATTTTGACAATTTGGAAAAAAAAGAATTCTGACTTTAATCTTTTAAGATAAAAAAAAAAGTCAAAATTCTGTCAAAAAAAAAAATCTAAATTCTGAGGAAAAAAGTCAAAATTCTATGACATTTTTCTCAGATTTTTGACTTTTGATGTCAGAAGATTAAAGCCAGAATTGTTAAATTTTTTCAGTGGCCACAATCGTCTCCTGTAGTTTTCATATGTATTCTGCCGAATCCCATCAATGTGAAATGATGTTCAGTTTTATTTAACTTTAAGAAGCACTCATTGAGTGCAGAGGTAGCTTTTATTCAATTTCTAAAGGTTTGTTAATCGGTTTTATCAGCCCGTTTCACCACAGCCGACCCTTTAAGGACGTTCACAATTGATTTAGCCCAAAGTAAAAATGAGTTTGACTCCCTGCTCTGAAGGAATCAGGAGTAACCATCTCAGACAGTTTTATGGGGTTTGCAAACATGATCGGTTTAATCTTTTTGATGATTTCCCATTCCCTGCTGCCGTTTCTGGTGGCACAAAGCTAAAACCCAAAAACTCGTTCTCCACTGCTCTCTGCAGTTCAGATCGTCTGCTTGTCACAAAGTGGGAATGTAGAGAAAAAAGGCAAAAGAGCAGCAGGGGGGGAAAAGTGAGAAAATCTGCTGAAAAGGTGTGATTGTGTACGCAGAGCCGTGCCTCTCTGCATGTATGCATGCATGTGTGTGTGAGATGTAATCTGTGTGTGGTCAGTGCGGTGGCCGGTCAGCTCTGTGGATTAGTGAAGGGAAAATAGGCCAACATCTGTCACCCTGACAAAAGCCCGTCATCCAGTCTGTCACTCCGTCTCTGTTCCTGCATCCCGTCTCGGTCTCAGGTGAACACTGAACAACAGAAATAAAAATGAAACATCTGCTTACAGCTAGGCCTGTCGCAACAAATCACATGAGAAATTAAAATAAACTCAATAATTTCTATTTCTTTCCATCAAAAACATCAAAAAAGTTTAAAGACAAAAGCTCCTGTATGTTGCTGAGAGGTTTTCTATTAGTTAGTTTTGTCTTATTTCGAGTGTACTGAGATATTTGTTGTAGAAACTGGAAATACTTGATAAGATTTTATGTTTTTGCAGTGATTGGAAACAAATAGCACACCGAAAACTGTAGTTTAGCTGAAAGTATTTTATCCACTTTTTTCCTAATTTAATTGGTCCATTATTTTTTTTCCCTTATTTCATTAGTTTTATCGTGTTTTTAAACTCTTACTCTTGATTTTTCTCTGAAGCACTTTGTGCTATATAAATAAATTCGCTTTGCCTAACCGACCTGTTCTGCATCAGTCAGAGAAAACATGCGGTATTTTGATTTCTGACGCGGTGCTGTCGGGGTTTCAGGTGTCCGTGGCTTTCTGAGCAGTTCTCCGTCGCTGTTCCCATCTACAATGGAGTCATCTTCCTGTTTGTGTTGGCTAACTTCTGCATGGCCACATTCATGGACCCCGGCATTTTCCCAAGAGGTGAGCGAATGAAAGTAGTTGTAGAGGAGATGCAAGCCTCCAAACGTAACTTACTGGTTTCATTTTTAAATTTAAAAACACGCGCTGTCTCTGCAGCGGATGAAGATGAGGACAAAGAGGATGATTTCCGTGCTCCGCTCTACAAAACGGTGGAGATCAGAGGGATTCAGGTCCGGATGAAATGGTGCTCAACTTGTCGTTTCTACAGACCGCCGCGCTGCTCCCACTGCTCAGTCTGTGACAACTGTGTGGAGGTGTGTTCAAGAACACACAAACACTCATAAAAGTTGTTCTTATCGTTTGTCTTCATCCTTCTCCATCTAAATCAGAGTCAAAAGTACAAAAGAAACTAAAATCAATCAAAAAAAGTAGTTTGGTTTCAAAGGGATGTTGTTCATGTAGATCCAAAACTTAATAATTATTTTTTATGTTTACTCCATCAAAATAAAGGAATTTAGTTTTCAAATTGCTTATTTTATTCTCAGTTATATGACAAGATTTAATTTAATTAATTATCAATTACGTTTGGCCAAGTTTATAAATGAAATAAAATCTGTTTTTGGTGCAGCACAGTCAATTTTTCAGTAAAATCTCTGGCTTGATGAGGTTTATGCTAATTATAAAAGCTTTATTACTAAAAAGACAAATTCTTTGTTTTGAATCAATTTATTATGAAGAGACTTCATAATTAATTTTATTTGTTGTGTGTGTTTTTTTTATTAATTTTAAAATGGTTCAGTGTTAAATGTTCATCATTATTTAAACTTTGATATTTGAGAATGTGTCCTTGCATTATTATGCCATTACTTGAAAATGGTCTCAAAACAACAATATTGTTGTTTATCGCAATAACTTCTGGGATAATTTATCGTTCAGCAAAATTTTATAAAGTTGTACTGAACATTTTCCACTGCAAGAAAATAATGTCAGTAATAATTTCACCCTGATTACAAATAAAAAGTCTCAATTTATATCATCCACTTGTGCTGGTGGGGCCAAACAAAGTCAGTCCAGGGGCCACAAAAGGCTCATGAGCCACACTTTAGACACCCTGAATAATTTGACACCATTTTGATTTAGAGAAACCGAAGCGACATGAGGAGCAGCCAGGATAAATTTACCTTTCCTCTGAGGCTCGATTTGGAACAGGAGTGTCAGATTTGGTGAATCTGAGGAGCCTGAGGAGGATATTTACCCTCCAGAGTTTTAAGAACAGGGGTCACCTTATAGGGTCACGGTGTGAAGCATCAGTAATTTTAACAAAGCATGAATATGATTAGACAGTACGGTGAAATAACAAACTGTTACTTGTGAAATATTTTTATTACAGTGGGGAAAACGCAGCAGATTTTTTAAAGTTTTCCCAGTGAAGGGAAATGTTTGTAATTTTCATTATAGTTGCACTTCAACTGTGAGGGACAGAATCCAAAAGAAAAACACAGAAAATTATATTATTATTAATTGAATGAAATAAATATTTATTTGCACAGCTCTAAACTCAACACTTTGATAGCTCTAACCAACAATAACAGGGAATCCTGTTTTATTTGTGACTCTTCAGGAATTTGACCATCACTGTCCGTGGGTGAACAACTGCATCGGCAGGAGGAACTACCGCTACTTCTTCCTGTTCCTGCTGTCTCTGACGGCTCACATCATGGCCGTGTTTGGGTTTGGCCTGCTCTTTATTCTCTACCAGAGGCAGAACGTCAACCACCTGCACGCCATCGTTACGTATCCTTTAATGGTGATCCCTCCTTGAGCAGGTTAGGATAAGTCGATGCACAATACCCAACATGTTCATTACATTTTCTGCACAAAATAATTCTTAGGTAATGAGATTTTAGCTGTTTTAGGGCGTCTTGTCTCTCTAAATCCAAATAAGCTGCTACTGGTCACAGCCCCAACTCAAAGTTTACACTCGAATGTTAAAATGGTTGCAAACAAATGCGCAACTATACAACTGTACATCTTTGAAAAGCGGAAGTGTAGCCTTCTGCACAAACAACAAGAATGCAGCAAGTGGTTTCTGGGTGGTAAATCAACAACAAAACTTATGTATTTTCCAGCAACCATTGTGCAGCAGTAAAACCAGCTTGCAAATGTGCTGGAGTTTTGCTTGGGTTGCTAGGTAACGGGGCTTGGCCTGGCTGGGGTCACTAGGTAACGCCACAGTGCCTGTGAATGCACTGTGGCGACCTAACAATCAGGACGTCAATCAGCTAATTTTCTAGACAGTGAAAAACATTCACTTGAGTTTTTCTTTTCTTTTTTAAAGCACTTGGGCTGTTTTTGGAAGTAGTTGAGACCCAAATTGAAATGATAGATTATGTTTCCTTAAATGAAGTCTGGATTTTGCCAGATGTCCAGGTAAAAAAAATTTTAACTGTTCCATTTATTCACTAATTAGTCTGTAATGTTGTATGCACTAACAAACAGAGGTATTGATTTACCCCAAAAAAATTAGCAATTATATAAGAGAAGGAATAATACCAACAATAAAATAAACACAAAAAAGTAGGTACACATTAAAATGAATACATTTAGGACAAAGACGAACCAACATAACCACATGGCGTCACAACAAAAACAATGAAATTACTAAACATATGTTGATTAGGATAATATAAAATGTGCTTTAGCGTGCTTTGGGGACATTTGCTTCATGTTCTTACATATTTATTAAAACTAGATGAAAAACTAAAGTATAATCCAGTGTGTGCTCCACTGCAGGCCTGTGTTGTTCATCCTCCTTGACCCGCTGTGCTGCCAGGCTGGCTGTAATGTGTGTTGCAGGCTTATTCCTCATCCCTGTCGCCGGGCTCACCGGTTTCCACGTCGTGCTCGTGGCCAGAGGCAGAACAACCAACGAGCAGGTAGAAAACACGGAGGATTGTTGGTTTCTGAGATTACTCACCAGAACATTCACAAGGTTTTCAGTTCTGATGCTGCGGTTTTGATGACCTGTCGCTTCGACTTTAGGTGACAGGAAAGTTTCGAGGGGGAGTGAATCCTTTCACTAATGGCTGCTGGAGGAACGTCTCTCATGTTCTCTGCAGCTCCCAGGCACCAAGGTGAGTTAGTAGATTTTCTGCAGAGAGGCCGAATCCATATGTACCTGGACATTTGAGAAAACGAATAATATTTTTAATTGTTTTGACCTTGCAAAAACAGCTTTTGTGTGGGTGTTTCTTTTTATAACAAGATACAAAATTCCTTAAAACAAAGTTTCTCACTATAACAAAATGACTTTTAAATCTAGATAGAAAGAGAAAGTTTCTTCTTTTAAGGAGATAAAAATACACTCCACTGACAGGTTGACTTGTTAAAAAGGAATAAAGTCTCGCTTATGACTCTCCTTTTCACTCCAATTCTTCTAGACAATGTCTAAGAATCCCAAAAGGTGCTGCTGTTTTTCTGTTACAACCTTTCTTATTTAAAAGAGAATATATATTTGTTTTAATATAATAAATATTAGACCTTCCTGATGTTGAACAGAATCTCTGTTACTCCTTGTGACATGAGCGCCTCTCCTGTGTGCTGGTTAGCTTCACCGCCATGCTGTCTCTGCAGGTACTTGGGCAGGAAGAAGTGCGTGCAGAACGTGAGTGTGCAGCCTCCGTTTCTGCGGCTGCAGCTCACCGAGGCTCAACTGGCAGCCAAGATCCTGGACAACGGCATCCAGGGAGACCTGCACCGGGTGAGAACAACACGCCTGCTGCCGGGGAAACGCCTCCAGCTTTAGCTAATTGTTTAGTTTGCTGCTAAACAGATGCTTTACATGTGTGGGTAGTAGATAGCTTTACATACAGGATGGCAGCAGGAGGTTTAATCATTTAGTTTTGCAGATTTAAATGAGTTATTGTATGGATGTGACACACATGAACATCCTGCAGGCCGCAACAACAAATGAATAATATAACGTTTCAAAATTATATTTTAAGACATAAATAAAATATAAAATGTCTCAGAGGTGGGTAAAGTAGCCAAAAATTGTTCTCAAGCCATCCAAGAAATTACTGAAGAGTAAATAAGTATTTACTCTAAAAAAATACTTTTACTGAAGTGCAGAGTAACTGATCAAATTATGACTCAGTTAATATTTAGAAATTGCATAATAATACAGACCAAAATATAAAGTTTAGTAGGAATTCTGGTATTTTAAGGACAAAGAAATGTATATAAGTAACAAAAAGAAATTTCCAAATCAGTTTCAAATAAAAAGCTTTGGTTAAAACGTGTTTGTTTAATTTGTAGAAAAGCCAGAAATTTTCTCAAGTAAGAGTAGAAATGCTTCGTACTTAAATTACTCGCGTAAAAAGTACAGCGTATTAAAAATATTACTAAAAGTACTTTTTTTTTTTTTTTTTCTAAAAAGTTACTCAAGTAACTTGCCAACTCCTTCACATCCTGGCTGCCATGTAGAAGAATCTGCTGTTTTCTGTGTTAAAATCAAAGTTTGGAGGAAATATTTTTAGCTGCTTGAGACGGTGCGATTCGCTTACTGTACTGTTGAGCTGAACCTGGTGAGTTCTTATGTGTTTTATTGTTGTAAATTAAAGTTTCTTATTATCATGTGTGCTGTGGTTCTGCAGTCCAAGTCCAGTCTCGAGATGATGGAGAGTCAGTCATGTGACGCCGAGCCGCCTCCGCCTCCGAAACCAGAGCTGCGTTACCCTGGAATCGGCCAAAGGAACGCGGAAGGTAACGAAACATCACTGCACATCTGCAGCTTTTCCTCTTCCATAAATAAAGAAGGCATTAATCTCAGTTTTAATTGAATTTTTGTTTTTTAACGGATTAATTTTTGGAAAATATTAATTTTTTTCTCAATTTGAGCTAGTGAAGCCAGCATGCTCAAGGCCTTGTTTGATGTGTTTTACAGATTTTATGTATTTGGAATTTGAATTAAGATCAACTCTATGATGAAATATTAGTGACATTTCTTAAAAAGTCATAATATTACAATAATACAGTTGTAATAATGTGAGAAAGTAGGAATAATACAAGAAAAAAGCCACTAATATTACAGAATAAAATCGGAATTTAATGAGAACTGCTACACGGAAAATAAAAAAATTTAATTAGCCTGTTCTGAAGTTGCACTTTAGTGCTGTTTTACAGATAAATAAATACTTCATCTCTTAACACATCAGCATCAAATTGTTATTAATAGCAGGACTTTGAAATGATTATGCAAACAACTGAATCACACAGACTGAGGTTTCAATTAATTAAAATTACTTTTTCTATTAATTTCTAAGATGTTCTTCTGATAAAATTGCATCTTTGTTCTGCTAAAATGATTATATTCTCATAACAAAACAAAAAAAATCTTGTAGGTTGGTCATAATACTATGTCATGATTAAAATGAAAGCCAGTTTTTCAGATTTTCTTTTTAAGAAAAGACTGGGAGAATTTCTTTTTATTAAAATGGGATCTGGTATTAAAAACGGAAAGCGTTTATTCAGATTTTTCTCTGCGATGTGTTTCCGATTACCTGCGTTGATGTCTTCCTGCAGAGTGCAGTCTGCTGGGCAAAACTCCTCCCACCCCCACCATGTATAAGTACCGGCCCACCTACAGCCCGGGGAAGAACCACACGACGCTCACTCATGCTTACGCCAACCAGGTAACGCTGCGCCAGCGGGAAGGCAGAAACCAGTGAGAACCTGCCGTCTGTTTCTGCTCCATTTCGCTTTGTTTCTGCTTCTTTTATCACATCAATCTAATGCATTTCCATTTTTTTATTTATTTTTTTCCTTTTGATTTTCTGTTGGCCATCTTGGTTTCAGTGGCTTACTTTTGATCAGTATCAGTAAGTGATTATTTTAAAATCATTTTTCTCTTTACGTTTTGAGCGTGGTTTTCCTGTTCCCTTCCTGTTTGATCTGGACATGGGTCAAATACTGAACAGAACATTTTCCCAGACGAAAATGGCTGCCTCTAGTAGTACACTGCAAAAACACACATTATCTTTATCTACAGATTTTAAAATAATACAAAACTAACTCACAAGTAACTTATCTGGAAGAAATATAAGCTTTTTTAAGGTCAATTATTGTTTTTTATATTGATGAAAAAGTATTTGTTCCATTGGCAGATTAATTCACTTATAACGACATTTTTTGAAACGAAAACATTTTTTTATGTTTTCGTGCTTCTGCATTTAGATTCTACATCTTACTGAAAGGTTATTTATAAGTTAGTTTTGTCTCATTTCAAATGTATTAAGCTGTTTGGAGAGGAAACTGGACCGAAATTACTTGGCACCATTTTGAGTTTTTACAGTGTAGCTGCATTTCCAGTGATCATAAAGTTGCTCAAATACAAATTACAGAAATACATTTGCTTAATTGAAACACGTCAATTTAGAAAAATCTCGTGTTTTTTCCTTAAAACGATCAACTATGTTAAAATAAATGTATTTTTCAAAACAACAATTTAAACACTGTTTTTATATCACGTGAGTCACGTGGTCAACAACCAGATATTACACTACAGGTGAGTTTCAGCCTTCATTTAGTTAAAGAAGCTCAGTGTTTCAGCAGTTTTTCAGTTTTCTGTAGGTTTGTTTCAGATTAAAGGAGCGTAGAAGCTGAATGCTGCTTCTCCGTGTTTGGTTCTGGTTCCAGGAAAGGAGCGCAGAACCAGAAGACCTGAGAGGTCTGGAAAGTTGCCACGACAACGACAGGTGTTTAATGTGTTTCGGTGCCAAGCTATTCAGTGATTTATAAGCTAACTGAAGTATTTAAGTCTTTTAGATTCTGTCTCTAATGGTTGTACCTATGATGAAGAGTTGCCTCTGTACATTAATTTGGATTTATTCTCCGTAATTTAACTCGGTATTTGTCCCCATGTCCGGTCCAGATCCACCCGACTCTCCAGCAGTATCCAGAACTCCTCTCCTGTTTCTCCAGAATAAAAAGTTTTCCTTTCTGATTAGAACCAGACTGTCTCCTGTTGCTGTCATCATCAATTTATTATTCATGTGTCCTCAATGTCCTAACACCCTCCATCTTGTCTGTCTACTTCTGCTGTCAACTTCCTCTGCTGCAAATGCAGAGAATATTTAACTAAACCAGGTTGTCCTCACATCATTAAAAAGGTTTAAATACATGTATCTTAAATTAAGGCCTTAAAATGTATTAAATGCATTTAAAATGTTTCTCTTTAACATCTTATTACCACTATGTTATTTAAAAATGGTCTCAAAACAATAATATTATCATTTATCGCAATAACGTTTGGGAAAATTTATTGTCCAGCAGAATTTATCGTAACAGGCTCAACTATTTTTAATACTGTGCAAAATGATGGGCTTGGCAATGCAAGCAGCTCCAGCAATTCAATTAACCTTCCATCAAGTTCTGCAAGATTCTACTTGTTTAAAAGGGAATCGCTGGTAAAAACGTTCTTAAAGGGTTAATGAGGGATAAACGGTGAGTTTCTAAAGAGACATAATCCCAATTTCAAGGTGTTAAATCAGGAAAAACATTTAGGTTAAATCATATTTAATATATCGTACTAAAAATAAATGAAAGTGATATAATTACTTGATTTTTCTTTTTAAGTTTATTATATATATTACAAGTTTTCTAGCTGTAATAACTGAAGCTGTTCATTGACTCTAGATCTATCCCAAAGATATTAACTTCAGTTTTGTTTTTGTACATCCACACATTTATCTGCCCAGTTTTTGGATGCGTTCAGAGTCACCTGTTAACATCGTAATGCAGAGCTGTGTCTCAACTGCTCAGATTATTCCCTGTATAATCTGAGCTATTGGGAATATAAAAGATATTAAATATTAAGGGTCCCAGGATTGAACCTTGTGGAACCCCACATGTGATTTCTGATGAGACATTATCCATCCATTTTATGCTATAAAATGAAACTATGTACCCAGAGTTGGGCAGTAACTAGTTACATTTACTCAATTACAATTTACCCGAGGAACCTTTTTTGAAAAAATTTACTTTTAGGAGTATTTTTACTACGCTTCTTGCTTTTACATAAATAATTTTATTATGAGGTATTTTTACTTACTATAGTACAATTTCTGGATTTTCTACCCACTGAATGAACAAACATATTTTAACCAAAAACTCACCAGACTCACTCCTGCAGTTTTTGTTAGTTTTCATTAAAAATAAAAATTGTATTTTGCTTGACTTTTATTATTTTTACTTATATGAATTATTGTCATTTTGCTCCTTAAAATCTCTAAATTTCCAATTAACTTTCTATCTTTGTCCGTCTGTTATTTTTTTAAACAATACATGATTGATGATTTGATCAGTTACTCAGAACTTGAGTAGACTTTTTACCAAATACTTTAGATTCTTACTCGAATAATTTCTTGGATGGCTGCATTTTACTTTTATTCCAGTAAAAACATGTCGAAGTAGAGCTACCTCTCCTGAAAACATGACGCCGGCCCTTTAAGTTCCTCCTCCTTTCTGTCTCCTCCCTCTTCTGCCTCCTCCAGTTGAGTCGAGGGGAGAGCGTTGGCAGCGCCAGGGACTCCTCCTCCTCCACCTCCTCGCTCCTCCAGGCCAGCCAGCAGCCCGGTTTCCGCTCACAGCCCAGCCTGGACCGCCAGGACGCGGCGTCGGACCGGGCGGTGGGCGGCGGCGAACGGAGGGAGGAGGGGCGGGAGCCCGGTGGCGGCATTCCTGGCTACTCGCTGGGCGGCCGCTCCTACCCGTCCTTCTCGGACCCCACTGTGCTGTCGGCGGTGGCATCCCGGTCCTCCAGCTCGGCTGGCGCCGCCCACGTCTCCAAGGCGACCACCACCTCCACCAGCTTCAAAAGCTTGACCAATCAGACACCGCCGCCTCACCACCCGTCGCGTAATGGCAGCTTGTCGTACGACAGCCTGCTGGCGGGCGAGGACTTTGACAAAGCGGCAGCGGGCCCTGCGCCCCCTGCGGGGAGACCCTGTACACCAGCAACAGGTGGCTACGGCTCGCCCTTCCTGTCCCAGCAGAGAGAGGCCGACCTGCCGTCCCAGTCCTCCCAGTCTCCCCATCACCATCACCGCTCCTCCCACCACCACCACCCCTTCCTTCATCGCTCCTCCTCCTCGTCTTCCTCCCCTCCTCCGCCGGAGCGGGACCGCCTTCTTGGCGACCCCTACACCGCCCCGGCTGCCAACTCCTCGGCCCCGCCTCCCCCGCACCATCATCACCATCACCACCACCACCACTCGCACCATCATCACCACCACTCCTCCTCCTCTTCCTCATCCTCGCGCCCGCCGCGCTTTGCTGCCCCCCACCACGCCTATCCGTACCGCACCCGCTCCACCGACGTCCCGCTGGGCTCCGGCGGCACTTCGGCTCGCTCGCCGCTCTCCGCCCACCCCCCGCCGCTGGGCAAGTCGCTGTCGTACTCAAGCGCGGCGGCAGCTGAAATGCAGTACCGCCTGGTCCGCAAGGCGTCGGCGTCGGCCGGCGCGAACGCCGCGGGTGTAGGAGGTGGAGGGGAAGGCGGAGGGATGGGAGGAGCCATACAAGCACCAAAGTGAGTACGACTTTCACCTTTGACCCTGACGATTGGTTTGCTGCTAACTCTGAGAAAGCTACATGCCTGCCAGAAACTGGACTGACTGCTCCTCCTGCTCTTCCTCCTTTTCTCCCTCTATCCTCCTCTTCCTCCTGCCAGATTTCCTGTGAGTTCCTCCTCCTCTTCCTTTGCTCATCTTCCTCTCATTTGTGAACATTTTCAAACTGAGTGAATTTGGTGCCGCTGTTTTCTTCAAATCTAACAGAACTGCTGTCAAACATTTGTGCAGCAAATATGAATATTTCTGCCACTATAATTTTAAAGATAAAAAAGGGCAAAAAGACCCCACCTTCTTCAAATCAGACAAAAATTGGTGTCAAATATTTGTGCAGCAAAATTTTTATTTGTGCTGCTATCATCATAAAGATATTAAAGGTTTTCAGAGGTCATGAAAGGTCAACCAGCTCCCATCTCCTTCAAATCAGATAAAATTGGTGTCAATCAACTCAACTATGTTTGAGCAGCAATTATTTTTCTTTGACCTTTAATCCTTCATGAATACCTTCAAAGCAAAAGCAGCACAACCAGCCCTCACTTTACCCAAATCTAACAAAATTGGTGTCAAATGTTTGTGCTACTTTTATGCAGCAAAACTTTTAAAATTTGTGCTGCTGTCATTTTAATATTAGATTCCGGAGGTCAACCACTACTGCTCACATTTACAAAATTAAATAAATTTGGTGTCTATTAACTGTGCTGCGATTGTGCAAAAAATATTTTTATTTGTGCTGCTAATATTTTAAAGATCCTAATAAAGGTTCCCAGAGGTCACGTCAGGTCAACCAGTTCCCAATTTCCCAATATTGGTCTCAGTCAACTTGACTAAGTTTTGCAGCAATTTTTTTGTTTGTGCTGCTTTTGCTTTGAAGAGATTAAAAAAAGTTTAAAGGGCCAAAGGTCAACCATTAGATTTGAAGGCGTGAGGCCAACTTCACTCAGGTTCGTTTTCATTGTTTGATGATGTTCTTGTGCTGATCTGTTTTTTTATTTTTTTATTTTATGAGAATGAATTCAGTGTTCTCACTTCTTAAGGTTTTATTTCTCTTTAGAATCAGTGAGAGTGCAGAGTATAAACAGAAACTAAATCTAAATCACAATTTAGCAATGTCATTCCTCAAGATTGTGTCTCTTTATTATTCTTTTACTTTTGGTCATTTCAACTTTTATGCTTTTTAAAATATTGTAACTTTCTGCCACATTGAAATACACTAAAATTCTACGAAATTTTGTCCACTTCTGGAATTTGATTAGGAAACACTTTTGCTGATGTATCACAGAAACGACAGCACCTCTGATTTGTTTGGAGTCTGCATGACCTTCTCTTCATATCAACATTCGTTTTCAGTCCTTTCCTTTTCACCGTTTCACCGTGCACACTGCAGAATTTATTGTTTCTCATTAGCATGCTTCGGAGCAGCTTTTCACCATTTCTACTTAAAACAAACAATTTATATTTGAATATTAGATCATTAGCAGAGCACCGTAGAGCTTTACTGCATGTTAGTGAGGCTGTTTCACCCCTTAACCGACTCACTGTCTTCTCGTGTTGGTCGGGCAGCGATGTGGCAGAGTCACAAAATAATTAGTAAAAGCGCACGCAGAATCAATGCGACGCTGCCGCACTGCGCGCAAAGTAAAAAACTTAAGCCTCCAAATGACCCCAACTCTTGGTGTAGCGCCGCCACAAGCGAGGAGGGGAATAGGTTTTTTAATTAGGCTGGATCCTTTGACACTGCAGTGTGAAAGTGAACCGCAGCAGCTGAAAATGTAACAAATGTTGCAACTTTGGGCCCCAATCAAATCTAATCTACCAGACTATCAGGTGTGAAAACACTCTAAGTGAATGGTTTCAGCTCATTATTATCCAACTGATACTAGCAGCTTTTCTTACAAATGTGTCCAAATCTTTCTTTATATTCCAAGGTTTAAAAATACAAACACAATTTCCAAATGCGTTGTTTCTAATAAATAAGAATTTAAAATTACACGTAAATACGTTTGCAGCTAGTCATTAAAAATCATGGCAGCAACGGATGTAAACGGTTACATAAGATTTCTTTGTCCAGTGTTTTGGGTAAATTGTAGTTGCCGTTTTTACAGAAGAGCGTTAGATTAAACATGTTCGAATGACAACTTTTTATGTACTGTGAGATGGAGCCAGCTGCTTATTTTCTGAAAACAAACAAAACAATAACAAACCATCATCCTCCTACCACTTCCTGTCGTCCTCTTCGTTGTTTCCGCCAGTAGTAACATCTGGCTATTGATCATGTGACTTGTGTGATGTGAAGAAGAGTTTCTGTTGCAGATTTAGCACAAAAACATCTTATTGGCATTGTCGTGTTTCCATAAACAATTTCATTTTGCACAGTTGTATATATTTTAGCAGAACAGGAATGAAATAGTCAATTATCATGATCCTCCTCTGAATAACTTCCATCATACCCTAGGCTCTAAATCCTGGTGTTTTTATGTGTTTCTCTCATGAACCCAGAGGTGAGCTGATCCAGATGAAACCTCGGAGTCGGACCAATGGTGGCCAGCCCTTCTCCTCCTCTTCCTCTTCCTGCTCCGCCCCTTCCTCCCCTTCTCACCTGGTCTCCTCACCCAGCAGACCTGCCACAGACCACCTGAGCTCGCCGGTGACTCAGAGTCCGGCCCACAAGCCTCCGGCCAGCGGCGTAAAGAAGGTAACTGGCGTTGGGGGAACCACCTATGAGATCTCCGTATGATTTCCACTTGACTGTTCGCCTGAGGAATCCAAATGGATCATCCTGCCGCCCCACTTATCTGAAACCATGAATCTGATTAAAAAAAAAAAAACATTTAACTCATTTCTTGAGTTTTCATCCTTTCTGGAGCTTTAGTTTTTTGGATCCGGATTTGTTTTGGGCCTCCAAAAACCTCCTAACATAGGTTTACAAATGTAGCTTTTCCTACGGTTCAGATGAGCACTTTGGACTTTGTATAGATCAAATTTGTTTTTTTAATATTTTAATAAAAATGTCTGGTTTGAGTGATGGTAATCCTGCGCAGACGGTAGGAACCTCATCGGATCGAATCGAAGGGCTTCTGCGGGAACTACACATAAGATCAGTCGGACGATTATCGGCAGAATCTCCCTCCGTAAATGCAGTGGACTCAGAGTGGGAAGCTCTCGTGTCGCCACATGTTGCCTGATCCATGAGAGTCCCTGTAACCTCTGACCCCTGACCCTGTCACACGGAGAAAAAAAAAGATGCAGCTCTCTGAACTCTGATTCCAGGGAACGCGACATGTTAGCATTGAGGGAGTTAAAAAAAAAAAAAAAAAAAAACTACGTTCTGATTGCCAGTGTTTTGCTATTTTACTGATTTATTCAATGTGAATTTAATTCCATGTCTGTACAGGATGATGTGTTATTATTTTTTTAAATGTGGATTTTTTTTTTTTTTGTAAAACGTTCTTGACAGACTGGAGCATGCACTGTTTGCCACCGTAGGCTGCTGTTATCAGACTGAGGAACATTTCGTCTGTTTTTGAACAAACTAAAGTGAATATGGAAACTATGTCTTGGCTCTTGAAGGAGCAAAATTTTATAGAAAAATCTGAGCAATTGCCTTGAAAATGAACATTTCAAGTTATTCTGTTACTCTTAATTTTATTTCTTGTATTTAATTTGACCCCTGTTTTATATCAATTTATATGGAAACATAGCTGTTGATAAATGAAGAGTTTTTAAATATTGAAGGGAATGAAAGGAAGAAAGCATCCCTTCTGATTGGCTGATTCGCTTCAGCTGCTTTCCCCCCCCCAGAATCACAGCTGGAAAATAATCTGGATCCCCCATGAACATTCAACATGGAGCCGTTTTGGGGTAAAAATCCCAGCCACATTTAGAAGAACACGCCCCACCGGAAGATTTCGGTGGAAATTTGGATATTTACATCAAACGATTCTAAGCAAAGTTGATATTTTGTGTGTGTGTGTGTGTTGGAAGGGACAAAAACATTTCAGATAGAAAGTAATGTGTCAACCTGAGTCTGAAAATAAATGGTTAAATGTGGACAACAGGAGGACATAGTACTCTGTGTTATCACCATTATTTTAGTGCTTTACAACGTTCAGAATGATGCGGCACAGAAGCAATTTTTGCTGGATGATAAATTGTCCCAGAAATTATTGTGATAAATGATAATGTTGTTTTGAGCTCATTTTCAAGCAAGTTTGCCATCTCAAATACCAATACACTTTAATCTTGTAAAAAAAAAAAAAAAAAAACTAGAACTGGATGACATTTCAAGTGTCCAAAATAAAACACAAAAATAAACAATAACTAAAAAGGAAATAAGGTATTGATGCTAAATTCCGATTTATTTTTAAAGAAAATGTGGCGCTAATGGATCTAGTTTATAATGTAAAACGGTCAGAAAAAATTCCGTTTCTAACGGACTGCGTTTCTCAGACCTGATTGGACGAAAATACCGTCCGCCATTCCACTTTAAAATGTATAAATTTCGCTAGCTTACACTTCTCTGGCATTGGATTTTTGTCTGTTTTTACTTTTATGAGCTTACAATTGTACGCCAGGGTGTTAGACTTACGAAGAAGCAGTTAGAGATAATAACGGCAGGCAGTTTGTGTTAGCCGGTCTGACTTTAGCCTGTCGCCATAACGTCTCCTCTCACCTCTCAGAGAACGTCCGGTTTCACTTCAAAATAAGAGCATCGACATAAATCACACTGTTTTAATCGTAACATTACATTAAAACAAAATCAATTTTGGTTACTGAAATAATGTGAAACTGACAGTCAAAAATAAAGGTATTAAAAATCATATTTTAAAAAAATGTACTTAAACTGATCTTTAGAGCAAGATAACGAATCCTTAACTTTTTGTTTTCTTATTCAACTTGTTTTGAACTAGCCAATCAAATTTTGCTCACTCCACTGTGCCACATCCAAGATGGGTCAACACTGATCTTGGATTCAATGTGGCATCTATGATTAGATCCAATAAGTTACTAATTCAAGCAAAACCCAGACAGAGAAACATCCACAGGACATCAGATATTGAGGACTGTAGTTTTATGGTTTTTTTGGGGAAAAAAGAGCAGTTTAGAAACTTGTGTGCATATGGTTTTATTTCTTGTGTAACAAACAAGGCCTAACTTTTCTAAGCCAGTAACACCTGCAGATACTTTACACAAGTATAAATAACTAGAGGTCTGAAGGAGGCTGTAGAGAAATGCAAAAATGACACAAATGTGACATTCCCCTTCCAAAATAATATGCTTAGGAACAAATATACAAAAGGAGCAAAGTCAATGCATTTAAAAACATCTAAACTGTTAACAGTTCATGACTGGAATGTTAAAAGAAGCTCAATGTTAAGTTGATTAATACTAAAAATGTGGATCTTTAAAACCAAAAAAGTGACTACATAAATGTCTCAAACCCCCATCTGGACTCACAGTCTTACAACAATGTTTGGTTCTGTAGAGACAGTAAATATCCACCCAGTTTCTCCATGTGGGAATGTCAGGCTGCTCCTAAAGCAGGGGTGTCCAAACTTTTGGTCACATGAGTCAAAGGTATGAATGGGCCAAAAAACAAAAACAAAAAAAACAAAACTAAAATCAAGCAAATAAAGTAGTGCTTTCCTGTAGGAAAGAGATATTTATCATTGTAGATGCGAAACATAAAATTAATTTTGTATGTTTGTATCTAGTTTTCAATTTGTTTTTATAACTTTAGTGATAAAGAGCAGGATTTGGATCATTTTCTTTCAAAATACTTGCTATATTTAGCCAAGCTAAATAAATTAAAAGTTGATTTTGATGCAGCAAAAAAGTTTCAGCTTGGTTATAAAAAGACAAATATTTTATGTTGTACTTAACATTTTCCATGTTAAGAATTATGTGAGTAATATTTTCACCCTGATTAAAAATAAAAAGCCACCTCCTGTATCTGCATGCAAATTTGTATTGTTCTTCAATTGCAGATGGGACCTCACAAAAATCAGTCCAAGGACCACAAAATTGCCCCAGAGCCACATTTTGGACACCCCTGCTAAAACCTTCCAGACTAGCTGAAAACAATCAACACTAGCAGTAATATTTACCTGTGTGTAACAGCAGAGTTGGGGTCGATATGGAGTGAATTTGTAACACATTTAAAACATAATTAGTAGCATAAAAACAGCAGGACAGCCGTGGCTCATTTATGGAATAAAACTTCACATGAAAGTCAGATTCAAAGTTTCACCGCCGCTGAAATGTAGCGAGCAGACTGGTGGGGAACAGAAATCCCCCCCGTTCTTCCTCGCTTAAAGACAGATCACATTAGTTCTTCAAGGTTTTCTATGAATGAAGATGAATGGTTAGGAAGAGAAATGGAATAAAATAAAACGAAGAGTTTCCCTTTCCACCACCTCTAAATAATCTGAGGATTTGGACAAGAGGAGTGGAGATGGTGCAGATGATTTAGTCTCCCACTATGAGTTCGGGTTCTGTGATGCTAACCGTTCTATTTGTCTTTCTTGGATTCGGCGTCGGCCCCTGGCTGCTCGGGCTCCTCCTCCTCGGGGACCGGTGGGAACTGCGACGGGCTCAGCTTCTCCGCTTTGTTCCTGCTAAACTTTTTCGACTTCTGGTAGAGTTCGTTCAGGTTGAACTCTCGAATTATGTTTTCCTAAATAAAAAATGCATCAATAATTAGCCTCTAAAAATGCAGATTCTAATTAACTTTGTTACTCAAAAATCTAATAAGTTTAAGTTGGACAACTTTAGTTTAATATTTTTCTGGAAAAACAAAAATGATTTTATGAAAATAGAACCTCAGTGAAGCTCCAAGATACAGCTCTGCCTTTCTTGTCCACCTGGGGGCGCCGCATCACTTCCTTCCCCCCCTGAAATAACACCAAGGAAGGAAGCTGCTTGGACAGAGGGGACGTCGACACTTTATACCTAAAGGTAAAGCGAAATTCAGTTTTTAAATATAACATAAAACAACATAATGTTGAGGTGAAGTTTTGTCAAAACTGGTTTATTTATTCTTTAAACACATTTTGTTAAGTGATGTTATGTTGGCTTGACTTTTATTGGTATATTGCTGCATAACAGGGGTGACTAAAGTGTGGCCCAGGGGTCATTTGCGGCACTCTCGATGATTTTATGTGGCCTCCGATCACTATTCTGCAATTGAGCAAAACCAGTTGGTTTATTTGTCTACTACAGAAATAATGAAATAAAATATTGTTAAATATTGGTAAAGTATTTCTTATTTATAAACTATGTTTCTGCATTTAAAGCTTTTAGTCAAAAGCATCGCTACATTAACACAGTAAGGCAGACTTCCTGTTCTTATTGAAGAACAGGAAAATAAAACAATAAAAATAAAACAACAAAAAACTGTGCGCCAATCTAATAATTTATCATTTGGATCTGCAATCATTTATGGGTAATATTTTCAACAAATCTGAAAATTTCATTCATTAGATTTTTTAAAAATTAATTTAGCTAATAAATTATTTTTTAAAAGTACAATTAATTTCTTAAAAAAAAAACAAAAAAAACTTTTGCCATCCACATGCCTTTGTTTTCAGCCCTCGCAGCAATTTTTTATATTTTTGTGCTGCCTTTGACGGTTGTTACCATAGCAACCAGTAACCGCCAGCTGTGTAATTTTGCCATGTTCTTATAATTAATCTTATGCATTTCAGCTGTGTTTAATTTTTCAACCGTCAACTGCTCATTGGGAGCCATCAGTCTGTAGTTTATTTATTGTATTTTATTTAATGCACAGGGGGCAGAAGCTGCTGGAAAGATGTTTGCCACCAACTTTATATTTTATCTTGTTAGAATAAATATGGTCAAACTCAGCTGTCAAACTATTGGACCAGAGAAGAACAAAGAAAGGCTTTAAACATCAACCAACTCCTGGATTTTGCAATGTTTCTTATTTCTATGATTTCTATTACTAATTTTGTGGCACGGCTTTTAAAAAGTTGCTTTATTTTAGCCATAGTATTGTCTTACACAAAACGTTGAAATTGCTGCATGAAATCTTCCCTTTATTTCTCTTTTTCTTATAAACTCATAATCTCTCCTTACCTGAGAATAACCTGCATCATCGTTCTGCTGCTGGTCTAATGTCTCCTCCCTGACTCTTTGCTCTTTCTATTGCAACAGTAAAAATTTATTTTGAATGTATGGAAATGAGAACAACTTCTAAATAGAAATTAAAGAGGATTGGGTTTATTCCTGGCCTTAGCCAATTAACAAGGGACGTAAAACATTAGTAACTGTTCACTAGCTTAATGTGATATACAGGCATAGTTTAATCATTTAGCTACATTATCTGAATACAGCAGCATCACTAGACTTACTCTGTTGATTTGGATGAAAACAAATTTTACCGTTTAGCATCACACGTGCCTCATCTTGCAGGTTTGGCTTTCAAGAGACGTCGTGAAACAGGAAGTGAAATTAAAAGGGGATTGGTAAAAATTCAACCGAGTTGCAGTGATTACTTTGACTGGTCAGATTCGGGAAAAACTTGGGAATATTGAGTAAATTTGCATTAATAGTTACGACTGCAACAATGCAACTTCCTGGTGGGATGTTTACATGTGTGGAAGTGTCTTACCTTTTGGAAACTTCTCCATATCGTCCAATGTCTACCTTCCCAAACTTGAGGCCAGAACAGTTATACCTGAACCAGAGCAGAATTAACAAAAATAATGATATTTTACTTGTAAAGATCTTTTCTAAAAACTCAACGGTACTTTACAGGAATCAAGCAAAATTACATACAGGAAACAAAAATACCGTAAGTATTTTTGGGCATAAAACAGGACATTAAAGTTGTTCTGAACAGGTAAATGTAGCTGAAATTAGTGATGGGTAGTTTCTATACTTTGGTTTTCTGTCTACAAAAGTGAGTAAAATGATAGAAATTAAACTACAAATCCATTTTGTCTTTATGCTAGTGCAGGATTTGCTGACTGAACACCCAGATTTTGAGATGAACTTGAGGTTCAGATTGCACATCCTCCTGTTTCCACCGTGAAACATAATAAATGGATTCTTACTTAAGCGAGAGATCGGCATACACTGAAGCGAAGGACTGACACTCCGGAGACCAGTTGGCAAAAAATTCAACAATCCACGTCACACGGCTGTCCTTGTTCAGCTCATCCTGAACCAACCCACACACACAGTTAATGCAGTTAGGATTAAAACGAGTTTGTAGATAAACTTTTCTGGTGACAGATGTGTGTTTACCCACATCGATGGTTTTGTCACTGAAGTATTTGATGTACTCTGGTCCCATGTAGAGAGGCGGCTTACAGGTCATTAGAAACACTGAAAAACACAAAGATCAGCAGAAATCAGGTCATTTAAAACATTGAAGAAGCAGCTTCATCCTGACATTTTTCTCACAGAGCAAGGCGACTCCATAGTCGTCGAAGCAGCCAATCAGACGTCAGTGTCTCTGGGTTTTTTCTCTCCATCTTTTAATGCATTTCTAATATTTTACTTAAAAATTCATTGATAGTGCCCTCCTTCAACCAGAAGTAAAAATACAGAGGAAATGCCTGAGTTCGCATTCCACCATCACTCCAAGCAGCCTGTCCCAAATGATCAGTCATGACTAAAGCGTCTGTGTCGTGTCTCACCATTTTAAATCCAAACAACTCACTGAAGTAAAACAGCAGCTCCGCTGACAGCAAACAGGAACTTCACTGTCTGTTGCTACTAAGGAGACGAGGAAGATGTTTCCCCTCGGCGTCAGATTGATTTGATAAACAGAAATATTCCTTGAGTTTGACACGTGTTCTGGAGGAATCGGTAAAGTTGGACTGACCTATGCAGAGCGTCAGGTAGAGAAGGCCCATCCTGATGTCCAGTCGGAAGAACAGGATCACATTGGCCACTTTGCTGAACAGGAAGATGTTCCCCACATGTTGCTCCACAGTTACTGAGAACAACAGACAAGGCCTAAAATCAGTCCTGAAAGTTCACTAAATTCATCAGATTAAACAACTTGGATTTTAAAAAAGCAAGTTGCATGTTGCTGAAGTAAATCTACTTACTTGCTCTGCGGTTCTTCATCATGACGATGGCACTCAGGAACATGAGGATTTCCACTTCTCTCTGAAAAACACACATAATCGTCACCAACTGAACATCTGAATCCAAAGTTACACCTTTTGCTTTTTATACGCATTTCCACTTCTAGTCTTTAAACATTCAAAAGACTGATGTGCGATTTATGTCCCCCCAGGTTATTCAACATTTTGGGTTTTTCAGTTACTAATAGATACACAGTAAAAAAACAAAAGAACCTAAATTTCACCGCTTTTATACCCTGGAGATTCTTTTACTTCTGATTGTAACCCCAGAGTTTATTTAGCTCCAAAGCAAAGCCCTTTTTTCTCCTTTTTCACGTCCAGATTTTCTAAATATTTAAGTTACCGCCATCTTTAAAAAAGAAAAGAGTGAAATGGAACTAAACCCCAGCACTGTTTTATTTCTTGACTTGTTGAAGAAAAACACAATAAAATCCAACTCAGAGGTTGGTAATAAATAATTACAATTACTTTACTTTGCAAATGAAAAAAGATACTGCACCATTACTCAAATAATATGACTATTAATTATATCTACTCTTACTTGGGCAAAATGTCTGGATATTCTGCCTGCAGTGAATAACTTCACTAATATTTTAACATATTTTAACCAGAAATTTATTAGAAAGACACAACCTACAGTTTATGTCAAAGTGAGACTTCACGTTTGTACACAAGCTTTGTTGCTCGGATTAGTAGTGCTTAGTAACAACTGATCATCTATTGACCTGTTAGCATGTCTTGACAGCAGTGTGACTTATCTTCTGTCAGAGGCCTTTTCAGAATAGTTGCAAGACTGACTGCTACCGCATAACCTTTCGCAATGATTCTTAAGATACTTGGATGATTTGAGTTGAGGCAACATTTAATTTCCCTTTGGGTAAAAAAAAAAAGAAGTCTTTTTTTAATTGAATATGAAATATGAATATGAAATCAATACATTTTTGAATTTACGGCCAAAACCACCTCCAGTTTGTTTACTAGACTCTGCAAATTAAAATTAAATTAATCTGGAGCTGATAAATGATCAAAACTCGGCAGTGGAAACACAGAAGCTGTATTTCTACTTCAACTACTGTCCCTTCATAACAACTTTGTATCCTTGTCGCAGAGTTAATACATGATGCATCACTGCAAAACATCAAAAAGCACAACTGTGTGTTTGGCCTTTCAGAACTGCCACTGTCCCACCAATCAGCAGGGTGGTCGGTCGGTTCCGAAAGGCCCAGTTCGTCCTCTGTAGGGATACAGACCCAGTCAAAGTCACAGGAGTTCCCGTCCTCCCGCTGTGAGGCCAGATGGTCGCAGATTCCAGGCGTTTTACGGACCGCCAGGAAGGCTACAGACATGAAGAGAGAAGCGACATAGTACGGCTTGAGCAGCCACTTATACACCTGCGGCAGGTGGTAGAGGAAAGCAAATAATGGCGTCAGTAAAGCCATGTTAACAAAACGTTAAGAGGTGCCCCAGATTACTCCAAAACCCGAGTTTAACTTTTAAGAACCCGCTAGCTTGCGATGAATGGTACTGATAGCCGTGGCTAGCGAACGTACACACGACCGGAAGTTGCTTTAAATGCGGTGTTTTTAAAAAAATAAAAGCATACGTAAATGATGCCTTTATTACACGTGTATTCTCCGTATTTACGGATTGAATTATGGTTAAATGGGTATGTAATTTAATGTATTAAAATACACGAGTCTCTAAATTGATCTCGTCATCGTTTATTTCGAAGCTTAATTAGTCGCGCCGGTCTACGGAACAAAATTGACTCTTGTCCTTTTTCGTCGGCGCAACCCATGGCAGCCAGCGAGTTAAAGGTGGTGGCGATTTAAAGGGCTAGTTTACCTACTGTAGTTTCTAAGTATATTAAAATCAATACATTTATTTATTTAATCAGTTATTGTTTATATTTAAGACACTAATTTTTTCTCAATTTAAACCCTGCCTCTCACCCAATGACAGCTGGAGATAGAAACTAGTAACCCAGGTATTGATAACAGATGTATTATCTATGAATATATAGAACAATTATTAATTAAAAAGAACCAGATTCACTATGAGGGCAGGAAGACAGAAAGATTAAACAATCACTTAAGCTTTACATTTGGAGTACTTTCCAACAATAAAGGAACAATAACATCAGAGACCTCATAAACTCTGTAAAACACCAAATCCTATGAAGCATTTTTGTGTAGTTTCTAGTGCAAACATTTTAGTACCCTTGAAATAAGACTAAACTAATTTACAAGTAGCTTTTCAGCATGATGTTTTAAGTTACAAATCATTGAATATTGATACAAATTACTACTTCCATTGGCAGATTAGATCAAATGAGCAAGATATCTTTCCAATGTTATGAGTAAAAAAAATCTGGCATTGGAACTTGAACTTTTTAATCGATATTAAGAAATTATTGACCTAAAACGAGCTTTTGCATGTTTCAGAAAAGTTACTTACAAGTGGGAGTGGACATTTATCGTATTAATCATTTATCATGATAAATTCCTTATCAGAATAAGAATTTCGATTTATCGACGGCACAATAAATTCCAATTAACGATGTTTAAAAGCCCCCCAAAGCTGACAGTAAGGTAATACCGATCACTATTCTTTATGTTATTGGTGTCTTAAAGAAGTGTTATTAAATGGCATATTTTTCAAGAACATTATTTCTGTTTCTATGGATTTTATTGCTATGATACACATAGTCACACAGTTACCCAAAAAAGATGCAATAATAGTGATTATAGTCACTTATTATTGCCATGATGGCACTTCAAAATATTGTTATAAAACTTTAACACCAATGCAGCAGAAACTGCTGATAATGCATGAAGGGAGAGTTGTAGGAGGAAAAAAAAGTTTAAAAAGTCAGCAGCATAACTTCAGTGATGAGAGTTTGTGAACTTTATCATAACGGAAAGCTTTAAGCAAATGAGACAGAACAATATTGTTACTCCATCATCAGGAGGTGCAGTGACATCACTTCCTGTGTGTTTCAGAGCATTCTGGCTTCACGGTGCGACCGGTGGCCGGTTTCCTTTCTCCCAGAGACTTCCTGGCTCTGGACTACACTACAGAGTGTTTACCTGCACTCACTACATTCGCCACAGCACCGACTCCCTCCACACACTCCTGTTTACGGTTTTTTTAAGATCTTGTTCAATGTGCCCTTTTTTTTTTAACTTTGAGCCCCGGCCCCTCCAAAGGTCTCTGCACGGCCCTGTTTAAGTGAGTTTTGTAGGTTAAATATTATAAATGTTTTATTTGCGTTGGTATGGCACTTGTCGTAATGTAGTTTTTTATTGTTGATTCTTAGTTGCATGACTTTGTGTTTTTGTGTTTATTATATAAAGCACTTTGAAATGCCTTGCTGCTGAAATGTGCTATTCAAATAAAATTTGATTGATTGATTGATTATCATTGAATCACCAAATAAATTTTCCAAATCCATTTATTGACTTTAGTTGAAAATGTACATATAGTCTAAAGATGCCCACAAGATAACCTAATTATTTTACTCTGAGGTTATCCCAATCCAACACTACTGACACCATTCCTACTTCTTGGTTATTTTTGAGTGATACAACAGAAATTTATGTTTAAGTGACAGCTCTATATTAAGCAATCTGAGTGACTACGTTCACTCAGTGGATTTGTGAGGATATAAATTTAAGAAGGGTTTCATTCCACGCACGCAGGCAGCTGACAGCATCACTTCCGCCTCCGTCATCTCGGAATCAGTGGGAGGAAGCAGAGGATGAGATCCGGTGAAGATGCTCCGATGCGTCTGTTTTCTTACTTTATTTTCCTTAAAAAAAATAATAATAAAAAATTAAAACATTTAAAAAGTCAAATAAAAAATTTGAACAGACTCTCTTTGATCTTTGATGCCTTATGTTATATTACTGCGTAAGTTATTGCTTATTTCGCATTCACGGAATCCACAATTCCTTGGTTTATTATTAATTTAATTAATAATCGCATCACTTCCGGTTCCAGGCTGGAAATCTTTAGTGAGCCAAGCAGAAGCTGATCTGGGCTCAGCTGCAACAGTTCGGCTGTTGCTCCAATCAGAGCCGGTCAGCAGGCTGCGGCGCTTGTACGTGAACCGCAAATTTAGCGAGTTTATCGAAGGAAGTGCAGTATATTTGTTACGAAAATAAAAGGTTTTCGTAACCGAAAGCACAGCTAAGGATTCATGGTCGGAAAGACGTCAAAGTTTAGCTTTGTACAGACTTTTCCATCAGTAATGCTCTAATGTTTAACATTTCAAAACATAATTTCACATGCCCTCAAACTAATTTATGATGATGATAGTCGGAAACAGATTATACACAGCTCAGAGTTTGAGATCAATATTAATGTTGTGTATAATGTTTGAAGCCCAGATCAAGAAAGACTGCCAGGAAAGCTTTTATAGTTTCTGATCAATTTTCATTTAAATTAATTTAATTATTTAACGTGAGATCTTTTTTAAAGGATTTTTCTTATCTATCTATCTATCTATCTATCTATCTATCTATCTATCTATCTATCTATCTATCTATCTATCTATCTATCTATCTATCTATCTATCTATCTATCTATCTATCTATCTATCTATCCCCTATTTAAGTACTAGTTTTATATTCTTCTGTTTGATTTTGTTGGATTGAAATTGTGTTTATTTGTATACTTTTTTCATTTTATTTTTAAAATATTAGAGTTTCCACTTGACATTTCAACTATTTAATCAAATGTTGTAATTAGGAGCTTTAAAATATATATATTTAGACAATTTTATTGAAAGGCAACGTTTTACTCGAGTATACATGTGTGGAAATAGTGCTCTTCTGCTTCAAAACCTTTATTTTGAAACTCCAAACAGGAAGTCATCGACATCCCTCCGCCATACTTTACTCCAGAATAGATCCGTATTGTAGACATCCCAAGAAGCGGCCGGGGAAACAAACCCAGACGGGATTATCAGGCTGACGCCGTCGAGGTACCGAATGATAAAAATATCTGGGCTGAACTAAACCTCCAGCAGCGGAACCGCGGACATTTTCCTGGCCAGGCCGACATTTGGACCGAGCCGCGCGGCCAATCTGACCGCTGCCGCCTGCTTGTCATTGACTGCTGCCGTTTTATCAGCAGCTAGGATTATATCGGTAAGTCGCGCATTAAACATTTAAAGCGCCACATGGTGCGATTTGTTTAGCTGTGTTAAAAACGCTATTTGTCGTGGTAAAAAAAATAAAAATGTAAATGTCCACACAATGGCTGAGTGGATGATGGCAGGTCCAGCTTATCTCCCTGTGAGATGGAGGAAAGCGGCCTGTTATGGCTCCTGTTAAAGGGAAATATTGGCATATTTCCGCTCTGATAACATCTTTTTGCTGTTTCTACTCTCCATCTTTAGGGGGAGGAACCTTGATTGCTGGTGCAGTGGGTTGGGACTCCTCCAGGGCCTTCTGCCAGCAAGTCCTCCAAACTAACTGGATGCTGACGGAGGCATTCAGGGACCGCAGGAAATCCCAACACCAAAGCTTTCCGTGCTGGATGCAGCATTTGGAGAGCTGTGAAGATGGGTAATTTTTGCAGGAATTATGGATTTTTCTCTAATAGTTTACCTGGAGTCTACTGCATCCTCCTTTAAAGTGGAAAATGATGGCATTTTAGTGTGGACCTGTCAATAAAATCATCTATAACACCTCACCCTGATTCTTCTGATGCAATGATGGTGAGAGGCACCATGTGGGAGTGCCTCAGGACTACTCAGGTGTAACTGCTTTTGGTAAGAACCAAATATCTGGACATAGTGGTCCACCAGCACCATGGACCATCACAATGAGTGCTGCCTCTGCAACCCTGAGGACGGGCCAGGAGGTCTGGATGAGCCGCCGCTTCACAGCATCCACGCTCCCAACCGCATCCGGCCGTCCTCATACAGAGCCCTGAGGAGTGCGGTGTCCAGCCTGGCCCGCATTGACGACTTCTTCTGTGAAAAGATTGGCTCAGGCTTCTTCTCCGAGGTTTTCAAGGTACGTGCCATCCTCCGCTTTTCATTCCAGTTGGAATAAAGTAGGTGAGAACAACAACATCATTAAATACGCAGGTCCCTCTTGAAAATGAGATCCAGATCTCAACGGGGTTTACTTTGTTAAATAAAGAAAATTTAAAAAAATTAAATGACCTTAAAATATAATGAAACTCCACTTATGAGCTTGTTGCATGAGATTTTTATAGTTTTATTGTCCTCAACTTTGCCAGTTTTTCTTGTGCATTTCAGGCAGCAGTTCAGCTAAATCCTGTTTCTGATTTGACAGCCAGCTTGCAGTTTAAAATCTTAGGGTGCATTCTCACCAGCCCTGTTTAATCTGTTTCAATCAAACTTTGGTCTAGAAAGTCCGGTTCATTTGGGGAGGTGTGAATGCACAACTGAACTCTGATGCTGAACTAAAGAGGGAAATTTTGTCTGCCAAAAATCTAGATCTTGGTTTGGTTGAAGTAAACTCTGGTGCGGTTCAAAAGCAGTAAACTGACTAAAACACAGGGCATTCTGGGTAAATACAACTAAACTTGTGAGCTTGGAGCTAGCTGGAAAAATCGTCCATGGTCTTTTACCAAAGAATCTGACGCTACTCCATTCTTCTGTGGGGATGGAAGTTGTGCTCATTGTCTTTTCAGAGGTTTTCACATAATTTCCTTCTGTGGTTCTTGGTGCAGCGCCACCACAGGCGAGGAGGGGAACTGCAGAAGCTGAAAATGTAACAAATGTTGCAAATTTGGTCCCCAATCAAACACAATTACTTTTACTCACAGCTCACCAGAACTGCCTTTTAGATGCTTTGCTGCCTCCCAAACACTAGGTGCCACTATTGAGTTGAATGGACACATTAAAATTAAAACATAACTGTGTGGTTTGTATTTCACTGCTGTTTTTAATTAAACACAGTTTTCTCCTCATGTTTTTCTAGTTTAATTTGCACACTGAAAATCATACAATTTTCTTTTTTGTTAACCTTTGCTCTTTCACTTTTACTCAAAAACACCCCTGGCCACACCTGTCCAGTAAACATAGTGAATTACTGCAAGTTTTCTTGATGTAAATAGTGACTCACATTCAGTGTTTTTGTTGCTCAGCCATGTTTTTTGTCTCTAAACAACAGAAGAAACAATGCACCTCAAAAGATGCGGAAATTTATTTTAGGTAAAATAAAAAGAAACATTTACATTTGCTTACTACTTTACTCTCACTTGGCTGCAGCTCAAAATGTCAAAGATCACAGAGGGAAGGAAGGACAAGTCCGCTACACTTATAACACTGGGGAAAACTGATTATGACTATTTTCTCCTAATTAAGCAAAATGTCTCATACTTTGGCCCTAATATTCCATCATACAATCCACAGAAGGGATATTTGAAATAAAAAAAAAAACACTTTTTGAAAATACTTTTCTTTCAAAAGAAAGTGAGGAAAAAGTCAGATTAAAATCAGATCTGTTATGACAAAACCTAAGATTTTATTTGAAAGCCACGTCGCCCAGCTCTGTTTTAATTTCCACCAAATTATCCTGACGTTATAGCTGAATAAACTCCTCATGCAGCTGATGACCCTGTGACTAGATTAATAAAATTATTCAGTTGACCTTTTAACTGGAGATTTTCCTCAAACATGTTGGTTTGACGTTAATACCAGGAGTTTGTTACACACACCTGTGTGTTATCTGCCAGTGTGGGAGCTAAGAGGCGGATTGGAGGGCAGGACTCACTGGGCTAAGCAGCTTACTCACACACCACCTGCATGCAGGTGTGTGTGTACCTTTGTGTTGGTACATATGTAAATGTTCACAGCCTGCTGCTTTAAATGCAATCAGAGATGATAATCCTGAGTATTTCTCCAGGGTGAAAGTTGATTTGACTGGTTTTTTTTTTTTTTTGCTCCCAAGCATCTCTCAGAAGTGTCCAGAGCGCAGTCCCTGCATTGATTTTTATTATAATATTTTTTTTTTTGTGGATCTTGACTGCAATTCAAGAATGTTTCCTATCTGCAGAGGAGGCTTTTTGTTTTTAATTCTTGCAAAGTTACTACCCACAGATTTTCTTGAATGCAAAAAATACAGAACAATAAAGTGCAAATCTTTTTTTATCACTGTTTGCATTTTCTTTAAACTCATAGTGAATTTGAGCACAGTGCCTGTGGTGCACACAAATTGGGGCTGAAACGATTAATCAAATTAATCACGATTAATTGATTTTTGAAGTAATTGCCAACTAATATAGCAATTGTTAACAAAAACGTATATTTTTTATATTTAATATAAAAAGAAATATTTTAAAATTTTCTACCCAGAACTCAAGTGACCCAGTTGAAGCTTCACAACAAACTAACTAAACCTGCTAAACACATTTTGCTACCTAATTATTTAGTCAAAAATATTCAAAAGATTAATAAACGGTATTGTTTTTTAATTAGAGAATCAGCCTTTGCTATGAATGATGAAGCATATGCTGAAGGAACACTGTTTTTGCATTTTGGGGAATATCTTCTTATTCAAAAAATAATAATAATTGGATTCTTTTCTTACTTGCATTTTTAATGTATTTCTAAAAACAAAAAAAAAGAAAGTTGGAAGGGTTAGGGCTGATCGTTGATAAGCAGTTATCAGTTTATTTTTTATTTTTGTAACTGACTCAGATGTTATCAGGCCAACCGATTGGCTGACCGTGTCTGATTGCTGATTCCACAGTCAAAATGTCACTCAAAATACTTTAGAGAGTTAGAAAGGTGATAGACGTCTATTTACACGGATTACAAAAGAAATCGTTTCCCTGCTCTGCGTTCCTCAACAAAAAGTGAAAAATCAACCGAGGAGGAATCAAATGATTTAACAACATGGCATTATTCTCTCTTTTTTGCCTTTCTGAGTGAAGATTGAATAAATTTTTATTAGAACCATAAAGGTTTCTATATTATTTTCAGTCTTTTTCATTGTGACTGAAGTCGTGTGTTTTGTTGGCGCCGCATCTGCTGGCGTGTGCGTGCAGCTGGGCGTGGCCGACGCTAATGGCGCGTTGGATTTCTGCAGATCAGGAGGGGTGATGGGAAATCCATAAAGCCTATTAGTGCTACACTATTAATACACACACATGCAGACACACAAACCCAGACGCACCGGCATCCTGTTTCAGCTCCTGACTCCGAACTCTGCAGGCTCTCCTGACGAAACGGTGACCCGATCGTCACACGCGTGACGCTCATCCTCCTCTAGGATTCTACCGTGATACTCAAAACGTTATGGTTGATGACAAGTTTCTAGATCTGTTTTCCTTGTCATTAGTTGAGCTTTTAAGATGCCAATCAGCTGTTCCAAGTTGTAAAAACAATACCTGCCTGTGTCTGGGTTTTATCCAAAACCAGAGGGCATAAATGTCCAAACATGCAGCGCCTCAATCAAAAACCTTAAGACCAAAAGTCTAGAAAAATAATAAACCACTCCTAGTATAACAGAGCTGGTCCATCATCTCATTTTCTCCCTGTGCAGTTTGAGTTTTTTCCCCTGATGATCCTCTGTTTGCTCTCCAGGTGCAGCACCGCATCACCGGACAGGTAATGGCCCTGAAGATGAACACGCTAGCAAGCAACAAAGCTAACATGCTACGAGAAGTGCAGCTGATGAACAGACTTTGTCATCCAAACATTCTCAGGTTGGTTGTTTCCTCACTTTATCAACCCTCTGAGGTTTCAGGGATTTGTTTATGCAGATCTTTGGATCGTTACCTGTAGATTGTCGTCATGTTTTTTTTCCCCTTTTCCTCAGGTTTCTCGGGGTTTGTGTTCATGAAGGCCAACTCCACGCTTTGACTGAGGTACATGCTGAACTTTTTTAAGAGTTTTACCACAAGATTACTTTTTTTTCTCATTTTTGTAGCAGATCTGTTTGTTTCCTGGTGTTATCAGCCTTGTTTTAATGTTATGGAGGTAAATTAGAACGTGAAAATTTAGGAAATTGTCCTTATGTTCATTCTGATATTGATTAAAATCTCACTTTTTAGAGGACCTGAATGTAATTACATTTTTTTTTGCTATGTTTGTCACACGTCTACAGCGGCGTACTACGACCTTTTTTAGGTAGAGGGAAAAAAAGAGGTATACATTTAAGCCAAATATCTCAGAAATTTTGAGCCAAATCTCAGAAATATTCTAGAAAAAAAACAAAGAAATATCTGAATTTTAAAAGTAAAATAAATTGGTGGAAAAAACTCTTACATTTTCAGATTAATCAAAAACTTCCAAGAAAAAAACAGAAATTTCTGTTTCAAAAGTCAAAATTGTTCACGTTTGAAACTCAGAAAATCTCCAAAAGTCGAAAACTGTCGACTTTTGAAAATCTAAAATTTCCATGTTTGTTCCTTAAGATTAATCTCAAAATTTTAGTTTTCCTATCAAATTTCTTGGCTTTTCAAACTCAGTAATTTCAAGTTTTTCTCTAGAAAAGTTCTGAGATGAGTGTCAAAATTTCTGACTTTTTTTTTTCCCCTCAAGTTTTTGACTTTTAAAAATGTCCCTTTTTTTCCAGAGTATTTCAGAGGTTAATCTCAACATTTTTTGGTTTTTCAGTGGAAATTTACTCCTTTTTTCTACCTACAACCGCACTAATAAGCTGTCATTCACTTCAGTGATTCAGAACATTAAATAAATTTGAATAGTAGTAAAAAACAACACAAGCAGACACAAAATACAGCTTTTAAAAGAATTTGTTTATTGTTAAAGACTTACATTATGAGATTTTAAAATACCTAGATTAGATTATTGCTCATTTGTGTTTTGTCCTTGCTGGTGTGTTTGCTGCTGCACTGCATTGCTTAACGTCACACTAACTATCACTTTCACCACCAGAGGGCGTTGTTCCTCCTGAAATGACACAGCTTGCCTGGCTGATAAAAGCTGTGGAAACAGAGAAAATCAAAGCATAAAAATGGAGAACTCCAGCTCTGATTTGTTCTGTTTGTGATCTAAATGCTGTTCTCTGTCCACTGTGTTCAGTACATAAATGGAGGCAACCTGGAGCAGCTGCTGGACAGCGACCTGTACCTGTCCTGGAGCGTGAGGGTCGGTCTGTCTCTGGACATCGCCCGAGGACTCGAGTATCTGCACAGCAAGGGCATCTTCCACAGAGACCTCACATCCAAGGTAGCCTCAGCCTGATATCGGAGTGTTTTTACCTCTGAATCATCACATTATTTTTGTTAGTAATGGAAGAATCGGACCTGGTGAACTAACCTTTAACTTTTCTTTGTTCTTTGGGTTCAGCCAAGCTGTTCTAGTTTTCATCCAGCATTAATTCATTGTGTATTCTTATGAAGTCTTTATTCATGTATCTAAATTTAAAGCCTTGAAATGTTATACACGCATGTAAAAAAAAAAAAGGACTTTATTTGTTATTCAAAGGTGTTCAGCTTTTGTTGTGGCTGGACTATTTAATCTATGGGATTTTTGTTAAAAATTTCTGACTAATTAGTTTTTTTCATACAAATCTCATAACTTTATGAAGTCATAAAAAATCTTATTTTTTTTCTTTTTAATTTAAAAGGTCTTAACATGAAATAATTTACTACTTTTTTTCTTGTAAATACGTGAAATTATCTAAAAGATTTTGAGTTTTTGATTAACATTTGTTTATATTGTTTCTATCTAATTCTCTAATGCTGCTGTGTTTTTTCATCCAAGCTGTAAGATGAGCTGAAACAAAGGATTACTTTGTTTGTTAGCCCTGCAGTAGCTAAGATGTTAGTATCTGTTCTTAGCTGCAGTTAGTGTGGATATAACTGACTGTCTGTGCAGAACTGTCTGGTTCGCTGTGAAAACGGGACGTTCACTGCTGTGGTTGGAGACTTCGGCCTGGCAGAGAAGATCCCAGACTACAGGTTTAGGGTCTTTTTTTTCTACTCTTTCCTGTTGTTATGCCTTTAAAAACTAATCAAAACCCCTTGTTATGATTTTACAACTTTTTAAGTTACTACAGGCATCGAGCTTTTATATATGCAAAAAAAAAACATTTAATATATCCCATGTTTAAGTGTATTTTTTAAATAAATTAATAAAATAACACCTTTGACTTTTCAGTCATAAAGAAACACAAAATAGATATTAAACATTTAAGAAATGTATAGACTTTTAATTTTCTCATTGTATACATTAAAGCATTTTGTATACGACATTAAAAACTTTTTATACAACATAAAAAAATGTATACACTTTTAATGAACTGAGTCACCAAAAAATTAATAGACTTTTAATTGCCTTGTTGTATACATTATAGCATAACTTAAACTGTCACCCTTTTTTAAATGCATTATATTTATTTTTTAAATGAGAAAATAACCAAGTGAATAGTGGCACACTTAGATTAAATAACCTGATCCAAAAAGTAAACAAATATAAATAATAAAAGATTGGAAAGAACACATTATGGAACCAAAAGTAAATTAAAAAAACTCTACACGAATCATCATTTTCTTAATTTTATTCATGATATCTGAAATTCAGTTAATGGTCAACACATTTATTCAAAATTTAATCAACTTTCACCCCATTTTTTTAATGTAATTTTACATTTTGAAACAAGGTAACTTAATCAGCTTAATAAAGTTCAATTGTCGTCGTTTAAAGACGATGATGTGGGTTGATATTTTAGTTAGTTGGTGTATTATTACAGCCCCAATAACGACCCGTTTGCTCTGTAGCGATGGCGTGGAGAAGCAGCCGCTGGCCATTGTGGGCTCTCCGTACTGGATGGCGCCAGAAGTTCTGCGAGGAGAGCTGTACGATGAGAAGGTGAGGAGCTGATCGTGTAAATGTCTTCTGAAGCTCAGAACCGCGTCGCTCCACGGCTTCGCTCCGGCGCAGCGGTTGTGTTCCTGTGTTTGATGTTGCTGTGAAGCGGTTTGGACTTTCTGCTCTCCTCTTCGGTTCAGGTCGATGTGTTTGCGTACGGCATCATCCTGTGTGAGATCATCGCCCGGATCGAAGCGGATCCAGACTTCTTACCAAGGACAGAGGTAGGTCACCGCTGGTCGGTTCTGATCCGACCAGCGGTCGGAGATTATGGTACCACAATCTATGGTTGTGGTACCATAGATCTGCTCTTAACGTGTAATCTACTGAGATTTACACGCGATACATTTGTTTCAATTCAAGCTGGTGCAGTTCGCTTTCACACTGAATTGTGTCAAACAAATTAAACCCTTTAAAAAACACTTTCTTTGGTAAGTAATGGCACTAAAAGCAAAGTTGAGTTAAATGTCAGTTTACCGTGAAGGAGAACAGGTTAGTAAAGGGTTTGGCTCTTTTTACTCACTACGGTGTGAAAGCCAACAGCAACAGCTTAAAAAGTACCATATTTTGCCATTTTTATCCTCAAATGAGCCGGTTCTGTCTGTGAAAACACCCTTATTATAAAATGTCGCTGAAATGTTAAAGTTTATGTTCTAGATCTTGGTTTCACTTACACAGTGGAGTGAATAGACCTCCAATAGGCTGTAACTGGTTCCCTTCTGAAGGTCTGTCTCTCCTTCTCTCTGGGTTTGTGCAGGACTTCGGCCTGGACGTGCCCACATTCGAGAACATGATAGGAGATTGTCCAGCCGCGTTCTTCAGCCTGGCCGTGACCTGCTGTAACGTAAGCAGACCTCGCCTCCACTTTACATGATAAAAACATAAAACTTTCCTGGTTTTAGTGAGAACACAGAATCATTTAATCCTAGAAATGTTCTTCAGGTGATGGAAGGCCGACTTTGTGACTGTCTTTATGCGTTTCTGATTCTGGTTTCTAGCTGCTGTAGCTGAAGCTGTGTGCTAACTCTTCATCGTTCCTGTCTAGGTCCAAAACTGATTATTTCAGTTTTGTTTCTGTTCAGCTGGAGAAAGTTTTGACACCCACACACATTGATTTGTTGATAGTAATGGTAACTAATTTTATTACTTGATATAACCTGAGCTAGCAGGACCATGTAGATATTAAACAGCAGGGGTCCCAGTATTGGACCTTGTGGCATCCCATATGTAACTAATGTCTAACTCAACAAAGTTCTTGTTCTTTAGGTCAGACCCAAACCAATTAAGTATTGTACTAGTCGCTTCATTAATATGTGATGGTCAACGGTGATGAATGCTGCGCTAAGGTCCAACAGAACCAGAACTTAAATAAACGTCAGTTGACCTTTTCTTGTCTTTCTGATTTTCAGATGAGCGCAGAGAGACGACCTTCATTCTCTGATATTGTCTTCACATTGGAGGCCATGGGAGGAGAAGACAGACAGATTCCCATCACACTTGGTAAAATAAATAAATAATAAGAATAAATAGGGATAAATCTACAGGCAAACTGCCGGAACCCAAACTGTGTCAGGAATCTTTTTGATTTCAAAAACACTAGCAAATAAAGACAGACTGATTTCAGTTATTTTCTGTCAAATTTTAACATATAAAAACTTTATGTTGTTTTAATTAACACCTTTTTCTTTAAAAAAAAAAAAAAAAAAAAGATTGATGCAATTAAGATGACAGAATTTTCTCAAATTATTACGACTTTATTCTCATATTATTATGACTTTTTATTGTATGACTTTATCTTTGTATTATTATCACTTTATCCTGTTGTTATTTTGATTTGTTTTATATGAATTTATTCTCATAATTTAATACATTTCTTCCATAGCCTGGCCCTGATACTCAGTCTGCAAAAACACAAACGTTTACAGAGTAATTTTGGTCGAGTTTCTACTGCAAATATCTTAGTACACTTTAAATAAGAGAAAACTAATTTAGAGCAAGATATGAGCTAACATGTCAAAAATTTTATTAGAAATGAAATCATCTGAAAATGGAGCTAGTATTTTTCCATCAATATTAAGGACTTATTGACTTTAAATAAGTTAATAATTCTTGTTGAAAATTACATGTAGCTGTTTTCTTTTATTTCAAGTGTACTAGAAACTAGACCAAAACTACTTTTTGTGTTTTTGCGGTTTTTTGTATTTCTTTGTCTTTGTTGCATATTCTTACATTTGTTTCTCCTACTGCTGCTCAGAGCCAGTAATGGTCAACATCAGCCCATACCGGCGCCTCAGCTCCCCCTGTCACCCTGGAAACCACAGTCCACCGCGGAAGGGCCTGGCGAGGAGCCAGTCGGACATGTTGCCCCCAGCGGCCCTGACGCCTCCTCTCCTGGGCACGCCACCGCGGGTCAACCCTTTCTCTCTCCGAAGGGACCTAAACGGCGGCCGGTGTAAACTCTTGGACACGCCCAGCAAGTCTGTCATCTCCCTGACCTTCACCCTGCCGGCGCTCTGCGACCCGTGTGCCTCGCCGCGCCTCCTCCGAGGTACAACAGGGATGCTAGCTCCACCGCGGAGGTGCCAGTCGCTCCCCTGCACGCCGGAGATCAGCCGGACCGCGGCGTTCCCCTGTGACGCAGAGCAGGAAGAGGATGGGACCGGCCGGGTGGCGGGGAATGAGGGTGACGAGAAGGAGTGGGTGTCAGAGGAACAAACGGTTGGACAAAGTTTGGATACTACCGAAGAGGATTCTGGTCTTCCTCTTGAGCTGGAGATGGTGTCTCTGGGACGTCTGGACGAGGAGGAAGAGGACGAGAACAACGAGGAGGGGATCTGTCTCACCGAACCAATGGACTGCACCAAGTCGCCAGAGCCGGCAAAGAGAATCCTGAACTCCACTCCTCTAAAGCCACTGCTCACCTCAACCTCCTGCTCCTCCTTAAGGACTAAAGCTTGGCTGCTCCCCTGCACCAACGGACCGCCATCTTTTCCCGCACTGCCCAAGCTGGACAACAACAACTTGTCGGAGCTGGTGATTGGCCAGCAGGTGCAGTGGGGGGGAGGACGGTACTCTAACGGCTACGGCGAAGGCCAGATCCCGTCCTCCGACCTCACTGGCTCCTCAGAGCGAGACGAGGTCATTTCCTGTCCCAGCTGCTGTTTGGTGGGTTTGAGTTTCCCCTCAGTGTGCCTGCGTGGTTCTGCCGCCGTGCCGGTCTCCCGCCGCCGGGCTTCGCTGCCCCGCCAGCGGCAGTACCAGAACCTCAACGGTACGATTACAGCTAGCAACGCGACCTCATCGGCAGCTACCGCAACGGCCGCCAGACCGCTCCTGTGTCGCAGCACCAACGGACTCGTGGCGGACCAGTCGGTACTGCGTGAGCCTGGTCGGACTCTGCCAGAGGCGCAGTCGTAAAGTTCACCCTTCAGGCGTCTCAGGAGGACAAAACGCAACAACTCAAAGCTAAAGTGAGTTTTTGAGGCCCGGAGTCAAAATGACTGCCTCCGGCCCTTTTCTCCACAAATTGAAGATTAAACAGCATGTCTTAATGAGGTTGCATTCTAGTTCAGTGAAACTAGCTGCCGTTTGCTTCTAACTAGAGCCTTCGTCTTCTTTATGAGATCAGGAGTTTAGATGAGGACATGATAAGAAGCGATGACCTCACCGGCCACCACAGTTTACCCGTTTTCGTGACGGAGGTGAATCTGTACAAAACTGTTTGCTATAGAAGTTTATATTACCTCATTTTGCCTCCATTTTCTAATAGAGGAAGTTTGCATGGCAGCTGCGGCGGCGCCCCCTGCTGGCTCTCACTCTCATATCGGTGTGGCTGCAGAGACAAAATGTGTTTTTGATCCTGTTTCGCTGATTAACTGCGGCTGCCGAAGAAATATTTATAGACCTAATAAAGTTTATTCTTTCTACGTTTTTCTAATAATCAACCCGTGTGTGTGAATGTGAGAGAGATTAACATTTATTTAAGGAAAATTTGGGGCTTTTAATGTAAACTTGTTTTTGTTTTTTTGCACTTGAGTTTGAAGCACTTTGTGATAAAACAGCTGTTTCCTTGTGTTTGAGTTTGTGATCATCTCTGGCTCAACAGGCTTCATGTCATCCTTTGTAACAGTGGCGTGTAAAGCAGCTCTGGGTATTTATTGTAAACATCTCACACACTGTGTGTGTATGCGCTAATGTAAAGTGGAGTGACTGATACATGCAGATCATTTATTTTCTAATTTTATTGCTTTGTTTTCATGTTTTCTTTTCTGTTAGAAAACTTTAGATGTGTCTGCATTCATCTGGTAAACTAGGGATAATAAACTGAATTGGCTGAAAAATATCTGTTCTGTCTGTACTGTTATAGTTTGTGATTAATTGATTATAATGACCATTAATCAGTCATTCTGATGGTTAAACAATTAATTGAATAAAAATTTGGCACATTCTGCAGCTTTTTCACTTAAAAAATCTACAGAGCAAAATATTGTATGAAAATACATTAATTAAAAGATGCAAATGATGTAATAATTTAGTCCATTTGTTAAATAAGAAAGTCAACATTTAATTGCCTAAAATGCAATAACAGTCATGCATCTGCTAAAAAAAACCCAAACTAATAATACTTGTTAGTTCAGGTCTTTCTGTTTAACTTTTTTCTTTTTTACAGAGGATAAAGCTAAAACTATTCCACTGGAGGAGTTTTGAAAATAACATTTACAAAGGGATTTTTAAAAATCTTAAATGCAAAATATAGTTATTTATTGTGCAGTTTTGGCTCAATTTCATCTCAAACTGTAATGTTCTTTCAACAAAATGACCTTTTTTGATTCTGTATACTCCAGCTTGCTAAATTAGTAGACTGTTATTCCAATAATCAATCAAACTGATTACTTCAGCCTTATTTACCTCTAAATATGGAGCTTCATTACCCTAAATGGGATTTTGTTTCCCCAAAAACAACAGTTTGTTTTCACATTTTGTTAATTAAAGCAACAATTCAAATCGACTCGGCACTAAAGAAAGAAATTATGATTTTCCTTCTAAATGACTCATTAAAAATCCTGAACTAATTAAAGTGAAGTAATCTGTGTCTCTGGGTGCTTACACTGTCAAACCAAAATGCTCTGAGCATTATTATGGGTCAGTTTAATTAGGCTGGTTTTGCTTTCGCTTTCCGTCTCCATGTGCTTTACAATAATCGATTGTTTTCAGTTTTACTTTTAAGAGCTGCCATTTCCTGGAAATGCTGAAAGGATGAGGCAGTGAGGGGAAAACCAGGAGCCCAAACAACAAACAAACTGCATTTTAACATTATTTTAAAGAAAACAGGTGCAGAATCTTACATTTAAAACCTGTATATATGTCCACTTAAACACCAGCTTGAAGAAAAATCATGCAAGAACAATAAACCATTTATTAAAGAGGCTTTAAGCTGCAGAAAGGCACTGGGAAAGTATGTGTGTAAGCTGGGCTGAGTTTCAGTTTCGTTTTGACAGCAGGGCTATGAAAGGACCTGAGCGTCAACTTTTCTCTGTAGTTTCTCTCCAACCTCATCATGGACAGAGGACACTTGAGCCCAAACGGAGGCAGTGGTAAGTCAGGATTCAGTCCCTCTGTTATCCCAATGCAACTTATCGTGTTTTAAACATGTAGCATAGCTTAGCTGCTATCATTAGCATCTGTTATAATCAGCTTACGTGGTAACAGTGTTATTACGGTTATTGATTTTAACAAGAACCATAAAAAGCAAGCTTAGTAGCAAACTATGAAAAAATATATTTGGATTTTGAAATGCAGGGTGGTATTTTTATTTTGACTATCTGAAAATTACATAAACGGATAAACACGAAATTTACAGTAAACAAGTTAAAGAACTGATTTGGTATCTTTTATTCCTCCAACAGCAGCAGCAACAGAAAGAGATTCACCATTATTTATGTAACAACTATAAAAACTATTTTAAAAATCCACGTGTAATAGCATTTAGTTTGTATTTGTTAATATTATTTTAACATATATATATATATATATATATATATATATATATATTAAAAAAAAATTCCCTTCTCACCCACCGCGGGTGGTTCTTATCCTCTGAGCTCGGGTCCTCTACCAGAGGCCTGGGAGCTTGAGGGTTCTGCGCAGTATCTTTGCTGTGCCTAGAACTGCACATTTCTGGACTGAGATGTCTGATGTTGTTCCTGGGATCTGTTGTAGCCACTGCTCCAGTTTGGGGGTGACTGCCCCGAGGGCCCCGATGACCACAGGCACCACTGTGGTCTTCACCTTCCAGCCCCTCTCCAGTTCCTCCCTGAGGCCCTGGTATTTCTCCAGTTTCTCGTGCTCCTTTTTCCTGATGTTGCAGTCACTCGGTATTGCTACATCCACCACGACGGCTTTCCTCTGTTGTTTATCCACTACGACAATGTCCGGTTGGTTCGACCTCACCATTTTGTCTGTCTGGATCTGGAAGTCCCACAGGATCTTAGCTCGGCCATTCTCCACCACCTTTGGGGGGGTTCCCCACTTTGATCTCGGGGCTTCCAGTCCATATTCTGCACAGATGTTTCTGTACACTATGCCTGCCACTTGGTTATGTCGTTCCATTTACTCTTTCCCTGCCAGTATCTTGCACCCTGTTGTTATGTGCTGGACTGTCTGAGGGGCCTCCTTGCACAACCTACACCTTGGGTCTTGTCTGGTGTGGTAGATCTGGGCCTCTATTGCTCTGGTGTTTATGGCCTGTTCCTGGGCGGCCAGGATGAGGGCCTCTGTGCTGTCCTTGAGTTCAGCTTTTTCCAGCCATTGGTCGGACTTTCTGATATCAGCCACTTCAGTTATTTGCCGGTGGTACATCCCATGTAGGGGTTTGTCCTCCCATGATGGTACCTCCAGCACCTCAACTTCTGTTCCCCATTGTCTGAGACATTCCCTGAGCACATTGTCTGATGAGGCTTTGTCCCTGATGTATCTATGGATCTTGGATGTTTCATCCTTTCATCCTGGACAGTGGTTCTCAAACTATAGTTATTTTGCTAGCTTGAAGCTTTTGTAGATGGAAATAAAAAGAAGGAGTACATTTTTATAAAAATTTCTCAGAATTTTGATTAAATTTCCAAAAACTTTCAAGATTTTTTTTCTTGAAAATTTCTACCTAATCTCAAAATTAAGAGTTTTTGCGTGTGAAAGATTGAAAATTTGCTAGAAAAAAACAACTAAAAAACAAAAATAAAAAAAAAAGATTAATCCAAAAAATTTTCTGGAAAAAAAACAAAAATTAGATTTTGAAAAATCAAAAATATTTGACTTTCAAAAATATTTTTTTTCTAGAAAATTTCTGAGATTAACCTAAAAATTACAGAGAAAATTGGAATAAATGTACTTTTTTTAAATATCTGTAATTGCTCTACCACAGTGTTGTATTTTTCTGAGCTTCATTTGTCTTTAATATCTTTTTTACAGGCACAAACATTACAAACAACAATGAATTGAGGATCGTGTTGGTGGGGAAGACCGGATCTGGGAAGAGCGCCTCTGGAAACACCATTCTGGGGCGAAAGTGTTTCGACTCAAAGTGCAGCCCCAGATCTCTGACGATCAACTGCTCCAAATGTAACAGTGAGCTGGACGGAAAGCAGGTTGCCGTTATCGACACGCCGGGCTTGTCGGACACCCGGTTCGACGAGGAGAAGACTATTAAAGATTTTAGCCGGTGCGTCCCGTTTGCCGCTCCTGGCCCACACGTCTTCCTGTTGGTCATCGCACTGAACAGATTCACCGAAGAGGAAAAGAAATCCGTGCAAAAGATTCAGGAAATCTTCGGGAATGCTGCAGATAAATACAGCATGGTTCTCTTTACTCATGGAGATCTCCTTGAAGACACAAGCATAGAACATTTCTTGTCGGAAAGCTCAGAGCTGCAGGATCTTGTGAGAAGATGCAACGGCCAGTATCATGTTTTCAACAACAAACTGGAGAATAAAAAACCTCAGGTCACTGAGCTGCTCCAGAAGATCAGAAGCATTGTTGATAAAAATGGAGGAAATCACTACACCAACGAGATGTTCCAGGAGGCCGAGAGGATAATCACAGCGAAGAAACAACAGATCCTGAGGGAGAACGAAGAGAAAATACGCAAAGAGAGAGCAGAGATAGAGAGAGAAATACAGATGCAGTATCAGAAAGAGATGCAGAAGATCAATGGGCTTTTCGAGGCTGAGAGAGCGAAAGAAAGACAGGAGAGAGCGAGGGAAAGGATGGAGGAAGAGAGGAAAAGACAGAGCGAAAGACAGGAGAGAGAGAGGGAAAGAATGGAGAGAAATAGGGAAAGAGAAGCAGAGAAGATGATGGCTAAAATGCAGCTGGATGAGCAGAGAAGGATGGATGAGCAACGGAGAATGCAAGAGAGAGAGAGGGAGAAACAGGAGAGACAAAGAGAGATGTACACCATGCAGGATCAGATGAAGAGAGAGCGAGAGCAAGAGCTGAGAGAGCAGAAAGAAAGACTGGAAGCCTGGTATACGTCACAACTCCAACAGCAGGAACACCAACTGCAAGTCCAGCATGCTGCAGCAGCCAGAAGACAAGCTGAGGAATCCACCAGATCTGACTCTTTCTGTGTTATTCTGTAGACACTTGACAGACATCGTCTTCCATACAAGGTTAAACAATTATCTTTTCTGTTTCTAATCTGAACACGTTAGCAGTGTTGTCCTTTTAAACATGCATGTTGCTTCACTTTGTTAAAACTGTAGAAATTATCATTTATTCTCTGAATGGAAGATAAATAAAATATGACTGAAAGTTTAAGACTTTTGTCTTTCTTTGTATTCAGGCTCAGCAATTAAAAACAAAGTAATACAAGATGAAATAAGGTGAAAACTGTAGAAATGCAGTAAAACTAAATAGAAAATCAAAGTGTTTCCAGTTTCTCATTTCAGTGCTGCCATTTTCTGTAAATGCTGAGAGGAGGGGGAGAAAATCAGCCAGGAAGGCTGGAGGCGGTTCTGGTGTTTCTGTTATTAAAAACAGAACATTTGTAGATTATCGTACAAAGACTAGACCAACCAACCGTTTAAAAATGAACACTGTAAAGTTTACAGGAGACTGAAAAGGCTTTAGAAGAAGTGAACAAAGAGCAACTAAAGAAACAATAAATTCAGTAGTGCTGCAAAAGAAGGTGTGTTTAGTTTTAGTTTAATTTTGATAACTGTGCTACTATATATGGAGACAGACAAGCTGGAGTTTCTGCTTCGCGCTCTTGGTTCAACATGGACAAGCAGCAACCTGCAGTAAATATCAACATGCCTAACGACTGTTCCTTTAATAAAAATAATACAAATTTCTAAGCAAATGTTCAACTTTTCAAACTCAGTAATTGTCTTTTCTGTAGAAAAATACTGAGATTAATTTGAAAAGTTTTTTCACTTTTGGAGCTGAGAAATTTCTCATTTTTTCCTAGAAGCATTCTGAAATTAATCATAAAATTTCAGTTTTTTTTAAAAAAAATTTAAAGAAATTTCTTGACTTTTAAATACCTTTATTTTATATAGAACATTTCTGAGATTAATCATAAAAAAATTCTCTAGAATTTTTAAAATATTTTTTTCTGAGATCAATCTAAAGTTTGAGTTTTTTAAAGTTTGCTTCTCCTGTTTCTCCATCTCCAATGGCCCTGATGCTCAGTGGTGTCCTGCATGTCCCGCACCAATCGCCCTATTTTCTATTTTCTCATCCGCGGCGGCGCGGGCGCGCGGACGCAGCGCGGGGACGCGCCGCGCACTCGGGAACATCTCAGTCGCATCTAATTCCAGCACGGCGACAGCGGACTTCGTGTTCCGTTGTGTATTGTTTCTTTATCTCAGACGGGACGGGATTGTTTGCAATGGCGCATAAGGGCTCTGCTGCAGCTGCTAACTTGATGGGCGTGGATGTCTGATAATATTATTGTTGTTTTAAATTGTGGTGTGTTTGATTCTCTTGCATTGATCAATGTGTAACTGTGTTAGGTGATCAAACACGCGGAGCTTTAATGTAAATGTTAAATATTAATCCTAACGGTGGGAGTTTTAAAATTGATTAAAATTTAAATTATATCCAAGTCTGCAACAAAACTAATTTATTTATATAAAACTATTTACAGAGTACTGCAAAACTATTCCCCGGAGACGTTTAAAACACGATATTTAAAATATTTTAAAGGGATTTTAGATGATTCACCAAGAAAGTAGACAACTAGGAAACGATTCATCACGATGAATCAGTAATAATAAACTAATTTAGTAATCGATTAATCGTTAACTGGAGCATACAAACTCAGAAAAGGCCATTTAGAAGCAATTGCATGTTTATTATCTCAAAAAGGAATTTAATTATTTGTTGAGTTGCATTTTTTTAATGTATTTCTAATTTTGTATAAAAACTGAAGTGGGTAAATAAAAAGAAATTCAGATTAAAAAAAAAAATCAGAGTAATTGATTAATTGAATAATCAACAGAATAATTGAGTTCTAAAATAATTGCTAGTTGCAACCCCATAGACAATGTAACTAGGAAGATAAAAACATGGTTTTCATTTTTTTAAACAAATAAAACTTTGGGCCACTATAGCAGTGTTTCAGCTGGGTTAGCTAAAGTGAAAGGGAATTATAGATAATCAGTTATTTATCGGTGAGATGTAGGCGAACTGTGAACAAACAGTTTAAACAGAATATATTAAACATGTAGCATCAGCTTGTAACAATGATAACACAAAAATCAAACAATAAAGATTCATTTTTGCACTTCTACAAATTAAAATTAAAATCTTGGATGTAAATTTTAATCTCAATATATTTTTTAAATGTATCTATACTGAAACTGTCAAATTGGATTCAATATTTTTATCCTCAATAAAAATTGAAAAATTCTAGATCTATGATCTGCGTTAAAACTGAAGCGTTTATGCGATTCACAGTTTAGTTTAGTTTGCGCAGAACAATAATCTGTAGAAAATGAATTAGTTTACAAATTTTAATAAACTAATTGCTTGGAAACATGTTGGTTCCAGATTGGCTGAAACTCTGATACTGCTGTCTCTGTTTGTCCTCAGGTGAGTGATGACAACACCAAAGTGAAAACACCCAGATCATAACCGTATCACCATGGCAACGGGAAGAAAAGGTAAGCAGGAAACTCCCTGGCGTTTGTTCGCTCTCACTGAACGTGTCGATTCTTTCCAGGATTCTTCCTGCAGCTAAAAACGTGATTATTGAAAAGTTTGTTTTTTTCTCTTCAATAATATGCTACATAGACAATATTATAATATTTTATTTGTCTAATTTTTGTAGAAAAAGGAATCTGTAAATCATTGTTGATCCAGAATATTACAGGTTTCTTCAAAGGTGCTCTATTAAATAAAAGTAAATGTTTTCCACTGCGTTTTTTGGGGGACATTTCATCCTGATTTATTTTCTTTTACTTTTGGCAACAAAGATTTAGCAGCAGTTTCTGATTTTAGCTATAAAAGCAGAAACATTGTAAATACAGGAAACACACTGTGTTGTAAACGGATGTTTAAAAAGATTTTGAATTAATTTGGAATTCACTCTATTCTTGAATCGTGGCCTGAGGAGCCAAACAAAATCACCCAGCGGGCTGTAATTGGCCCCTGGACCACACTTTGGTCATCCCTGTGCAGATGGTTTTTCTTGTTTTCTTTCTAATTTTGATTTGATTAATCGTTTTCTCCGTCTCCAGGCTCCACGTCCAAAGCAGGCGGGGTTCGTTTCCCTGACGATGACGAACCTCCAGGTTCTCCGACCCGCAGGGACGACCAGTCCAACCTCTCCACCCTGGTTGCTGTCCAAGAGAAAGATGGAAGCTACTTGGTTAAGGTGTGTTTTTATGAGTTTGTGTATAAAGAAACATAAATTCAGTTTGTTGCACATGATTTAAAGCTATAGACAAAAGCCTACACTGCCTTTGGTCATTGCTGTAAATCAAATTCAAACATTAGCAGTTCACTTCCAGCTTTACGTGAGAAACTGTTCAGTCCACTTCACTGGATCTTCAGTTTGTTTACAGAGAAAGTCCGGTTCGTTTGAGGAGGTGTGAATGTGGAAAAACAAAAAAATTGAACTGGTCCACTTAAAAACCTCGGTCTCGGTTCCGTTGAAGTGAACTCTGATGTGGTTTGAATCCACAATGTGAACGGAAAGCGGACCAGAGACCGCTCCAAGAGCAGGAAGCTAAAGCGCAGGGCATTCTGGGTAAATACGATCAAAACAAATGAGCATGTTAAGAGCTAGCATAAGGCTGGACAATAAATCAATAACAATATATGTCACAAAAGACACATGATCAAAATCAATAGATAATATATCTGATAAAATATTTAATATTCATTGAACTATGATCCAGAACCACACAGCATTCTGGGAGATGTAGGCAGAGGAAAGACTTTAGCTACTCAACCTCTCATAGCTAGCTAAGAAATGTTTGTGGAATCAACTAACTCACTCACACACTGTTTGGTTACCTAGCAACTCACTCACTCTTTGGTTACCTAGCAACAAATTGTTGATTAACTTAGCAGTTATGCCTCATAACTGCTTAAAAACAGCGTGGAGCGAAAACCGTGGATTAAACAGGAAAATCCACAGCACATGTTTGGCAGAATTTTAGATATTTAAAACAAAAAAACCCTAATAATTAACCATAGATATTACAGATGAAGCTATTATATTCTGATACGTTTTCCAGCCCCATTGTCCAGTCTTACGCTAGCGGGTCAATTGGCTCGCAGTCTTTCACCAAAAACAAAAGAGAAATCCTCCAACTGCTGAGATCTGACTCCACTCCTCTTTTGTTCACATTTTGTGGAGAAGGTAATTTGCTGTCTTCTTCAGAGGCTTTCGTGTCATTTCATTCAGTGGTTCCCACAGGTGAGGGAGGGAACTGGTTTTTCAAAAGTAACAAAATGTTGCAATTTTGGTCCCCAGTTGAACTGAGTCTCCCAGGCAGTCAGCTGTGAAAACTCACTTAAATGGGTGTAAGGGAAAAAGCAAGTCAAGTTGAGGAATGCTAAAATATTGTGTTATAATTTTGTTGTCTTTTAATTGTCAAACATAAGGTAAAAATCACCTGTTTCTTCCTGAAGGCCGGTTTCCTTAAGAGCCACCACTGCTATGAGATTGTCTTCACTGTCCCAGACGTGGCCAGTCTGGGCAAGGAGCTCACCTGTCTCCCGTCCTTCTCTCCGACTCGGCGGGCCCAGAACCTACGGATCCAACGCATTAACTCCTTGCTGGAAGGTCAGTCCAAGGACAACATATCACAACTTCATGTTTCTGTTTTTACCATTGGTAAAATATTTTAATATGCAGTGTTTTCCAAATTCTTCTCTTCTTTTGATGAAGCCATAGTGAGATGCTGAGCCAAGTATGAAGCCCCCTAGTGGACATTGTTTTATTTTGCATGAACTCTTTTGCATTACTAGTCAGTTCATTCAGCGCAGTCTTTTCGCTACTGTGCAAAAAGACTAACTTCCTTCTTCTCAAAATATGAACAAAAATGGAATAGAGCCAGATTTCAGCGGTTGTAGGATTTCACTTTTTTGGTAAAAGATTACGAGCCATTTTTCCTGCAGGTGTAAGACTGGACGGCAGCTTAAAAACATATCAGGATATAAAGGTTTTATATTGATAAGGTTTTGTGAAGTTTTTCCATGTAAGTTAGTATATCTGAAGTCTTAAATCTTTTTCTTTTGGATAAAAATTAGCCAAACACTTATGTGCAAAATGTTGGAGGCAAAACAGTTCATCCTCTCTCTAACACATAAAAATGACAAAGTTTCTTGTAGAAGGAGAAAAGATACATCCAAACTATTTGCACTACTTTTGAGTTATTTTTATGGTGTAATATCACTATTTTTATTTTTATGTGCGGTCCTATATTTACCGAAGGATATTACACAAACAAACATGAACACGCAGTTATTATAAAGTTGGAGCTGAATAAAAGTTGGTCAGCCCTTGGGCGCCCTCTTGTGGCCGAGGCATCAATCATCTCCCTTCCTTTCCTCTGTTTTAAATATCTCCACAGATTTTTCTCTTTTCTCTGCTGCGTTCCTTCATTTTTATGATACTGCTTGTTTATTAATTCTCTGACGCCATCGTATTACAGCTGAATTTATACTGAGATTAAATTTCTCCATTTCTGAAATATAAAATCAGAGTAAAATAATCTGATAAAAGTATTTGAATTAGCTACATTAAACTTGTTACCCAGAATTACAAATAATATCAACAATATATAGTTGTTTTTAAATATATGTAACTCAACAGGAGGAGTGAAGGTGACATGTGAGTACAGGACTCACCAGGAAGGAGTTGTCCAGGAGGAGATGACCGTTTCAGCTAAAGGACGAAAAGACGGCAGCTTGAAGATCAGACTCCAGGCCAAAATCATCGGTAAGTCTGTGTGGTAACACTGTTTTACCAGCTGCTGGAAAGAACAGCATCAGAAACAAAGATATCTGTTCCTGTTTGACATCTGAGAAGGTAAAACAATCACACATTTTTTTCTTTCTTTCACACAGAAAGTCAGACAGAAATAACACGATTCACAATTCACACAGGATTATGAAACTCTCCTGGAAATGTTTCATGTGAGAGATTCATCTCGTCAGGTTTACTTCTCTGTTCAACCCAGGGCTGAAATTATTAAACACGATTAATCCAATTAATTACGTTTAATCGGATTAATTGTAATCAATCCGGATTAATTACAATTAATAAGATTAATCATAATTAATTGGATTAATTGTGATTAATTGATTATTGAAATAATCGTCAACTAATTTAGCGATTGATTGAATCATTAAGTGGAGGATACAGACTCAAAAAGGCCATTTCTTAAAAAATGAGTTGGCTCGGTTCAAGTTCACTAAAGAAAAGCTAAAGAAAAGCTACCTTACTGCATTAAGGCAATAAAATATTTTCTTCATTGAAAGAGGAACTGAATTACTTGTTTATTTGCATCTTTTTATGTAGTTCTAACATTGTATAAAAAAGGCTTACTGTGTCATTTTTTTCCGATTAATCAGTTGATAAATACATTTACACCTTCATTCTTTTGCTTATTGACTGCTCTGAGTGAGTTAGTCTTTCAGCAAATTGCCATTTTAGAGTGTGTATACTCCAGTTAATGATTAATAAATTACTAAACTAGTTGACGATTGTTTCAATAATCAATTAATCACGATTAATTTGATTAATCGTTTCAGCCCCAGTCTGTACCACTACATATGAAGCTCCAGTTGCTTGGGAGACTTAATAACATCTTATTTAGCATTTTGTTTCCCCCTCAATATGTGGTTTGTCTTAACATTTCAATTAAAGTACTAAATTAGTTGCAGATTATATGCAATAATCGATTAATCACGATTAATCGATTCAGCCTATAGTCTAACATTTAAGTGACATGTGTAATAACAATGCTTTTCTGTTGCCAGACCCTCACCATGGGACCCCCGTGCTGCTGGAGGGGGTTCGGTGCCTGGGGGCCCAGAGAGACCCCCACGCCAGGCGCAGCAGCGAGCGGAAGAGGATTTGACGAAAACAGCCACTATCTTTATACATGTATATGAAGATGTAAAAGTTATTATGTTACAGGGTCAAGGCTCACAGTGGGCTGCAGAACTGGCCTCATGTGGGTCCCTGTTTACAAACCGTCATGGATTTGTGATGCTGTTAAAAGTATTTATTGAAACAGTGGGAATGATGCAGCATGTTGAATTTCCACGGTAATTATGCTGGATTATGGCTCCAATATACATATAAAATGTTCAAGTAATGATTCCTCTGCTGTGAAAAAGATGAGCTAGTTACACTCTGCAATTTTTTTGGTTTTGTTTGATAAGCCACGAAGCCTCCATGCTGGAGAGGCTACAAAACCAGCATGAACAGTAGCCAGCGTACGATCTATCACCCGAACCTGCACTCACTGCCAGGCGAAAAGCATCATCATCATCATCATCATCAGAAGACATCACAGTCATAAAGACAGGAACCCATCAGAGGGACCAAAATTAAAGGAGACTTATGCAAAATTTATATTTTGCACGTCTTTGCACTTCCGTTTGGGTTTCTACTGCTTCTAAAAACAGACCAAAAAATACTCAGCAGTTTTTTAGCAATACGTTAATATTTTTGGTGTCTGGAAAATGAGCCATTTCAAAAACCTCCAGAATGTGGTGTCACAGATCAATAGGCACTACCCGTTACCTAGCAGCCACAGCAGAGCTCCACCTGTTACCTGGCAACCCCAGCAGAGCTCCAGCACATTTGGTCAGCTGGATGAGCTACACAATGGCTGCTGGAAAAGACAAGTGTTTTGTTGTTGCCTTCCATTCAGAAATCACTTGCTGCATTTTTGTTGGTTGTGCAGGAGGCTCCACTTCTGCTTTTCAAAGATGTATGGACATATAATTGCGTATATGTTTGCAGCCATTTTCACATGTGAGTGTAAGCATCAAGTTGGTGGATGTGGCCAGCAGCAGCTTATTTGGCGTTAAAGTGACAGACGCCCTAAAACAGCTCAAACTAGGCAGAACTGATCAGACGAAAATCTAAATTTGTTTTGTGCAGAAAACGTGATGAACATGAACATGTTTTGTATGAACAGATCTATCCTAACCTGTTCATGGCAGCACAATAGGCCACCTTTAAGAAACTGAATGCAGTTTGGGTTGGAAGTATAACTCATTATTTTAAATTGAACAGACAGTTGTTAGAGATTAAATAAAATCTCTGATTATTGCACATTACATTTAGCTCACTGCCAAACATAAAAAGTCATACATTTGACTTTTCTATTGAGGCAGCCTGGGACTGTTACTGTAATATTCACCTGTCTGTTATCAAACCTTTCCAGAAAATCACACAGAGATTCCTTCAGGCAACACAGAGGCTTATGTTTCCTTTAACTAGAGTCTGTTTGTGTACATTTATAGTAAAGTTGTTTATTTTTAAGTATTAATCTCAAGATATGTCAGTGCATGGTTGTGTTACACTTCCCACTAACTGAAAGACTTTTTATTTTACTATTATCCAGAATCATGTCTTTTAATTTGAAGATCAAAATAATAACCTATGAACTTTAAAAACATTAATTGGTATATGTTTTGTTAAAACAATTGGAGTATTTTCTGTGAATAATCATAATCAGAATTAAATAATACAGAAAACAGGTGATTTTTTAAATACATTGGGACAATCTGATCACTACCATTTATCCCTTACCAGTGCCTAAGGATACACATTGTCTGCATGATAAAAAAAGAAGCTAAATTATAACTTTAAATATTACTTTATTCAATAAAATAGTCCTCAGTTGAAAAACTATTGAAGACTTTCTTCCTTCCTTTGGTTTTCTGAAAGATTCAGATGAATCATCTATTTCCGTCTTGACTTCGACATTTTGACAGACAGGCTTGATATTTTTAACGGATCCAATCTGGACGCGGCGCCGGGCCAAAATCAGACCACATCGTGAATGTAGGAGTCCAGCTCTGATACCAGACTGAAACTAAAGTCACGTTCGTCATCAGGGATCTGAAGACTTTTGCTGTTTTTGTTCTGTGTTGATTTTGATGGTCAGTCTGTGTTTACTGTTGCTGCTGTTTAAATTAAAGCACTCGCTCAAACACCGTTCTGTCTGTTCCGTTTCTGTGGTGAACTTTAGCGTGGGCATTTAGGGGAGACTAAATGTTTTTGTTATGATATGTAGGTGTTTGAATTTTAATTTAGATAAATTTTTATGGCTTATTTACTTAGATTTTGCCATTTATGTTTAATTTTTTGTGCTAATTTGTTCCTCTGTGTTGTCCTTTGAGACTTGGATTAGTGTCATTCTCTTCATCCTCAGTGATGCATCTCTTCTGTTTATCTTTCATTCCTGAAGGCAATCATTTGAGTCATAACTTCCTGTTTTTTGGGCCTGTCTTTCTGTGTTAGGAAGGTATTTAATTGTTGAAACAGTTTTTCATCAATCTTGAGATTCACCTGTAATTTTGTAATCATGACTTGTCCAGATTGCTCTTTCTCAGCAGTGGTTAGATAACTTGGTTAAAAATACCCAATAAGAGGGTATTACCATTTAAATTAGATCAGAGGCAATGACAGTTTAAACTTGCTTCAAGAAAATATCAAGACAGCAGGAGGAACTTAATTAAGCTTTTGTGAGTCAGTTAGCTGAATTTAAAGAGTGAAAGAAAAGGACTCAGTTTAGCAGAGAAACTCTGCTAAACTGTCATCTCTCTAATTTCAGAGAGATTACATGTTTTATACAGAACAAGGATATGTCAACAAGACCACAACAGTACAACTATATATATTTGCCAGAGAGTAAAGCAATTATATATATGTCAAAGTGATATATTGTTGGCTTCCTAAAAAAAATGAGACAAAAAAAAAAATCACCACCTTTTCATTGCCAAAAGATGACTTGAACAAAAAAACAAAAAGTTGGGAATAAATGACTTAGCCCATTATTTTAGGAAGATGATGATATTAAATGACAGTTAAATAGACTGAACTGGATTTAAACCTCAAACTGAGGCAACATTGTTAAGAAGAGTGAGCTTAGAATCTCGGCATATAGGGCGGGGATGTTTTAATGTTCTGAAACACTTCTTGTAAAAGTTACAAAAGTGCAGCTTTATTCTTATTATTCATTTTATACTATTGCTTTACCATGACTGTATACCACATTAAAGTGAGCTAAAAATATTTGTTTTAAATATCAGAGGCATAACAATTGCTGTGAGAATGTTTTTTGTTATTGAGCAACACAAACCAGAGCTAGCTCTCTGCCTGGCACGGCTTCAAAGAACATACCTGACACACCTACTTTACAAATGCAAACATCTCCTCAGCAAAAGGTCCTCAGTTTTCAGCTGCCACGTTGATATTTGACATACACTTTACTGAGGAGCAAGAAGATTTAATATGCATCAGCTTCTGGGAGAGTCAGGATAAGACGACTAACATGATCCATCAGCTTGGGAACATTATCACGGTGCAGTTATAGTAACATAGTACTGAAAGGTGAGAAGTAAGTCTCTTTTTAATATAAAATTGGGCAGATTTGCTGTTTGTTGGATTATATGTTTCTATAGTTTGTTCTGCTGTTATCAAACAAACTGATTATATTCTTGAACACATTCAAGGTAAACATGGGCGACTGATTCCAGAAGTAGCCACTTATGAACATGTCTAGGTGCTATATAGACTAAAAAATATTTTTATGAAGCAAGGCTAAACATCTCTACATGATTTTTTTTAACATATCAAATTAATATAACTACTTCAGGAGATTTTTTTCAGATACTTTTATTTTATTAGTTATATTTCAGTCAGTTTATAGTTAAAATCAGATGCAGTTTTTTAAAAAGTTGACAGAAACACAGATTTGACCTTGAAGTGGCCCGAGGTCAACTACAATGTTCCCCATGTGATCAGAGGAAAAATTAGCTTTGGTACAAAATGAGAATACTTCAGTTTGCATCTGCAATCTTATTAACAGACTGAATGAAAGAGTAGAGCTTTGCTTTGCAATGCTTTTATTTTGACCTGAAATTACTTGTTGCTTTTTCTGAGAAGATGGATTTTTCTGTAAAATGCCATTTGATAAAATTACACAGAATTCAAGCACAAGTCAAGATTTATAACTTAATATCTCTTTCTTTCTTTGACAAATTTGCTTGAGTGGCTATTTGTACTCATGTGATTCCCACTAACAAGCACCAACAAAGGGAACCAACCAGAACAACTGGTTTTACTTGGATTCCAGTGTGCATTCTGACTATGACTGTTCAAACATTTTTTAAATGACACTTCTACATGAGATAAAGCCGTTTGCTAAAGATTTCAAACATATTCTCATATTTTCTCACTGTAAGAACTAGATAAGAACAAAGACACAAAGCAGCAATGGAGCCTGAGAGGAAGCAGAGCTCTTCTCCGTCCCTTTCTATGATGACTGACAACTCCGAAGAGGACATTGTGAACTTCGTTGTGGATGAAAGGTGTGTTACTGTCATTAATTCTGAAAGCAGCCATTATTAAATAAGAATTTTAACTGTTTTGTTTTTGAAAACAAAAACAATGGCAAATGGCAACACTTCCTTAAATTCACGTATTTATATCTTTACCAGGAATACTCAGAGCTCTGTGGTGGATGAAATGAAAGTGAGGCCCTCAAACCCATTGGATCCATCTCTAAAGAGCTACAAGTCTAGGTCCCCTCCACCAGATTTCAGGTTAGACTCTCCAGACATTAAAAAAAGCTGGTGCTTAGAAGAACTCAGATAAAGACAAAAAGAATTTAATAGACTTTATGCTAGGCGCAACTTTCAATATATTTATTGTCTTATGTTGCTACAAACAACTCTTAATATCTGACAGACATGTCAAGTATGAAATGTCTCATTTACATTTAAAGACCATACCGAGTTACTCTAAAATGCACCTCAGAACAATGATACAAGAGTGGTCTGTGGAGCTAAAATAATGAGAAATTCAGACCAAAGCATTGCAGTCCGTCTTAAGTGAATGATTTACATGTGCAAAGGAAAGATTTATGTCCACTTTAGTGAGCATAACATTATTCCAAAGGCATGTTAATAATTTATTATATCATACTGGTGGAAGTAGGGATTCCTCTAAAACATGCAGGGTCATATATAAGGTGACAAAACCTACCTGAATTACCAGAAAATTTTCAAACAGTGGCAAGGATATTATAGATGTGCAGAACAATAACTAAGCCAACTAAGCCTAACTTAAACTTTATGTCACAGAGAAATTAAAGAGGGCATTTTGCAGGTAAAAGTTAAAACAATTTAGATTGTATGATGTGACCTTAACATGCAAACTCTCACAGAAATTACAACATGTTGGATAAATCCTTGCTTATCCTGGTAAACACAAGTTATACATTCATCTGCTCATCACTGTGGCAAAAGCACCCAGAGGGTTTATGTCCTATGACAATAAAACTTTTTTCTGTTTACTTTCCTCACCTTATTTGCTGGACTTAAGCGCTTGGAACCAGTGGCGGAGCCAGAGGTGTGGCAGGGGTGGCATTTGCCACCTCCAACAGAGCCCTTGCCACCCCTACTGCCACCCCACTGGAAATGGTAATTTTAAAATATAATACTTATGAGATCGGCAAATATTTGCCAGGAAAACTGTAATTTCCGACTGTCCCTGAAGGCAGCCCGATGCAGTAGCAGCCTACGTGCTGCTCACTGACGCTGTTCATTGGTTAAGCTGACATGTGGTACCTGCTTGATCCAAAACACACCCGCGGTTTTAGAGAACACCGTTGAGGAGTTTTGCAGGTATTTACAACATTTTACCGCTCAGCGGTAACCGCTGTGTTACCTTCCTAATGAGAGGCGGCACTTGTCATACATTTATAAAAAGAAAAAAAAAATGGTTGTGCACCGCTCCGTAGTGCCTCGTTTATTACATTAGCCATGCTAGTGCTGATAGATCGTGTTTTAGACAGATTCTTTTAACATATGTTTTAGTGCACATGGTGCCCTGTAATGTTTTATTCATTTGGCCAGGATATATCTCCCAGCTCTTGCTTGAAATGTGTGTGTCTTTATTTTTATGTGAAAAATAATTGTTAAGTTTTATAATGACTGAAATGAAAGTAGGCTATGTCATATGAAAGCTTTGAATTATAACCTAACTAGTTATATTAATTAATTTAATTAATCTATTTTTAATGTATTATTTTAGCTAGGGTAAAGTGCTCGGGGATATCAAAATCCTGTCTGACATGCTTCAATCTAGCAATCTTGATTTATCAAAAGCCGTAGATTTAGTCGGCTCCCTGACAGACACATTGAAAAGCTACAGAAGTGAAGCTTGCTTTGGTGAACTAGCTCTTGAGGGACACTCAAGAACTAGTAGAACGCTGCAAAATCAGCCCCCTGCCACTCAGCAAGAGACAGCCTAAGGCCAGTTCCAGGTTTTTGGACTCACTGATAATGACTACTGTAGGACAGAGGCACAGTGACCAAAGTAATGAGGATTTTAACAGGTGTCTTTTATCAGATACTTGACTGTCTCACAGCTGAGCTTGAGAGGCGTTTTTCACAGAAGAATTGTGAGATAATGCTAGGGGTTCAGTCTCTAGTCCCAAAAAGCCCATTATTCTTGAAAGAGAAACACTGTTTGCTTTTGGACAGACATTTGAGTCAGATCTAGAAGATCTTAAACATGAGGTTCCCCAAACCAGACGGCTTCTTCTGAGGAGAGAAAAAGGTGGGTTAGAGAGACCCTCTACTTTACTTGACTTTGTTGTGTTCCTGGAACCTTATAAAGAGGTTTTTCATGAGCTGTTTAGACTTTGTAAGATTTCAGTTGTTATCCCAGTCAGTACTGCATCCTGTGAGCGAAGTTTTTCTGCTCTAAAACTGATCAAAAACCACCTTAGAACAACTATGGCTGATGACAGGTTAAGTCATCTTGGCATTTTCAGTGTTAAGTCAAGGAGGGCACATACCCTCAACATGGATGACTTTGTAAAACATTTTGCTGCTTCCCACCAAAATCGGAGAATTATGCTCTCTTGAGTGTATCCTGGCTTTGAGTTTGCAGTATGTTGTTCCCATTCAAAGCTTATTTGACCATAGCAGTGTTTCTCAAACCTTTATAAATACCACCAGGGTAATGCTGGTCAGCTCTGGTGGTATTGTCTTGCAGTTTACTATTTGGAGCCAGTTTTATATATTTATTTTTGAGAATTTGTTTTTGGTCATATTCTGGGCTCTGAGTTTACATTTACATGTTCACTGTTCCATAGTGCCGTTTAACGTCTTGTTTGGTCATGGCAAATCTTTGTTAAATAAACCATTTTAATTTGAGTGTGTGTGAGAAAATATTTGTTTCCTTTCGTTCATCATTTGTATATGGACCCCTCTGATAAAGCCTTGCTCACCCTTTGGCCACCCCTTGAAAAAAAGTCTAGCTCCGCCACTGCTTGGAACACATTTAAAGTGTGTGTGTTAAAGTGTGTTCCACACTTGGACTTGGCTTTCTAAGTCCAAGTGTGCTTGGACTTGGAACACACTTAAAGTAGTCTTTGTAAAACATAGCTTGTTGCTGAACCCAGTCGAGGGCTCACTACAGTCTGCTTTCAGGTAGAAACTATCTATAAGTTTCCTAGACCAGTTTGGGGATTAAAACTGTTGTGGTGCTAGTGATAGTTGTTAGCAGGTAGCAGGCAGAGAGTCAAGAGGAAGGGGAAGATATACAGTAAATAGGCCTAAATTGAAATCTAATCCAGAGTTATATTGAGAATTGATAGCCTCAGTAGCTACATGGTGTATCTGCACTAACAATCGAGGCACTTGATGCTCCCAGTTTTGATATCAAAATTACAAAGAGGTCATTATAATCACTAACAATTATTAGCAGTTTGTTAATGCACAACTAAGCTGGGATATGAAGGTAAATACAATGAAAATTAATTTCAAATTGCTTGGTGTGTTGCCTCACAGGATCATTCTTTTTTAGAATGAATGAAAAGCAAATTACCCAACCCATTGAGTGATGTAGTCTGGCCTGTTTTACAAGAGGTACTACATACAAACTCAGTGACAGAGATGTAAGAGGGCTATTGTTCTGTGCTTTAAACGATATAATAAAGGAGTGTTTCAAGAACATTTTTTATGAAGCAAGTTTTTTGCACTCGCACATTTCAGCAATTAATGCATTTTTTTCAGTGAAGTTTAGAAATTTCAGTCCAGGAGACGTTTTTGATTAACTTTACAATGAATATATGAGAGATCTGAGGAGGATTAGGGGCTTAGTTTCTGGTTAGTGTCTTTTGAGCTCATATCCATTGTCATCTTGGACACAGTGACTAACATAATCCTTTTGGGGTCACAATTAAGGAGTTCAGTGACTTAGTAGTTGATATTTAATCCTTTAGGAGTTGGTCTTGACAATGAATAGATCATGGCTTTAATTAATTTGCTGAGTTTTACCAGTCATGATGTATCCCTTATTTATTAATACAGGGATCCTGCCTTCTTTTGACAACACCAATATATTTTTCAGAAAACATCTTGCAGTTAAAGATGTTATAAGTGGGAAAATATTAATTTTGTAGTTTTTCTTGCTTTCTCCAGTGTTTCCGGCAACGTGTATAGTTAAGAGAAGATACGGAAAGAGGATTTGACAAAAATTCTCTTTTGTAACAATGACTACATTGTTACAATGTAAAATGTAGTCATTTTAGTAACAATGACTACATTGTTACAAAAGGTAAGCATTTTGTAACAATGCTTACAAAATAAAATGTTGTAAGCATTGTTAACCTGAGAGGAAGACTCCCAGTACAAAGCAGCACTTTTAGTTCAGATTCCATCCTATAATTTCTACTTGTCTTTGCTGTTCATGGAGTGAATTTATACACTGGTACTCTGACTCTCTTTGGTTCCTATATGATGGTGGGAGACATGGGGTGAGCTGGGACTGAAATTCAGACAGGGTGCTTGGTTTGTAGAGGCCTTTGATTTTAAGAGTTTAAAATAATCCAACTGCGATGGATTGGCTGGCTCTTGTCCAGGGTGTACCCTGCCTCTCGCCCGATGACCATTGGAAATAGGCACCAGCACCACTCCAGACCTCACTTGAGACAAGGGTGAATGATAATGAATGGATGGAATGTAATCCAAAGGAGAAATGGAATGGCAACCTAATCCTTCACATTGTACCTAGAAAGAACAGGCAGCGCTGATGCACTTATGGGGTAAATAACAAACACACAATCCAACCACCGGCCGGTTTGGTCAAGAGAAGCCTCCTGAATCTCCCGATGGTCAACCCTCACCTAGTTGGAGAAAAACTGCTTCAGAAAACTGCCCATGTTCCTTTAGTGATCACAGACCTAAAATAAAAGCTGGGAATATTTGGGCATATGTTGAGCTCAACAAAATCCTAAAGTTAATCTTTGAACAAGGTAATAATATGGAGCACAAAAGGAAATTCTAACTCTGTTGGCAGTTTGGTGAAAGGCAAGAAATTGATCTCCCAATTTCTAACCAAACACCCCAATTCGCTTCCAACCTGTTCCATCACCACTGAAGATGAACAAATAAATTAGATAAATACCTGTGATGAACTGGTGATCTGTCCAGGGTGAACTCCCACTCTTGTTCCAGAATGCTTAAAATAGGCAAATTCAAAAAAATTGTAAAACCATCTTGCAGTTAAGAATGTCCTGAATGGAAAAGTGTTTTTTAAAAGTATCAGAATACTAAAGAGCTGTGTGTAGTTTTTCTTGATAAATTTTCACCATTGAAGTTAGTCATTTTTCCTGTGACTGCGTCAAAGGTAGTCTCTTTAATCTATAGTTTATGTTGACAAAACATTTTGTGCTTTCCTTGACATTTAGTTTTCTAAAATTGCTGCACTGTATAAAGACCAAATGCACGTTCTTTTTCTAATTGTGTTAATTATTCTGTTTGTTCACAGTAATGCCAATCCATCTGCAAGCATTGTCACTGTTGGTAGGATGCAGACAAAACCAGTATGTGTTCTCTTAGTAACAATAATGTTCATAAAAGTCTGTGGAAACACCCCAAGCTAATTTTTCTTGCATTTTACCTTCTTTAGGAGGAAAATAACTTCACATTTCCACCACTGATTGAAGACTGGACTAAGGATCAAGTGAAAGAATGGCTGGTCAACAAATTGAGAGTGTCAAAAGAACTTGCGCAAAAACTTTATGACGAGGATCTTTCTGGAGCTTGCCTGGCCTCTTATGAGAAAGAAGACTTGCTTGAACTTGGTGTTCCACCAGCACCAGTAATACAAATCTTAAGAGAGATTAAGAAGTTTAAGAAGCAATCAGAAACATTTATACCAGCCACTCCAGCACCAGAAAGAGAACTCAACCAAAGGGACAATGAAGAAATGTCACACAAGCTGGATGAGTCAGCAGAAAATGAGACAGTGTCATCAGATTCAGGAATCCAAAGTAGAAGCTCTTCAGTTTGGATGCTACAGATAGCAAGAGACAGAATAAGAGCTGTGATAAATCAAAATACGGCTGAAAGACAATTTGTTATTCACACTCCTGACAACATAGAAACTCCACAACGACAGAGGCCAGTATGTCAGATTCGGCCCTTTGATAAAAGTAACTCCTCAATCTTCTACACGGAAAATGACATTCTACCAACAATGGCAGGTCCAAGTAATCTCATTGACCCTGTTCATGAGTACCACCTCCTGCCAAATGTAAATGAAGCAAGTGAAAGAGAGATCCTTTATGAATTCACTCAAGAAGTATTTAGTTTTGCTGCCAGCTGCATGAATTCACGAACCAATGGGACAATACATTTTGGCGTCAATGTACAACAAGCGCAACATGGTCAAGTAGTTGGGCAAAAGATCACCTCTCTCAACAAGTACAATGAGGCATTTGAATCATCTCTGGGGGATTTCTTTGACGAAAAGTATGTGACTGTTGCCCGATTGTGTATCAGGCCACCAAACTTTATACCAGTTTGCCATGAAAATGGAACAGCTTCAGACAACTGGGTGATCGAGGTTGATGTGGTTCCAACGATTTCACAGACACAGGATTATCTTTTCTATACTGAACTGGGTATAACATCAACTGAAGAAACACATCAGTGCAAAACTCTGTGTCTATTTGTTAGGGAAGGTTCACGATCAGTCAACATTTTCGCAGATACTAATCCACGAGTTGGTCAAGAGAAACTGAAAGATCTGACTGAAAAAGTCAAGAACTTGGTGTCAGCACGCAAGGCAGCAGAGGAAAATAAAGAAAGATGTTTCCCACAAAGCCACCAGGGACAAAGGCTAAAGCAGCTGATGACACGTGGAAGACATGTTCTTGAGAGTTCCCTTCAGGTTATTGTAGTTACTGACAAATGTCACCCAGGCCAGCTTGAGCATATGGACTTTCTAAAAGAAATATCTCTGTTTGCTGTGCTAGAGTTTGACCCAGAGTCTGATTTAAATGGAACATGCCATTTTTACAGAAAAGATCATATCGCTAATCTCCACTACCCACAAATGTACAATACTCAGGACAGTTTACCTACACTCCTCGGAAAACTTAACTTGTTTAAGCAAACAAGTTGGATTTTCTGCAACGGCCGATTGAATGAGGAGAGTGAAGAGGACATGCCACTAACACCCAGTGAATGGCTCAAGAGGCGTTCATTTGACATCAGCAAAATGGTTGGTTTTCTTTCCAGTCCAGAGGTAATTTCAAAAGACAGACTTCTGGTCATTTTTGTGCTTCATTCTGCTGTGACTGACCTGTCGCACCCTATTTTGGAGACATTCTGTGCCATCTATCGCACCCTGGAGGGGGCTGACAACATGCTGTGCATCTGCAGAGATTTGGGAGTATTCAATGAATGGAAGAAGCTGATAGAGTTACGTTGCAAGGAAGACATATCCAATAAATGCATCTATGAACTGAGCCTGAATGAAATATCCAGTACAGTAAAACAACTCAAAGAGCCTCAAACACAGTCATCCCAGAGATACCTGCCATCCACAGGCTCAAGCTCAGTGCTGTTGACAAAAAAAGTTGAGGAACTTTTTACAGTTTTGGACATTTTGAGTGAAAATGAGTGTGAAAACACAGAAATTGAAAAGTCTGATTCCTTTGATGAGTTTACTAAGAAAACAGAGGAAAACTTTTATAGAGGAGGTCAAGTAAGATGGTGGAACTTTCACCTCTCTGAACAGAGAGGAAGGCTGCCGTTCATCAAGCGAGACAAATACAATGAGTTGTATGACCTGATCACGCCTGTCAGGAGCTACACATCTTCATGTGTCATGATCAACCTCTTCCACCCCCCAGGATGTGGGGGAACAACCCTTGCAATGCATGTTCTTTGGAACTTAAGGAGGAAATTCAGATGTGCAGTCGTAAAAAACAACAGGGCAACAAATAACGACATTGCAGTTCAAGTCATAACCCTGCTCACATATGGAAAACAGGATCAGCCAGGATATACACCTGTCCTCCTCTTAGTGGACAACTGGGAGGATGTTGAGGACCTTAAGCAGTGCATTGTTCATGTTGCTGGAGAAAGGACACAGCATAAGACACTCATGGTTATCATACTGAACTGTGAGAGAACACAGTTTCCTGATGAGAACTCCAGAAGTAGTTATGTTCCCAGCATATTCATAACCAACAAGCTGTCTATCAAAGAGCAGGGATTATTTTCTGAGAAACTTCAGCAGCTTAAAGCTGATCACGAGAAGCCTGAAACTTTTTATGCCTTTATTATCATGACAAATAATTTCAGCGAGGCTTACATCACCAACATTGTTAGCAATACTCTTAAAGATCTTGATGCCACCAGTCAACAAGGGAGACTCCTCTCCTTTCTGGCTTTGTTGAACACTTTTGTGAATGGATCCTACATGTCACTCTCTTTGTGTGAAGAGCTAATTGGTATAAGAAATTCCCTTTGGAAGCAAGAAACAATTGATGATTCAATGAATCCATATTCTACACTGCTGATAACATTCAGTGTTGAAGAGCATGGGTCATATCAAGCGGTCCGGTTCTTACATCCAATGATTGCCAACAATTGCCTTCAGATCCTTGAACAAAAACACAAGCTTTCCTTGGCAGAGATAGTTGTTGACATTTTACACTGTGACAAAATCTATAAATCCTGCATGGGAAAGGATTTCCTGGTTCAGAACATTCACAGCATGCTCATTTCCCGACACAGGAAAGAACAAGGAGATGACAAAGATACACAGTTTTCTCCTTTGATTGAAAAAATACATGAAGATGAAGGATCAGAAAAAGTCAAAGAGCTTTTTGAGAAAGCCATTGAAAGGTTTGACAGAAGTGCAACTCTGCCACAGGCACTGGCAAGATATTTCTGTCTGAGAGAAAAAGACTTCCAGGCTGCCCTAAAATGGGCTTTAGATGCACGAGATAAAAATTCTAATTCCTACATTGCAGACACAGTAGGACAAGTTTACAAGAGCCAACTCAAAAAGAAAAAGGAAGATTCAGACCCTCTTACTGCTGAAGCTCTTAATGAATGCCTGATACTGGGTTCCAAAGCTGTGAAAGCCTTCCAAGAGTCACAAGAGCTGGCCAAGAAAGATGAAACTATAGACCCATTTGATCTCCACAACAGAAAGAGGCCAAAGTCCTACAACACATCAGGTTATGTTGGAGAGACAGAAGTTATGATGATCCTTCTTGACCTCATCAAAGAGCTTCCTCTTTCCCAGACCAGAGACAGGTATCATACAGATAAACTATTACAGATTCTCAAAGGCCACCACACACTAAAAGATCTTCATTTTGATCACAATAACGCTGCCACTGCCCAGTTTGTGGATGTCCTGGCACACCATGAGAGATTTTTGATGTCTTTGAAGCCAAGGCTGAAGGAAATTTTCTGCTTTTTTGAGAACTATTTCACATACCTGAGACCTAAGTCACAGGAAAGGGTAACTGCTGATGATAGAAACAAAAAAAAGTTATCAGAGCATTTCAGAAAATACTTGAAAATATTCAATAGTTCAGAGCAAGAGAAAGCATCTGAAAAAGCCAGAAACCCAAATCTAAGTCTACTCCAGGAGATAGAGGACCAGAGATTTTACCTGGAAACAAAGCGAGCAGACTCATTTGCTGGACTGTTGCAGTGTTTGAGTGATAAAAGTGTTCCAGAGATGGAACGTATCTTCAAAAAGTGGAAGTTTATCTTCGAGAAATCACCTAAAAGATCAGTATCAGACACAGTCAACTTCATCTTGGCAAACATAGTGATGCACAGCATCAAGCCATCTTCAAAGGAACTGACAAAATATGAGGAGTTGGTTGGTCTTCTGAATGAGGAACTACAAAAAGAGGGAACTCGCTCAAATTCAACAGAGATGTACTACCTGTCAATGCTACTCATGTGGCCTGCTAAGGATAGAAAACTGGAAAGCCTTTCAACATACAAAGATATTCCCACATATTTCAGATCAGCCAAAAACTCTTTCCACAGACGTTTTTCTCACATGTTCCCAGTCCGTACTGCCGTTGCTCATTTCTTTCTTGGCAAATCCATTGGACTGAACAGGATAGTTTCTAAAGTGGAGCTTGATCAGATTTTAAGGAAAGAATCTTGCAGTGATCAGAGTGGCCAGTCTTGTACACTGAACCATCTTTGGCAGAGCGGAGCTGCTTGGAATGAACCACAGGTAAAAAAGAGCTGTTAAGAGTAAAGGATTTTCTGAAAATAAAGACATATACGTGAACTATGAAGGGAACCTAAAAATTCCTGTCCGTCCAGCTTATCTGGGAGACATCCGCAGTGGATGCAGTCGGGAACCAATTTCCTTCTACCTTGGATTCACAATGGAAGGTCCTGTAGCCTACAACATTAAATATCTCACTGCTCAGTAAATAAGTAATCAGTACCATTATAATACAATTTACAAAAACACTGCAAGAACTCTAGAAAGTACTAAAACACGCAGTCTTCAACTGTACAAAGACAACATTGAAGACTTACAAGAAATAATAATTTGACTATTATTTATTTTGCAAACCATATGTAATACATGTACAAACTTCATCCAAAGTGAAGATTTTTTAAATAATTTTTTGCCAGAAGTTCTATGATCTGAGATTTTAGATTGTTTTAGTTACTCTTTTTAAAGATTTCTGGGCTGTAGGCCTATTTAAAAAAAAAAAAAAAAGTCAAAACTGAACAAATGGATTGTTGTGCTTCTGTTTGTTATAGAACAATCTGTCTAAAGGACCCAAAGGAAGTAGCTCTATTTTTACTTTTAATAAAACAATCAAATATATTCTGTCAATGTATAATGAAGTACATTGATTCAGGAGAGTGCTGTATCATTACAAAGATATTTTTTCCTTTGTTTTAAGTATATTTATATATACACATCATTTGTTTTGTGTTAAAGACATCTATGTTGTTGGTTAGTTGATGCTTAGTTGCTTTTGGTGTAATAAACTGACTTTTGAGAGAGGTCATAGAGTATACAAGATTTTTTTCTTCAAACTACTCTTTTTCATTCAAAACCTTTATGTCAACATGTGACATGCTCATATTAGACTGTAAATGAATGAAATAAACACATTTTAGCTAACCTTGCATGATGTACTTCACAGTGTGAAGCTTCATATTGAGAAGCAGTTTTGTTCTATGAGTATTTATGTTAAACAAAAATGGTCAGATGTAAGATTATATGAATAATCATGTTATATGCCCCATTTCATGATTTTATTCCTTTATGTATTAAAATAAAATGTCCAAATGAACTATATGCTTTTTGAGTTTGACAAGATTTTGACCTTTGTTACTGTCTTTACAGTTGTTAATCATTGACCAGAAAACATGGAAACTTTTACACCTGCCATGTGTCACTGAGCAAGTCACATTGTATTATTGTCTTAATTTATGCATATTTGTGACTGTCGGTGTGTAATGTGATTTGAGTGACCATTGAGGCAGGCACTTAAGTTTATCATTTAGACCAGGGGAAAGACGTTTATAGTGAAAGTGAGAAGAGCAGCAATGGAGTAAAGCAAAAAGAAGAGAAGACATTAGACCTTATATGTGAAGGCTGTTTTGGTCATTTTATAGTGTGTTTTGCTTAAAGCAAGACTCAAAATACTTTTCCTCTATTTTCTGCCAACTGCTGGAAGGTGCCTGTTTAGACGGAGGATGAAGATACATTTTCTTAATATACATCCTTTTTCAGTGGAACATAACGTGTCTGTAATCTAATCCAGATCAGTTAGTGCACAAATTTCAGGAAAAGCCCACAACACTAAATATAACAAAAAACTTAGTACTTTAATCCACTTACAAACACAGGTAAGTCTAACAGCTCAGTTAGCATGTTTGCTAGCTTTCTGTGTTAGCTTCCTTGAAACCAACCAAGTAGCTCTTGGTTGATTTTTATTATTATTATATATTGTTTCAAATTTAAGTTCAGATTCCCTAAATAATGTCATATTAATACAACAGTAATATTACATTGGTTTTGTGGGGTAATAAAAGCTAAGACATTTTTTTTAAATTCTAAAATAATTTAAAAATAGGAATCAAAAATACTCATTTTGTCTGTCACTTTTATAGCTTTTATATGTTAAATATTGTACAACAAAATGTGAACAATAAAATTATAAAACTAAAGGTTATCAGAACATTTTCACAACATTCCCAAATTGTACACAGTAAATTACCTGTGAAAAATATCACAGCAGTTGTGCAAAATTAGCAATATTGGGAAGAAGATCAGTTTTACCTGGAATACAGTTAGCTACTAGCTTAGCTGAACACGTTAACATAAAGTCGAACAAAATACAATAAAATCTAACAGTAACTACCAGCAAAACATGGCGAAAACAAAACAAGGAGCATAATACATAACATAATATAGCTAGCCGTTAGCTGTACCATGACTCAAATATACTTTGTCATTCGCAAACACATTACAGTCCCTCGTCTTGAGAAGTCCTGCTATACAGATCAGGTACAACCAGCGACAGCAGATGGCGTTGTTTCCTCCGAATTCAGTGGGATTTAACCAAGATTCATTTATATACATATATGTTAGTTTTTGTCTACTAATACTATAAATTATTCCTAGGTCATCTTACCAAGTTATGAAGTTTTTTGCTGTTATCTTTACAGCTTCAGATCGGGACCAACGGCTGTTGAGCAGATATGATGGCATATATATGCGGCTTCCGCTTAGAATTAAAAGCCACTTACTCCACAGTGCCACCTGCTGGACACTCTGGAACCAGCTTCGGACAAACAGGGAATAATGGTGACTTGGATAAAATTATTTTCAATAAGTCAAAGCTGAAATAGAATTATGATTAAAGCAAGACATATTTAAAGTACTACTTTAAACATGTAAACATAAAGTGAACCTGCTTATTATAGTTGTTTTTCATTCTGATATTCCTTGTAACAGATTTGTTTGATTTGCAGTTGAATTGTTCAGGATAAAAACATCACATTATTTTGAGAAATATGTTTTCAAATGATTTATTTACAACACAAAATGCTAATATTTCAACAGGAGTGTTTGACAGCTACAGTATATTACTAAATTTCATCCATTAAATCACATTGCACCTTTCAGGAAACAGTAAAAACAAACTGACAGCAGCTGCCAGTAGTTTTTTAATCTTTACATACAATCTGAAGTCATTTTTGACTTTCTCACACTCTTTAAGGTTGAATATTTCTTTCAGCATTCACTAAAAGCAAGAACTAAAATTCAGATTTCTGCAATAGAAACATTTACAATCAGCTCTGCCATTCAATGTAAGTGAAGGTTATGAACACCGGCTCATTCATTCTGTCATTGCAACAGGGCAGATTACTAAAGGAGCTGTGTTCTGCCCCGATTTATTGGTGCAGGGGCTGAAGAACGGATGGATGGTGTCTTTAAAACTGTCTGTGTAAGTAAAGATGACCAGTTTGGCCTCCACGTTGTAGAAGGACACCAATCCTTTATCACAGTCTATATAGACGCCAACCCGCGACAGTCTGGTGGCGACTGTCAGGCTGGTGGGCGGATCCGTTCTGAAAGTGTAGCAGGTTCGATCCCGTAGGCTGAGGAACCAGTAGCCATGGGCGGGGCTCACTGGGATTTTACCCTTTCTAATGACGGACCGGCTGGCAACTCCCAGGTCCCAGTCGGTTTTAGTGCTGACATCCACCTGGAAGAGGACAGACAGGGAAACATGAGCGTTACGTTTCAGGTCATCAGTTCTGCACAAGCTAAAGTCAAGAAGTGAGAAATTAATTAAAAACTTTCATTTTGAATGTGATTAATTATATCTTGATTTTTTTTTTTATCTTTGCAGGTTTTGTAGTATGTATGGTGATGTATTTTAAGATATGAATTTCTCCCAGACTTTATAAAAATACTGAAGGTAGCTAAAAAAGTCCTGACAGACTATCTCTAAAAGGAGATGGAAGAGGAAGTTTTCAGTTTTCAGTTTTCAGTTTTCATCCTGTTCAGACTGAACAGGATCTACATGTTTTTTTTTTTCAGATGGGAAGGTTTAACTCAAAAATTCAGAGGGGGTTCTGAGTTTTACTATGAAATTAAACATTTATTTAAGGAATAAAACCTCAATAAATTTAACCTAAGAGCTCAGATAAACGTGGTAAAGTGGTTGCAGATTGAAAGTCCTCAGTTCTGTATGCATGGATTATTTCTGGGTACATCTTCCTGTAGAAATAAAAAAAAAAAAAATATCTTTTCCTTTTCTGTTCTACTCTCTTCTATTAATTGCCATTAAGTGGCAGAGAAGAGATCAGAAGAACTGGGGATGTTTCTGCAATCATGCCAAGATGTTTTACATTATTCATATTAAATTATTTTCAGTGTTTGAATTATTAAAATAGACAATAATGAGTGTCTATTGAGAGGATTTAAAGTATTTGCAGGGTTATTTGTAGTTCAAATCTACTACTGTATTCAGTGAATGTATCTGTGGACATGCCAGCTCTCCTACCTCCCAGTAATGGCGTCCTGAGGTGAATCCCTGATGGGCCATCACACACACCACGCGGTCAAACCGCTCTGGGTTGTCCGAGACCAGCTGATGCCGGTCGCGGCACTGGACCTGCTTTCCATCCGCTGAGATGATGAGGCGCGGATGAGCTGTGCCGGGGTCCAGGGTGATGTCATCTGCAGATTAAACACATTCATGATTATTTCCTCTTTATAAAACACTAACTGAACAGAAAGTCTTTTACCAACTCTTACCTGCAAATTCCTGAATTTTTCTTATCCCTGCAAAGAAAAAAAAAAAGGTTAATATTTAGTACAGTATTTATAAATAGTTCAGTAAAAATTCAAAGGCTTACTTGGGATTGGTCGGGGGCGCGGCGGAGCTGGTGACGGTTGTCGTTGGCCTGTAAAGAAAACAAGACGAGTTGAATTTCCTTAAATATGTTAATATATAAACATATAATATATGCATTTTATTTCTTAAGTAAAGTATAATCTCCCAGAATGCAATTTTATAGACATAAACCTGTTGTCTGCGAAAAAAAAAGTGCAGATCTTTTGATTGTAAGCATGTTTACAGATGCAGCGCCACCCAGTGGTTGTTGTTTTGATTTACCATTGGAGGGAATAGTAAATTTGATCAGAAGTGTAATCAAGTAAGAGTAAGACTATTTCTGCTTATTTTCACTCAAGTAAAAGTAATAAGTACCTGTCCAAAAAAAGAACTGATAAAAAAATATTTTTTAAAAGAAGTAACTAGTTACTACCCAACTCTGTATCTTAGGAAATCCAAACAATTTTTGAGAACATTTTGGATCTTTTCATTCAGTTTATTAAGTTATTCCTGTTGTTCTGAGAAGCTGTTTATATTTTGTTGTTGTTTTTACATTTCTCCAAATTGTTCCCCAAAATGGGCTTATAGGCTTATGTTCCTGCCATGTAGTAATTATATCAAAAGCTTGTTCAAATTGGTACATAAATGTATTTTCAAAGTGGGAAATCTCAATAAAAATATTTTGGTAAGAAGAAACTATAGAAAAGATTTCAGAGTTTTCCTGTAAAATTTTTCCCTGGTTCTGAACCTACGGGGTTCTTGCAGGTTCTGCATGTCCAGCTTGAGTCGTTCCACCATCTGACTGACGGTCCTGAGAATCCCTTCAGAGGTGGACTGAGACGACACGGAGACGTTGGACCAGTCCTTCGCCTGGGGGGGCGAGGACAAGGCAGGGAATGTCTGGAAGGAAAGAGTTTCCTTTGGTCAGTCGACTGCAACAGAAAACATTCTGTAAACGTTTTTCTTCACAGAGGAAAACAGGAAAATGACTGCAGGGCGTTTATGGTCGACTTTGAGTTATGCTGGTTTTGGAAGGTACTCTGGCTTCCGGTGTCCGTTTCATCACAAGTAACATTTTCCTGATTAATTTAGTTTTTTTACTTCTCAGGCAGGAATTTTACAATGTCAGAACTCCGGAGCATCACTGAGCCACCACCATGCTTCACTATAGTCATAGAGTTTTTTTTAGGATATGAATTATTTTTTCTTCCTGTAGATACAGCAGTTTTGTACAGCTAATTAAGGCCACTGAAATAAAACTTAAAAAAAATAATTCTAATATTGTTTTACCCTCAAAATTCTTTTTTTCCCCTCAAAATTCCAACTTTTTTTCCTTGGAATTCAGAACTTTTTTTCTCAAAATTTAGACTTTTCCCCCCTCAGAATTCAAAATTCAGATTTTTCTTTTCCTCAGTGATCTAACGTTTTCTCCCTCAAAATTCAGATTTTTATTTCCCTAAAAATGTAAACTTTTCCTCCCTCAGAATTTGGACTTTTCTTCCTCCTAATTTGAAATTTCCTTCATAATTCAAATTTTTGATTTTAGAAAAACGTCCAAATTCTGAGAAACTCTCTCTGCCCCCGTAATCATTTATCAGATGTTACTCTTATCAATCACGTCTCTTCCTCATGCATGCCTTTATTTATCATCCATCTCCAATCATTCGTAAACACCAAGATACTCAACCCATATTTTTTCTGTTAATTTTTTTATCGTTAAGTTGGAATACGTAAAACATTTCCTCACCTTAAGAAACAGCACATAATCTTCAGAAACAGCCAGATGGCTCAGAGTTGCGCTCCTCTTCTTCAGTGCAGCGATCTCCTCCTCCAGCTCTTCCAGCAAACTCTGAGCTCTGCTCTCTGCTGTTAGACGTTCGTCTCTATCACCTGGTGGGAAGAGTCAAAATACTAAGAACAGGCAGTTCTGTAACCAGCAGACATGTCTGCTTTATTACAATTAATCTGTCAGATTATTTACCTCCAAGATTCTGGATTGGCAGTGCTCCACCGTAGAGATTAGCTTCGTCAAAGCACAAACAACTCCATCTGTCTCCATCTCTGCCGCAGCCTGAGTGAATCACAAGTCTCCAGAAATTAGACTCAAGTAAGAGCAGCACTACTTCACCATATTTTTACTTAAGTAAAAGTAAAAAGATTGAATTAATAAAATCTGAGAGGTCACCTTTATTTCCCGAATGGAGTTGCGTATTTCTTCCACTTTCCTCTCTCTTGCGCAGATGAGCTCTTTCAACTCCATCTCATGGAGTCCTAACTGCGACTGGAGACAATAGAGATCATTTAAAATAAAAAGAAAACCTTTTATATATAAAAAGATCACAAAAAGAAATAATCTTACAAAGAAATTGCACTGGATTTTTTTAAGAGACCTTCAGGTTTTCAAAGATTTACACTGGAAAAACAAAATATTACCAATTATTTTATGTCTAGTTTCTACGACAAATATCTGAGTGCACTTGAAATAAGAGAAAACAAACTTTTCAGCAAGATATAGGAGCTTGTTTTAAATAAATGATTCCTCAATATTGATGAAAATGTACTGGTTCCACTGGCAGATTACTTTATTTTCTTATATGTAAAATAAGTTAAATAATCTGCCTTTTTGACATACATTTTAAGGATTTATTGACTTAAAATAAAGTTAATTGTAAGTTAGTTTAGTCTTATTTGAAGTCTACTGTACTAAAAAGTAGATCAAAAACACTTGGTAACATTTTGTTTCTTTGCTGCGTAATTGATTAACATTAAACTCATAATAACATGAGACCATGCATTTGTAAAGCCTTTTGTTTGATACGGAGTTAGAAATCAACACCTAGCACAAACACACACACACACACACCTTCTTAATGTGCCACTCTCTTTGAGCAGGGGTGACGCTGTGTCCTCGATGGTCTGCCGTCTCCACACACACACTGCACACACACACGTTGTCGGTGCGGCAGAAGAACTCCAGGCCCCTCATGTGGATGGGACACAGCGGCAGGTTGGGATGGACATCAGGGAGACTTTGAGAGGCGCCGCGCCTTTAATGGACACAAAACACTTCATGAATCACAAATTCTCTCAAATCAGAGAAAACTGAAAGATCACTGCAAAAACACAAAACCTTAACAAGTCATTTATGACTGGTTTCTAGTCCAAATATCTTAGTACAGTTGAAATAACTTACAAGTGACTTTTCAGGGAAATATACAAGCTTGTTTTAAGTCAATAATTCCTTACTACTGATGAAAAAGTCCACTGGCAGATTATTGACATTTTCCCATGTTACAAATTAAACAATTTGAACTGGGTTCTGGCTTGCTAGAACTCAATTCTAGCAAGCCAGAACTGGGTTGCTAGGTGACGGGCTGGGCTTGGCTGGTGTTGCTAGGTAACTAATACTTTTCCATCAATATTATGGAATTATTTACAGACAGCAGAAAAGCTACATATTACCTTATTTCAGGCGTACTTAGATACTTTCCCTGGAAACTAAACCAACATTACTTGGTAAGATCTTATGTTTTTGCAGTGTATGTAAATAATTCAGTTTTTATGGAACTACAGCGTCTGACAGAGAATTGTAAACATAAGTTGCTAATAGCAAGACTTTCCCCCGCCTCCGTGTTAGTAAGTTAATTTCCACCAAAAATCTGAAAGTTGAACATTTACTAGAACATTTCCAAATTTTTTCAAGAAAATGTCTGAGATTAATCTAAGTTTTTTGTAGAAAATGCTGAACTTTTCAAACTCAAAAATTTCCACTTTTTTCTAGAAGATTTCAGAGATTAATCTCAAAACAGCTTTTTTGGTGGAAATTTACCCTTCTTTGTTGTTTTTTTCTTACTACAATAGCCCTTATGTGCTGAAGAGATATTTATCATAAACAATATTTTTTTTCCTCAAAATGTATAAAGTTTTTCTAGCAAATGTTTTATTAAAAAAAAACCAATCAAACATTATTGATATTGATTGATGAAATACTTACATCACAATATATTTTTCTACTAGATCATCTAGCCCAACGTTTACATCTGCATTTTAACATTTGTTTCTTTTATTTTGTAATTTTAGCTGTTTCAATCAGAAAGTAACAGAGGAAGGTTCCAGAAAGGGATAAATTACATGCGGGGTACCCCAAGGTTCAATCCTAAGACCCCTCTTATAAGAGGAAATAAGATGCCGCAGCTACGCGGTTGATTCACAGCTCTACATTATGATGTCACCAGGTGACTCTGAACTCATCCAGGTGCTAAACAGATGCTTAAAACAGATAAATATGTGGATGTGCCAAAACATTGTCCAGCTGAACAGAAACAAAACTGAAGTTATTATTTTTGGACCTAAACAAGAACGATCTAATGTCAATGCACAGCTTCAGCTTTTACAACTAAAAACCAGAAATCAGGCTGAAACCTGGGAGTAGTGCTGGACTCTGACTCGAACCTTCAGAGCCACATAAAGACAGTCACAAACTCGGCCTTGTATCACCTGAAGAACATCTCCAGGATTAGATCAAGATCTAGAGCAACTCATCCCTGCGCTTATTAGTCGCATTGATTACTGCAACAGTGTCTTCACAGGTCTGCCTAAAAAAATCAATCAGATCCAGAACGCTGCAGCTGGCATTCTGACTAAAACCAGGAAAATAGAGCACATCACCAGTTCTGAAGTCCTTACACTGTAGCTCAGAGAACAGACTAATATATTTCTGTTATTTTATAAAGCACTGAATGGTTCGGCACCACAATACAGTAAAGATCTGCTGTTGTCATAGCAACCTTCCAGACCTCTCAGGTCTTCTGGTTCTGCTCTACGTGCCCAGAACCAGAACTAAACACACAGAAGCAGCATTCAGATTCTATGCACCATAAATCTTGGACAAATTTCCAGAAAACTATAAAACAGCCGAAACACCGACTAAAGCCCAGCTGCTTTTAAAACATCATATATGAAACATTTAACGATGGCACTCAACTAAATGTAATGTCTCAGTTGTTGACTGTATGTTTTATGACTTTCTATTTTTGTGTTTTTCTGATGTAAATGTCTTTTTGCTGAAATATACAATACAAATAAAATTTGATTTGATAACGGGTGCAAACTTGTGCAGGTAATGTCTTCGTACCACCTCAGTATTGATCTCTCTGGAGGTGTGACTGAGTTACCTGAGAGGAGGGGAGTAGGGCGGCGGTAGGTTGTGGTTGTTCTGTGTCTGGAGAGGCGAGGGCGGCGTCAGCCCCTGGAAACGTGCCATCATTTCCACCAGGAGACTTTCTGGCATCTCCCCGGGTCTCGCTGGCAAAGATGGGCCTGAATGTTGGGCCCCCAAGCCGAGATGTTCCCCTCCTCCTCCAGCTCCACCAGCAGACTGTGACATCTGCTTGAACTGTTCGGTGATTTCCCTCAAAGTTCGGTTTATCTGGAGCTCTGGCCGCTTGCTGAAGGACTCTTTGCACAGCGGACACTGGTAAACCTTTGCAGCCTGGCTTCTGCCTCTGCTGTCCCAGTAGGAGGAGAGGCAGGACTGGCAGAAGCTGTGGCCACATGGGGTGGAGATTGGGTTGTTGAACATTTCCAGACATATCGAGCAGGTGAACTGGTCTTCAGAGAGAAAGGCAGAGGGAAGAGCCATGGCCGCTCTTCCTGAATAAAAGACACTATGATTAGATGGAAAGACTAAACGAGCTAACAAAAACAGGATGAATCATTAAATGTATTTCACATGTGGGGTACCTCTGGGCTCAATCCTAGGACCCCCTATTTTTAATATGTACATGTTCCCACTATCTCAGACAATAAGCAATAAGATTAGCTACCATAGCTACGCAGATGATGCTGAGCTTTACATTACAATATCAGCAGGTGATAATATCCGATCCTGAGCTCTTTTAAGTTGTTTTGATTCTTCTTTATTGTTATTTTTATTATTATTATTCTGTGTTTCTTGGTCTCTTCCTTTGATTAGTTGGCTTTGTTCAGTTTGTCTTAGTTTATTATGTTTATTTCTTCCTTGTTACTCTTAGATCCATTTCCTATTCCCCTGTTTACTCTCCCTCTCCCCTTGTGCCACTTTCTCTCTCTCTCCCTTCACACCTGCAACTTTGTAGCTAATCTCAGTACTTAGCTCCCCGTTTCCTCATTCCTCCTCACTCACTGGTTTCTCCTGTTTAATCCCATTTCCCCCATTTTGCTCCTTTTGCCTTTGTTTGTTCCTGATGGTTTTTGCTCTACTCTGGCTCCCTGTGCTCCCATGGTTTTATGTTTTTATTTTTCTATTAAATCATCATACACTCAACGAATTTGCTAGTAAAACTATTACTTTTTTGCACGTTAGGTTATTGGCCTCTCTGCATGTGTAGACCAATATAGGCAGTGGGTAGATTGAAGACATCTTTAATTGGACGAACTTTTACAGTGCCCTATAACTCAGGAGATGCATTTGGAATGACTTTCCGGTCAGACTGCTTAAACTGTTTCCTTAACTTCATAAGAAAGTCTAATTTTGTCACATTACAAAACTGCTTCAGTTCATTATTTTCTGCTTTCACCGCCAACAAAACATTTTTTCCAAGCTGACGTTTGGATGTTTTGGATGGTATAAAACAGAGAAAATGATGAATAGCAACATCAGAATGTTTTAAACATTTTTGCTCTAATCTGCAGCCTCATTAACTCCTTTGTTGACGTCTTTAAAACTTGTGTCTTTGTGACGTCATGCAGGCTATTTTAGTCTCAGTCTGATAACATCTGCAGTTGTTGATGTCAGCAACGTCACTGGTTCGTCAACTATCAGATGCATAAGATCCTAAAAAAGCCTCGCAGCCACATGAACGAACTCCTGGTGCCCAGATGTGAATTTCTGAATTACATAAGTCTGTAATTATATAACTACAGATTTCCACTTCAAATTAAAAAACAAACACAGACTCTAGGCAAAAGATTAATTACATTACAATACATTAAAATGAGCACAATAATTCCCATTTGCATCAATTATTGTTTTTCTCTTCTCTCTTTTTACCAAAAACTGAATGACAAAAGTCTTCAACCTGCTGCTTAGGCCTTTTATTGAAGTACAGGTTTGTTTACAGAGATGTTATAATTAATTTTATTTGTTGTTTGCGTTATTTTGGATATTTAAAATGTCTTCCAGTTCCAGTGTTAAATGTTCATTAGATCTTAAAGTTTATTGATCCCTCAGAATGTGTGCTATGTTGTAGTGAACCATCTGTAGCTTAGCAAAGAGCAACTGGGAACAGGTTAGGATGAGAGTGATTGACAATGCAGAGACCCTCCTCCTGGCTCTGATTGGTTGATTGATAAAAAACTGCTTACTAAATTGTCGGATTATTTTACTTATAAGACATTTTTCTCATATTATAAATGAAATAATCTGCTTGTGACACTATTACTTTTTAAAATCAATATTAAGGAATTATTTATTTAAAACAAGCTCATATTTCTAGCTGAGAAGTTACTTATAAGTCAATTTTCTATTTTTCTAGATATTTGCACTAGAAACTAGAGCAATAGTGTCCAAACTTTTGCCCTGGGGGCCAAAACAGGTGGGACACTTTTTCACTAAATTAACAATGCAAAAATTAGTTTGTGCTTTTTTAATATATATTTTTGTTCTACTTGCTTAACAATAAACTACATTATTATGAAACTTGTATATTTTTAAGCACCCAAAACATAATAGAGCTTTGGGCTGTTGCCTTGTTAAAAGAAAATAATTTTCTGGATCACTAGTCAAATAGTTTCCATTCTTGATTTATTATCTGGGACTAAAAAAATCATCTCATGTGCCACAGATGGTCCCTGGGCCACACTTTGGACTCCCTGAACTATTGTATTAGAGAATACACTATATGTTAACGTGGTACTTTTACTCTTCTTATAGTACATTTTTCTCTGTTTACTTGTACTTTTAAGTACAGTATTGATTCAAGTAGAGAGGCCTTTTTCTCTCCCAGGAGGAACTAACAGTTGAACCAGTAAGACCAGCTGTAGTGCAGGTAACACCTGTTGGCCTGTGGCGAAGCTCAGGCTTCAGGTATGCAGCACAGACTCAGCTGTGAGCTGATCGTTCATGTTCCTGTAACATGACTCAACACTTTCAGCGATTATAACGTGCAAAGAAACATGTTAACTCAGTATAAACACATTCTGGCTGGAGAGCCAGAAAACTGGAAACTGATTTCATCTGAAGCTGCCAACCTTCACTGTGTTTTGAAAACATCACAAAGACAAATAATCTAAATATGAATGGACAAAAAAACAGAATCCATCCACAGAACTCAGTCAAAGGAGTCACCACACTGTAAAAACATTAAATTTTACCAAGTATTTTTAGTCTAGTTTCTACTGCAGATATCTTAGTACAACTTAGTTCTGAAATAATACAAAACTAACTTTAAGGTAAATTTTCAGGAAACTTTAGAAACTTGTTTTCACTGAATCCTTAAAAAAGTGGCAGATTATTGCATTTATAAAAAGACATTTTCCCATCCTAATAAGGGAGTGGATCAATATTAAGGATTATTGACTTAAAATAAGCTGCTATATCTTCCTGACATCCATCCATTTTCTTTCACCCTTGTCCCTAATGGGGTTGGGAGTTGCTGGTGCTGATCTCCAGCTATGTTCTGGGTGGGGTGCACCCTGGACAGGTTGCCAGTCTGTCGCAGGGCAACACAGAAACAAACAACCATGCACACACACACCTAGGGAGAATTTGGAAAGACTAATTAACCTGACAGTCATGTTTTTGGACTGTGGGAGGAAGCTGGAGAGCCTGGAGGGAACCCACCATGCACAGGGAGAACATGCAAACTCTGTGCAGAAAGACCCTGGGCTGGGAATCAAACCCAGAACCTTCTTGCTGCAAGGCAACAGTGCTACCAACTGCGCCACAGTGCAGCCCCTCTTCCTGACATGTTACTTCTAAATTGATTTTTCTCTTTTCAAGTGCACCAAGATATTTACACTAGAAATTAAACAAAAATACTTAGATTTTGTGCTTTTGCAATGAAAACTATATTTTTTGTAATTTGGTTTCATAGAACATTATCTTACTGTAAAAAAACTAAAGATATAATTTGACTTTTTTTGAAAAAAACTGAACACTCTTCCTGCTGCATTCATAGCTACTAGATGTGGACAGATAATAACAGTACAGAGCTGTGAAAATGACAATATTCCTGTGGAAAACAAATAAAAACACAGCTCAACTTTGACTAAAGGAATATTGAAAATGAATTCAATAAAACGTTATGCTTTCCTTTAATTAAAGATTCCTGGTAATTAGTTTCAGCTGGTAAACAGCTGAAACTGAATAACAATTAAGGTAATTGTCTGCCATTTAAATCCTTTACTTATTTTACATAAACTCTCTGTTTATCTGTCCCAATCCTTCACTTTAAAAACAAAAGCTCAGATCATGTGACTACAACTGTGACAGCTTGTCTTACCTTTTTCTGATGACCAGAAACGTTGGATTATTTCCGCCGTTCAGTGGCCGTAAACGATGAAGCTTGGCTCCAAAATGTTCTAAATGACAACTTTGCCTTTTCCCCTTCATGTCATTCCTCTCCTTCAGCATGTTTAACCACTCCCTTCACCTGCTGAACGGATCCAGCCAAACCTGCTGGACAGGTGTGACGACTCCACACTGCAGGTATACAGTTTTCCAAACACTCTCTTGTCCGTCTTCATATCTGCTTTCTGCACAGATGGGACAGACAGACAGACACAGTTAGTAGCTTTTACAGTCATGGTAAACTCTGAATACAATACTTAAAATATATTGTGTTATTTTGTCATACTTTGTATGGTATGTGCTCTAAATATATGCAATTATATACTGATTTCTACAATATATATATATGTGTTCATGTAATGTATTGCAAAAATATACTAATGATTACTACTTTCCATATATTGCAATATATTAAACACAAATATATATGTGTATATGTATGTTTTTATATCCCATAACTTTAATTTTTAAATATTCACCATCATGTATTATGATCAATATGGGAAAATTTAATGGTAATATATGTAAACATATGTTCAATTTGTGGTAAATGTATTTTACACATTTGGAAAATTATATAGAAACATAAACAAATTATATGTAAAGATTTATGAGCAATATATGGTAGAATATATGGAAAATATATGGAAAGTATGGAAATGTGTGTGATATATTTATAAAAAATGACAAGAGGAAGAAAAAAGGAGCAGAGATGGGGTGAAAAGTTAAAAGGGAGAGGAAGAGAGATAAAGTGACAACACCCAGGAAATCTGCTTCTATACATGCAAAAAGAGAGAAAACAGAGAACCCAGAGACAAATACATGGTACAAATTAATAGAAGATGTATCCAGTGGCAAGTGCAGCCTGGCGCATCCCTTCTTTCTGCTCTTAATAAAAACCTCAGCTGAAACTTGCTGTACAAACACAAGTTCCAGTGTTTAATCATTTTTGTGCATCGGTTCTCACCTTTATGTAGAGCTGCTGATGTTGAAGAACAAACGGAACCATCTGCTTCTGTATGAAGCCACAAAGTTAACAATCACAATTAGTACTAAGATTACAAATCAAATTGTTTATTTTGTATTTTGAGGTTTCCTGTCTTTGTATTTGAGGCTTGAATGTTTTAACTCTGATGACCTCATTTGCATAAAATCGCAAGACTTATTAGGACATAAGTGACTCACCAAACAATGAATGTAAGGTTGTGAGCCATTTCTTTATCACTAAATATTAGAGCTGGGATTTGTTTTTCATAGTTTCCACCCATTCAACCCTTTTTCTATTCAGGTGGGGCCACACCTGTTCACGGGACAATATATGAAGCCTTTTCAGGTTTATGGGATATTGATCCATCACTTTGTCATAAAGAGTCACTATGAGTCAAATTCACTAAATGTTACTCTCACCGTCATCATGTTGAGTGAATTTAGGCCATGCAGTCAGAGACAGCTAGCATCAGAGATATGCCCCTTTCCCACCGGCTCTAAAAGTTGTTCTCTGCTACGGGAGGAAAATTTGCTGGTCAGAACACCGGTGGTTAACGAACCAACCCGAACCTCATCATTCAGCCCGGTGAGGAGCTTTCACCATCATGCTGGTTTGATATTATTTTATTCATCATCAGCTTTATTAAAGACACAAATAGGTCCATACAGAGATTTTTAGTATTATTTTTCAGGCTACACAATGTATCAAATGTGTTATTTAGACAACCAGAATTAATGCGGGCACCCTCTGAAAATCTCGTCCCATTAGCTCCAGCAACCAAAACAGTTTCTCTGGCTCTTATTAGAAACTCAACAGACACAAAACGGAAGAGCTACTAAAGCCACATTAGCAGCATTTAATTAAATCTACCGTTTGATGCGCTTCTCTGTGCGCAGTTCAGTGGATTTAACTCATCATGCAGGGGCAGTCCAAGGCTGTCTGAGGCCTGGAGCAGAATTTGACTTAGGGGCCCCTCTTGATGCTAAAAACATCAGCATCTCTACCTCTGTTTCTATCTTATGTGTTAGACTTAGTGAAATCTGGGAGAGGGGGGGCTGTTTAATTGGAAAACCTAAAAACAATCAGTTATAATTACAGTTTACTAATTTGTACTTGTGAACAAACGAAGCTCAAACTCAAAGATTAAACTCACGGCATCAGATTGTTGCTATAGTAACATAATCTAACAATGAGTATTGTTCCTTGAACTTTTACAAAGTAAACTTGAAAACAATTTAAAATCTTTTAATTTATGTATGCTGAAACCATTAAATCAAATTTAGCAGCATAGATAATCTCAATAAACAACTGTTACATTTATACATGTTAAAATATTAGCATTTATGGGGCCCCAGACGCCATGTGGGGCCTGATGGAGCCACTGACTTTATTTGGATAAAACAGAAGCGCAAATAATTTATATTAATTTTCATTGTATTTTTTGATTTGTTGTTTTTAAGTCTAGTTGTGGGTTTAAATAGCGTTTCACTGGCGTTTTCCAGTAATATATAATTACCCAGTAATATTTTGACATTTCCTGTCTATTTAACATCCTTTAATGTAAAAACACGGTGGACCGCCAGTGGAACGCCTCGGCACCCCGACCACCAGGCTTAGCAAGATTTCAGGGGGAAACCCTGCATTATGAATGAATTCTGACACTTAAGTTATTTGCAGACCCCTGACTAACATTAGCGCATGCACATTCGGCACTATTACAAGTTTTATGGTAGTTTAATACAAAAATCACTGCTAGCTCACCTGCACCGTCTGAGCCAGCTAGCTAGCATCAGAGTTAGCTAGTTGTTTGCAGCAAAAGTATTCTTTAAAAACAACATATAATTCAAAAAGAAATCTGCTAAACTTCTAATTAAGCCGTTGGAACTGGTTTTGACTTCTTACATTTTTTATTATGATTCTATGTTCTGCAAAGACTGAGCCACTCATCCTCAATAATGTAAATATAACCTGTATGTTTGAACCGAGGCTCAACGCTTTGTAGACCTGTTTGGTTTCTGATCACAAATAATAAATTAATATTCTGACAACTTGAAATAACTGAAGCTGTGAACAGTTTAGTAAAAAAAAACACATTTATTTATTTAAATCTGCACGTTTTCCTTCCTATTCTCCACTCTTCATAAAAGAACAGCCAACACATTTCCAGGGAGAAATAATCTGGAACTACTTTATGACAGAATGTAACTGGACCCTAAACGTGAAATGAAATCACACCAGGAGGCAAACGATAAAATGAAACGGCGGATTTTCAGTTTGTCTTCACCGACGATTCTGGGCTCTGCAGGAATTTCTGAAAAAGAGCAAAGAAGTCGAATAAGAGATGAAGGTGCCAGTTTCTTTCTGAAACTGATTTCAATTCAGAATCATAAAGAAATTCTGCATTTTAAACATTTGAGAGAAAAGTATTGACCTTTTCAGCAGTCTGGTCTGAAAGCAAAATTTGCCTTTCATTTTGAAAGTATGGAGTTATTTCACCGTTTATGACTTTAAATCACCTCTATTTTAAAATCAAGTATGGATTAGACAATCCTAGATTAAACTGAGATTCTTTAAAGCAAAATATGTGAACGTTGGTGCCTGCATTTAGTTTTTTAGATTTTCCATCAATAGTTTTATTGCTTTTACTGGTATTTAATATTAAGTTATTTTATTGTATTTCAAGTATACTTATATATTTACACTAGAAACTAAACCAAAAATACTTGGAGAGATTTTGTTTATGCAGTGAAATAGGTGTTTGCTGTGGATTGTAATTCATAGATGACTGTCCCAAAATAAGCCATCTGGACTCTAAAGATAAGTGTTTTCTATCTGATCACCTTCATTGATCAGGTATGAAACTGAACACAGTTTTCGGCTCACCTGAAGGTTCTCGTAATGCTTCAGAGTTTTGCAGTGGCTGATCTCTGCCGCTTTGGCTCCAGTGAAGAACCGACTGCACACCTTACAGAAGAATCCCGTCTTTGGGACCAAATACTCCATACCTGTTCAGAACCAAAAACCAACATTGTAATTTCCCCACATATCTGATCAAAAACTCATCACTGGTTTATTATGGAAGGTTTCGTACCAACTGCTGCACTCGGGTCATACGGAGGCAGCGGCTTCTTCACGCTCTCCTCTCTGGTGTCTTCGGCTCCCTTTGTCTTTTCTGTGTGAGAAATAAAACGTTTTAACATTTGGAACAAAAAGTGGCGGTGAAAAAACTGCAGCTGAAACAAACGCTGAGTGTTTTCACCTTTCTGCAGGACATCTGGCATCTCTTCTTCTGCCGAAGTCTCTGGTTTTGCTAAACAGAAAAAATAAACAACCATAATGATGTCAGCTATTTCCAGAAAATCTGCTGTGCAAAATGAGAAGAGAGCCACTGATTTAAAGTGAAGAGGAAACCAAGAAACATGAAGGTATTTAATAATAAAAATAAAAAAAATTCTTATTTATCTAGACAATAATAAAATATGAAGGAATTTTTTTTAGAGATCATAGAACCATAAGAGTTTGCAAAATTATACTAAATTTATTTTGTTTTAGAAAACACTTTACATTTGACAAGCAGATCTCAAAGAGAAACAAGTAAAGCTGTCAATAGCTCTCATGCTCACTTCCTTAGCTCTTTGCTAAGCTACAGCTGGTTCATAACAACATGGCCCGTCACAAACGCTAAGGCTAGTTAGCATAGCCCCTGATGATAAACTCTTTTCCCAGAACAGTAAGTTGTTTCTCCACCATTAGAACATTGAGCGCCGTGTACACAAGCATAAATCATGCAAATGTAAATTGTGTTAATTTATCATGCGATTAACTGATTTATTGTTTACTGCCGACACTCTGAATTTGTTTGTGCTTATTACCTGGAGCTTCATTCATGTTCTCCTCATCCTGGCTCTGCTGCGGTTTGTTTGACTCTCCATTCTGCTCCTCATTCTTCTCTTCGTCTCTGCCAGCTGGGCTGCTGCTCTCTTCTTCAGCCTCTGCTGTGCTGCTGCAGGTGGATGGATCTGGAGCTGCAGGAGCTGAGGAGGTGGAAAATGGCTCAACATCGAGGCTTGAAGAGAGCGCGGCGTCTGAGGAGAAACAGCAGAGGTCAGCAAACCAAACTCGAGCTAAATAACGATTATTTTAGCTACTGATTAATCTGTGGGTTAGACAGGATGATACCGGGTCATACACCAGCAGAGTTTAAAGATGGTTTCTCTAGTTGTACCTGGATCAGGTTTCATGCCGTCATCTGATGCCTCTGGTTGGTCCGCTGTCTCACTTTGATCTGTGTGAACGTGTGAATCTTCTGGAGGGACGTCTCCATCATTCGGATCCTGACCAGACTCCAAACTGCTTACAGCTCAGCTGTTGGACTTTCCACATGTTCTGGTTGTTTCTCATCAGATTGTTTCTCCTGGGTCGCTGTGGCCTCCACAGAAACCTCCTGGAAGAAGGAGAATCGTTCCATTATTTGGGCTGGAATGAAAGATTATTTTAGTTATCAATTAATCTACAGATAATTCTGATTATTAACTGGATAAGAATAGCGGCACATTTTGCATATATTTTAGCTCTTTTAATACAATAAAAATGCATTTAAAATACAAAAATAAACAATTCAATTCCTTTTTAAAGTATGAAAATAAACACTTTACTGCCCAAAATACAATAACAGCATTCATTCAGTATATGCTTAATTATTTGTAGCAAAGGAAACTTCTTCAGTTTTGGGTAGAAGATATTTAAGGTCTTGCTTATCTCCAGTGCCAAATGTAAATATTTTTACATACTGCTCTGTGTTTTTCTTTCAATAAAATACCTTTTATGAGTCTGTATCCTCCGTTAATGATTAATTGATTAGTAAATTAGTTGGTGATTATTTCAATAATCGAATCTCATGATAAATTTGATTAATCTTTCCAGCCCTAGTTGCTATGAAGAGGAAATTAGAGTTTTGCACATCTCCCGAAACAAATAAAAACAAAATAAAAAAGACAAATAAATATCTAAACTCCTGTCAATGACAATAACACAAAGTGTAAACCTAAAAAAGGTGAAAGTTAAAATTTTGAGTTATTTTACTGGTTTATGTAACAGTATAATATTTTTATTTAAGCTGTTGAAAATAAAATCATTACCTTCTTAGCAAGCAAATGAATAAAAGTTTCAAACAGAAACGTTCAGCTCTACCATGTGTTCCTCCTCCTGTTCGGTTTGGGGCGCCATGTCGCCTTCAGTTGATGTTTCCATGGAAACCGCAGCATCAGGAAGTTCCGTCACGTCTCCAAGCTCATCGACGGTAACAAAGTCGCTCATGTTGAAGGGGAACTCGTCCTCCTCCGGCTCCTCCGGTTCCTCCTGACAGGAAACAGAGCAGCGTTTTCCAGATGAACTCGGATCTTTCTGCAGCAGCTGATCCAGGATCTGGCCTTTGACCTCTCACCTTTCGTCTTTCAGCTTCTCTGTAGTGTTCATCCCTCTGCCTGTGACTCCCCGGCCTGTAGGACGACCTTGACCCAAATGACCTCTCATCGTAACCTCTTCTCCTGTCCCTCCTCTCATGCCTCCTCCTCTCCCACTCCTTCTTCTCCCATTCTCTTCTTTCTCTCCTCTCCATCTCCCTCTCTCTCTCCCTCCTCTCTCTTTCCTTCCTCTCCTTCTCTTTCTTCACCTCCCTCTCTTTTCTCTCTCTGTCCAGTTTTTTCTCCTCCTCGTCTTTTTCTTCTGTGGTGTCCATCGCGTCCTCTGCTCTTTTCTCCTGATCTTCCTGTTTCGCTTGTCCCTGGTCTTCACTGGGGGGCGCCGCCATCTTGTTAGCCGTTCTTGTTCTGCACTCCTCTAGTAGAGCGTTAACCATAGCTTGAGTCATCTGAAACCAAAAAAGGACATTAAACTGGGGCCGCAAAGTTGTCAATTAATAAGTTAATATGTAGTTTATAGAACTTATCAATTAATGATTAATTCCTAAAAAAACCCCAAAAAACTGTTTTCTCTTGTATGAAGACGTCAGATCGTGTTTCCATAATATGAAGGAGTAAATTTTTCACAATATTCTGAATCTTAAAAAAGCACATCTTTAAATTTTAACCTTATTTTGTGTCAGTTGTATTAAATACTGAGTGAATAAACAAAAAGTTTAGGTTTTCTCACATTATATTTACAGAATATAACAAAACAGAAACTTCTTAGGTTGCTGAATAGACGCATAAAAAACTAAAAGAATAGATACACAGAAGTACTGTCCGTTTTTCCTCTTGAAGGAACGATTAAACTTCGCTCTATAAGTGCATTAACTCACGACAGCCCTCAGAAATCCACCATACTAAGAGTTTTTCCCTTCCGTTATTCTGTCATCACTGCATCATCGCCTCTGCAGCACATTAATAATCTTTTGCTGAGAAGTTGATGCTCTTTGTTATCCCCCAATGGACTAATTCTGCCGTCTTTGTTTCTGTATCAACTGGCTCCACATAACGATGAACAGCGCCGCCCTCTGCTGGATGGCGGCCAAATTACAACACCAAAAACGTCTAAGCAAATATTGTTAATCAATTGGAACTAATTTTAACCTAATAAACCATTAATTGAAAATTGATTGTAAGTTGATGAATTGTTAGCATCCTGATTTTAAATTCTATTTGTCAGCAGAGCAGCTGCAGCTTCAGATTGTTTTACCTTGGGCAGCTCAGGCATGGCCATCTCTGGGGAAACTGATCCAGCATCGGAGCTGGGCGCTTGTGTCTCTTCAGCATTCTCCACTTCTGATTCACCGGCATCTTCGTGAACTTCTGTGCTTTCAGCATCACCAGCATCTTCATCAGGTTTAGCGTCCGATGTAGGCGAAGACACAGAAACGCCAAGGTCCTCCTCATCCTCCTCCTCCTCCACACAATCCTCTTTATCCTCCCTTTCCGTCAGATTTTCTTCCTCTGTTTTCTCGTCTGTTTTTGTGTTTTTATCTTCATCTTTCTCTGGCAGATCTTCACAATGATCTGGTTGTGATTCTGCTTCTTGTTCAGAAGGTTCTGCTGCCACTTGGGTGTCTTCTGGAGGCTTATCCTACAGCACACACACACAGGAAACACCATCAAACAGGCATTTCTACATTTTTTCCATCTAGAAGGCTTCTAGCTACTGACCTCAGCTATCTCACAGCATGCAGGGATGATTTTGGTCAGTAGCTGAGTTTTGGGGTCTGCTTTGCGGTAGAAGATCAGAGGATTGCTTTGGATGATGCAGGGAAACATTAGGAAGCGTTTGTACACAGACAAGGCCATGGCTGTGGTGGCCATCTCGCAAATGATCTAATCAGAGCGACAAAACACAACATTTAGTCACATTTTTAAAAAAAATTCATAAAGCTTTGAGTTTAAGAAACAAGTAATCTCGACTTCTAACCATGCTGTTGACCACGAGAAACTTGATGACCGTCCCAAAGCGGCGCATCAGTTTCAGGACCTCGGTGGAGCTACCGGGCGAGTCTGGAACGTTTTTGATCACCACCAAACTGTTCCACCCAACCGGAGCAGGACCGTCCTGTGAAACAGAGCAGGTGGAGCATAAATGAGCAAGCCAGGCAGTTTCTGATGGAAAAGTAAAAGGAGTTACAGCTGTAGAATACTCACCAACGGATCCAGTGATCCTGTGAAGAGATTATAAAGAGCCACCTGCGGAGGAGAGGATTTGATGAGTTTTGATTCTCTGCTAAACTCAAAAATCTGAATGAAATGAAAACAAAATCTAACAGAAAGAAACTGATTTCCTACCGGAGTGCTGAGTCCGATCGGCTTTTTGACCAGTGTCATTTTCACCTCAGTGTCCTTAAACATGGCAGGCTTGAAGCTGTGGATCTTCACGAGATCCTCGGCAACTTCAAGGTCAGGAAATGACACAAGAGCCTGACAGGAAAACACAGGATGGTTAACATCATCTTAACAAGGCCTGAGAAAGAAACCTGAAACCTCTGCACCAGTGTTGGGTGCCACAAACTAAAAGGTTAGCTGCTTTATCCCTAAAACAACAGTTATAAATAGTTCAGCTAACATGCTATATAATTTTAGCAGAATATAACTTTAGCGGAAGCTAATACGAAATCTCTAAACTCAACCATATTTACACTCACACAGTATATCGCCCTCCACAGGATCAAATTTGTTTTTGCACCCCTAGATGTGGGGTTTTGCTTCAGGAAGTGATTCTTTGCAGCAAACTCTTGGTTGCCAACTGAACAATTAGCAAAACCGATTGTTCAGTTATGCCTGAAACAAATGTTGCTTTTGTGTCAGATTGAAGAATCAGACAAACAGCTGTTCATCTTCTATGAAAACTGATCATTCTGAAAGAAGAAAATGACGAAAGCTCAAGATTCTAACATCTTGAGTTACACGAGATGCTCAAGATGTTAGAATCAAATCAAAATTATTTTAAAGATCTTCCCTGCTGTCGATGAGGAAATTCAGGAAGTCTTTCAGTGTGAAAAAGAAATTAAAAAATAAAAATGTCACAATTAAGGACAGAACTTCTGTGTTTAAAATGCATGAGCGTGCAGCATGCTAACCTTTCCGACGTGTTTTGCCAGGATGATGTCAGATGGCGCTCCAACGGACTGCACAAGCTCAGCGATGTCACCGTCTGACCAGCCGCTGTCAGGAAGTCCTGTGACCAACACGTTCCACTTCTGCTGGGGGAAGATGGAGGCCAAGATCAGAAGATGTCTGCTGTGTTTTAGCTTTGTCTCTTCTCTTGGGCTGCAGCTAAAAATCATTTTAGTTATCGATTATTCTGACAAATAATCTGATTTAAAAATTGGCACATTCTGCAGACATTTCATTTTATACGATATTAGAAATACATTTTAATAAATGCAAATAAATTAACAGCATTCCTTTAGTGAAAGCTTGGACAACAGGTGAAAATCTCAGTCCATAACTGAGCTTTTCTGAAATAACAAGGCCACTTGTTGGTAAAATCAAGTGGCCTTTATTAGAGTCTATATATTCTAATTAAGAATTAATTGATTATAAAATTATTTAAGTAATTGATTTGTTACGATTAATCCGATAAATCACATCAGGATTGCATTTAACCCAGCTCATATGTTAACAAGACTGGATTACAGTGTAGATAAGAGCCATCAGAAGATGACTTTACTGTACAGGTTTTAAAGAAATTATCCCACTAAATTATAACGAAAAATTAGGACAGATGACAATCAAGACTTGGCAAAGATACCTGATCGGACGTCTTCTGGTCAGTTTCACCGCCTGGCGAAAGGAATCAGAAAAGCAGGAGGTGACAAAAAAAAATTATAGCACAATGCAATCTGCACTAGTGACAATAGTTGCAAATGAAATAAATTACTAAATTATTGTAGTGATGTTCAAATGTGCACACTTTTTTCTGACAGTCTCAGTTTTTACTGGATGTCAAAATGCACAGACATTTCCTACCTGAGGTGTTCCCAGCTGACTCTTTGTCCCTTTCTGCTTCAGTTTTACTGTGAGGAGAAAAAAACAGTTCAGTGAATCTCGACTGTTCAGTTTGAAAAGTTAAAAACTAAAACCATAACCAACCTGTTGGCTTCAGAAAGCTGAGCATCTTCAGGTTTCTGTCAGAAGGAAAACAAAAAGGGATAAAAAAAAAAATACAAAAAATCAGATTATTCCAATTTAAAATTACAAACAGTCTTAAGACATTTTTACCAGGTTAGAGAAAGCTTCATGGACACGTCAAAAAAATGACTGAACTTGTAATTGATATTTTCTAGTTATTTAAACCAGAAACCTGCTTTTAAAATGCACACAAACAGATTCAACCAAATACAAATCAATCAGAGGTAACTTGGGGTTAAGTTTCCTCTGCAAAACAGAACATCAGGTTGCTCTTCTTTAGACTTAAAAACAATACGCCACTAAACAGGAGGAAGTAAAACATTGATATTAAGTATTAGCACTTATTAGTCTTCCATCAATATACCATTATCATTATATCACTTGAAAATGGTGTCAATACAATGATGTAATCATTTATCGCAATAATCACTGGTATGAGTTGTTAATGTGACAAGCCTGGACAAGTTGTAGAGGATGTGGAAACCATAACTGAAAACTAAGGAGTGAAAATAAAAGTTTTCTCAGATGGTAAAGGATCCACAGGAGAAGAGCTGAAGTCCAAAACAAGGCTAACATAATTTCTCCTGCTGCGATTGCAGCAGCTGAGCTTTGCTCCTTGTACCTTGGCGACTAAAGCGGTGATCGGCTGTTCTCTGATGCAGAGTTCTGATGCAGACGCCAGAGCCTGAGCGTCCTCAGTTTTCATCATGCACACAGACGCCTGCAGCAGATCAGAGTGTCAATCGTGACGTGTCAGCCACAGAAAGTCTGACACATTTGCTGCTTCTTTTCCCCAACACTGACCTTTTGCCCTTGGCCCTTCTCGCTTTCCTCCTCAGAGCAAGGCAGGAGAATCACGTTGTTGATCTTCCCAAAAGAGCTGACCAAGTCAGTCACTTCCTGTTCGGTTGCATCAATTGGAATGCCAGTCAGATAAACGAGGCGGTCGGCAAGCGGCGTGCCCTGAGAGGCTGGACCCACCACCTTCTTCTTCTTCTTCACTGGTAGATTTTTAACAGCCTGGAAATAGAGAAAAAAATCTTCCTTTAAACATCACCAGCTAACCAGATTACAGTCATTTTAAACAGTTCATGTTTAAATGAATGATTTATTTCCCTTACAACATAGAACATTTAGATTTTAGTGTTTCTTTTGCACAGATAAAACAGACAAACTTGCCACCTTCGTTGTTTTAGTTGCAGGTTTTAGTGCCGGCTTGATGGTTTTAGTGGAGGGTTTTGTGGCTGCATGTTTGGATCCATGACCCGCTGCAGAGGAGGAAGCGTTTCTGCTTCTGTCGGCCGAGCTTCTGGCTAAAGCGTCATGAGGGTGTCTCACACCATGGTGGGAGTAACCTCCTGTAGAAAAACAGCAAAAATAACAAAAACACACATCAATGATGAGAAGTAAAATTATTAAACTACTGGTTCAATCCAACCTGCTGGTTTCCTGATTAAAAAACATTTTCATTTGGATCAAATTGTGCACAAAGTCGGGTTAAATGGATGTGACAGAAGTTGGCTTTAAGGTTGTTGTTTTTTTAAATAGATTGTTGATATAATGTAAAACATATGCAGTAATTTGAATTTATATCAACTGATTCCCATCTAAATAAAGAACATGAGATATTTGCAATTTTAAATGTATAATGTTTTCAATTCAGTACAATTTTAATTTGCAGAAAGTTTAAAATCAGCTCTGGAGACAATGAAGAGCCCACTGCACTGAATCCCATCGAAAACCTCACGGTTATTCCACCAAATATTGACTTCTGAGTTAAAACATCAGTATTGTTGTTTCTAAATTATTGCATTATTAGAGATCTGAAAGCACTGCCTTTTTCTCCTTATTTTAACCATTTCTCATTTTCTGCAAATAAATTTTTGCTTGGAATTTCAGACATGTTGTCGGTAGTTCATAGAATAAAAGAACAATGTTCATTTTACTTAAACATATAACTAAAAAAGCAAAATTAGATAAACCAATCATTTCAAGTGGTCTTTTAACTTATCCCAGAGTTGTATAACTATTGGTCCTTCAACCTCAACTGAACGCAAAAACTTCTTCCAATGAAATTCAAGTGCATAACCTGAAATTTTAATCTTTACACGGATGGATAATCAAAATGTGCTGAAGTCAAAAATGCGTAATAAGCAAGTTCTATAATGACATAAAACGAGAAACGTTATTCTGAAGAACAGTAAGCAGTTCTACAAAGAGCAGAGCAGAGCAGTCGCTTCAAGACAGTAAAATATGAAGGCTAACCTGATGATTCTCTGTGTCTCCTGTCAGGCCAGGGTTCTCGGTGGGAATAATACGGGCCGTGTGAGCCAGCGTAGGGATATTTATTCCAATGACCGTGGTCTTAAAATGGCAGAAACAGGAAGCTGGGATTAGCACAACAATACAAACGAATTCATTGTGTCTTTGTCACTTCAATGAGGATTTTCTAGGTCAATTTAGAACATAAACAACACCAAATAGGTTCACATTTAAATCACAGAGAGGTTTTATTGATGTGTTAAAGCTGAAATGAGAGCTACCTGTGTGGTAGTGGGGCCGTGGATGCCGGGGAGGAGAGTAAGGCCTCCCATGAGGCCGGTGCATGAAGGGCTCTCTGCGGTATTTGCCATGAGGGGAAGTTGGAGAGCGAGAGTGGGACCGAGGTGCAGAACCGAACGGGGAACAGCTGCCATATCGCCAGCTCCGACTGGGAAAAAAGCACCAGAAACCTCACTGATAAAAGAGCCAACTAGAGCTTAAAAACGTCAAGGCCTCACCTATTGGGGTTAGATTCAGGGAGACTCGATACAAGATAAATTGTCTCAACAATCTGAGAGATTATACAACCATTTTTTACATAAAAACTCAAGACAGAAGCTCAGTCAAAACAGGAACATTCCCTAAATTCAACTAAGTTTTATGATATTCCACCTGATTGTGCACACTGGTGTCGTTGATACTTGTACACCGAGTAACGGCAGGAAGAACAGCCAGCCTGTCTGTTTATAAAGGCATCTGAGCAACACAATAAAATCTGAGAAGGTTCAATCACAGCAAAGAATCTGCAAACTTAAAAGGTTTGCATTAGGACAAACACGAGTAAAACCTTTATTTAAGTCAGTTTTCTTCTGATTATCTTGTCAAGAACTTTCATATTTACCATCCTAACTGACGCCTGTCTAAAATAAACTTTAAGATAAAGTTAATCTGTTCTCTTCTCTTAGCAGTGAAGTCCTGACATTGTGGTGATTTTCCTTGGTCTTTGGTCCTTGGAGTCCAAATATTTTAAAAAGGTTTTTACACCAGGAATAGGTATTTTTATTGTGAAAATTTTTATATAGTGTTAAGAACTTAGATTAATTGCAAAGATGTCTGAAAACAGAAAAAACTGGCTGTATCATCAGGAGTGTTATTTTTACACTTTTCTCTACTTTTGTTGTGTTTTTTACCATAAGACAGTAAAAAAAACACAACAAAAATGACTAAATGCAGTTACTGATAAGAATTACTTTTTTACACCTATTTTAAAGTGGAGATGTTTAAAAGGGCGATATTTTAGGTTTGTGGGTCTTTGACGTCACAACTGAAAAGAGTTGCAAATACTTTGTCACTTTTAATCTAATAATAAATCAATCAAAACATCAAGATAAAATCTTACAAATATTCCCCAAACCCATTTTATATGTTGTCTTATCTGCAGTAACATTTGTTTTTCTTTTTAAACTGCGTCTTTACTTTAGTAGCCTAGCACAATATGCCATCGAATTATTCATATAAGGTTGTATTATCATTATTTATGTTCTGTTGTGGATTATTTATTCCATCCTGATAAGTAAACCATAGGACAGAAAGAGGCTGGCCTTCCTTTTTACCTTCATTCTACCTGTTTTGGTCTAGATAAGTGACAAAGTGACCCCAACGGGCTTCATGTGCTGTGGAAGTTCAACTAACCTTGGTAGATTTGGTTTCCAGTCAGGGTACCTTCAAACAAACACACACAGGATGTGTTACTCAGGAGGTTGTGGAATAAATTCAAACAAAGAGACAAATTGAGAATGAATAAAAAAACATGTAAGCTTTAAAGCTGCTTGAATAATAATCACAAATGCTGTTAGAACTGATCTAATGCTTGTTGCTACTGTGTGCTGATACTGAAGATGTGCTACAGGTACGGCAGCATGCTGAAATGTTCTCACTTGTTGCGCAGGTCTCTGCAGGCGGCTGTGTGATCAACAGTGTTAATATGGTCAACCCAGTCCTGGAGTTGAAAAAACAAGGCAGATAAGAACATGGCCGTCACAGAAACAGAGGGGAAAAAAACAGCCCACAGAGTCACATGAACGAAGGTCGGCGTTACATCATTTTAACCGAACCGGACGTGTTTCCAGCACATCTCCGTCAGGTTCTAACAGACGATCTCGTCCACAGACAAACTTAACTTTGATCATGTCCATGTCCACTTATTTCTTTATTTTCTGCAGCAATGTCTAACAGTCTGTTTTCCACCTCAGCTTAGAACAAGAGTGATTTGTCATCAAAGTGAAAAACAATTATTTGTGTGCAACATTTCAGGCCTGCAATCAACAAGAATCGCAGAAAATCAATCAATTTGATTGACGACCAAATAAGTCAGATTTCTGAACATTTAGTTTTTCCTCTGCTCTCACAGATGACCGGTTGGCTGGGTGGACATATACACTACTCACAAAAAGTTAGGAATGTTTGACTTCCTGATCAGATATCAAATTGATAACCTTTACTCCTCAACTTAAGTAGGCCTTTTCCAGAGTCTAACCTTACTTTACTTATTATATTACATGCTGTTGCATTAAGTGATTGTCCCTGAATTACCCACTGAACCTTCTGGTCGTAGTTAAAGCATTCCTTTCTTCATGCTGCAACATTTTGAAGTCATAAACTTTTGCCTCGTTTCCACTTAGTGGTACGGCATGGGTCAGTTTGCTATTTCGTCTGTTTCCACTGTAAAAGCGGTCCATACAGTCAACCCACACCACATTGTTCCTGGGCCCGTTCAGAAGTAGGTTCTTAAGAAAAAGGCTCGGTACGGTTAGGGTGGAGCTACTGGTGACACACAACACAGTCAGTTGATTGGGGGAGAGAAAAACGTCAAGTTTGTTGTTGAACTAGTATGACGCAAGGCTCAATGAGAGTAAAGTCTGAAAGACTCAGTTTGATTGGGGACCGAAGTTGCAATATTTGTTACATTTTTAGCTGGTGCACCGCATCAAATGAATCAAATCCTTAGAAAACCTGTTCCTCCCCTCACCTGTGGTGGCGCTGAACGAAGAACTACTGAAGGAAACAATATGAAAACCTCTGAAGAAGACACAAGCGCAACTTTCTTCACAAAATGTAAACTAAAATAGAGCAGCATCAGATTTAAACGGTTGTAGGATTTTGTAGTACCCAACATTAGAGTTCGATTGCACATTTACACCTCCCCAAACAAACCGGACTTTCTAGGCACTTCACAAAAGCATTCGCTTTTGTAAAGTGCTACAAATATAATTTGATTGACTGATTCAAGACAAATGAACGAGAGTTTGGTTAAATTGGACTAAATATCGATGGAGTAAATGCAGCTTACCTTGTGGTGGAAACATTCTCCTTAATGTACAGAACCATAAAATAGCGTACAGAACCACACCAACCCGTACCGCTCAGTGGAAACGAGGCAAAAGACATCAATCAATCAATAATACTGGACCTTCAAACATAATGTTCTGAGAGCGAAGTTGCTGCTGAGGATTGTAACTAACAATCAGCTGCTACATTTCAACTAAGAGGCACTTGAGTGCCGAAACAGATCATTAATGACTGCTTATATCAGCATGATATACGCTGGACAAGAAAGTAGGGGTCTTAATGCTGCTCTTTGTTGAAGTAGATTCAAACAGGAATCGTTAATGATGATGAAGCTTTAAGAAAAGTTGAAAGCTTCAGCATAAAATAAGTCAACTCGTCAAGACGAGTCACTGTCAAAAAGTGATTTATGCTCAAAAACACAAGTTAGAGATATTTATAACTTTTTAGATGAAGGAACTACAATTACACTAAATTTTTTAAATGAATCCTTTGCTTTTATGATGTAACATCACTCTAGCATGAACTGTTTATGGTTCTCTGAAACCTTCCCCGAAATCTTTCTGTGAGTAGTGTATCTTACAAAACTATTCTCCTCTCATATTGGCAACAATTAAGCCAACATTGTAAGCCATCTGTTTGGCCAATGTTTATATGACACAGTATATAAAAATGTAGAGGGTGTAAATCACTAACCAAAACAAAATGCATTGATTACATTTGAAAAGCTATAGTTAATTTTGGAGCTGGGCTTGTGTTGGGTATTCATGAGAAGTCATTTTATCTGCTGTAGACGGCAGTCACAGCAGACAACCTTTTTATTAATCTAAAATGACCAAAGATGAGCTTTAATAGCAGTTTGAATGAATCTATTTAAGATGTTTTCAAAACATACATTTTGCAGTGTGCCATTTTTAAAACTAAATAGCATTTATTTTCATTTATTAACTAGAACCTAACTTTTATTTCCATTACCTGGCTAAAAATATTAGCCTATTCTCACAAGAAAGATAAGTGCTTTTCACTTTCACTACAATATTTTAAGTTATTTTAGGACAAAAAACAACAGAACTGCCATTCTGGAGTCACAGTGCTGGTAATCAGGTGTCATTACAATACAAAGTAACTGTATTAGATAAAAATGCTCAAGAAATGTGGTAGGTAAAAGTTGTAAAGTCTTGGTTGGACTCCTTTTAGATGTTTAAAATCTAAAAGGAATCTAAAATCTATTATTTTTAGCCTTATGACTCTATTAGAAATCTCCCATGATTCTCTAACCATACATTGTTCTCATAGCTGTCCGCTGGAGGTAAGATACTGACTACTCATAATCATTCAACACAACCAAGCAATATATAAAAAATTTTTTTTGTATGTTTTCGAATAATTCAGATAATTAATTTGGCTACTGACAAGTCCTCTATAAGTTCCCATTTGGTTTTTGTAAGACAGCAAAGCGATTCTCCAAAATCATGAGATCTATCATGCAATAGATGAACAAATGTTTTTTTTTTCATGAATACTTGTTCCACCCTATTAAAAAGGAAAACCAAAAATTAACTATTTTGTAATTTTCTACATGTATTAGCATATTAAAGACACACAAAGCCACATAAAACACATGTGGCTGTACACAGACTGTAATCAGAATCTGAAAACATAATTTTGGAACATAAAAGTTAATCTTTTTTCTTTTCTTAATCGCTATCTGTCCTGGCCACTTTTACATGATGTGTTAAGAACTTCTTTACCACAGAAAATGTGTATGTCTAAAATGCTGTGCTCTTAAAATGCCAACAAGAACTGAATTCCCAGCTGTTACAAATAGTAACAGTGGAAAATTGCAGCACACCAGAACTGGAATAGGTTGCATTTTTACCTTACCTTTTTCGTACAAATGAGGTCAACAGATATCCTTTCTACCACTAAAACAGTCATTACTGTTTGCCTCAAGGGAGCGCAAGACCGCTACATCATCATATTTATCATACTGACATACATGGGGAAGCCTGGTTTGCCTCATTTAAAAACAGAAATAAACTTAAGCAATCCTGGGGAAATAGAAAACATTTGACCATTCAAGGACCTTTTATTTGCCTCGTTTTGCCGTTTTAGGTCATCTATTTATTGGCCTCCGAGTTTAAAAAAAAAGGTGAGCATTACAAAAAGAAAGGAAATTGCAAGAAGAGAAACAGAGGTTTAGTAGCTGAAACCATCCCGTCTTTCTGCAGATGTATTATAGCAGACTCATCACAGTCTATTTTATTATTCAAGGATACGTCATCCTATCTGCCAACATTTATTTTATGGTCAAGAGAGAGAAAATGTATCACAAGTCCAAGTTTCTGGTATGCCAAGGTAATAGAACGACTACTTTCTTAGAGACGTTTCACCTCCTCTCATTCAAATTACTTCTTCAGTTCTGACCATGGCTGGGAGTAACAGGCTTATAAATTGTAGAAAGAACAATCACACCACTATGGCTGTTGTGGTCATTTAATAGGCTGTTAAATTCACAAACTGGTCTGTTAAGGCCGTGCTAGTCAATTACCTCCCTTTATTCAGTTTTATGTCTGGGTCATTATGACCTAACGAGCCAAAAACGTTGCTAACGAGATGTTTTGGTCAATGTGATTGGCTGTTAATTAATCAATCCCCAATCTACCTCCAAATATTTACATACTTAAGGAAACTAAAGAAGGAAACTTGTAAAAAAGCACATAAGGTATTGCAAAATGTCTTCATGAAACGACTGTAAAAAAAAAAAAAAAAGTCAAACTGATTTTAGTGTTTTAAAGGAATATTCTGGACATTAGTATGATGACATGTTAGCACTCACCTTTTCCTGGTCACACTGAATGTGACACAGGGAGCAGGTATGGGGAAACACCTTTGGAGACACCGCTGCGAAATCGCTTATCATGGTAGGCGTAGGCAACTTCTTGCTACTGCCATGTCTTGAAGCAGAGGAAGAAGAGGGCGAACGTCTTGACGAATCCTCACTCCTGGTTTCAGATGGCGGCCGCTGTTTAGATTCCACTTGTCGGTAGTCTCTGTCTAAATTACGAGATTTAGGCAATGGTGCAAATTCTCTCGCTGGTGATCGGCTGTTCTTGCGCTTTTCGCAGGTAGTCTTACGATAGTCCCTGTCTCCGTGTTTGATTGGCTCCTTGTGCTCTACACGAACTTGACGTCTTTCAGTTTTATCCACCTTTGACACCGATGAAGTTGCAGTTGGAAGCATTTTAACAGTCCTTTCACTAGAAAGCTGCTCCCTTTTAAAAGTCTCTCGGGTGCCACTCTCTTCCGTTCCACGACTGGCATGTCCATAGTCAATGACCTTCCCGGCTGTCTGCGTAACAGTAAGAAGGCTGGGTACTTCCGCTGACTGTGAAGAACCAGTAGGAGTCACATTGTGAGAATATGAAGAAGAGGAGGTAGAGCTCACAGATTTTTGCTTGCCTGATTTTTTGAGTTGGATGTCACGGAGTATGAACGGTAAAGTATCTGGCGTTAACTGATCGTCCGGGTAATGACTCAGCACCTCCAAGTCGTCGTTTGAAAGTCCAAAGCTAGCCAAGATGCTTCCCGCACTCTCTGGCGTGTACAAACCCTGACCTTCCATCCTACCTCCATCACCAAGAGGTTGTCGAGTTTGAGGAGCTGGTGAGTCACTTATGGGAGGATTCCAGTTTAGTATTCTGGCTCCTGATTGGCTGCCCTGAGACTGCTGCTGTGTTGCCGCAAAGAGTTTGGTTGGAACTTGGTAGTTTGACCAGTCGACTCCTTGCTGGTGTCCAGACTGATTATCTGCTGGAAGCAACATTGGGTTGGAACCATAGCTTCCATGTTGACTAATCCCTGTACCTTGGTTCTGATGTTGGTTCGACTGATTCATTAGATCCATCTGCCGGTGATCCATATCCCTGGTGCCCCTGATGGAAAGGGCAGACTCTAGCTCATCGGGGAGTTGGTTGGGACGAGGAAACTGGAACCCCATTCCTTGCATGTTGGGGTGATTTGGATGCTGACTTGCAGATGGTGGATGATGAGGCGGCCTAGAAGCGTTTAGAAAAGGCTGGGAGCCTTGTTGTTGAGATTGCTGGTGATACATTGCAGCAGACCGATTTGCTTGAGTGATAGCAGAAATCCGTCTGTTTGTGGTTCCCGCTTGGCTAAACGTCGACACCTGCTGCCGAGTCAAAAGACTCAGGAGGGCAAGGTGAGGAGGTAACGCTGCTGTGAGATCACACCGGTGGCCCAAAACGATAGATGCTAGAACAGCAATCTGCTGGAGAGCGATCTGTGTTTGAGTCTGTATCTGAGCAAGTCGAAGAGCAGCAACTGCAGGTCCAAAAATGAAATGGGTCTCTCTGGTGGGGCAGCCGATGGAGAGGGTAGCACTGCGCTCCAAACACAGGGTTGGAGCAAGGAGTAAACCGTTACTGTCTTTGTGCACAGCGAGGCTGAGGTGGAAAGCAGAAATATACTATTATAATTATTCATATCAAGAGCAGCCATCATGCCAAGTCTTCTTTTTCCCCCATTAAACCGATTTAAAATTAAAGCAGTGTCTCCAACAAAAAGAAATATGGTCATCCTACTTTCCTAAAGTGATATCTAACCTTAATGACTGAAACACTGAGATCCGCCTATTAATGTCTGCACATTAATGAGCCAATCAATAACTTGCCTCAAATGTTTAATTTTATTAATGACTGCAAACGCTTCTTTTGCGTACATAATCAGACTATAGATAAAACAGAGCTTGTTCAAACTGCCTAAACACAACTTAGATAAAATTACGAACAATAGTGAATTCATAATTCAAACAGAAAATAATGATTAGCAAATCTAAAATGGCGGCTACAAACAAATCTGATAATTTGGGATTAAAATGACTACATTCATAACACTAATCACCTAAAATAATACCAAAAGTAGCATAAAAACAGTTTTATATTTCAGCTTGCTTGGCCTTAACACATCTGGTAAAATATGCAGAGTCCACTGACAGAGATTTAAGACTGTGGTCAGACATGACGATGATAGCCAGTTTTTTTTTTTTTTTACAGGCCCTATTTAATATGCATCTTCTGCAAACCTGGACCCGACATTGTCTAAATGTGCTATTGTCTCCAACTTATCAATATCAACTTCTAAATCCTAAGTTACTGCAACTTCAGTCCTCAAGTACCAACATTTGGGTGCATTTTCTGCCCCAACACACCTGAATCAAATTAATTGTTAACCACTGAGCCTTTGTGAAACTTGCTAATGTGCTGAAGGATTTATTTTGACTATGGTGTCCTGGAGCAGGGATGTATCCAAAATGATTGAAGGCTATAACTGCAGACTTGTGCGCTAGAAACTTACCAATGCCAGTATTTAGATGCTTCTTGGTTCTTTTCCACCACCAAAACCACTATCTGGTAATACACTGATGCATAATGGCATCTTTACTTATTCCTTGGTTACAATCAGAATGAGAAATAAGAAATGAACATTTCTCATTTCTCAGGAACATGAGAAATGTTCTTCATGCTGCATGGTGTACCATGGTCAGTTCATCAGCCAAGTGTCATAAACTAATGTCTTGCATGCTTATATAGCTGTTTCCCTTGCTCCAATCAACTCAGTTAAATAATAGACATTTCAGGGCCTCTAAAGAACTTAATGCATAAAGAATAAAATGCAACCATTTGACTGGGCTTGCTTGGAGCAGGTATTATGCATTCAGGACACCGGCTCTTGGCAGTGAATGAGAGACTCACCAATGTAAAATTTTATGTGCATCATTTTGATGTTCCATTATTTTTTTATTTTTGATATTATCAGTATACCAAAATTGATACTGCTCTATGTGAGTACTTTAGAAACACTTTTAGTTAATAATCAGCAATAAAGGCTGTGCTGTAAACATTTAAAATACTATAATCTAAAAATTTTAATACAGTAATCATAAAACTTAAAAACATATGAGCAAAGTAGATTTTTTTCTTCAAATTTCAGGTCAGTAAATAAATATGTTCCTATTCAGCTGAATTGCATAATTCTTTCTGACGCCATAATAAACCAAGTCAGATCAAATTCTAATTTCTTGTATCAAAATTTACAGGACTGGACTAAATTTGTTTGGTGCTTATGTGTCCTTAAAGTATCAGGTTGTGTGTCAAAATACACATTGTATCAGCGACAAGTCAGTGATACTCAAATCTTGTTTTCTGACAGGAATGCCCTGCTGCAATAAATAAAGTAGTAACTGAGGATGAGGATAAAAATAAATAATTCAATTGTCATTATTTTTGAGCTGCTGATCTGCTCAGTCTCTGCAGGCAGTAACTTTACTGTTCAGGATCCTAATGCTCTTACAGTGTGCCATTTGCAACTGTGTGAAGAAACAAAAAAGAGAATGTAAGACTGATGACTGTCTGATTCTGTGTCAGAATACTAATCCTGATTGGAGTGTCCCTAGTTTCAAGAGGAACCACAACAGATGAACATGAAGCAACCTGCACAAATGTGCAGAAAAAAGTCACTGATTGATACTTCAGCTGTTTTTCAGAGCATTCACCCTGTGTTAATTGGAATCAAGTTTTCTGGAAGAAGGGAATTAATGAGTAACTAGTTTAATTTCTCAACTCGTAAACCAAAAAACACTAAATTTGTATTATTGAACAGCAAATTAATCTCCCAGAATTGCTGCAGACAGCAGAAAAGAAAGGAAGTAGTGAATCAAGGAAGTCAATCAGCTCGCTGGTAAGTTAATTGTCTAAAAGAAAAAATGCAATGTGCACCATAAATAAACAAGTCACTCAGAGCACACAGGTATTCAGAAAGAGGGAGGGAGGTTGCTTGAATTAGACAAAGTCCTGTAATACTCCTAACTAATTTATTATTAAAGCATTTGGCCATCGTTCTGTCTTTACTATTTCCTCAATATTTTAAATATCAGAGTCTTCAGCTTATAAATGTGTTACGTTTAGGAGCTCATCCACATTTTCATCCCAAAACAAACGTCACTGCATGGCGAAGTGACTCAAATCTCGCGAGAAGAGGGGATAGTTCAGCAGGGAGCGGTCAGTCATTATATGTGCTTTCCGCAGACTTAAAACACAGCTACTTTCAATTAAAGTGTATGCAATATTATTTAACAAATGGCATGGTACATAGCAAGAAAATTTACAGAAAGCGTTAACAGTAGCGGACCAACTTGCGCAGCCCCACACATCCCACCAGCCATTTTGTGGGGTCCCATAGCTAGCTGGCTAATGCTAGCCACAACGTAGTTCGCTACGATACAATACTGCCATCAGTACGTGCTCTAGATATTAAAGAAATACCTTCACCAAGGTGTTGACCTCGATCTTTGTTAATACTGGAATCTCTTGACTGTTTTTGAGCCGTTAGCCATGACAACGAATCTTCTGTGTTCCGCCATAAACGCCCACTGAACTCGCTTCCGTTTGAGTTTTTCAGAATAAAAGTCAACCAAATCTTTCCTTGATTCTACTTCTACATCGCCCTTTTTCCTATAATCTGCTAATGAGTACAATATTCCACACAAACTCCTTTAAAAATTCATCTGGAATCAAAGTAAGATTACTATCAGGTCAACATAAGGACACAGTTTGAGCAACAGGAGCAGGGATCAAGTTTAATACAAATCAGAGTCGAGGTTTCATCATTACAAAGGCGTGTTTAAAGTCTAAACCACATATTCCCCTCACATTTTAAAATATCCAATCATTGTAATTTTGTTTCACATCATTCACTGCATAAAACATTTATGCACTAAATGATTGGCATTATTTTTTAAATATATATATATATATATTGTGTGTGTGTGTGTGTGTGGGTGTGTGTGGGGGTGTGTGTGTCAGCGAGCACATTGGGCTGAAAAGTGATCAGGAATTTAAAGAGGAATTGTGGTGGGTTAACTTCCCAATTACCAAACTTAAAAACATTTAGATTATTTACAAACCCATCAAATGTGACTTAATCATGCAGATTCACTGAACACTAAATTCCTTTTGCTCAAAGGCTTGCAGATAAAATACATAAAAACAAAAATAAATGTGTCAATAATGCTTATGACAAGGGTGTTTTATATTCTGAGTGAAATTGTAAGTTAAATCCAGAATATTTTCCTCTAAATACAGAGTATAATACAATGTCACACTGTTCAAGCACAACAGACCATTTATAGCTTTAACAAAAGATCTTTAAAGCATTCATGTCAACAAACTGTCTCTAACTGTGGCTCTGTGTTGCAGATTGGGGCTCATATTATTATTTATTAATTTGTTAAAACAAGAGTTTGCCTGTAGCATACGCATCTACTGTACCTTATGGCACTGGGCCATTATGCCACATAAACTTTCAACATCATAAGCAATAAAACTAATTCTCAAGAGCTCCAGATACCACAATTAGGATCCTCCTCTTAAAATAGTCACCAGATTCTTCCAACATTAAAGGCCACATTGTCTAAGCCTGTGTTAAAGTTGTCCAGCTATGCCTTCATGATTTATTAAATATTTTACTGCTGGGATGTTTCTGAAGGGTCAAGGCAATGGGGCCAAGGTTGTTTTCTGATCCATCTCCACTTGAACTTGTAGTGATTCCTTGTTTTGTTGCTGGGTTATTTTTAAGGAAGTGAACTGAGGAGAATGTTTTTTATAAGGTTAGGTAGTTTTGATCTTACTTGCATTTGACTAAGGAGATATATAAAACCATATTAACCAAGCAAGTCCAACCCAGTTATTCATATATGTTTGTTATTATAACACTGGCAAGCCATTTTATGTCAGAGAGAGCTAAATTTGTATTTTAGATTGAACGTGGCATAGACTGTTGTTCAATAATATGTAATATATATATTTTAAATATATATATTTTAAAGGCTGACAAAAGAGTCAAAGTTGGTGTTTTCATTTGTGTCCTTTCCACAGTATGGCATGAAGCAAAGTAAGAATAAAGTTTAAGATATTGCTAATGAAGGTGGTTCTAGAAGTACAAATTCAATGAGTTCTGCATTTTATCATTATTTACTAAAGACTAAATGATAATGAAATAATTTTAGAACCTGATAAACATAAATGACAAGAAATTTATTTTTATCATCATTATAAGCTGTGGTATAAATTAATCTAAAATATTAATATCTTTACAAAAATAAGTAGTTGTTTCTATAAAAAAGGAAGAAACCTGACAAAACAGCATTATATTTACTGATGACCCATAAGCATTAAATATTAAATAAATATATATTTGAAATTTGAATGTAAATAAATATACAAATTTTCTAAAAAGAGCTTCACATCATACATGGCAGGATTAGGTCAATAAGACCAAGGAGCATGTATTTATGTAATATACAAACCCAATTTCTGTCACTAATCAGTGACTATTCAGGTATTTTATACTCATCTGACAAATGGAGGATTGTATTTACAACATAATGTAACATCCGCCATTACTGCCTCATCAAACAAATAAAAACAAAACGAGGAAAAGTTAAAGTGGGGGCATTATTATGTGTTTTCCAGGCACATAGTGCCATTTTATGGCATTATCAAATAATTATGTTAAGTTAATTTGTTATGAAGATAGTATATATATCAAATATGATTTTATTCTGCTTCTATAAGAGCAGTTTGATTTTTACTACTGTGAAATTCACACTCTAAAACACATAGTGAATACAACACATGTGCAGTTTTGAGGGTTTGGCATGTTTTGTGACCTTCACAGAAATCCTCCTGGTAAACACTCCCTTCATTTCTGCATGTAAGGTCGGGCTCCTACTGTGATTTGTGTCTTATGATATCTAAGATTCTCCTAGCAGGACACCCCTCATCATAAAGCTGCCTGTGATTTGTGGCGGATGCATCATGGGGAGTGCTCTCTAGACGACGTGATTTACTACCGCCATTCCTCTGGAGTCGATGAATATTTGACTTGAGACATTATCCAGCGGTCATCGAAGACTGTGGTAATGTCACACGGCTTGCTGATGCCAAAAAGGCCATCTTGAAAAAGTGGGGAGCTGCACAAGAGTTTATTAATGCCACAAGCACATTGGAGATCACTCACATGCTGGAGTTTCAGGCTGTCATGGGAGGAGTGTCACTGTTACTTATTTCATGATATGCAAATAGCATGGCATGCTGGAATTTAGCCACTAATTGTCCTGTAAAATCAGCAAACATATCTGATAAAATGGAGTAGAAAACTGTTCACACTCTGGTAGAGAACCTAGAAATTACACTCAAAGAAAACTATTACTAATTCAACAGATTATTTTACTTAAGTACAAGCAAAAAGTAGCTGTTCAAGAAATTACTAAACAGTAAAAGCTAAACTCGAGTACTGAGTAATATTTGATTGAATATTTTTAAAGGACGTATTCAGACAAACAAAAAATATAACATACATTCTGTTTTCGTTTTAACTAAAATAAAAATAATTAATCCAAATAAACAACAATTAAGACAGAATTAACACTTTTACAAATATTTTTAATATTTAGTAAACTAATACAGTAAGTAATGATTACAGGGTAAAGTATTCAGCGTTTCCTGCATCGTTTTTACCTTCCGATCTCAGCAGATGGAAACTAAGATGAGAGCATCAAAGCTGGTGTAATAACAAGAGGTCTCACTCCAATATAATCTGTAGCTGAGTGTCTGTATCTGGTGCATTTTTGATGCAGTACTTTGTAGTAATAATGCAAACATAAAAGTAAAAATTAAGGAATAGTAAAAACGCACAATTTTCACAAAAAATACTCAATTAAATGGAGCTGAGTAAAAGTAACTAGTGATTAATCAGAACATAACTGAAATTTAACAATATTTAATGAGTTCCCAGAAATGGCCAAAATTATTTAAATTCATGAAAAACTCTAAAATTAATTTTATTCAACAAAAAATGGAGTCTGTCAAAAGACAGCAAAGTATGTAAAAAAAAAAAAAAAAAACATAAACAAAACTGCTCTCTATAATCAATGGAAAACAAATTACTAGCAGGGCCACTCCAGAAAATCAAAAATGTTTTGGTAACATAAAAAATAAAATAAAAAAATAAATAAAAATCCTAAAAACCAGACACATAAAAATACACACCTTGAGGAATAGAAATGATGACAGGGTTGAATCACGTCTGCAGAGTGGATCATGTCGCGACCCGGAGCCAGAGCAGGGTGATAGATCACACAGAGTGCTTCCCACATGTCTGCCTATAATTAGTTGTGCTTCATGCACACGTATTTTTTTAAATGGTCATTTAATCAAGTCATCGTGGTGTCAAATAAAACCACATCTACATGCACAGCTAAACAAAATCAGCATCTGCACACTGTAAAACATTTCAAGGTGGTTTAATTTGGAAATGGAAGTCCACCTGCTGCCTTCAACAAGAAATTGTTTTGGTTTTAACTCAGAAGTTAAAGGTCATGAAGTCGATTTAACAACAATATACAAGTTGTCTAAACATTGTTTTTTAAATTCATTCATGTTGAATTGAGTTTTAACTTAATGCTGCAATTTAAACCAAATAATTATTTCACAATATGCAAGAAAAAACTGCCCTTTCCCTGTTAGAGAGACACATTTCTCTGTTATTACTCTCACATTATTAAGTTAAAATAACAATTTATTTTACTCTAGAATAATTTAAATTCTTTTCAAACTGCATGAACAAAATTTAGTGTGAACAGAACATTATCCTCAAGCTTTAAAATAAACATTTTCCTTAATAAAACACAAGAGTCAGATCAATGTAACGCACTTCCATCTCAGGATACAGAAACATGCCTCTAAGCATTCTGGGAAATAGTCCCCACTCCTGTGTTTTTCTTCTTTCAGGTTTTTTTAAGTGCTAACCTAAAAACTCTAATTTATTCAACTCTTGGAGGTTTGACAAAATTAATAAAAAGTTAACACAACGTACTGCTGTAAGTTTATCCTTCACCAACTCACACATTTAGGTTAAAAATGTAAAACTCACTAAATTCACTTGACTTAAAGAGAAGAAGACAGTAGACACAACTAACTGCGGCGCAAATGTTTTACAGTGTAGAAGTCCAAAACTCTACAGATATCTGATTTAATCTTATACAGTACAATAATAATCACATCGTGTGTTTTGTATGCGCACTTAGGGTCCATCCATAATATTTAGTTGCTGCCTTGCGAACAGATGACCTTTGCTCTCTCAAAGGTCATCAAAGTTGATCCACTGCATTTACCAGCGACAGCAATCTTCTGTCACTATGCTGAGATTAAGCAGCGGCATTAAAGTTAACAGCTTCCTTAGGTGACAAATGCTTTAAACCTCTGTTAACTTGGTTTGTGTTGTGGTGACAGAAACTTATGAACAACTAAACTGAATGCAATTAACTTGATGAAAAATGATGAATTGCAGCCAAACCGTTAAATGATGTGCAGGAGAAACAAGCTGCCATGTCGCAAAAAGCAATAAATCAATTAATCAATTAATCGCATGAACTGGGTGATAAAAGGTTTCAGTGTGGCAGTTTTGTTTACAGAGACTTCACTATCAATTTTATTTGTTGCGTTGGTTGTTTTGTTTATTTGTTTTGGATATTTAAGCTGTCTTCCAGTTCCAATTTCTTCTAATGTTCACTAGAAATTAAAACATATTGATCTTTCACCAGGTGCGATTGCATTATTTAGCCATTAAAAAAAAAAAAAAAATTAAATTCAAGAATACTTTATTGATCCCAAAGGCAAATTAAATGTTAATATTGATTCAAATTCTTCAGAGATGCCATTATACTATTCATTCTTGGTAGATTGAAGACAGATAAGAAAAAGTAACATTTTATTAATGAGACTAATGATCTTTTTATACTGAACTTGGTCATTATTGTGTGTTTAATTTCAGGTAGAGAAAGAGTTTTATTCCTTTCTGGTTTTTGCCATGTCTGACCACAGTCTCAGTCACAGTCTTTTCTTTTTTTTAATAATTATTAGATACAATTGTTTGATTTTATGTAATAATTGAACAATGTCCTATAAAGCTAATTGTTCTAAAAGCACATTTTAAATGGGGTTAAACATTAAGAAGTGTATTTTTTGGTCATGATGTGAAAGTAACTATTGAATATTATGTCATTTTTGTTTTTTCTTTACATTTTTAAATGATCTGCGGATGAAACCTCTACACAGCCTATGAGCGCCACCAAGTGTTGAAATAATTTTCACAGAAAGTAAGGAAGCATTCGTTATGCCGAGGTGGGTCAACCTTCACGTATCTGCATAGAGCAGCATCAGATTAGGTTTTTTTCTTTACCTTTTAAAAGGAAATCTTCAAGCAGGTATAAAATATGCTTTTCATTCAGAAAACATTTTTGGTATTCATTAATTTTTTCGGCTATTTTGACATTAAATGTCATCAAAATCATCATAATTAAGTAGCTGCACAGTGATATTAAAAAGCAACACACAAGTTTTCAACCTTCATAAAGTAACTTCATAACTGATTGATTTAAAAAAGACCAAAGGTAAAAACAATCTGATTTATTAATTAATATTTAGTATCTGTCAAAACTTTACTCATTCATTGTTTTCATTTTTGTTTTCTTACTTTGAAACAACATAATTATAGCTAACTTCATCATTGTTACACCTAACTTCATCATCTGTTTGCACTATAATAGTTTTTAAAAGACAGTTTTATATCTAATAACAAAATAAAGTATATTTTTAAAAGAAAAAATACCTGTTATCAAAGACGTGATGATGATTTTAATGACACATTCTTTCTAAAAATCTCTATTACTCACCGATGAGTCGCTTTTTGAAGAGACGGCTTCTTTTTCTGCATCTTCTGCATCTCCAAACGACTCTGGGAACTTCAATCATAATCCTTCAAATTTGCACTGGTTTTGTTTCACAGCACAGAAAGCTGAGTGCAAATACAAAACAATGCCAAAAAATTAAAACAAAGCTATTGGAAACCGGCATTCATCACATTTAAGGTCAAAGAAAAAACCTCGCCTGGGATGTTAGCTGAGTGTGTTGCTCCTCTGTGGACAGCAAGTCCAGTGTGAAATGATGTGACTTCACCGGCTCTGTTTCCTCCCCTCTCCCGCCCCTCTCTGACATTTCACATATTCTCACTTTTACCCTTTCTGATTTTATGACAGCACTTTTTACGACCCCCCCTAGTGAGAGAAATGCACACCAAAGAGAGTGTTTCACCCCATGTGAAACTGAGATTTGTTTGGTTGTGATTTATTAGAAAAAGCAGCCAACACATGTTGCATATACTTTACATTTTTCACTTATAAAAAATACAAAACTTATATTAATTAAAATCTTCTTTGTGTTGCAGTTTACACTTAAAATCATCTGTTTTCGTCAGTGAGTCAGGAAACATCCAGGGATAGCCCCTTTTTTTACAAACGAGTCACAGGTTCAGGGTCTCTGGTTGCAGCAGAGCGCTGATTCAGGGGGCAAATGGTGAGTCTAAACGGAGGCACATGATAGGGAAGATGGCCTGGAATGATGTAAGGTGATAGATGGAACCACATGAGAGAGGAGGGGTCAAAGGGTATCGGTTCATCTTAGAGTAAACTCGAGGTTGAGGCGTTGCTAACGTAATTAGATTGTCCTTTCAGGTTAATTTTAAAAGTATATTACACACATGAAACATTCAAAGTTCAAAACAGTCAAAGATTATGTATTCTAAATTGTTTTGACTACTAATTATAAATCTAAATGCAATTGGAGGTGGAGTCATCGTTCCAAAAGTTCATACAAATACTTTGAAGATGTCAGATTAATGCATGGCGTTGAATTAGGGCTGTTAGAGATAGAAAAGAAGGAAAAGTACATGTCTGCCGAAAAACTCAAATTTTTAACTTAATTTTTCTAGAATAAACAAGGAGATTTTTGAGTTTTAAAGTTGCAAATTTTTTTAGAAAAAATAAATAAATCTGAATTTCTTTTTTAGATTAATCCCCAAAATTTTCTCGAAAGAAAAAAATTTAAATTTCTGAGTTTGAAAATTCAAAAATTTGCTTTAAAAAACTGAAATTTTTAGATTAATCTTAGAAGTGTTATGGAAACATCTTAGACTTTTTAAAGATACAACAGGTAAAACTTTTGACTTTTCAGACTCAGAAATGTCCAGGTTAAGAGACAAATATAAATATAAAAATTTCTAGCATATTTTTCTCCTTATGAAACTCTGAAATTTTGGTTGAGAAAAGTTTTGAGCATAATTTCAAAATTTCTGAATATTTCTTGCAGGTATGAAAAGGAACTTTATTTACTAAAGATGAATAGTATAAACCAGGGGCCTGCAACCTTAACAATCTAAAGAAACTCAATTAAGAGCCACAAGAAAAGCAACATATTCAAATTTTTAAAATATCTGCTACGTGAATTTGTTAAACTTTTCAAAAGAGCAAGCACATAATTTCTGTTGAAGTTTTTTAAAATGAGAGGGGAGAAATGTTTGCAAACACACAGTGATATGTATGGAAAAATAGGTGGAAAAAGCATTTCGTGTAGAACATATCTGCGTTTTTATGTTCTACAGAACAGAAACTGACTGTAAAACAGCAATTATGCTGAACCAAGTCTGATTTCTTTTGACCTTTTCCAGTTTAAAAAAATTAAATAAACAATTAAGAAAAATACATATAAAGAATATTACAGAATATTAATATTATATTATAATATTTAATAAATATTAAAACATAAGTTGGTTTCTCATCATATAAAGCCAAAGTTATTAAGAGCCACTGTGAAATGTCCAAATGGCCACATGTTGCAGACCTCCAGTGTCAACAGTGTATTTTATTACATCAGTCTTTTCTGAAGTCAGTGTCTCTGATTTTAACCCCTGGTGCTGATGAATTTACAGGACATGTTAATTATGAACTGAACCTGTGAACATGAGTCTCACAACATTGTAGCAGCTCACTGTTAGTATGTTTGGTATTATGTGAGGCAAAGTGTTAATTTGAGAACTCGTGTTTGGTTTCAACACTGAAATGCCTAACTTCTCCACTTCCCGTCTCCTGCTGAGTTTTCAAAGCATGCAAGTTGTTGTAGTCTCTTCGGCAGCTGTTCGTATTTAACATTTATTTAACAAGATACGTCTCCCTGAGATTAAAAAGCTGTTTTTCAAGTGAGACCTGATCAGGCACTGCAGCAGCACACCGACAACTACAAATCAGAAATACACACATCAACAACAATTTGGATAATAAAGGAAAAATATCCTAAACATTCGTAAAAAGAGAAAGCAAATATGACTTAAAAGGAACTGATATTTTCAAAAACATTTAGATTCAGAACAATAGAAAGATGCATTTCAATTAAAGACGTCAGTTTGGCAGTGAGATTAAACAATATAAAAGTGTTTCTGCGTTATATGAAGTAAGCTGATGTTTTGTTGAAATACGTATGCATTCTGATCTGATTCTCATTTTCATTCATGATTTCTTTTAGTTGTTACATATACTTTTATTTATTATTGAGTGAATTAAAAAATAAAATGAAATGAAACAGAAAACACAGCCACAAAAGATGATTAAATCCATCTTTTCAGAAAAAATATGAGCTTGTTTTCAGTAAATAATTCCTTAATATTGATGAAAAAGTCCTATCTCTATGGGCAGATAAACTTACTTTTAGCAAGATGTTTTTCTGTTTTCTGTCAGTAGAAATAGAACTGGGTTGCTAGGTGACAGAGTGGGCTTGGCTGGCGTTGCTAGGTAACAGAGTTCATGGAACTAATACTTTTTCATCAATATCAAGAAATAATTTACTGAAAACAAGCTTCTACATCTTGCTCATGAGTTACTTCAATTAGTAATTGAAGTATGGCAAGATATTTTCAATAGAAACTGGACAAAAAATACTTTGTAATATTGTGTGTTTTTGCAGTGTATTTGGTGGGTACTAACCGGAGCATTTCTGTGTGGAACCGTTCTGATGTTGGTGTTCAAAACACGGTCATCAGATGACAGAGAGGAACCATGTGAAGTTTTTTGAGTTGTCACTAGGACTGAAAAGATTCAAACCACATCAGAACCAATGAAGAGCTGTAAAAGAATTGATTAATGAGGAGCTGTCACATCTTTAGCATAGCTAGAGGGAACAAGCGGTGCCGCCATGAGCTAAAGCAATAATATCAGAGGCAGCTGTTGAAAGAGCCAACCTTCAATCACAGCAGGTCACCATCTAGATACATTAGATAGTTCAGACTAGACTTGTGGTTTTAAAAGACGTCATAATTTGGTTGTTACTGAGTTTGACAGTACGTATTGTGCCAGGTGTGAGTTTCACATCAGAGTTCAGGACAACATGGTGCATGCAGACGCTGCTGTGTACTGTTCTGATTGGTTCCAAGACTGCAATTCACGGCTTTAATTTGAACATCATCAACTCTTTCTGCAGGATATAACTTTAGAAAAGTATGTTTTGCACATATTTGTTAAAACTGTCATGTTGTGACAGTATGAGACAGATAATATGTGAAAAAAATCTATTTCCTCCACCTCCTCCCTGTGCCGTGAAACGCAGTCAGAAACAACCAATCAGAGTCAGGAGGCGGGTCTTAGCGCTGTCAATTAATGTACTCAATGTGTTAGGGATGGAGAAACAACTTATGGATCCAGGAAAACTGTTTATCCGCTGTCATCGGTGGCTCTGCTAACTAGCCTTAGCATTGGTGGCAGCCTGTGTTGTGGTGAACCAGCTGTAGAATAACAAACAAGTGATTGACAGCACTAAGACCCGCCTCTTGGCTCTGATTGGTTGTTTCTGACCTGGAGCGGTACATTTCAGCAGTTAGTACTGGGAGCATTTTTTCCACAGGTTATCTGTCTTGTATAATACAACAATAATAATTATGTAGAATTAAAAAAAAAAAAAAAGTTACATAGTGCAGCTTTAACTTCTGTCAGTGCTGGTTATGTTGAAAATTGTTGCGAAAGATCAAGTCTAATTTTGTAGGTTAAGAACTCATATTGCTGACCAAAACAAATTAAAGAAATAAAAGCAGATAATTTATGTAATTCGTTTCACCAAACAAGCAGAACTATCTCCTTCAGATCTCCAAGAAAACAACAAACAAAAAAAACCAACAAATCTCAACCAAGAAATTATATTTTAGACATCTGGTGCAAGATGTTAAGTCTGAAAACAGATTAAACTACAAATAGATCCAAAAGAAAGTAATTCAAATTCAACTTTTCTATCATTTTATTCGATTAATAACTGAATTATGGCTGCAGCGACAAACTGCAGGGCTTGTGGGAAAGAAATGTTTAACATTTTAAAACATTCTTATATCAGAGTTACAAGTACAGGACATCAAAGACAGTAACTACATTGAAATCAGTAGAAAAAAATGTGAATGAAGACATGCTGCTACCCTGACAAAGAACAAAAAGTCTAACTCAAAAAGTCTCCTGAGGTTTAAGGATGGCATGAACGGAGTAGTTTACTTACAAAAACAGAGTTACACATTTTCTTTTCCTTGAGAATTTTAAAAAATAATGTCCTGTTTACAAGCTGAGTGTAAAAGATTACAATGGATAATGTGACTGAGGTTTTCAGAATTCCAGACGATCAACAAACACTGAGTTTCACAAAGTCTTACTTGCTTTTGAAAACTATTACAGCGCCTGCGCTTTGGTCTGTTCATTAATCTGAAATGTTCAACAAGAAGCATCTAAAATGAACAGCAATGCTACATATGGAGAATTCACCTAATTGTTTGTCATTGTATTTCTGCAGTTAGTGGCACCTCCAGAAATCTTTCAAATGGAAAATGTTTCCAGGGCACACCTAATGAAATAAAAAAATATATTTGTGCATTTATTTATTTATTAGGTTTAGCAATTATGTCTTCATTAAAGAAGATGCTTTTCAAGACCTAAATAGGACTCTTTGAAGAGACCAGTATTTCCAAGAGGGGTCCGTGGCCCCCGCTGGTCCACCTCTGAAGGTCGCCACTGTTTCAGTTGATAAACAAGATAAACAATACCTGAATGACACTAAAGAGATCCTTTAGCTCTGGTTCTTTTAGTACAATTTCAGGAAGTTACTAACTATGGAAGAAAGTTTTCTGTTTTGTTTCGCAGGACTTTGGAGATGGTGAATGTGGTTTAAAGGGGTGCTGTCCATCTCCCCTGCTTTGTTATTTCATATCGTTGTAGCTTGGTTGTTTCGTGCTCACTATGAAAACCAATGATTGAAAAATAATTTTCAATAATGTCCAGTAACAAAATACAATTGTATAACTTTGATTTGCCTGGGCATAATAAAAAACGTGAACATTTTTGTGAGTATTTATCTGCATAATTAATTAATTAATCTCTGGACTAAACAAATACTAAACAAAATTTTAGGTATAGAACAGATTGATTTTTTTTCTCGGTGTGCAGAGATGAAAACAGAGGTCAAATAAAATCGTTTTAGAGCTGGTGGATGCGTCTCTAAGCTTTCAGTCACAGTGAGCGGAGCCTCTTGGTTCATAAGGATTCACAGTCTGCAGGTGACCAATTCCCAAAAGTCCATGTTACATGAGCAACAGAGGTGAAAGTGGCAGAAAAAAGAAAACAAAAATAAGGGTACACCAATTGCAGTTTTCTGGCCGATTTCCGATCTTTGAAACATCTGCCTTCCCAATTCCAATTTTGGTCAATGCCATTTTTTTTTTTTGCCTGAAATGCTGCTGAAAAGAGAAGTTGGCAACAGTGGGGTGACTGTCAAACCAAAAGTCGTTGATTACTGACCTTTGCAAAGTTACACAAGATCAGTGGATAAGATCGGCTTCATATATAAGCATCGGCCAATCCCTTATCTCTCCAAATTAAGGAATTCGGCAAAGATAAACTGGCTGGCTGATAATTGGTGATAAATTGATAAAAAAAAACACAACAAAAATGTAAAATATCAAAAGAAAAAGCTGCTCACAGCATCATTAACTGTTACAAATGATTTACTTTTTTAAAATTTTTTTTAATACAGTTAAAAATTTACAGCCACTAAACTGCTGAAAGTAAATCATATATTCCTTATGATGAACAAAAATCACCCTACCAACTTAGGGAATGTGTGTGTGTGTGCGTGTTAGTGAGGTGGCGAGGGGGGATGAGGTGGCGGTGGTGGAGGCGGAGGAGGAGGGAAGTCAACATAAGAGACAGAGTTTGGATGCCAGAAAGACGGAGAGAAAGATGGGTTGAAAAACGCTGGAGGAAGAGGAGGAGGAGAGTAGAGGGGGAAGCTGGGTGGAGAGAAAGGGTGATGATGATGATGAGGTGGAGGAGGAAGATAAGGGGCGTGGGAAGGAAAGTATGCATGAGGAATGTCCGTGTGTCCAGGTGGAGGGTAGGAGTGGGCGGATGGCGGCGGCGCATTTCTCGGCTGCTGATGTCGGACTCGGTTTCTGGCGTGGCGGGGCTGGGAAGCCCACCGGTTCTGCTGGTTCTGCTGCTGACCGGATTTATCTGAAAGAGAGGAAAAATTTTAAAAGTTTTTTAGGTCTTTTTAAAAATAGATCTATTTTAGGTTCGTCCCCTTTTCCCATTTGATTTATCTAAAGGTAAATATTTATAAAATGAAGTGGAATAGTTTTACTTTTCAAAATAAAGCACCTCATATATAACCTTGGAGCAATAAGCAATTAATCGCAAAATAAATTAAAATGAGCTGAATAACTAATTCTGATGATTAATATTTTTTGATGGGTAATTCTGTTTATAGAAATTATAATATATTTTATACATAGCTTTGGTTGTGTGTGGTTTCTATTTGTTGCTTTTGGTTGTTGTTTTTTATTTAGAATATTTAAAATGTCTTCCAGTTCAAAATTAAAAGTTTTTTAGTTTTAGAGAGGGCAAACCTGCATTTACAAGCCATTATCAAATATATTACAACAAATGGTCTCAAAATGACACTCGCAATAATTTCTAGCAAAATTAAGACAGTCCTACTTATATATGTTTTCTTTTTTTGCATAAGATCACAAAAACAGTTCTTCCTTTTGCAAAATAAAAGTGATTTAGATGCAAACTGGCATAAAATATGCATCTTTGCTGCATATTTTATAAACAGTTTTGTTTTTTAATCAATCATCACTGATAAACAATCAGTTTATCCAAAACACGGCTGAGAAACAATTTTTTATATAAAACTCCTGGTTTTATGAAAATATGTAAAAGTTAAATGAATGATGACACCAAAACTGTCAAAGAGGAGATAAGTTTCTCTGACATCATATGACAGAGTTATGTTTGTGGGAGTACCTGCACAGCCATTTTCCTTCCTTTTGTTGTTTCTTAGTTTTCTTTTTGCCTCCTGCTCCTTCTCATCATCGCTATAATCCAAAGCCTGCAAGAGACAAAGAGAAAGAAGAAACTACTGAAGGTTGTGCTAACTTGTGTACCACATTCTGTATTTTTCTGATCGCAGTTACATTACCTCATCTGGTGGTTCATCATCATTCTTCCAAGAAGCATCAGATCCTTTTAAACTATGGAAAGCAACATCATTTTGTAACACAGAGTTTTCTACATAGGTAATTATCTGCTGGACAGGAGGTGGAGGCGTATCCTTACAGTTTGAGCTGCTGCATCAGGATGTACTCTGTGTACTCTTTGAGTGCTGGAGCAAAATAAACAGTCGATCCCTCAGTCAGGCCTTTGCTGTTGATCTGATCTGAAGAGTTAAAGCGCAGAACGTACAAAGGACTGCACACAGGGCCGAACACCTCAAACACCTAAAACACACCAGCAGAACATTATCAGCACGCCGAAAGCATCAGATTTAAATTTAGTCTTGACTTTATGTTCTCACCTTTCCCACAGCCATCCTGTCGGACCTGAACAGGATGCTGTCTTCATTCAGAGCGGGCGTGTTCTTCAGCGACTGGATAATAACTGAGAGGACAAACGCAGAGTTAACGACGGAGCGGTTATGAGGATGCGTTGATCAGCAGGGGGTCCACTCACCAAGCTGCTGGACGATACTGGAGACTGTTCCCACCGGCTGCAGCTCGGCTTCCTCAGGTAAACTCACACTGACTTCCTCCACAGCTGGAAGCTCCTGCACACAAACGGGAACGTCTAACAAACGATGCAGCTAATAATAGACTGGGTTAGGTTTTCCAACAATATTCCCTTAAAATTAGTGTGACACAATATTAACACAGCAAAAGCATAAAATCCTACCAAGTATTTTAGATTTAGTTTTTAGTGCAAATATCTTAGCAAACTTGAAGTAAGAAAGCTAACTTACAAGTAAAATTTTAGCAAGATATAGAAGCTTGTTTTAACGAAATAATTTCTTAATATTGATGACAAGACATTTTTTATGTTATAAGTCAATTTATCTGCCAATGGAACAAGAATCTTTTCATCAATATTAACTGCTATTATCCACTTTCTTCTCATTTGTGCTTGCTCCATTACCTGACTTCTAGTGTCTTGTAAGCTTTAACCTGTGTAAGGTGTTTCTTGTATTTAACACCTGCTTAAAGTACAATTACAAAACTTGATTTGATTTTGATTTTACAAGGAATACCATGTCATTGTTATCAAATACTTACTTAATGACAGTTAAAATCAAACACAAAAACTTTGTAACTTTATAAAACACAAACTGACCTCAAGTAAGACTTCATCTCTAGCTTTGATAGGGGCTTGTTGGCTGAAACCTTCATTAAGATCCTCAAACACAGGGGCAGGGGAGGAAGAGGAGGATGACGAAGAAGAGGAGGATGAAGAAGAAGATGAAGAACTGTCACTAGTAAAGAGAAAAGACAAATATTAAAATCTGTTTCCTTTACAGTTTCTAGTGTCAAATCCGGTGCAAATGATCAGCAGGTACACTGCAAAAACACAAACTATATCAAGGAAAAAAATTACTTAGAAGCAAGATATAGGGGTTTGCTTTCAGTCAATATTAATGAAAAAGTACTACCTCTATTGGCAGATTATTTAACTAGACATTTTTCCAATGTTATAACTGAAATAATCTGCCAATGGAACTAGAACTTTTTCATCAATAAGGAATTATTTATTTAAAACAAGCTCCTATATCTTACTGAAAAGTCACTTTTAAGTTAGTTTTACCTTATTTAAGTTAGTCTTGTTTAGTTTTGTCTTAATTAAGACAAAATTAAAGTTAGACAAAACTAACTTAAACAGTGTAGTAAGGTATTATCATGAGACACTAAACCAGAAATACTTAATATTTTGTGTTTTTTGCAGTGCATTGTGTCTGTTTGAGTGTAAACACCTGTCTGAATCCTCTGAGTCCTCGTCCACACAGCCAGACTCACATCCAAAGCTCACCGGGAGCGTTACTGCTGATGCTGCTGTTTGGACAGCTCCCGCTTCATCCGCCTCCGTATGTGTGTTTACTGGTGTGGCATCGTCTCGAGTCACAGAAACATGCTCTGCGTGCGTTACCATAGTGACCTGCACCTCCTTCCCCTCGTTTTCTGATGGCAAGTTGTGATCGTTCATCTCTGGTAGATGTGATGTCGAAGTGTCTGTGTGGACAGACTTGTTTGAGACCTCATTCTCACACCCAGACCCCGAAGGGAGCCCATCTGTTTCCTCTGCCTGTGTTCGTATGGCATCCTCTCTGGTCACAAGGAGATTTTCTAGCTGAGTTGTCATGGTGACCTCCATCTCTTCTGCATCCTCCATCGGTGGTGGGTTCTGTTTATCATCATCTGGTGAGCTTCTGTCCATCTGAGAAGCCAATTAAAGTGTTTCCAGGCAGATTATGTCACTCTGCATGACAGAATAAGGCATAAAGTGGCTGTCACATAAAACTCTTTATACAAATAAAAAATGAACTTCTTATAGCCTGAGGCATCATATAAATATACATATATATTACATATATATATTATATATACATATATATATATATGAATATTATATATACATATATATATACAATATATATATATAATATATATATATATATACATATATATATATATAATAACTTATATATTACACATATATTATATATCATATATATATATATATATATATAATATATATATATATATAAATTATATATATATATAATATACATATTTATATAGTTATATATATATACATATATATGTATTATATTATTATATATAACATATATAAAGGATTAAAGGATTAATTCCAGTATGTTTACACATACGAGATAGTATATTTATCCATATTTTACAAGCAAAAGAAACCAGTAAAGGTAAAATTTAATTCAGATGTGTTTGATGAGATATATATATATATATATATATATATATATATATGTATATATATACATATAATATACATATATATATATATATAAAATGAACTGTGTAAGAAAAGAAAAATATCCTTTACTGGCCAAATATAAAAATAAGAGTAAAATACTGTACAGACAGGGCAATTTTACAAGATAAGATTAAGAAAATAATAATACTAAAATGTTATTAAAATAAAATATGAACAAAGCAGCATCTTTTGTACATATAGGCTACGTTAAATGCTAGTTTACATTTACACAATGATTTCAGAACAAAACTATTTCAAGTGAAAATAAAATAACTGCTGTAAATAAAATGTCAGCGTGTTGTTAAGCCAGCATCCAAACTTAGCTCCCTGAGCTAACAGGCTAATGCTAACCGTGTTGTTTTCAAACTCGCGCGCGTTCATTGAACCGGCACGAGCTCAAAAAACTCTCGTTGACGCGATAAACACAGAACTAACCTTTGACACTGGCTGTGTTTGCAATAATATCTTTCTGTTTTATACCTGTCTGAGGAGAAGTTACATCCACGTTGAAGACACGCGCAGGTTTGGAAAATCACTCATGCAACTTCCTGTACTCACTTTCAAAATAAAACTGAATGAATAATAGAAAACCCTAAATATAAGCACATGTTGGAAGAAAATACAATGAAAACATAAGCAAATCCCTCCGGGAAAAAATACAACTGCTTTTTATTTTGTTGTCTTTGTCACAGGCGTCTGTTGCACGGAGACTATTAATAAAAACTTAGAGAAAAGCTAAAACATTTAGATAATTTCAGTTCTTTTTAAATAGATAGACGTGATATAATGTAGTGAGGAACATTTACATATATTTTATATGAAATAACAGAACTTGTTGATACGATTAGATTTAAAAGATAATCTCTATTTTAACTTTAACAAACTGCTTAACTCAAGCATATGAATTTAACTACAATACTTAGTAATACTAATGTAATACACTTATTCAATTAAGTACAGCTATTAAGGTAATCACTTTACAAATATTTTAAAAATAAATTTCACTGGGTTCTGTAGTTACTGAAAGTTTTATTTGGAAAACAGCATACGGGTTCCTTAAATTAGTAAACAGCTGTTTACATGAACTTTCCGCACGTGTGCAGTACAGAGAACGTGTGATTCAAGGCTATGGCAAGCCAATTTGGCATATCTTCTGGTGTGCGCTAGTAACAGCTTGTGGTCGTTTGTGAGCTACCCCTGTGTTGTGCTTAGTGATTTTGTGCAGGGTAACTTTCTCATTAAGTCTTGAAACTCTTTGCTCGGCAGCAAAATATCATCAGAGGTGGATATAAGTTGCCAAAGATGACAGTCCAGTAAAAATCACAATTTGATTTACACTTGATCTCCAGATGGAAAGAAACTCTAAGAACAAAACTTGTGTAGGCTATAAACAAGATGTCTGACTTAAGCATAAATGTTTCTGGTGCATTTTTAGTTAATCTGTTTCATCACAGTATCATTTTTAACAAATTTATTTTATTCTGTAGTTTTTTTTTAAATACAGAACTTCTCTAATCTTTACAACACATTCAGAGCTCTGGAAAAAATTAAGAGACCACTTAAAATGATCAGTTTCTCAGATTTTACTTTTTATAAATATGTTTGAGTAAAATGAACATTGTTACTTTATTCTATGAACTATTGACAACATGTCTCTGAAATTCCAACCATAAATGTAGTACTCATTTGCTGAAAATGAGACATGGTCAAAATAACAAAAAAAGATGCAGAGCTTTCAGACCTCAAATAATGCAAAGAAAACAAGTTCATATTCATTTAGAAACACAATACAAATGTTTTAACCCTTTCATGCATAGTGGTCACTATGCTATCTAAAAGCCATTTTCTTGTGCTTCTTGTGGATTTTTACGTTATAAATGCACACGGACCACTGATGTGGACCCTAATGCATCATAAAATACACTATCAACTACTGGGCATCAGCTGCAAATGCAAGAAATTATTTTTGTTTAATCCAATATGGCCGACAGATATAAAAGCATGCCGACCGACCCGGTTCCTTCTTCTACTGTCGACGACTCTTGCAGGTAAAAGAAATATTGTGACATCAGATAATCCCTAAAGAACAATACTACTGATGTATTTTTCAAATAACAACTTTGTATTTGGAGAAAATTACAACTGATCACCTAAAAAATAAAATAAATAAATAAAAGTTTTTCTTTTAAAACATTTTTTTAAATAAAAAAATAAAAATAAAAAAAATTGGAAAAAAATCCTGAGACAAAGAATCACAATTCATGCATGAGTTAATTTAGGGAGTGTTCAGAATGTACTATATCAGGAGATTTGCTTTCTGTTTCTTCATTATTTTTACAGCATTTATTTTATTCTGTAGTTTTTTAATACATAATTTCTCTACTCACTTTACTACAATACATTTATCATTGGCATCGTTCAGAATGATTCAGAGGTAGGTAAAAACGGAAACAGTAGATGGCAGCACAAAGCTTTGTCCTTCTTCCTGAGCTTTCCAAATAGAGCATCAATGTGAGCTTTTGAACTCTTCACCCAAAATAATCTCTCCAAATTGATTGATCTGATTTGTAAATTCCCAAAAAAGCTCAATTTTTCTCAACGCAGACAATGAAAATAATTCTTTTCTAACAGACTGGATTTTACTCCAGATACTGATGGATGTTTGGATGTGGAATGTGCACAAAAGTTCTTGAATGGCTGACAAGGAATCTTGATCCAAGAAATGTGTTAAAAACCTTTTTGTTTTATGAGCCTCTGCTTCAGGACGGCCAAACAGCTGTCAGCCGCAGTTTTAGTTTCTCACTTTTCTCAATATTCATTCTTGACCTTCTTTGGCTGGATTTCACTACCGCGTCTGTTGTAAGATGTTCACTGTACTGAGGATGTGACAGCTCTGATTACAATCATTTGTGTTTCTTAACTGCATGTTTTGAATTAGAGAAATTGTAACCATTTCAATTCTGCAGTAAAAACACTAACCTTCTCATTTAAGTGTCTTTCTTTATTCCTTTCTAAGAAATATGAAATAAACAAATGTATTCTAAAACACAGGAAATTCCAGTTGCTTACCATTGTTGCAGAGATAATCAGCTTAGTTTTAGTAAGGCACTTTGCTTACAACAAACACAACGTGACTCAAACGCTTCAAAGCAGACATTTCCTGCAGGACACAGTTTGGTAGAGGTCAGAATGACATATACGGGCCTGTCAAACGCTTTACGTCATCTATAAGAATAGCTGCTAGAAACTTAGCAGGAATCATATTTGTGTTTCCCCAAGGAGTTGGGAAATTTGCTATTATTGTCCATCCATGTGACTCACCTCTCCAGAATGCTAGAATTGTGCTGGTGTCCTAATCCAAGGGAGTCTGGATAGCAACAAATCTCCCTGATAGATTACATTTGTGTCTTTCTTTACACTGAAACTAACAAAACTCCTAAATATATTTAGATTTTCTCCAAGAATACAACACAATGAGAAATTAGAACCTGTTTTTGTGTGAATTCAATCATAAAATGAAAAAGTACTCCACATGATTAAAGAGAGGATTCAAAAATAATGTCATAATTTATTAGGATTCAAATAATCTATGTTATATTGATGTTGTATAAGTAATAAACCAAAAGGCAAAACTAAATGCAAAGCACAAACTTAACCTGAACAATGGAGAAGCACACATCTAGTGAAAAACAACTATACTGTAAAACATTTGAAGGTGGTTTAACTTGAAAATGTAAGTCCACCTGCTGCTATGAAAATGCAATTTAAGTCAACAAGAAAACTGTTTTGGTTTTAACTCAGAAATTAAAATTCATGAAGTCGATTTAACAGCAAGAGATAAGTTGTCTAAACATTGTTTTGTAACTTTATTAATCTTCAATTGTGAGTTTTAACTTAATGCTGCAATTTAAACCAAATAATTATTTCACAATATGCAAGAAAAAATAACATTTCTCTGTTATTTTACCCTAGAATAATTTAAATTCTTGTTTCAGATTGCATGAAAAAAACTTGTGATCTGATTATGAATGTTATTAAACATCACAATGAATTCTAATAAAAAACATTTTAGTGTGAAGCGGACATAAAAATCTTTGCCTTAATAAATAAGAGTCGGATCAATGCAACACGTCCATTTCAGGACACAAAAACATGCAACTAAATGCGGCTCGAATGTTTTACAGTGTAGGGATCACCGTGACCCAGTTCAACCCATTTCTTTGGCTCCTCGAAACAAAATAAGCATGTCTTGTTTTTGTATAAACACACGCAAACTCATTCAAGTATAAAAATCAACAGATGATGTGACCAATAAATTACTCTGAGCTGGAAGGAGAAAACCGTTTCCCTCCAAATCTGAATTCAGCTCTGCTTTCCAGGCTGAAAGGAATCAGCTGCCAAATGAAGCTGAAATATAACGCTGCTAAGAAAAGATTTAAGTCAAAGCTGATCTAATAATATCAACCATGACCTGTGGTTAATGTATTTCCATATTTCAGTGATCGAAATGGTATGTGCAGGACTGCTTCTAGGAAATCCTGCTGCAAGGTTTCCGCCTCATCATCAGATGTTTCATCTTTTGTCTTTGATAACAGATGAAGCAATAAAAGTTGCAGCTGTTGCCTCTTGTGCCCCTCATGGGTCAGGTTGATATGCACCTGCGTTTCTATGATGTCATATAGTGCAGAAGTTGGAAACTAAATCCCCTAAAGCATTTGTCCCTGAAAACAAGTTTTTGAAAGGATGATTTAGAATAGGATGTGCTCCAGCACCATTGTTTTAAGGAATCTATTCATTTTCTGTTGATGTGCATTGTGACTTGTAGTCAGGGAATTGAACTTTATTTCTGGATGTGTTTGTTGGTCATAAAGTTGGCAGATGTTGTTTTTCTTGGTCGTCAAAAGCTTTTTTTTTTGTCTTATTGTCCTTCACAGTCACACAAAAACAGAAAACAGGTGCTGTCACCAATGACAATGTAAAGTCAACATACCACCACTAAACACAGATTTTCCCTTTTTGATGGGAAATACCCTCCACACAAACCCCAACCAATGCATGACAGGTGTTTAGTGTGTGTTTTAAATAAAAAGTCCAATTTAGCTTACACATATTAATTACAGACATATTATTTAAGTCTCTCTTTGTGTTTTTTTTTCTTATTTGTTTCTTATGAACTTGATCGTTTATGAGCAACATGCCTGCTTAACTTTAACACGACTCAATAACGTTTACTTTAACTTTTAAATTCCTTGTCAATAATTTTTATAAACTAAAGATGCCAGATTTGAGATTATATTTGTGGCAGCTGAAAATAATTTAAACCTTGGCATTAGTTATTCCATCATTTAAAATAAGTTTTTGACATGTTTTTCTCCAGTTTTCTCTTATGGATCCATTGACGTAAAATTCACACCAGATGTTGGCAACAACCCAAGTGATCCATAAGTACAATAAAATCAAAACAAATAAGTAAAATGTAAAAAAAAAAAAAAAAAAAAGAAATGACAGGGAATAAGCATTGATCACAAGAAGAAAATAATCTGCAATAAAAGGCAGAGAGCCAAGAAACAAAATGAAACCTGCATTTGTATGATTGGAAAAACCAAAAAGATTTTCACAAAACATTCTAGAGCTGCAAATAATACTAATAATAATCATTACAACTACATTTCTAAGTTTCTGAATGTTCCAGCTAGTGCTAATTTGGAAGTGGAAAGAACACAATTTCACCAAAAAACAGCCAAGTTTTCCCTCATAATATTTCTAACAAAGGAGCCAATAGAATAATAATAATAATAAGAGTTATCCAAGAACTAAGGAGGACTCACAAAGTGCTTCAGAAAGACCTGGAAATAGCAGAAAACAGCTTTTAAAAACAATAAGTAAAGCATCGTATTGTACACTCTCTGCACAATACTCCACTGCTGAAGAAAAAGTATGTAAAAGCTTCTTTAAAGTTGATGCAAAAAATATGGACATGCTGGTTAAATATGGGGAGAACAGCCTGATCAGCAAAGAATAAAATTGAACTATTTGGATATCAGTGGGCCTACAAGTTTGGATGAAGAATGATTCATCTAATGAATCATTCCTCATTGGACGAATAATGATTAATTCTTCTATCCTAAAACAGTTTTACTAAAAGCTGCTTTAGAATAATCTGTTTTTATGGCACATATGAAGAACAGAGACTTAATTTGACTGAAGATGATGACCAAAAGTATTGTTAAACATATTATTTCATTTAGTAAAGATTTAGTACAATTGAGGCCCTCATAAGACTCTGGAAATCAGGTTTTTACTGAAACTAAACTGCTGTTCTATTTCTTTGTAGCTCATAAAGGGTAAAGTTATTGGCTTACTCTATTTCAACAAAGAAAATAATAAACTTGGCAGAAGTACTGTCACAGTTCTTCATGCACTTCATTTCAATCTAATCCATGATGTGGAACGTTATCATGCATTTCTATTTTTGTAAAACTCTTAATGAACCATGCATACTTAACAACTGAAACACTAATGAGCCATGGACATTTTATCTTTGACTAAAGTTCATGCTTCTTTTCAGGCTCCATGTCTTGTGAAATCCTTCCAGATTTCTGCGACACTCACCCACTTATGGAGCAATTCAATTCAGATGATTGCAGAACATTGCTGAAACAGTTAGAATTACAAAACTGAATTGACCTGCAGATGCAGGGTTTGCAAGCTCAACGAAAGTATTTCACATGTGCATCCGGTTTTCTACGGGTACGTAAGAAAATAAAGAAGTAATTGATACTTCCTCAGGTGTGCTTAACATATACTTGTACAGTAATAAATTAGATTACATGTTGAGATTAGGCTTGATTATCAGAGTATCTTTTGAAAATATCCTTCAAAGAAGTATTAATGGCAACAGTTTACATGTGTACTAAAACAAAGCGAAAAAAAAGTGGTTTTGAGTCGTTCTTCAACATTTTTTCTGTTATTTATCTCTTTGCTGTGGCCCACAGTAACTAAATCATACCTACATTTCCAGGTTTCATTTATTAAAGTTACATGTTGTTTGAGCCTTCAAGGAGTCTGGAGTTGTCTAGATAGGAGCAAGCGCAGCGGTGAGGAGACGGAGGGGGAACCGAATCCGATGGGAAAACCCGAATCGACGTGACAATGGATTTGTTCTACCTACGGACGGCATGTGAAAGAATTGGGTTTTTGTCCCCCAGCGTTGTGCGCGTGCACGGAATGTGCAGACGTTAGCACTAACGTCTGCAGCGTTGAGTTTAAATCAGGCCTCAGTTTCACCTTGAAAACATGTCATCCATCGACTGCCATGCAAAAACGCATTTCTGTTGATTTTTATGTACTTTGAAATCAGGAGGGACCATTAATAGCCTCAGGTTTGGAGACCCAGTCTGTCTCACACAGACACAAAATGGCTTGATCCATACAAACCACTGACATGCACAAAAACCACTTTAAAAAGAAAATAGGAAAATAGCTTTCCTTATTAGTAAAGTAGAGCCTGTGACTTGTGTTGAGGTCGTATAAATGTTTCAGTATTAATGTTGATGAAAACTATTTTTTTAAATTATTTTTTTCCCAGCTTCTGACTCTGTGAAAATACACCACTCATTACAACATCTCTCTAAGCCAAAGTGAAGCAATTATTTTCATATCAGTTCAAATTCCACAAGCGTCTGTGATTGCACGACAAAAGGCGCAGCATTCCAGTTGGGGAATGCACTGAGGAATAATCACACACACACACACACACACACACACACACACACACACACACACACACACACACAAGGAGAGAGAGATTAGCTGTCCATGCACAGGACCTTGACATGCCTGTTTCTGGGGGGTCTGAGCTATTACTGTTTAGATGTTCTGTGTGTTTGGGTGCATGGGTGCTCAATTAATTGCCTAACCAAGAGGTCATTGTTGAGCCAAGGATTTGTTGTTTATGTAACTGGGATCTGGAGAGATGCAGCGTGGAAGTAAAAACACAAACCTTATTTTTTTCTACAACGGTGGAACACCGTGAAATAATTAAGCAAACAAGCCATAAAATCTGCAAAGTTATCCATGTAATTCACTACTTTCTAAAGCAATACAAAGAAAGAAGTAATTAGAGAAAAACACAGTTTGAAATGCTGTGCTTAAAGTTAGCGTGACCTGAGACATCACATAACTATAAAAGTTGATAAGGAAGATGTTTTATTTTTAACATCACTTTTTACCCAATGAAAAATGTATCAGCAGTTATAATAGGACATTTAGGTAAATATAGAAATATCCAGCTCAAAATGGAAAACAAAGCATCAGACGGCAGCCTTGACATTCTAAATTCATCTAAATAAATGAATTTTGGTCTCATTATCAAACTCAAAAATAATTACCAGTCAAATAATGATTGCATTTTTACAAGTCAAAGTCAAAGTTTATTTATATAACACATTTACAGTGAACTCATTTGACTTATTTGACCACAATCACATCATCACAGGGAATAATGATAAAACAAAAAATAAAATCTGGCAAAAATAAAAAGACAATTATAAAATTGGTAGAAAATACCTAATAAGATGAATAAAAACATTTCCAGCAATTCCCCTCCCCCAAAAAACTTGAATCAGTGAAGTGTTAATGCCCCCCTTTATTCAAATGGGAAGATTTGTCAAGATGAACATTTATTCAGCCCTTCAATTAACAATTGAAGTGAAATTAAACTGTAATTAAACTAATAAAACACCAAACCTACTATTAACGCAACTATTTACTTACTACCTAATTTAGAAGAAGACAAATGAAAAACAAACACAAAGCTTTTTAGTCTAAGACAATAAAGTTTGGAAGAAAACAGAAAATGAAGCCAAAGTTCATAACTAAGTTTTCTTTCATCAAATATTCCACATTTCAGAGTTTAATGTTCACAGTTTCACAACACAAATTCACTGCGGATCATTCAAAAAAGAAACTTGGACAGGATTTCAGACAAAATAAAACCTGGTGAGGTCATAAAAACAGATTTTTTGAGAATCAAGCAAAGCGTTGTTTTCCCATAAAACTGTTGCATTTCAAAGAGAAAAATTGTTTTTCTAGATGAAAAGTCAAACCTGATCCATTCTGTGGATATTAATTCTCATCCCCTTTGATGTCTTTTATTTTGGAGGGGATGAGACTTTTATTTGACCGTCCAACATGCAGTAAGATGCAACTAGAGGAAATTATTTATATCACATGTGTCAAACACAAGGTCAGGGGGTCAAATGGCTTCTAATGTTGCCCTCTAGACTCTAAAGGGACATAAATATAACCGTCAAGGCAACACTGTGCTTAAATATTATTTTGTTTTTATCTGTTCACTGCCAAATCACATCAACCAGTCCCTTCACTTTCCTGCAAATTATTGCGGAAATTCATGCAAAATCAACAAATCCCTGCACTTTTTTGTTCTAATGCATAATTGTGAGTTTATTTCAAATTTTTGGCAAAAATGGTAAAGAATATTGGATCCAAGTGACATTTTACTCCCACTTGCAGGCGGATGTGTTTCTTCTATGAAACAGCTACCTCAGCCTGACATGATGTCAAGTTATAATCCATAATAACGATTCATAAAACATCACATTTCCCATCAGACATAAGTGAAAATATTTCTAGATTAGTACCACAAACACTTTAATTTTTATTACAAAAACTTCCAGAAACAATCGCAAAATCCTAGAGGGCCTGAAAAGATGTTCAATATAATTTAATTTTAAGAATTTATTTACATTTTAACAGGTTTTAGCAATAGATTCTGGCGCAACCAGCCGTTTAACAACATTCATGATCTTGATTTGGCCCAAAATGTAATTGATAATCCAGACTTAGATATTTTTAAAATCAGAAATTATTTTAAATTTTGCTAAATATATAATTACCCTTTTCATACATAATCACACCTTAAGCAAAATGTCTTTACCTAAACTTTTTTCTTTAGGTTCAGACAAAATAAATGGGACCACATAAACATAAGTGAAGTGAAATATATAACAATTTAATTTTCACAAACATTTCTATACACAATCATCTGTAGCTGTGCCTAATAACTTTGATGAGAGTACTAAAAACTAAATTAAACGCCCCCAAAAATAATTTTTTCATGACTCTGCATAGTATATGAAAGTTGATCCCGTTTCTTTTAACAGACGTAGTTAAAAAGGAATGAAACCAAAGACATGACACAGATCCAAAGCTCCAAACAAGCAGCTATTATTCAGGTCATTGACCTGCTTCCTTTGACCCGGGCCAATTAATGTTGTCTAACTGTCAACCAGCTAACAAAAGGAGGCTTATCTCACCCATAACAGGCTTTCCTCATAATTAATTATTGCATGTGTGTGGGAATACAAACTGGAGACGTTGTTTTTAAATTAAATTTCACACCTAATTACCTCTTTCCATTTGACACATACAGAACATTGGAAAATGGCCTCAGTTTTCTTACCAAACTACTCCAGCTTTGAACTTAAATATGGTTTCGGTGTAAAGAACTACTACATATATCTGCTTTTTTCCAGTTTTATCATCATCATCATACCTATATTGAAGGTATTTATATGTATTTGACTGTTAAAAACAGCAGCATTCACAAATTATCTTCAAAATAAACAATAAAAATCAATCTATTTTACAGAACTTGTTTAGAAAATAAGCAAACAACTGTAAACAAAGTAATCATTGAACCTTCAGGTTCCTCTTCAGATGTAATTCCCACATTTCTTTTTAAAGAGTTTATTTTTTTACTCAGTTGAACCATCAGCTCTTTATGTCAAGAATAACAGTTTTATCCCCAGTGTGGTTCCACATATATTCAAGCTTTCAGCACGAAAACCACTGATTTAAATAAAAAAAACAATAAAAAACATCTCAACCCCCACAGTTTGTTTTAATTTCAGGACAATCCAAATTCTCATCCCATTCAAAAATATGGTCAAAAATAGTTTTTATCCAAATAAACACAAAATGTATATTTTTGATGCTTTCATCTTTGAGGAAAGTCAAAGCTTTTTCAAAATCAGAAGCTTTATGTGTTTATCTAAAAGCAGTTTTCCTGTGAATGTGACAACTATTTTCTTGTTGAAACTCCCAGTTTTGTTCATTAACTATTAGACAAATTTAGATTTTTAGAATATTATCCATGTGGAGAGCTGAAAACCTCCGTCCTGCTTCAGGGTGTCGATATCAGAGCAACGGCTCAACCAGCAGTCGATGCGACTGTTAAACCTTGACGATTGTTTATAGTCGACAAATTCTGTCAAGAAATGTAAATGAGGTATTGGCTCTAAATGGGACAACCTGATTAAATAAATAAATTCTTCATTAATCTGTGTTTAATTGTTCCACGGTGGAAAAAGAATAGTTCAAATGATTAAAAAAAAAAATAATAAAATTTATTTGCCTTTCCCAGCAATCAATCATCCTTATGGTAATGTTTCCATTGAAGATGACATTAGTATTTTAGCTAACTTTAGCTTTTGAACAAGCGTTTTCATAGTGAGTAGGTTATATTTGTTGTGGGTCAACATGCTAGCGATAGTCCTTATGCTAAGGGTGAGGTTGTGCACCAGGTCAGCATCGATACGTCTGAGGACATCAGACAGCAGCTACTATTAGTAATATCTGTAAATGCAAGACGAATCTGATTATTGCTAAATTAAAAGAATTTAAACTTCAGTTAATTTCTTGACAATAGAATCTCTGAAAAGTTTGAGCTTGGAAGTTTTGCCTTCTGAACGGTTGCATTTTTTGTAAGTCTGCTTTGATTTTAATGTGTGTGTGTGTGTGTGTTTTGCAAATGTGAGCATTTATTTATGCATATTGTAGTCCTGTGGAATGCTGGTCATGCTGAAGGACTACACATCCCCTAGCATGTCTGCAATGTGGCCCCTCACAACACATTATTCTTCAATAACAAAGTCTGCTAGACTTGTAGATGGAGCATGACCCCCTACACAGAGGGAAGTTTCCATTTCTCCACTGCATGCACACATGTGTGTCAGTATTACATTTCTCCTCAAGGTCTGTACAGTAACTCTCACTTTGGAGCATGCTAGGCAAATTTTCTTTAGCTAAACCTACTTACACTCTGCTGTGGATTCACTTTGTTTATACTTTTACTCATTAGGAAGAGACACAGTGATGAAGTTTCCTGATTTGTGAAGATAAGCTGCCTCTATATCCTGTTATCAATTACAGGAATTTTGAATTTAACAGAGCGAAGGTCAAATATTTCTGGAAAAAAGTTTCTTGATTCCAAATTGTAATTTGCTGGGTTATTAGATAAATAGATAGGCAGATTATTTCACCTGTATCACTGGAACAATATCTTATGTAAGTGAAATAATTTGCCAATTGAGCAAGTAGTTTCTCATCAATATTAAGGAATTATTGACTTAAAACCAGTTCCTGTATCTTACAGAAAAGTTTTTTTTTCCCTTATTATGAATTTAAATCTGACTGATTTATTTTGTTACTTTAAGGAGTATTTTTACAACACTGTACTTTTTACTTTTACTTGAGTAATTTTATTAAATCTAGATTCAAAAATACTTTATCATTAACCCCAAAGGGAAATCAAATGTTGTTGTAACTCATTAATTTAGATTCTTCAAAGAGTTATTGAAGGTGATGGTGATGCAGGAAAGATCTTCTGCAGCAGTATTATGAAGTATTATGAAGTATTTTTAGTCTTGAGTAAAATTTCTGTATCTTCTACCCACTGAATGAAAAACAAACACGTTTCAACTAAAAATCCACTAGAAACAAACACAAACACCTGCAGTTTTTGTTAAAAGTTTCATACATTTTTATTGAGAATAACTAATTTCTTTGATTTTCTCTGTGTTATTTTTGTCACTTATATGAATTATTGTAATCTCTGTCCTTAAAATACTAACATTTCCACTTAACTTTACATTTGGTTCGACTGATTATGTCATTTTTAAATATTAAATAACTGCTAATTTGATCAGTTGTTAGTACTTGAGTAGATATAACAAATACTTTTTCTTGGATGGCTACTTTTTACTTTACTTGAGTAAACATATGTTGAAGTAGCGCTACTCTTACTCGAGTACTTTTAGTTACTCTGCCCTCCTCTGAGTGAATCCAACCGAACATGTTGGGGAGTATTTTTCCATCTGTCCTCCTGCTGTGTAAGTAAGGGGGCCACCTTTGGGCTCTTATTTTGAAGGCACATGCGGCTGGTTTTTCTGCGATAAATTGACGCGACAGCCTCCGCTGACCCTCCGGATTTATCTGTTTCCATATGACCGGGCTTCCATCCACATGCTGCCGGCCCTCCGTGGAGCAACAATTGGACCTTGACAGCGAGAGAGAAAGGAAAGAGAGGGAGCCGGGCCAAATGTGAGAGGCTGATCAGCCGCAGCGGCGCACATTCAGACTTTAAAACCCCCCCTCTTTATGCGCCTTGGACCACAAACTTGCGCGGACGTCCTATAAACATGCACCTTTTGGGAATATCTCTGTTTCTGGCATATTTGCTCTACACTAACCTGGCCAGCGACTTCAGCCACAGAGACTATGATGATGAGTACGCGGAGCAAGAGCCGATGGAGGAACCGGTGAGTTTAGCTGGAGGAGAAACTTTGTTTGTCTGCGTGAAATTTGCAACGCATTTGGCCCACTGTGGACCCCCACGCTCCATCATGTGCTCACTTATAATCCCAGAGCATTTCTTTGTGGAGTCTCACTGTGGGAGAGCAGAGCAGAAAGTGTTGGCAAGATTTCAGTGTGTGAATGCTGAATATTTCTTTATTGTCTGAATAACAAAACATCAGTTTCTTGTTCTGATTAATTTCTTTTGTCACTCAAAACGGCCTGGTTTTTGTCACAGATTTATTGAAAAACGTTTTCCCCCCACACTCAGCAGACCTTTTCAGGGAAACGAGGCAATAAGTGGACTGGAAGTGATGCTGAGTGGGATTATCCCTCTACTAAACTGTGGCTCTTGGGTTTATGCATGTTGTGGTATTTCTCACCAGACACTAATGATTAAAATGACGATAATAATAATAATAATAATAATAATAATAATAATAATAATAATAATGATGATCACCTTCATTGAACCAGACACAAATCCTTGTTGAGAGCTGCAATCTGCACTGTTTACAAGTGTCAAAATGTGCATTTTCCAGTCAGAGAAATACATTTGTTTAGTTTCAAAATCATAAAAATAGATTATAAAACATACAACTATCAAAAGCAATGTTAATAAACCAACGTAAAAGCAATAGAAGCAAAAATGCAGAAAATCTGTTAAAAAATATGATTAGAAATTAAATTTTATTTTGATTTTCTGTTTATGAGCATTATAATAAAATCATACCTGCCTATCCTGCCTGGAGGTGACATTTGCACCTGCACATCTCCAAGGTGTTTCAAGCATCTTACATGCTAAATACAGGCAAACAAGCATGTAAATGGGGATAAAATGTTCTTTTGTCAATATGTATTTTGAAATCTCTCCACTTCCATGTTTGGGTGATAATGTCATGGGATGAAGCTTTACTTTGCCAGACTATTTTGATGTGTCAAAAATGTAGAAAATTCACCTTTTTCATGGCTAGTGATTTAATTTTCTTAAAAAAAGAAAACTTGGCTCTGACTCTTTTTCTATTCTGTTATTTATAGCAAATCTGTACATACATTTCAGAAGCTGTGGTGTTTAAAGTGCAGACAGCAAGTCTGTCAGGAAACTTTTTGTCAATATTCTTAGTGACACACATTCTCTGCCTTCTTTTCCTAACATCCGTATCAACAATAGATACCCTTTAAGTTAAAGTCCTTGTTTTAATCTTGTTTTTAAAGCGGCTGCAAAAGGACAGAGACAAGCAAAGCAAAGCCAAGTCTACTTATACATGATGCTACTGAGATAACTTCAGCTTAAATAAATAATATAAACTCATATTATTTAGCTATAGTGAAGTATATGAATTAATCCTCTGTTAACTTAAATAAACTTTGACCATTTTTAGTTTCTGTACCAGTTTTTTTAAACAACAGTTCATTTCAATTACAGTCAAATTCAGACTGATTTTAAATAGAGCTGCACAACATATGGAATTGCAATCATCAGTTTAAATATGTGAAATATTGCAATTGTAAATCACAGCTTGGATGCATCTTTTGTTAGGCTATAACATTCTAGAAATCCTGGATTGTATTTGACCAGTTGGGTGGACTTTAAAGCCCAAAGAAAGTGGTGTGAATATCATGATGATGGAAAAGAAAGAGAAGAGTGTGGAAAATGTGGCTTAATTGCAGATGATGTCATCAGTTTCATGCTTTGCCTAATTTTACCCTGTTCAGTCTACTTAGGATCGATTTCAGTAACGCTCAATTTATTTTTAAAACCTGGATAGCCGCATAACTCTGGGAAGAAATAATATGCAGCTTGGCGCACAAGGCAGTGGTTACTTCAGGTGTCATCAGGTTTGGTCGTAATCTAGAAACTCAGCACAGGAAGAACCGTTATGTTAGAAAAAAAATACAGAGATCAAGAACTTTTTCACAGTAGACAAGCTGCTGCTATAGAAGAGTTTTGTATTTTTCATCTAAATGGAAACTTAAACCAGGAGAAATCTCATCACAATCAATTGTCCAGTTGTAACAAAAGCTAGGACAGATACTTTCTATTAAAAAATGTGTTGTTTTGTTTATATTATTGCCTAAAACGCACGCAGGATGTAGCTGGTTGTATCCTTTAGGCACCACAAGGGGGAGCTGGAGTCCCCATCAGCTTTCACTATGCTGTAAAATCCCTATGCAATGCAGTAAAAAGCAGCTAAAAGGGTCAGAAGATTTCTTTTGTTTACATTCAGAGACACGTGGGAATTTCTTCTGGAGGAAAAACAGAGTTTTGCTTTGGTCTGATGTTAAAGCTGTCTTAAAGGGTTAGATAAGCTGCACATCTTGGATAATTTGTGTTTTTCTTATCACAGCTCTTGTGATCTGTTCAGTCTGTTCTGGTTCGTCTGAAGTCTTGTAAGTGAGTTTCAGCTAGAGATTTTCACAAGTCAATTTTTCTAAATCCAACTTAGGTGTGCAGTTTCTAATGACTGACATTAGGAATAAACATATCAATAAATCCACAGCGTCTGGGTCAGCTTTGATCCTGCATTCAAATCCTGTGCTACTTGTCCTTTGGCCTAATTAAAAAATGCTTCTTTTTTCTTTGTAATGACTGTTAACATGTTTATTGTCCAGTTCGCCATTATATATGGCACTAAATATGGCTTCAAGTTCTTTTTTTAATTTTACAACACACTAAGTGAAGCAAAACTTAGTAAGTAATTTTAAGTGCTTCCAAATTCTGACTGAAAAGAACAGGAAGTGCTTTTATTTTTGAAATGTTCAGATGGAAGTGTCCATGCAATGTTGCAGCTCGCTCAGAAGTTGGTTAAATTTATTTTTGTTTCTGAAACCATCCAAAGTTGTTTAATAAAGCGTTCAGTAGGAGAGCAATCAGAATGAAGCTCCAACTAACATGGACAGATTATGAGCCACAAACACCCCATAATAATCCACTCATAAGGTCATTCTTTCATAGTAAAACACGAGCAGCAGCTGGAGCTTCCTTTCATTCTGCATGCAAATAAAAGACTCAAGACCTAGACCAAGAGTCCAAGTCAAGTCTCAAGTCTAAGTTGAGTCCAAAATTGTTTATTTTTGTGGCTTAAAAGCAACTTGTCTGACCAGGAGCCTTTTCTCTCGCTAGCACTCGACTTACTTGTTTATTTTGGTTGTATTTACCCAGAATGCCCTGCGCTGTCATCTGCGGTCACCAGTCTGCTTTGCTTTCATATATGCATTCAAACGAGACCGAGGTTTGTAAGCGAACCAGAGTTCCCATTTTTTTGGTCCACATCAGAGTTTGATTCACATCTCCCCAAGTGAACCGGGCTTTCTACAAAGTGGCCTTGGATTAAAGCGGACCAAACACGTCTGGCGTGAACGCACCCTCTGAGTTCAACCACTCAAACAAAAGGTTTAATCTTATGCTGACAAAAGATCCAGATTAAAGTGAATTACATTAAACTTGGCATGATGGAGGAAAGGACAAAACTCAAGTGAGGAGGTAACATCCCTCAAGTGGGTTGTGTGTGTGTGTGTGTGTGTGGGTGTGTGTGTGTGTGTGTGTGTGGGCTGTTGGTGGTGCAGGATTAGGAGGGGGTCTTTTCGAATTAGTCAGTGAAAAGAGCCAACAGAGACAGGTGTCACAAGGGTCAAGTGGATGTGTGTGTGAGGTATGAGTGTGTGAGACAGAGCAAGCCAAAAGGAGAAGATGAGTGTTTCTATTTGATCAGAGTAGAGTCCTAATTGGGATGATGAGTTTCTCTCCTGCCTTTAAAGTTCTCCTTACTGAGGAATTTCACCGGATCGTCCCTAATGTCAGAAGAAAACTCATGTAAGCAGCTGCCAGGTGGTGTGTGTGTGTGTGTGTGTGTGGGTGTGTGTGTGTGTGTGTGTTATACGGCTGGTACGTCATGTAACAGGATGAACGTAATGTTCTTCTACGTTTGTCTCAGATCCAGTATGTTGACTTCACAACTCAGGTTCACTATTTATTCTAACGAAAGAGGAAATAAAGTTGATAAAATACAACAAATAACCCTAAACAAACTACAGAGCAGCAGCTCCAAATGAGCAATTAGCAGCAGCAGTTAACAATTGTAAAATGAAACACAGCTAAAATCTACAGCATTAATAATGTTAACAGTTAAAAACATATACAAAGTGTAGCTAAATTTCTGTATATGGTTACATTTGTCTAAAACAATGTTAAACTACAATACTTGTAAAGAAAACACAAATATGTAGAAGTCTCCTTAATATGTTTTGTAGTAACTTTTCCTCTGATCTCTACTAACGGGTTAATCTGCTGCCCTGCTGTTTTCAGTCTTACCTCGTCTGCTTGCATTTTGAGCATATTTAACATGAATCTGAACTTGAGGAAGTGAAGGACGTTTCCTCAAGGCATTGACCTCATGTTGCCGAACAAATGCTTAGTAACTTGGTCTGACTTTTTGTAAAGTCATTATTGGTTATACAGCAGCTGCCTTATGTTTAGCATCAAACTGAACATTTTTACTTTTGCTATACTCTCCTGTTAAATGAAAGAAATACAATTTAAAACATATTGAGTTTAACGCACAATGGAATATGAATTGACAGTGTTGGCTGTATTTTTGTTGCATATATTTGAGCTTGTGAGGTAGTTTGTATGTTTTGGAATCACTTTCAACTATTTCTACATTAATAGACAGTTACATAATGTTTGGTCTGTACTGAGCAAGTAAACTTTGAGAATTTGTAATAAATCGGTTGTTCTATGCAAAACTTTTTCACTCAGGAATTTCAACTGATGTGTTCTGTAAGATGCACATGTACATTTAAGTGTGACTTTCTTATTTTTGATGAATCGTTCGGAATGCTTACTGCTTATTTCTGACTTCATTTTTGGGAAAATGTCTTAACGAATGTGATTTAGCTGCCAACCTTTCAAGATTTGATTTGGCCTTAGATTTGCCTCTTGTGCAAATGTTGTGACTTTGCCAAATATTTTAGTGCTGTTCTTATCTCTCCACTTTGAACTACTGTATTTTTCAGCTTTTTGTACTGCTTTTCTCTGACCAATTACTTCTTTCTGCCTCAGATATTGGCTTTGAAAAATCCGTTATACACTATTAAGACTTATTGTGAAAGGTGATAGCTACAAATAATTTCATATATTATACAGCTCACTTCCTCGCTTTGGCATATTTATCAGAACACTATCTTTGGTATTTGCTGATGTGTTGCACATTTCAAGCTTGTAGTTGCCAGAAAGGCAAGACATTAGCCCATAATGTCAAACACTCAGTCTATTTTTATGCTATTACTTAAATCTGTACTTTCCTTGTCAAATGGAGTAATCTGTGGAATTTCAAAGCTGGAGATACCAACAAGAAGGTGGAGCTTGTAGACTTACATAAGTGCTTTTCTAATCAACAATGGATTTAAAGTCAATTTCCTGCTGAGTTTTTTAGAAAACATGCTGACATCTGAGAGTGGCGGTTCTGTTTGTTGGTTAACTTTTTTCTTTGATTGTCCTCTGTACCTTTAAAGAAATATTTAACATATAACCCTAACCCTGTTAACATTAATGTGCTTGTTAAAATCTTTTAAATCTGGTTTATAATTTACCTCAATGATAGTTGATTGTAGTATACAAGGGGAGATACACAAAGCTATTTGTGGATGCAAAATGTTTGCAGTTCTGAATTTAATCATTCTAATAAATCTGCAATATGACACCAGCAGGTGTGACTATGTATGACCACGTGTTAATGGAGGTCACCCATGTTTAAATGATCCATTTAATGATGCATTCAAGAAAAATTTCTCCTATATTCATGTATATACGAAAATTACTTTTGCACATATTTGTTTCTTTTTTTATTCCGTTATAATTCTAAAAGTGTTATTTGTAGAGCTGAGCAATAATATACACCACGATAAACACATGATCAGTATCAACAAAAAATATGTCTGATGGAATTTTCTCACTCTTTGGTTACCTAGCAACGACTCACTCATTCTTGGTTACCTGGTAACAACCTGTTGAGTAACGTGCAGCAGCAGTTTCAGGTTTCATTACAGTTCCTCTAATTGCTTAAAAATAAATAAACAATGATGTGGAAATGAAGGAAGAAAATGAGTACAAATACTTTCGAGGAAACTATAAAACAGTTTGGCAGTATTTCAGGTATTTAAAACGGAAAAAATATGTTGTATTGTTTTTGTCTAATGTAGAAAGTCAATATGTTGCAAATGATCTGATTCATTTTATATTCATGAATGAAAGACAGAAAAATACTACCCCCTCCATGTGGATATGGTGTGACACACTGATGTGAGCAAACAAAGTGTGGTTTGATTCAGTGCTTCTGTGTGTATTTGTTGCCATCTGCTTTGTGAATTCAGAGCAGAAACAGCAAAACAAGAAACTCAGATTTTGATAGAATCTTGTGATTATTCTAGTTCCTTTTTATTAGATCAATCTTGTTTCAGTTTTACTTTGGTTCAGTCCTGCCTTAGTGATGCTATTTAATTATGTTTCTTAGGTCTAGTCTTTAGTGTTACATTTATTTCCTTATTTTATATGCAATTTCAAACCAGTTTTGTGCAAACCTCAGATGTTTCTCTTCTTCAGCATACTTAAGTCAAGTAATTTGGCCATTAACAGGACCAAAAGGAAAGTTGACATGTTGGACCAGTGACTATTGGGACACTCACTATGAGCTGATCCTGTAAACCCCGACTGACTTTAAGACCAAGGTGCTGCTGTACTCAGCATCACACTAACTCCATGTTGTTGTTTTTCTTTTTCTTCTAATCTCCAAAAATGCTTCCAGACCTGAACCATTTGATTGTATTTTCTTTCCAGATTTACAGCCAAGAGTGCAGCAATGCGCTCCGGAGTCCATTGCACCTTTTATACAGACAGTGCTGCTTTTGCCTCATTTCTATGGTCTACATTTCCTTTCATAACATATATTAGGAAGTATTTCATGGATTTAGAATCTGTGTCTTCACAAGTCTAAAATAATAATAAAAAAAAGCTTCGATGTAGCATCTGGTGCCATTTCTCACGGTCACTGTTTCTTTAAGCTCCAAGGTGATTAAGCAAACTGAACCCCTACAGCCTGAAAGAGTTGAGTTTGTGGTTCAGATAAGAAGCAGAATCAACAGGCGATCTCATTTTTGGTGCAACTGAAAAACAATCTTCTGACAGGTTGAAGGGTTTCTCCTGCCTCTTGTCAGACATTGAAGTTGATCTAGTTATGATTGAAATGGATACAAAAGCATAAAATAGTTTAAACATAGTGCCGCTCATTTTTCTTGCATTTTGTCTGGGGTCCTCATAATTTCTTTAGTTTCTTTGATAATTAAGAAAGAAACTAAGATCACAGAAAGAAAGAAACACAGATCTTGATTTGTGACTTTATTTTGCTTCCTGAGGCTGAATGGTTGACGATTGAAGAGAAGAAACTGCCTGCTACTTTTATTTGGTTCTTTGAGGTGCCCGTCGTAGTTCATCGTTCCCTTTTCTGTTGTATATGACAGCTGTGGGAACATTACACCTTAATGTATATGTAATGAATATACATTTACCCATACAAAGCATAATGACTCCAACTTGTGGTAGATTGCATCAGTCAGCCACTGATTTCAACCATGATGTCATTTTCTTCACCAGGTTCTACATAAAAGCTTCTGTGTAATATCTTGATTCTGTTTGCATTTCTTACAAACTGCCATTGTCCCTCTTGGTCCCTTTCTTTTACTTATTCCCTGGATTCTTTCCTTTGCGTTTTGTAACTTTATTCTGTCTGTCTGCATCTGAAATCGGTTGGTGTAATCATTGTGAAATAATCCTGTTTGGAAAAAAATGGCATCTGGAGCAAATATGGACCAAATAGCTAAAAACTAAAGCTCCAGTCCTCAGGAATTCATGCTGACCTCTCAGGATTACCGCAGACCTTTCTGACTTTTAATGCTCTTTGAACTTAAAGTATGCAAGAGCTCATTCATTCATGTTTTGACATGTGAAGGTTAACCCATGGTGCTGGACCCTCCAAGACTGACCCGTAGACCTCACTAGATTCTGGGCTGTGTGTGTCTGAATGGGAGGTGTGGAGAAGCTGTGAATGAGAGAAACTGGAAGAAAGCAGATCATTGTGCTTTCATTGTGCATAGTGAAGTCACATTTTCAAAGCTGAAAATGCCTTCATATTTTGCATATTTTTTAGTGTTTGCATTAATTGAATTTATTTTTGTAATTTCAATTTGCGCTAATCCATGGTCAATGGGAACACAGATGGTATAAACTGTAGTTTCAAGGCTCCTGCATATTTCATCTGAAGGGTCAAATTTGGCTCCCAGTGACGTAAAGACATGCAATGAAGATTACATCATTTTGTTCGCAAAGAGCCATTTGCCTATCAAACTCGATTTCAGACCCTGGTTGAGATATTTCTCCAGAGTTGTGTGTTGCGTGATTGGTCAGCAGTCTGAGAAACATACTCACATAGCAATGTTGATATTTTGCTTCTGCTTCCACTAGGGCCGGACGATATAGCTAAAAAAAACGTATCATGATATAAGCATTTCAGTCAATAATTATAATTATTGCTTAAATGTTTTGCCTTAAATATCTGAAATACTGCCAAACTGGTGGCGTGACCTTTCCTGTTTTATCCACAATTTTCACGCCCAGCTTTTGTTTAATATTTTACAGTTGTGAGGCATGGTGGGGAAACCTTAAACTGCTGCTGGGCAAGTTACCCAACAGATTGTTGCTAGGGAACCAAAGAGTGAGTGAGTTGCTAGGTAACCAAAGAGTGAGCAAGTCAGTTGATTCTATCAAGCTAGCTTAGCTCATTTTGAGAGGTTGAGCGGCTGAAGTCTTTGCTAGGTGGCTCAGTGAATAATAAACACTCTATCAGATGTATTATCTATTGATATTGATCATGTGTCTATTGCGATTTATATAGTTATTGATTCATTGTTGAGCCCTTCTTCTACTGTCTGTTGTCGCTGTCACTAAAGTTCTTAGGTAAATAGCAGCTCTAATAATAAGACTGTCAGATTGATAAAAACACCAATATTTCCATGATTTTCCATGTTGTGTGTTCAGATTCGGTGTTCTGCGTTCCTTAGGAGAAGCAAAGTTGAAAAGTGGCATGGGTCGGTGAGACTTCTCAATCATCATAAAGAGACGGAAGAGATGATTTAAAGAGGGACTGAGTGAGTTTTGAAAGAAAGCAGAATCGGCATGAATTAAGAGCCATCAGAGTTAAGAAGAGCTCTGACACTGTGGGAAAATGTTGGGGATTCGGAGTAGCAGAAGGAAATTGACCACCAGGGATCCTTTGTTGAAACCAGGGAACAAGGGCAGATGTGACGTAACACATCCTTCTCCTTAATCTTACACAACAGATTCATTAAAGCTGCTCATTAGGGGTTATTGCAGTTAAAACTAAGAGATCAGCTGTAAGACAAATATTGTGACATGCCAAAGAGATTGTGATGAAATGTCACAAAAAGCCAGAATTCAACCTCTGGGTCTGGATTTGTGAAAATATAACAAAAAAGATTGATCTCCTCTCTCCTCATTTGCATCAGTCTCATGGTCTGCCCTTGTAAGGCACAACTTGTTTACTACTGAGAGACGTTTAAACACCCCAGCCATGCTCATAAAGCAACTGTAAAACAAATACATCCGTGATGGATTTTAAACTCTAACACTGACAGAGACGGAGAAAGAAAACACACCACTTAGTGTGAGCCGGTTGTTTGGTGAAGAAAAATGCAGCGGTTAGCGACTTCACATGCAAATAACTACACTCTGACCAGTTTATTCATGCAAGGGTTTCCATAGCCATTAAATTTCAAGGAAAATGGGTGATTTTGTGTGATAATGACTCACAATGCTGGAGTTTTTGTGTATCTGACTTAAAATCCGACACACACAAAATTATTTCTATTTGCAAAATGCCAGAATATATTATTCTTTTGTGTTATTTTTGATTTTGTGAAGCCTCAACAATTTCTTTTGAGAATGACTAAAGAAGCTCAATATTGGTATAAAATGTTAACATTATCTCTGTAAAGATTTTATAATTCTAAAAGTCAAGCAGAGAAAAAACATAGAGGTTTTGACAGTTCAGATGAGCTCCTCATCTGAACTACTGTCTGTCTGTCAGGCATTGACCTGTAATTGATTTTATAATTTCAGTGTGATGCTGTTTTTCTTATCCTTCATGCACAGAAATCAAGACGCTCCTCGAATGTTATGAACCTGTAATGTAATATTTATTTGTCCATCACTGGACTGCTTTGGTTCATGTGTGTTTTTCAACTTCAATTTAAGTTTGAAGCACAAACTTTAATTGTGCTATTGAAGTTTATCTTTATAGGAGTTCATATTTTATGTGTAAATATCTAATGTTGTTTAATATCCACAGTTTTTACCCTTTTTTGAAACAGTTCAACATAAAACAATGCAATCTAAGACAGAAAACTCTCAACTGAAAAGTGTGTTTAGCTAGAAAATGAAGTGTTTTTATCCAACCACAATGTTTCTCCGAAGCCTCATTGAGATTTTCCCTTCAACAACATATTTACATATTTATGCATATGCATCCCTCTGCCACCGCAACAGATCGATCAATTGGAGTGAAGACAGAAAACTTTGTCTTTCTCGTGTTTCTCAATGGAGTCATTAAAACCAATTTTAAAAAATGTATACAATCAATAGTAGATTAGCAGCATATTTCAGTGTTAGAGGTGCAGACTGCTGTCAATTGCTTATTTCTGTGTCCTGTTTAATATCCCCTAAACACATTAAGTCTGAGACATTGTTTGTTTTATAGATTAAAAACATGTTTCCACTGAAAAATCAGCAATGGTAAGACACATTTTTAACAGTTTGTTGAAGGGATTTGTTATCTTCCGGATACTGTGGTGTGGCGTGCCATGACATGTCATTGAAACAAATTTTGATGGACAATAAATTATTGTGATAAATTACATATTGTTGTTTTGACACCATTTTTAAGTTGTATAACAACAATGGCATAATAATGCAAGTTTGCCTGCTCAAAGCCCAATAAGCTTAAATTTTGTAAAAAACATTTAGCACTGGAATTGGAAGAGTTTTTAAATATTCAAAATAAAAACCCAACAACCAAAAAAATAAATAAAAAGGGAATAAAAACCAAACACAACCGAAAAATATGAATAAAATGGATTGTGTAGTCTCTGTAAAACAAAACAAAACAAAACAAAAAACAAATTTAAACTACATTTTTGGAATTAATGAGAATACATTAATGGTTTCATTACTTAAGATAAGGTCTTGCTACATAAAACCATTCATGTAGCATTTACAGTTGGGCTTTGTTTGTCTGTTGTCCTGAAATAAGTTTGGTGTCTATTTAATTTGTTTCTCCAGTTTATGCAGTCACTTTTCTGAATCGAGTTCAGTTAAAAACAGATGATCTGGTGCAGAGAACATTCTTTTTCAAAGCTGCCTTATGTTGTTGATCAGCTTGTGTTACTCAAAACAATTTGATTTTCAACTTAAAATGTATGATCTCGTTTCAACTATGCAAATGGCATGTGATGTGTTTTTCCTTTAAAAATATGACAATGAAAGGATGTTTTTTTTTTTTTTCTATCTTTGTGTTCAATACAATAGTGCAACCAACTACAATCTACCTAATATAAATCTATCCATTACATTGGATAATATAATATAATATAATATAATATAATATAATATAATGTAATATAATATAGAAAAGACTTAAGCATGAACATAGTTTATGGTCATTTCAACATAACTAATAAAGTTATATAAAAATATATATAATTTTATATATATTATAAAATATATATTTTATAATATTTTATAAAATATTATAAAATATAATATTTTATATTATATTAAAGTTATATAATATAAACTTTAATAAGTTTATGAAAAACTTATTAAATATATTTTGAATTATATAAGAATACATATTACATTATAACATAATCTGTATCATGTGCCTTTATTAGCTTTTATTAGCTCATTAATAAAAGCTAATATAAGCTAATTAAGTTAATATAATAGTGTATAATAATTCTATTTTTTTCATTTAATATTATATTATATTATTTTATATGATATTATATGATATGATATGATATATATATATTATATTATATTATATTATATTATATTATATTATATTATATTATATTATATTATATTATATTATATTATACTTCTTTATTAGCTGGGTTGAAATGCCAGTAACCACATCATCTGAGGTACAAACTATGTTCGTGCTCAAACTGTCTTATAAAATAACTGTGAGCTGTGAGCAGCACATAAAACATTTTTATATAGTGACTTAAAAAGCGTATTTCTTTGATGTTTTTTGTGTTTGCGTATCTGACAGGGCTCTTCCACATTGGCTGTGTGTCTGAGTGTTTTACCATCTGTTCTTTAGGGTTCAGCTCCCCATCAGTGTTTTGTTGGCTCTGCCTCGTTTTTGGAAAATCCAGCTACTTGGCTGTTTGTGTTAGCTGTCAATCCCGCAGAGAAGGAGCCTGCTTGATGATTTCTTTTTTCATTTAATTTTTCTGTGTGTACAGAGTTATGTTCCCGTGATCCATAAACACCTTCAGGATTTGTGACACCACTTCAGAAGGCTTTCTATAAACAAATGATGAAACGTTCAGGCGTTTCTGAAAAACATTTGACTTTCATCTGCATCAGTTTGACCTTGCGCCTCATATTTCTTCATACTTCCAGTAAAAAATGTCAATGTAATGTAATCAGATACAGCAAACAGAAGATATGATTTAAAACCTCCTTCCTTACCTTTGAAATTGTATCTTTACTCTTTTCCCAGACAATTAGACCCTGGACTTTTTAGCAAATATAATACAATGATTTCTATGCTTCAGTTTGTTTTTAGGATTTAAAGGTTTTTTAAATAACATCTTTCATATTGGATGTTCTAGAAAAAGCAATTGTTTCAGCAGCAACTCCATCTCAGATTTCTTCTGTCTTTAACTTTTTTTTTGTCTAACTGGCATATTTCAGATCATCAATTAAACTTATAAATGCTGTTTTTTTTTGTTTTTGCTATTTGCCTACTTTCCCCTTTTGCTTGTGTAACAACTTTAGAAAATGTGCTTTTATTTTTTTATTATAATGTTTGAAATTCACCAAATCCTTATTAAAACTGAATAATCCTAATTTTGGTCATACTTTAAGAGTTTTCTATATTTGATTCACACTAATACTTGTACTGTCACTTTAAGAGCACTGACGTCAGTTATGACGTCAGTACCACTCTAGCCGGCGCAAAGCTGCCTATGAAGAGGTAGGAAGTTTTCTTTGCTCTTGGTTAAGCGCACATTTTAGAAAATATATAACGTAACTGTAAATACAAACTACAAATCAATAGCTCCCAATGAGAAGTTAGCAGGAGTTAACATTTGTAAAATTAAATATAGCGAAAATAGACAACATTAATAATGATAAGTTAAAAACGTACCCAAAGCATAGCAAAATTATTCTTGAAACTCTGAATATCATTCAGTTTGTCTAAAACATATGTTAAAACATAATACTTGTAAAGAAAACACAGAGCTGATTCTTATGTATCACAGTTAAAGTCTGCAACGGAAAAAGGGGGAGGAGCTGTAAGGTACTGGTTGCTATGGTAACCACCAACCGTCAAGAACAGCGGAACAGAACTTTTAGCAATAAATGTCTGGAGAAACAACTTGTTGACAAAGCAAAATACATTCAAAGAACAAATATATTTGTATTTATAATATTGTTAAAACACATAAATCTATCTATCTATCCATCCATCCATCTGTCTAGATAGATAGACAGATGTATATATATATAGACAGTATAAAATACCTTTATTACTGTCTTTTATATAGTAAGTAAAGACATCTATTCTGTAGCTGTATTTTATTATTTACGATTTAGAAGGGAAATGGAAAGATTATTCATGTGATGAACTACAGAATGGAAAAGGTGTACGATTAACTAAATTAACCTTATTCATACTCCTTTTCAGACTCATAGTCACCAAACAAGTGGTGTATTGGTGTATATTTTAGTATGTATGTTTGGTAATAGGGTAGTACATTTAGAAAACATGCAAGTTCAACTTTTTGTTTTGTGTTTTCTCTTGGTATAATTCAATTCAAATTCTTTTCACACTTAATGCACAGATTAAAATTAATAGGAAAACTTAATAAAACAAGTTAAAAACACTCATAGGTTTGTTTATTTTAGCAACAATCAAAATGCGCTTCATCTTGTTTAGCTATCTTAGCAGTTTCTTCATTTCAAATCTATTTTATAACCCTTAGCTCTATAAAAACCCAGGAAACAAGAGGAAAGATGAAAATGGTGAGTGCCATTGAGTCTCTGCTGCTTGTTGGCGTTTCAGGGCAGGAAGCAGAATCTGTCAGGTGACAGTCTCCTTGAAAGGTTCTCAATTGTATGGTTCACAAATCCAGAGAGACGGCTTTTTCCCATGCTGAAGGACAGTCGGTGTGTGTGTAAATATGTGGACACTCATAAATAAACACATTCTTCCAAAAGGAAGCATTACAAGTGGGAAATTGAGTGTTTGCTTGAGTGTCTGTTTGAAAAGCCTCTAATACAAAGGCGAGTGTGTATGCTTGTGTTTGATATGGCCTTGGTTGCAGCAAAAGTATTGTTTCTGATTGTGAGAATGTTAAATTGATCATTATCATTAATAGTACAATAGCATACGAGTAACTGCAATGAAGGTCAGGAAATGAGATAACATTCACGCAGACTAGTCATAAATTTGTCAAACTGCAGCTCCCTGAAGTTCTGCTTTGATTCCTGACTAAACCTATTCATTAGAAATAAATCGAGACTTTTTAATGTAACATCATGTCCGACTGGCAGCAGAATCACCAGATAAAGATTCTGCATTGCAAGCACATAGAAATAAAAAGCAAAACAATGGGTTCTCTCTCAGTTTTTGATGGACATTATTGTATTTTTCATCATATTTTAATTGTTAAGGCCTGTAAGAAAGCTTAAGGTTTGTTTTAGGCCTATTCACTGTCTCTGTAAGGTGTTCAGTAGACACGTAACAATAGCTAGAACTGTACCTGAACAAAAATATTGTGATTGCAGAACGGAATACCAATAAATATCTCCATTTTTCATTTTGTTGGGACATTATGCAGTGAAAGGTTTGACTACTTAACCATTTTCATAATGACTAACTCGTGGCATAAAGAGCTTTTGATTATTTTATATATAAAGTAAATGTATTAATGCTACATAATCTGCCTAAAATTTAAAATCTATAACATAACAGTTCTTTTCATAAATTTTTGATCATCTGCAGCTAAAAAAACTACTTCTTATGTCAATATGTTAAAAACTATCTCTTTCTACTTGACTTGACATCAAGTACCATACAGCTGATCTGGTGACTATTTTTTAGATTAACTGCTTAATAATTATATAACAAAAGGCGTAAAAGATTTTTTATACAGTTTTTGATGCAACATATTTACAAAGGTCTATTTTAACTTAAATGGAAAATATTTATGTATTTTTGTATCATTTTGGTTTAATTACTGCTCTGATTGTGTTTTTTCAGTAAATTTCCTTTTTTTTGAGTCTGTATGCTCAATTTAACAATGAATCGATTACTAAATTAGTTGACGATTATTTTAATAGTCGATTAATCAGCACAGATTAACCGTTTCACCCATAATTACATTAATCAAACAGTTGATTGTTTGTCGCACCAACTGGCATGTTGTAGCATTTCAGGCAGACCATATGGAGAAGCTGGTCACATGTGGAGATGATACGCTAGTTTTGTGACTGATTTTATTAAACCAAGACTGCATCTGGCTTCACCAGAGACCCCCCACAGGATGGCCATGTGCTCAACCCAGAGGGAGGTCACAGTGAAGCAGAAAAGTAGCAGTCTCCAAGCTGAAGAAGCACAGAGATGTGCTGCACCGAACCCAGTCACATACCCCGCAGAAGGGGCCTTTACTCCAGAACATAAAGTTTTGTGGCATTGATTTTCTTAGGGAAGATGGGATTGGTGCCAACTGGTGCTGCTCCATTAAAATTCAACACATGTCCTGATGTAAAGACATTAAAGAGCAGGTTAGAAACAAAGACTTTGCTGTCTATCAGTGCAGAAAGTGTTACAAAAACACTTCTGAGGATGTGAAGCTCCAATAAATCACAATGAGAGCCATCCTTCACGAATGGAGGAAACCTGGAACAGTGGTTCCAGGTTTCCAAAATAACTCCAATTGCACAAAGGTGACTTATCCTACAGAACACACAAGAACCCAGAGGAACTTTTAATGAACTGCAAGATCCATTTGTATCAGGTGAGATCATAATAAGGACATGAATAATGTTCATGATTTTCATGAATCAGCAAGAAAGAAACTGGGAAAAAATGGCATCAATGAGAGAGTGTCAAGTCTAGAACAACTGCTGAATTAAAAGCTGTTCATCCAACATTTACCAAAATAAACATCTGGATTATCTCTATGATTGAAAACTTTTGCAGAAATATTCTGTGGACTGATGAGTAAAAAGTGGACATTTTTTGAAGCCCTGTGTCCTGTTATATCTATGATAAACTAAGCTGTTTAGAAAAAAACATTATACTGATAGTAAAACATAGTTGGTAATTTTGTCTGACACTTACCACTTGATGGAACCATTAATTAAGTTTCCTATCTGAGAATGGCTGGCCCACCAGCTTGCGAAATTAAGTTTGAGGGTCAACTTTTATTTAGCCCAAGAAAAAGCTAAAGAAAAGCTTGGGAGCAGCTTAGTCACAGTTTAACCTTAATTCTGATAGAAATGCTGTCTATCAGACAGCATTTCTGTCTGATAGACAGAAATCAGACATCATCAGAAACTGCATCATGAAACTGATGCAGTTTCATGAACTGAAACTGCATCAGTTTCAGTTCATGATGCATGAACTGAAACTGTTCATGCATCATGAAATCAAAACAATTCTCAAAGAAGAGTAACAGTAATTTGTTTATCCACAATTTGCACATTTAAACTCTTTGATTGACATCGCTAAGCCCCGCCTTCTGGCTCTGATTGGTTGTTTTTGGCCGTTAGTGGCGCATTTTTTCAGACGGATATAATAACTAGGACGAGGTGGAGGACATTGATTTTCACAGATTGACTGTCTGAACAAACTCACAACATGCTGACAGTTTTAACAAATATGTAAAAAAAAAAAAACCCTCCAGCGTTCAGGATATAGATCATTTTATCCTAAGTCACATACAATCTGTGACTTTGTAAAAACTGTTCCGAGGTGTGTCAGAAATAATCATCGGAACCATGTGTACTTTGATGTTGGAGTCCATCTCTGAGTGAAGGTGTTTCTTGTTAATTACAGGACACATTACCGAAGCCAGACATGGAGCAGAAGCTGCGTTCAGCCTCCAGTGTAGACGAACTGATGAGTCTGATCTATCCTTCATATTGGGCTGCTTTGAAGTGCAGATCCAAACTTTCTGTCGCTGCATCCTCAGCTTCCAAATTCACTCAGCGGCCACAGACTCACCGGCTGCGGCCGCTTTCTGAAGCCGAGGAGCCAACATACGCTGCTGCCTACCTCAACTTGGATGTCCTTAAAAGTAAGTGCCTTCTTTTTTCCCCTTTTACACATAAATGTAAAAAAAAAAAAAAAGCCTTTTCCAGTGGGAGTTGTACATAATGAGATTTCTGTCACGCACAGTGCTATGTTGTTTTAAGAACATTTGCGATTGGACTAAAGTTTCCCATCTGGGAACAATGCCTGTAAGTAGATATTTGCCATTGGCTGTTAGTCAGCTGTAGGTGTTTATATGGAGTGTCTTAGATTTGTTTCAGATGTTTACTTTTAAACAGTCCATTTTATCTTGACAATTTGACTTATAAATAACAAAAACAGAAAAAAAGAAACTTGGGAAAGAGTACACATTCCCTTCCTTAAAACCCGCCCTTAAATTTGCACTTTTTCAGAGAATATTAGATAAAAATGGTTCTGTTTCTCATGACTAATAGTTGGATGAACCCATTTATCATTAACCTATTGTGTTTGCTCCTTTTAAATCATGCTGAATATCAGAAACTACTCAAATGCACCTCATCAAAAGTTTATATAAGCTGGAAGTTTGGGCCTGATGACAAAAAAACAAGCATGCAAAATGTTCCTAAAGGTAACTTTGCTTAATGTTGAGCTGTTTGCTGAAATTAGCTTGTGTGTTTAAAATGTCAGGGAGTTTTTGGCTCCTGTGTTCCACCCAGTCATCCTGTGAGTTTTGACCTTGCTGGATTTAAAATCACAGGAAAAGTGTAGTCATTTTCAAAGGATTTCTGGGAGAAGGTGGCGAGCTTTATAAACAGGATAATGATGTAAAACCAAAGCTAACTGTGTTTAAATCCTCATTAGGAAGTGTAAAATGATTGAACCTTGCAGCAAATGACTGGAAAACTGTTCAGCATACAAAGGAAATCCTACAAAAGGCTTCAGCCAACACAGTGGTAGTGGTAGTGGAAGTGTTTCGACGTGCAGAATAAAGAAAGAAAATGTGCTGCATGGTCGAGTAGCCAGACGAAAGTCATTACTTGGCCCAAAGAGCCAAAAAAACCTTGAAACAAAGTTAACTTTATGGCAACGACCATCAACGCTACATTTACACCATGAGTGTTCTCATGTGAGCTACAAAGATGCAAGGCATTTGGTTAAAATTGATGGGAAGATTTATCCAGAAGGTTATGAGAAAATACTCATCAGCTCAGAAGTCGTGCGTGTGTCTCTGATCCAAAACAAAAGTCGACCCGTCATAGATTATAGAAAAGAAGAAAAAAAAAGAAAAAAAGAAACACTAAAGTTACTGAAGGGGCCATGTTGATCATTCAGCCACTTTGGAGAGATTTCAAACATGCAATTCATCCAGGAAAGAACAAGACTTTACAGGAATGGGAGACTTTTGGCCAGAAAGAATTGGCAGCTTTATGGGTTGAAAATAACGTTTCTCACCCACAACTACCACAAAAGACTTGAAGCTGTCAGTGGTCTGTTGGGTCAGTAGTTCCTATTGTCATTATGATTTAAAAAGTGCAGTAAATTGTTTCATAATAAATGGCTTCAGCCAAAATATAACAATGACTTACCAAAATAGTTTTCTGTCGTTTATATTCTCAAAAAAATGGCACAAACACTGCAGTTCTGTTAGAATATTTAAACTCATAAGAACAAACAACAAATTGATGAGTAGGTATAATGTAAGTGTTATCTTCAGTTGTAACTTTTCTAGAAAGTCCATTCATGTATATATAATGTGTTTAAGAGTGTATTAGGTCACAGATAGAGTTCAGGTCTAGACAAAATACTGATGTTTGTCAGAATTTTCTAATGTCTCTCAGTTTGTCTTCCAGTTTAAACTTGAAATGATCAGATTAGAACCAGAAGTTTCACATTTAAACAGATCTGCATGACTGCTTTCAGAACCAGGGCTGCAATTATATCAGAAACATAAGTAGTTACAACAGCATTCCTAAAAATTCAGATCATAATTATGAATCTGATATCGATTACTATTTATCAACACTTTGATGATTTTTTTCCATTATTTCCATGACACAATGGAACAATAATTTGTATTACACAAGGAGCTTAAAGGGAACATATTGTGCAAAATTTGTATTTTGCACAATTTTGTACTTCAATTCAGGTCTCTGCTGCTTCTAAAAGCACCAAGACATTTTTTAAGCAATAAGTTAGTTTTTATTTTGGTATATGGAAAATGAGCTGTTTCAAAAACTTTCAGATTGTTAAGCCACAATTGATGGGCACAGATCTGTTACCTAGCAACCCAAGGGTAGCTCCAGTATGTTTGATCAGCTGGTTTTACCACTGTACAATGGCTGCTGGAAAAGATAAGTGTTCTGTTGTTGACTTACCATCCAGAAACAACTTACTGTATTCCTGTTGGTTGTGGAGGAGGCTTTACTTCTGCTTTTCAAAGATGTATGGTTGTATAATTGCGCATCTGTTTGCAGCCATTTTCACATGCAAGTGTAAATGTTGAGTTTGTAAAGCCCATAGATCAATCCTAACCTGTTCAAGGAAGCATAATAGGTCACCATTAAGTATCCCAGCCTCTAAAAACATACATTATGTTGAGCATTCAGGGCAATATAATATAGAGTATGACTCTATGACACTTTAAATGTAATATCTTACCAAGCATGCATCCAGTCTTTATTATACTGAACACATGAGACTGGGATGCAATACCTTGTTTCAGCAAAAAACTAAAAGATAAGAAAAGAAATGTTGCAAACAGCTTACTTTTTTGTGTGCAGGTATAGAGTTGGAGTGGAGGAAAACTCAATGCATGCCCAGAGAAGTGTGTGTTGATGTGGGCAGGGAGTTCGGGGCTCCCACCAACGTCTTCTATAAGCCACCGTGTGTGTCTGTATATAGGTGTGGAGGATGCTGCCCCTCCGAGGACAAACAATGCAGAAATATCTCCACCGGTTACCTCAGCAAAACTGTAAGTTAACAACATTCTTCCCTTTTGTGGTGTTGATTTTACATTGATTGACAAAGTTGCTACAAAACATGAATAACATTTAATCAGTTAACATGAACACCAGTCAAACTGAAAGAAGGGGTGTGTGTACGTATTCTACTTTTCACCCTTTACAGGTTTGCTGTTGTCGCAGCTGTTTTTCTGTTACTATGACAAAGCTTTTCAGCATGTAGCAAGCTAAGCTAAGCTGGCTTCTGAAATACTTATTTCAAAATTACTATAGCCAAAATGACTCCCTTTGAAACATTAGGCACTCACTAATAAAACTGTCCTTGCTGAAGGTTTGGAGCACAGCGGAGCTCCAGACATGTTGCATGTTAATGTTTACATCTGAAAATTTTGCGCATGCCTTCTATAGCCGTGCTGCTGCATTGAAACATTTTAGTTGACAAAATGAAGCCTGGAGACATAGGTATTATCAGTTTAGTGTGGTGCGCCACAGAAAAGAGAAAATAATGCAAAAAGCATTGAAGAATAACTCAAAGCCACTAATTTTGTTTGTTTTTCTTGCTGTGCTATGCACAGACTCATTGCTATGGCAACTTACAACAACGGCACTAATGTATCAGGATTCAACATAAAAAAAACACACATTTTCCACACAAAGAACAGAACATTCAGTTCTGTATAGTTTCATGTTTTCAGGCTTGATATTTATTTTGTGGTTATTAATAAGTGATCGCTATGGTAGATTAGCTATTGGCAAAGCTAACACTGGTGCTTTATTAGCTAATTTAAACACTTGTTCTTCTGATAATCTGTCAGAGTTGGTGTGTTGGTCGCATTATTTTTGTTTTTTAACTGAACTGAACCACGCCGAAATCCACAGAACATCTATATGTTAAGTTTGTCAAAGTCAAGCTGGCATAACTGCTTGACATAACCGCTTCCCTCTCCCTCGCTACTTTTTTTTATGTAAAGTTGCGTCTGACCTTGTTAGCTAGTTGTCATAGTGCTGACAATTAGTACCAAAGCACTGGACCCCTTTTTCTTTTATACATCATGCATACAGATTTAATTTGTTATGTTGACAACTTGACAGCTAAAACCAATGGCAGTCAACGGCAGCCAGCATCTTGCGTGACGTCACATTGCAACGTGTTGCTTTCAGTCTGGAGATTGCTATGGGAAAGGGATGTGGTGAACCGTCTGTTAATATTGCTCATGCAACAGACAGCATTAGCAATCGAGTGCATTAACAATGACTCGATTGTCATTGTCATTGCGGTATTAAACCGCCCATACCAGAAAGAGCAAGAGTTTTTAAAGAGACAGAGGCCTAATTTCAAGGCGCTAAATTGCAAAGTCATATTTCTTTTGAGTCATATTTGATATACAAAGCATTTTATAACAAATTAAGGTAACATAGTTGATTGATTGTGCTATAAAATAGCACTACATGCCTGGAAGACACATATTACTGCCCAGTTTCCCATCATGCTCCACCTTCTCGTGTTCTTACTCCTGTGTGTAAACATCTCACCTCTCAGCACTGACAGCGTTGCCTTAAAATGAGGTAAATCCTCTCAGCTGGATTGTTCATTTCCACATGGATGCTGATAATGGAAGGGCCCTAGCAGTGCGTAATGGCTTATTGTTTTAGCTCAGCTGTGCTCGTCATTTCCTAAGTAGTAATTGAATGAACTGGTGGTAGCAGTTTAAGCGAATGGCTCCTTTGTTATATGAACTGTTACAGCAGATTCAATCAGCAGAGGAAGTTGATATAGCCAGAGTAGTTTAAGAATGTTGCTATCTCTTGATTTAATCGTCTGTGTTTTGCTCATACTTCATCAGAGCCAGCCTAAGGTATAAGCAAACCAATCCGCTGCTTTAACCATCAGGAATCTCCCATGAATGCTCAAATTAGAGTTTGAAGTTTTATATTTGTTTAGTGAGAATCAGAAAAGTTTGACTTGAATGTTTCAGTAAAGTTTCATTAAAACATTCTAAGTTGTTTCAAATGTTAATTTACGTTTAATGAGATTGGCATACTTACTTTGTAAAAAATCTGATGCTATGAGGCTAATATTTTATTTTTGTTTAATTTTCGGTTTGTTTTCAAATACATCTCTGCAAACAATAACCAATTAGTACTAATTGATTTTAAGACCAGCCAACTAGATGTTGGCTGGTGCCCTCTCCACACTGTAAAAAAAATAAAGTCTGGAAAGACATCACCGTTTGAAATTGGGTAAAAAATGTTTTTACTATAATATAAAATACAGTAAAATTTTGGCAACCACAGCTGCTGGTGTTTTACCTTTTTATATTATTTTTACAGTGCAGATTACACCAACTCTGAATCGAACATTTACTGGGAGTGATGGTGTTGATAGAAAATTTTATGTAAGGCCCCAATTCCACCTTGATACGGCCCTGTTCTTCCCTATGCACTATGCTCAAGAGAGTAATATGATGCATTTCTTCTTTTGTTAGAAACTTTTATGTTTAATCACAGCCATATGTGCCAAGTTCGATAAAGATAATGAACTAATAGATGGATAAAAGCGTAATATTTTGCACACATGCTGACAGACTCTCTCTTTTACATCAAATGACAAAATATGCTCAGTAAGGTTTACCTGCAAACCTCTGGTTTCATTCCCAGTGTTTAGTTTGTCCATTTCAGCCGTAATGGGCATGGCGAACTCAATGTGTGGTTTGTTTCTGCAGATGCTTTTTATCATATTGAAAGTCGAATTCCATCTGGTTGGATTGTCTTGAATAAGCGGCTCTTTCTTTTGTCATGTTGAATTTGCTATTGTCTGAATCCTGCAGTACGTGCCCGACTGTGTGTAAAGTTGTCATCGACTTTTCTGCACTTGACAGAGACGCTGTCAAACGCGCCATTGTGCAGAGATGCTGCAAATGAACCTTGGACACTGTGTGCAACGCAGGGAACAAAACACAGCGATCAGATTTCCTGCAGAATGTTTGAAAGTGTGCAGATTTTTTTCTGAAAGATTTCATTGCTGTGCAACACATAACACATTAAAATTTCATAAGTTTTATATTTACTTTTACCTGATTTTGTTGTTTTTTGTTACTTAAATGAATTATTGCCTTTTTCATCTGTAAAAGACCAAAATTTTTGCTGAACTCTATATTTCGGTCCACCTGATGACATAATTTTTAGATATTAGATGATAATTTGATGAGTTACTATACTTACATTTTTACGCTTACTTGAGCAGTTTCTTGGACGGCTATTTTTTAGTTTTACTTGAGTAAAAATATGTTGAAGTAGTGCTACTTTTACTTGAGTACAATTTTTGGGTACTTTGGCCCCCTATGCACACCACATTATTTTGACAGGATGCACAAAATAAAGTTATTAATGTTCCTGCATTTTAGAATAATATTCCAGTCGTTGAAACAAATATCTCGAGTTTTTTTTTTCTTTTTTTTTGAGAAACGGCCACCTTTCCGCTAAGTTGCAAGGAAAAAAGCCAAGGCCGAAACTCAGCAGCTTTCCTTCTGGCAGCAGATACAAGGCTGAGAGTGAAGAGCCACAATCTTTGAGGTTTCACAAGACATTCCTCCTCCCTTGTGCTTTCCAAATTGTTTTTTTTGGCATGGGGCTCAGACAAGTCGCTAAAGGCTGGATACTTAGAGTGATGTAGTACATCATTTAAATCACACATGACTAGATAGAGTTCAACTGAATCCTAATGAGTTTTTTAATGTTACTTAAAAATAATTGGCCTTAAAATGTACATATGGCAAGGTGAAGGCTGAAATAACAGTTTCTGCTAAGAGCATTCTGTGGTTAGTTTCGTCACAATGAAATACTCAGTTAGATGATTGCTTTGGCGTTGGCTTGAAGCAGCTGGCTGAATTTGAAAGAACTTAAAAAGCAATAGAATTATACAAACTGTAATTTCCAGTTTGACTGTAAGTATCTTTAACCGTTTTTGAGTCTCCTGTGGTTCTGTACAAAAAAGTTTTCGCTTAACATCTGTTCTGCTGTTTTTTTTTTGAATGGGTAATTTCATCTGTTGGACTTTTATGTCATATCCGAAGTGTTCTGGTTTTGTCGTTGTTGGTCATGTTGCCTTGAAAGGTCTAAACGCCTCGTCTGTTGCTTTTAAATATTTTTCTGCACAGGAAATTGTTAAGGTCTAGAATAATACCGTAGTACTTTCTCTACATGCTCTGAACTGTATAATGTAATACACAATGTTGTATTCAATATATCAGAGGTGTCCAAAGTGCGGCCCGCTGGCCGTTTGCGGCCCTCAAAATAGTTTTGTGCGATCCCTGGAAGCAGTTTAGGAAATGTTTAAATGCAGTTGATGCAGATGGAGACTTTTTTTTTCCTTTTGTATGAGATTTTCAACTACAAATTTTATATCAAATAAAACAAATTTAGATTTTTCTTTTACTAGCCATGTTTTTTTTTTTTTAATGTTGTTTGTTTATTTGCTTTTATTTTAGTATCATAGTAAGTAGGGCCACAAATCTCCACCAACTTTTTACTCACAAACAGACTTAGTCAAACCCAATAATTAAAATTGGCGAAATCCAGTTACCAGTTTTCAAAGACAGTACTTATTTTTGTTGCTAGGAATGAACTACTTAGGATATATTTACCAAAAGCTTATCTTTTGAAGAAGACTCTTAGCTCATGAAATGTTAATAAAAATGCAGTGGCATCAGACTCTAGAGGTTGTAGGATTTTTCCTATGTCTTTGGCAGAAGACCAGAAGGAATCACTCCTGCAAGCGCTAGATTCACTTGTTTGTTTTGAGTGTATTTACCCAGAATGCTCTGCACTGTCATCCGCTTCCTACTTTTGGAGTGGTCTCTGGTTCACTTTTCTCCATATTTACAGTAAAACCTCAACAGAGTTCACATCGACCGAACCAAGACCGAGGTTTTTAGGTAGACCAGATTTAGCTTTTGTTTATCCGCATCAGAGTTCGATTGTGCGTTCACACCTCCCCAAATGAACTGGACTTTCTCAACAAATGAACTAAAGTTTATTGACATCTTCTGGAAAGTTGTTTTCTCTGATTACTTGGTAAGATTTTGTGTTTTTGCAGTGAAAACATGGCTACAAATGACATTTTACATTTTATAAGTTAAATTAAATATATGGGAACATTGAGAACTGAATAACTCCAGAGCGTGTCTCTCCAAAAATCGTGTAAAGAAAACTATTTAGCTGTGTGGAGCTCAGTAAAATGTCCCACCCAGCAGCACACAATGCCACAATCAAAGGAAGTTCACAAGAGATTTGGAAGAATATGATGTATATGTGGTAACGTCAAAAGTTTGGACACGCCTTCCCAAAGTGTTTTTTTTCTTCATTCTGGAAATACTGAAAACATCAAAACTATGAAGTAATGCATCAATGTGGGAGATGAAAACACATTTAATTTATCAAAGTAATCATTGTTTGCAATTCTCTACTTGAAAGAGTTTCCCACATTTATTGAATGGTTTGTCACTCAGTCTGCTGTTACCTAAAACACAAAAGCTTCCACAGGTTTGTTAGTTTTGGCTGATTTACTTTTCTTTTCTGCTCTTTTTTTTTTTTGACCAGAAAATATTTCTTACTTTATTTGACTAAATTCTGATTCTTTTCGATTAGCTGTTCACATGTCATTTAAAAGCTTTCAGTTGAAAACTCTCCAGATTAAATAATCTGATCTCACATTTATGTTTTTAGTGTAATTCACTTGACTAGTCTTATGTTTAAGTGCTTGTTATCAGTGTGTGGCGTAGATTTATGGAATGGATTAAATTATGAGTTCTAAAAAAGTAAAAATATGAACCGGTTTAGGAGCTTTTTGGGAAATATGTTTTTTTAGGGTGGGTATTTCAAAGACCAAAAATGCTATTGATAATATTAAAAATGTATAAATAATTGTACATTTAAAGGTGAGAATGTGAGATTTAAGTGTCATTCAATGTGGGAATAATTTAAGAATTTAGGTTGAGTATCAGAGTGGCAGGAAATCATAAGATCTTGTATCTTCTACCTGCTCAATTTCAAACATAATGTAAAATTGCATGTTAATGGGTATTATAATTTATTATTATTTTCATTTTTGTTCTTGTTGTAATTTTGATTTGTTTTTTTTGTTTGATTTTGGGCCAAATCAAGATCATGAATGTGCCAGAATGTATTGATAAAACCTGTTCACAAACTGTTAAAATATCAATAAATTCTTTAAATTAAATAATATTGTTGAACATCTTTTCAGTCCCTCCAGGATTCCATGATCCTATTTATATGATTTATTTTTTTTTGCAATTAAAATCAAAGCATTGGTGGTACTAATTAGGAAATATTTGTAATATTTGGGCTTAAAAATGATGCTAAATGCAACTTTTTATTACTTCCTGTATAGATCGTGGACTATAATCTGACATCAATTAAAGCTGAGGCAGCTGTTTAGTACAAGTAAGAAAGTTTTTGATAGTTTTTGAGAAAAATCTACAATAAGCTTTCAATTACTAGCACCGAAATGTGGGGATTTGTTGATTTTGCATGAATTTCCACTATAATTCTCAAGAAACTGGAGGGATTGAATGATGTAATTTGGCAGTAAACAGATAAAAACTGCATTGATTTGATTGATAACTTAAAAATTAAGCAAATTTAGTGTCTAGAATCTAGAGGGCTACATAAAGCTACGACGGGCCGGATTTGGCCCACGGACCTTGAGTTTGACACATGTGATATAAATATATATTGATGACAGCCACAAGAGGTCTTACAGAGTGCACATAGAAAGTTCAGTGGAAGGAAAATGTGTTCTAGGAAGTGATGCAACAAAAAAACCTGCACTTTTATTGTGGAGTTTCTCTTTTGAGTTGCACTAAATTTCAGACATTAACTGGGAAGATATTTCACACACTTTATTTTTATCTAACTTGTTCTTCCTCTCATTTGTTGCTCTCTCTGCAGCTCTTTGAGATCACAGTGCCTCTCACCCAGGGCACCAAGCCTGTAACCATCAGCGTGGCCAACCACACCCAGTGCAGCTGTCTGTCCAAACTGGACATCTACAGACAAGTTCACAGCATCATCAGACGCGCCCTGCCAGAGTAAGAATAACATTTTCACTATGGCAAACACTCAGACCCATTTAAGTGACAGAAACTCTTTTGTCTCAACAAAAAACATAAAAATGCAACGATTCGCTTTCAAATTAAAGCCCGTTTAAAACTCACTGGACCAGCAGCTGAAGAAAAGGAAAAAATATTCTTATTTCATGATGGCGAATGTTTGTTGTCACAATAACAACTTTTGCTGGGTGACAAATTGTCCCATTAGTTATTGTGGTAACATTGTTCTGAGACCAGTTTCAACTAGTAGAATGTTAATGGTGACAAATTGTGACAAAATGACTAATTTCAGTTAGGTTCACCTTGACTTTTAACAACTAATACCTTCACTAATACCAAAAGGTCTGCGTTATATCTTTGCTGCATATTTTGGATTGTAACTGCATTCTTTCTGCTGTGTGCAATTTTTATTTTTAAATGTATGCCGTATTCTCTGGGGTCTTTTATCTTAATATCAGATCAATCCAAATAAACCTTGTAGTACCTCAGGCATACGAAATTTATTTTAGATATGTCACTTTGCGATTTTATCTCTAAAAAAAGAGGCCCAGGGTTTCATCTTTTGGTGAAACTTATTTTACTGGAAGTTTTAGTAACGCTGGTGAAAAGTGTGAAACTCTTCGTATTGCAGCATCGACAGCTGAGAGTGGGAACAACACTCCCATGGGTGATTTAAAAGTCATGACCTTCAGCAATAAAACTCTAATTAATTATTATTGTCACAGAAGCTATACTTTACAGCTTTTACAGAGTCACTAAAAAGTTCATTGCGTTCCAAAGCTGTAGCAAACTTTAAAGAGGTTTCAGCTGAGAAAAGACAGCTGTAGTCAGGATTAAAACCTCTGCTTCTGGTCATTAACTTGTGATCCTTTCACAGTGTTTATACTGTGAAACTGAATTAACATTACTTCTTAGCCAGGGAAATTTTTTTTAAGATTTTGTGGTGCTTGTTGTCTTTACTTGACACAAAGGAGATATTTGCAAACAATGAGCTGTGCTTAGCCTCCAAATGTGGCTCCACCACATTTATTTATTCACACGTATTTATTTAAAAAATGCTAAGCGATAAATCCCAAAGCAGCATAAACCACAAACACAACGTCCAATGTTTCTTACAAACCGGTTCATTATCCTAATGAACTGTAGCTAATTGTTCCTTAGCACATTATACATCAGACTGAGGACATAATTTATTTTTCACCAGACTGATGTAAATGATTTAAAATCTACCACAGTGAAAGTTAACAAGATATGAACTTCATGCTTTTCATTAGGCTGAAAAGTAAATCAGTAACAATATATTTTGTAATAAAATCATGATCAGTATCAATAGATAATACATCTGATGGAATTTTCAATCATTTCACTGAACTCAGATCAGAACTGCACAGCATTCTGGGGATTTAGGCAGAGGAAAAGGCTTTAGCTGCTCAATCTCTGACAGCCAGCTAAGCAACGTTAGTAGTATTAACTAACTCACTCACTCTTTGGTTACCTAGCAACAACCTGTTGAGTAACATACACAGTATCAGTTTTATGTTTCACCCCTGTGCCTCATTCTGCAAAAAAAATTAAAATAATAAATAAAAAAACTGTGTGGAGTGAAAGGAGAAAATGAGAACAACGGTTTGAGAGGAAACTGGATAAAACTACAACGGTCACATCACCAGTTTGGCAAATATTTCAAAAAATAAATTAATAATTATCAATATCGATTGATATGAAACCCATATCGCCCAGTCCTGAAACTATATTGTTGAAAACATCAACCAATTCAGAATGCTTAGTGTTTTCCTTGTATTCCCTCCTTATCAGGGTACATTTATACCATGGTAATGACTTTTTAAACTATTAGAAAAAGTGGAAACACAGGGGGTTTTCTGGTTCCCAGAAAATCATCCTAGTTACTGGAAAAAGTTCTTGTGGGGGGGAAAGCACCTTAATCCAATCTAAAGTTTATTTGCCTTGCCTTTGTGTTTCCCTCTGTTCCAGCTGTAAGTGACTGTTTAAAATAAGTCTTTGACTCAGTTTTGGTCCTTTGCGTTTGAGTGCCTCTCTTCCATTTGAGGATACCAGAGGTGTTCCTAAAAACGCTGAGTGGTTAAGGCTGTTGTTACTTTGATAGCTTCCTGTTAACTCTGCGCACACTGAGGGTGTTATCGAACACCCTCAGTGTTCATATTATCTCATATTCATATTATCTCTAGATTGACTTCACAGGTCCATGAAGTGTGTATATTTCATTGTGCATGCTGTGATTAATGACCAGCTAACAGTCAGGATCCCATCAGGGATCGGCTCCTAATGTAATTTTTGGCTTGTGTCCTCTGAAAACAGAACAATAGCTAAGTTTAATTGACTGGATTAAAACAGATCAGCACTGCAGGAATGTGTAGATGTTTTTATACCAAACCTCAAACTCAATGATCCTTTTGGTTCAGTAAAAAATAACATTTAGGTGGTTGCAATACCTTGTAGCAGTGCTGTTACCAGTTGAATTTATAAGCACCCGGTGAGGTAGAAAATCAATCACTGACACTAAAACACCTTGTGGGACCCTTCTTCTTCTGGAAAAGTCTCCCCCATGTAATAGAAAAAGAATACCCCAATGTTTTCGTTTGCATCATCTGAGCATGAAGCATTCATCTATATCAGTGGTTGAACTGACGGCTAAAATGTCCAAACTGAAAATATTCAGGGGCTCATTTTTCCCCCCCAATTAAAAATGCAAAAATATTATTGTCAACCCTTTCTCCTTTACCTGCACAACAATAAATAAAACATGTAATATTTTATATTTGTTATTTAACAGTTATTTAACTTTTTGGACTTATTATTTTCCATTTTGTAAGTCTATAAAATGCTTTTTGTAAGAATTTTCTTTTACAAACTTTACTGTATTTAGCCAAATTTAATGGGTGTGCAAAAATTTGTTTTTGAGTAAAACCATTTCAGATGTTTATGGCACAACTAATAACATAATAATAATAATAATAATAATAATAATAATAATAATAATAATAATAATAATAATAATAATAATAATAATAATAGTAATATCTCAAAAAATGTTTTGTGTTGTATTTAATATTTTCCATTTAAAAGATATAGACTGAAAAAAATATAAAAAATGACTAAAAGTGTTGGATGTGCATATTTATGCCATTTTTGAATTGCAGTCAGGAGCCACACAAAATTCATCCAAAGGCCACAAATGGTCCCCAAGCCGCACTTTGGACACCCTTGATCTACATTATGTGATGTTGTGTTCGCTGTACGCTAAGGTACATTAAATGAGGCTAAACTTTTCACATTGCAGTTCAGCTAGGATTACCAAAAAAAGGATTCATCTTATTATTTTCTTCATATTTCAGTGTTGGCAAATGGTACAATTTTAATGCTTTGATACATTAATTCACAACATTTGAGTTTAAAGGAGGGTTACCTCTGAATGTATTTTATAGCAAAACCTTAACTCTTCCATCTTGAGTGACATCATGGAAAAAATAAGAAATATATCTGCAAATCCAGTAGTACATATTTATTTATGCTATGTAGACAACAAATAGATGTAATGTAAAAAAATATTTTTTTTTGTCCACAAAAGAAAATAGCATTATTTACAGTAGAAATCTGATAAAGAAATGATTTATTATTTTTTTAAGAGATTGCATTTCCATTTTTGTCATTTCGGTTTGCAGCGCACAGTAAAACACTGATTTGGTTCAGAAAGTATGCGAGCTGCAATAATAAAAATATTGTTTCAAGCAAAATCACAAATGCTTTCTAGTACAGGCTTCAAGGAACAGGATTAGAGAATATAACAAAAATCTCTAATCTAAGAGCAAAGCAAAACTTCTATTGAAATTCTAACAAATGTTTTTTTTGCGTGTGTGCGTATGGGTGTATTGCAAAATCCCTTTAGACATAAACACGCATGTATACACCCAGAGCAGGGGATAGTTGGTCCGACTGTGGCTGCAGGAAAACATGTTGTAGACATTTTCACACCTACAAATCAGTCAGCATGTAAGGATGGACACTTAAGCAGCCGTATGTTTTACATTAGGTGAAGTGAAAAACCTCCCCCACCAGCCAGCGTTTAACTTTCCCTTTTCTCCTTTTCTTTTTTCCTCCCCGTGTATGTCTGAAGCGCTTCAGCTCTAATTGAAACCACCTTCTGTTTCTTTTTATCGCCAGACCCTTCCAAAAGTTTCAACTATTTGTCTGTCTGCAAACACGCTGCCTGCTGTCTGTCTCTGTGGCCAAGTCAACAGTCCCCTACACGTTGCTTTACAGACAGACTATTTTCACTTTGTGGTGGTTCTTATAATTGGCCATGTGTGTGCGTGTGTGTGTGTGTTGTGTTTTCTGGAGAAGTATTTTTCTTGGCAGCTTGTTGAAGTCCAAACAAGCTATCTGATTTCTGGACAAATTCAGCATGGGGTTTATATTTATTTCTGGTTCCATTGCGTTTCATGTATTTCTAATGCTTATATTCACAATCCAATGTAGGTTATGAGATAAGAGATAATAAAGCAATTCAGGTGGCACGTAGGAGGCGCGACCTTTCACCTTGTGATCGAGTCTCTGGAAACTTGAAAACTTGGGGGAAGCAGAACATAGTTTCCAAAAGTAACTAAAGAAAGTCAATACAGACTTCACTGTAGTTTAACTGAATATGTTTGAGGTTACGTAGAGTAGTTATTGGTAGCTACTGCCTTACTTGCAGGGGACAGAAGTTTTATCAATGGGAATTTGAAAGCAGGAATAATTTTGACTGAATATTTTACATCTTTGACCATCTGCTTCAGATCATCATGGCAGTTGACCTGAAGACCAGCTGCCATTTTCACAGATTACAATTCACACGCATGACTACTTGATGCAGAGATTTTTTAACTTTAGCCACAGAGTGCATCGCAAATATGTCTAAATCAATCAAATTATCTCCTTGACTCATCTCCTGCATCTCCTATCTGAAGTTACAGACAAGAGTCTTTGGAGTGCGTCTGTGACGACTACAGATCACACACCGGTATATCTGAACTACTTGTGCAGAAATCTTCCCTGATTTCAAAACTTCGACCAAAGTGACACTTGTAATTCCAGTCTCTAGTGTGGCAACATAGCACAGATCCAGAAAAACGTTAAAAAAAATGTCCAAAACTTCAGGACAACATAATACGCACAAGAGGGGATGCAGTTCAAGTTTATGCAGAACAGGAGGAAGTTGTGAGATTACATGTTCAGGTCACAGCATGTGAATCGTGCTGCACTGTGGACATCACTGTTCCACACTTTTGCATAAAACTGTTTAAGTCAATGTGGTTTATTCAACCAAGCATAGCTAATTTTGTGACTTTGCAACATTACATGGTTGTGCCACTCTGCCTGAATAGCAGAGAGTTGCATTCTTTGAGTATTATTAGAAAATGATCTGTGAGGCTGTAAGAATGAGCTATTATGGCACAACAGATGAGTTGCTGTTTTTCTGGGGTAATAACACGGTGAGCCAAAGCATACAGAGGAACAGTTGCGTGCAGACGTGATGATGACAGCTGTCACTGCCGTCATGTTACAGACATAGCTTCATTCTCTGTTCACTAGGGACATCTGCATGTCACAACCTTTAAGAATACCTCAGCATAAAGATCATTCCTTAATTTTTGTGCTAATTTGGTTTAATTAGTTTACAAAGACAAATTAGGGGGAAAAAACCCATCTGAAACTCATTAGCTGTTTCTGAGAGTTTGCTTGACTCTTGGCAGACTTTGAGTTTCACAGTCAAAAATAAGCAATGGTGGAATGACGCATCAAAAGCCTTAGCATTAATTATTTTATGCTGTGTTAGGGATATTATTTGTTGAAAAAATTAAACAACATAAAACAAAATGTAGAAGTTAACCAATTAAAACATAAATTTTGGTGCGAAGAATATCAAGTTATGTTTTAATTATTGATAAAAAATGTGATGTTTTTCATTTCAGTTGCGACTAGTAAGATATTCATTTAGACTTGAGACAACATAATTAAAGGAAGGAGAGAAGTTTGACTTTGTTAAACTCCCTGTTATGTCCATGAACAAGAAATTGTATCAATGACTAAATTAAGTGAAACTCAAACATGGCAAGATTGCAGATTATCTTTGGGAAGGTGCTGTCTGTAAACTAGGACTGTCAATGTTAATGCTCTCATCCGTGGAGGGTTATCTAGTACACGAAGGGGCATTACACTGGCTTATACAGCGGTCAACGATGCAAAGTTGCAAACATGAGTGAAAAGAGAAACGTCCATCGATGGACGTTTGGATAAAACCAACGTAGTATGTAGCCTACTTATTGCAAAAGTGAATTATTCTTCTGAAGTGCAACCAGTTATAATTACTGTTTCTAAATTATATTTGAAACAAAATGACTTATTTTAACTGTTCTGAATGTGAAAACTTGGAAAACTGTAATGTTTAGTTTGAGACTTTTTTTTTTTTTTTGAAAATGTGCAGTTTTACATTTCAAGCTTACAAAGCTGAGCATAGTGTTTGTGTTTAATCACAACCAAAGAGTGTGATTAATCTGATTATTTTTCTTAATTGAGTAACAGCATTATTGTAAAAATTTAAATGTATGAACATACGATAACTTCAGTATGAGATTTTATGTCACAGTAGCAATTAGCACTATAATGTCACACCATCTGCTCTGCATCATCAACACAAAATATTATGTGAATTTGATCCGCCCTTTCTCAATTTAATGATTTTAATTCAAAGTTTTGTCTTACTGTTTTGTTCATTAGTTGCATAAATTCTTCAAAGGGGAAAATCATTGCAACCTACGTTCCGTTCCAAAGCTGAATAACAGTCTTGTCAGCTGTCAGACATGAATTACTTGCTATAGACATTTTGAAGCTCAGGTCTCTTTTTGGCAGATGCGGTAAAGGTAAACCAGACATGATGTAAACAAGACATTTCATTTGGGAAATAGGCTGATTAAGAAGAAATGAGCAAGAAGAAACTGGGTTTTTTTTTACTCTGAAGGTCATGTGGTCGTAACAAAGCAAACAGCAGTTCTTTTTCCATATTAATTTTCTTGCATAATTTGTTGATGTGATCAGTCAAACCATCTGTTTTATGTCTGTCCGTTTAAAGTTTCCAAGCTGAAGACATAGAAGTATTATTTGTACAACTGCATTATTATTGGAATAAAGACAGAGTTAAGACTTTCAACCTAATTGGGATAACCTTGTATGTGTATTTTTAAATAAACCAGAATAAAATTATTTCTTAATGGAAGAAACAGTTAACTGTAGTACTAGTTTCTAAAAGCTAAAACCATGAAACCAGTTATCTTTATGCTGTCAGGAAACAACAGTTTCTGCAGCGTGCTTAAGTTTCGGAAATGATAAAGATTCAAACACATCATGAGGCAATAAAATTCTGTTTTTTTTCTTTTATTGCGCAACATAGAGACATCTCACCAAAACCTCCCTGTTCCTAATAAAATGCCCACTCAGAAACCTCTCCCCTGACTTAAGATGTTTGTGTGCAGTTCTGCAGATTATTGTCTAACAATAAGCAACTCTTCTGTCAATATTCTGTCACATAAACACAAGTAATATGCTTTTACTCACATGTACACAAGGCTGGAAAGTTTTTAAGCTCTAAAAAGGCATTTTAATTTAAATAGCAGAGTTAGAGTTACTATTTTATGATCAGCAGCCATCTGAAACATTGAATTAAATTAAAGGCAAAGCACTTTCTTTAATAGCTACTAATATTTATGGTTGATGGAATTAAAAGTGAAATGGGGTGAAAAAGCGAGTTGAAACAGAACATTGTCATGTCAATTTAAGCTTATAAACCAGAGGTGTGAGACTAAAGAAGCCAACCAACAAAGAAAAAATAATAATTTTTTTATCTATGCTAAATGTTTACCATTACCACAGGGTTACAGATCTGATTGTCACTATTGGCTTAAAAATCTCTGTTGGTAAATACAAGAGCTTTACATTTTTTATTTCCAGTAATCTTGGTAGAGCATGTAAATGGCTGGTAACTGTAATCTTGCTATAAGATTTCTGCTTTTTTTTTTTTTTTTCCTGTTAAGGTGTGCAATAGCCAACAGGACGTGTCCGCCTGGCCAGGTGTGGAACACTAAGCAGTGTCAGTGTATCAGCATGGCTTCGGTTGTTAAGCCCCCTGCTCCACCACTGCTTCATCTACGATCACCTCAGCAGCATCATGGTAGGTATATGACACTGTTTCACAAAGAAAAGTTCATCTGGCACGGCTTGGGCTTGTTTTCTGCATAGCAGACAAATCTAAATCGCATCTAGGCGGCGATATGACCTAAAAACTGTATGTTCATGTATCTCACCTATATCTTCACAGACGATACAGTGCCTATAAAAAGTAAATTTAGCCCTATGGAAAGACTGGACTCAGACGGTCAGCCATCTCGATACAAGAGAATACTCAGGTTTTTAAGAAAATGGCTCGTTATCAATGAATATTTATTTATTTGACAGGATGAATCACCTTGAGATTAACTTATTAATCAATAACTTGCATTCCTACAATTTATCTTTACTAAATTACAAAAAGGAATTAAAATACTGTGCACCATGCTATATTAGCTACACTTACTCATACGGCTTTTACTAACAAACAATACTGTAAGAGCTGTGTTCGAGCTGATGCTGAACACTTGCTGGATTGAAGAGACGTTTTAACGATTGTATATCAGTCTGATCGTAGGTGTGGTTAAGTATCCAAGCTAAACAAGCAGTATAGTTCAGACAGGGCTCTTATTGATTTAATGTGATCTGCAGATGTTTTATACTCTCAGAAAACGTGTGAGATGTTAAATAAATATTTTGATTATTTGACTTTATATTCAAAATCAACAAGCATTTTAAGAGGTCTGCTGATTTCCCCTTGCTAAATGTGATTCTGCTGTAGATCACCAACATCTATCTTTCCATTTGCTACATCTGGTTATGTTTTGTTGGGTTGTGTGGGTGCTGGTACCATTCTCCAGTAGCCAATAGACAAACAATCCAGTACACCAAAGACATATTGCCAGTGCTTACAATACATCACTACAACATAGTTTAAATAAAAAGTTGAAAATTAATATGTTATCAGTGTGACTTGGGTACTGCATGTTAGTGCTATAAATTGCACAATACACAAAACGGTGATACCCAGGCACAGCAGGTCAAGTTCCTCTGTGCAGGGGAAAGTTCCTGTGTTCACTGAGGAGGATTTATGGCTGCACAGTGTTTGCTGAATGCGTGTTTGCAGAATCCTTACTTTGTGTTTGGCTCTGATAACACTCTTTGTGGATCCCGAGTCAACAAAGAAAAACAAGAGGAATGCAGAGACCTCAGTGCACCAGATTCCACAAATAGCCGTCATGTACAAATACAAGCTAACAGTGTTTGGAATTGAACATATGGGTTTTGTTTCCCCAAGTTTCAAAGCAGATTCTGATTGATTGGAAAAAGACTGATTGTCGGACTGATTGGGCAGATTAGAAGTTTCTGAGAATCAAAACCGAAGCTGCTGTCACTTTGTTTTTTATTTTGCCAAGCATTTTAAATGGTCCTACATTTATCTAAGCATTAGGAAATTGAGCACATTTAGACTATTAAGTCCAGTCATAAAAGGGAAATGTGTGTATTGCTTATTATGCAAACAGTTTGCGTCCCTCTAGATCGGAGTTTCTCAAACTTTTTCAGGCTGAGGACCATTTACCATTAAACAAACACTCATGGACCACCTAACTTTAAAATGTCCCCCACAATAACACAACTTCTTAATATATACAACCTGAAATGAAAATATTAAGTCTCTTGTGACTGGCCACGATAAAACCATGAACACGTCCACCAGGAGCATTTTGAGTTGTTTTTAGATTCTGAAAGTGTGTAATGTTTTCAATGTGTTCCCACATTGAAAACACATTGTGTTTAGAAAATAGAAAATACATTGACATAAAAAAAAGTTCTCTATATGTGCGCTAATAACATTTTAGGGCTATTTGTAATTTAGAAACATAATAAAAGAAAAATAGACTTGAGTTGCTTTGGCAAAAACAAACCTGTAGACCTGAAGTAATTTTATTTCAGTTCTTAAGATGGAGTTAGTCAATGTGGGGCGGAGCTCTGCTCACCGCCTCGTCACCAGCATATTGCATTCAGCACAGCCGCAGACTTAGATCTGCATGCCTGCAGCATGTTGTGTATAATAATAGTGTTCAAAAACAAAAGTTCTGAACTTTGTTCTCAGCCTGAGCGCAGACTTTTCTGTGGGAAAATGAGAACTCCACTTAGAAGTCAGAACGATGATTTAGATCGTTAGAGTCAGAGAGAGCATAAACAGAGTGGGAGCATCTTGCACATTGTCAGCAGAAAGTGTTTTTCTGTTTTATCTGTTCGTTTCATCCTTGGACACACAACTACGCACACACATAATGATTCTGTCTGGAACAGACTGAAGATCTGTTTGGTGGTGTTTCTGAAACGTCTTGCTTTTTTGTTTTTTTGAAAGATAATCTGCTGTTCGTGAAATAGAGTCGTTTGTGTTCTCCCAGAGGAAACGGATGATCCAAGTAGAGTGCAGGAATTTCATAGTTTGTTGATGTGTCATGCACTGTTGTGGTCGCAGTTTTTACATGAAGCTGTAAAAATGGAAAACACCATCATTCATAATGTTTTATTAACATTTGTTTACTTTTGCATAAAATCAAACAGGAAAAATTGAAGTCATGTTTTTGCTTTAGCCTGTGTTCATAGTAATTAGTGATGATTGTTTTGTATACATCAGTAAAACTGCTCGTTTTCATTTTTCCTTTCATTCCTGCAGACATACTCTCATCGGATTTGTGTGGCCCAGATAAAGAGCTAGATGTGGAAAGCTGTCAATGTGTATGCCGTCTTGAAAATCCAACTCGTGACTGTGGGCCTAAACGACACTTGGACCGAAACACTTGCCAGTGCGTCTGCAACGTGCTGCCTGCTCCTTCCTGCCCCCAGAACCACATCTTCAACAAGGAGACTTGTCAGTGCACGTGTAATAAGACGTGTCCGAGGCACCAACCCCTAAACAAGACGAAATGCTCCTGTGAATGTAACGAATCACCAAATAAGTGTTTTCTGAGAGGAAGAAGGTTTCACCAAGCAACATGCAGGTGAGGAGGAAAGTAATGGCATTGCATGAATTTATCCAGATATTAACACCCAACCCCAATCTTCATCAAATTAAATAAAATAGGTGTGAAATATTTGTGCTGATTTGTGCAGCAAAATGTTTTGTTTGTACTGTTGTCATTTTAAAGATATTAATAGCTGTTTTCAGAGGTCAAAGGTCAATCAGCACCCCGAACATTTACAAAAACAAATACAGTGTGGTGTCAATCAACTGTGCTGTTTCTGTCCAAAATGTTTTTGTGTTGTAAGATAATATAATACTTTATTGATCCCTGAAGGTCAGAAAATTTTGTTTGTAAAATATAATAAATGTCTTATATAAAATATATTGAATATATTTATAGACTTAATGTATTTATAGAATATATTATAATTTTCTATTATTTTATTGTACATTTATACTCATATATATATATCATATACTTAATATGCATGTATGTTTTAATATAGGCATACATGTAAAATAAAAAATAATAATTACATTACCAAAATCAAGCAAAATTGACTAATTAATTTTGCCATATTTGACAAAGCTAAAATGCCTGTAGTTGACACAAAATTTACTTCATTTTCTTTAAATGCGGGGATTGGAAGGCTGGTTGAAACATCTGTTAATATCTTTTAACATGATAACGCCACAAACAAAAATATTTGCTGCACAAACGTTTGACACCGATTTTGTTAAATTTGAAGAAGGAGGGAGTGAAACCTTACTGAGGTCCCAATGTACGCATGAAAGCTTGCACTCAGATTTTTAATTAGTACATGTACAGTGCATGTACATATAGCCACAGGAAATCACTTTTCAGGCTGCACAAAATGCTTAGAGCATCGAGATCTGTGTGAAATATAAGATCCTAGTTCGCTAATGACTTCCCATAGCTGTCACTTAGCAATTTCCCTTCCACACAAAGGAGGAAGTACGCACACATATACACACATTCATCCATCCTGTGCAGTTCTGACCCTTTGTGACCTTGTTTGGGAGTGATTTATGAACATAGCAAAGTTTGGGACCTGGCACAAAAAATGTTGCTTATTTATTTGGACTCACTAGCTTAATGCTCTCTTTAAGTAACCATAACCAATTTTTTTTTTTTTTTTTTTTTTTACAGATATTTATGCATTCATGCATTAGAAATATGTTTTCCCAACTGTCTCATAAGTAACTTGGCTGCAGCAACAAGATGAAGTGTAGGGATCTTCTGAATTATCTTTTCGCATCTTGACTTACTTTACGTTGGTTTGACAGGCCAGATTTTGTACTTATATTCTAATATCGCTGAGTGACAGCATATTTTTCACATCATCAAACGAATTGACTTAGAAGCTAACAGAGGGCGCTCCTTTTCTTTTTCTCTGTTATAGTTTATTTACATAGCTCCAATTCACAACAAATGTCATTTCAAGGCACTTCACAAAAATAATTTCAGTTCAATCATACATACATTCAAACTGATCCTAGTTATGAAACAGTACAGTAAGTTCAATAAATTATAAAGTAAGAAATTTCTTTGGGAATAGTGGCCTTCATTTGACAGTATCTTGACAGGACGGTGTGAAGGATGGGATTCAAAAGCCCAATTAAATTGAATTGAATTACATATGGTTTGCTGTTCATTGAAGGTTTTTACCTCAGTTTTAGATTATTTTGCATTATTTAGATCTAGATTACGTTTCATCAGTTTTAGCATCCCTACTTCTGCTGCATTATAGTCAACAGAAGCAGAGATGCTTTCCTTATGGGTCAAAGCTGCTTTTTGCTGCAGGTTTAATTTCCATTACCGTAAACTAGTCAAGAAAACACATGACTAGCTCTAGTTTAAAGAGTGACAGCACTTGCTTATACAACTTAAATCAGCACAAACTCTGTCAGGTTTTACTTTTCTTCAGTCTCGTTAGTGCCGCTCTACTTCCACCTGCACACACATTAGACTCGCACGCTCCGGTTTGCTCTGACACATGCGCGCCATCTCGGCTGCTCTTGAAGGAACCGCACCACCTACTGTGTTCAGCTGTTAGAGCACTCAGTGTAATATTTTGGTAACGACCCTCGCTCTGCGCTCCTTCAGGATGAAGTGGCTGCCAGGCTGCCCCTGCTGGTAGTTGTTGTTTTTTCCTTTTTGACATCTGCATTCCATCTGTAACATTTAACCTCTTGAAATAAGTAAGTTGGCAGTTACTGTCTCTATCAGAGAGCACAGTTTGAATGCATTGGTGCAGATGATTATGTCTAATTACATCAGTCCATTTTACATTTCCATCTCGCCCTATTTAGTCACAGAAGTCTGCTAATTAGAGATATGGTTACAAAGGCTGGATGCCTCTCCATTTCAGCGTTGCAGATGAACATTAATGCAACCTTAATGAAATTGTCTTGTTTATGAATCATTAGAAATTATAATTATTGAAGTCATATCAGTCATGGTGGTGTAGTGGTTTCTGCTGGTTTGTTATTCGTCTTCAATGCCAATTTATTCAGAAAAATCCATTGAAGAGATGTTGGCATACTAAGAGGTAGCATAACGCACAGCAATGAATCAGGTTTGTTTTCACACCAGTTCTGTTAGTCTGCTTTATTTGAACTAGATAGCCTAGAAAGTCCAGTTCATTTGGGGAGGTGTGAATATACAATCAAACTCTGATGTGGACCAAAAAAAACCAATCTGTGATTCATCTAAAAACCTAGATCTTGGTTCGATTGAAGTGAACTCTGATGTGGTTTTACTGCATATGTGAATCACAAGTGGACTGGGGAGTGCTCAAAAAGCAGGAAGCGGACTATAGAGGAGGGCATTCTGGGAAAATACAACCAAAATAAACACATGAGAGAGAAATGGTTCACAGTATTTCAGAGCCAAAGACAAAAATCTTTTTAACCAACAACAAAAGAGATTGTGTAGGTTCATCATGTTTGTCAATTAATATAACTTATAGATGACTGAAAATGTAGATTACTGAAGGTAAAGATCTGGAACAGGGAAGCTTTTACTATGTTGTAATTTAAGTTTCTGTTTTTGGACATTCTGAAAACTGAGGACAAAGCATTTTTAGGGCAAACACAATTTGATAATTTCTCTCCATTAAAGCCACTTTTTACAAAAGATGCATAAAACGCAAGTGGACAAAGCCCTCAAAACACCACGCCTGTTTTTCTCATCTTTATTCTCTGATTTATTGGTGTTACATTTGTTTGTTTTCTTCTATTTTAATTGCAGTTGTCTCAGGCCTCCATGTGAGGTGAGGAGACGGAAGTGTGAAGCAGGTTTTTTCTTCAGTGAGGAAGTGTGTCGCTGTGTCCCCTCGCATTGGAGGCGCTTGGACTAATCTGGCTCATAACTCGCCATCAAGATGCAAAGTTTAGACAGTTCAATACATCACCTATTACTTGTCGACCTGCTGGTCAACAGGATTCTTATCAGCCATGGTGGCAGCTAAGTGAGTGGATCCTGATGGACTTGGGGAAACCGTTGGGATTGGAATGCAAATTATTGGAAAATGGACATAGAAAGGTGAAAAATGCACTGATATTCTTTTGAAGACATTTAAATGGAGAATGAATGACAAGACGGGAGGAAGAACTGCAGGATTAAAAGAGTCAACACTCAACCTTTGTTAAATAATGCGTTCTAAAATATTTGGAAATTAATTATGTCTCAGTATTCTGATGTGAAAAATTGATTATATTATTTATTAAATGCTATTTTCATCCTTTGTTTATTGCAATTTCTGTATTTTTTATAAAAATACACTGTGATCAATATTTTTGTATCATGTATGTTAAGTATATGTGTGTAAAATAAAGTATCCTGGATGTTGTAATAAGTCTTTTCTTGGAAGCAGCAGTTGATAACGGTTGGCAGGGAGGATCAGGTCTGCCTGATTTATCCAGGTAACAGGAGGATAGTTGAAGGACGTGTTTTGTATTACAGGTCACATAAGGTGTTTGTTCTCCTTTTCAGAGTCTCTCTAGGACATTTGTGATGTTATGGTAACAGATCTCTGCAGTATTTGTTAAAGGGGCAGCATTATGTATTTTCTAACCACATAGTATCATTTTATAGTACAATCAAGTAACTGTTAATTTCAGTTTTAAAAAATAATGTGTACATATAAAATATGACTTGAAGGAAATTTTACTTTGTAATTGAATCCCTTGAAATTGGGCTTCTGTCTCTTTAAAAAAGCCTTCAGTGTTGGAAAGCACTCTGCCAATGTAACATCACAACATTACTCCTCTACTAACTCTTTAACAAAGTATTTACCAGCATTGCATTGTGACTGAATGGTTGCCACAGGAGAGTAAAGGATTTCTCAAATATGCGTGAAAGAATCAAAGCAACACTCCAGGTATGTTTCACTGAGGGAATAACGCTGAAAAAAAGTAGATTTTATATCATTCTGCTCCTTTAAGAGCAAGTGGATGAGATGCATTTGGTAAATAGGGTTTATTCTGCAGGACTGGATCGGACTAAAGCTAAATAGGTGATAATAGTTTTTATGAGACAGTTGAGGACCAAATTGTTAGCACCTCATATGAAAATGTAATTTTAAAAGTATTTAACATTTTGACACTGCTTTTTTAGATTTTAGATGCAAACACAATGGTTACAAAACCATCAAGTACCAGTGTAAAAATTATAAGCACGTCTGATGCTGTTTATCCTTTGTGCATCGTACCACCTGTACTTCCTTAGTTTTCAAACAGACTCATGGAATCCATCCCATTCTTCTATATCAAATCTTAAGCTCCTACTTCTGGATGTTCAGCTTCAGTCCACCTCATAGATCAGGACTTCGTGCATGTCCTGATCTACATGTTTGGCTTCCAGCCATTTCTTCACCAGCAGCAACATATGTTCATGAGTGGTCATAATTCCACCTTGACAAGATTACAAGTTCCAGATGCACTGAAGCCACCACCATGTTTTATTGTGGAAATGTTCTGTGGGTTATCCTCTACCCTTTTTTCAAATATTTCCCAAGCATTACTGCTATGGCCAAAGAGCTCAAGTTTCACCTAATTTGGCCAAAATACCATTTTAGCAGCTTATAAAACTACCTTTTAAAATTTCTCTGTAACCGTTGCTGAATTTTGGCTCTAAAACACTGATTTTGTTCATTGAGGTTTGTACGCACAGCATTTCCATCAGATTGACGTTTGGACTTTGACTTCTCACAGTTTCACTTTGTGCACAGGCTGGTGGCTGTGGCTCAATAGATTGGGTAGTCAACTTGCAAGGTATCCACCGACTCAATTACTCTGCTATTATTATTCAGCAACACTATTGTAAGAAGACACATCTTCCTCCTGGGTCCCAAAGCCAACATACCTACAGAAAACCACAGGAGGAATGGCCAGTGCTGCTTTATATGTCTTGTATTAAAAAATAGTATAACTGCTGGGGGCTAAAGAACACCTGAAGCCTTGAAAAAAGTAGACCCAGTTATGTCCATCAGGACAGATGAGACCAAAGTAGAGATGTCTGGTTTCATGTTGAAAGAAAATTAAGACACCGCACATGGATGAAAACACTAATTTAGGCAGCCAGGGGACCCCTACACCTATTGAGTCAATGAAGAACTTTTTATCCTAAGTTTTCCACAGAACAAATCATGTAAAATTATGTTCTCGACAGGACAATAACTCCCAAATATACTGGCAAATCTGTAGCAAGATATCTGGAATAAAAAATAATCCAAGTGCTGCACAGGCCAAAATTCACAAATAAATTCAGACAGAAAATGTCTACTTTAAAGGCGACCTATTATGCTTCCTTGAACTGTTTATGTAGGTCTCTGGGCTTTACAAAACATGCCCATTATATATTTTAGCACAAAATCATTCTTAGAGAATGAGATTTTCTGCCTATTTTGAGTTTCTTTCAGAATTAGGTGTTTTAGGGCCTCTTGCCCTTTAAATCCAAATAAGCTGCTGCGGGTTTCTAGGTAACAGGCGAGGCTTTTGCTGGGGTTGCTAGGTAATGTGATGGGCTTTGCTGGTGCAGTGCCTGGTGATTTGAGGTTTTTGAAAAAGCTCATTTTCCAGACACCAAAAAACCCCCCCAAAAAAGTTTTATGTTTTTATTAAGCTCTTCGGTTGTTTTTTAGAAGCAGTGCAGACCCAAATAGAAGTACAAAAGCATACAAAATGTGAATTTTGAGTAATAAGTCTTGAGCTATTGCTGCCAACTTTGGCTCAATAAACTAATAAATCATTGTTTGTAATTAGGCTTTCCCATAATTTTACCTAAGAGGAATGTGAAATTCAAATGTTGATATATATTAAAACATTTAAGTGTCACAGTTGCATAAAGGGGTAACAAAACCTAAACATACTTTTACAAATGATCCAAGATAAACTTCATTACTGGCTAAAATAGAATAACTGTAACAAAGCTGAACAAAAAACAGAACCTAACAAATTATGTTATTCTTCAATTTGTAGGGATGTATTTAATTAGAAATAAACAGAGTAATGGTTTATTTGCTCTTTCTCTCATTAGTATCAAAAGGCTGCCATGTTCTTCAGAGTTAAAATAGTTCTCTCACATGAAAGAGTTCCTTGTTCATTTATTTCTATGCTTTTGTTTTAGTCTCCAGGAAGTTTAGGTGGGACATTGTTGCACCTCCAGCTCCCACCCTCAACACATTCACTAACACATCAGAGTAAACACACCTCAGATCCCAGCGAAACAGGGAAGGAAGTTAGTGGAGCCCAGCTCTGTTGATGAGAAGATAAGATGTTGGCACAGATGGTCTGTGTGTCTACAGTATATGCGTGTGTGCCTTTGCTTGTAAAATCAGTAATAAATGTGTCTGCGTGTGACAGAGAGAGAAGTTTTTCATAGTTTTAAATTTCGGTCTTAATTTTTGTTCATGATTTATTGAATTTCCACTGAAGCTTTAGCAATACTAGAAATGTTTATATTAAAATAAATAAAGACTGTGGAATCTTTGGGATGAGAATCAAAAAGAAAAAGGTGAAAATAAAGTTTGGTGCCACAGAAACCAATTCACACAGTACATTACAACAAAGTTCTCTATTAGCAATCCAACTCCCTTCCTGCCATTCAAACCCTTTTGACTTATGACCTCTGTGCGTGTGTGTGTGTGTGTGTGCGTGTGTGTGGGTGTGTGTGTGGGAGGGATGTGGGGGGTACTGGGTGAACCAGTTGCTTAGATAACAGCACAATGAAACACAGTGAGTGTGTGCATTTAGAAAGGAAATGGGCTTTTAACAATTTCCATTTAGAATAAATCAGACTCCAAGGGTGTCTGTAGACAGCCTTCTTTATTCTTCTATATTTGGATAAGGAAACGTATTTAGTGACATCACTTGTGCATTCTTGTTGATCTTTGCACTTTGAAACATTGGAAAAAGCTGTTCACTGAATAGTTAACTCCTACCTTCACAATGCATCACGATTTTCATGTCTGTCCGTTGTTTTGCTGGGACGTTGAGAGAGTTTTTGATTTTTATGGGGCTGGCCTTTATTCCTAAGATATTAAAGTTTTAGAAAACAGAAGGTTTGGTTCAATAATGAGACTATTGTACAGTAGCATATTGAAATATAACTTTTTAATTAATAAGGTCAAACTGTTTGTCCAGCACCATGGACAGCAGCACCAGAGGTTAGATTTAATTTAGACTGTAGGGCTGCTGATGTTCACTGGGAACAGTAAGACTTTAAGATGAGATATTTTAATCTGACACTGTCAACAAAATTTTTAAACCCTATCTGCTAAAGAAATATATTGTGTCTAACATGAGAAGGAAATGAGCTTGACCTTTCAGTGTCATTCAATCACTCTTAATTCCCTCGGTCTGGCCAGGGACAATTCAGAGGAGAGAAACTAAAGAGTTTGAGGAGGAATACCACCTGAGAAACGAAGTGATTAAGATGAGAGTAATATTTGAGTGTACTGCACAAAGAGTCATTCCTGGTAGCATACAGCTAAGAAAATTATAATATAAAAAGTTGTTGCTTCAGGTGAATTTGGATACATAGGAAATAAGTTAGTCAATAAATTCTGCTCGTAATATTACGTTTATTTCATTCTTACCTGTGAAAGGTAATGCGAATGGATTTAGCTTACTGTAAAGGGATTTAAATAAGTCCACGCAGCTTACGAACTGGGGACTTCCGGTCATTTTACTGCCACATTCAAGATGGCGGCGACGTAACGTAGGACTCAGGTTCAACGTATCTCCACTTCTTCTTATTCTGTGGCCACAACAACTGGCAAACTTGGCAGAGTAACTGGAACCGATACATTCACCGCCTCACTGTAAATCTACAGTTTGCAACACTATGGATTTTACAAGGACACGGACACGCTGTGCCACGCTGCTGTCAAATACACCGGAAGCATGACGAACCTCGTAACTCTTGAAACAACATGGAATCCAGCGTGGAGACGCCAATCAGTTCACCGTCTTCAGCTCCAGTCATTGTGAGGCTCGCATTGCATCCTTTTTCAGTTGACAACTAGCTTTTAATTCCACTCCTGCACAAGCTATAGCAGATGCTACGGACTCCTGGCATGTTGTTGTTTACATCCGGGACCTTCGCCCATGCGCACAATGCTGGAAGGCCAAAAGACTAGCCTTTTACGTGGCATCCATGGAACAATTGCGTTAACTAAATGAAACCTGCATTCAGTGCAGCGCCAAACAGCAAAGGGGAAAATACCGCAGAAAAACCGTTGAAGAAACAACTTAAAACCACCAGCACTCTTCTTTTTTTTTCTTGCTCTCTGTGTCGGCTACTCTAGTAGTAGTAGTAGTAGTCTACTCTAAGCACAGACACGTTGCCATAGCAACTGACGACATAGCAACTGAATCCTGACGACAACAGGATTCAGACACTCAAATATTTTCCTCACAAAGGTTATGTTACATATTTTTGTAAAGAACCAATCATTAACAAATGATTGAAATTTGAATGGCTTAATTCATTTTTATTAATGAAAAAATATACAAACAATATATTTTTCTGCTAAGTTCTTTAAATCGAGATGCGCCATGATGAGGACGTAAATGTTTCTTAATTGAGTCGCTGGTTGATGAGGAGAAATCTTAAACTGAGCTGAGTATTGGATCATAGCTTGTTAATCCAGCTGTGTATCAGGTAGAGATAAGAGATTCCACATCCCTGCAAAGTAGTTTTTACAGAACGGTGGAAAAAATTGGGAGCATTCAAAAACCATGTTTTTATTATTCACAATACAATTGAAACTGTAAAAAGCACATTAAAATTATTTAGATGATTTATTATGTTTAATTGAAGACGTATTGCACATTATTGCATACAGATTAGATTCAGTTGAGCTTAAATCTGAATCTGCACAGTGACGCAGTTGGTAGCACTGTTGCCTTGCAGCAAGAAGGTCCTGCATTCGATTCCCGGCCCAGGGTCTTTCTGCATGGAGTTTGCATGTTCTCCCTGTGCATGTGTGGGTTCTCTCTGGGCTCTCTCCTACAGTCCAAAAACATGAAATATCATGTTAATTGGTCTTTCCAAATTCACACACTCCCTAGGTGTGTGAGTGTGTGCATGGTTGTTTGTCCTGTTTGTTTCTGTGTTGCCCTGCGACAGACTGGAGACCTGTCCGGGTGTACCCCGCCTCTGGCCCGGAACGCAGCTGGAGATCGGCAACAGCACCTCCCGACCATTGGGGACAAGGGTGAACAGAAAATGGATGGATGAAACCTAGCAACTTGCAGCTAAATCCCCAGACCTACAGGATCAAAAGTTTGATTAAAAATCTCTGTGGAGGCATATTAATATGGCAGCTGCACCAACATGTGAATGGGAGTGTGTTGGGTTATGGGTGAAACTGGTAAGTATTTAACGCTGTTCCAGTGTAACCATGGACTGAGCCTTCCACTAACGGCTGTCACAGGAGATTTCTATCAGCCAAATTGTTTTTTTCTTTCTTTCTTTTCATGTAACATCGATGAAGCACCAAGTTTCCGTGTCTGCGTATGTGTGTGTGTGCAAGAAAGAGACAGTACCGAGAGGCAGACTTACAGCTCCCCTCCTCTGGTTAAGAAAACATGGCAGCTGCCAGCCCTGGCAGACACTTGGTCTAGCTAATATTAAGTTCTTGAAAAACACACATTATTCTATATAAGGTCCTTATTTCTGTCTCCTAAACATGGAAATGAAGTAGTCAATCACATGGGACATAAACTGCTTTATGAACATGAAACTTTATTTGTAGAAGTTCAGCTCTCACATCATTGGAAGAATGTTTTCAGAGAGGTCTGCTGGAGTTCAGGGGATGTCCAGACCCAGGGAGGTTGTCGTATCACATGTTTGACATCTTGATTCACTTTCATTGCTGTGAAAGTGAATCACAGCAATGAATTTAGTGGAGCATTATAGCGTCCAGTAAAATTATGTCTTGAAGTTAAAAACAAACACACATGCAGAACAACAACGTAAAGATAGCATTTGCCCAAAAACCAAGGGGACAAAGTAAAGCAAATAAGAAAAAAACCCAGACATGAGAAAATATACCTAAAACTACATGCATAAAAGTGCATTTTTGCTTTCAGCTATCTGAAAGAAGCAGTTATCAGCCATGCATGCACAAATAGAAAGTTAATGATACACACAGCCACCATCACCCTAACTTACATCTTCTTGGACTCTTAATTGATCTATTGTACCAGGAGGAAGGCACTTGCAGAGATCTGAACTTATCACTGTACAGACAGACTAAATGCCATTTGATTTGACGCCATGTTGTCTATTCATACACGCAAAGTTGTTCACAATAGTTTTCTTGTTTTGAAGTAATGGAAATTTTCGTTCAACAACTAATGAACAACCAATGACAGAAAAACGATGAGCGCTGAGTCAAGTTTGATTTTGTGGTCAACATGGAGAAACACTGAGCGGATTTGTGAGATAGAAAGAAAATATAAAAATTGGAGGAATGTCTCGATGTTAGCACTTTTGGACTTGGAGTTAGTTGTAATCAATATAAAAGAGCACAGAATGTACAAAAAGGATCTTGGCAGGTGTGAATAAAATCACAAGTGAAGTGAGAATCAGAGAATCCAAGACTTTTTATGATGGACTCCATTCTGCAGGCAAATATGTGGGTTAGAGAAATTGAAGCATCGTAATTTGGTTACCTCTTGTATTAGGCACACTATTAATCCTGACTATAAACAAAGGTCAGGACTGAATGACCTGAAGTAAAATATGTTGCTTCTTTACCTCTGGGATTAACTAGACATCTGCAGCTGTGACAAAAGCATCACAGCTGCAGATATTCTTTATCAAATGTTACCTCGTTTATAACAAGACATTTTCCCTTGTTGTAAGTGAAATAATCTACTTTTTCATCACTACTGAGGACTTACTGACGTAATGGAAGCTCCTTTAACTTAATGAAAAGTCAAACTTAGATATTTGCATGAAAAACTAAACCAAAAATATTGGTAAGATTTTGTGAAGTTTTAAACTGTTTGATACATTTAAAGTCAGAAGAAATTTACAGCAAACTACACAATACATAAACACAAGTATATTCATAATTCTACAAGCTAATGCTACAATTTCAAGTTAGACTGATTTTCTTTCATCTGTCAGTGGTGTAATGGTGACATTTGTGTTGTTTGTGTGTCTTTTGCTTACTTCTACAGTAAAATAAAACTTCCTGCACATTGGACAGAACTTTATATTAAACAAGTAAAATACTAGCTTATTAAAATGCCAAAATAAGCACTTTTTACAGAATAGTTTACACGTGGCTTTATTTATCAGACTACATACAGTGTGTGATTCGAGCTTCAAAGCATTTACCTCAAACTGCCAACCAATCTGTGTGTGAATGTGTTTGTGATGTGACTCATACTGACTGTTTTGAGGGGTTACCATGAAGTTCAGTACATTTGCACATTTACAAAAGGTCTCATCTTAGCAATGCTTTCAGTGTGATGTTTTGGGAAAACGTTACCAAAACCTTTACAACCCTGCGGATGGCATCATCGGGGATCACTGAGAGGTCAGCAGGTTCATCTTTGGAGGTCCACAACATTTCCGGAAGGAACGCTTGATCATGTAGCAGTGCCAGATTACCATAGAACCATCAGGGAAGTTTGCAAAATGTTGCAAAAGGTTTCAATCTCTGCTCAAGGACAGCAACTTTGTAAAACAAACATTGATCTTAAATGTTTCCAGACTGTCTAAAGTCAAATATGTTGCTTCTTTACCTCTGGGATTAGCTTGACATGTTTTGTCAATATATTAATGGATTATTTATAATCGAAATTATACAAAGATAAACCACAACATATTCTAAGAATGTAAGAATTGCACACTTTAAAAAGATAAAACATAGGCATAATATGTGCCTTCAATGTTGAGTTGCTGCAACGTCCCTTGTATTTGCCACAACTAAATGCTTCCATCTTGTGGTCAAAATCGAAAACTACACAATTCTCCTGTAATTGGACCAACTATTTTGTGCATTTTTAATCCTGTTCTTTTTCTACAATGTAATTTTATTTATATTCCATTAACTAAAGGATACAAACACAGATTTTCAAAAGATCCCCTGAACACCTCACTCTTCTGTAGGCAATGAAACTGTTTTTATCAAATAGCATTTTAGGAGTTTAAACAAAACAAAACAAAAAATGTGATAAGGCGCTAATATTATAGCTAATATTGCGCTAATATTTAGAAGCGCAAAAGGATCTGAAATATCACACATGTCAACATAAATATGTGTCTGCAAATTTCTGACTTACAATATTAGCCGTAATAGCCACTAATAACACAACCTCACTTCTGATTAAAATGCAGGTGATTTATTATTCATAGGTACAAATACTTAAAATACAATCGTTGCCAAAAGCTTTGTCTCTGAGATTGTTTTTTTCTCCTTTTTTTATTATGGTATTTAGAAAATAAAAACAGTTAATAATAATTGGTTTTGCTGTTATCAGCAAACACATCCAGTTTACAAATAGAGTCAATATGCAGAGTGTTGACCCTTCTTTGCCAAAAAGAAGGGTACCACCTCTTTGGTAGCAATACCTAGTGCAAGCCCAAATTATAGGGACCCATTGTTGCCTTAGTGCTTCATAAGTAACAACAGATTATTTTACTCTCAGGATGAGCTTAAAGGTTTTTACAACTTTCTGTTTTTCACTGCAACACCAATAAAAATAACTTGTGCCAAAAAAAACTCTAAAAATTTTTTAAAAAATCAATGAATTTGCACAAAAATATGCATGCCAGAAATACGTTTTAAAATGCTCTTTGAGTTTGGTTGTGAAAATTCTCATTACTCCTATATATGGAAAATTACATTGCAAAATGTTAAAACCTTTCTTCGCTAGCAAAGTGCTATGTGTGAGTTTTTCATTAGTATGCACCAAATGGGGATTTTGTTTTGTTTGCTTGGTTATGTGGAAAAATGACAAAATGATATGCTGCCAAGTTTTGGGAGAACAATAAAGGATTGGGTGAGTTCACACAAACCAACCGTTTTCACATCTGATGCCAGAGCAGCACCACTCTGCTTCCTGGGCGGATTCTGGGTTCGGTTCAGAGATGTACCACAAATCCATTTTACATGGATAAACATATAAACACTCTGCAGGCGTAGCTTCTACTGTAAACAATCTGTCCTGTTATCCTCAGATAAAGGTGAAAATGAACAGGAAAACAATAGCGGTATAATTATTCTGTGCATTTAGCTGACCTGGCTAATGACTATGCTAGCTGGCTAGTAATTACAGTTGGTTATATTCGGTCTAATTTTAGCAAATAACAGAGGAAAACAATCATTCTTAGTCCATTCCTTTTAAATTTGATGATGGACAGAGTTTAAAATAATGTGTTCATATCATATTCATAAAGGTACGATCATTTGGTTAGAATGAAATTCCAAAACAAACAGTCAGCACAGAAAATTGATGAAATCAATCACCATATCTCACATAGTAACCAAAAATACAACACATGACACAACATAACGGCGTGAGTCACCCAGACAGCTAATGTTGCAGGTCCAAATTGTGTCTGAACTGAAGTTACCTGGACGATGTTGATGCTGGATATTTGATTTCACTCTTTATTCCAAGAATAACTGTGAATTAAGCTACACAGGCTACTCAAAACTTTAGCCAGATGTTCCACACAATCAGAAAGAGCAAGCAGACTGTCACTTCGGCCTTTCCCCCCCCCCCAGACACAAGTGTTTTAACAAAAATTATATATTTATTTCTCAGGATATGTAAATATTTTGAGTGAATAGAATATTTCCAACCATGTAACCACAATGTGTGCTCTATATAAAGCTACATAAAGCATGTATTTTTACTATAAAAGGGAAAAAGTGAGAATTTGCTCCAGCTGTGCTGTACGTGTGAGCTAATACAAACCACTGAGTGGGGCATCCAACCCTTATCATTAACCTCCTAAATCTCAGACCGATGAAAGTTAATACAGTGTGGGAGTGTTTGCTGTGAAGCAGCAGGAGGTATCACAACATTTATTTACGTGTTTTTCTCTTGACCTGCCAGGGTAATTAGCAGCTGTAAATTTGTTGGCGCTAGCTGTTAGCTGCGGGGCGTAAGTGCCACAAGAAGGGTTTACTGAAGCAGCTAAATAGACAGAATACAGCCAGTGTTGCCACACAGGACCTCTGAAGTAACTCCTGAATACTTTGCTGTTAGGAGTCTGAGCAGCATCTGATCGACGCAGCATCAAGCAGAGAGCCTGGTGACCTGAGAACAGGGTCATCCCAAATGCTTCACTCCTGAGGAGGCAATTGAGTGCTTTGAAGAGAAATGACTCCAAATAATGGTGAGCATTACTGAAATGGATGTTCAGGTCAGAGTACATGTTGATACCAGCTGTCCAAACTGAAAACATGAAATTCTAGTGGCTCGAACTCCTGCTACACTTTTATTGAATGCATTTCTGATGAACTCTCTTGAAAGGTTTCTCTTGACCTTGTTTTCACCACAAAACAAACGTAAACGAATTGGAGAAATAAATATAAATATGTATTGAAATATTTAGATGAGTGTTTGAAACACATTTTAAACACCATTTGGAGTCTTTCTTAATGTTATGTGGACTTTGCACAATTTATATTATGTACTTTAATTATGGTCCCAGGAAGCGAGAATATGATTTCTTTTCATAAAATCATCCAAAGGAAAACATGTTTTTGTTTGCTTGCTTGCTTCCTTTTGTTAAGAATTTGCCAAAAACGATTTGCTGCAGAGCTTTGAGTGAACATCAACCAATAAACCAACTGGTTTATGTACATCTACACATAAACCACTTTGATCAATACTTTCTTTGATTAATACTTTAGTTTCAATCACATCTTCTGATGCTTAAGGAGCAAGCATCCACTTCCTCTGCAGTTTTAATGGTGCAGTGTGTAATTTATCCACAAAAATATGTCTTTTACATATTTGTTAAAAACTGTTGAGACAGATAATCAGTAAAAACATCCCTCTCCTCTGCCTGATTTGGGCATGCTCCTACTGCCATCTGCAGAAATACACTGCTCAGTCAGAAACGACCTGTCAAAGCCGGGAGGAGGGTCTTAGTACTGCCAATCATGCCAGTGTACGCACTGATCACATCCTCCCACTTCACTGCAGCTAGTTCCCTACAACAGAGCCTACCAAGAATGTTCAGTTAGCATGGTCACCGATGACGGGACCTGTACGTTGTTTCTCCACCATTAGCACATTTAGCAGCACATACATAAGAGTGATTGCTGGTAATAAGACCTTCCCCCCTGCTTCCAATTGTTTTTGATTGGAAGCGGTTCATTTCAGCAAATTGCAACAGGAGCACATCAAAACAGGGTTGATGTTTTTACAGATTGTCTCAAACTGTCAGTTTTATCAAATATGTAAAAACAATAAATAAATCTTCTTTTTTAAAAAAAATAAAAGTCACATGCTGCAGCTTTGAGGATTGGCAACTACTGGCAGTAAGTCTTTTACACTGCTGCAGAGGAATTTGGTGCATTCCCCTGCGCAGAATTGTTTTTGATTTAACTACACCGGAGCACGAGGGGCCTGCTTAAGGTCATGGCACAGCATCCAAATGAGATTTAAGTCAGCAGCAGACTGTCTTGGGTTATTGTCATGCTGCATAACTCGAGCAGTGTGCATTGAAGTTAAGATCACAAACTGATGGCTCGCATTCTCCCTTAGGATCTTTTGTGAGACGGAAAGCATTAGTGTTGATTCTATCTATCGCTGAAAGTCGTCCATGTCCTCAAGCCAATAAGCAATCCCAAAGGTGTCGGGGGTCATAAAGATGTTCTTGGAAATGTGAGATTGTGGGTTTTTTCTGACTGGCCAGCAGGAGTTTTGGCCTTGGATCTGTCCTATAGATGTCATAAACAAAAAAGCCATAACTTAGCCATATTATGTGCAGAGCGTTCAATGTTGCTCTGGGTTCTTTTGCAAACTCCTTCTTCAGTTGTCAAAACGCTTTTCATTCCCTATTGGTAGCTGGAAAATTCCTCCACTGTTGCATGTTTTCTCTGTTTGTAGTTTGTGTCTCTCACTGTGGTTTGCTGGAATCCCAATGTCCAAGGAATGACTTGGCAGACTTGGTCTTTCGTTTCTATTTTCTGCTGTCCGCCATTTTAAGAAACCAGCCAACCATCCAGGTCCCTGACACCAGCATGTTTAAGCCTTCAGCGAGTCAATAAAACTCAGCGAATGATTAGTTGTTTTGTCTGCTGATGTGACATCCTACATTGCAGAGGAAGAAAAGACTGAATTGATAATCACAGATAATATCAAAATTGATGCAACCCTGAGTTATATCTTCGCTGAGCCGCTCTTAATTAGTTTCACCCTGAAAGATTAATCAATTTATACTTATCTTCTACAAAACACAGACAAAACATGACTCTGCAATTATTAGATCAATTGAACCTCCTTGATTTAGACAAAGTTTCTACCAGTATGATGCAAACCAAAACAATTTAGGATTTTTTGTTCAGAAAGAGTTTAGTATTTAATATTTAATCAATGTCAAAACTTTCTCAGTTTTAAGGGTTTTCTGTAGGGTAAAAAGACAGTTACTACACAGATTAACAAAGCAGAAATATGTGATTTACACTATTGATATTAATCCAGCAGCTGCTCTTAAACACATACTGCTCTGTGAAAGCATATATTAAATAAACCAGAGTATAAAATTAGGTAAATTAGCATAGAATGACTATAATTTCTGTATTTGTGCCAGAAAGAACAATAGTAAAACAATTGTTCCTAGTCAGATTCTGTTACTAGTGCACTAAACTATAGTTTCTGCGAAAAGATAGAGAGAGAGTTTGAAATTCAGCTGGGAAGACTTGTTTGATTGTCATTTTTTAAGCTGTGAAGATGAGGCCATGGATCGATCTAACCGTCTGTCTAGGTTTGTGTAAAACCAGGAAAGCAAGTCATGTTTTCTTGCTCCTTCAACGTTACCATCCCGGATGATTTTGATTGATCTGGAGGGCTGTCGGATTGGAGGCTCAGTGTGCAGATGTGAATGAGAAGCACCTCGTCATGGCCCGTCAATCACGACCACCGCGCTCGCACAGACACACTCACTGAGCACCTTACACACTTCATAGACTTAACTTTTCCCTGTGGGAGAATAACCGGCAGAATATTTAGTTCCCCCACATTACCAGCCACCCACAGATGCACTTCTGTGCACAGACAAACACACAGAGAGGAGTTCAGTCGTCTTGCCTCTTTTCCCCCAAACCTTCTCTGTCTCTCTCTTTCATTTAGTAAATCTTTGAGGTTCTTGACAGGAGCACACATCGTTTTCCTACCTCCTTTTTCTGGTTTCATCACCATCCCTCTGATCGGCCTTTGAAAAACATGACGGCACACTGATGTAAGATGTCTTCCAGTTCACAAAATATCCTTGGAAAGGCAACAATCACGTTTGAAATGAAATTAAACCCCCCAAAAGAAGAAGCGGTCTGACAAGCCTGAGACTGAGCACCAAAATTTTAAAATGAATGGTGTTCTAAAATATCCACTCTAAGGAGTAAAATCACTATTTTACTGGACAGACTGAAATGCACTTTAAACTCTTCAATTCTTCAGAATATAAAGAGCAGGTGGAACCTTTTGAGACCAGCATTATTTGAAGGCCCAAATAGAAAGCAGAGAAAAACAAGTTCAAAGTCTGGTATGGAAAAGTGTTTTGGCATATGGAGGGGAAAGAAAATGCTGCACACAAAATTCACATAAGCTTATTTCGTGCTAACTTTATTACTTTTGATACATTAACAAATGTATCAAACAAATGCAATGTACAAAACTAAATTAACCTACTGCTAATAAGAATGCTGGTTGTCATAAAGCAAACTTGGATTTATTTAAATGGTTTATGAAGCTATGCTGTGTATATCTGTTTAGAAATATTGAATGCACAAAGAAAAGAAGTTTCTTCTCTTTTTAATGTTTCCACATGTTTCATCATGTAATTCTCCTACAACAATTAATTTAGAAGACAATTGCCTACATAGTTTTAAAGTCTGTCTTATTTTTATTTGCTCAAAATTTATTTGATAATTCATTTATGGGATTTAAGGAGATTAATTGTTTATGCAAGAGAAAGTGAAGCAGGAAACCACCACAGTCTATAACAGTGGTGTCAAACTCAAATACACAGTGAACCAAACTAAGACAAAATTGAAAGCTAGTGTTGATATTTATTGAAAAAAAGTCTGAAATTGAGGGAGTTTTTCTTCTCTTCAGATGTAAAAATAAACCTTTTCTATATGATAGCAGGCAGGGGAGTCTTAATACTAAAAGCAAACGTGAACAGCTAAAGTCAAATAAAAAACACATGCAGGATTATTTTTAAATAAAAAGCCTCTCTGTCAATTTATTACCTTCCTCTTTTCCTCCTTCCATTATTCACATTTTGCACATTTAAAAAAATTCTATTTGGGTCTTTGCTTCTTTAAAACACCAAGCAGTACAAAAAAACAAAACAAAACAAAACAAAACAAACAAAAAAAAAAATACCCAGCCTTGTTTTGGCAGTAAATTAATGATTTTGGTGTCTGGAAAATGAGAAGTTTTAAAAACCTTCCAAATGTAACATCAGCAGGCGCTGCCCGTCACCTAGCAACCCAAGCACGTTCGGTCGGATGGTTTTATCACTATGTGTGCTGTAAAATGGCTGCTGGAAAAGACGAGTGTTTTGTTGTTGACTAAGCATCCAGAAACCACTTACTACGTTCTTGTTGGTTGTACAGGAGGCTCTACTTCTGCTTTTCAAATACGTCTGATTTTATAATTGTGCATCTGCTTGAAGCCATTTTTATGTGCGAGTGTAAATGCTGAGTTGGGGTGTGTGGTCAGCAGCACCTTACTTGGGTTTTAAGGGACAAGAGGCCCTAAAAACAAGCTCATTCTGAAAAAACTGACCGACTAAAATCTTATTATCTAAGAATGATTTTGTGCATAAAATGTAATGAACATGTTTTGTACAACTAACATCTTCAAGGAGGCATAATAAGTCTAATTTGAGGGATTCAGAGGATGACCTGAAGTAATTAAATCTGAATGCATATTCCTGCATTTGGAAAGCAGCTCCATTCATCAAGTTTGTGAGTGTCTTCTCACACGCCCTGCGCCTTTCACTGAGAGTGATTCTGAAACCGGAGAAAATCCAGCACCTCTCTAAGAGTTGACTTCCATAGCTGTGCGTGGGGGCAAGCCCAACTATATTTAGCAATTATTGTTTAACCTCACACATCAGCTTCCACTCCTTCCCTGCCAGTGAGGTGACAATCTATGTCTCCAAAGGTATTCTGGTGCAAATTAGCACATCCAGACCGCTGTCCTTGCTTACCAGCCAGTTTATTTCAGATCATCCTTTCATCCTGTGATCCACACGTTTATTACGCCTCGCAATTAAGCGAAAGGTCTCTGCACAAAATAGGGGTCGAAATTGACCAAGGAATATTAAACCCTTGATGTACTTTGTGCGGTAGTAATAAACCCGTAACCTCTGCAGTAATTCAGGATTTCATGACATGTGTGGTAAAATGATAATAATAAGCAAAGGCAGCAGCAGTAGCAGGTCAGTCCACAGAGTCACCATAGGATCCTGCAGCCTCCGCCTGATCTGAGAAACACTTTGAGAGTCTGAAGAGGATAAACTGACGTTAAATTGAATTCGGATTGAACTGGGTTCTGTTTAATCAGATAATTAGACCTGTTTTGTTTTATTAAAGGTGTCATTTCTTTATTTGATGTTAATATAAACAGATTAGATTAAAATGTATAATGTGAAAAGTAGAAAAAAGGTAGAAAACAACAACAAAGTAGAGGAATCATGTCAGTGGTACCAAGTAGAAACTGAGATGCAGCTTGTTGTCCGAAGCACATAAAAAAACAGCAGGACGTTATTAGACTGAGTTTTCAAGAAGAAGACAAAGCCACACTCAATACTGTCTGTTTTTATTTAATTTAATTCACCTTTAGGATCAATAAAGTATTTTTGAATCTTGATTGAATTTTCACAAGTTCATTAATTTGTGTTTTCTGCTTGAAAAAGGCCAAAAGTTGATTTATTTGTTTTGACGCCAGCACGAACTGGGGAACTAAATTAATAATTTTATTAACAAGTTTCTGGTGTTTGCACAGCAATTATAGGTTCGCCAAACTTTAATTGCAAACACCACCACCATTAAGGTTTTATATAAAAAAATATCAAGATAATCATTTATCTTGAAGTAAATAAAGAATTTCTGCAAAACCAAGCTGCAGATTTAACAATGACATTTCTTGTGACATGTCACAAAACAAAATAAAACAAAAAATCCATAGATATGCCTCAAAAGATCCTAAAAGTCTTCAGCTTATCCTCTGTGCTGCAGACAACAGTGGTGTTATGTTTTGAAATGTTGTCATCAGCTCCCCAGATAACAGACCAAAGTTATTCATTTAGTCCCAGGCTGTGGAGTTACAAAGTGTGATTGATTGTCTGTCACTGTGGAAAACTTAAAGCAAAGCTTCAAATGTCTTGCAGTTAAATGGCCTTCTGGTTCAAGTGCACTTCTTTTTTTTCCCACCACTTTAAAATCTGATTAGACATCACATCAGAGACTCAGACTTATTCAGCTGTGTCACTCCTGCTAGGATAGCCACTTATCCTGTCAACCACCCCCACCCACCGGACATGGCAGGACCCTTATTAACAGGCAAAGCTCCAGTGGGTCGTACCAAAACCCCCGTGGGGGGTGGTAGTCATCAACACCGTGCCGCTGCACTGCTGAGTGACAGCTAAACGGCTTAAATGTCACTTTGAATAAGAAGCAGGCCACACGCGGGGCTGCAGCACAGCGCTTACAGCGATTCACATACAGATCCATAGACTCAAACTCTAACCTGCTGAGATTTGGTGTCTTTTCTGTTGCACATCTTTCCTCTGGATGAGGATTATCTGTAGGGATTTATTGGTCAAACGTTATTTAACCCATTCATTCATGTATAGAAAGTGTGAACGTATGCTACAGAATTCAAAACTTTAACATGAATTGATATTTTTAGACTAAGGATTTTCCAGGTGACGTATGTGAGCTATTTAATTTCCCTTAGGGATCAATAAATTTGAAGGTTAAAATGCAGTTTGCTGCAGTAGTGATGTAAAACAACAACAAGATGTCTTCTGCTGCTTGTTTAATATGTGCAGTGTGTGAAAATAAATAAATATAACAAATAAAAATGATCATAATAAACATAAATAAAGCCTTTAAAACATTAGCCTGTGTTTAGCTTATCAATAATGAATTAAGTTATTAACTTATCAATAATATTCTAATTTATTGAATGCAACTATTTGATCCTTCCTTCACAATTAACTATAGAAAATGTACAATAGTATCAAACCTCTGCATATGAAAAAAAATGATGCAAAATAAACAGCAAACATGAATTAATATAACAATGTGGCATGTACTTAAACCTCTGCTATACTCTCAACAAAGTGAGTTTATTCACTTAATTCATTTCAGCTTGTTTTAAAATAGGTTCACCTAACTTTAACTTAAACATGCTTCTAAATAAAATCAACTTCTGCTGCTGCTGCTGTCTTTTCTCTGTGAAAACAATCACATTTACATTTATTCTGTCCTCACATGCTCCACTACTGAACCACACATTTACAAATACAAATGACGTTGCTAAATTTCATGCATTCGGTGTTGCTGAATGCTGAGAGGGAACAGTAAGCCAGATGTTAAAACAATAGGCTGCGCCCCTTTAAATAAGGACATACATAAAGCTGCAGCCTTGCTGAGCAACAAGCTTCTTGTGGCACAAATTTATACTCTGCAATTAGGCTGACAATGGTGTTCACACAGAGAGATCTGCATCACATCACCTTTGAGAGCAGTCACACAGTGCAAGTAGGAAGTTGTAGTTGCAAAATGTGAATAAATTAAAACCCAGATGCCTTAACAACGTGAGAGAAAGCTAAATAAGGTTTTATATGGTTACAGATGGCATTTACACAATGTAATTCAGGGCAATACAGCATAAATGCTGCCATAATAAATGACTAGAGAGGCTGACTCATTCAAAGAGGGAACGTACAGCTGTGCGCAGACTGACATGCATATTTAACTCCAAATAATTCGAAACTTTAGGAAACTAAAGTTCTCATCTTCAGCAAAAATTACTTGGGTGGCCTTTGTCTGTGAGTTTTTAGGAAGACTTGCTGCTGCTTTCCTATATATTTATTGGATTTGTAGTTTCCCAACAGGCTTTCTTCACAACATGCCACTGGAGTTTGGCAAAAACCTGTGACTTTCTGTTTCTGCTACATTTATTCCAAATAAATGAAATCAAAAGATATAATTTTTAACCTCTAACATTACAGCAGATAAAACATTTTTAAGACTTTTAAGAGCTAAATATTTGCACAACTTCAGGACTGTCAAGTCTACTTTCACACAGTGGGCGATAACGACTACTTTTTATTTTGCCAGTATATGTTATATATCCGACTTTTTCACGTCAGTCTGTATTGTGTATGTAAATAGTGCAATTCTGATCTTTTCACCCCATTCAATGTTAGCCTCATGGCTTAATTACCCAAGTCATATTTTAACCAAATCATGTAATATTGATCTGTGTACATTGCTACAGATTAATTGTCTTTGTCGTCAGCTTGAACACTTGCAGTTCAAAATTTATGCATATATAAATATTTTTTCCCCCATATTTTCTCCATGTTTTTTTGTTGTTTTTAGAAAGTGTCAAAATATGAGATAGGCTTTATGTGGAACCAGATCCGGTTGTTTTCAAAGCCTCTTCAATCTGAACCATCATGTGGCATTTTATCTGGCTTTTATTTTATTATGCATCAGACGTACAAAATGGCTAAAGTTATAATTATGAGCTTAAGAAAGACGTCTCTGTCACTGAAGCACATAACATCACACTCCCACTTCTCCAGGTATGGCTGCACATTCAAAGAGACAAAAGTTACCGTTAATTGATCAAAACGTCATTTCTATTAGTTGTGTTGTTTTGCCTTGTTGTACTTTTGTGACATTGCTGTCTGCTTGTATTGCTGAATAAACTTTAAAACAGATCCTTAAACATCTCCACCACTATTACTTCTATAAACAAAAAGTTATTATGACAACAACGTACGTCTTCTGCGCATGTGGGTCGCTTTGGGGTCATAAATGATCAGAAATCTGATTTCAGTCACATTTAAACAGTAAAACAAACAAACAATTGCATTTCAGTAAAAAAAAAAATCAGATTTAATCATAAAGATCTGACGTGTAGCCTAAAATGGTCAAGCTTTGGATTTCATTTCATTAACATAATTTTCAGTCTTTTTTGCTCTACAGACTGTAGTAGATAAAAGAGTGAGTGTGTATCTACTCTCTGTAGTTAAAACAGTGAGTGTTTGTCCAGCAGGAGCTGCTGAAGCAACCATGTAGCCGACTCAGTTCTACGTTTCATGGAGGAAGCTCTCGGGACTTTGACTCTCTCCTGAGCTGCAAGAGCCAGCAAAAGTCTGGAGTTTGGTCTCATAGAAGTTCTTTGATAAACACTCCGACCATCATTTGCTGAACGCCAGCTCTTTAAATCTCCCAGGTGTTGATGAGGAGATCTCAAGCAGGTGTGGATGCTGCAGAGCTCATCAATCATGCCCACTCATTGGAAACCTGCAGCTCTAGAGGAAGAGCGCACAGGAAACCCAACACACTCACAAAACAACCATGACAGCTGCAGACACATTGTAACACACAGCTGATATGAGATCAGGACCTGCCAGCAGGATATTTTTATTTTACAGATTATTATCAAAATACCAAACAAAAAGAATAAAAGGTTGTGGGACTTGAACTAGACTTTTATTATGTTGTGCAGATAAATTTGCTTGTTTCATGAGTTGGTTAGGATGGAAATGATGAACAAATTGTTGCACACACATATTTTTCTTGAAGCAAAAAACATGTCTGATTCTTGAACATGCAATGAAAAGCACACAAAATGTGTTTTTATTAAGGTGCAGAGCAAATATCTACACAATTTATAAAGTGTAACAAAGTCATAAATGTACCTGACCAGGAGAGAGAAAAAAAAGAAATGGAACAGCAAAGCAACTTTTTGTTCCAAAATGTTCCTTCATGCAAGTCAACTAAATGAACTAAATGAACTAAACTTGTGATTAATGTGCGAAAAAAAATTATAAAAATTAGTAGAGTCTTTCCAGATTCACTTTGGTATACAGATGCATCTGCAAGGTGCTCAGGTCATGTGATTATCAATTCAATTTGACAGAATGTAAATAAATAGATCAATAAATAACAAGCATGTAAATATGTTAATCTATAAATAATCTATAAATGGGCACAGGGAGACAGTTGGACTTTGTAAAGTCTGATAGATACAGGCAGGAATGATTTCCTGTGCTGCTCATTTATTAGCAAATAGAAATAATTTTGGTAATTTTAACAAAACTAAAATAAAAGTTTGGTCTGATTTAGTTTCAGTCAATGAGAAATTTTTTTTACTTTGTGTCTTTTTACTCAGTGTATGTCTTACATCTCTTGACAAATAATTTGTAAAATTATTGAAATAAAACAAATTGAAGGTAATTAAAAAAGTGTCTATCACTTCTGTGTAAAGTGATTTTTTTTGTTTTACCAACCTAATCCTCTTAAATCCTCCTCAGTGCGATCATGGCGCATGTGGGTGGATGAACATCGGCTCCCCGGGAGATTCCTTGTCTTCAACAACTCAGCCATTGAGGAGATACATTTTGCCGTGAGTATTTAAAAAGTCTGCATGCAGTGAAGTCGACCGTGGATGTGTCTGTGCTTGTGCGTCCGCGCGTGTGAATGTGTGTGTGTGTGTCTATATGACTGCGTGTGTGTGAGAGAGAGAGAGGCAGGTGAATGTGTGTGAATAACAACAACTCCCCAGGGGCTCCACCAAGCCTGCGGAAATAAAATATTAATGATCAATCACTTCTTTGGGACTACAGAAACACTGACACACATTTTCTCTTACACACACACACACACACACCCACCACACACACACACACACACACACACACACAGGGAGGGACCTCACAAATATGTTATGCCGAATTTGTGGGAAAGCAGATGTAAATATCCCATCTCTAACCAACCATAAGCAGTTGCTGCTAGTTTGGACGTTATTGCAGAACAGATAGAGGAAAGTTTCAGCAAAACATAAACTCTTTATTTAAAACTCAAAGTTTTAAATAATATTAAATAATTTTATTCCATGAAAATCAAACAATTTTTAAAAAAACTTTCAATCATTTCAATCTCCAACAATACTTGTGGTATTATGTATTTCCCAGGCACATATTCTTCTTTCATAGCACAATTAAGTAACTGTGTTATGCTGAGTTGCTATGAAAATGTTGTACATATCAAACAACACTTAAATAAAACTTGACTTTGCAATTTGACACCTTGAGATTGATGCCCGTCTCTTTAAGAAGCTCCTGCCCTTTCCGACACTCTGCCTTCAGCACATCATTACAACAACGCATCTCATTATTTCATTTACAACAACCAAACTGGGATATGATTCACACGATAAGCTCATCGGACATGCAGTTCCACCAGATGTTTTCTAATTGCTGTCGCTAGTCTAGAGGGGATGAGTGAAGGAGTTCTGAGGCAGAAGCTCAGCTGGAGACGCTGCAAAAACACAAAATCTTACAAAGCAATTTTGGTCTAGTTTTTTAGTGTAAATAAGACTTAAAATTAACTTTCCAGCAAGAATTAGGAGCTTGTTTTAAATCAATCATGTTTTAATGTTAATGACAAAGTAATTGTTCCATAGGCAGATTATTTACAAAAACATATTCACACTAGTAACTTGACAAAGATACTTGGTATTGTGTTTTTGCAGGAGGAACATTGGGTAAATAGGCGGCACTTTGTGAGAGTGAACGTTTAGGCACCCCAGAATAGTTGCCATGGGAGATTCAAAGATTTATCAAACATGCATAAAAGAATCAAAGCAGCACATCAGGTATGTTTCTGATGAGGGAAACGCATTGTAACAAAATGTGAAGCTGATTTTATATAAAACTTTGACTTGGCCGTAGAGTCAGGAGGTGAAGCCGCGCTCAGCTGCCGATGCACAGGTGTAGTGCAGAGACTTGTTAGTCCTGAGACAAAAGGAGCTGAGACAGAGAAGCAGGAGACAGACACTGGCAGCTGGTACGGATCCACGCAGTCCCCTGAAGAACACTGAGTCCACTGGGACCCACATGTCCCTGGAGCGCGGTCACTGGAGATGGACAGACGACCCAGCGCAGATGACGAGGGCAGAGGGGGCCCTGTGTCTCAGACCGAGCAAGGCGTGGGCTGAGACACAAGCGGAGCGTCAGGGGAGGACCATCTGAAATCCCAGCCAGCGAAAGATTTGAGAAGCGCTTCGTGGACAAAGCAGTGCTTCCTGTGGCGGAACTGGCAGCGTGGATCAAGAGGTGGCTCCTGGTGCCAAATTCGGCCAACTCCCTGGTGACTGTTGAGGACGATTCTGAGACTCTGTTCTTTCAGTTGTGTTCTACTGGGTTTTATTAGCTTCTAAGATTAAAAGAATTTATTTGAACTCAGGTTCCTGAGATGTTTGGCCCTCATACTAAGAGAAGATGAAGGTTTGTGACTAGATGTTTGTGTGAAGGAGTTTACATTTGAGTCTAAAGCAGTGAACAGTCAGAAAAATCTGATCAGCTGGGAGGAGGGACCTAAAATGAGAGTTAGGTGTCACCTTAAACATGACCTGTTGTACTTTCTTGAACAGGTTAGATCTGTGATCTATAAAAAACATGTTCTTTTCATTTTTTTCACAAAATAATTTTCAGATAATGACATTTCAGTCTGTTCAGTTCTGCCTATTTCGAGCTGTTTTAGGGCCTCTTGTCACTTTAAATCCAAATAAGCTGCTTGAAGCCACGCATCCCAAAGTCACACGTGGAAATGTCTACAAACAGATGCGCAGCTATGCAACCATACATCTTTGAAAAGCAGAAGTGCACAACCAACAAGAATGCAGCAAGTGGTTTCTGGATAGAAAGTCAACAACAAAACACATGTCTTTTCCAGGAGTCACTGCAAAGCGCATACAGCGGGAAAACCAACTGACCAAATGTGCTGGAGCTTCACTTGGTGACAAGAGGTTTTTAAACACCAAAAAACATTAACTTATTGCCAAGAATAGCTGGGCGATTTTTTAAGGGGTTTTATCTGTTTTTGGAAGCAGCTGAGACCCAAACTGAATGATAAAAACATGCAAAATGTGAATTTTGCATAATAAATCCCCTTCAAAGACAAAAGGTGGAGGTGCCACATCATCTGCTGGTTTTGGTTCACCAGCAGATGATCAACTACCAGAAATATCAACAGCATTTCATGACTTATTGAAGGAAGATTTATACCTCAGCAAAGCCAGATTGATGCAATAATTAATTGTTGCATTATATTTTTAATTAAAATATTCTTTTTAAAATTACATTTTCAAAAGTACACTATTTGCAGTCTTATTTACTGCATCAAAAATAAATGCTTACTATATTTCCTTTCTTATGCCATTAATCAATGTAAAATATGAGTTTCACTCTCTGAAAGAGGTGGGGAAAAATATTGAACTTTTTCCTCAACATTCACATTTTTTGAGATGTACTTGCACAATCTCTCAGAAATTAATGTCTCATTATGAGTAGTCATCTCTGCTGGCATGCATGTGACAGCTGGAGCCCATTGCTGCTCATGTTACTCAGACCCATTCCACACAGACAGAGAGCTGCTCACTTTTCAACGATTCTGCGTCGACTAAATTACTTCCTGTAGAAGGCCGTTGCTGCTGTGCCGCACATGGCTGGAAAATCCTCCCACCTAAACATCTTTGTGTTAAGTTGCGTATCATAAATGTACAAAATAACACAGTTAAAGTTTTAATCACCAGAAATTACTCATTAAGATCTGATTTCCTCTTAAAGCCACGGCATCCTAATTACTTCTCGGTATTATTCGGTTTAGGTTTTGGACACGCCTCTTTATCCTTTTATATCCACATCATCAGAACCATTGACAACATAATTAGTATCACCAACATCATTATCACCATAGTTTTCAATACCCACAGATGGGTGGGCCAGGGCCCCAAGGAGGACACACACACACGCACACACACACACCAGTGCACTAAGTGAAAAAGAGTGGAACTTACCTATCACCACCATTATTACCCCTTCGATGCTGTCCCCTCTGGGGAACAGACCAGTGTCTCGTCACGGACTGACATCTCTCCCATGGGTCCCTAATGGTCCACACAGACAGGAAGACACACACCACACACACACACACACGTACACACCCCCCCCACACACACACACACACACGCACACGCATACTCCCCGAAGTCAGTTCATGTGGAGCTGTCAGGAAATCTTGAGCCAAAAAAACTGTTTCTGTGAGTGAGTGTTAACATTTGTGCGTGTGTGTCTAAATGCTGTCTCACAGTGAGACAGGGCCAGTTTTGACATTACTTCATCCCTCAGATAATTGTTAGGACTATAAGATGTCGTTTTCTGTAAGGAAGAAAATAAATAAAAATAAAGCAACAGATTTTCCATGTTGTTTTGACCTGCTGGTGGAGGGACTGGCAGAAAGTCTCTAGGGGAGAAAAAAAAAAAGGTTCTTCTGTTTTGTTGTGAATATATGTTGTGATGGACACACAAGACCGCAAGGCATTATTGGCTGTAAGAGTACAATGCCTCTAAAAACATACTTGCAAAAGTAAAGCCAAGCCAAGTTAGTAAAGTTGGCAAAAATAAATCCCTTTTTTATTTTAAGATGTAGTTTAGCTAATGTGGCATATTTTATTTAGAGTCAAAAATCAACAGCAATAATTTAGGTTATCAAGAAAACCAGAGTTCATTTTGTGATTCAGACTTCAACCGTATTATTCATTTATAAATCTCACTGTTCCAATCTAAATATTTAATGAGAAAGCAAAAATATTTAGATTTGAATTAAATATTTAGCTGCAAACTAAATATTTGGTTTACAGTAATAGTTTAGCTGCATATAAGCAGAAGTGGATTACCAAAATAAAATCTTTATTTATGTTTATTTAAAACATAAATAAACTCCAACTCATGAGATTGAATCACTTAAATTGTTAATATTTTAGCCTAAAACATAGGATGACTGCATCATTCCTGAAATCATTCAGTCTCACCAGCAGGAATTTATGTAGAAATCTGCAAAACCAACATTTACTTTAATAATCTACTTTTCCGCATAGGCTAATTAATTTACATATTTTCTATTTATTTAGCTTGATGCTAAACTAAATATTTTCCTTGCTAATTAAATACTTAGCTTGGTTAGGATTGTGACATTTAGAAATGTATGAATCCAATATGATTGTAAAAAATGAACCCCCATGTTTTTCTGCTGTTACAAGCTAAATAGCTCAAATTATTGCTGTTATTTATTTTTTTATTTTGTATCTTTGCAAACAACACTTCATCATTTCTCAGATTGTTCACACACACCGTTTTAACTAACTTTTTGTATCACTGAGACCAAAGTTTCATGACAGTAACAAAACATTGAGTTGCTTTTTTTGAGCCTCTTCAGATTCAAAAATATTTTATTACATAAACGTTGTCGTATCCCATTAATTCAGATTCTTCATAGACTTATAGAGTTATTTTAACCAACTTGGTAATTATCCATTTGGAAGATACATTTCCTTCTAATAAGGAAACTGCAGGTTTTTCTTTCCAGGCTCATGCCTGTGACGTTCCTTCAATATTTCCACACAGTATTCTTTATTTATGACTTTATTTATTTTGTGAGCTGCATCCTATACTGATATTTCAGATTTGGGATGTGTTCCCATCGTGATAAGCTTCTCTTTTTTTCCTTCAAATGTAACGATGGCCATTATGACTAAACACGTTAAGTGTAAGTTCACTGGAGCGAAAGACATGTCTCCAAAAATTATGGTTTTAATCTCTGAGTGGAAACTGTAATCTGACTCTTTATGTAGCTTTTGAAGAAATGACACTTTCCTTCCTGATTGGCTTTTCAGTCTCTGATTTTACACATTTAATTCAGTAATAAAATGTGTGTATTAAAAGTGGTTATGATCTTAATATGTGGATATATCTTTATAAATAAAAACACTGGTTACTTATCTAAACTTGCCCACATTTCATATTTCAAAAAGCTTGTCGGTATTTTCTTCAGTAATACTTTTCAGGGAGGTTGAATTTCATCCTCACCTTCTACTTTATCTTTCTTTTCAGCGTTGCAATTTTCCTAAAGGTTTTCGATAGAAAAGAAATGGCGACCGAGACGCTTTCTGCTACTGGTCCTCCTTTTGTCTTAGCTGTGTTTCTGAGTGCTATATCCTGCACTGGGACAGTCAGAACTTTGATTGTGTCAGTGTGTTTTTGCCTTCAGCTACCTGGTATTTTGGCCTCCTTTTTCTGTCAAAAATTGACAGGTGCTTCAAGCTAAGCTCAACAATGTACTGTGTTCTGTGGCAGCTCTCTGCAGAGTCATATTCATTCATGCAGAGATGGAACAGCGCTGAAAGTTACATTTGTGTGGCGCAAAGACATGAAAAGCAGAACCTTAAGGAAACATTGATGCTAAAGGGTTGATGTAATGAGAGTTTCATCTTGACTTTCAATAATGATTTATTGAGCAATTTTAAACATTTAGAAAATCTGCTAAAATTTTCTTTGCAACTATTGCTACAATTCCAAAACATAGACAATTTCTGATAGTATTCCTTTACACTGGGTAAATATAAATAATGCAGAAAAATGACATAAATCTCAACAATAGTTAAGAATAAATAGGTAATTTATTAAGGTTGAAACAGATTATATGCTAACTGCTGAAAAATAAATAATTATAGTGGAAATTTAGAAGAGTTTGCTAATAGGACTTACAGGCAAAAAACTTTTTTGATACAATATCTCAGCAGCGACAGTGAAGCCACATGACATTTTAATTAACAATGTGCAATAGGAGAGGAAAAAGCGACAGGAACAGAAAGGCAGAATAAGAGCGCGCCTTCTCCAGGGCGTAACTGCTGAAGTTAGCAAAATTAGAAATTAAGTGCATAATATGTGTTTGTGGAATACTCACAAAATTATAGATTTATTTTTACTTCTTATTAAATGTTGCACAGCACCTTGTAAAAAAAACCTTGTAACTTATATCTGTGACGACTTAAAATTTTCTGCTGTAGATAATTAGAAATGCACAGAAAGTTTCTTTATTCAGGTAAACAAATATGACATTATTTTAGTTGATAACGTTCCTGATGCTAAAAAAAATAACAAAAGTGCCCACAAGACGGGCAAATTTGTAATATTTTTGAACTGCTGCCAATTATTGACTTAAAACAAACTGAAATGTCACTTAAAAATTATGTAGCTTTATGTTATTTATGTATTTATTAAAGCTAAAGTTTAATCAGTAATACTTTTATGTCAGGTTTATGTAGGTTAATGTCAAGTTGTCATAACAAAAACATTTTGAATAATGCCAACTTTGTATTAAAAGTGTCATGATTTACCGAATGACACTTCATGACAACAGTCATAAATATTCATGAAGACTTACTCATGTTCATGACAGGTGTTATGTTTATTCACAACACGTCAAATAAAGTGTTTCCGGCGGTTTGGTCTCCAAGGTGGAGCTTTGTGGAAATAGGTGGAGTGTTTGAGAGCAAGAGTTTAGGCACCACCGAAATAATATTACAGCATGATATAAAGCTAAAAAAGTACATTTTGCATGAAACCCCTTTTCTAGAGAAAAGCAGGAAAGAAAATGAATAAAATTGTTAGTTGTAAATGGAGGAACATTTACAGGAAGTGCATGGAAGAATAAAAGTTTCTTCAGGAACAGATGGACCTGTCTAGTCCCCTGGAGGTTCAAACATCTTCCCCTTCCCATTCCAGGTATCATGTGTCTGTTAGACCCACTGTCCATCTGTCCATCACTTATTTGATCTTTATGTCTCGCCATCCATCTTTCTTTTATATCGTTCATCTACTGCACCTAATGTCAGCCCTTCTCTTCTCTCCGTATCCAGCTGTCAATCCCTCTGTTATCTATCTGTCTCTTCTTTCTTGAGGCTTTTTAGTCTTTTTCCTGCTCTCAGAAATCATGCCACAATCCCTGTGGGGAAATTTGTCCTGATAAAATGTCACTCACATGCACTCACATCCAAACACACTCATAAACAGTACAGTAGACACACGTACATTTATCCACACAAGTGCACACATGCACGTATCCAAAAAGCTTGTATTTGTCCTAATAAAACGTCAAGCCGGCAGCAAAATGAACTGTAATGACTTTCAGGCTGTACTAATGGCCAATAAATCCTGGATTAGGAAGCTCACACACACTCCCTCTTTTTCTCACACATGCACACACACATACAAACACACCCACACAGGGTCATGTTTCATGGCGTGCTGCGCTGGGTTCATTCAGGAGTCAGATGGGTAAAGTTTTAAGCTGTTTTCTGCTGTTAATGACTGTTGTGCTGACTTTTATAATAACAGCATGGAAAGGAATCAGCAGGAATTAGCATGCTAGGATCATTTAAACCAATGATTCATGATGACTGGGGCTAGAAGCCATTCACACTCGTGTGCACACACACACACTCACAGAGAGGAAGAGAGAGAGAGAGAGGAGGGAGGAAAAGAAGAGTAATATATAGTGATACACACACACAAGTGCTTCATCGGAGAATTTCACTTTATGACAGTTGAGAGTCATTTTCCGGCTAAATGTACAAACTAAAGTCCCGGAAGCAGTGTCTCTGTCGTCTTTCATTATCAGCTCAATGATGGATTCAGTTCATCGCTTTATTTTAGACAGAATCAGCAGGATAGAGTGCAAATGAGAGAGAAAATTGTGTATGAGGGACTTTTTAGGAGCATTTCTGCCACATGAGAAACTGTGTTGAGGGAAGACATCTGTGATATTTCAAAGAGAGGAATTATGGGGGAGCAAGACACATCATTCAGGATACGTTCTAGCGAAACACAAACTCAGCTTTTTCAGATTAGTCCTTTAACATCTTTATCAATGGTTACTGAAACTGCAGGAGTGGAAAGCTGTGAGCTTCACACAGTAGATAAGATAATGTTTCTGTTTTAGTAAATATTGTAAATGTTACAGCAAGTGATTCAGAAAGATAGAACATTAACAAAATCCAAATATGGCTAATAGTCTTTTCATATTAATTTCATCAAATTTATTCAAATGTTTGGTAGAGATAAAAAATAAACCTTGCTCTTTTTCACCAATTTAGCAGTAGAAAATATTTTCCTTTGTAAACTTTTCTAGTCTCTATGGAAACTGTGAGATTTAATTGGTTTGTTTTTTCTGAACTTAAACTCCTCTGAGCAATCACCCTTTGTGTAAACTTTAGCAGCCATGTATTTCTGTGCTTTCTTACCTCAGAAATTATGAACATGGCTGATCACAACTGACCTGACTGATAACTATCTGACCTTAAAGTGTTTCTAACCCCCAAACCAAATTTCCTTTTTTGCTGACAACCCATCAAAATAGTTTATTTAGGGTTCAGTCGTCATGTTTCTTTCCAAATTATTTTGTCCTAAAACTGTTTCACTTGAGCAGGTTTCACAGGGCGTTTGTTACACTTTAACTTGTTCCTTATGGTCTCTCTGTTAGACATTATTCCAAATATCTTCCATCTATAACAACAATAACAAGCCATGTGATTTCTTTGGTCTGCTGGATTTATTGCTGCCCAGAATGTTGTACCTTCACCAGCAATGCTTTAAAAAGATCAGTAGATCAGTGGAGTAGAAAGAAAAAGAAAAATTGCAAATGGCTCAAAAGGGCAACACACATTAGCGATGTTTCAGAAAATATGTCTGTATTATTTTCTATTAGCAGCACACACTGTTGTATTTTGGAGACAATGCTTCTGATCAAACTTTCCGAGGCGGGATCAAATAATCTGTCAAGTAAAGGCGCTAAGGGACACATGCTAATGAAAAAGATCAATATTTGAAAATAAATAAGCTGATGAAGCTCAGAAGTAACCAAATGTTTAAAGTTTATAAAACGTTTTGATATTGTGTTGAACTTTGAAAATGCACTTTTTTTTTGTTTTTGAGAGTCACACAGACTGAGCAGCTTTGATTACATTTGACAAATTGAGTCAATAACTTGAACTTGGATATGTTTTAGGAGTTAAAACAATAAAACGAGAAAACCATAGTTTGTACAAATCGATAATTAAATATTGTCAGGCTCACAGTGTTATTCCAGCGTTATATTTCTTAGGGTGCATGACAGAAAATAATTGAGAACCACTGTTTAAACACAAGGTAATGTTACAACATTTTCTCAGATTATTAAAACAATGTTTGTACTACAATTTCATTTCCCATTGTGTAACAGAAAGTTAGAAAATTGTCTAAAGTTTTTCTGTTGGCTGCCAAGGCTACAAGGCATTTATTTTTTCCAATATTGGGTCCCACCTTGAACAGAGCGAACACCAGCAGGATGCCAACAGCACAAATGTTTCTTGATTCTGTCTCAGAAAAATGTTGCCAGCTCTCATCTGCTTGTGTTGCCATGGTTCCTGTAACCATTTTCAACCCAGATTTTAAAGGGATCCAGGATTAGTTCAATATATTTAGCAAAACACCAGCTGCTAAATATCTTATAATTTTCCTGCTAACTAGAAATTGTGATTACTGATAATTACTTCAAAAATTTATCTCTCGTTATATTTTCCTCTCATGGAAGTCGCCATTTTTAAACCTGCTGGGTTGACGACGCGTTTTGGTCCATCGTGTACTGGAATCTACAGAGTAAACACAGGAAAGTTGACTTTACCTGAGTTGTTTGTCATGCTGCGTTTGACTGGTGTCATGTTAGATAATGCCACAGCGTGTCACTGTTGGCTGCAATAAAAAAGCAAACCAAAAAAAGCAGCGAGGTGAATCTGGATAATTTCCCACATGAAACAAAGAAGAGCTCAGTGCGAGAGCCGGAGCAGAAAACTACTACAGAAGGACCTACATTTGCAGCAGCGAAACGCCAGCTGCTACGGCCGACTCTTCCTCCTCATCACCATCATCATTTAGAAATCACCTCTTGTGGTTTCTAAATTCCCATCGATTTTAACGCTCTAGTTCAAATTAAAAAGACTTAATGTCGACACTCATCGCTGTTTTGGTTGGGGCAAGTTAGCGCAATTGCAGTTTTAGATGTCTTTTACCCAGAATGCATTGCAGCATGAGCAACATGGCGACTTTCCTGTGGTAATATTTTATCAACATTTATAAAGCCTAAATAAGCTACAGTATTAATACTGTACTATTTTTACAGCTAAAATAAATATTTCTTGATAAAGTCAATTGTTACAGATAATCGTGGATCACTTTAAGTCTCTGTTGCTGTTTACGCTCCAAAACTCTTTGTTTCCTGTTGCCCTGTTCAGATCATGCTCATCAGTTTAAAACACTGTGGTTGAAGTTCACAAAGCGTATTACTGCCATTGCCCTTTCCAATGACTCTTGGATATTGCACACCCGCAATATCCAAGAGTCAACAACAAACATCCTGCGTGTGAAATAGAGGGGAATTATCCTGTTATTGGCGTGCTCACACACACCAGGACTCACATTTCTGTTATTTCCATGATCACTGAACCTTGGCTGACAAGCTGTCAGGCTAACAGCAGAAAAAAGAAATCTTACAATTCATCGATGTTTAGCTGAACAAAGACAAGAATCCTTCCAAAATCTGAGCCTCAGCTTTGTTACAGGGTTGGTTCTTGTTTTTGTATTTATTATCTGCGAGCGCCAGACGCAGCAATGGTCTAAGAGGAAAAGGGTCAAACTTGCTCTGTTTCATCAAAGCCTGTGGGAATCCTTATTTTCCATTTCTCTCTGGTTTCTGTTCAAAGGTTATCACCTTTTTAGGATGTTTTGGGCATTTCTTTTGAGCCGCCCTGCATCTCATCTCCTGTCAGCTTCATATTCAATTTGTCTCAAGTCTACTTAAAAATAGATCAGCAAAAAACATTTTCCAGATTGTAGGTAATAAATCAATATCCCAATTGTTAGGTAAATTGTACTTACACTGTAACAAATACTAAAAAACTAATTATTAAGCGGGGAAAGTAAATCTTTTGAATCCTTCTCTGGACAACCGTTATGTTTTCTTGTGACATGAGTGATTGTGTCAAATGCTGCAAACAGTTGACCAACTACCAGTGATTTCTCCATTTGTGACAGATTGATTCTGTTGGTTGTTGTTCTTCAGGTGATAGGAGGCCGACTTTGTGACTGTCTTTATGTGGCTCTGAAGGTTCAGGTCAGAATCCATCACCGCGCCCAGGTTTCGGGCCTGACCGCTGGTTTTTAGTTCTAGTAACCGAAGCTGTGCATTGACTCTAGATCATTCCTCTTTAGGTCCAAATAACTTCCTTTTGTTACAGTTGTGTGTTTGCATATGACTTCATCTATACACTGAAGTTGCTCCATGCGAGTTGATAGTATTTCTTCTGTCTTTCATTATTTTAGAAGTTGTGCTGCACACAGAAAAAAAGAAAACTTCGGGGTTTGTGGAGTCCTATCTCCCATGTTTTGCTTGTATGTTTGAACTTTCTCCCTCCTCATTTTTTGGTGTGCACCTGTTTCACTTCTTGGCTGACTCTTTTCTGTTTTTGTTTGGTCCCGTTTCTTTGCCCCTGCATTTAGGAAAACAGCGCAGATCAGGGTCAGTTGGTGATGTGGAGATTTTGTCCTCCTCTCTCTTCCACCTGCTCTCCTGTCTTGAATCAGAACCAGCATATAAAGTCTGGCAACACCAGCGAGTACCTGAGAAACAGCTGTGTCATCTGTAGCAGAGAATAAAGAAGCCACTGATGTACAATCACTTCAGCATTTCAGTTCATCCTGTACAGCTGATCTGCACTCATGTGAATTATTGGCTTCATCAAGGAGATTTAATTTCAAAATGTTTTTTTTTTAAATGTCTGATCTTTTATGTTTAATGTAAAACTCATCATAGCAACCCATGTAAAAATAATAAAGCATCTCCATGAAGCATTTCTTAAATCAGAAAGGAATTATGCAACAAAAGGAAAAGTCAATACAAATCTCCCTCACACTTTTGTTTTAATACAAATTGCATCTATTTTATGCTCAAGCACATTTCCATTCTGGTTTCAAAACACATGTTGGTTTAAAGGCTGATCCATAATGTGAGTTTTTCCTCTGTGTCTTCCTGAGTTTCTGTCACAGCAGGCAGTTTCCATATTGCACATTGTCAGCGAACATCACTTCCCTAATCTAATGGGACCCCGGCATAGTTATGTCTCAGAGTTTATCTTATAGAATGACATCAGGTGTTAATTAAACACACTCCAGCTGAATTCCTCCATGACCAATTTAATCCACTTTGTCTATAAGGAAGGGTGGGAATCTTTGTCAGATGGGAACTGTCTTTCTGAAGGCACAAGGTCCAGGGGGACTGTGGTGGCAGACGGACCAACTAAGAATAGCACCGTTAGGCTGACAGGACGGGTTGACTAGGATTCAATTGACACCTGCGCTGCTGAGAACACAAACCATATGAAAGTATACAGCCATGACTCTTTATTGTGTGTCTTGAAAACTCTGCAGAAATAAACTCATTAAAAAAACAAAACTTGTATATATTTGGTACTTTGTCTCTGACATTAATAATTGTAATAATTCCCTAAGGGAAAAGGCAGATTGACAAAACGATTCGATTTGGGTTAATTCACTAATCTTCTCCCCTGTTTCTTACCTAAACATTTTCATTTGATTATTTCCTTCTATCTAGTCGTGTGGCTGTAAGCAAACTATTATGTATCCATTTACTATTTTTTGTGTCCATATTCTAAATATTGGTGTTACAAAGGTGTATTAAGGGTTAGCAATCAAATAGTCTTTATTCTGAACTCTAAAAAAAATGTTTTTAAGGAAATCAACCTATAATTAGTTTGTGTAACATACATTTTTTAGCATCTGTGTATATAAACAGGTGGAAAATTTATGTACCACCTATTTACCTGATATGAATGAGGCAAAACAAAAACACAGGCTACAGATTTTATTTGGTGGAAAGAAGGAGTATAAATGTGCTTTGGTGGTGTCTGTCTGTTTGTGTGCACACCTGTGGGTGTCTGCGTGCAGGTGTGTGTGTGTATGCGCGCTGGCATAGTCTAAATCACATCACACAGCAAATGTAAACGTGAAATTGAATCGGCTGCTGCATCATTTGTCTGGTGGATCATTCCTGGTAATATTTCTGTCATATTAGCAGAGCATTTCTCATCTGGACAGTAAGAATTTCTTCCCTGTACTCACTGGAACGACTTCACTTAAGTAACTGCATTTCTTCATTCGTATTTTCCATTTGTGCAATACCACAAACAAGACAACAATCGGTATTGTGACTCCTGATAGATCTGAGATTCGGTTCAGCTTTGTACGGCCAAGGGAAGAAAGCAGGTAAGTGAAAAAAATATACAAATTCAGAGAAATATAGTAGTAAATCTTAATGTCTAAAAGATATATGTTTATCTTTTACTTAGGTTATCACATTCAGATAGGCCAACTTTATCATAGGTTTTCAAGAACGCAGTGATACTTGCTGCTTGGACTTCATAAGGACCTTTCAAATAAACAAAGAAGAAGCATAAGGTGGCCTGAATCCTAAACCAAAACCATAGATTAACGTATCAGACTATAAACATCTAAACACCATTGTGTCTAAAACAGCCATAGATGCACTAGTACTGCTGAAATACATTGTTAATGGGAGAATCAGGAGGCAACGCATTTCCAGAAACCACCATGATGATGACTGGCTCATGAGCCGATTTGGACTCCCTGCAGCTTTGCTCTTGGATCTATGTGCTGAACTGGGTCAAGGATTGGAGAGACAGACCCACTGGAACCACGCCATCCCTTTCAATTACAGGTGTTAAGCACCCTGGGGTGCTTGGCAGCGTGAATTAGCAGTATGTGTTTGCATTAATCAACAATTAATTAACTCTCTGCCTGACGCCACTTTATGGAACAACATAATTCTGTGAAGATTTTCTTAGTTCTGCCTGCTGGATGTATAGATATCGTAACTAGTCAATACGTCAGATTTTCCTACACTGTGGAAGAACAGGTCAACATTAAACAACAGTTTGCATCCATGTCCAGTTTTCCAGCACAATTTATTGCATCCATATTGCTATCAGAGCTCCATATTACTGTGTGTAAGTAAACAGAAAGCATGTGCATTGTGTTATATACGATTTCTACGTGCAACTCATAGTCAAATCTAACTCAATTACAAGTAAAAGCTGCTAGATCAAAAGTTTACACGTTAAAGCAGTTAAATATGTACTTTTGAAAATACTCAAGGATTTGAAAGTACAAATTAAATTTTCTAATATCAGTACGTTGCTGGAATGTTTTCTGAGATCTTTCACAGAACATCGTAATTTGCTGAAACTCTCTGATGACGTAAAAACAGCTATTTTCATTTCAGTCTTGTTATTTTTATTGTTCCACGTCACTGTGGCTAACAAAATAAAATGTTTTCCACTTTCCACCTCACTCACGTCGCTCCCTGCCTCAGTGAAATTTAGTTTTTTGTTTTTCCATCTTTTACTTGTGATTGCTATTATTAATCATAAAATAACATGATCAGCTGACTCATTTTAATAAACACTGACTTTATGAGATACTTATGTTGACAGTTTAAGGCTGAATGCAGGCATGTAGAGAGCCGAACAGGAGACGGGAGCAAACTCTGAGGTACAGCTGTGATTTGTAAAAGAAAATTGCTTACTGGTGTGCGTATGCATTGGTATTATGAATCTTGATTTTCTTTTGATATATGTACGTTTACTTTTAGAATGAATCTCACAGTCTTTTATAGCTGAGATCCCTGTTATGTTAAAGTTCAGGCAAATAGCCCACATCCATTTTATTTTATTATATTTCACTATAAACAGGCTTTTTAACCAGCCTACATGTGAGTAGTGAATACACCAGGTCTAAGATAGATAAACTGTCCTGACCTGCTTCTATTATGTATTTATTTCTCTTAAAATAGATTTTTTTATAGAAGTGGTTTTATGTGTGAATGCAAAGTCATGGCCAGAGTTTTGGATTATGGTTATAAAGCAACAGCCAGAGTTTTTACCCCAAGACAAATTTCCTTTGTGACAATAAAGTTAGTCTTGTCTTATGTATAAACATGTACAATCCCGGTTACATTTTGAATAAATAGGTGCTTTGACTTGGATAAGGCTGATGTTTGTATAATTAGTGATCAATGCCGTCTGCAGAGAAAAAAAGTGATGTTAATTTGATTTTTCAATTCTGTCAGTTAATGAAGATTAAAAGAAAGCCAGAGAGGGCTGGGATGAAAAGTTACCATTACTTTTCCCCAGTCCTGCTGAGCTTCCTGCTTCAAGTGTGGCTGTGAGGTCATCAATAGATTGATTGCTACTGAAAAACTGATCGCCAAAGGCTACAAGAATGAAGGCGATGGAAATGCAGCTTTGACTTGTTTGTATTCTGTCTGATGCTGATGTGGAAAGATATGATCCGACTCCAAAGCAGAAACACGGAGAAGCCAGGTGAATGGCCTGGGTCCACATTACAGCCAGTCAAATGGCAAAATTACAGAGAGTTGGTTTGAATTTCTGTCGTTTCTGAAGGATGAAACTGATTCTTTGCATTTTATTTTAGGTTTGATTTAGTTTTTTTTATTATTTTTGCCTGATTTGTGAAAGATTGAAAATATGTTAACATAAAAAAAAGCAAAGCAAATGTCTTTTTTAATCAATAACTATTGAATAAATTTGGCCTTCGACCTGTATCATATTTTAGGCTTTTACTCAAAAATGATCCCTCCAGCCATTGAAGTAGATCATGTCTAAATTTTATTTAGAAATACTGAAGGACAAATCAACCACATTTCATACGTTCTTCTTCTACTACTCTCCACTTTTCGATTCTAAAGAAGATGCAGTTTTAAAAGATTTCCTACTAAAATCCACATTATATATATATTTTTTACTATGAATATGCAGATGAGAGTTGGTGCAAATACATCTGTCTGAAAATCTCTGAATAGTTGTTTCTCTGTAACAAGTTGTAGTTTACCAAGTAGGAGATTCGTTTTTATTTTTTTGATAAGAGTCAGAAATATATAATTTTAAATAGTCTGAAGTGTTTTTAGGTTCTGCAAATTTGACATTTCAAAATTTTTGGAAAGAAATTAAATAAGTCTTATTACAACATATGTGTTTGGCTGAGCTGAACTTTCCAAAAATGAGATATAATATGAAAATAGCAGTTCTGTATCCATTATCGGTGACAACACTGCAAAAAGATATAACAGATAAAACTGCTGATTACTTTCTCCAAACAAACTTTTCCCATATAAATATTGGCAAATATGTCATAGTATGCATGCATGTGTGTGTGGGCGTCTGTGTGTGTGTGTGTGTGTGTGTGAGAAAGAGAATGGGTAATGACCAGTTAGTGATGGACTGGCTGTCGACAATTCAAAGATGTCAGCTGAGTAACGTATGCTAATGCTGTTCTCTGCTCAGCATCCAAACACAGCAATATATGCCAGAGTGGTGCAGAAGGAGTGATAATTAGTTGTGTGTGTGTGTGTGTGTGTGTGTGCGCGCGCGTCCACATGCGTGTGTATGTACGTGAGTGTGCTTGCTTGCACAGGTCTGCTTGCTTACAGAGTTCAGGATCACATTTGCCACAGGTGAGTGAGATAATAAAAAATGTTATAATAAATTCAGTAATTGTGTTTTTCAAATAATTATCTACTGATTTTCTTGTTATTTCACATAATCTGTATTCATTTCTCATCTTTTCCTTCCTTTTGTTCCTCAGATTTTACATCTTGTTTCAGTTTTGCAAGAAAAAAGGTGAAAAGAGGCAAATCTTACTTCTTTTCATTCGGAAGAATAAGTTTAAAATGTGAAATTTCACATAAGTACTGGTACAATTTTTTTATCAGAAGCTTTTTGTGAAAAATTTTCAAAGTTCAGTGCTTGCTTCAGGTCTTTTGATGATTTTTTTAAAACAAAAACTTGTATAATAGATTCATCTTTCCCTCCTCATTTAGGTTTAAATGAGACGGACTGTGCTGAGCCTTAGCAGGCCGAGTTAATTAGCAGCCGCCACCAAATGCTCAGGATGTTCCAGGTGATTATCTTTTCAATGTTGCTAAAAGAGTTCAAATTGTGTCATGAATGCAAAAATGAGCTACTTTAAACAAAACCTGAAATATATTTTGGCCTATTTAATATTTGCACCACTGTACAATGAAGTATTTTAGATAAAAGATAAAAAATGCTCAAGATAGAGTAGATTTCTTTAGATAAATTTCACATCTTTATAAGAAAAATAATGAAAAGTTGTGAATTTGACAGATCTACTGCTTACACTTTAGAAAATGTCCAGCTGTGCATCTCCTGAAGTACCTATTCTGCCACTTTTGGTCACAGACATCATATTTTTTCTTCTTTTTCTCTCATTTATATTGTAAAAAAATATCTTCATCTTAATGTTGCAAACTTATGCCTATAATCAAGAAAATTTGTAATACTTTTCTTCCAAATTTACAATTTTTTGACGTCACTGAATATGATCTTTCTTTTATGAGATGAATTATTTTCCTTGTTTTGTCTATGCTGGCCTTATTTTCACTGGACACAGATGCATCTGTTCTTCCAAGTAGTTAATTAATTGATTTTAGTTCAGTCTCATTGCAACTGCAAATAGATAAAACTTTTAACATGCATGTATTGTTTTCTATTAAAATACACGTTCAGATGATTGCTGGACAAATTTATTTCTAATAAAAACACAACAAAATTATACACTGTTACCTATTCAACAAAAGATATCAACACAAATATATATTCTAGCTGGGAGAAAATGGACAAAATATTAAAACTATTTGCTGTTGCCTGTAAAACATTTTTCCTTGAGCTCATTTCAGCACTGGATGGATGTGAAACACACACATCCATGCTTTTATTACTTTTGCCAGCCTACAAAGAAAAAACAACAACAAAACAAAAACAGAACAAACTAAATGAAGACCCTCTGTTCTGTTTATCCTGTATTACCATGGGCGCATGAGGTACATTTCTAAAACACATTAACCAGATTGATGAGGTCCAAGGTGAATTACGCTTTTGTAATAAGGGAAAAAAATACATATATAGTAGTGGTGGATGGTGCTTACCGTTTTTAAACAGTTTTTGGGTGGCCCTAAGTGAATCACACTGTTTCATAGTTTATAGTCACACTTCTGTTCTCAAATCAGCTCTTTCCTCCTGCAAGGCTGCCATGTTTTACATTCAGTGAGACAGCCGACTCTCGCCACCCTGAGTCGCCAAATGCTTGTGCAGGAGCGGAAAATCAGGCCTCCGCTCGCCTCATCCCTGGTGAGGTGATCCTCAGTCTGGTCCTCCTGCAGTCAGGTGTGTTACACTGACAGCAGAATAACCTCCTGCTCATGTCTCCTCTTCAACAAGAATAGGCAACAGAGTCAGTGTCAAACTTAAAGAAATGCCAGCAGGGACGGGAAAATGTCACACAATGAATCGAACATTCACTTCTTTCACTCATGACTGAGTTTTGGAAGAAGCCATAAATAAGTTAATTCTGTAATTTTTATATTTTATTTTGCTTCATCCTAACGTGAATCTGCATTTAATTCTTTTCCATTAGAGATGTGGTCATTTTCGACAACACTGAAAGTTGCAAGAAAATATTTGTACAGCTTTGGTAAGGCAAGGAAATAACAAATGGCAATAAAAACTACTTAGTAAATATGGATATTGGTGCATTTCCAGTTAAATAAACCCTAGGATTACACAAACAAGCAGGATAAAAAAAAAAAAACTGCTACTCTCTGAGCTACAGGCAGCCAGTGAAGGGCTTTGTTCTTTTTTTCCCTAGTTTTAGTCAGAACACAAGCGGCAGCGTTTTGGATCTGATTGACTTTTTAGTCAGACCTGAGAAGACACTACTAAAGTAATCAGTGCAACTAAAGATAAATGCATGGATGAGTTTATCTAACTGGTCCTTTAATCCTGGAAATGTTCTTCAGGCGGTAGAAGACCGACTTTATAACTGTCTCTATGTGTCTCTGAAATTTCAGATATGAGTCAATCACAGATTTCCGACCTGATCCCTTATTTTCTATCTGTAATAGCCAAATCTACGAGCTGTTTCTAGATCGTTCCTCTTTAGGTCTGAAGATAATAGCTTCAGTTTTGTTTCTGTTTAGGTGGGGAAAGCATTGATTTCTTCTACGCATTCTCACATTGACATCTGTTCTAAAAGCATTATTATCCAGTTAAAACGGTAAATTAAACTGAAACAGAGTCGGATGTTCAGTTTCATAGTGGAAACTATGTGACTTGAGTTTGATCTAAAGGTTTATTAACTTTAGAGGCTAACATTTTGAGTTAGTGGGAATCCATCTGTCACTTATGCAACAAATTAGGTTAATGTTCTGTCACATTTCGCTCAAGACGAGGCAGACCGTCGTGCCTGCTAGGAAAGTAAAAGACACACCATGAACACTGGTGCCCCGGCTGAACTCCAGAGATGAGCAACTGAGAGAAGCCACTTTTCACAAAGTGAGAACTATTTAGCATAGAAGCACATGGAGGAAGAGGAAGGGGTGATAGTGAGCAGTGGGGAGTCAGTATAGTGACAATTTGACTTAGTGGGAAAAGGGCTAATGGAACTGCAGGAGGGACAGAATGGCAGCAGAGTTGGCCCATACCAAAGTTGACATACAATTTGAATACACACAACAAATGCACAGCATTTCCTACAGGGTGTGACGAGGTGTGTGTGTGTGTGTGTGCAAAAGAGAGGAATAGAAAACGAGGAAGACAATTCCACACAACCGCACACATCAGCAGGGTTGGTAAATAGCACGCCCTTTTATATGTCCTCCTATCGCTTTCTCAGCCACTCTCACACATCCTCACACTTCACACACACCTGCCACAGCTAATGCAGGAATAGTGGGAAGAGAATATAGAGCAAGGTGTCAGTCCTGTCATCAGGCAGGCAATGAACTGTAGGAACCAGAAAGTGACAGGAGAGTGTGTGCGCATGCGTGTGTGTGTGTGTGTGTGGGAGAGAGAGATAGCTCAAGGAAAGAATGTGAGACATAGAGAGAGATAGAAAGGTCAAGTAATGGAGGGATGTGCTATGTTTGGTAGGAACAAGTCCCTTAAATGTGCTCTACCTGAGTTACTGCGGCTCAGTCAAACAATCTGTTGTTGTGCCATCAGGTAGGCAGCTGCCCAAAAGGAAAGATGAAGCACAACAAAAACCTAAAGGTGAGGATAGAAAACAGTAACTGTCAGTGTCCTGCAAACAAAAAACAAAACCCGTAATGTATTCTTAGGGCTTGTTTGAGATACAAAAATTCAGAAAATGACAAATCACCTTTTCTAGCGTTTCTGTAATTGAGTCATTTTTTGGCATTTCGATGTTGTTACATTTTTCAAGTGTGTACTCGTTCTTAAACATGTTCTTTTTATATTTTACATCTATTTCTGCCTACATTCTGGAAATTATTTTGGAAATGAATATCTCAGTGGTTTAAATTTCCATAAAAATGAGGCTTCATATGAAGCCTCATTTAATTAGCAGCTGCTAAAGAAACGAAACAATAGTGGTTCCTTCTGCATCAGGAACACATTGATCTAATTAGTGAATTTCATATATCAGACAAGGACTCCTGGGGTTAACAGACGGAGACTGTTAGCTGGGACTGTCATCAATTCCTCATGAAGCATTTTGAGATTTTATTATGTAGACAGTGGATATTGTTAATAAATTAAGCACACATTCACCTACTGAAGCTTTCTTCTATAAAAAACAAACACCAATTAACACCTGAGATACATTTCTAACAGAAACACGTTAACAGGATTTTAAATCCTTTATTTTTATTTAAAATTGGTTTGCTTTCTTGGAAGAAACGTTTTCTGAAACTACAGATTTACAACAACAATGATAAGAATCAGTAATAAAATGTTATGTAGAAACAACTCCACGCTTTAAATATTCATTTTGGAGGTTTTAAAAAGATAAATTTGTTTTTGAATGCAGTTTGTTTACTCAGTAAACAAGCTGCAGGCATTTGAGGTTTGTTTTATTATTATCATTTTTGATTTCTATGTGTTTGACATCATTAAAAAGCTTTGAATTCACACGTTCAGAATCTGTAAATAACTGAAAACGCCTCCGGCGACACTTCCTGGTTTTGTTGTGTTGAGTCAGACATAAGTAATGATCTCTTTAATTAGCATTTCCCTTTATACAGCAGAATAAAAAAAAGTCTCCAGTTTCTTTTTTTAAGCTTTACTTGATCATAGCAGTTATTTTCTCCTCTTCATAATCATTTCATAAATATTAGTGAGAATCTACTTTTGAGCAACATTTGCCGAGTTCACGGATGTTTTGGGGAACGAATAGAAAAGGCAGCATCCATTTTCAAATACTTACAGTTTGCGGCTGCAGAAAGTCAAACAGAATCATCTAGAGCTCACTCTAGAGGAATCAGCTGAACTATTTTCTATGCCAAATAGTTATTTAATCAGCTGCTCCTGTGCTTCACTGCAGCCCATTTTAAACACAACATTCAACAGGTTTTTATAAATATAAAACCTCTGACTTCAAGCGGCTGTATGTCACGTTGGCAATATTTGTCTGCAACTGTTATTAACTTCCAGTTTGAATCATGTGAGATATTTTAATAATACTAATATTGTGTTGACAGTGTCTGTAGTCTTAAAACAAATTAGGATTATTTGTGACCTTGGATTTTAACTTTAATACCCTTGGATTTTAAGAAGTATTTAAGGCCACTCATCACCGCATATCAACCTGAAACTGTGTGGAAACGAAATAATTTACATCAGAAACAGTTTATTACGAAGTCAGCTGAATATTCCTCCACATGCTGGGATATTATTTGTGGTGTCCCCCAGGGGCCACCATTATGCTTCTATATAATGGTGTGATCCCAGTGGGATCGTCCCACCCAGTCTCATGTGATTGGCTACAAGGTGCTGTGATGCCAATCACAACAAAATTCTGCCGTTACAACAGGAAAAAATGATTCACTACCAGGCAACGACCTTTAGAGAGATTTTTATTTGTAAATATGATGAAATGAATTGATATTTGAAATAAAATATAATAATAATAATAATAAAAAACCTTATACAACAAATAACAGCTAATATTATTAGCTGAAGACATTTTAAAGTGATCACACACAAAAAAAAGACACAAAGTCTGAAAGTTGTGGAAACGATTAGGTGAATATCTATCGCACTGTCAAAACCTGACTCATTTCAATAAACAGTAAATCTTTCAAATTTAATTTAACTCATTAGAAATATAAATATGCATTGTGATTAAAGAAATAAATAATTCAAAGCTATTAACAACCACTGAGGTAATTTTATTTTTATTTAAAAATAAAAGAAATAACGGGGTTTTAAATTTTGTTTCAGATTACTTTCTTTATACCTGTTAATCTCTGTAAATATTGTCCATTCCTTCACTATTTACCACACAGAGGATTGTAAAGATCATTAGGAAATTATGTTATAAATATATTTAAAATACATTCTTGTTGAGTGTATTCATAAGGTATGCTAATCTACACCATCATTACTGAGGTACATTGTAGTAAATGAATGAAAATGTATAGTTTTTGTTGATAGAAAGAGAATGCTTTCATTTAATTAAGACAAAAATATTTTTCTTGCCTAGTAGCAAGTTCGTAAAAAGAGTCTGGAGTTTAGTTTATTCAAACTACAGTTATTTAATACGGTGTTCAGTTGGCGAGACTTCAGCAAACCAGGAAGATTTGTCAACTTCATTAATCTTTTTTATTTGCACACAGACAACAGTAATATTGTTGTATTGCTGTCACGCTTGTGACATTCATCAATGTCTGCAAAAATTGCACATGTAGTTGTGCAATTTTTGTGTTAACACTATGGCTGCAGCAATCTAAGACCATAAAGCAACTACAAGGTGGGAAACCATTGATCTAATTCCAACAATGTTCAGAGAACCCAAAATATTGAGATGTTTGAAGAAACATTTCAGTACATCTGCAATTGTCTGGAGTTTCCTTGAGAAAGACGAGACAGATTATTATTTTTGTTTTCCACTGGCGAAAAGAGTTTCAGTACGGAGCTCACAACAAATGTGGAGTTGAACATTTCTGTGGAGCAAACTGCCTACGAGGGTGTTGCTCCTATATTGAACTATTCCTGTCCAAAATCATTTATATGCCAAACACAGATAATGTGAAAGGAACATTTCTTTGATTTGTTCAGCAATGGGGCTCCATAACGTGTGTGGGATATTAATGGTTCACACATCCTTACTGTGGCTCTCAGGGCATGTCACAGAGAATATTTCAATCAGAAGAGATGGTATTCTATAAGACTACAGGCAGTGGTTGATGGAAGAGGTTTGTTTTTGAATGTTTATCCAGGGCGGTCTATAAACTTGCATCACATGTCTGTGCTCTGGCAGAAAAAGGAAAAATGTTCTCTTAACACAATAAGTGTAGAAAAATGTTGGAGTGCGTCTGAGATGGTGCCTCCTGTCAAGGTGGTTTATGGACCATTTCTGGACAGAGGTCAGTTTGCTCAGAATCAGGAGGTTTTGGACCACAAACAAGTGGGAAAATGCTTACGCTGAAGAAAAAGAAAGCACACTAAAATTGCAGTGACTGTTGTCTTCCTGGAAAAATCTCCCTTGTTTCTGTTCTGGGAGCCATGAATGTGGGAGCCATGATGAAGTCATTTGTAAAAAAAAAAAGCAGTTCTTTTGTACAGACTCTAAAATGTTGCACATATGACCTGTAATGCAAAATTCACTTTTTGCATATTTTTGTAGTTTTGTATAATTAGGTTTCAACTGTTTCTAAAAGTGGCCTAATCATTTAAAAAAATAAATAAATAAAAAAAAAAAAAAAAAAACTTCTTAGCCATTTTTGAGTAATGACTATTTTTTTTTTTTTTTTTTTGGTGTCTGGAAAATGAGTCGTTTCAAAAACCTCCCAATTGTTAAGTCAGAATTGATGGAGACTGTGCCGTTACCTAGCAACCCCAAACCAGGTGAAGCTCCATCACTGGTCAGCTGGTCTTACCACTGCATGCGTTGTACAATGGCTGCTGGAAATGACAAGTGTTTTGTTGTTAACTTACTATTGCTGCTTTTTTATTGGTGTGGTTAAAGAACTCTATTTCTAGAGATCTTTAACCACACAAATAATATTTTTACCCCAGTATTACTACAAACAGATGCAAACTGATATCAACTTCTTAATTTGGTAACGCTGTTTAAACAAGTGGTGCTTGTGAACGCCTCACAGTTCTAGTCAGAGAATCTCTCATCTGCATTATAGCAGCAGGGGAAAAAAAAGGTTAAACCCCGTTTTGATAAAGATTTAGTAACACATCCTCAAAATATTAAGACTGACAGTGTCAAAGAATTAAGTCTGGAGTTTGATAGAAAAGCTGGGAGTTCAACGGTGAGCAGCAAATTGACCCACTTCAACTTTCTGATGGGTGATTTCAAAATAAAATGTGAGAAGATTCTAAAACTAATCTGATATTTTATTAGTTTAGTATTTTTGTTGTTTTAATGTTTTAAATTTCACTTTTCATAACACTGAACTAAAGTATAAAGCTCCTTCTTGCCACTTGTTTTGACCAATAGAAATGTGCAATACAGATTTTTTTGCTATTGATATTAAGTAAACACAGTTTCATCTTTTTTATTTAAACTTGTTAAACTTCTGACTTTTAAGAGTTTTTCCTTTGATTCATTTTGAGAAACCTAGCACACAATTTGGCCAAAGTTTATAGATATCTACAAAACTATTTTAATACCATAACAACATGATTTACACGCATTTTTTCTAAATTAACCAAGTGGAAAATATTGTAAATTGAGAGCAAATCAAAAAATGTAGTTCCAGTAAATCTGAGAAACATTACAAAATAAAATAATACTTCAAGAGGAATCAAAACTAAAGTATCAGTCTTGTTAGTTTCAGTTCGATACCAATACTTACTTGATAACAATATCATCAATATTTCTGCCCACAGCTATTGATTAAGACAACGTTTATGCTTGTCTTTCAAATTATTCTGCTGGTCTTTACAGAAGACAGTTTACTTTTGTATCCTTTGAGTAAATTATATTTATTGTAATACAATTTCATTGTCTTTATGCTTTTCATTGTAGAATGTGTCATATTTCAGTATTATTCTAAAAAAATATGCTAAAATACATTTCTCTGCATGTTGCGTTTAACTAATAATAGATTCAATACCTTCACTTTTACATAATGATATGAAATAATATTAAAAAGTAAAAAGGAAAGTCCTTCAGCCAACATGCCATCATAAAACTGATTATCAGAAATATTAGATTCTCTAAACACTATTTGTTCATGTGGAGAAGGGGCTTTTGTGTGAAATATGCCATTATTCTCCAGCAGAGCCAAAGCAGTTATTGTGCATCATTACCCTTGGCCATAACACCGCATAATGACAGCATCTCACTATTCCAAGAACTGTTAGGCCTGAAATGACGTATAGCAAGAGGCCTTTTTTTCCCCCAACCTGCTTAACGAGAAGAATTATAATATAAATAAGAAAATTGCCTGCCACAAAACCGTCCATTAAGTCAACATAGATGTATGCAGTAGATTGATTCTAGATAAAGCAGAGTAAAATGAAATACTTAGTTTTTGTGACTGCCAATAAAATAATCTGAAGCTTTTCATCAAGATGTAGAAAATGATCTTTTAGAGGAGCATGGTTGGGCTTTTGGTGGCTGTGGTTGTATCTCTGCACATAGCCATTCTAGAGGACTTTGGGTGTAATAATGAAAACAAGCCACTTTTTTAAAAAGGCAATAATTATTCACACTCTTCTCAACAATAAAAGAAAAAGGTTGAGGTTGAAGGGCCATAGACTTAGGCGCTTTAGTTTTGTTTTCTTCATTTTTTCCCCTACAGTTTTAAAATTGGGTTGAAATATTTTCTACGATGGTACGACGTCCTTAAGTTATTTTCTGACTTCCGTGTCAGAAAATAAGATAAAATACTCAAACTAAACTTGTGCACATTAACTGTGAGTTGTCTTCAGCCCCATATAAAATGGCAAAAAAAAAAAAAAAATCTACAAGCAAAAGTTTTTCAGTTTGTCAAAAGTTTCAGCGTTAAATGCCAGAAAGGTTGCACAAGGGGAGCGAGTCAGCACATTTCTTTTAACCGACAGGCTCTGTAGAAAACATTTAATGAAATAAAAAGAGCATTACAGGAACAGAGATGAAGCAAATGACAGAATGGTAAAAGGAGCACATAAGAGAAAATGTGAGAGGCAGAGAGGCAGAAGTAATCTGACAGAAAGGCATAAACTTTCTATAATTCATAAGAGGTCGCACTCAGTGACTTTATACATTTATTGAAAAATCCACAATCTAAAAGAAGAGGCCATGCAAACATCTGACATGTAAGCAAAAAGCATTTTTTTCTTGACACGGACATTTTTATGAGAAATTCTGTTCTTCAGGTTCTTTCACCGGGCATTGAAGACCAGTTAAAGCACTTTGAACAGTGTGACGGTGTTAAACGTTTTTCATTGTGTAAGGCCCGGTTTTTCAACAAATACTCCATTATGACTTTCCTCTACTTTTTATGAGGCCCAGAACCTGGTTCTCACAAGAGCTGTAATAGGTTAAAGGTCAGGCTAAGTAAATGGAAGTTAATGAAAATATAGATAAATATAGATGTGTGTTTGCGTGTGTATGTGTGTGTGTGTGTGTGTTTAAAAATAAAGTTTTAGTCCCAAAAACTACAGTATTGCACATTTCTATTCTATTGATCAAAACAAGAAGCAGTGAGGAGCTGAAATTTAACACAGATTGATTATTTTTCTCGATGTTTCAGATCATTGGACACATTTTCTGATGTTGTTGTTCATCACAACAGTTAACTAAACAAATTTAATCTTGATGCTAAATTCCGTCTCAATTTAATAAAATCAATTATGGCAGAAAGACACTTCTCTATGCCTGAAATGTCAAAATAACAAAATGTTTAAATATTTTTCCACACAGGTTGAATCTGGCTCGGAAAGCTTTTTCTCTTTTAACAAATTAAACCATCAAAAACAGGTCTTTTTGTATTTAGGTTATCTCTTTCTGATTTACAGTTGTATTTGTCAGAAACATTTTAAAGTGCAAAAAATGATCTGGAATAGAGCAAATAGTTTTGCACAATTCATCAGATGGATAATAATGGTGAAAAGGCGTCATACAGTTATTTTTGTTCTATTTGAACTAAGCTCAGTCTTCATTCAGAGGATTTAGGGGTGTCTTGGACCCCCAAAAGGAAAGTCTCCGTTTCTAAATGTTGACATCACTTTATCAGGATTCGCAGCGTCTTGTTTGGAGTCGATGTTTTTCTGTTGCTCAAACTTTTCCTCTTTAGTCACAACGCCAGTGAAAGGATCAGGCTGCTGCAGTGGCCAACGCTGCTCGTTGATGCAACATCATTGCTGATGCTACTAAAGTAAACTCTTGTCAAAAAGTTCAGTAAAAATCTGCTGACTCAGTATGTCAGAAAACAGAAACAAAATGTGGAGGAAAGACATTATTTTAGAAGCTACAGCTAGGGAAATAATATTAAAAAAACAGCGGATTTTCTTTTAGATCGGGAGATAAATAATAATGATGTTGATCTCGTGTTTTAAATTTAAAATAATGGATAATAAGAAACACGATACATTTAATAACAGAAACACTGTCTTCAATGCAAACTAATCAGAATCTTTCAGAGGAAGTGATAAAAGTGGATCAAGGCATAGAGACTAGACTCAGAGTAGATCCCAGGGCGCTCAGTCCTCAGCTTAACAATGACAAAAATGCTGTAATTAAGAAGAGGCATATATTTGATAATAAAGATAAAAGATAATGGGAAGAAATTGTTTTTCTTTGGTACAAATGCTGGCTCAGCTCCTTTGGACAAACAACTGAGGTACAAATCTAACTTAATTTGATGCTAGCCTGGCCTTTAGCCCGACTCATTAATTATGTTCTTGTCTATGCATAAGTGCCAATTTTTGCCAATGCAGTAATGAATGGAAATATTAGGATGTCATACACTGATACAGTTCTGCAAATTATATGACATAAGTACAATATCCCTCTTTCTTGAAGGGTATGTATTAGGCCAAATTCACATTTTATACTTCCATTTGGGTCATAAACAATCCAAACGCAGTTTTTGACAACAAGTTAATATTTTTGGTGTCTGGAAAATGAGACGTTTAAAAAAAACGCCAGAATTTACAGCCACAAATCAGCAGGAATCGACCCTCACATGGCAGCCTCACTGAAGACACTCACCTAGCAAACCAAGCAGAGCTCCAGGAAGTTTTGTCAGCTGGTTTTACTGCTGTAGGCAGTGTATAATGGCTACTGGAAAAGACAAGGGTTTAATTGAAACCACTTGCTGCATTCTTGTTGGTTATGCAGGAGGCTCCACTTCTGCTCTTCGAAGCTAAATGGTTGTATGTGTTTTCACATATTGATGTGTCATATTGCTAAGTCCAAGTAGCCTCCACTCCACCATGCAAATTCTCTGCTATATTTCACCTGATTAATAGTGAGAAAAAAGCAGCTTTGTTACACTTAAACCAGATTCTGATTAGTTTAATATTTTTCCATAAATGGAAGAAACCACAAATCCACAAAAAACTCCTGATTAAATCGAAACTAAAGATGAAATCACCTCACCAGTAAAGAAAGGCAGAATGAAAATTGAGCAAATATATCTATCCATCCATTTTCTGTTCACCCTTGTCCCTAGTGGGATCGGGAGTTGCTGGTGCCGATCTCCAGCTGCGTTCCGGGCGAGAGGCGGGTTACACCCTGGACAGGTCGCCAATCTGTCGCAGGGCAACACAGAAACAAACAGGACAAACAACCATGCACACACTCACACACCTAGGGAGAAGTTGGACAGACCAATTAACCTGACAGTCATGTTTTATATATATATATATATATATATATATATATATATATATATATTTATTTATTTTGCAAGATTTAACAAAATGTTTTCATAAGAATTAACTGAGACTTTATAAACTTAGCACAACTGTCCCTGTGAGCAGATTCTTCGTTTGCGTCGCTGCAAGCATGTAAGATTATGTACCAAAACAAATTTTTTCCTCATTATCTTATTGGAGCTTTTAGACACAGCTAATCCTAGAATAATGCTGCGAGCAATAAGCTAAAAACAAAACAAAAAAAATGTATTTCTTATCAGTCAAGTTTGCATTTCTTCAGCACTGACATCTGAACTTCAGAAACCAACCTGGTATTTTCTTTGCAGCTCAAACATCAGTGTTACTGGCCTTAACTTAAAGTATGCATGATTTTTTATTTATTTATTTTTTTCCCAAGAATGCTCTTCGCCCTCTGCATATTTACTTCAACTACAAATTGGTTGAATGTGTCAGGAAGTGGTGCGTTGAATTGTCTATTCTGAGTCAGCCCAGGTGGTCTCCGCTGTGTGCTTATTTTACATGTCATCCACCCTGCTTTTACAGATCATTGTTTGCAAATGGAATGAGCCTCCTTCTGTGTACTTGTCATTTGTGCTCTGAGAAGCTCTTCTCTGGTGCTCAGCAAGAATTTAAAAAGAGAGGCAATTACTGGTAGCAGGAAGCACAGGAGAACAAGCAAGGAAGTCTGAGGAAGTTATTTAGACACAAAGAGAGGGATGGGCAACTGGTGAAAAGGAAAAACTGAACATATTGAAGGTATTTATATTAGCAGAAAATAAGATTTAAAAAGTTACATGTAGTTTAATCAAATTTTTATACACCGCCGTTCACAGAAAGTTACATCTTTAATTCTCAACCTAAAGAATTAGGTTAAAATCTGTAATCTAATCTCTAATCTATATGTACAGCTCTGGAAAAAATGTAATTAAAAATAGTTTATTTTACTTTTTATAGGTATATGTTTGAGTAAAATGAACATTGTTTTTTTATTCTATAAACCACTGACAACATGTCGCTGAAATTTAGTATTGATTTGCAGAAAATGAGAAATGGTCAAAATAATAATTTTTTTTAGAGCTTTCAGACCTCAGATAATAATAAAACAAGTTCACATTCATTTAGAAACAACAGGAAGAATTCAGAAATCAATACTTGGTGGAATAACCATGAGGTTTTCAGTGGGGTTCAGCGCAGTGTTATTACTAGTTTTTTGTTTTGTTTTGATTTGGGGTTTTTGTACGACAAGTAATGCTGAAAATGGAAATCCACTGAGAATTATTTCTGTAAATATCACTTATAATGGAAGATGATAGAGACACGCATTCATGTTTGTCCCTGAGGGGGACAGATCAGGTTTACATGGGGGGTGGGTAGTTAGGGGCACCTTGGGGTCACCTGTTCATCACAGAACCACAGAAACCCTCCAGTGAAATTAATTATTTAGCTAGATTTAGCAGGAGACCGGGCTGCACAGCCTCTGGGTGTTTTAGCTTCAGCTATAACTTGGGAACATTTGAAAAACATATTAAATTGGAGAGGTCATCACTTTTACCTGCTGAGCTGTTTAGTAGAAAGTTCCCATGGTGCAAAGCTCACGATAAGTTTGCATGCATTGTTGTCTTTGCCACTTTGTCACAATTAAAGATGTGAAACAAAATTGCATGTATCCATTATTATTATTATTACTATTTAAACAACAAGGATCATTTTTACACCAATATCTACAGCAGGTTGTGGTAAATGACAACTTTAGTTTATAAATTCATGGAAGACGAAGTGCTGGTGAGGCAAAAATAATAAATCTTTTTAGCCAGAAAACTCCCAAAAATCTTCCCACTTCAAACTTGACCTTATATAAGCCTTTATAAAAGCCTTTTAATGTAGGTAATGTTTTAATTCTTCCTCAGTTTTTCTTCACATTATCATCGGAACATGAAAAACAATAATTAAATGCTAATGAATTGAAATGCAGTTCTGGTGTTTCTACTAAAAGTTTTGGTCATCGCTGATGTTTGAAGAGAGGATATCCAGCAAAAAACTAAAAGTGAAGAGAAGCGTGCAGATGCACAAGTACCAGACGAAAGCTTTGATCCTACACTAGTAAAAACAAAACACACTCAAACTACACATCTGAATAATTAAATGCTGAACTGGCCATGTACAGTACGCAAATTCTTTGAGTGTCACTTCCTCCTAAGAGTCTAACTGATCCTGACATTGATCCCAAATTTTGCCTGGAACCAGCCTCTCTATCTGACACAAAACAGACAAACAGAGCACATCTGATTCCGTATAACAAGAGTAATCCCATCACACTTTTTTTCTTTTGAGACAAGACACATGAAAATACACACAGAAGCATGACTGGGATTTGCCAGAAGTGGATTTTGACTCTGTGAAGGTCTTGGAAGGTGAACATAACAGAAGTTTTTTATGGATCAGAGATTTTTTTTTCTCTCCCTCGCTCTCTCTCTCTCTCTTTTTTTTTTTTTTACATAAAAAAGTTGAAACACTGTTAACACACCGACAGGAAGTTTGTTTATAATCTGCACCAGAAGATGCTTTTTGACCCTTTTTCAGTTTTTGCATGTTCTCCCTGTGCATGGATGAATTCTCTCCAGGTACTCCGGCTTCCTCCCAAGTCCAGAAACACGACTGTCAGGTTAATTGGTCTCTCTAAATTCTCCCTAGGTGTGTGTGTGCGTGTGTGTGTGTGTGAGAGAGTGTGCATGGTTGTTTGTCCTGTCTGTCTCTGTGTTGCCCTGTCCAGGGTGTCCACTTCCTCTTGCCCGAAACGTTGGCTGGAGACAGGCACCAGCACCCCTCCCGACCCCACAAGGGACGAGGGGGTTAGAAAATGGATGGATGGAAGTTAAAAAAAGTGGTACCAGAAATCAGAGTGAATGAGCTCAATTTTTACTACACACAGGTTAGAAAAATTAGACACAATTTATTGTATTTGTACCATTTCTTTCAACAATGTTTTATGCATAACTATTTATCATACTGCTTTCATACAGTTATCAAAAGCTGTGAGTTTTTATAATATATATTGACATATGGATATTATTAATCAGTTTTAAGAACACCAAAGGATTCATGAAAGGCATTAATATTTTTTAGCAAAGTGTACATAAAATTTTTCCAAAGTTCTTGGGAGAATTAAATAAGGACAAACTTGTATTTTTCTCCTGCATAATTGGCTGAAATCACACACAGGTGTGAATGCACTCTTCTTCAAGACCTTTATCATTTTAGATGCTGAGGGCTGAACTGAAGTTGGACACATGCAAGAAACTTTGCTAACATCTGACAGCTGAAGGATTTCAGAGACTACAAGAAACGTCTCACTGTGGTTGTTTCATCCAAAAGTCTGTAAAATGTTCTAGCATTTCCCTCTGGTAAGTGAGATTTATTTAATTTAATGAGTAAGACAGTCCCAATTGTTTCTGCTTACATGTAATTAAGTCTTTTCTATATATGAACCATTCATTCAGTCTTAAAAGGGCAGTATTATATGTTTTCCAAGCCTATAGAGCCATTTTGTAGCATAATCAAGTAACTATCTTATGTTCAGTTGTTATAAAAATGCAGTGTATATATAAAATATAACTTAATAGAAATATTAATTAATAACATGGCTCCTTTTATTAACCCTTTAACAAAGTTTTTTCCAGCATTGAGAAGTAGTTGGTATGATGAGCTCAGCAGCTCCACCTGGTGGTTGCTAATTGCTGCTGGCTAGTCTGAAGGAGTTGCTCAGCGAGGCTGAAGCTTGGAAACTGCAGCTCAGGCGAGGAGTTGCATCTTGTGCAGCTGAATGGTTGCCATGGAGATTAAAGGATTTCTCAAACCTGCATGAAAGAATCAAGGCAACAATCCAGGTATGTTTTTGATGAGGGAATAAAATTAAAACATGATTAAAACAAGCTCAAAAAAGTTGATTTTAGATCATGCTTACCCTCTAAGTAAATTATTTTAAACAGTAAATTATAAACTGTGATTTAATTTCTAAACCTTGAAGTAGAACTGAATTTCAAAGAAACTTTTTTAATGAATGAAATGATCCAAATATGACAATGCTGTCTGATACATTAACCACATATTTACATACAAGGCAAAAAGGTAGTTCACAGAAAAAAAAGAGTTGCAGCCACTGAACTATAGTAAACAATGGAATGAAGTTAGATTTTGCTTTAAATTATAAATTAACTTTTGATGCAATACTCTGCTGACTGACACACACCTGCCTACCTGGAGGGCAGGAGGCCAGGACGCAGCACTGAACACACCTATAGATCCTGCAGGCGCAGCTGCATCACACTGACTTCTGCAGGCCAGCCAAGACTTTAGACAACTTCACTCAAAGGTTCAGACAACTACTAAAGAAAGCACCCAATAAAAACTCCATAAAAACACAAGAAGCACATAAAAACACACTTTTGTTTTTGGAAAGTTCCAGCAGTTCCAGTGGTTTTCTATGCTTCCTATTTAATATTGTCCTGAAAGTCAATTTTTTTCTATTACAAAATGCAGAGTTGTCTGTTCAAAATTGATTTTAATCCTAATTAGATTTTTAATCCTAACAGGATTTTCCTGTTTAAAAAAAGATTGGTAAATAATAAATGAATAAAATGTATTTGTTGCTTTGTTTACGGTTTTAGAATATATAAGCATTTGAAATGATCTCTGAGAGAGTTCTACTAAATATTGAGACTTTTCTTTGTAGACAAAAGGTTGCTGTTTAGTTAATGCTTTATATTATCAACCAATCAATAATTCAATAAAATTTTATTTGCATGTTTTACTTAATATAACCCATATTATCATTATTAGAGTATGATTAAATATTCTCTTTAGTTCATTGAACATGAATTGACCACAAGAATTCCTTCTTTGTCTCCTTGCCATTCCCTAGAAAACTTTATTAGAAGTTATAATTGAAACACAGAGGAAGCTCCAGAAAAGTTTGTGTTGTTTGTTGTCAAAGAATACCTTCTGCTGTCTGGGAGGTTTCAGTAAAGTTCGGTCTTACTGGTGCATGCATGATGGGACTCATTTTCACTGAAATACAATACACACTTTCACACTCATACACTTGGCTGTCTCCAGAAGCACTGTTTTTTTTGTGTGTTGTATTATTGATAGAGAAGCAGTCAGAGGGCAATGTTTTGCACTGCAGCTGAATAAATCAACACTATGAATAAATCACCAAATCAAACCATATTTACAACCAGGGAGAGGCCATCAACCTTATCTGCTACCACACACTTCACTCACTCTTCCTCTTTGTTTCGGTTTCTAATCACCTCTTGCATCTCAGAGTTGTCTCTTTGTCTTTTGTCTGCCAATTATTTGTTATGTTTTTCTGCACTCTTTTCTCATCAGTTTTAGCAAAAGAAATTATTCACTGTCTGTAATTTGATTGAATTGCTGAAGCTGTGTTGAGCTTTAATCCTATCAAATTAAAGCTCAACAAGTTGTAATTAATAATCTGAAAATGTTTTCTACATGACTGTGTTAAAAAAATTATACATGATCTTTAATGTACTTTAAATAAATGTTATGCAATTGATTGATTCAAGATGATAAAAGTATATATTGCGTTTGTTATATTTAAGCAATTTCATTTGTTGGATATTTCATGGATGGTGCAATAAAATACAATGACTCCATGTAGAGTTTTTATTATTTTTCTTGAGTTTCATTTCCCAAACGAACGATCTGATTTTTATGATTTTATAATAAATGTTGTACAATTTTAATTAAAGTCCAACAATCAACACAAAATTATGACTTTCATAAGTTTTTTTTCAAACAAATTAACTTCATTGTTCCGGCTTGAAATATTTACTTTTACTTGATCTATTTAACTATGAAATGCAATTTAGCATTTTATTTCTAATTGTTTCTTTTTTTTTTTTTTGGAAAGTGCAGTTCTTACTTTATTGCTTTTACAGTTTTAACTGAGACAGTCAGAAGAATACAATGGAAAAAAATAATTGTTCTTCCTTACACAATGAGAAAAAAAATATAGAACATATTTTATGTATTTCTCTAAAGCAGGGCCTTGAGAAGAATTAATTTTTATAAAATGTAAAACTAAGGAGACGCAACTGAAATCGTCTTGAATTAAAATCCAGAAACAGAAACAATCAAATTAGTGTATTTTATTAATACTGTTTAAACACAATAGTTGTTGGACAAAATGCTTCACAGACATAAAAATGAATCCACAAAAGAAGATTTATGAATAACATCAAAACAAATTAAATAAAAGTGAGCAAACATTTTTGTAAAAGACCCAAGAAAACAACCAGATTTTAAGCTAAATACAGTCAAGACAAATGGAGCCTAAAAATGGAGCCATCCCATGGAAAAACCTCAGTAGCTTACTAGATTTGTAAACAAATTTGAAAAGAATATTTTTAACCAAAAGACAATAAGATGAGATAGAAATCATTTTCAGTCTAATGCATGATGGAGTCTAAAATCTGTGTTAATAAGGTAAACTATATTTACAATTTTATTTTTTTCTTTCTTCAGGTGTAAATGAAAGTTCTCTCAATGCTTCTGTTTCTCCTTTTTTTTCCATTGAAACATTTTCCATCTTTCTTCCTTTTGTTTCCTTCTCCATATCCATTATATTTTAAATGGAACATAAGCAGCAACTTCTAGTAAAGTTTTACACACATCTGTCAAATGGAGCATCATAGATAAAGCAGTAATGCTCCACTTGTGAAAGTAAATCTGTTGGGCCTCATCTGTCCTGATGAACAAAAAAATAAAATGAATTAAAATCAAATTAAAACATAGTACTAAAAATTTGATGAGCAAATACAGTTAAGAAAATGAATATTAAAATGACACATTTAGTAAAATCCAGACTAAAGCCATATTTTTTAACTTGTTGTCAAAGTGATAAATATGTGAGGTTAGCTTTTTTAATATGTGCTGCTTCTGAAACCAGCTGAATGCAACATGTGCATTAATTGACCTTACATAACTATAATAATAAGACTTTATGAATGTGAGAAAAAGGTAGACTTAATTCTAATAGCTTTTCTAAAGATCTCTATTTTTGATATGTTGACCCAATAACAATAATACTGATGCTCCCATTCAACAGCCTAAAACAAACCATTATAGCATCTCAAATTAAATGGTTATCATTTCTTTTCAGCTACAGCAGGAGGAAATTTATTGGTATTAAAGTCATAATGGAAGTGTCAGAAGGGCAATAACCTTTGACTATCTTATCTCCAGTGTCACAGCTATAATGTTGTATAGGGAAAAATATTTAATATATTCATTCAACGACCAAATAATTTCCAATGATCCTTTATATATATATCTACTCATGTATTTGTGAACTTTATGCAGTGAATCTAATATTATTTCTATGAAAATTTCACATTTTTGATGACTTTGTTCAAATTTAAAAGTTTTCACAGACTAATCAGACAATGAAACTGTGACTGAAAATGTCTCATAAATAAATTTACACTATTTCAGCTGAGTAAAAGCATTTTTTCTGGTGAATGATGAGCCACTTTCTGGGTTATGGAGATGAAAGTGTTTTTTTCTGTAAACTGCGTGAATCGTTTTTATTTTTGTTTTTGCGTTGGTTTGCATTTCTGTGTCTATTTACTCACATTTCTGTATTCCTTTGTTTTGTTCAGACACTTACTGTCATTACCAAGTTCTTAATACCTCCGTATTGCAGCCTGTTTGCATTTACATAACAAGTTTTCATCCAGGAATCAACTTTCCCACAAATAATGGTAAATTGTAGCACTTTTCTAGTCATGTCATTTATGCCGTGTGCCTCACATTAAGCCAGACTCACACACACATTCACACACCGATATGCAGATGTGTTGACAAATTTAGGTACAGTGCCATGGCCAGAGGTGCATCAACATGTGAGGATAAATTACTTCCTGATTACAAGACAACTCTTCATTTACAGTGGTTACATATGAAGCACCTATCCACAAATATGCTTTCTGACTTTGTAAATGATAGAAATAATCCAAAATTTTGATTTTTTTCTGCTCAATAATAACAAAAACAAAATAAATGCAAACATGTGGAGGGGAGTGGAAGCAACAATTACACTATAATTAAAGTTGAAAAATGAAAAAAGAATTCAAAAGAGAAAAAAAATATGATAGTATCAAACAATTACACGATCCAAAATCATTAAAGGGGCGGTATTATGTATTTTCCAGCACAATCAACTAACTATTTAATCTTCACTTGTTATAAAAGTGCTATATATACCAAACACAACTTAAAAGAAATTTGACGCCTTGAAATTCCTGCTGCCGCTAGTTTGGAGGAACTGAGCTTTAAAAGATTAGGACTTCACTATGGTTTTGACTGAAATTATTATATTTCCAATGTTTGTTTGTTTATTTTTTATTTTTTTAAAAAGAACATGATAAAGTGCAAATGAACCATTAGCATGCATTTGCTAAAATCCTGAGAAATTATACTGATAAAGTTGATACAGTAATCAATATATTTTGACAATTTCAGAAGCAAAACAAATAAATTACTTTATGTCCAGCAGTGTGTTCACTGTCATTTCTTACATTCTGATAGTTGATCAACCTGTTGTAAATATTCATCTGGTCATCCTGTGATCATAAAATGTTTTATTTTTGATAAATTAAACTGCAAAGTGCAAGAGTTGAATCAGTGGTTTATTTTTTTGGCTGTCCCTTTCTAAGCCTGTGTTAACGTTTAACTCCACTGAACACGGTTTCTGGTGAAATTTCCCAGTTTAAAGTAATATTGTGCCTTGGTGATTCCCAAGTTATACCTCAACACTTTCACCAGTTCTAATTTCTCTGAAGGAAACAGTATGAGATTGTTGAAATTTGCAGTGAGTACTAGAGGTTTCAGTGATGCTCGGCTACAAAAAGAGCTTTTGAATGATCTAATAAAAACAACTTTGTTAGTCAATCAATTTGTTAAGCAATTTCTGTTACAAAATCCAAATCCATCTTGCAGTTTACAGCAGTTTTCCATATATAACTTTGATTTAGATTTTGGAAATCAAACTGAGTAGATGCTTTCAGGATTTTATTTTCTTAGAAATATTAAACTGGTAGTTTAATAGAAGCACCAAGTATTGTCAGGAGGAACTGTTTGTCTTCATTCTTAAAACTGAACTTATTATCATGGGAAGGAAAAGTAATTACAGAGAGTGACAAATACTTTAAGCCAAAAGATGTAATCAAAGTGGGAGAAATGGAAGTAAAAGTGAAATGATGGTTTTGGGCTAGAAGAGGGGTTGAGCAAGGAGCTAGAAGACGAAACAGTCAGCAAAGGAAGAACTGAATGTTTGAAAAGTCAAAAGATTCACAAGGGTTTCAATAAAAGGCTTCAGTGAACACTGCACAGACAGGTTTGATGGTTACTCACAAACTCTCTTATGGACACACACACATCCACACATCCACAGAGTTTGGAGAGGCTATGTTTATTCAAAATATTTCTAGTCATCACAGAATCCCATCATGCATTTCACCCCAATGGTCTCTCCCTGTCAGAGTATAACAAGCTTTCCTCACAGCAATGCAGCCCCCACATCCAAACACAGGACACATCCTGTGCATAGATGCTGGTTCTCTGGAAAATACAAAGTTCTGGATGTAAATAAATGTTAATATTTATGTGTAAATAGATGTAAAAACATATAAATGAGCAAATATATATATATGCACATCTGGCACCAAACCAGATAAATTCATTAGAGAATTAGAAAAAAGGTAAAATAATTAATCTTAGATTTTATGTAAAACAAATTATTGTATTAAATCAATTTCTTCAATTCTGAAATGCTCTTGTTTGTCAGTATCTACAGTAAGTAATCAAAGGAATGCCTCTTTTTTTTTTACATTATTGCATATCTCTAGTTATAATGTTTTAGTTACATTTCGTAATATTGATAAAAATGTTCCGGTTCCCTTGTTGTCAGTGAAATAATCTGCCAGTGGAACTGATATATTTTCATCAGTTTTCAGGAATTATTTACTTAAAACAACTTATCTTGCTGAAAAGTTACCTGTATGTTAGTTTTGTCTTATTTCTAGTGTACAGAGACACTTATACGAAGAACTGAAAATGCAGTGTTCATTTATTCTGTAAATTATTCTGAATCACCTTGTGTATGAAAGATGAGATATAAATAATCCTGCATTGCCTTGAGTGTGAACTGCTTTTATCTGTTCAGTGCTATGCTGACCACATACCTCTGTATGTATAGGGTGTGTGTGTGTGTGTGTGTGTGTGTTATTGATAGGGAAGAGCAACTGTCAACCTGTACCTTTCTGAGGCAGCGCTACCACTGCTGAATAGACATTTATTGTTGCCAGCTGGTGATTTTTATGCATCGTCCTGCGATTCCACCACAGAATATTTTGTATACATTATAAAAAAGACTTGGCACTGTACCTACACATTGGTATCTTTAAATAAGTGTTTATAGTTTTTATGACATCATAAATTATTTGCTCCTAAGTTCATCTAAAGCTCGTTACTTCACTATATTTCTTCAAATCATTAGTATGAATTATGGGTGACCTTGTTGTTACAGTTAGTCAGAGGTGCCAAAAAGTGTTTCAAGGGTAGCTATAACCACTATTATAAAAAGAAAAATGTCATAAAATGTGAATCTTGAGATATTTTTTTACCAAAGTTGATTATTATAAGATACATTTTTAAGGTGGAATTAATTATTTTGTAGTCTGGGTTTGAAATGGCTTTCCAGAAAATCAGTCAGATTTTCAAGCATAACTATGATCATGGAGGCAGGAAAATTATGCAGCAATTTCCCACAGGCAAATACACACTCATCAAAAACCATGAAACAATATTTTTACCCAAGACTTGGAAACTTCAGAGTGTGGCAACCAGAATCATCAACTAAGTCAGAGCTGCAGGAAAGTAGCGTAACGTTTAAAACTTCCATTCTTCCTGGAGAAATCCTGAAAAGTGACAGAGATAAAAGTGGCCTTCCTGAAAAGAAATGTGGCTCTATAAAGTGTTTTAGGCAGCTTGGCCATCGTAGGACCTTTACGTGGTAGAAGCTGGATATAAATTTCATTTGGGTGTCAGATAAGGGCAAAGCAACAGACATTTATGATCGCTGCTGCAGTGGCACTGACTTAAGTTTGCAGCTCCAATAAAGAGTAAAACACTTGGTCGCTTAAATCACCTGAATTTACCTAGCGGACCTGATCCGATTGACTGTATATCAATGTAATGGACCGGCTGCCTGGCCCAAAGCAGAGGGACAAATTCACGCTGCATATTTCCTGTCTATGCCTTTCACTGGAGGTCAATAAAATGAAGACCCTGATCTGCAAAGAGGCTCAACTCACCAAGAAACTCAACTTCAACTACTGCTAAAGAATGAAGAAATATTTGCGTTTATCTATGATGGTAAATCTTTTTATTACTCGCCGGATCATTATGGATTATAATTTGATTTTAAGTAAGGCTGAGGCAGCTGTATAGTAGAAGTGATAAGTAAACCGTCACTTGGATCCGATGTTTTTCACCATTTTGGCGAAAAATCTGTAATGAACTCACAATTATTTGAAAAAGTGCAGGGATTTATTTTTAGCATGAATTTCCACAATAATTCACAAGAAACAAATGAAGAACAAGTCAACAGAAACACGGGGGATGAAGATAGTAAGACTAAAGACGAAACAAAACCAACAGTGTTGTGAAATGATAAACATTGATTCATTTTCTCCTTTGATACCTTTGTACAATTAGATACTTTTTGTCAACCCATTTGCAAAACATAGTTTAAATTAAAGGAGGCAGAGGAACGAGTTTCAATAAAACCCCACCATATCAGCAGAACTTTATGGTTTGTTAGATTCGTGACAGATGTCTGCCTTTATGTCACAATAAAGACAAAAGACTGTTTTAAAATTATTTGACTCTGTGCAATTTTTTTTGTTTACAAGAATCTGCATTTTATTATGAGTGTGTAAACTTTTTATGTCCACAGAAGGCAGTCATCCAAAAATAAACCAGGTTTCTGCTTAAACGCTTTTCTATTTGTTACGTTTCCCAGGTTGGTATTTTTACTTTTATGGTGTCTTGATCTGCATGACGGTAAGGAGAGCAGGTTTAAAATGGAGTGCAGTGAAGAGAAACATGTTGCAGACAGAAAAACACAAAACAATTTTCCTTTATGTTCTGTTGCATCAGAGTTTCCAGTATCCTGGGAAAGAGCAATCAAATACGAAGGTGAATACTGTTGCAGCAACAGTAAGTTTGCAAAGTTAATAAATAATTATGGTAAAAACAATCTGGGCTTTAATTCTGTTTGAAAGGGTAGAAAATTAATGATATAATTTTAGAAAATATCACTATTATCAATCATTATAATAACTGTTTAACTGAGATACTAATTTCAACTCAAGACTATATTAGCTCCAAAATGTGCAGTTGGTGTGAATAATGTATTCCGAGTGAGCCAAGGGAAATCTTTGCTGAGCAAAAAGGTAAAAGAAAAAAAAAAAAAAGATTCATATTAACCTTTTCTCTCCACCTCCAATCTCTCCACCGCCTCCTCCACCTCTCCATCAAATCATTTCTGTGCAAACTTCAGGAGTTACTGTGACAAATAGGACCTGCTGCTGTTCCGCAATCCAGGCTGTCTGGTGCCGTAGTAGTTTAATTTAAGTAAAGTTTCTTATTGTTATGGAATTATTCACAGTTTGGAGATCGACCGGAAGGCAAGGTTTTGATGGCTAACGGTCTTTAGCATGCAATATTCAGATCTATTTATCTATCTATCTATCCTCAAAAAGTGAAATTTGCTTCAATTCATTTGTTCAGTAAAACACATCATCTGTTATTTTACTCTTAATGGTGATTCGCTTGCATTTTTTACAGCGCTTTATGAAGCCCAGGGACTCCAAAATAATTTGCACTACATTTACGCATTCATCCATTGCGTAAGGCTGCCATTTAATCTGACCACCAGCAGACAGATGGATGAATAATGGATGTTACTGGTTACAAACCCCCTACCTCTAAAGCAGCTGCTGCATCACTTTACTTTTTTATTTGAGTCTTTGTGTCAGGTTGAAAATCTTCATCTTTGTCTGCATTCTTGTCTCCTCCAGCATCATCAGTCCATTGTCTTTAACTTCATCCTCATCTAATGTGCCACCTACCAATTAGTTATCATAACAGAACTCGTGAATCACGTGTGCTGCTACGCTTAGCAGCAATTCAAATGTTTGTTCAGCCACATATCTGCTCCAGACAGCTGGTCCTCTGTGTAATTAGACAATATGCGAGGTAAAATGTGTGTGTACTACAAGCTGTGCCTTACTTTGTCTGTCACATGCTCTCCTGCTCACACAGTTTATACCCGACTCTTTTTATCTGGCAGCTTTACACACTGTCACTAAGTCTGAAGCAATATATTGTATTTATTTTTTACATTTGTCCTTTGTTGTGTGAGTTCAATGTTGGAAAGAGATTTTTACTTTTTTAAATTGTTGTATTGTTTTAATCTGTTTTACGGTTTGTGCAACTTTATTTTATTCCATCAGAATTAGACAAAATTACCACACTTAATATAAATTTAAAAATTTTGGATTTTAAAGCCAGAAAAGTATTAGAATATAATCAGTTTTAATTTAAAATTGTCAACCTACGAGAATCCAACATGTAAAAATACGTGATTAAATGTTTTTATTCAGATCCTGTTAACTTAATGCAAGGTTTAAAACGCAGCAGTGTGAATATACAACTGACTTTTTAAGGTTGGGAAGCCAAGGAGAAAGACCCACAAAGGTTGTTGGTATATAAACACACATGCACAACACCCTGCAAATAAGGCCTCCCAACCAGAACTAACAAAGGCCCACCGCGGACAGTCCTGTCAGCTCAGTGTGGAAAACATACTGTGTGTGTGTTATGCCCTGTGTGTGTATGAGTGTGATATGATATGATATATGTGTGCATCTGTTGTTATGTGACTGTATGTGGCTTTCTTAACACACTAAGGAATGGTAATTGTCTCCAGTGAATATATCTTCTGCTTGTCATAAGCTACGCTCATTTACACTCAAGACAGTGGTCTTGTGTGTGTGTGTGCGTGCGTGTGTGTGTGTGGTGTGTGTGACACAGAGAGTGAGTCAGACTGATAGATACGGCCATAAGCTGTGCTCATTTACTCTCACATTCTTGGACTGAGTATTAGTGTGTCACATCCAAACGCTGAATGTGTGTGTGTGTGAGTTTAAGAAAGAAAGAATGAAAGAGAAACTTGCATTAAAAAGGTAATATTTATGCCAAACTATTGAGTATTTCCACCTGCATTCTTTATGCCACGCTTCCTTAGCTAAAGTGGCAGCAGAATGGAGAATACCAATAATAATCACAGAGCCTACTTTATTTTCTCTGTTTGAGGTGAGACAACTGCCTTACTCCCTTGCCACCACTTTCCTCGCTTAGCTGATCAACACACACACACACGCATGCATACACACGCAGACACACACACCATGTTTGTTGTGTGTGAATCTGCAGGCTGGGATGATCAGCAGAGTTATTACATGTAGTGTTCTCTGTGTTGTAGGATATTCATTTTATGAGCTGCGAGGCAAACAGTCCCTCAGTAGTCGGGAGGCGCAGCAGCTGAGACGCTGATGTGCGGGTGTGGGTTTGTGTGGATGCATGCGTGTGTGGGTGTGTGTGTGTGTGTGTGTGCGTGTGCCTGCTGCTTTCTTTCCATCAGCAGACAGGCTATTTAACCTTTCACACCCACAGCTCAATAAACCCAAGAGGTGGACACGAATGCATACAGTAAAGTAGAGCTCACTCACTTGTTTTTGCATTAAATCATCTAAGCTCAAAGTATTACATTGGATTTGTTTCTGTGACTGACCAACAAAAAGAAAAATATGGGTTTTAATATGTTTTACAAATAAAAACAGGACATGTCTTGTAAAACTACCTTTTGTAATGATTCCTGCTGTGATTCCTGACTTTTTTTTTTTGCCGATTTTTCTGCTCAAAGTACCATCAGCTCTGTCATGTTGAATGGAAAGTGTCCGCACACACTGATTTTGTACTCTTAATTAAAAACAAGATCTTATTATCTTATTTATATGGCTGATGTAGCTGTGGCAAACTTTCATTCTACATTTATTTTTCTACCCTTCCATAAATTACAGATTTATTATTACCCCTGACAATATATTCTATGTACTACAAAATGTACTTTTTTAGTTGGACCGATTTTGCAACTTACAGTCAGATGCAATTTAAATATTTTGTTCCCTCTTCCTGATGTATTTTTTTGACTGATGTTTTAAATATGCTTTAATACTGATGAACATGAGCCAAACTATTAAACATTACCCTCTGTAACTGTGAGGAAAGCAACTGATCCAGATTATATCATTAACATGGACAAGGTCCCACTCAGGTTTGACAATTTCTAAGTAAATGTGACTTAAACTCCAGAGTCCGGAAAGCATGATAGTTGTCCTGTCAGCAAATTCCCCCACCTGAAAGGTGGATTTCTGCAGCTCCTCCAGAGTTTGCTTCGTTTATAAATCCTTCATTATTCAGCCTGTCAGTTCAGATGGACGGTCATGTCTTGGTAGATTGATGGATTGAATAAACCTTAATGAAATGTTCATAGCTTAGGATATTGTTTGCTAACTAAATAAACTATTTTTTTCTGTATTTCTCCAATTTATTGAATCTGACTGTAACATTAAAGGTTGTGCTTGTGATGTGTGTGGGAGGACAACTGTTTGAGTAAATCTTCTACACCCTGTCATCCTTATTAGTCACTGGCTGTTATTTTAGTACCATCCTGGGATTGATTGTTAAATTCCTAGTGCACCAACATTTTTAAATCTGAATATTTCACGACCAAAGTGCAAACGAAGGAAGTTGTGTGTTTGTTGAGTGGGAACCAGCCGATCGGATAGGAAGTTCTGCTTGTGTGACTGTTGGCTCTCTGATATAAGAGTATTGTCCTTCAAATGACAATGCCTCTGCCCCTGCACAATGACTCATTGTTTCCATTCTCCTGCTGCCCAGGAGAGATTTTCTGTATGCAGTTCCATTTTAGGCTTATTCAGTTAGAATTGATGTAGTCCGTTGCTCTGATGCACATATCCCAAACTCAAGGCCATAGTACCAAATCTGACCCTTCGTAAGTTTTTATGAGGCTCTAGAGAAATTTCTAAAGATAAAAGTGTGATTAAATAATGTTTTATCAATCTAACGAAAGCAGTTTTTATCTCAAATTACATCAATGTGGCTTTATCATCATTTCATTTTGAGAAGTATTCATCAACAGTTTTAACTGTTTGATAATCGTTAGCTTACAGAGTTGGGTAGTAACTAGTTACATTTACTTGAGTAACTTTTTTGAAAAATGTTGACTATGTTGTACTTTTTACTTTTACCCGAGCAAAATTTCTGGATTTTCTACCAACTGAATGAAAAACAAACTCATTTTAAGCAAAAAATCACCAGACACAGACACACACCTGCGGTTTCTATTAAAGTTTTAGAAGTGTTTTATTTTGAAGAAACTGATTTGTAAAACAAAAAACATTTTGCCCGATTTTGCTACTTTTTGTTACTTATATGAATGATTGTCATTTTTGTCCTTAAAATACCAACATTTCAACTTAACTTTATATTTAGGTGAGTTTGATGTTGTAATCTTTAAATATTAAATCACTGATAAGTTGACCACTTACTCAGTGCTTAATAAGACTTTTATTCCAAATACTTTTTTACTCTTACTTGAGTCATTTCTTCCCTTTTACATTTACTTGAGTAAAAGTATGTTGAAGTACTATTTGTGGGTACTCACATCTCGTAGTTTACCAATACATTTTGCTACAACCAGTCCCGAGGTCTGTTTTCACCAGAATGAAAATAAGTTTGACTCCCCTTACGTTGCCTCTGTAGGTTACTAAAGTTGCAAACTGGAGTTTTTGTACTTATAAACAAAAGTAAATCTAACATTAAAATTCACAGAGCAATCCAAAACATTTGGGGTGCAATAATTAACTAAAAGGTGTCCGTGTTTCCTTTGCCATAACAGCTTTTGAGAGGCGAAACAGAGGCTGGAGCAGAGAGGTTTGAGCATGAATAATCAGCTGTACTTGTAAAACTGCCTGAGGGTGATCAGCGGTCTGAGCTCTCCTCTCCACCATGTTGGGCACGCTGCCAAAACCAAGTCAGGTCTTTATAGCTAATTGCAGTGCAGAAATGTGACATCACTGAACAGAACAATTTGTCACAACAGCTACTAAATCTGAGTCTTGTTTCCCAGAAGTATTGCATAATCCTTATTATATCGACGCTTAACATGGATTTCCCAAAAGCACTGTGAATAAACACACTCATCACAGATTAACTGAGAGCATGATGAGAAGTTATCTGTTTTGTCTAAAGCAATTCTTGACTGTTTGCCAGACTCTGATGCACAGCTGATTTGAAAAGATGAACAGTGACAGTAAATTATTCCCATCTATTGAGCTAAAATCTTCATTTTAATTCACTGGGAACGACTCCCAGGATGTCTTTGGTGAGCTTCTTTTTTTTTTTTTTAAAGAAACGCTCTCCAAGAGACTGAAGGAGGAAAAGCTAATCAAACATTCTCATAAGTTAGGTTTTATTTCTATTATATGCATACTGTAAAAAAGCAGTAAATACATGTAAGGACACGGTTTGCTGTTTGCAGTATATTCACCAAACTAAAATGGTTTTCCAAGCTGTGTCTGTCTTTGTTCCTATTGGGGTCTGGAGACCTACGAGGATTCTGCAAATGAGACTGCTGATGTATGAGGAAGACAGAGTGAGGTCGCTCCTCTCTGCTCTCTCACAGCTGCACCTCAGTGTGGCTGTGACAGAACACGCTGGGCTTCAGTACATAACCAGGTACCAGTGGGACCATAGTGGACCCAGTGAAGCTGTGCACCAGCTGTATACACAAAATCAGAAGCAAGTGAACATGAGGCTCCGTCCAGGAGGGCTCCACAGTTTTATTTGGGCTTTAAAGCATAACTGCTGTGAAACAGACAATTATCTTTTATTTCTCAGCTTCACTGCTTTATTGTTGTGATTATGCACCCTCTCTTCACTTCCAAGCTCATTCAGCCATATCTGTCTTTCCACACGCTATCCCACCCGCAAAAAGAAGTGGCCACCCAATTTAACCTTATCTACAACCTGGCCTCTACTCTCAGGGTGCTTGGAGTTGAGTTAAAGTCCAAATGAACTGGTGGTTTTGCCCCTGAAGATCTTGAGTAAGGTGTGTTGGCAATGAACAGTGAAACAACATGTTGGTATTAAGAGTCCTTTAGCTTTGACTATGGCAGATTTGAACCAGGAGAATGCTAGAGGCCTAATGATGAACCGACTCATTCAACACTGGATGTGTTGAATGTGTTTAGTTATTTGAGGAGTATCTGTCGTCTTTATTTGGTCATAAGCCTAAAAGCATATAGAGTCTATGAACTCCACAAGAGTCCTGTTTACCATCTATTCCCAGTTCCTAAACAAGTTCATCAGCTCTTGATCCAAACACTATGAAAACCTTAAAAGTAAGCAGGGGCACTGCCAGGAATCTTGGGCCCCCTGACAAAAAAATTAAACTGGGTCCCCCCACACGGCACAATTTTTTGAGTCTATCTGACCCATCAAAGGCATCAGAATTTTAAAGGCTTGCAACTGCCTTGCTTTCTATTGTTCTAGTGGTACTAGCACAATATTTACTGCTCATGAATTTTACGTCCAACTGTCCACATACAGTATGCAAGTAGGCTGCTTAAATGTTTTCTATTAGTTTTAGATTGTTGAAATAGTTCTCCCCGCGACCAGCAGTCATAGGCAACATGCAAAATACACATGAAGCAATCCAGACTTCTCAAAAATCCTATCTAGTTAAATTTTAATCAAGCTGCAGTATATAACTTTAATAAAAATATGTTTTCTCCATATTTGTCAAAGCTGTCACCATGTTGTGATAGTTTGCTATGAGACAGATAATCTGTGAAAACAACCAATCTGCGCCCTGAGCTACTATTGCTTTTAAAAATAAAAGTTACATACTGCAGCTTTAATCTCACTCAGGAGAGGACGGGTCAGGAGGGACTAGAGCTGCTGCTGACTGACTCACCTGTTGTTAAGTGGTAAAAGGCACAGGGACAAATTAACTATGTGAACATGTTGGTAATTCTTTTCCTTAATTAATTAAATGCTATTGAAATGGAGGCTAACAGTAGCCTACTGAACACCTGCAGCGCTCCAAGCAGGAACGAACCTTTTCATGCAGATCCGGGGGGTTCAGGGCAAATATGGATGTGTGCTTTTTGGTCTGGGAATTTAAATTTTTACTGCTAAAAACAATCTTTGAAAATACAATATGATTAATTTTGTAATTGACAGGGCCCCATTTTTTTTTTTTTTTTTTAATTTCTATGAACAAAACATAAATTGTGGGCTCCTGTCAGTTAGGGGCCCTTAGAATTGTCATAACTTTCCCGCGCATGCTTATAAGTGCAGAAACTCTTTTAAATCAAGACTCATAAATTCTTCTTATTACCTTAGTTGCTATCGTGTTTTGGCTAAATGATTTAAGATTTGTTTCTAATGTTTTGTTTTGAACATTTTTTTCTGTTTTTTCTATAAAACAGTGTAAATTACTAGCGTGTGAATGGTTTTGTGCACATGAAACTTGTCTTACAATATTGAACAATCACTCTATGCATAAAATGGGTTCGTTAGCGCTAGCATCAGAAACCTCTGAGGACGACTCTCGAAATTGAGGGTAACTTTATTTTCAGATATAAAAAAGCAGTAAAAACACCAGATATCGAATATCAAATGGCCAATGCAAAATAACTTTTATGTTCAAGTTGTATTTCATCTGCAGGGTTCATCTGTTTTTTTCATTGAGTTTGTATAAACAACATATTTGTAGGCTTATTTTTGAGTTGCAGTACCTTTTACTGTCAGTAGGTGGCTGTAGGACACATCCTGGCCGCTTGTGTTTTGGCTTTTCAGTCATTCTCCAATTAGTCAGAGCAACACCAACAGTTGATGTGTCTGTTCTTTTAACCACAGAATCCTTTGTGACTAAGGTGTGCTATAAAATCTGATATAAAGGATGACATCCCATCACAATGGATGAAAACATAAAAATGCATGAGGTCTTTGCAAGATCTTGGCAAGTTTTTAATACCAAGAACTTAGTTGGCTTCATGTTAGCCATTACACATTAGGGCTTTCATGTTTCCACAATGCATGTAAGCCACTAAAATACAAGAACCAACCACAAAAACGAGGCAGAAAAGAGAAGTGGGAGTGTCACCCAGTGAGGATCTGGCAGGAGAGACACTGCATTACCCACTGAAGTTGTGAAGATTGATGTGCATTAGTTACTTTAGGAAGACTTGTAAACTGGATAATTGAAGGGCTGGAGGAGTTTTATAATAACTCCAGAGATGCAGAGGTTGTTGTTTACTGGGTGGAGTTTCCAGACTGAGACTGGATGGAGAAAGAGGAGGCAGGTGTTGCAGGTTTAAGGCAGATTGACCAAATATGATTGTAATGAACATTTCAAATGAGTTTTAGAGTCAACAACCATCAGAAACTTCCCCAGATGGAACTGTGTTCTTTTATCAGAATGGTATAAAATGCTGGATTTTGTGAGTGTAAGGAAGAGGCTTCCTGGATGAGGGAGGTGATTCCTGACATGCCGTATGTTAGGTACGTGGTGAGAAGATGCTGCTGGTGTATATACATGCAGGAAAGTGTTTTCTGAAAACCAGCAGGGAAAATCCTATTTGCTGAGGTGTAGCTGTGCTGTGATTGCCTTCACACTTAAGGAGATTTTCTAAATTTCTTGCAATCCAGCCACATTCTAAGAGTTTATATAGGTCATAAAGAGTACAGTAGGATCTTTATCCGGTGTGAAAGAACCATAAAAAGTCTTCCTAGTGTCTATTCAACATAAAGTACATCTGGCATTTTGCTAACCAGGATTACACTAAAAGACATAGTCACCTCAACACCAGATATGGTCAAGTATTAAATACATTCGCAGATTGTTCATTTATATCACTGTAGGGCTTTGTTAATCAATATGAATGAACATATTTGATGTGCATTTGCTAAATTATTTTGATGACATTTGACACAATATAAAGTTTATTGCTTGTTTCATAATTGATGTTTTGATTATGTAAAGCACTTTGAACTGCCTTGTTGCATTTATGCTAATAGACTTGATTTGTTGATGAAGACTTGAGATTTAAATTTATTGTCTTTTGCATTTTCATGCAAATATTTACTTTATAGTTTTACTGCTCTCATGCTGTTTGGTAACAGGAATCCAAGCGTTTTTCAAACCCACCCGTTGGAATTAAGAGAACAAAAAAGAGAGGATTTTTTAAAACTAATTTGCTTAGTTTTTCTCCTAAAATGACTAAACTCAGGCATTCACATTCTAAACAGACAATTTTGCACCTGAAAACAGACGGTAAACATTTAAAAGTGAAGTTTAAAAATGAAGTTCTGTGTAAGACAGCGCTAAATCATTCTACCTCGGACTGTAACAAAGAATTAATATAGAAGTCAGCGTCCTCCAGCCCGGTTCCTCAGGGCCCGTTGTTGCATTAAGAGGGTTCTGGAGGACTCTGCATCATTCTGAGGAGGCATTACAACCATCGTTGGGGACCATTGCTCAAGAATTTGAGAGTTTATTGTTATATATTTGGAGGGTCAGAGGCTACAGGACTTTGCCTCCGATCTAGTTAATATTTTTATATGATATTAACTGCAGTCAATAGATCCATCCTGGTTACACAAACAAAACAGCGACTAACTTTCTTCTGATTCTTGCCAGAGAGAAGTTTCTAAATTCCTTTGCTGTATTTTTCACTGTATGAATGTGTGATTAGGTTTTTTTTTTTTACCTCTGTGTCAGCTCAGCAATAACCTAATGAGTATAATAGGCTGATTATATTTTTAATAAACGCAGCAGGCAGCAGTAGTCTGCTGAGGCTCATAGCTAAACGGATGGAGAGATTTTCAATGAGTCACTCTGGTACACTTACCGCTGATTACAGACACGTAGCACTTACTGTGCATGTAGACTTGGCGTACGTGTGCTTGTCTACTGCGCTTCGTTTTTGTGTATCTGCAGACTTTTCTTTTCTTAAAAGAAATATATATAGTCTCTGTTTTTGATTCTACTTTTCCTTTTTATAAATATGTGAAAGCTCACCCAAAATCCCAAAGCTGTATATGTAGTGTGTGTGTATGTGTGTCTACATCCTATTACTATTTCTCCCTCTCTGTTGACTAAATGAAATCCCATCTCTGCAGTTTTTCCTCCTCAGCACCCATTCACTCTCCCAGTGCAGCCCAGACAATATTAAAAAGCTCCCTTACTCCCAGCAAACAGGCGGTGCTCACCAGCCTGCATGTCTCAAAAGATGTTTTTTCCTGTCCATGTGATGTTTTTATGTCTGTTAAAAATGATCAGGTGCAATCTCAGGTGTAAAATTGGATGAAAACATGGATGTCGGGGAGTGCTTCGTTTCATTTATCTGTGTTTTTCGGCCTTCGTTGTTTTCCAGTGGAGCACTTTAGGAATATATTATGGAGAAAATAAAGCGAGTACTTTTTTACATTAAATTACCTCACTGTAAATTGCTAACTTTTATAGTTATCAGATTAAAAACACAATTATGTGCGCAGACAAGCTAAAAAAAACATTCAAAATTAATTACTCACTCATTAAATTAGTTGTTTTTTTCTGCTGTATGGCAAAGAAATGAAAGATGACCCACAAACATAGTCATTTGAACAAGCTTTGAAATTGATGAATACATCCAAATCTTATTTAAACTGTGAATATCTATCTATGTATCTGTATAGTTATAAGTAAATAAATAAAGAACTACATAACTGCACTAAATGAACGATTTTTCTTACTTGTCGTTTTGATGGAGTTCACTTGTTTTTGCTGGGGTAATAATTTCCTGAATGTTGCAGTAACGAGTGATCACTTTTCTTCAATTTTAAGTTATTATCATGCACACATTTCAATTAAAATATTGCCTTAAACATATGGTGCAAACTAACCCACATCTTTTTTTTTCAGCATGTGAAACTTGTCGTGTCCACAAAAAACTGGCTCTTCTAAAGCTTTTTGTTTTATAGTGGCGTTCATGTTGCTATGAAAGCTGTAATCATCATATTATGTTCATTTGAACGATGAATTAATTTTGATTTTGTTTTGCTCAACAGATTAAACTCTCAGACTCCAGCGGACTGGACACACTGCTTTGCTCAGCCTCCGTGAGCCCTCAGGCAAATATGACTTTATTTATTACAGGTAAAGTTTGTACCTTTTGGTTACGTACATTTTAGGACCAAACACAAATATTTAACTGCTTGAATAAACCAAATGTATTTCTTATGTGAATAATTTAACAATAATGCAGAATAGTGTTTAATAAACTGAGAGCAGAGAAGAAAGGCTGAATTTTTTTTTTTTTACTATGTTAGAAAATAACATATTTAGAAACTGCATTTACAAAAGTCACATTTGAGTTTAGAAAAGAGAATTGCCTGTTTTCCACAGCTGCTGCAGGGATTTATTTATATATTTTATTTTGCTTAACATGTAGATATTTCTCTGATCTTCTTTCATTTGAATCATAAACTGTTCACTAATGAAACAAGTCAAGGAAAAGGTTGCGAAAGTATCAGCCAATATCTCTCACATTAGTTCTGACTTCAGGCTAACCCTGAAAACAGCGACTCTGTTGTGGAAATCGGGAGCTTTATTCAAAATGACCGAGAAAAACCAAGGCAGCACGGTTCAAATCCAACAGACTCAAATTCAGATAAACATTTACCTGATGGCTGTATCTATCAATTTCGATCCTCTTAATAAAGAACAACTTCCACATGACAAATGGTTTTAGATGTGAGAAAAGAAAACTGCACTGCACCTGATTCTGCAGGTACTTCATTGTGGCTTTACCCCTTCACCTCTGATTTACCCGCCAACCTCACTTCTCTGACAGATTTTAGTTTTTCAAAACATCTTTTTGCCTTTGAAGGATGTTTACGGCTGCATTCGGAGCCAGATTATTCACATTAGGTGCTGCTGCATCACTCGCTGCACAATGAGAATGAGGAAGCAGCCGAGGACTCATCGCGTTTCACTCTGCAGAGGTCATGTTAATGGGGAGAAGTGAAACATGAGAAAAGGCTCAGGCTGCAGGATGAAATGTGTAAGGATGGTAGGATCTGTATTATAGCTGTGTTTGCTCAGCCCTTTTCGCCCTGCACATCCCCTGCACCGCCACAGCGAGAGGCATTGATGTTAGGCATTTTACAGCGAACCCAACTTTTTACCACAAGTTCAATAACATTAGTGCCACTGACGCCTTTTACTTTGAGTGATTAAAAATTTAAGAAAACAAAATAAAAAACATGAATGAAAACATCAAATTTCAAACTAAATATTCAGTAAAACAAACAAAAGGTGTTCGAAGAGGAAGCAGGAAGACGCAGTGGCTTTTCCAGTCCTGTCCATACCTTTACATACAAATTTCGAATCTAAATGGAGATTAGATGTATGAATAAATACACGTTAATCCAGATTGAAATGTACACACAGATATGTAGGTACATCGATGTAGCTACTGATACAAATTTACACTTGTGAAATTTTAAAAGGTTTTGTAAAACTTAACATATAACAAAAATAGTTTACATTTCAATAAATTAATCATGCTTATTAAATGAAACATTTCCCAGTTCAAAAAGACCAACTCTGCTTGTTTCTGTCTCACACTGATTTCTCTAACTATATTAAAATGGCCATAATATTTCCTAAGTATGTCACTTAGTAAAGATTTGTAACAGCAAATTGTCACTGAGATGAACTTTGGTTTTATTTTAATGCAAAGCGGGAACAACAAGTGTTCACAGAGAATTAAATGTTTTGAGACGTTTGCTTTTAATTTAAGGCCAGCAGTTGTGGGATACAAAAAAAAAGTCTTATTGTAAAGAATTTTTAGACTGTAGAGAATGTTTAGATTTTTCAATCGAAAGGTAAAAATAAGATTAAATGTTGAGTCTTATGTTATTAATAAATGTTTCAGTGTAATAGTAACATACCAGGAAGAATTTCAAACTTTTTATCATATACAAAAAATGTATTTTGTAAAATCTAAGATGCTGTGGATCCTGAATTGGGTCCAAAATCACTCTACGCCTCAGATCAGATTTTGCTCAAACTTTGGGGAAACCAATTTTTAAGACTCAACCGAGACTGACTGAAATTAACGTCCACGTCTAACAGAGACTGAATCCTCAAATTGAAGATGTGATCAGTTTATATGTCTGCCAGTTAGAAAAGTTAGTAAAATCTGGAACAACAGGCCGGAGTAACGTGTAAATTCAGCATTGCAGCAGGAGGAGAGACGCAGCTCCAATGTGTGTCAGCAGCAGGATGAACACAATGCCTCAGTTTTCTGTTTTGTATTGTTTGGTTTCACTCAGCTCTCTGTTATCACCGGTGCTTGATGTTGTGATGTTCAACAGCTCTCTGGGAAAACCCAACATCAGTTTGAAATGTTTTCGGAAAAATATTTGCTCTTTGGGTTCCTCAGAAAATTCACTTCTGCAGCAGTTTAGACTTAGTCCTGGGTTCAAATCCATTCTGCTTTGATACTAAATTAATAATTACTGAAAAAAAACAGAATGTATGACTTTATCTCTACACATATAGATGATCATTTAAAAATAAAAAAAAGTTCTTCTGATCAACTGTTGTTTTAATTTTACTATGCAAGAAAACATTCATGGCATTCCATAAATCATTTGAAAGTGCACACATTTAAAAAAAATTCAGCAATGTTGATCAACATGTTTATTGCTTTCTTGCGGGTAGTTGCTTGCACAAACATTTTGCATGTCAAAAACTCATGCCAGTGAATTGAATGATCCATGTAGGCATAGGTCAAACAAAAAGCACAAAGGCCGACATAAACACAAAGAATAAATTGAAACAAAGCAGGAAACAGCTTATCTGTCTTTGTGCAAGAAATTATTATTTTGAAAAGAAGAGAAACAGTTAAAACATTTCAGAGTCCTGTTGTTTTGGAGAAATATTTTCTCCACAATATGTCAAGTGTCCATGTGTGAAAAGCAGATTCATATTCGTCCTAAAGGGTTAAATAGAGGGAGGCAGCGCTGTCCTCATAACGGCATAACCCTCCCTCTCCATTATCCTCCACACAACATCCAGGAACCGTCAGGCTCCCGCTCTCCCCCCTCACTCATCCCCGGCTGCTTACACCCTCACCCAGCCTCTTCTCCTCCTGGCCCCGCTCCTCCTCACCTGCCGGCGGAGCAGAAGCGGAGCGTCGTCCTTGCGGAGAGTAGCGATCAGCGCGGCGCGGCTCCAGGTAGCTCCACACTCATTCTGCGGGCGCACGTGCTCAGCTAGTTGCTCTCCGGGGCTCGTGAGACATGTTTTGCGCGCGTGCATGTGTGGGAAGAGTCTGATTGAGTTTTTGGTGCAGACGCGTCGCTGGTTAGATTGCAGTAAATCACAGCTGCTCAGCTGTTTCCCCCCAGTTTGACTTTAAAAAACTGCATGGTGACTTCCTGTGGGTCAGAGGTTGGTCAGAGGCTCCATTAGTTTGGTTCCTGGAGGAACTTTAGCAGGTTCCTCTGAAAGATGACCCATTGTGAGCTGCTGTGTTGTGTGAACTTTTCCAAGTGCAAACTGAACCAAACAGCATTTATTAAAAAGTTTTTCTCCATAAAGCCTGAAGAAAAAATGCATCTCAGCATAAGAGCTGTCTTTTTTCCCAGTCCCTTTCCCTCTCGTTATTAATTCCCTGCAGATTTAAATTTGGAACATCTAATGTGCAAAGTGAACTGGTCGTTCTCATTCAGCTGTGAAGTCTGACACAAAGCAGTTGTGGTGAGTCTGAGATGTTCCCATCTCCCTGTTGGACACTAAATCCAGCTGATCCTGAACCGTCCAAACTTTTGCACATATTGGCACAAAAAGGAGTCAGAAACGATGGTAGTGTATTCTTTTCACAGTTTCTGTAACTGCAGAAGTGTCAGCACAGTTTAACTGAGATATTTGGAGTGTTTCCTGCTGTTTAGAGGTGAGTTCTGAAACTGGATGGTGTTTGAGCCAAGTAGGTGTTTCCTGAGGGCACAGCAGCAGGGGGACTGTTTTCCCAAACGGCGCTGAAAAACTCTCCTCTGGGTGTTCTGTCTGCTTTCTTCAGGATGCTGACAGCTACGCTGAATTTTTATTTCCATCCACTTAAAATATTTAGCTGCCATCGCGTTGCCTTTTTCCAGTTACTAATTTTGAATGTGTTTAAGGAGAAAATTGTTTGCTTTTTGAAAGGGCCTGGTCCTGCTGAATGTCCTATTAAGTGCTGCAACAATGGTGCACAGCTTCAAGCTATTTAGAACCTACATAAATATTCTGCAAAGCAGATTTGATTAAATGTAAATAATAAATTCACTTAACAAAACCTTTCAGCAGATACTAAGCTTACAAAAGTAAGTTTTTAATTTAGGCTAAAACGCCAGAGAGAAAAAAAATATTTAAGACTGTGATGCACATTGGTACAAATGTTCATGTTAATATCGTTCTGCACGTAGTAAATTAACAGGAACAGAATAAAATGATACGTAATATGCATTTTCAAAATCAGCAATATCACAACTTTTGCTTTGACAATCATTTTTATGTTATGTTGTATATTAGTAAATATATTAATGATAGAAAAAAGTTTTGACATCAGCTAGGTTTATGATAATTAAATTATACAAATTACAAACACAGTTGTGCTTAGATTATTAGATTTTATTTTTTTGCAGGCTACAAATGTTTTTTGACATATTTTCTACACTTATTTTATAATAATTTCTCATTTCTGTTTGTGTTTTTAATCAAGATTTGAGGGCGTTTAAGACTGCTGTATTTTCTTGTTTTAAAAAATCAATTACTACACTTGGGAGGAAATTAAGGCGATAATGGGGAATGAAAGTGATATTCCTGATGAATGATTCCTCAGCGCTGCCGTTAGATGAATGCAGCTGAAATTATGGATCACTTAAATGTCAAGCATTTAAAAAGTAGATCAGAAAGAAATGCTCACAGAAAGGTGGAGTGAATATTTGATTTTTCGGCTTCTAAATGTACACGGTGGCACGCCGCCGTGGAGATAAGAAGCAAGAAAAGATTCCTGTGACAAGTGCTCCCTGATAATACCCCGGACTCTGCAGAAGTGAACAGCTGTCAGATTGACGGATTTGAAAATGCCACAATATTATTTCTGATGGAAATTAGCTTTGTGCAGCTTGAAAAAGAAACTGATGCGGGTCCTGATTAATATTGATCTTGGCCTTTAGGAAGGATTTATCTGGGTGATTTTAAGCTGCACAAAGTCGCCTGGCAGGTGGATCTGTGGAGGCATGTTGACAGGATAGTTACACTTTCTACTCAGAAATATTAAAATGAACAAGAACAGCATTCTGTGAGTCATTGATTTCTTGCTCGTTAATTAGGTAAGGCAAGGGAAGTTTAATTTGCAGAACAGATTTTAGCAACAAACATTTTAAAGTGCTTTACATGATGAAATGGTGAATTACTGCTTAAGAGAAGCAAGCTGGTGTAAAACTGAGGTTAAAACATTTATTCTTTTTAAATCCAGTTTTCACTGAAGTATTTTCCTCTTTTCAAGTTTCCTTTTGGAATGTAATGACAAATTTTGCATTGATTCACAAGCTGTACTTCAAAAAAGAAAAAAAGATAAGATGTTGATGTTTCCATCAAGTGGAAACGTGTTTGACCTTCTTGATTTCTGCTTTTTAATTCACTGCTGATCACTCAATTTAACTGTAACGTTTGATGATCCTTCCATATATTTTATCCATTTCAAATGAAAAAAAAAAAAACAAACTCAGACACCAAAATGAATGGTTAATGTAGAATATTTTTTCACTTACTTACAGCCAATAATGTATTTTAAATTACAGAAATCATAAAATGTGGCACAAGAACTATTTGTCAAACTATTTTATTCAGCATCTTTTATTTCTTTTGATTCAGTAATAAATAAATAAAAACATCTTAAGCTTAAATTAGAAAGACACCAACATTTGTGAATTATAAGAACAGAGTTATATGCTATAAGTGTTTTGTTTTTGTTTGTTTTTGTCCCACACTATCAAGCGGAAATGACAGCAGGCGGTCACAGAGGGTCATTGCTAAAGATGCTAAGTTTTATAGAGTGCTGCATGCAAGCATGGCAGTGGAAAGTTGAGTGGAAGGAAAAATGTGGTAGAAAAAAAGTCAACAGGGATAACCACAAGCAGAGGCAACTCATGAGTTTCAGTAACATTCCAACACTTTGGCATTGCGTAAAACCGCTTGACACTTAACTTTTTAATTAAAACTAAGGATTGTGTTTTATTTCATTTGGAAATCTTAAGTGGAGAGAATCCAAGTGGCTTCAGTCCCGGTGTAAAGTTGATTTAGGGTACCATGTCTTATGATGCTGTTGGTCCACTTAGTTAAAAGTACACAGCCAGCACAGGCATTTTTAAAATATCTATTTACTAGAGATGCATCAGTCAGATATTAATATCTGTATGGTCCCAATATTGGGGGGAAAAAAATCCAAATCGGGTATCGTGACAATGTGCCTCATCCTTAAGGGTAGATCTATTCTGTTTAAATCTATGCTTTGAGATCTTAGCAACATCATGCTTTATTTACTTGACATTATATTTAGAATAATGGGACTTACAAAATAGATATATTTAGCATCCTTAACCAAGCGTTCAAAGCTACTGCTATATTTAATCGTACTGTACTGGTGCAGCGTTATCAAATAAATTTGTACGTAGATTTATGTCTGTATTTAATAAACAAAACATTTTAAGTTAATTCAGCACCATTTTTCTTTATTGGATCGGTATCGGACGATTCTAAACTTCAGATAGACACGTTTTATTGCAAGTAAAAACGTGGATCGGGGCATCCCTACTATTTACCCAGCCAAAAGTACCAATACCTCCTTTAATGACCATAATAATATTGTACTTGATTGTTCAGCAAACCAAGCTGGGATTTTTCACTATTGAGAATCATAAAGAGGAAGATGAGAGACTTCAGAGTCAACAATTTAAATGAAATGAGCTACTAAACCAACCTGGGCGTCCTGAACAGCAGATCATCCCAAACTGCACTGATGAAGAAACTAAGTGCAATTACTGTACAATAGAGCTGGGCAATAAAACAATAACAATATATATCTAAAATGAACTTTCTTCAATAGACATAAAAAAGAGTGAATGTAGCCTTCAACATACAGAAAAAATGAGCACGTAGCTGGAAGACAGTCATGGAAAGTTAGGTTGACGCAGGCAGACAGCAGCAAAAACAGTAGACGTGCTAATGGCTAATATTTGTGCAGCTGTAGCCTCTTTCTTCAGGTAACAAGCAGGGAATGACTGGAAAAAAAGAGAAAGAATTGAGCGACTTCCACAAGACGAAGGGATTGACATCAGTGACATTGTGTTGTGGTATTTTTGTCTACTTAAAAGTTGTAGAAAAAGCAAAGTAGTGCGCTACTGTCCTGTAAATTATGTCGAGCTCATGCTGTGACAGAACTGGAGAACCTGAACCGGTGGCACCTGCTGGAGCATGCAGAATTAAAACTTTACAATCCCAAACAAGAGTGAGTTCTTAGGAGACGCCCCCTGAATGCAACGCACTGTAATATTTCACCCAGCACAGCTTGATAGTGCAACTAGTTCTCCCTAATTGTATTATTGCTCAAGCAAAGATAATGTCTATTCTGCTGTTTTGATTTTTTTCCTAGAAAGCTGATTAAATTTGCAGCTAGGATTAAAAAAAAAAAAAAAAATTGTTTTGTCTTTTTGTATTTATTTTTTATTGCTTATCATTAAAAAAAAGCAAATTTTAAAATGAGCTTTAGAAAGGAGAGACTGAGAATTTACGTGTATATTCTATTTATTTCAAAACAACAGCAGGTCAGATTTTGTTCTCTTGTAATGCTTGAAATTTTTACTTTAAAATAAAACTCCTTTATGTATCCAAAGCAGTTTTATAATGTTTATTTTACAAATAAATATTTAAGATGAAAAAAAACTTTCTAAAGATCAATTAAGAAAGCAATTTATGATATATATTGATGTTAACTAATATGAAAAATTTGATCATGATATAACTTTTCCTTCATAAGGTCCGGTATGTTGAGGTAAGCCATAAATGATTAATAATAAAAAAATATTCAAGATACGTTTCAGTTGTTTTATTTAAATAGAATTACCAAAAGAAATGTACTTAATTAATTTACCGACTTGTGTTTGTTTGTGTCTTAAAACAACGAACAATAAATCTTTACCAAACATGTTTTACTCTACCGCATGGATTGAAATTAGTTGTCATGTAACATATTTTGTTCTTTTAAAACAAAGCATATTAAGAAGTTTGGTTTACAAAAATCTCTGGAATAGCTGCTATTGTTATTTCTGCCAGCTGTGATTATGTCCTTCACATCTTTGGGAACCAAGAACGTTTTCAGTCAATCAATGGCTTCTGTTATATTTTCCTGAGAGAGTGGCTACTGTAAACAGCTGAGGTTAAATAAATGTAATATTAAAGGAAAATATTGTTTCTATGTGCATGTTATATATCTCCTATGTAAGTCACATAGCGTATTTTCCAAAAGTTAAATTCAAAAGAGACAAAACTGAGACAAAGTCCCAGCGCTCCAGATATTTAGCCCCAACATTTTTATGCACATCTCTGATGCAAATTGAGTTTTTAAATGAATGAGAGATGGCTGCCATGATTTGTGAATACTGATAAAGTTATTAATATATAAATGCAGCCACACTATCCTATTAATTTCCTGTTGTTGGAGGGATTCAGGGTATGAGCCCTGGAGTCAGAAGGCCCTGACATCTGAGAGGGCGAGAGAAAGAAAAATCCAAAGCCTGAGCAGATTTCATTGATCTCCTTACACTTCAGGTAAATATTGGAGCCTTGACTTGTTTTTGAATGACTGTAGTTTCATATTTCTCTGTTTAAACTCACAACAGAGTGACAAAAAGGAAAAGTTTTCATTTGTCTTCACTGGATTAATTTAAATTAAAGATGATTTCAGCATAAATTAGTTATGAACGTTTGAATCCATGACAGCTGCTACCTGGATCTTTTTCTGGAGTTGTATAATTAAACAAATATGGCTACGCTGTAAAGGAACAATATGAAAGAACAAAAGTAGAGCGTAGTTTATTTTTATGTACCTGCAATAAAATGTAAAGTTTTTACCTCATACAATTAAATAAATCTGCAGGAGGGTAATATTGGCTTGCAGCAGACAGCAGCTTTGGAAATAGACACAAAAGAAGAAACTACCAATCATACAGCCTCTGTTAATTGTATACCTTTACCTTACAGTCTGTGCTTTTTGTTCTAGAGATGGTCAAATATATACTCCCGCTACCTGCACTGCTCTTTTCCCAAGCATTTCATTTTGACTTCATTTCAGAAGGTCTCAAGGTTAAAGGAAAATAACACATATTTGTGAGAAGCTTCAAAAAGAAAAACTCTGTAGAAACAAGAATTTTGCCAGACTTCTTAAGCTGGATTGTGTGTCTGCAACGATGACACATAGAGTAAGTCAAAAGAAAAAGTGCAAGTACTGTAGAAGGACTATTTCTAAGATTTGTAAGGCAGACAACAGGGTTAATCTGAAAGCAATTATTCTTTTTTTAAAAAAAGGAATATAATTATTTATCTCTAAACATGATTAAATTGCCTTTTCCTTGCACACTAAAGTTAGTTAATAACTTTTCTATGTAATTACACATTCGATGAGCAATATATCCTCTTGTACAAATCACAAAAATGCTCAACAAACAGAAAGCGGTCAGTGTGCAGTCATGGTAAAAAGAAAAAGGAAAATTCTTCAGTTTCAGAAGATGATTGGTTTTTTTTTTTTTTTTTTTTATAGAATTGTCTGTATGGAAACACAGAATGTTTTCATATATATTTTGTTTTTTTACCAGGTTCTGAAAAATGTAAAAGGTAAAAAAATATGGGACAGATTTATACTGTCAATTTTAACCTGAAAAACGAATCACCAACCTCATTGCCTTTTCTGCTTTTAGAATGACACCGGTATGCTTTTAAACATGATATAACCACAAAAATATACTTTGGAGATGTCAGAGTAATGACATAGTTCAAGTGATTAAGCGTGTGTGTGGAATGCTGTGTTGACAGCTCAGTTTGTGGTATGGCTGCTTGTTTATTAGCATGCAAACTAGATTCCTGTGATCTGATAACACAGATTGAATGAATTGCCACCACTGCACGAGGAAAATTTCCGTAAATAAATCAGTTAATTGTATGTACATTTCTCTGAACTCAAACTGTTGAGCATGTTAAATTTACTCACATTTTTGTTTCAGTAGGTTACATTCACAAACATTTCTGCTCTTTAAAAGCTGAAATTTTCAGGGTTTTTTTTTTTTACAGTATCTTGTGGTAAATTCACACAAATTTTGGTTATTTAAAAACTGCAATTGTTCATATTTTTACATATTATATATAGGTGGTACAATCAATCTTATCAGCTGTTTAAGATTGAAAAATTCTGTTTTTTTTTTAATTTTTTAATTTTTATTTTTTTACAGTAGATCTTTTTGTGCATTTCCAAATACATTTTTTTATTTTTTATTTTTTTACAATTGACAGGAGCTTCACATTTCCATTTCCAAATCCAGCCTATTTCATGGCTTTTGTGTAGGTACAGACCCCACAGGAATAAAACAGAGCAGCATTGCTATTGTTCATTCAACCTTCATGTTATCTGATGGACTTTTTGCTCTCTCTTTAAGTAGCTGCCTGAATGAACAACTGGCATACCTCTGTAAAAAATACACCTTTCTCTTAAATAGCTTCTTATATCATCTTAGCCTCCTCTGACTTCATGTTTAAACCCCTCACTGTGAGTGAAAATAGCTTGCTGAGTTTTCTTCCCACAGCAGCAAAATCCACAACAAAGAGTGGATTTAAATTGTTTCAGAACCTTTTAATGTATATGGAAAACCTGAGAACTGAAAGAAAGGGTGCTGCCATGACTGAACACTGCTGAAGCAAACCAGATGTATAATATGACATAAAATAAATGTAAATATGCTAATTACATAGAGAATAGACTGCATGGAGCTTAAAAGGCAGACAGATGGACGTAATACACATTACATTTAGGGTTTAGTAAAATTAATTTAAACCGTGTGAAGGCCAGATATTTCTGACCCAGACTGCAACAATTAAACACCTATTTAAAAGGCGGTGCAATCCAGGCACACAAGAGGCGTATCCAAACCCCCAAAAGAGGAAGAAACAACAAAAACATTGTTTGAAAGAAGTGCTGGAGATCGCTTTGACCAAAAGGACACACAATCACTAAGTTGAAGTCTGAATTCCCAGACTGTGATCCTCATGGATTGTTTATTAAGAAGTACTAATGATCCACAAGATTTGTTTTCATTTGTGCCAGAACATACATAATTACTAATTTAAAATAAAATATATTACTGTTAAAGTTAACAGACAGTATTCTAAATTAATACATGACAAAATTACTGTAGATTTTTAACATTAGAAATACTAACAGTTCTGAATCTGAATGCTTAACGCTCTGCTTCCGCTAAACAAAAGTTGCAGGCAAATGACAAACTATTGCCCCCCTGCACCAGGGCTTTTGTCTGGGGTAAAAGTCTACCTCCAAAGGTTTTAGAGGATGCAGGGTTCCTGAAAAATGTTTGATTTTGTCTGACCAGAAAACGTCCTGCTTGTTTTCTGTGACCCCCACATGGCTTGCGGTAAACTGCCAATAAGACTTTTTATGGATTTTTTTTAACAACGGCTTTCTTGTTGCTGCTTTTCTATAATAGCCAGATTTGTGGAGTGGACAACTGATAGTTATCCTGTCAACAGATTCTTTCGCCAGAGCTGAGGTAGCTTTACAGAAACATAAAGGGTGTACATCTGTTTCATGATTAGATTATAGATTGAACAGAAGAACTACAAGATAAATTTAAAACCACGCTTTAAAATTCTCCACAACTTTCTCCCGACTTGTTTGTTATTCTCTTATTGTCTTTATGATGCTGTTTTTGATAATTAATCTTCCCCAACAAACCTCTGAATTTCAATTTCAGATTTTTTTATTAAGAGTGAGAACAGTCCTAAATTTGACTTGATGGTTTCAGAATATCTAAGTTCAAAGATTTTAAATTATTTAACATTTAAATGTAAAATCTGAAGCTCAAAAAGTAATCTTCGTAGTTTGATTGATTTATCACCATAGCTCCAATTTTGGGTACAAATTGAATCTTTGTGTTTGAGCTTGGTTTGGTCACACGTACATCTCGAAAAATAAACAATTATCAGAGATTTGAATTCAATGGAATCCACAGTTTTTTGTTAAACATGTTCAAAGTCATTTATTTTTCTCATTCACTTCATATTCTTATTATATTTCTTTCACCTTACATTTGTTGTTAAACTCCCAGTGAAATATATAGTCACGGCATGAACTGGACTGGACTTAAACACTCCGGTTCATTGCAGGAAGGGTCAGATCAGACTCTTCCTGCTGAGGAGGTTGAGATCTTTTGGATTGCAACAGCTGAAGACCTGCTTTGACTCTGCAGCAGCATCAGACGTTTTCTGAGGTGTTCCTTGCTGGAGCAGCAGCTTATCTGCTGAGAGGTAACAAAAGTATGAAAAGTGTTGATGACTTTCTGTTCTGACCATACCGGGTTCGGTATATAGTATTTTGAGATGTGGTCTAACTTAGCTTTTAGTCATTCTGGAGGGAGGCTGCATTAATCTCTCAGTCTGTCTGAACAGTCACCCCTGCATCCTTATGTCCAAATTCATGACCAGCTCATAATACAACATTAACAGCTCCTGCAGGCAAATTATTGATTTTTATCCATGATCTCTCTCTCTCTCTCTCTCTCTCAATCTGTGTGTGTGTGGCAGTATTTTCTGGCTGCGTTGCTTGTTGTTTTACTTCATCTGAGTTTTTCTTCCTTTTAATAAGGAGTTGTTCCTTTCTACTGTCGCCACATGTTTTATAAGGGAAAAGATTGCTGCAAAGTCAAAGACAGTAATTTCATACACAGATAATCTTTTGCAAAGTGACACTATGAGCTTTTAATTAGGTTTGATTTGGACTTTATCTGATGAACCTGGTCTGATTCTAATCATCTGATAGTGCTATATTACAATGATTTAGACCAAATGCCTCCAATCACTATGCCATTTATTAGGAATGTATGTAAATTTCTAACCGCAAGCCTTACAGCTAAATTGCAAATGTCTCATATTTATGACGAAAAGAATTAGAAACTTAGGGAATCTTAATGACTTCGACGTACCTGCACCTGAGTGAGCTGCAGTTCAGTTGTACCATACTTTTTCCACCGGCTGTTTTTGGCCCAAAAAGGAAAATTAGGAAAGAACATTGCTTTGCTTCCCTCCTTCAGTAGTTCAAACTCTTCCAACAAACTACATCACAGAGTCAGGTTATTGTGAATCTTTTTTTTTGTTTCTTTACTGTGATGAAACAGTAGATTAAGATGGTTTTAAGTCAGTGCTTCTGCCGGCTGAAGGGATCAGTTGCAGTTCACACACCTGTTCTGTTTTTATTCTTTGTAAATTAATATGCAGGATAATTTTTATTACCTTCAGACCACAATAACTTTGGACAGAATTATGTGAGATTGGGAAGCTTTTCATGAATGCATGCTGGCATGTGTCAGAGTGGTTCCAAATGTTACTCGAAAATGTTACCTAAGATAGAGGACTCTAAGTTGCAGCTGCATAAACATTCATATGCAGACCAAATATGGCCCTTTCTAAAAAAAAAAAAAAAAAAAGTCACTCATTACCTCCTCACTTGCCTGTCAAAAGGAAATGGCCACCACCTTCACCAACATGGCCATGAGCTGAAGCCCTTACACTGTCAGTAATGGCTGTGAGATGCTAAAGAAATCTGCACTGAAAAATTCCAATTTCTGCAGCTCTGACTACCCTGTGGTGGTTTGGTAGAGCTGTGTCCTTTTTATATAACTAGGTAACTGTCAGAAAGAAGAAGAATCTGTACCATGAAGCCTAAACTTTCCTAAAAATCAAACTTGTTCTGTCTTAAATTGACTGCATTTGATTTTAGACTACAACTCAAAGGACAAAACCAACTGACAATTAAGTTAATGTTAATTTGACTATATTTCCTGTGCTGCGTGCAATATCAGCTTTTTTATACAGGTATATGCTGAATTAGGCATCGACAAAATACTCAGTACATTTGGTAAAAACTGTACACTGCTGGTTATCACAAAGCATTTATTCATTTAATTTAAAAAAGGGGAAAAACCTACATGTTTAAGTGTTGCACATGTTTTCCCAACGCTAACAACACAAATTAGCAATAAATCACCTATTTTACATGTTTTCTCACATTAAAAGAAAACGAACAAAATACACTGGAAAAACACATGACTCACAAAAGACAAAAAATAATTTTAGACAGTAGCATATACAGCTCATAATGTATGCAAAACGTACTTATTGTGTAAAGTTTACACCCTTCCATTTAACTTTCATCTTTGAGGTTTTTCTGATAAGATGGAAATCTAAATATGTTGTGTGTTGTCATTAGTGAAGATTTTTTTTTTTTTAGTTTTGGTAACTTAAAACAAAGAATGTGACTGAGTCACCACTATGATAATACGTTTGCTAATTGTTAGCAACTCAAAAACTAAAACGCACTCCTCAGAGATTTAAGCTCCTGAGTGGTAAGAGTTATGAAAATGTCCTCTACACTTTCGACTTGCCTTGGCTGAGAAACAATGGGCCTGGTCCAAATAGAGAGTACCATCCACCCTCCTTTTATTCTTCCTGGCGCGTTGTCTCTACATCTGTTGGCCCATTCTTACTTTCAATCTCTTTTGTGACAAAGAAGTAAGGGATATTACTTATTTGATCCAAACACTACAAACTGAGGTAAGCTCATAATATTTTATTACAACATGAAGGTGGGGACTCTTGCGCACGGGACTTTTCTTTATTTGTTTTACCCTCAAACTGGCTCCATGATGGTTTTCTGTTATCTAGCGACAACTAATGTTGAGTTTTGTTTAAATAATGTGGCACAATATTTAGGTTTACAGTTTTAGTCTATGTCCAAGATTGGTTTCCAGGCGACCACTTATTAATAATCGCAAAATAAACATCAAGCCTGAAAACAAAAAACTAACAGACTGAATGTCTTGTTTGTGCAGAAAATGTTTGCTTTTTTTTTTTTTAGGATTGTCTTGAATGTAAGCTCTGCCCTGTTAGCTAGCGAAGCTGTTGTCAGTCGGTTCTCACGGCAACAGGCATGGGTATGGAGTGAAGTTGATACAGAGAGCAAGAAAAAGGAAGAATTTGAGTGCTTTTGAATTGTTCTTTACCTGAGTTTTGCAGTTATTTTACCGTTGCTGTGGCACACTGCAGCCGCTGTAATTTCTGAAAATTCAATAAAACACTAAACTGGAGTAATTACCTCATTCATTCATACGTCACAATATTCATAAGTCATCGAGTGTAAAGTATTAACCAATTGACTCCTACAGCGGCAGTTATGTAAAATTAAATTAATACTCCAATATAAAAACTTTCCCCTTTCTTGCAATGTGAAAGAACTGACGGGAAACCAAACTTCTGGAAAGAATTCATAGTTTACATATTATACTCTTATTTTAAGCTACATTTCACAGAAGTCGGTTATAAAATAATGCAAACTTTTTGAGACAAATTCATGCACATCCAGCATCGGAACAGTGAGTTTATAAGTCAATGCACAGAAATGGCCTGCAGGTGAACGTCACTATCCATAGCAGCTAACAAACACTGTCCAATCCAGTAATATATATCGATGGTGCTCATCGTGCTTGCATGACTCGTTGCTGTGGTCATTAGCAAATCAATGACAAGTGTAGGCTGCCTGGCACACGTGGGTGCTCTGGAATCTCTCTGCATAGAACATGCAGCCAGGTCTTTGCAATGTGTCAAAAATAGACGGTTAAATCACTACTAAACTTTTTCCATTTTTAATGTAACATAACGTGCATAGTTAAACTGAATAATTTATTAGGGGGTGGTTGAAGGGGTTGAGAACATCTAGAAAAGATGTAATATTTTCTAATTTCGCACGCCATATCTTGACATGGCAGTATTTGCCATATTTTTACATCATCAGCATTTTATCACATACCTCTAAAGTACATTTCAGTGGTACTTTATCTTCTCCTTCTGCCCCATTTTTTCTCTATATTGTGAATTGTTAGGTGTTAAGATTGACAGAGAGTGAAAATTAAGCGGTCACACAGCAATAATTGACTCCCAGTCACTTTGTATGCCTACATAGGTGTTTGACGTATGTGATAATTGCCTCAAGTCATATACAGTCTTCATCATGATTTGACATTGATTTATAGAGGGAATAAGTGCACACCTTCACCACAACACACATCCTAAATGTATGAGCAGTTGCCATCCCTCATGTGATGCCATAAAGCAAGGTGATAACAATGTGTCTGACACTCATTTCTTTCTGAGGAGCTCCAGACATTACAGCCAACTCTCAAAGTTCCTCCTTCATTTCATACTTTACTAAAGGTTAACTTTTTTCATTTGACTCGTTCTGCTCTCCGGAGCATCGCAGCAATCCCACCACATTAGGACTATTTCAAATCGCCGTATATTCAGTATCACCACAGTAATAACAAATTCACAGCTTAAACCAGATATACATAGAAAGAACACTGATTATTGCAGTTTATGAATTTAAAGCACATCTACTTTTTAATATATCATTTCATGACTGATTTTACCCATATCACATGCGGTAATTCTTTTTAATTTATTGTTTATGCAAGATGCAAAGGTGTTTAGTCACATGAATAAGAAAATATATGAACATATAACATCAGTCAAAGCATTCTGTATAATGAGCTACAGTAAAAATGTATATTGTTGGGTATTGTCAAATTAATAATCTGGTATTTATTTCAAGTGATTTATTTATTTATTTTTTTACATTTTATTTTAAAGCTCAAGTTTTTGATTTCTAATATGAAAAAATTGTAATTGTAATTGGAAATATTCTCTAAAACTGTAAACTTCTAGTTTAAACTACACTCACCCAACAAATAAAATCCTAAAATATAAAAAGCATGTACTTCTTTGTAGAGTCATCTTAAAGCAAGAAGATCTTGTGTGTTCTCCCTATGTTTGTGTGAAAGCATTTCTCCAGATACAAAATAATTAAAAATGAAGGCATTTTTTTGTGAGTGTGTGCATAAAATGTTGCTGGTTTCTGTGTTGATTCTGTGATGGACAGGTGATCTGTTCAGGGTTTTCCTGAAGAGTTTAGTAAAAAACTATGCTGCAAGAAGAATTTATTTGAAGGATTTTTAGCAAATATTCACTGGGGATGTTTATTATCAATCTCTCTCAAATGACAATAATAAGAACATGATTGTCTCTGACTGATAACTTCACTTTGTAAAAAGGATGTGGATGTCCTTTCGATACAACCTTCCATGAAGCACAGCTAAGGAATAAGGATATGTGGGAGTTCAGAGAAAACCATGGAGTTAGCCTGACATTTTTGAACAACCCCTTTCGTCGAGATCTATCTATGAGACAGAAAGAAATATCTGGGCTTAGTTGAATCCATCAAAACCACAACCTTGAGGTTCTCCATTGTTGAGTGTTGCTGCAAACATCAGAGTCAATGAGAGCTGCTTGATAATGGAGAAATTGACTAATATTTAAATTGGTTTAATGTTCTGAAACACAAAGTGAAGCAAACCTGCAAAGAAGCAGGAAATCAGCAAGTAGGCAAACACTTTTTCACAACTCTATATTTACAACAAACATGTTGATAAATAGCTGAACCCTGAAGTGTTACTCATTTTAGCCTGTTGAACCACATTCTGGTGGCTTTACCGTCATATATCATACTTGTTAATCTGCAGTAGTCTGCATCTAAAGGAGCAAACAGCCAAGAAGATTTCAGGGTGGGAATGAACTCTGCAGGTTGTTTTGAAATCAAGAGCAATACAGAAAACATACTTAATCACTAACTCATCATATATCACAACTAATATCATTATTTTAATAACACCAGAGCTGTTAGAAACATGCATGCAAATAGAAGTACACACATACGGATCCCCACGCTAGCATATGAAGCATGCACATGATAATGAGTGTCATGAAAAAGGCATTTGTCTTAGGTAGGAGCTGTGTTGTCAGTTTTTAATTCATATGGCTCTCATCAGAAAAGCCCTGAAGGTCTTCATCTTCATCTCCACCTGAATATATTTTTCAATGGCTGTAACCTCAAAACACACACAGACACGCATGCAAAGTCGTACACAGACAGACTCTACCACGTACAGAATACGATGCAAAACCAATCATAAAATTTTGGTAACCATGCAAAAACATGTGGAAAGAAAAAATCTACACACAGACTCACACACGCAGATACACGCACACACACACTGTCTGGCTTCCTCTCCCTCTTTGTGTTATTATTGCCCAGCTCCATCTGACTGTGACTAAGTGAAGAGCTGTCTTCATTTGTTTCAATCTGAACCACTAATGTTCCCAGTGCCGTAAGCTAGCACCATAGGTCACACACATTAGTCTGTCTGCCTCACACGCGTGCATGTGGGTGTTGATTATTAAAGCAGAGAGTGGAAGCTTGGGTGTTTTTATACTGTTCTACAGTGGGACTCTACGTTGTTTTTCGTTTTTTATTTTTTATTTTTGTAGCCTTTGGTTAAGTGATGCTTTTGTGAATGCCAGTGAGACTAACAGAACCAGCAATATGTGACTAATTCTGACAAATAACTCCTAGTACTTAAGATGTAAATGTCTGCAAAAGCCTAAAAGGTGTTTTGGCGATACCACAACATAATCAGCATGTCTGCGCCAGAGTGAACCAGCTGATATTCTTTTGCTGGTTAGAAGAATCACACCATTTTAAAGAAAATGCACCAAAAACATCAAACACATTTAGTGTGACTGTGCTTGGGAAATGTAGCAACAGTGTAGCATATTGAGATGAAGTTAATGATGAACAACATTAACACTTCCAGTGACTGCAGGGATGCTATAGATGCCTTATTGTGTTCAGTTGTACAATGTTTAATATTAGGAATATTATAATTAACACCTCCTGAGTTTTTTTCAAAGTGATTAGTAATGAAAGCTTCTTTTTCCACGATTTGCTTCTAACAGAAGGTCTGGACCCTTGGTTATTGAGAAACAATGAAGAGTCTTGGTGTTGTCAATCACTCTTGTGTAGGTGTCACTCACATCTTCCCCCTTGCGAGGCAACAGCTCATTCCCCACAACGGAGTCTGCCATGAATTCTCAGGTTAGTTGGCATGATGACCAATAACGGTGAATAAACGGCTTTCCTGTAACAGTAAGTTGTTTCTCGAATTGAGTAGCGTGACCATAAGCATGATTGAAGGACTAAGAACTGGCTCTGATTGGTTGTTTCTGACTAGGAGCGGTGCATTTCTACAGATAGCAACAGGAGCTATGGGAGGAGGTGGAGGAGCTTGATTTTTTTTTTGTCAGATTATCTGTTCATACTAAACTGTCACATACAGTTAGTTTACATACTAAACTGTCACTATGTGACAGTAAAAACATAATTTATAAATAGCATATAAATTACATAATGCAGCTTTGATGTCTGTACTCTAGGTGTGCTTAAAACCAAAGGCAAATTTCTTGTTTCTGCACACAATCTTGCCCCAAAAATCTAATCTTAATTTTAAATTTGTTCTGACACTGATGACAGCAAATGCCAGTTGAATCTCTACAACCTAACTCTTAAATACCAGAAAATAATTTGTACACAATTAACACTGCAGAAGAAAAATACTAAGACACAAGCCAGTCAGAAGCAAGTCTGTCTGATGCCAGCATGAAGGGGAAGTCAAAAATGATGAAATTAATTGGCCTACTTGCCAAAAGGAAGGACCAACTTGTATGGCTTTTTTTTTTGTGTGTGTGAAATGCAGACACTGACAGAAAAGAAAATGTGGAAATGTCTCGGGGAAATTTTATTGAAATATATTCAGCAATTTCCGTTTTCATTAGATCAACAGCAGATCTGGTCTGAGGCAGGAAGCGAGCAAGTCAACCTTAAGGCTATGTGAGACTCCTGTAATGGCGCATCCCTGTCCTGCTTACAACCTGAGGCTTAATATCAAAGATGATCAGCAGCTGAAGCCTCTGGACTGTGGCAGCTTTCCTTTCTGACAGTTAATGCCATCTGAACAAAAACACTAATGGTGCATTCACACCAAACGCGTTACACGCATCTGACGCTTCAAGTTTGATGCGTGTGCGCTTTGAATGCAGTCGGTTGACATATTTCTCAACACCTAGCGTTTCCTGTGTCTGGTTGACATTCAAAGTCTATGTCGATACGCATCGAGAGCGCATCAGGTCTAACTGTTGTTCCCTTAAACACTCTTGATGCGGCAAATGGTTCAAATCACGCCACACTAGATGCAAGAAACGCGCCACAATGGTCCTCTCCACATAGACTTTGAATGTAATTGCCTGACGCTCAAAACGCGTTTGGTGTGAACACACCATAACGCTAATATCTGAATGGCCTGAGATTCTTTGATCATAACTTAATATGCAGTCCTTGTCCAACTGTTAGTATGAACCTAAATATGATTAAATGAAGTGGATTTTGTGGGATATCCCATCATGATGGTTCCATATTCTCCATTTTCTATTTTCCAATTTGCATTTTTATATGTGTATTTAAATGAAGGACATAAAATTAAGTGTTACACTGCATCAGGATGAAAATGTTACTTTTGCCAGGATGTTACTGTATCATTTTATTTCATTTTTCCATACTTAATTATCTAAATTTGATATGAATGCCTAGACAAAGTATTTAAGCAAATCAGAGTGTGTGCTTTTAGCTGCTGTTATCATTCTTAGCATGTTGAGGTAACAGAAAGAACATCTGCATAGTCTGGCATCAGATTACGTATGCTATTGTTGGGTCAACACAACACTTGCAGTGCTTCTGGAGATGTAATACGAATGCATAACTCGATAACATTTATCAAAATCGCTCACTTTAATACTTGTATTATGGTACTTAATATTCACGGAGAGCCAAACGAAACCAGGTTGTTGCATGACAATGTCATAATTATAATATTCAAACTGTAAAAAAGGACAAAGATACATCTAATACCCAACACACCACTAAAATCTTGGCTTGTAATTGTATCATCTATATGTCAGAGCACAAAGGCAAGCCCCAGAGAAAAGAAATGGGTCTTTATGATGAAGTTGAGAAAAGCATAGGTTGTGTCATAAATATAGAAGACACAATAATGTTTCTTGTTCTATGAGTCCGGGGTGATAATAACAAATGCAGCTTTCAGCAGCACTTTACATATTCTACCCACTTACAGAAATGTAAAATCCATCGCCTCCTTGCTGGAGCAGAAGAAACAGAAAACACACACAGTGACAAACACTAATGCATCTAAAGCACTTGCTGCTGCAGCATCCCAGCTTTAATGGAATTCCTTGCCAATCTAATTTCAGCAAAAACTGAGAGATTTTGATCTGTCATTCCCTGCTCTTAGCCTATTATGATGTCACACAGACAGTTTCTGTCTAACTGAGGATCACCTATAGTTACGTTTAGCGACGTGAGGATCACAGAAACATTTGATTACTAATTTGCCTCCTTCACTCTGTCATAACCAATAGATTTTCAAACATCCTTTTTGATTTCTTTTAAGTTTCTTTTATCATGCTCTGATGTTTGTTATTTATTCTTGCCAAACTAAAGAACTACTGTGTAATTTTTTGTATTGCTTTTGACTATTTTATGGGGATTTGTTTTGTGTTGAATACTGTTAATGTTTCCTGCAGCTAAATCAATTCCCCTGATTGTGGTTTGTGTGTAAAGATTAATCAAAAATAAAGCAATTTAGCATAAACTATTTAATGTTAAATTGAATGCTTAAAGACCACACGCCTTTCTGACACTGTCCAACATGATGACAATAATGAATGCAGTTTGTCTGTAATATATAACTTAATGTGCATCATTATGACTATTAACAGGGCTGGGCAATAAAACAACAATATGTATTGCAACAGACATATGATCAATATCAGTAGAAAATACAAATAATGCGTCATCTAACAGAACTGTCATCCAGAACCGCGCAGCATTCTGGGGAATGTAGGCAGAGGAAAGGCTTTTGTTTTGCTGTTTTTTTTCTACCTCATGAAAAAAAAAAAAAACGCTGTTGCAGATCTTGTATAATTTGTAACTGAAGGCAGTATGAACTCAGAAAAACTGAATGAAATTTGTGTGGTTTTCGTTTTTCTGTTTTTAGTCGAGTTGAGCAAAAAACAGGATCCATCTACCCACGATTCAGTTCTATTCTGTCTAAACTGGAGGTGTCAAACTCATTTTCGTTTTGGCCCAAATCAAGGTCATGGATGCTCTTAAAGGGCTAGTTGTGCCAGAATAAAACTTGTTCACAAACTTAATGAATTTTTAAAATTTAACATCAGTCGCTCCAAGATTTTATAATTCTTTTTGTTATTCTTTGCAGTAAAAATCAAAGTGTTTATGGTGCTAAATTGGAAAATATTTGCTATTTTTGCGCTTATCCATGCAACTTTTTATAACTCGCTGTATAGATTATGGACTATAATCTCACATCAATTAAGGTTGAGGCAGCTGTTTAGAACAAGTAAGAAAGTTTGACAATTTTTGAGAAAAATCTGCAATAAACTTTCAATTATGTATTACCGCAAAAAAGTGTAGGGATTTGTTGATTTTGCATCAATTTCCACAATAATTTCCAATTATTGTGGACTGATTGATACAATTTGGCAGTAAACAGATAAAAAAAATGCATTGATTTGATTGACAATATACCATTTAAGCACACTTAGTGTTTAGTCTACAATCTAGAGGGCTACATAAAAAGCTATGGTGGGCCAAATTTGGCCCAGGGGCCTTGAGTTTGACACGTGGTCTAAACCAATTGGGAACAGAAGTTGGGAAGTATCCATGTCCCCTTGTGTTTACATTTGTGGTGGGTTGGCATTTCAAAGTAGAGTGTTTTGGTTGTATTCTCGTTGAAACAAGTTCATGTGTTTTTTTCTTTCATTAATGTTTCTCCAGCATATTTCAGACACTGTTCACCAATTGTTTTGAGATTTGTCATGATAGTAGTGAATCTGTTCTGTCTCATCGCTCCTCACTGATGTTACTGTTCTCCCGAAGCTGGAATTCTTTCCTGGCTTCTGGGAGTGTGAGAAAATCTAATGGCTCCAATGGGAGTGACACCAAACTGTCTTTGATAAATTGTTTTTAAATTACAACATAATCTCATTTGTGCAGCAATTTCCTCAAGACTCCAACAGTGAAACGATTCAGGCTATGTGGGGATTGGCTTACAAACACATACGCATACACACGCACACGTGCACTTGAGTTCATGCAAATGTGCACATACACACACACAAACCCAGGGTTATCTGCTTTGGCGAGGATAGTGTTACATGACCTGCAGCTCGGAGGCTAACCAAATTACCGCCTCCAAACTACTAAAGTGGTCATTAAGGACACACTCTTTCTCTGTTTCTCTTTGTCTCTGTCTCTTGCTTGCTCCCTCTTTTTCATCTTCTTCTCTAACCCAGTCCCATCATTTTTTCCAATTATTTTGCTTAATCTATTTTTTCTTTCATGTTTTTTCACCCACTCACTTCTCTATCTTTCATGAACTGCTATAAAATTGTACTGCTTTTATTCATTTTTCTTCACTTGCCACTCCTATCTCTTAATCCCTGTTTACACATTGTTTTTTCCTCACTAAATGTTTGCCCACTGTGCATCACGACAACATAGGAAAGGTAACAATAACTTTAATGACTCCAACAATAACTCCAGAAAAATATTTCTTGTATCTAAAAAACCCTCTAAAACCAGACATTATTGTGATTGTTTGTAAAGAGATTTTTGCAGCCACAACATATTGTACCATTAGTATGTAACTTTTAAAAAGATATGTGTTTTGCATATTTGCTCAAATTGTCACTATGCTGTGACGATATAACAAGGGGCAGATAATCTGGGAGAAAAAAAATAAATAAAAAATCAAGCTTTTCTGCCTCCTATTGTGGTTCTATTGTGATATGCAGGAATATACGGCTCCTGGTCAGAAACAACGACTCAGAGCCAGGAGGAAGGTTTTACTGCTGTCAATCAAGCTTCTGTACGCACTGCTTAGTGTGGTAATGATGGAGAAACAACTTACTGTTTCAGCAAAACTGTTAATGAACAGTTATCAGGATGTCCTGTCATTATTAGAACAGCCTAACTAGCCTGAGCATTCACGGCAGGCTTTGCTGTGGAGTACACACAAGGGTGATTGATATTGATAAGACAATCATATGACTCCGTATTTCCACCTAGAATTGATCTCCGTCAAACCAATACACAACAAAAATTAGACCATTATTAAATCTGCAGATAATCCTATTTAGTTCCCATTTTTTGCCTGTGCCATTTTTTTTTGCCATGTATTCCCAACGCATTACATGTGTTGGGCCTACGTGTAACGTTATACTGACATAACGCCACCACCATATCAAACTCCCACATCCTTGCTGTGGAAGTTTTGTGAATGCTCAAAACATTACAGGGCATTCTCATGCTGCGCCATCTGTAATGTTGAACTCACTGTAATTTTAATATTGCACACGTATTAATTGCAAAGCCCATAACACAACACATTTCTATATGCCATATACCTCCCTACTAATCTTGCAACCACAAGAAGGTCCACTAATTAACTTTTTCTTTTCATGTTTGTCTGCTCATAGTTGTACTGGTTCTTGTATTTTTGCTTTTGTTGTTTGCATAACAAAATCCCCATTTTCGTGTGACATCCACTTGTCAGCTCTGTTACATGTGCATCCCACTTGGGAATCACTTTGACTGAAACAGATGAGCTTCATGTGAGGTTTGTAAGGTCGAACTCAACCTGAGTGGGCTGTAAAACAGGTAAAATACAAACCTCAGTAATGGGAGGTTTCTGTGTCTGCATCAAGTACATCTTTTGTATTGTCACCCTGGTAACTAAGCAGGTATGTTTTACTGACAGACTTGGAAGCAAGAAAAAGTGTGCTTTCTTAGGAAAATCTGTATGAGGTATGATTGTCATCTGATATAGTGATTGTTTCTCTTTTGTTCTCACAAAAAAATAAAAAATGCATTTAAAAAAAGAAATGAAACAGTTGCTTTACCAAACAACGCAGTGTGAATCAACTTAATTTCAGATTAAGTAAAGGTTTGATTTTCAAGTACAGTGTTCTTCATATTGGTTACTACTGGGGATGGGCCAATTACCAGCGTTTGAGAATACAGCACCTTTTTTTAGTTCTTTTAATGAGATTCCAGTGAAACGTGTTAAGTTTTCTTGGCCAGAGAGAGCTTTTGACAACACACACACACCTTCTCCCATGTGGTATCAAAGCTACTGTTTTCCTTCCTTGTGTGACCAGTCCAACCTTTAACTTGTGTGTCTTTTGTGCATTAAGTAGAACACAGTCCAGATCTGGGTTGACTGTCTTTTATTTTGTATGTATGAGATATTTTAAAAAATTAAAAAGCAGTAAGAAAGCCACACAATCTGGTCTAAAACACCTCCCTCCCGCTAGCCCGGCACAGACATTTGTTTCTTTAAAAGTGTTTGGACACATACAAAACTATAATATATGCACATTTAACAATGACGTTGTTCCCATTGTTATAATGGAACAGTAAAAAGAAACCAAAACAAAGCTTTGAACAATATTCATCACATTCTATAAAATACATACATGTTTGAGATATACAAAAGAAACAGCAGTGACCACTCCACACAGTCTGGCCCAAAACAATCCTCACTGCAAGAACATAACATCCAAAATTAAGAAAATTAGTAAATTCAAATGAACAACCAACCAAGAAAAACCCACAACTACGTGAAATCAAGCTAACGTAACTAACACTTGCATAACTGACTAACCAGCATTAGCTAGCTTGCTATACATTTAAATAAAATCTAATTTCGGCTCATATAGACGATGTAGCATACCACAGTCAAAGAAAACACGCATCCGTTCAAACAAAGGTACAAATATATAACTTATGAAAGCTGACTTAACCAGGAAACTTAACAAAAAATCTGTACCGAAAGTGTAGCACTTACATTAAGCTAGCTCAGCATTAAACGTCCTCCTGCACGCGTCAGGCTACGTGATTATGTTGAGTGAGGTGCATTCAAGTGCAACGGGAAATACTCACTGCTCAATTCAAACAAATGCTAAAAAAAAAATAACTGATTTACATAATAAAATATCACAGATGTGGTCAAATTCCAAGGTTTACTTAAAGTATTATAATTAACCTGTTACTTGTACAAGAAAGACAAAGTCAACTGTCTGGTTTGGAAAGCCATAAATGTAAACAATCACTCAACAGACATATAAATATGTTGAGTTAGAAAAATCTGTTGACTTTAACTTTACCCTCCTGATTTTGTCTCTTCATTTTCTCTGGTTTATTAATTGTTACAGCCCCCTTGCCATACCCGTAGACTGCCTTGGGGGTGTAACGACATCTTAAATGAAAGGAATGAGAAAATGTTTCAAATTATCATATTAATATTATATCATTAAAAGTGGTATTTTCACTCAGGTGTAATGAAGACCTGTCTGTTTAATGTGATGAACTTTATTTGAGCTGGATTTTTTTCATTATTTTGAACGTGTCTACCTATCCTCCTCATACTTATAATACAAACACTGTATTTTCTCTTTTTAATACGAGTTGATATAAACCTACAAGGTGGCAGTTTATGAAAATCCCAGTAGATTAGCGATGTCTGAAATACTCAGACAAACGTCTCTACCGGCAGCAACCATGTCATGTTCAAAGTCACTTGAATCCTTTCTTTCCCATTCTGTTGCTCGCTTTGAACTCTACCAAGTCATTTTCACCATGTCTGGGTGCCTGACTGCATTGAGTTGCTGCAGGGAATGCAATGTGATTTCTTCCTTTACCATTTATGTTAACAATCAATTGAGAAGAGTACCTTATAAAAAAAAAAGCCACTGCCTCTGTATATCTGAGTCTTGAAGTTTCCAATTTGATCAGCTGGTATATTTTTCTTTATTGTTACTTTTATCACCATATTTATTGGGATGCCAGGCAAACCATAACTCTAGTACAAATGGTTTATTTGATCAGAGTTATCAATCAATGCACTGGCAAAAGATATTCATCAAAACGGTGCAGTTGGCATGACATCAGACTATCTGGTTATCAAATAGGACAGTAAGCGCACTTAATTATTCAAAGTAGTTTAAAAATCTAAATAAACCCAGCAGATTCACTCCTCTTGCAAACTATACAAGGATTTTTGCATTGACTTCCTTTCATTTTTCATTAATTTATTTACCTTACTAAACCCTAACATAAACTCAATCCACACCTCAGTCCTAAACCAAACCCCTAATCTAAAAACAGCACTTTTTCCTATAGAGTCGTGGTTTTAGGCCCCACAGTGTTATGTACGTTAGGAAAACGTTTTTCACAGCGTGTCAAATGAAGGCCCACACTTAGGATATACTGTAGGCTTGAAGTTGTTACATCCAACATTTGCTGCTAACAGCCACCGGCTCCAATTCACAAGCTCGTTAAATGTAATGTACACATCTTAAAGCAATGAGTGATGAAGAAAATTACTCCTCTTGCTGAAGGAGAAACATATAAATTGCCAGCAATATTTAGAGGACACATCAGGGGTAAATTATCAATAAGTCCCAAAACAGAGGATGGTGTGTGGACTGAAATATAAAACGTCTGTTTTTTGATTCTCTAAATCTCCTTTGATTAATCACAGGCATTTTTCTCCCTGTTTGACATCAATTATTTTTTTAAAACTGTTTTATGTCAAATATCTAAACTTCTGGTTACTTTTTTCAAATTCAGAAATGTATACATGCAAATATTACTATACTATAGGATACTCAAGTCAAAAAGTTTTTAGTCGGAACACTTTAGTCTTTAATGTCAACTTCTGAGAAAAGAAAATATCTTTTCATGTAGTGCATTAATAAATAAAGAAATACCTGATTTATTTATTTGTAAATAAATAAATATTTTGTGTATTTCGATTATGGAAATACACTATGCAGATTGCCATTAAGAGGCTTTGCAAAAAATTAAAATGACCGTACCTTCTTGATCCTGTTGTTTTTCAGATCATATTTTGGCAAACAAAACAAAAAGAAACCTCTGTGTACAGAACCTCTCAAAAAGAATTTGTTTAAATATGACTATCTATATATGACATTAAAATGTAACAGGTTTGAACAGGTTGCATATCTAACCTGTTAGAAATGCAACCTGTTAGAAGGTGTAGCATTGCACAGCAGATATGCTTCAGCCCCTGACACTTAAAGATAGATAGTTTCACCAGAATGATTGAGATTGTAGCGTCTCAACCAAGCGCTGTTGTATTCTCTTCAGGGAGAGTTTCTGATGCTGCGTTTCTTTCCACACAGCTGAGGTAAATTAACCTCCATTAATTATTAATAGCATAGACTGCTGTTTTAAGCCTTGTAATTATCCTCCAGCTGAAGAAGTAAACTATAGATTTGCAGTGAAGGAAAGAAATTAAACAGATCTGTGCAGCAGATAGAGAGGGAGGAACCGTGACAAATATTAAGTAAGTAAGTAATTAAGTAAGTTATTGAGTAAGTATTGGCATTAACAAGTGTGACATTTAGGGTGACAGAGACATTTATCTGCCAGCAATCTTTTTATAGTAGCCATCTATTTCCACTACATTTTAAATGAAGTTGTTCAGAGATGAGTTGGGAGGGTTTGAAATTTTTAAAGGTTATATTGGACAATTATGTGGTAAATAATATGTATTCCTTAGTTTGGGGCAAAAGTGTTGTATGTATTTTGGAACAAAGCGTACACTGAGGTTGTCAAAACATGTGCTGCCCAAAATATTTGATGGCTCCTGCAAGGCTGCACAGTTAGTGTGGTGGGCAATTTCATGCTTTATTGCCCAATACAAGCACTTGAATCCCCCAACCACAGCCTGACTCTCCAGGACAACGGTGGGGTCAAATGATATGAGGACAGCGTTGTCTGAAATGACATGCGTCATCAGAACTGAAGAGTCAAATATGTTAACGATCAAATCATAAAATAAACCACTTTTTCGCCGGCTATCAAACGTGAAGAGGCACTGACAGGACATTTTGTGATGCTCAAATGTCATGTGTCTGTCAAGTTTGTCCTTTCTGTATGACTGACATTGGGTCTCTACAAATGGCCAGGCCTGGTTTCCTCTGACTGCAGCCTGTTTATTCTGCCTACATATGTTTTCAACTTAAAAATATTCTTTATTTATCGTCTATGTACTCTTTATACATAGAGTACATAGACAATGTACTCTAGATATTTTATCCATCTCCATCTTTCTGTCTCTCTCTTAATCTCATATTTTATTTGTTTTTGTCTCTCACCACCTTTCTAGCTTTATTTACTATCTCTTTCTTTCTCTTCCTTTCTAACTATCATGAATATATTTACTTACCAAGCTCAGTTTTACACAGGCAAAGTTTTTTCCTCCCAACAGCCATACAGGATCAAAACCTTTTATTTGATCTTTCAGGGGAAGGGCATGAAGCACTTGGGCTATTTCATATATTTGTGCCTCTGTAATATATATATCATGCATCGTAGAGTTACTTCTGCTTCTACTCGCAGGAGAGTAAGTGCTGTCATCAAAATGAAATTTGGTGTGTTTAAGAAACACAAGTATCCTTGCCTGCTTTGCAGGTTTTTACAACATATTTTTCTGTGCGCTCTCTGCTGGCAGGAGACTGTTCACCTGGAAACGCACCTGACTCAGTGTGAAGTGTGTGTTTTCGTCCAGCTTTTGTCAAGTTTGGCATTTTATAAAAGAGAGCTGAAAGTAGAAGAGGGACAAAAATAGCTCACAACATTATCTGGCATGATTTAGATAATAAAATTAGTGACTAACTGTGAACACGTACAATTACGACATGATGCGATCTCTTGGATAACAGTAAGGAAAACCCTGCTTTTGTCTGATTTGCTTGGAGTGATGTCTTGTCTTCCTTAAGAAAGAATGTGTGTGAGGTGTACATAAAATACACCCATAAGTTTGAATTTAATTGCTTAGTTGTGAAATACACTGCAAGATACAGGATTTCCCATTGTTTTAGTAGTATAGTAACATTAGAGTATGCAAACTTTTGAATGAGCAGGAAAGTAATGCAAATCTTTGAAGAATGATCTTTCTCATTATTCTGGTCCTTAGCAAATAGTAATAATTTTGGTATTCCTAACAGAAAGATTAATTTTAGAAAAAGGTAATATGTCTTTTTGTGCAGTGCAAAATACTATTTGCATTATTGTAAATGCATTAACCTCTTTAACCACTTTTCACTGAACTGTGTGAAAAGATTGCCACATAAAAATGTTTGATTGTTTGATTGATGGTCACAGCTTTAATTCCATACTGTCCACATAAAACCAATAATATCAAAATACACCATAAGTAATGGTTGATAGTCGTGTATTTAGGTGTTTGTCTCACTCAGGCTGGCCATTTGTTTAAATTATTTTGGGGGCAAGTAAATAAAAATAACAGCAGGAAATAATAAGACAGACTGATTGACGTCCACCAGGGTTATATTGACATTTACAGTGAGACAGCTGGAAGTGGAGAAATTCTCTTTCTCATTGCAAGTCAGTATGCCCCTGTCATTTAAAAGCCACCAGTGAGATCTAACTTTTCTTAAAGTTATTTGGGTGTCTTAAAGTCAGTAGAAGTAAATTTTATAGTGATGTGTTTTTTTCTTTAATTATAAAATATTTCACTTTGTCAACCTTCTCAAAAGATTGATTACTTCACTTCACATTGTGTAAGCGCCACTGCAAAATCCTCACCGTGCATAGATGAACTTTGTAAATGTGATTTTTTATTTGTTATTTTTTTAAAGAAAAAAAGAGAACTCCAAGTGATATCACTTTAATTAGATGGGAGAGAAGGCACCCCATAAATATTTTGTCCAGTTTTGGTCTTTTTTGCTCAGCCTCTCAAAGACTACTTCATCCATCTTTATTTATATCATGTACACAGAGCCGGCCCAAGGCTTAGAAAACTAAACAACTGTCTTGGGCCCCCATAAATACGTAAACTTTAGCACAGATCATCAATCTAGAATTTAAACATTTGTTTATTGAGAATGAGATTACTCTTAAATTTGACTTTATGGTTTCAGCATACAAAAACTCAAATATTCTAAATTGTTTAACATTTAAATTTAAGATTAAAATTTAAATGTTTATCAGCGATGATGGCAAATGTTCTTTGTAAATGTGCAAAGAATAGACTTTACAGTTTTACTGTTGTGCTCCAATAGCTACAATTTGGGGTGTGAATTGAATCTTTCTGTCTGAGTTTGGTTTGTTCACAATCCATGTTGTTTATGTGGACACAATGTAATTTAATGCAATTGTGATGTGCATTTTCGTGCAGCCCGCTGGAATCAAAGCACTGAATTACACAGAGTTGTAAAATAACAAGAGAAGTTGTATTTCTGTCAGCGATGAACATAAAAACTAACAAACGCAGTTGTGTGTTAATTCTGTGTTCTAGTAACAGTTCAGATGTACTGCACTGCATAATTAAGCTCCAGACTTGCTGTTCGTCTTCCTGGGTTTCAGGATGTACTCATTTCCTTATTCTGGAAACTGAAGTGTATAGAAAAAAAATCTTCTTTAAAAAAAATCTAATGTTCCTTTGATTTTAGAGAAATAGGATGTATATTTAAGAGTGGATAAATCAATTTTAAAAAAGATTAACTAAACTGAAATTATCTGATTATTCCAATTTGTGTGAAACTGTGGAGCAGTCCGTAGCACTTAAGGCTTAAGAATCTTGCCTCAAGCTAATTGGAAGACAATTAGGATAGCAGCAAACAGAGCAGATAAAGCTCCTCCAAGCATTTGCACATTTTTACTGAAAGGTTGTCAATATTGCTTCCCTTCTCAGCGTGAGACTCTCACAACACTTTTCTCCCAGCCGCACATAGCAAAGCACTGTGCACAAGACTGCTGAAACTAGCAGCTCTATGAGAAAAAAGATGTTCAGATGTTTATTCATATTAAATGAAAAGGGATTTAAAAAGAATTTTAGGTCCAATTAAATTTAGATTTGTACAATTACCTTTAAGTTTCCAACCTGTAGGGAGACGGACTCATTAAAGAAAAATTCTCTCACAGAGAGAATCTGATGTTCATTCTGATTTTACAGAAGTGAAAAAAAAGTCTAACATGGGAATTACTTTTCCCTGCAGAGTTGCTTTAAGGAAAAATAAGGCAGGTTTTCTGTACTATTTTTCTTTCACTAATGTCAAGCTTGAATACAAACTGGCTGAATGTGGAAGTGATTGTGCATGTAATTAATTAATTTTGGTTATGTTTAGTTTATCTATGTAGCACCAGTGCACAACAAATGTCATCCCAATGTAATTTCCAAGACAAATAGATCCGGTTTATACTATAAACCGGATTGAACTGAATTAATGTAAGTTAATTCAGTTCAATCCAATCACTTAGACAGATAATCACACATCAACTTCATCCCAACTAAAAAAAAAAAAAACAACAAAAAATGAAAAATAGGCCTGGCTATTTTATTTTGTTCTCTGCCAATTGTGTGCATTTCTGTGTACAATCCCAAAGGAACAATGAACTCACACACATGCAGCAGCTTCTGGAGTGTAATAGATTTTTTTCAAAATCAAAATTGTTTCAGAAAAAACAATCTTACAGAGCTGCTATTGATTTACTTTGTGTGATGGATCATAAACAGAAAAACATTGCAACATTCCAGGTTTAAATCATTACGTATAAAATAAGCACAAAATCATTTCTGCTGCTGGTAGATTTCGATTTGTTATTGTCATTCAACCAAGAAGTTTGATTTTGATAGGAAATGAGAGAGGCAACTCGGTGAATCCATTTGGTGGAAAAAACATTGGTTTTATTTACACTTGATGGAAAATACTTATGTCAAAATGTTTTTATACCCTTTCAATAACTGGAAAATACTCTAGTAATTTCTGATAAAATACTGATAATTAGTACTCCACTTATCAAAGGGTTCTTATAATTTTCAATCAGTTCCTTTACATTTCCACTCATTTTTTATATTTATCTTTGGTAATAAGCTCCACATCTGGGAGGCCTCTGTGCAATAATGTTCTGGAAAGGTTGTGGAGCTGGTTAACAATATTTGGTGTAAGATATGTCATTGTGAGTGTGTTGCAGAGTCGATTTGACAATTCTTTTGGTCTCAGTTGTCATGTTTCCTCATTTCACACAACGCTGACCAGAGAGAGAGGATGTTAAGTGAACAAGGAAAGCAGATTTGTTGGAGAGGCAAAAGGAGTCTCCAAATGGACAAATGAACTCTTGCAGCGGCGAACCTTTCAGTGTGTGTGTGTGCGTTTTTATGAGTCTTTTTTATTTCATTTTTGATCTGATCTTGCTGAACAAAAGGTTGTTTTGTCTGCCTAAATCATATTTGTCTGGGCACACTGCCATGTGTGTTGTAAGTGTAAATGAAGCTTTTTCTATCAGAACAGGTAATGAATGTGACCAGCAGCATCTGATGGAAAACCATTGGCAATGTCTCCTGGATATAGCCCTGAAACACCTGAACACATACCCACATAGTGTGTCTTTCTATCTCCACAGGGTCTTTGCATTGACTTCAATTCATTTTTCATTCATTTCTAATCATGCCCCTTACGCTAAACCTAATAACCAATAATGGTACAAGGGTAACCCTTAGCACAAGTCCTAAACCTCACCCCTAACCCAAAAACTTATGTGAAGTTGGTCCCCACAAGGTAGTATTTGTTAGTAAAATGGCCCTTGCAGTGTATAAAATGCAAGGCCACACATACGCACCCACACACATAGTATTACACATGCACACGCTCACACACACACACAGCAAATCAGCTGCTTGTTACTACAATACAACCAGAGAATTGGCTGCAGGCGATACCTTGTGTCCAGGACATCACACTCAGCTTGACTGCAGGTATGCCATAAAGCTGTACACATGTGTGTGAGTGTGTTGTGTGAGTGTGCACTCGCTTCAATGTCTCATCTGTCAGGCTGTTATGTGACGATTTTTCATGGATGTGATTAGCTGCAGACAGGAGCCCTCCAGTCTGACAATGTAATGTTGAAGAACAGCGTGAGATCCACATTCGTCTTCTGCCATCAGAGAAATCGAGCCTGACTTTATTCTGGTGCCATTTATTTTAAAAATCCAGTTTCATTTCTAAAAAAAAAAAAGAAAAAATGTCATAACTCTACAGCATTATTTAACAAAATCTAAGGCACAAATACAAAATCAGTTTCTGAAGGTCCACTCTATTAGTTTCTTTGCCAGTTTAACAGAGTTGGGCAGTTCCAGTTCTCTGAAAGTCAAGTTCAACATGCTTCAGATGCTTCCCAGCTTGGACACTCTTGATTTAAAATCTTATAACACCTTAAATCGGATGAATTCTCATTTTATTGAGGTGGGCCTTCCTGATCTGTTACTGGTTATTTTTATTAAATAATTATAACGGTTATCTGAATCTGGTGGAATAGTTTGCTACATTCTCTTCTCATGGTTGGCATTCCTGCCTGTCATTTTGTTGATGGTCATTTGAGTTCAGTGCCTGATTTTTTTGTTTTTCTTCTTTCTTCTTAATTACCTACTTGTAGAAATATTTTTGTACCCTGTGGTTGGATAATTTATGACCTGAAAGGTTTAAAATGTGGATCTAGATATTGTTGAAATCATAGAAAACAACTTTTCAGGTTGCTTAAGGTCTGCTGTCAAGCCTACAACTATGCATGAAACACCAACATTCTACCACAGAATGACTTACAAAAATGACAATTTATAATGTGTGAATGCTGTTTAAAATTGCCACATATGGCATCAATGAATTAGGAATATAGCAGAGTCCACTGGGGGCTGCACAGTGGTGCAGTTGGTAGCACTGTTGCCTTGCAGCAAGTAGGTCCTGGGTTTGATTCCTGGTCTTTCTGCATGGAGTTTGCATGTTCTGCAGTGTGGGTTCTCCCTCCCTCAGTCCAAAAACATTACTGTTCGGTTAATTGGCCTCTCTAAATTCTCTCTAGGTGTAAGTGTGTGTGTATGGTTGTCTCTGTGTTGCCCTGTGACAGACTGGCAACCTGTTCAGGGTGTACCCCGCCTCTCGCCCAGAACGTTACCTCACTCATCCATTTAGATGAATACAGAGTCCACTGATGCACTTCTACCGTTTCTAAATATACTGTACATATACTAGTTAATTGGAAATTTTGATGCTGATTTAATTATAAATAACACAAAATAATTATGTGTTCTTACTTTCAACAATTAAAATTAAATAACCTTTCAAGAGATGCAGTGATTGCTGCTCAAACTGAAACATGCTTATCAGTTGATGCAATTCATCTGGTTTGTCTTGTGCAAGCAAGAATAAAAACAAGCCAAAAATAAGCATGTTTTTAGAAATAGAAATGCAATCATTATTCAAGTTGGACTTGAATGTAAAATACTAATATTTAGGAATAAACGACTTGGACTAAATCATAGTTTAATAGTGTTTGCATATAACCTGTTGACTTTTTCTCAGTCGCAGAGGACTTCTGTTACAAATTGGCACTGCTGTATGTAAATAAGCTGAACTGAAATGAAATAAACTAATACAGGTGTTTATAATAAATAAAGAGTGTAAAGCAAATAATCCTGTCATTATGGTGGTCTACTTACAGAGAAATATGTTGCAGGGAAAAGCAGCCGCTCTCCATGTAGGAGCGTGAAGAGAAAGAGGTTGTGGTAGAAACTAACAAGATTGTTTGGTCACAGTTTGGGGAGTTGCTGTTGGCTTAAGGGACCATGAAAATTGAGCAGACAGCCAGAAACAACATGTTGTACTTACTGGATACAGTGTTTTTTTTTTTCTTGTGCTCCCACTCTCTTTAGAAAAGCAGTGAGGCTTAGGCCCTTTGTGACAAGAATTAAGATTGGATTGAGACAGATCATGAATGCAACCAAATGTGTTTCCTTGATCTTGATGGTGTTCAAGAATCCCCTCTGCTCTTTTTCTTTTCATTTAGAAACTGTTGTTGGACTGACTTCATCAGTCCAGTCCCGTACTGTTAGCGCAGATAGATGGCCTGATCCCTCCTGTAGGGACACTTCAAAAGCTTTTGCAAATGAAATGCATATTGTTTTATGGATTACAAGTGCAGCAAATTAAACAGTTTTTGTGGAAACCTAACAGTCTTATGAAGAAAATTAATGAAACTATATAAGTATATGAGGACAGGAATATTGTGTTTAGTATTTCACATGAACATGAAGGACTAATTTAAGATTTTTTTTTTAAAAAGTATCTCAATACTGTTTTTTTTTTTTCTTCCAGTCTACATTTTGAACAAAGAGATTCACAGATAAAATATTCACATTGTTTTGTTCAACTCCAGCATCAAAGTTTTATTTAGTTTTTTTATTTAGTTTTTTAATGATTTTGTTTTTGTTGTTCAAGTTTTTGCAAGATCAATTTGTACGGCTTGCTGTGGGATTTGTCTCTCTTTCTCTGTCTCTCTCACTCTCTCTCGCTCTCACACACACACACGCACACACACACGCACACACACGCAGAATGTTTATTCCTCCTGAAGCGATAGAGTGTCTCTTTCTCTTCTTTTTACCTTGGGTGTTTATTTACACCTGTTTCCTGGGCAACCATTCAGCATGGACATACCAGTGTTGATTACCTTTCCTCTCTGCTTTGTGTGTTTTTGAGAGTGTGTGTCAGGGGGTGGTTGGAACTTCATCTTTTTTGTGTTCCTTAGAAATCTCAAAAATTTAATTTTCTCTTAGTATTTATGTACTTTTCATTCTTAAAGTGCCAGCAGTAACAAGAATAAACTTTTTTTTAAAGTGAATGACTGAAAATTAAAGAAGTTCACTATTTTCCAAAACTCAGACTGAACTAAACTTAAAATGACTCCTCACTTGTTCATAGAAACATCATTCTCATCTTCACCTCTTCATGCACACAGCTGTGTTGTTGCTTAGTTTTTTTGTTTGTTTGTTTTTTTGAGACACAAACAGGGAAGAGTCTCTGGAAACACAACAGTTTTAGGTCAGTTTATTGACAACTTGTGATAATGACATGATCTTGATGAATCATGTTAGTATTGTTCCAGGCAGCATCTGTGAGAATATGTGGAGAGAAATCTTTGGAGATAAGTATAGATTTAACTGTTTCAGTACATCGATGTTTATAATTTAACTTGGTTGGAGGTGATGGAGAGAAGGTCTGAGGTTCGTGGCTGATGTAGTGGGTGCCCAGAGTGTAGAGGGCGCCATAAAAAAGAGGCAAAAAAAAAAAAAAAAAAGAGAAAGAAACTTTAATTTATTTTGTTATAACTTGTAGATAATAATCATTTCCTAACACAAAAGAAATCTGCACTAATTTAGCCGCCTAGGAAAATATATTAAACGCTACATCTAATGATAATGACGCCTTGTTTAGCGCCCCCCTTTCTTTTCTACTAGTTGGTTTGTTCCTGCCCTGTGCCCCGCCCACCTTAACCTCACTGTTACCTGTCCGACATTGATTGTCACTTGTGCACCTGTAGTAGGAGCGAGGCGAGTTTTGTGACAGAAAACATCATGTTGAAACGTCCTAAATTGCCTCGTGCCATATGAAGAAAAAAAAGAAAAGAAGAAGAGAAATAACTTCACAGAAAAAGAGGTACAGTAAAACTAATGTGATGAAATTATCTGTTCGACTTTGTAGCAGTTAGGCTAACCAATAGCCTAGCTAGTGTTTCTTGATTGCTTTCGTCCAGCTGTCAACTCAAACTCCGTATCTTCCTGACAGTTAACAAATTGGAATAAACTTTGGCACGCATTGTAAAAATTGCACATTTTGTTTGCATTAAACAAAAAATATTTTAAATATGAATCAAAAGCAAATATTGTCTTCAAACAACACAACTTGCAAATAATGGACGACGACTCTCTGTGTACTATTGTGGCCTATTTGCATTACTTTCATTGCAGTGCCATTCATCTTTCTGGGCTGTGTCAAATGTTCCTTCTCAGAAAAAAAAAAATTGGATTCAAAATCAGAAATGTTTTGAGCAAATTCTATTGATTCCACAACATTTCTTTCAAATTGTGGTTGAAAACTCAAATAGTGCGTTTAAAAATCTATCATAAAATAAGCAATAAAGAAAATAAAAAAAATTGGTTACCATGGAGAAAGCAGTAGAGTTTAGCCTGCTTGAATAACATCTGTGTGAATGGATTTGCAAAAGGGTGAGGAAGATGTGTCAAAGTAATGAGTTCATACATGTGCAAGAGGAGTCTTCTGCTCTGATGAGACAGTGAAACTGAGTGGATCCCAGTTCCTTTAAGTCGGTCAAAGCAATCAAGAAAAACTGTGAACTGGCAAAAGCAAGTCAACTCTGTGAGCTCATTACAAAACAGTACACATTATTGTCACTTTTGAATCATTATAGCATTCCCATATAATGTTGAAGTTCATTGCTTCTTTGAATTCAGCATTTCACTGTGATAATTTCAGTCTGATTTAAATTGCATCTTAGACAGGTTATGTATTTCAGATGTACAGTATATTGAGCATAACACATTTCTTATGTTTTTACTTGTATTTGTGGAATCATAATCCTCTTTTTCTCTTCAGATGTATTATGGAGACATCTAAATCCCACCCCTGGGCCTTCTGCAACACCACAAAGTGCTCTTCCTGTTGCCTCTACTTCACAGGAGCTCATCCATGCATCTGAAATAAAAAGTGCACCAACAGACCCTGCTAACTTGCCGTGTCCTGTAAGTGATCTGGTCAGAATATTTAGAATATTTTTTGGTTTACACATAATTTGTGTTTTGGTGAATATTTCTTAAATGTTCCCCAAAATACAACACACAATCTCACCTAGGGTACCAAAGTGCTAGAGCTGACTTTGATTAGCAGGATATCGCTTTGGACATCAGGTGTTATCGAGGCATAAGCTGATTGAACTCAGTTCGGCTTAGATTTTATATGATTAAATGCCAAAGGCAAACTCCCTACTTTTCTGTTTTTGCAAGTACAAGAATTATCTGAATGGCCCTCGATAGGCCAGTTCCAACCCAACGTCTTCCCTCTGTCACTGGAAGGTCTGCATGTTTGCAGTGTTATGCTGAAAATATGGATAGAATTGCAAAACTCAACAACTAACATCAAAATTTGATTCCTGCTGAACTAAAGGTTTTATGCTCCTTAAAATATGCTCCTCCAAAACAGGAGGCTGCGATATTCATCGCAGCCTCCTGTTTTGCAGGTTTTATTTGACTTTTTCAGTTAGAAAATATTTTCCAAAACATTCACGCTTTCTTTTAGTTCTTTTCAGAACTAAACTTGAAAAGCTATTGTCTAATAGCGGTTCAACAATTTATTTGCACTGATTTTTCCTTAATTTTGGGAGATCAGTGATTGGCCAACATGTGAAGCCAATCTTATTCATCAATCTTATCCACCTCAGCAAGGATCTAAGAATCACTTGCTTCTTCTGCTCTTCAGTTGTGAGACAGACCGACCCACCTGGTCATGTCTACATGTTTGTAGTTAACATTAGTCAACTGACTCTTGCCATCTCAGTAACTTTCTTGCTATGTTTACTGTCATTTCATGCAAAATAAAATGGTATCAGCCAAAATCGGAATCGGCAAGTCAGGCTTTTTAAGGATCGTTAATCAGAGATCAGCCAGAAAACTGCAATCAGTGCAGTGCACCCCTATAGTCTAATGGTTGGATCAGATTAGGTTTTAAAAAATTGCTCAGAAAAGTTTTTATGCTTCTTTACTTCATCCGATAAGTCTTGTTTATCACCTGGCCTCTGGGCTCCTGTTATTTTGCAAAAGTAGCCCCTGGGCAAAGCAAGATTAGCATCCCTGCCCTGAGGATGTAAAAGAGAAACCAGGCTTATTTAACTGCTTTAATACCAAGTACTAGAAAGTTTGAGTGAAATCTGAACATCGCATTCCAGTCAGAATTTGAAGGGTGCTTTCAGACTCATGACTACTCAAACTAGACAAAAATAATTGCTCCTAGATATTCCTTATTAAGGTAATATCTCAATCATATTATGGGTAAGTTCAGCAAAAAACTAAGACAGTTACAAACTACATGTTAATTTTTTTTTCTACATAATCTATCATGTTTCGCAACAATTGTTCTAACAACAAAAAAATCTCTTTATCCAAATCTCTTTTCCATGCAGCAGGACATCTCCTATCTCTGCATGGATGTTACGCAGACATGCAGAGCCTTCATCTTCCCACTCCTCTCTTTGTCAGTAACTTAGACTCAGCAGTCTGAGGCACATTGAGGCATAGGAATGAGCCTTGGGGGATTGATCAGACTAGTGGAATTGCTACACTTGCAACAATTGTTGGTGCTCTTATATATAGACCATGGGAAATGTAGTCATACTGGTATGAAGGAGTGGGAAGGATTATTAACCCTATAAACCCTGCTGCCCACTTTACCCAGCAACATTCCTCATAATATATAAAATTATGAGGACATTAGTTGTCCACAGCCTTCTTGAAGTGGCCTCACATCTTTAGTCATATTAAGTTTTGGACTCGTAAGATTTTCCAAGCTATACATTTTCTTTAAGCCTTACAGAAATCTTAATATTCTTGGTCATTTATTTGAAGAAAAGTAATTCATAATGAACATAATGGTGCAACATTATGCTCTTGCTGCAGTTTGGGGCTCTTTTGGTAATCTACTATAATGTTTTTTTTTTAGTGCAAAGCTACTTTTTAGAATTTTGGTCTAAAAAATTAAGCTTGGCATTATCAGAAAACAACACATTCCTTCATAAGGTTTAGTAACATTCCAACCAGTCCTTTGTGTGTGTTTTTATTTATTTATTTATTTGTTTTAAATAAAAAAAAATCCTGTGTTCAACACTAATTCTTTGTTCACACATTTGATGAATACAGGAGAGCGTTGCCATGTGTAGAACACAAGATTTGCTGGAAATGCCTGCAGTTAGGGTCTTCAGTGTCAGTTATTTTACAGTACACATTATTTTACAGTACAGAGCCACATTCACTCAACATGCACACATTCATACCCTGATGCCCAGATCAGTGGGGAGTTTGGGCTTAAGTGCTTTGCCCAAGGGCATGTTGACATGTGACAAGAGGAATCTAAAATAAAACTGACAACTTTCTAATTGCAGGATACCTTTTGTTAGTCAGCCCTCCAAAAAAGATAATTAATATATTAACAAATTAGGACCCAAATGTTTTACTATACATTTGTTTGGGTGGTAACACACCTTCGTTATCTGCAAGTTTTGTTCTTTGTTTCCTTTTTATTTTGTCATTGTCCTGCCTCGGCATTCCAGGCATACCGTATGAAGAGGCTGATTATCTACATGTGCTAGGACATTTTTTACTCAGCAAAAAGGATTTCGCTGGATTTTACCCTAAGGTCTGTATGTGGGTGTGTTTGTAGAGTAACTATGACTGTGTAAATGATGTGTGTGCTTATTTGTTTCCTGGACTTGAGTTTTATTACGTTTTATTGGCGAGAAGGGCATAAACATTCCCCATCTGTCCATACAGTGCTGGCCTTTTCAAAAAAGAAAAGCTTGACATTCATTATAATGCAAAGAAGAGTAATATTTGGACTGTCAGAGTTAGGGAAGACTGGAATTCAGTGTTTTCTGGCTTTCTAATGGCCTAGACCAGTTCTTAAAGTTCTACTTTGGGTAAATACTTACAACATTTTATGTCTGATGATCTGTCTGCTGGTTAATATTCATATAAGCTAATATTGACATGTAAATTTGTTACGTACACTGTTTCAGTGAAGATTGGACTCTTTAAATCTTTTTATACCACGCTACTCATTTGGGTTGGAGTAACAGTGAAGGCAGCATGCAGAAACTCACTGCAGCATACAGTGATGAAATGAGGTTGCTCCTTTAGATGCCAAGATGAGCTGTGCAAGCTAAATGCTCGTTAGTGTTGGTGTATCCACTTGTCATGCTATATTGCGGAATCTCATGCACAGATGTATGTGGAGGTTAAAGACTTCTAGAAATAGTATTAGTGCATCCCTGACAGATCTTGGATTAAGCTCAGTTAGGTTTCATTTCATTCATTTTAGACTTCAAGTAAATTTATAACACTATGAATTGTACTTTTTCTTTCCATTTTTACAAGTGACCTCTGTGTGCCTTTGATAATGTCAACTAATTAATTAACTTGGGATAAAGTTTAAAATAAAGTTTAAAATTTTAGGCCATTAAATGTCTCTAAAACTATTAGTTTACACAGACAGTGAGAATGCTGCAGACAACTGAAAGAACAGAAACATATTTAGGTCCAGCCTGCAGTAAAACCTCAGTATGAACGTATTCCTCAGTATTCCATTGTATTCCTGTGGGATCTACTCCTGAGCAACACAGAAAACTTTTGTGTCTGATGTTCTGGTCTGGATTTCTGAAAAAAACAACCTTCCAATTCTGAGAAACATCCAAAAGTGGTGAAACTTTGAGCAATTCTAATCTCAGCAGCAAGACTGAGCTAAGAGTCCAAATGCTGGAATAACCATAAATGGCACCAGAAAGGATTCGGCTCAGACAAACGAGTCGAAGGGCAAAAATAACTACCTAACATCACAGCTGAAACAAATACAGGTTACGGGCATCTTCAGAACAATAATTGGGTTTCCAGCAGTTGCTTTGTGGACCTTTGATGATAAGAATATTACATACCTGTTCTTCTGTGTTTCAAATCGTAAGCTGTAATAATATAAATTACACATTGGAGAGGGAAGAGACAAACACATCATTTAGGAAAAAAGCTGCCAACTTAATGTTTTCGCTTTCCATTTCATAATAAAAACTGCCTGCGGAGCTTTGCATACGTCTTGCTGCCCTTAGGCCCATTTAAAGAGCATTAGAAGCAAGGGAAATGTCAGGATTTAACTACATGGGGTCACACAGTGAACTAAGAAAGACAGGACAACAGCTCCCTGAAAAACTTGAGAATAATCAGTGTAAATGGCATGATGTTTCTCTCTTCCACTCTCTCAGTATGAGCAGCATGTTACTGAACTTTTGGAATGACACTATCATGGTAGTAAATTGTTTGGTAGATGTTTGGGTGATTTAGTTAATATTTCAATCAGAATTAGGGATGCACTGATGGCGATTTTCTGGCTAATCGCTGATTACCAAGCTATAAAAACACTGAGCTGCTGGTATTTTGGTCTATACTTTTTTTTCAGGAATGTTGCTAAATATATCAAGAAAGTCACAGAGTTTTTAACAGTGGGGTGACTATTGTTTACTGCAAATATGGAAACATGACATGGGGGGTCGGTTTGTCAGTCAAACCTCTGTCATGGGAAAACAGAAGTGGGCTTTGCTGAGGTTGATAAGATCAACTTCACAGGTAAATGTCAATCGATCACTGATCTCCCAAAATTAAGAAAATTGCCTAACCGATATTCCTAATCAGAATATGTTCAAAACAATGCTGTCTTTTCAAGTAAAGTATGCAGATTAGATTGTTTCAATACTTATTTGCAGACATTTGGATGTGACATCAGGCTAATTCAAGAAATAATTAAATATTTCAACTTTGCATCAGGGACGACGGTGGTAGGAGTTTGTCCTCTAATCAGAAGTTGCCAATTAGAATCCCCGCTCCATCTGTCTTAGTCGGTGTGCCCTTGGAGGAGATACTTCACCCCCTTGGCTGCTGCTGGTGGCCATGGAGCTCAGAGGTGCCAGTGCATGACAGCCTTGCCTCTGTCAGACTGCCCCAGGGGAGCAGTGGCTACAATCCAGTAGCTTGCCACCATCACCATGTGAATGTGTGCTGGAATGTCTAGAACAAATTACTTTGGAGTCCTCTGGACTTGATGAAGCATACATGGATCATATCTTAAGTAATGCTGTTGACAGCAGTAACAGGATTTAATTTGCTGTTATTTTTAGCTAATATGGTGCGTTTTGTTGTCGTTTTTCTCATAAATGCCAGAATTTGCCTCTGCAGAGCGTCTGTATATAAAACCACAAGCAGTAATGCATGCAACAAAGTTTCACCCATGACCCAAACCACACCTTCCCAAATCTCTATCAACATGGACTCAGTCCATCTCTAAATAGTAACCGTAACAATCTTGTGTGGGGCTTGACGTCTGTGATTTCCTTTGAGAGTACTGGGTCAACATAAGACCTCAAACTAATGATAGAAGGTCAGGGAGAAATAATAAAAGTCTGAATAGCACAGGCAGACTGGTTCACTGACAGCCATGTTTGTGTTTTTTCTGTCATCAATGAAAAAGCAGTTGTGTTGTCAGTCAGCACAGCTTATATTTGTATTGCCTTTCTGTGCATACAAACCCACATGCATGTGAAAACAAGCGACGGTTGCTTATTTGCAGTTTCAGATTTAATTTTGAGGGATCCAAGTAGGAAAGTAAGAAAAGGACACAGAAAACTACCTGAAGCATTAAACACATTGAGGTTTCTTCAGCTGAATTGTTTATGAATGTCACTGTCTTGCCATAATGTATATTTGTCCTTTCATACTCCCTTACAGATAAGTTAAATTATATTTCTGTATTAAATATTATTACTCGATAAATATAATTTTTAGCCTTTTATATGGAAGCCTGAATTTCACACTTTACTTAAAAGGAATATGGAGGACCATTTCATGAAACATTTATTCTCAAGATCAAGATTAAATTAACAATTTTAAAAATTCAGCTAGATATGGAATTATATTATTGAATCCGATCACATAATGAATCAATAGCTAACCTATTCACATTAATGTATTAAAATAGTTAAGGAAAACAGATACAAACAATCCAATGTGAAAACATCACTATTGCATCTCTATGGCAGATAATGAAGGCAAAAAAAAAAAGGCTTGCTGAAGGAAAGCAAACAAAAAGCAGCAGTTTAAATAATTTAATACTGTACTTCATAAAAAAAGAAGATAACTTTAATTTTTATGAATTATTTTACTATATATTTGATTCAAATTTTAATGAAAATGACCAATTTAATAATTTTGGAATGAATATATATAAAACACTACTTTAATTTTCCAAACAAAATCTCAAAAAGGAAAAGTGTTGAAATTTTTTGAAGATTGTCCCTGATCTTGATAGTGTGGATCATACCAAGCTTTAAAAAGTTATTTAAAGTTAACAGTCATGCCTATGTTGCATCAAGTTTTAAAACCGCTCTCCAAATTGTACTGTAGCTTTTGTGTCTAGTTTTAAAACTCCGGAACAAATTTTATACAAATGTGTAAGGCTGCAGTAGACGATATGAGAAGAGCTATAATCAGGAGGTGACAGACATGCAGCGAGAGACTAGCTCGGTAGAGATAATGTGAACATCTCCATAGAAATCCTTTTGTCAATGATCACTTATTAGGGCTTTTCCCCTGAGAAATTAACAAGAGTCATTACACAGTGCTCAGACACAGTGAGCAAGGGAAAAGAGGGAATCATATTGAATATCAGGAGCAAATCATCCATGCTCTATGACTCCATTATTCCCCTATCACGTGACCTCATGGGATACCAGCAGAGATACTGACAGACAGAAATCTGCATTTCAGATTCCTTTTCTTCAGAAGGAATTACTTTAAAAAGATTGTTTCATCTATAAAGAAATTCATTATCCAGAAACAATTTGTCATGAAAACGTCCGAGTAAAGTTGGGCAGATCCCTTGCTATGGGACACCTGGCCGTATGCTGGCTGTAGCATGGCAGCGGGGACTTTATTTTGCTCAGAACCATTATGAGGACACAGTTGGGTGAAAATATGGTGCCATGGGATTGAGAATTTGGAGCCCGGCTGGGTATTGGTCCATGTCTGTCCCTGTGAGCCGTGTTATGCCCCGTGTCAGTGTCTCCACTGCGCTGCTTCAGGTTTTCCCTCCAGCCTTTTGTTGGCCCTCCCACAAATTTACTATGGTAATTTTTTTCTTTCATACTCTTCTTTGTGTCTGTTTATTTTTTCTTTCATCTTATTTAATTATTAGTCACTATAATCAGCATTAAGTGTTAATGTAATTACTACAGTTAAAATTTCCATTGTTTTAGCCTCTTTGGTTGCTCTCACCCCTTTTGTTCCTCTGTTTCTTCATTATTGTTGTGCCATGTACAGGCAGTGGGTGCAGCGAGTGGTATTTTTTCGAATAAATTATAATAACTATGCATTGCATTTTTATAACGAGTCCATTGTGATAGAGCATGGCAATTATTTAGAAAATCACGACAACGATATTATCACTGACTAGTGAGTATTTTGCAGTGTGTGTGAAGCTGATCTGGGGAAACGAAGCCACTACAATTTGTTCTCATCCACCAAGCAGGACTTTACCAGCTCGACCTCCCTGTCACCACATATTGGTTCCAATTCTGTGGCCCTGGACAGCGTCATTGGATGTGACTTGCTGAATTATCCAGTGTTGATGTAATATCTGGGATGCAGGGTTGGGAACATTTTCCGAGTTAAGGAGTTAACAGGCCTTGCTGCACAATAAGAAGTTGGAATGATTTTTTTTATTTTTTTATTCTCATTCTGATATATATAACACAATGAAAATGAAATGATAATCTCTGGTCAGACAGGAGTCCACATCCTATCAGCGATGGACTAGTCTATCTGGAGCCAGACTGATTTATTTATTTTCTGTTTTATCAAGGACCAATATATAAGCCTAAAGCATCATCCTAACACTGCAAATCATTGTGCTCCCTCTCAGTAGGAAAAGAAACTTGCCACCAGAGGCTTTTTTTCCCCTTTCTGCTACTTCTTGGACCAAAGTTTTATTTGACAGTGGTTCCACTTGGGTAAAGACTTGCAAGAGAGGGTCGACTATGTGTGGACATGCTGCCTTGTTTAAACCCAGAAAACTACTGGGATTAAATTTCTGCCATCACAACCATGCAGTGCTCTGAGGGAGAAACAGATGCATAAAACAACCCACAACCTTTGCAAAAAGAGAGTGTTATTCTCTCTGAGGAGCTAGAACTCATGCATTGCTTCAATAATGCACTAGAGGATATATGGCAGACCAGGTTATAAAAGTGTATGCATGTCAAAACTTTATTTTGGCTCACAAGTGGTACCCCTGCACCTGGTTAGCAGAGTGGAACTGAGAACAGGGCTCCACTGGTGAATCTCTGTCCGTAGTTTTGATGCACTGAGAGCTGTGGGAGTAAGGTGCTCAATCTACACCGCTGGGTTTCAGTCGAGGTTAGGAAGTTCTGAAAAGTTTCTGTTGCTTTTTTCTATATTCTATTCTTACAGGAATTTAGGAAAAAGGAAAGGTACAGTTGTGAGCTTCTGTTGAATGGAAGATGAACATCAATGTGCTGAACTATATAGTTGGATTTTAAAGACAAAATGTTGCTTTTGCAAGGAGTAGAAGAAAAAAATCTAACAAACTAATTTATTTAAAAAAAGCTCCACCTCATTTTCCAACCTTCATTTGTAAGAACATCAAACAAAACAATTATGCTTTTTTGTATGGATTAAGACATATCTAGAAATTATACATTTCACAACTCCTGTCATTTACCTTTGTAAACAGATGCTGTATTGTTTTGTTTTCCACCTTTTTGGGGGTGGAAAACATATTTGTCCTATTTTGACCTGATGTGATTGGTCAGATGAAGTTTGCTGATGAATTTTAGCAGAGCAGTGCAGCGTGTGGATCCTGTTTGACATGTTGTTGCACCAGCAGAGCATTCTGGGATTTGTATTTGCTATAAATGTGTGCTATTGGGGCAATCCTAATAGACATTTCGAATTTCCAAATGTGCTTACACGCTGGGTCAAATTTGGCCTGAGTTTTACACATGTGATTTCTTTGATTATTATTTATTTTCTACTTCTAATATTAAAAATGTCATTTGTCTTATTCTTATCTTATGTAGACCATTGTCATATTGGTCCCTTAAACCAATATATGTGCAGTATGATGTATAACAGATGTTTATGGATATTCTATACAGCCCAACAATTTACAAGTTGAAGATATGCCCAGCTTTGCTCATTAGCATACTAAAAACTCAAAGTACTGCTCACTTCATGTATGTTGAGAGAGCAGCCATTCAACAGGACCTTCTAAGATTGATAAAAAGTATGGAGGACAGGCACTGTAGAGCTCCTAGAACTAGTTTTTGACTGTCCTTGCTGAATATTACTGCTGCCTCCTTCCAACCACTAAATACAAATGCAACCCAAGTTACAGATCCCAAAGCAACTTTCTCACTCAGCCTCTGCAAATGCAGAATGTCTCCTTGTTCTAATAACTTCTTTAAAAAAAAAAAAGCCTATTTAACATTCACATTGTAGAATGAAAATGGTACAAATTCCCATAACACTTACTTTATCTCTAATCCGCACCAAGATAAAAATTCAATATAGAAGCGAGGCAGAAAATACACAACAATGGAGCAATTTTCTTAGGACTTAGACTTGGAGTAACAATGTTAAAGCAAAGGTCTCAAAAGATTTACAACTAAATTAAGGTATTGTGGCATTCTGTAAACTTTAGTTTTAACAAATTATTGCATGCACTTAGAGGAAAATGTGTAAATAGTCAGGAGTACAATCATTTAAAGTAAAGGCTGCTACTGCTCTGACCAAGGTTTTGTAAGACTCATTCAGCTTTAACCACAAGACAAATAAAACATAACCCAGCACACTTAAATTTTATATTGATCAATTCTAAAATCAGTTTTAGTTACAAGTTTAGGAGGTAGCAGCAGATCTTTTCAGAAGAGCTAAAAAAAATCTGGAGGCCTTAAAAGGTAAAAACTAGCTATTAATTGAGTTGAACAAAAAACATGAATGATTTTATGTCAAGTTTTAAGTTTGTTTGTTTCGCACATTTCAGCAACAAGGCAGTTCAAAGTGATTTGCATAATAAAAACATAATGCAGGAACCAAACGTAAAACAAGCAAACTCTAAGCAAATGGGTTTTTATCCTCAATTTAAAGAATTTTTTTTTTTTTCTGGAAGTTTTTACAGAAACTGTTATTGCAGTTTTCTGAAAATTTGTTTCAAATTAGCGGAGCATAAAATGCTGCTTCTCTGTTTAGTAGTGGTGATGCGGAGTAGACTAAAACCAGACGACCTGAGTGGTCCAGAAGGTTGATGCAAAAAGAAGTCTGTTAAGCCATTCAGGGAACACAAACAAAAGTATTTTAAAGTATATGCTATGAGTTGGGTCCAAAGATAGTAACTAAAGTTGTGTTTCTGTTCAGCTGTTGTTCCCAACTGTGTAAACAACAGTCTTGTTTCTGTTCATACATTGATTTATTCTACTCATCTGTTCAGTACTTGGGTGAGTTTGAGTCACATGGTGGTATTATAATGTAGAGCTGTTTATCATCTGCATAGTTGTTCTTACTTGTTATAATCTGAGTTAGTGGGAGGATGTAGATATCAAGTATGAGGGGACCCAGGATTGAGCCTTGGGGTGCCCCGCATGTGACTTTTGTCTGCTTCAATGAGAAGTGACTTAATGACACAAAGAAGTCCCTGTTCTTTAGCCAAGATTCAAACCAATGGAGCCCAGAATCAGAGAATCTGATTACATATTACTGAATAGTGAATAGTGTCAAATGCTGTGCTGCGGTCCAACAGAACCAGGACCGTCGTTCTTCCACCGCCTGTATTCATGTGGATGTTATTGAACACTTTTACGATGGCAGATTAAGGACTGTGACAAGCATGGAAACCAGACTGACTGTCAAAGTACTTGGTCATTGGTAAGAAACTAACAGTCGAAACAGGTTTTTCAGTATTTTTGCTGATGAGTGGAGGTTTGGAGATTGGCCTGTAAGTCTGCAATAGTGACTTGTCCTGATTGTTTTTCATTAGCGATTTGACAACTGCTGTTTTTAAAGTCTGGGGGAAAACATCCAATATATAAATATATCAAACCACAACAAAATCAATTTCAAAACGCACAGTAAGCCACGACAGAGTCTTTAAAATCAATACGATGTGAATTCTCCTCTTCAACATGGTTCTGGCTGGATTTTTTGATATCTGCAGTAAAATTGTTTTTTTCTGAGAGGGAGCAGGGAGCTGAGCAATACAGTGATAAATTTAGCATGTTAGAAAAAAGAAATCCCATGGATGATTGGTTTTAAAATCATTAAGCAAAGACTTAGATAAGAAATGCATTGTTCATTTAGAATTTAATATTAGGTCAAATTTACACATTCACTCAGAATTCATTGAAAGCGTTTATGAAATGATGAGTACCTGTTTTTATCTGGCAGTATTTTAAATAATATTCATGGCTATTAAGAAATGTGAATGTGTCATAAGTCACTCTGCCTGTACGCAACACTTCCAAGCACAGTGAATGCAATATACAGATTTACCACCAACAGAGCTGATTATTAGCTCCTGGATCTGAAACACTCCTCAAGCACTTGAGTTCAGTTATGATCTCCTCCAAGATTCAATCACACAAAACACAAAGACTGAGGCTGTATTAAACACTTATGTGTTTGAGTGATCATGTAACTTTGTGTGCATGGAGGAATTTCGCAGCTGTACTCAATGAGATTTTGATGTTTGCATATGTACCATCATTTATAACTGTGTTGCAGAGATCTGAAATATTTTATGCCTGCGTTAGGTATACCCACTATATATACATATTTTATATTTTGTTATATAATTTAATATATATATTTATAAAGTATATGCTGATAAAGAAACATTTATAACCCAAAGTCCACCATCTTAAACCATTTGCTGTACATGCAAATTTTATGAACAAAAGCATTTTGACAAATTTAAAACATTATGTGGAAAAATTTAAGATTGTTTCACCTTCCTTATGAAAGATGTGTGTATTTTATGCATCCTCTTAATGCTTTTTAGAACTGTAAAATTGTAATATATAAACAATGGGAAAGTAAACAGACAATAATTAAATTTTCAATATACTAAAACAATTGCTTCTATTTTTTTCCACATTTTAAATAAATCTGCCTGCTGCTGCGTGAAGTTGAATTTCTCCTTCAGTATCTATTTAATAACACTAACATCAGTAGATGGCGCTAGAAGGCTATCATTTAGCGTTACTGCGCCACGAACACATGCACACATGCAAGGTCAGTTTCTGCACTCACTCAAATGTATACACACTGGTTTCTGCATTGTGCATACAATGTTTCTTTGTGTGTGTAGTACAGCGTGTGTCTTTGACCCAGAAATCTTGACTCATCTTTTTATGATAAAGACTCGTAGCGGTTTTACCCATTTAATTTATAATATTCTCCAATAGACTCGCCACGTGCTGCTTATAAACACCAATGTTCAAAATAAAAACAGTCACTACAATACATGCAAATATGTGGTTGTATAGTTTGTGTATATTGTAGTTTTTTGGGTTTCACTCACTTTAATTGGGTTTCGTGCTTTAATTCAATTCTTTCCTTTAAAAAATGAATGACCACCTCTGACTCTCCTATATCCTCTCTCACCTTTTCGGCAGCTTTTCCAACTTTCAGCGCAGAACTTCTGAAGGAGTGAAACGGTGGGAAGCAGCACATGGTAAGTCTTTATTTGTTCATTTGGTTTGAGCCTCTTTTTTTCCATATCCATCCTCATTTCATATTAACTTTCATTCATTTAGTCTATCCTTTGCTCTATAGTCATCCATTCTTTTTTATCTCTACCTCCGTATTTTGTACCCAATCCTTCTCCTCTCTCTTTGCTTTTCTGTTAACTGTAAAGATTTTTCTTTAAATCAAAGTCTCTTTCTTTGATAAATTTCATTCTCTTTTTGTCGCATCTCCTGTGCTCCCCCAATCTGTCTGTTCTTTTAATCTTTCGTTCCTCTCCGCTTTTCTTTTATTGTCTGCACCTTCTCTGCTTACCTCATGTTGCTATCCCATAATCCAAAGCTCCACTAAGGGACGTGGCACCCTGTCTGCAGAGCCCACCCTCCTACTGAGGGTATCAAGGACAGAGCGTGTGTTTGAGAGCCACATTGTGTGATTGTGTAGTGGAGGTGCGTTCATGGATGAGCTTTAAGTCGTGGATAAAAATGTTTTGTCTTTTTTTTTTTTTTTTTTTTGAAGGGAAACACAAGACACAAATACATGTGTGAATGAATGTGTACGTTTAGTGACTCCCATGCAACTTTGAATGGAACTGTGTTTTGAAATGTAAATTTTTGCATGTGTGTTTCGATCTGCCGCACAACCCACAAACACAAAACGTTGATCAGGAGAAAATTTATCATCATGGAAGAATCTGTACAACAGCTTTTCTTTTTTTCTTGTCATTCTTGTGAGTCTGTGTTAACTGTATTTAACTAGCCTGATCATGATATGGAAGAACTGGTGACAGTCATATAACTGACAAGGTTAATTTATACATAATTAACAGTATTAACTAATAATACTTTCCTATGGTAATAAAATCATAGAGATTTAAAATATAATGATCCTTTGAAAACTTTGACAATTTTACAGCTAAAATGTGGGTGATTAAAACAGACTTGTGATTAAGTTTTTTGTATTCCAACCAGAGTAAACAAATGTGTGAGCAAGGGATTAGATTTACCAGAAGATAGTCCTTCTCTTCAACATCTGCCATAGATTAGAGTATTTTTTTCAATATTGTATTTATAAAATTAGGACCAGTTATTTAGTTTTATTCAGTTGATTTATTGTGACCATAACAAATGTGGATAAATTGCAAACCTGACCTCACATTTTTCACAAGATGGGTAAGTTTGATATTTAGCTGAAGACTTTCTTAGGTTTAAGAACAAAAATAAATAAATAAATACAATTACAAATTAAATTTAATCACATATGTGTTAGGAATAGCTGGTCAGCTGTGTTCTGCTCTGGGGTGATAAGTGGTAATAATGTGGTGGTTTGTTTCCTGTTAATTCAGAAGAAAATGAATCAGTCATCGACAAAACAGAGAATTACCACATGGGTTTAATGCAGTAAAATTAATACCGTCTGTCTTTATTAATATTTCTAATGAATATTTGTTCTTTAGAGGATTGCACTTACAATTTGTTTGACAGAAAATTGCTGATACATATCTTAAGAACACCATGAGGGTTTCTGGATACAATAACAACTCAGAACAATTGGGAACAAGTTATGAACGCGGTGGGTGGAATTAATAGATTCTTTTTTTTTTTTAAACCAAAGCAGCATCATAAATTACTGACCATGGTTCCCTTCCAACCAGCTAGTTCAGCCACGGCTGCACATAGAACATGAGCCAAAAATAATTAACTAGAACATAAAGAGCGAGGTGTGTTTCACTGAATGAACCAATCATTTATGTTATAGCTGTGAATCTGTATGTCTTTTATATTCTGTTTTCAAAACTGAGGCAGAAAAAAAATCTGTTGAATGAAAAACTTGAATTAGGACAGATTGTAAAAAATATTTACACCATTTCTGAAGATGATCATTATCCTCCTTACTTTATCTTTGGTCTTCACATTAGTATCATCAGTCATATTGTGGTTAAAGCATATTGCTGGACCTCTACTGTCTGGGTTGTAATTCCTCAGAGAAAACGTCGATGGATGACAATGATTTAGGATCCATGTTGGATTTTGTTAAAAGTTGTTCATTTTGCAGCGCATTTACAGATTCATTTAAAACCTATTACTTTTTGTCAGTACTTCTCATTTACAGTTATTTCCACCGTTTACTGCCTTCAACATTTTGTTTGGTAATCATAACTTTGCTAAAATGAAATTGTGCCTCTGGACCTTTTCAGTGGAGAAATGACAGTTTAAGGCTCCCTAAAGGAAAACTGTCCAAATTTAGGAAACCAAAGCAAAACCTCAACTAGAGTTAATGAATAAAGGACAGAAGGGAAAGACTAATATACCAGGAAACATTCAGCATCTAATGCTGATTAAATGAAGCGTTTATATTTATGTTAAGCTCTTTCCTACTGTGATGTCTTGATAAACTGAAACACAAGCTCACCTTAAAACACATCAGTTTACAGCAGCCAATTGTAAGAACGAATTAAACTTTACCCAACTCTCTTTGTATAGACATGCATTTAGTGAGATTGGCGTATTGGACCAAGCAATTCATCAAATAAGTCAAGTAAAGAATCCAAATACAGAAAGAATGAATCACTGCATGGGAGAAAATATTACTTTGTGATATACTTTATCTTAAAATAAGGTCACGGAATTTGGATGACTCAACATTAAACGACAAGCGGGGAGGGTGTGGTACCAATGTACTGCTTTCTACACCGGGTGCGTTTTGTGTGTGCGTATCTGTGTGTGTGTGTGTGTGTGTGTATGCCAGTCACCCCAGGGTGAGGGGATTAAGTGTGAGCCAATGCAGTAAAGGTTAGCGCTTGGTCTCTTACGGAGGCCTCTATCGCACACAAATCTCTGAAAAGGGGAGGAGAGTGAGATGACATTATCATGGGCCCAGAGCCACTCAAAGAGGAATGAGTTTTCTCAAAGCTCATAAAGTTGCCGAGGAAAACTGATCAAATCTCTGCACAAATCCTCAAGACAGAAAGCTGCAAAACTAAACTTCATATAAAATTACAAGAGGAAATATTGCTAAACTAAAACCATGTGGTGGAATTAAACACTTTCCCCCTACTCCTTTTCTCAGAAATCGAGTACGATTGAAGTTTTCTTTTACCGAGTTCATTTCGGATGGTGGACATTTTGGGATTTTTTTTTTCTTCTCTGCTGAGAAGTCACAAAATGGCGGCCTGGAGGACTGAAAAAAGTGGAAACAGAGGGATGAGCGCATAAGTAAGACCAAAGGTGTGTGTGTGTGTGTGTACGTCATGCGTGCAGTCTGACTCTGCACAGCTTTTCCTGTGAAACTGATACGAAAGAGATTCCCTTTCTCTCTCTGCTCCTCTCTCTTTCCCTCAAATATGCCTACTCACACACTCAGAATGTGTTTTACATTCTTGCTGTATTGAAATTGTCTTAATATTTTGCAGTTAACTTTTTTAAACCTCGTGCCTTGTACTTGAAGCTGATTATGTTAATTTGTTTCCTTTTTGAACATTTTGTTTTGAGCCAAAGACATCCTACAGGCTTTAAAACTCAAATAATTTCATTTATTAAAATATTTTTTAAATGTGAAAATAATGTTGTATGTCAAACTGTTGACTATAATAGTTAGCCAATATCTTTTTAACTAAACTTTTTGTCCAGTACGTGAGTGATAAGTGTAAACCTTTATGCTTTCATTGTTTCAGTTTACACTGTTTTATTGATACAACACATTTCAAGCCTATGTGACTGTGGCTTTGTATTTGTTACATTTTGTTTGTGGTACATTTTATGTAGTGTTAAAGGGACTTTTTTTCATACCATAGTTCTGTAAATTAATGAGGTTTTTCATAAACTAGTTAAATTCTGGTTTCTTGGCAGCTACCTGTATCACCTAAACATTTCTAAACTTTGTGTTATCTCCAGTCAGTGATAGGATAATCATTAAGTCTTTTGCCAGATTGCATGACAAAAGCCAGAAATGCTTAATATATTTATGGAGAACTGAACCTTTGTGAATTTGTTTAGGCTCTACAGTATTGCTATATATATATATATGTATATATATATGTATATATATATATATATGTATATATATATGTATATATATATATGTGGGGTTCTCATAATGTGAGTATTTGTTGGGAAAAAGGTGAAATGAAAAGTGTAGATGCAGCTGATAAAAGATTTGTGATGAACTATTCATATATTATATTTTAAACCAAAATAATAAATTTGTTCCTAAAACCATCAACAACCTCAGGTTGCTGAGATGCATTTGTGAAAAGTTGCCCTTCAGGTGTGTGTACCAAAACAAGAAAATAGTGCCAACCTGTGAGGTCAGCTTCTAACATTTGTATTGTCACGAGACATCTTTTGAAAGACTAGCGGGATCTAGCGCTAAGGTCTGAGTGCTGGTATCCTGCTACTTTTGGATGCATCCCTGCTCTGACCGGGTGGGGGGGACTGGCATGCAGGACTACTGGAGATTTCCCTGGTGGGCCGATGGGTTAGTGGGCCGGTGGTTAAGCCCGTGGAGAAGCTGCCCCACAATCACACAGCACGTTGTTGTTTTGCAGCGCCACAAATGCACCAGACTGCGCCATATCAAATGCCTTCTCTACCTCTCCTGATCTCCAGTCAGGCAGACCTCAGCATGCGGCTGCAGAGTGGACCTTTAAACACTTGAACGAGCGCTACAGGGCCAGCCAGCTGACAATGAAGAGCAGAGATCAGAAATACTCATTCAATAAAGGCCACCCTATAAAACCAAATAACCTCTGTGGCCTGTTTTAATTTTTTAAAAATATTTTTAGGCTCTAGTGTCCATTATTGAACAGTTTTTAGACAGGAAATGAGTTGAGTCAAAGGGGCTGGGAATCGAACCCAGGACATTTGAGTTGTTTCTGTATGTGGTGCACACGCTTTATCAATTGAACCACTTGGCACCCCCTGTGGTGCTTATTAAAAACTTACCAGTCACAAAACAGGACGAGCCTTCTCCCTACTAGTGCAACATAATTAAATCTCCCGTTTGTCTCTCACATCCAGCAGAGAGATGCGCAATGCAGTGGCTGTAGTTCCTCATGCAGGGCCGACCCAAAGTGAAATATCAGAATATGATTTAGTGGCCCCTCTTCCTGTTTAGACCATTACCGCCACTGAATACATTTTAATACAGATTTGGCTGAGCTTAAACAATCACTAATAATTGGAAGATTTTTGCTGAGATGATTTGTAAACAAACTGAGCACAAGATTAAACTCATAACATCAGATTGTGACTATGGTAACACAACAGTGAAACTGTTACCATCATCCTTTTCACTTTTACAAAGTAAGCTTACCCATTACTTTAAATCTTTAAATATTGAATTTTACAGCTGAAAAACTGAAGGTGTGCCAATCTGTTAGGAGCCATTTTTTCTTCCCATACTCTCCATATTCCAATGAATCAAACAAATGGTTAAATGCCAGATCTTTTCAAAACTTGCTGACATGCCTGGGAAGAAAATCAGCCTTTTTGATTAAACTGTGTTTGAGCAGAGGTGCATCCAAAAGTCACTCAAGGACTTGAGCTGCAGACCGCTGATCAAGAGGACCTCACAGTAGAATAACATCTAATAAATTTGTTGGTCTAGAAACATGAATGAGAACACATTCAGTGAAGCATGAACTATTTCTGTTCTCGTTAACACTAATGCACCTACATTCTGAAGTAAGTGTGGTTGAGATGGGCTCTACTTAGGAAGAGAGGAAAGCAGAACATTTACAAGTCAATTCTACAGTTTATAAAAGCATGCATTAAAGAATCTGTGTTGCACAGAGAGAGAACTCTAATAATGATTTTTCAGGTGATTGAATGCATTTTAAGTTAACAATGTAAGGCATAAAATTTGAATTAAGTTAAATACACACGTCAGATTTTTATTTTGATTCTAAGGGTTTATTGCCACTTTTATTGAGCAGTATTTCTTCTGAAATGGGAAAAAGTCTAAATTGCCTTATTTTAATGAGCATATTTATCTGTAATATATGTAGAGAGGTTATTTATTATATGCACTCACTTGCTACAGTTAATATAAAGGAGAGATTGAACAGCATGTCTGCTCTGGTTCCTGTATTCAAAACAGACTTTAAATGAAAACATTGTCCAAACTGACATTCAGATTCTTCAGGTTCCTGATGATGTGCAGTGCACATCGCCCAACATCTCTGACGTTTTGGTGTCAAATTCATCCATATTCAGTAACAACATGCTCACGTAGTTACCAGAACCTGCTACATATGTATAATATGTATTTATGCAGTTTTTGCACCAAGTACACTTGTAACCCCTGACACCATTTGAGAAATCATCATTGGGTAAATAAAATCTGAATGTTTCAGCTTTCGTTTACAATTGACTTTCAGGAAAACTCGTAATTGTAGGATTATTAAGAGAATCACCAGTAATGGTAAATTCTCCATTACTGGTGATTTATAATTTAAAGTTAGTTAACTGTAAGTAACTTAAAAAATGCAAACTGTGTTATGTCCATTGGAGCTATGACCCTTAATATAAACATTTTATTTTGTTCTTTTTCAAAGCATTTTCACATATTTTACAGATAGTCATAAAAAGAGCAGCTTAGTGTGTGAAGACACCAAAGTGAGTCAACTCCTCTATAAAGCAGCTAAAATCAGAAATCTCTTTAACTCCAACCAGCTTTTGGTTAAAAATACCCCTTCAAAGCTTGAACTGAACTAAATATCATGATGTGAACTTCTACTATAAACTACTTCAATATCAGTTCAAAGACATTCTGCAGGCTGAGAAAGACCCACATTCCAATGTTTTCAGTCAATTTTTTTATTTTAGAAGTCGTCAGGAATGAAGCTTTGCATGATTTTTGTCTATTTTTGTCCTCAGCGTTTTAGTCAAGATTGTTTTTGTTAAGTTTAAATGTAAATCAGTCCCTTAGAGATTAGTAAAATCAGACAATGCAGGCATATTTTTTTTCATGTTAACAAATAAATGCATGCCTTTTGAAGGACACGAGTTTCAGCAGACTTTAGCCAAACTTTGCGGTGTGAGATTTTACCCGGCTGTGTTAATTAACACCCAGCCACTGTCTGGTTGTGCGACTGAAGACAGTTCATATTTATTTTCCACCTTTCTTCCTTCTGGTGTTGCTGCTACTTATCAAATATAGCTCGTGTGTGTGCGTGTGCCCAGCTGTATCCTTGACCATTTTGTAAGTAAGCCAGCATGGGAGCAACTCAAAACCAAAAGGCCATTTGACTCCAAACATTCAATTCTCTCTTCATTAGCAGTCACATTACTTTAGATTAGCAGAAAGTGGACATTTACAGGCAACAGTGACGCCCATAATTAAAATTAATTTAAAAATAAGACACAAAGAGAAGTAATTACTCTAAGTGTTAAAGGTTTTCTCCCTGGTAACTTCTCTTATCGTTTTATTGCTCCATTTTTTCAAAGCAAAATAAAAATGCAAAAGAGAGAGTGGACTTAGCAGCAAGAGGAATTAAGAGCTAGCAGTGACTCATTAATGACTTCACCTGATTATTAGGAATGGGAAGTTGCCCCGTAAAGGTTGAGTAGTTTACAATGAAATCTTTTAATTAGACTGGATTTGGTCTGATTGAAATGAAATATAAATAGCTTCTTAAACAGCTTATCACAACCTCTGTAATTTTCTAAGCTTTGTTCTTGAAAGTTTTTTTTGTGCCCAAACAAGGAGGCAAACATTTCTTTAAAAAACAAATTCTAAATAAAGGAAAAATGATCAGATTGTGTGCTCTTGTTAGGCCGCAATTCAAATATTCATACATTTCAGAGGGATGCACATCCCATATGGAAAAACACAACAGAAAAAATTAAATACAGAATAGACACAGAAATGAGAAAGTCAACTTTTTTTTTAGTAACTGAATGACAAGACAGTTAATAATACATTACTTACCAAAGAAAAAAACAAAGGGAGGTCAGAGGTTGTGGCTTATTTCAAGAAAGTTGCTTTGGTGTTGTCTTTTATAACCTGAGGCCATTTGGCAGCTTCCAGAGTCCAGGACAAAGCCTTAACAAAGCATCGAGTCAAAATTTCCGCAGGAAATAATGGTGCTGAACTTTTGAGTCCATGTTATGTGAAAACAACAGTTATCAAACCACTGCTGAAGAAGAACAATTGGTACAACACTAATGGGTCCCGTTTCTAGCTATACTAACCAAAGCTGTGTGCTGACTTAGTCACTCCTCCTTTGGTTTGAAAAATTACGTAAATATTGTTTTTATATAACTGAAGATGGTTATGGCATATTGATTTGTTCTATCTACCTACTAAACTCTTGAATTGGTTTATAGTCACCTATCATTGCGTTGTAGAGTTTTCTTATTTGATATAATTTGAACTAATGGGAGCAGGTAGGTATTAAATAACAGGGTCCTCAAGATAGAACCATGAGGTACCTCGAATGGGATTTCTGTCAACTTGGACAAAAGGTTATGTATTGACTCAAAGAACTCGCTGTCGTGTTATTAAGATTCAAATCAGTCATGTCTTGTTCCAAAAAGTCTGATTCAACCATACAACTTTGTTGACCATTTACCCTAAACTACATTGTCAAATGCTCGACTGAAGTCTAATAATATTAGCACTGTGGTTCTTCACTAGTCTCTATTTATGTGGTATTTTGACAGTCTCAGTTCTGTGGTGAGCACAAAAACTGCACTGAAAGACGTCAAAGTAGTTGGTCATTTTTAAGAAGATATTTAACTGTTAAAGTAACATTTCCAATAAACTTATTGATGAATGGAAGATTAAGAGACTGGTCTGTGATTTTCAATAGCAACTTGTCCTATTTGTTCTAACTGTTGTTTTCGACAGCAGTTTTATAAACAGCAGTGCTATAAGCATTTACTGCAAGACTGCCACACTAAATATGGGCTTAAATAAAACCCAGTGGACCAACACAACCAGAGGACATGGCTCCAATTAACATCATTTATTGGGAAAGCTTCATGTTGGACCTCTAGTTGCTTGGGTTCTGTTTGTCTTCGCTCATCCTCCAGAAATTGGGACCTTGATTCCCAAATGAAATGTTAAAAAAAATACTAAATACTTCAATCTGAAAATAGGATTTTAGACTACTGAGTATCAGTTCAATACTTTTTCTCCTCAGCCAGGTAAGAGGATTTCGACCATGCCTGTGGTTCAGGATTGGTTTGACACAACTTGACAACTGCAGCCTGTGTCCTGGGTATATGTGTGTGTGTTGGCTCTTAAAACTCTGACTCCAGCTGTAGTCCACACCTTGTGAATCTTGTGGGAACAAAAAAAAAACTCTTAATCTTCTAAAGGATGCTGGTATCCCCGTTGCTTTCTGCACCTTTTTGTACCAATGTCTGCTCAACTTTCCCTTGATCAGCTTGGATACGGCACTCTGTGAATAGCCAGCTCCGTTAGGAATGATCTGTTTTGGTTCAACCTCCTTGTGAAACATGTCAATATTAAGTCTGCTTACCATGGTTTTATTGGACATAATAGAACATTCCAGTATTATAATTAGTTTATAAGTTTCACATTTTCAAATAAACAGTAAATTTATTTGACTTGTTGAGAGTGTAGGTATTTAAATACTAATACCTGTGGTGTGTATTCATAACCGTTTTGGGGCAAAGCTGACTTCAGTGCTGATATTGCACCATTCTTTTTAACACTCGGTAATCTATGAATTTGCTTTACACACTCTGCAGGTTGCTGCATTTTGGCAAAATATTCTGATAAAAATCTGTCTGGTGCCAAAGCTTTTTAAGACAAGCCACTTAACTCTGACTTTGTGCTACATTTCATCGCTCTCCCTCTTCTCCTTCAAACTGCTCCCCTCTGTGAGGTGTTACAAGCTGGAGCAGTGCTACTATATCACTATCTGTAGTGTTTAAAGTGTGTGTGCACATAGACAAGACTTAGGCAAGCCCTCTTATCCAAATCCATTCCTCGCTCCACAATATCTGCAAAAACACTCACATGCACGCACAAAAAAACACCTCTACAGACTGCGTAGCCTGTTTGGTGTAGATAAGCAGGTGAGTTTTGTACTGAGTCAAGTAAACCTACAACCATGAAGAGGGTGAAAGAGAGAGATTGATATTTACATTTATATTTACCCAGTGAGAAGAAAGAAAGGGATGAGTGAGGAAGAAAGGGGCAAAGAAAAGAGAAAAAGATGTTTACGATATTATCTCTAAGAGAATATTTACTTCTCAGTGGGAAATAGTTGCCTGCTGCCTCTCCTCAGTGGGGCAGAACATACACAAAAACCACAAGCTTTCTGCCAGAAGCCTTTTATGTTTGCATAGAGTTAACTTTAAGAAGGCCTGGCACCTTTTTTAAATATTCAGACTAATTTGATCATGGTGGAATTAAATCTGCGTTAGTGACACATTATTTGTTCATCAGGAAGTAATTATCAAAGACAAACATGATGGCTGTGCTAATGAAACAACAGTGATTGTTGAATCTTAAGTTGGTATGTTTCACAGTGAGAGAGAGAGAACTTCTAGGACCATGACAAAGAGTCAAAGACGTTAACCCTGATAAGTATGATTAGAGCGTGCCGAATTCACAACCAGTAGTACAAACCACCAAAGGATCTGATTTCTCTGCAGACAAACTCAAATCAAATCAAATGCATCTTAAAGTGATGCTTGTTCATGGTGTTGTGTGCCATTGTGGTCATGTCTTTTCATAGCAGCAGGAATGTATTTTAATTTGAGGGTTCTGTGAGCAAGTTTATGTAAGAGAATTAAATGCAGGTGAATGGATAAATGACGATTGACAAATGGATGGACTTTACTTACCAGGACTATTAAATACGTATCCATAGTGAACAAGGGCGCATGTGTAACATTTCAAGACTTCTCCTGAAACTGTAAGTTTCCATGAAACAAAATTCAAATTCGAGAAGGGCAAATGAAATTTGATCATTTCTATTACAGTTTGGTCACAGTTATGGCAGCTGCGCCTCTATTAAATTGTCCCAGGGTAGCTGTGGCTACTATGCAGTAGCTTGCCACCATCAGCGTGTTAATGTGTGTATGAATGGGTGAGTGCTGAAAGTAGTGTGAAGTGCTTTGGACTTGATGAAGTGCTATACAAGTACAAATACCTAAGATATTTGACCAAACCTCAACCTGACCACCATAGTTGGAAAACAGCCAAACTGCAGCAATTATTTTGTGATTTGCAAAGAAAAGCATAGCACTGAGCAACAAACCACTTCGTCAAGGAAAAAAAACAAGATCCTAAATGTAATTCATTATGTTCTGGTTTGCTCAAAATGTATGTGTGTTCTTTGTTTAAAACAGAACCAGAGATTCATCATAGTCTAACAGTCCTAGTGAAGCACATCCATGGGTTGTTTATTTCATTACCCCTAGGATCTCCATAGGATTTCTTTAACTTTGTCTATCAGTCATCAACATTTTATTCTGTTGCTACCATATGTCAGTTCTTTTTTTCTTCTCAGTTTCAGCAGTTGCCTGTCTCCAAATTAATTTGTGTCCTTCCAACCCTCTCATCCGTCTCTGTCCACCACTCTGTACTCCCCGTCTTCCAGTAAAAATTGGCTACTGGTCTGTCATGGCTGAATGACGGATTAGAGGACTAAGGTGGCTGTTCGTCATTTCAGCATTCCATACATTTAGTCAATTCAGCAGCGCCCTATTATGCTTAGTATCCTTTTTACTGCATCATCTTTATTTTTCTGATCCATGATTGTATGTTGCTCTTGCTTTTAGCCTTTTTGTATTATCTGTTTCATCCTATATTGGGTTTGCTCTCATTCCCATAAGTTTCTAATGAAACTCCTTGAATACAGACAATTAAACCTTATATGTTTAAGAAACCGTACAAACTAATGTAAAACCCAGCATTTTTTTCTTGTACACTGAACACCTTAAATGGCAATGAATGAGGTTTGCATCACCCAAACAATATAAAGCACAACTTTATAGCAGCAATGTTCGAACATGTTTAGCTTTACTCTGAAAATCCAAAACACACAGGTATGTCTATGTCGAACTAAACTTCTTGCCAACATGTCACAATACATAAATAATGGAATAATGGAAATATTTTGTATAAAACATAAATAAAATTAGATTATTATTTTTTTTAGCTGTGAACTGGCGTGTTTTCCGATGCAGGTCTGCACTTCTCAAAACCTTGAGCATGACAAGTAAAAGATGAGTAGGATGAAATAAAACATACTTCGGCTATTTTATTTTACCCCTCTTTTCTTTTTAAAACAAAACAGGCTTTTATTCCATTACCTCAAACATCTTCTTTTTGTTGTTTTTTAAAAACATGTACATCAGTATATATTTAAAATTTGTATTTTAACAACCAAAGTTGGAGTTCAAGTATTTGTTCTGGTTTACATACCGGCAGGTTTTTCTCTGATTCTTTATAAAACATTGATAGTTAATGTGAAAAGCCTAAAGCCATAGGCAGATATGTGGATGTAATGACTGAATCTTTGCTATATTGATTAATTATTTCTGCTTTTCATTTAAAAGTGGTAGCTACTATACCATTAAAAGACAAGATAAAGTATTCAGATGTCAGTTGAAACTGACTTCCTCTCACAAATTTGTTGAAACACAAAAATCACCTTACGAAGACACTTAAGACTTTATTATTGTAAATTCACTGCATGTCTAAAACCTAAAGAATCTGCAGCAACCTTTCAAATGTTGAATGCAATTTTATTTTTATTGTTTTGCTCTGTAGTCTACTGAGATGCAGTCACTCTAGATATAACAGAAACGGATCAATTGGTTGTGTCTAGAGAATGTTACCTGGTACCCCAGAGCTTCAATGACCTGACAATAACCCTTTCAGAAAAATGAAACGTCTCATTACACATTAATCGCCAAAATTTTTTACGCAAAAAACAAATGAAACGTTATCGATATATTTAGATCTTTTGGTGTGATTTACTTACCACTACTGTTAATTTTTGTTTCAACAGCTTATTTGTGACTAAAAAAAATAACGGTTGTATGAATCGATTTAAATGCCCCTCCTGTCCAAACAAGCTTCATTCTTTGTTTTATAATCTTAATAACTCTGTACTCTGGTCACCAAAAGGACCAAATTTATCTTATGCATTTCTATAGATAGAAGCAGTTTCAACCCTGCAAAACTTGAGTTTGCATGAACAGTTTAGTCCATCTCTGTCTGTGCTTTATTGTAAAGCCAGAACATATTCAGAGTGCACTATTGGGATGGCCTTTCAGCTTTTCTTCTGAATCTGTACTGTGACTAAATGATTGCTGCCCTCATTGTGTTCAATGTATTGGAGGCAGTTTTCCAACCCTAATCTAGTGCAAATGTAATGCTAATTTTGCAAAAGGGAGCCTGAAATTGCATGTTCTCCACATACATCCATGGGTATTCCAGACACTTCAACTTCCTCTCACAATTCAAACATGTTTGCTTACTTAAGTTGTGGTTTGAATGTGAAGTTAGCAGTAAGTGTAGACATTGATGGTTATCTGTTTTGTTTGTTCCTATGGTGGACTGGAAACTTGTCCGTAAAGCCCAAGCCTGACTGCTTTGAGTGGCTGCGTCCCCTCTGTTGCCCCCGATGGGATTAGTAAAGAACAAAATTGAGTGAGTCAGAAAATAAGCAACACAGACTACTGTGCACGACTGTTATTGAGGTGGAAGGCATTTATTTTGAATCAGCTTCCTAAACAATTTTACATGTGTTAATGGAAGATATCTGAAGGTATTAGATAGAGTCCATCATTCCAAAAAGCTACTTCTGTTGACTTTTATGTCAAGAATTACATACCAAAATCCCCAGTTGTTTAAAAGCATTTGTTACACCCTCTAAAAAAGTTCATTTTTAAAACAGGTGGTTTAAAGAAAATCAAATAAATCTTCCTTAAATAAGCCTTAAAATGCTACTGTACCTTATGCATTAATGTATTTTTCTAAATAGCAGAGGGAACCTTGGCACAGGGACTTGCTAATTATTCACAGATTGAAATTTGGCAGACACATGTGCTAATTATTAGTGCTTTTAGCAATTGTACTATCAGGGAATTAGCATAATGTCTCCCTAGTGGCCATTTTTAAAATGGCTGCCAAAACTACTGCAGGCTTAAACTAGTTTAAAATGACCGTAATTAAAGTTTACATGAAGTAATCAACATGATGGATTTTTAATATTTAAATGGTTTAGCAGAAGCAAGTATTCTTAGATTTTCAAGGTCTGTAATCATGTAACCAGTGCTATTTTGGAAATCACTTTTACATATATATATGTGCATTTTTTTTTATTATTCAAGTACATATTTCTGAAAGGAAAAAAAAAACATAATCAAAGTTGGACTTTGTATTTTTTGCCTAAAAAAGATTCCACCTCATCAGTCATTGAAATCCAATGCATTACTGTTTTAGGGATTCCCTCGTATTTAAAAGTTGAACTGTTTTGAAATGCAAAATTGCAGTTTAGATCAGTTGTTGTCAACTGGTCAAGCTTCTTGACCCACCATTGTCTATTATTAACTAAAATTGTTCTCAAAATCCAGGAAATTCATCATCCAATTTCTTAAATTAATTCAGTGACTCTAGCATTAATCATGAGTCTGAGTCGGCCTCTTGTCAGCCTGGCTTGAATCCCACACCCCATATGGTTGACATAACAGCCAAACAATTACAACAGTTGTCTCAGTGGCTGTAAAATACACAAAATAAAAAAGTACAACTACTAGCTTAGAAACCCAAATTATGTTGCTTAAACTCGGAATCGTCACACTGACACCATAACCAGCCCTGCAAAATGTGTCCTATTATCAGCAGATGTATCTTAAAATGTAAATAAATTGATAAAACATGCAAATTAAAAGAGCTAAAATGTATCAAATTAAGTTGTTTTTTTTTTTTAAAGGAGGGTGTTATGTAAAATCAGCTTTGTTGAACTTTATAACACGTTACAGTGTTATGCCCTCTTCAAAAACACATTGTGGATTGTTGCTCTGATTCTTTTAATCATGTTTGAGAAATTATTTAATCTCCCATGGCAACCATTCTGAGTTGCCGAAAGGATTCGTGTCCCAATAAAGGTGGAAACAGTTATGATATGGTTTATCATTCTCTGATTTCTATTAATAACTAAATATTTACATTTTAACACAGTTGTATATCCTTTTTAGAGCAACTGTGAGTGGTTGTTGGAATAGTAGAAGCTGGGAGTAATGCAGTACACTGTCAACTGATGGGCACAAATATGGATTCAGCTGGATGAAGCATAATGGTTCCTGATAAATAAACATGTTTCCTCAGGTATGAGGAACTTCCAAATGAAGCCAACTCTGCAGTTAATTTTCCTGTTTATGAACAAATTATAAAATGCTAATTCAATAATTATCTTTGACGACATCATAATTGCTGGGAATTTAGCTTGGAAAATGTACAACTTTTTATTATACAGGATTACCCTTCAGCTTACAGAGATAATCAGTATGATCTGAGAACTTTAATTAACAATATCAAGCCAAAAATACATCTCGGCTGTCTGTCCATATGCACACTCAACACCTGCCAGGAAAAATAAACAAATATAAGCAATGTCTGATGAAGGTTTGGGTTACATTAAGAGCTCAACGCTGGAAAATGGGGAGAGCTGCAGTTGCTGAATAATTTTTTTATCCTGCGAAATCACAGGATAAAAAATTATCTTGATTTTTTTTTTTTTTTTACTGATCTGATTTTGTACTGCACTGCATTGATCAGTTTGCATCATACATAAAGTCCAAATCCAGCATTTAAAAAAAAAAAATTAAATTGTAAGAGACTGGCCCATAAATCCACCAGCCACTTTATTAGTTAGTTGTTTAATGTAAAGACAAAAGAAGACTCAGAGCAGAGATACAAGGCATTTAGACATTTAAATGTGATGAAGACAACCAGCTGAAGTTCAAAACGACCATGACAATGGGGAAGAAAAAGGATTTAATTGAACTTGAGCACTGCGTGGTTATAGGAGCCAGGCTGGCTGGTCTGTAAGTTTCATGCACAACTAGCTCTCATTTTGCAGAGAATTATCCCTAAAAGAGATTATTTGTTTTCATCCAGTTATGTGGATGAAAATGCCTTATGAATATAATAGAATAGGCAAACTGGTCTGAGATGCAAGAAGGCCAACAACAAATTAATCAACCACTCATTCCAGGCAAAGTATGCCAAATACCACTTATGAACAAATAACATGTATAAAGCAGAAGGGCTATAGCAGCAAAAAAAATACTCTGGGGAAGTTCAAAGATTCACAAGGCATTCAAGGGCAAGGTACTAAATGACCTCTATGGTCTCCAGATCTCCAGCCAATAAATGGGTTGCGGTAGAACAGGATATTTTCTTCTTGGATTGTCAGTCGACAAACTATGGTTTAAAATGTCTAACCTTTCTAACACCTTGTTTAATTTATGCCACAAATATTTTGAATGGTCAAAAGAAGTTCAAGCCTGATACCAACAGAGTGCAATTAAGTGACACTCTGCACATTTTAAATTTTAAGCACATTTTAAGCACATTATCATAAATTGTTTTAACACAGATCTGCGCCCTGAATGAATGTCTCTTAAGTTATTAACTCGATCATTAATCATTAAACACAAGTATTTTATTTGTACTAGAGCCAAAAGCTGATCGTTCCTAGAAAGGAACTACAAAGTTCACCGAAGCCAGATGTAAAAATGCTTCACATAGTCAGTTTTGAATAAGATTTAAGTAATTATGCTCTCAAAACAATATGAATAACCTGATAGTTACAAAGAATCCCATCAAATTTATCTGAGTGTGATTTACTTTTAGGGATAGAAGTTGTATGATTAGGATTCACTGTGCTCTTATGGCTAATCATGTCTAACAGACGTCAGCTCACGGAGAAGAATCCGTGTTGATGGGGAAAATCTGGCATAAAAATGCAATTTTAAGTAAAAGCTGTTTTTTTTTTTATTCTCTGTGTATGACTACAGCATCAACACTTTGTCCTCAAACTGTCAGTGAAAGCTCAATAAAAACTGAACTTGTTAGATTAAATTGTTGACAGTGAAAGTAATGTTTTAACAGCTAATAACAGCTTCCAGAATTAACACTAGGTCAAAAACTGCAGACAACAGTGTTGTTTTTAAACTATTTCTGAAAGACAGTATAAAAACAAACTTATTTCTCTCTTTTTGCAAATGACAGAAAATGTTAAAAGATTATTTTTCTCAACATTACGAGCAGTTAATAATAGTGCAAAATCAAAGCGCTAGTTAATAGAATGAAGGTGCAGGAGATGTGTATCATTACACCTAAGAAATCATCTGTACTCAGCCAAGTATTCAGGGCCAAAATAATTACCCTTAAACACTAAAGCAGAAAGTTTAACTTCCTCCCTTCAGGAGCTGCTATAATGACTACATGATATGGCAATTAAAAGATGATTAAAGATTAGGAGTTTTGGTAATTACACCTTTTACAGAGCTAATGGAGCAATCAGACCAAATTTGAGATTGTGACTTGTTTTATCCTCTTCTGCAATATTTCAGTTTCCAAGGAGCATATTTCATATTATTATGAAGAAAGATGTAGAGAGATGGAATATGTTTAATTAGAGTCAAACTTTTCTCAGAGCTTTATTACAGCATTTATGCTCACATTATTTTTTTCTCGGCCCCGTTTAACCTTTAAGCATAACTCTTTACACCCCCTCCAAGACACACATACACAAATATTCTAAAAAGCTTTTTAAGGCAAGCAAAGCAAGGTGAACAAAGAGGTCAGGCTCAGGCTTCAGTAGGATAGGAGGTTTTCACACTCGCAGATCAGCAGCACCTATTGCACTCTTACCTCGTGTTGCACGGTTGTGGATTAGGCCTTGTTCGGTTTAACCTTTTAAAGCTCCATGACATCGCTGCTAAAGGTTTTATGTCAGAGTCTGGCCTGTAAAACTTGTCTTGACAACGCACACAAATACACAAAGACCCGAGCAAGGAGACGCACTTACAAAAACCTCTAATTACCGTATTAGAGACACCGATTCTTATGCACATAGCATCAGGTATAGTGGCTAATTGATGTAAATGTTTTTTTTTTTACTGAAACCTGATAAACCGAATCTAAATGTTCTGACATGCAACTTGCTCTGGTTTTTCACCTCATTGCTGTAATGTGAGCAAGGCCAATAGGCTAATTTACCAGAAGGCACAAAGGGCAGATTTTTTTTTCTGGTCTGCTTGTGTCAGATTTTCTTCTGTTATAAGGTCCACTTTTTTCAGTCTTATGATTTATCCAAATAATCATGCTTTCTTTTGTACATGTAGAGCAGATTTTACTTATTTCCTTAATAAGGTCTACATTTAAAATATAGACAAATCAATGCAAGGTGAATAATGGACTGTACTTGTAGAGCGGTTTTCTAGTCCTAGCAATAAATAATAACAATAAAGGATGTTATGTTCTAACATGAATTGAGCTGTAAAGCTGCAGTTGTAATTACTTTGCTACTTATATTTTTGTAAAACTTTTGATAGGTTTCACAGAAAATTCAGTATGTGAACCACAGTTGGACAGTAAATCTTAAATCCAACATCTATCGACCTCTATCATAGCAGATGTTTGTCTTCGTGAGGCGGTCACTCTTAACCATAGAGGATTAGTTTTGCAAGAAAAAAAAAAAAAGTGACAGCAAGTAATCACTTTGAGATATTGAAAAAACAATTTTTTCCCTTTTTCTATTTTACAGAAAACAAAAATGATTATTTTAAAAAAGCATGAATGTTTATCTACAAGTCTTTAATATTCACATTGATTAGAAATTTAGATTTTTTTTTTAAAATTCTTTTTTTATTATTTTTAAAGGCACTTATTCTTTTTGTATCAAATAAAAAGAACAAGTCAAACCATCAAAAGACATTTGGACTTTTAAATATGATTTATTCATAATAGCTTCCTAAATATTAGAGCTGTAATGGTAAGGAAAAATGATTTTCTGGTGTACAGTTCAGTTTCAGGGTCATGAAATAACAAGGGTCAGCTGTAATAATGAAACAAATAATAAAGTCTAAGAATCTTTTCAGTTATTTTGAACACAAAAATTTCTGAAGCCATACAGTTGAAAACATTTGCTAACAATTTTACCTATTTAAAAATAAATGTTTTCTCTAAAAATTAAATGCATTTCTTCAAAAGCTGACGGGTATTTCAATTAAAAAAGGATACAAAATTAAACAAAATGTTGTTTATTGTCTTTATGCAAATTAAACCGCTAATTAAACCTAAATGACTTCTTCCACAAAGAGATTTAAAACCTACAAAAAAAAAATACTGCAATACTGAAAACACAGCACTGTAAAATTGCTGTTCCAGACATTTTACTTTTAACGTTGTGACACAGTTATGCAAATACAATCTCAAATATATTTATATGGCATTAAAATCCCAAAGAACTGCTTTGTAATCATTATAATGTGCTATGTCTGCTAGGAACATAGCATACTTTGCTTACTTATAGAAAACTACAACCTCAAAGAGGCACAATTCAGAATGCCAGACTGTAGACGATTGTACTGGAGACGCTAAATATTCTACTTATTGTATCTAAGATAAAATGTGTTTTAAGAAGCCAAAAAGAGATGCAAATGGTGGAAAGTTTCTTTAAATAATTCTCTCCTCAGTCTCTGTTCAGGCTAAAAAATATCATCACCAAGTCAGAAGACTTTGGAGCAAAAGAGGCATTTAACTATAATTTTGTGTTGAAGTATTTCTTTAAATAATAAAATAAAAAAGACAAAAACAGGAGTTTTTCAGGGTTTTATTCTATCAAACTGGCACCATGCAGCCCATGAGCCATTTATCTGTGGATTTTAAACAGCCTCTTCCTGCAGTTTGTAGTATTTAACTTGACATTTTGCTCAAAGGAGCCCACAGAGAAGTGCTGGCTATTTTATCAACTAAAAACATGGGGTTGAGCCTGTTGGCCTTTTTCTAGGATTTTCTTGTCATTTGAATATATTTGGATATTTCTTTCCTTGTCTAAAAGAGTTGGATCATTGTTTCTGTCAGTCTTCTGGTTGCTCGATGTGTTGAAAATTAATGTAACAAAAACTTTATGAACAACCTATGACTACTAAGTAGCAATGCATTTCCTATCTGGGTTTAAGGCCGTATTTTTCAGGCTGTTATTAACTGAGGGCCACTTTAATATTCAAAACGTTTCTGGCACGACTTCACTGGCTCACAAGGTGCGCAGAGAGGGGAAAAATCTGCTAAGGCGAAGACTTCAACAACACTTGAAGCAAAGTCATTTAATGACCCGGTCAAGGCCACAAGCTGAAACGGATTGGTCTTCTAATGGAGTTGTTTCTTAGCAACTTCAAGTGTTGCTGAGGTCTTCACCTAGTCCACTTTAATACGCCATGAAAAACAACAACTATTTAGATATCAAATGGCTTTTTGCACTCCTGCAACAACTTTCCATGTTTATAGTTTGTGCTTTTTTTACATTGAACTTCAGTCATGTTTAATAAATGATGTGCCCAGATGAGACTCATTTGTCAGATTAAAAGTATGTTTAGAAAATAATAATCATGAAGCAGAGATCAAACATACTCTTCCTTAAGCCCAGATGTCTGTTTTACTCTTTCTTATTTCTTTTATTTAATTATTCTAATAATGAAAACACCAGTCTGTTTACAATGAATCTACATAATGTTTGACTTAATGAATTGAGCTACTGAAATAAATAGACTTTTAAATAACATTAACATTTTATTGAGTAAGTCTGCAGAATGATTTCAGTGCTAGAAAACAAATTTGGGTTTCATGGTGAGGTTTCACTAAAAAGGTTGTTTTATCTCTAACAAAAACACACTCAGCCTTTTTAGATTTTGAAATGACAATTGATACTTCCTATCAGTGCCAGAAAGATAAAAGGAACAAAAACCACTCCACAAACATAACTACGATTTAATCAGGTGAGTTAATCTTTCCTAGAAAAAACAAACAACAAAAAATACACTTATGCCTACCATCTTATTGTATAGGTTATAATGTAATCATTATAAATTATAATAACTCTAACTCTAATCCACCCATCAGTTTACTGACCATTGCACACTATAACTTTTCTAGTCAGACGTAACCATCAAACCTTTCTGCAGAATGCTGACTTTTTGTACATCTTCAGTGTACAACATAATGAGATTGCATCTAAAAGAATACAGAACAAGAGATGCTTCTACTGCAAAGCTGCAGCTGTTTCTAACCAGCAATAAATGCATGAATCTCTGTCAACAGGTACATAAAAAAAGCATCATTCGTTATGAATTCATTATTGTTTCTTGGGATTTAAAAAAAATAGTTTTTTCTCTCACTCTGTGGCAAATTTGATTGACAGCGACCGGAGGTGTAAATTCAGAATTAGCATGGTCCAGTCTTTTACTTTCTGCAATTCTAATATAAGCCTATATATTTATACCTAAGTGAATGATTACATTGGAATATGTAAATACTTTATCACATAAGATCTTAACTAAATCTGTTATTTGTACCAGTTTGGTCCTAGACAGGAAAACTTAAAGTGAAATCATTTTTGGAAAACACAGATATAAAACTAGTCTTAGTAAAAAGTCATTGTAGAATAATGAAACCAAAATGCTTTGTACTTTGGTTTCATACAAAAATACATGGTCCTTTTCCAGTCCTTCCACTAAGGAAGGACTGGAAAATGACAGGGAAACCAGAGGAGCTAATCAGAAGAGAATAGAGGACAGCTGAGGGCGAATGCAAGTGGGGGGGAAATTAGGAAATGGAAAACAGCTAGGAAGGGAAGCAAACTGAGGAAAGGAGAAAAATAAGCCAAGCTGAGACACACGGAAACCATAGACAAAAGGAAAAAACCTGAAACTAACAAACAGTGAACAGGAACCAATCTCTAGAGCACAAATCATAATCCAAGAAAGAAACCAACTAAACTAAGACCAGAAATAATAAAAAATTTTTCCATGTAGTTCAACCAATCAGAAAATGCCTCTAAGTTGGTACTGACCTTTTGATCAACCCACACAGTGAAATCTTGACAGCAGGTTCCAAAGAGAATATTTTTCCTTCGGTGAAATGAATCAGAATTTCCTGAAATCTATTATGTATTCAGAATTTATTTGTTGTTTCCTTTAAAACTTGCAGAAAACAACTGGACATTGTGCCTTTTTTCACTTTCCTGACCGACGTCTGCTCCGGGGAGCAGAGAAGAATATCTCCAACCACGTCACAAGACTGAATTTTATGTTTCAGTGAAAAGTGCCAGAAGCTCCCTGCATTGCTTACAGCTTGAAGAAATGGCTGCAATCTCTCCTTTTTTTGAGCAAAAAGCATGCAGACACAGACACGACGTGTGAACAAACAGATTTCCAAGTTGGCTTGTGCAGAAGGACCCGCAGCGTGTACGCAGCCTTTATCTTAGAGGGATAGTTTAGCTTTGTTCTGTTTCAGGAGCTTTTCCTGAGGGCCCCTTTCTGTTTGTGCGCCTGTGTTTGTTTGTGTGTGCTTGCTAACAAATGCACAATTTTGTGTTTTTGATTTCATTCCTCCCACCACCTCTTATAGATATGTGTATGTGTGTTCTGACCACTCGGGAAATGTAAGTTAACAGGTTCTGAAGAGCGCTGATCCCCAGCTAAAGCATTAATGTGAGAATTTAATTAAGGCGACAGTAAGGAAAGCTATTAAAGGTAAGCTGTTGGAAATGAACCAGTCAATCTAAGCGCGTCTAAATTGAATTTTTTGCTGAAGTGTCCAGCGTTCAACTCATCAAATCTCATCTTCTCTTACTACCCCTGACCCCATGGGTTCAATTTAGAAGTGACTCTGTGTGTGTGCGCTTCTCCGTGTTAGCACAACACAACTTAAAGATGCGCGCTGTTATATTAACAAGAATACAGAACTCAATTAAGAAAGCACTTTAGCAATCCAATTAAAAGTCTTTGGACAATTCCTGCTCTTCATCCTTCCCCCTCCTCCTCTACTAATAATGAAATAACACACATCCTCTTTCTCTCTCCCCTTCTTGTCTCAATAATGAAACAATTTGAAAAGGACACAAGGGTTTTAAAATGAAGGCTTTTAAAGGTTGGTGCGGTTTTCTTTCTTTTTGTAATAAATCCATCATTTTTCATGCGCCAATTTGTGGGTTTCAGTCAAACAGAATTCATATGTGATGATCTGTCTGATAACATATTTCTGTACCGGCTAAAACTTTCATTAGAAGGAATCTGTGAGTGGAGATTGTCCAGCTTGTTCATTTGCTAATTTAGATTCAGTTTCTACTGCTAACGGAGATGAGACGCTTTCCAAAGGCTGGTCGTTTCCCGTGGCAACCCCTTTCTATGATCAAGTCAGTTCTGTATCCCATAATAACCCAGGCACATAGGCCAGGTAGTGGGAGTAATTACCTGTTGTGTCTCCATGGTAACATTAGGAAAGGCTCTTATTAAATTAGCCCAGTGGGTCAGCATTTATAGCCGTGGTATCTGGAGAGGCAAACTCTCCAGGCAGCTTAAATGGCAGAGCAAAGGGACAACTGAGCAAACCGTCACCACCCAGTTTGGAACCGATGAGTAAATTTATCTTAGTGGATCAAAATAGGAGAGAATAGATTAAACTAAGCAAAAAGAATGAATTCCTTTGACATGGAACATATTTGTAATTTTTTTTTGAAAAGGCAGAAGTACAAAAGTTCTCAATCAGTTCTTTGGTAAAATCTGTAATCATATCTGTTCACGATTAGATTTAACGCCATGTATGTGACGACTTTACAAAGTTCGGAGCACACTTCAATTTTGGGATCATTGCTTAATGTATCAAAACTTGGATGTTGGGATGGGGGAAAATATGCATTCAGTAACATTATATGTTGGTGAGCTGATTATAAGTACACTTTACATTTAGGAAGGACACTAGACTTACCCAAAGAAATGCTTCTTTGGTGCAGACAGTAAACTATAATCCTCAGTGTAAACTCAAAAGGGATTTGTCTTCTTCTACATAATTTGAAATTAAGGAAGGAGACAATGCAGACAGCTTAATGTGCTACAGTTATTAAAGACAATGTGCTTCTGTTTCTGATATATTCTCATTAGGGAAGAGACTTTGAATTGTGAATTTAAATAAATTATAAAGATTTTAATGCACAATTTTTTTTTTTTTACAAAGTTCCATCCAGAACAATCGTTTCTGATACGCCTGTAAATCTGACACAAAGCCACTTCTCTTGGCTCACTGGAGGTTAATTTTGCTTCAAAAACAATCTAATGGGACACTTTTAAAGACCATTGTTAAGTGCAAGTTGGGCAAGAAGGAGTTGGCTGATCACCAAAGTGTGCAAGACATGTTACGGCAAGGTCAGATGTCCCCAACATCAACAGTACATTTATAAAGAAGCGTTTTTTTTTTTTTTTTAAAGAGGTTACATGAATGATGAGGTTTTTGCTACACTTGAAACCTGAATAATGTTCCAGCACTTTGGACCAATCTGATGGTTGAATAACTTAACAGATTAAAACTAACACGTACTTTTGTTATTGTTAAAAGTTCTTTTGAATTGAAAATGTTTAATTTTTTTTTAGTTTGTTTAAAATGTGATTAATTAATTACAGACCCTGCAATTAACTTGATTAAAAATTTTAATCAAGTTCCACCACTAATTTATAAATGTATAGTTTGGTGAAAGTCTAGACTGATGGTAAATACAATAGTGAGTGTGTGGTTGTGAGAAGATGTGTGGCCTCTTTGCACTACATCAATAGATCAGCAGCCTTGACCGAGTCAATTTGTTGTGCTCTCCCCACAATTTATCTGTTCTGTTTTGACATGCAGGTAATTCACTCTGACAACCCAGAGTGCAGTTGGAGCGAGTCGCTCTCGGTGCGTTTGTGGGAGTACGTTACCTAGTGTGTTTATGTCAGCAGGAGATGTGTGATGAGTCTAATGGGCCATGCGAGTTATTTATATGCATCCCAGTCAGCAATTGAGACGTACAAATGGACTCTGTGTTGATTCTCAAACACTGAGCGCCCCTGCCACCCGTTCATTGCTTTGATTAAGGCTGTCATGTCTGTCGGATGACTGATTATGGCTGTCACCGGGCCTCACTCACAGCAGCGCTCAATGTTTTGACTGAAGTCTGATTCTTTACATAAAGGAATAAACATAATAAGCATTATTACCCTAGTAGAGAGGATGTATTATTTCTGTCTATAGTATCGTTTAATTACTTTCTTTCCTTCAGTGTTTTTTTGTTGTTGCTCATTTAACTAAATGACTGATATGAGTTTGGACATAAAGAAAGCACAAACTATATATTTACTGTCTTTATGAACGCTTTTCTCTACTCGTATGTCCTAGAATACTTTCATAGATGTCTACCACTTCTTGACACATAGCACTTAAGGCTAGCTAAGTTGTGTTGCTGCCATTATTTTCTGAACTACGCATTGATAAACAAGGGTTTACAAAGTTACTTCATTCTTTGTTTTGCCTTTTAGAACTGTAAAGTCACTGTAGGGCTGTAAAATTAATCAGTTATCTTTAGATTTTACTTCAAATGTCCATAAAACATTCAGATAAAGTTATATTCCTGTCCTATTATGCTTTGCAAGCATGCTCTTATTTTATCATTTCTCCCTTCTGATGCACCTTTTGCCGCTCTCCAATTCTAAATCCTTATGCGTCATACAAGTTATCTGGTAAAACTCCTTACTCAAGATTTTAGATCATTTTAAGTGGTGATGTGGACTTTTTGTTGGTAGGTGGCGCATTGTATGAGCAAGCATTTAGGCACCCCCAAATGGTTGCCACTGGAGATTAAAGGATTTGTCAAACATACGTGAAAGAATTAAAGCAGCATTCCTTGTATGTTTTTGATGAGGGAATAACATTATAGCAGAGTAAATTTTGGATAAATCCACTTTAATAAATATAAAAAAATATGTTGTTTAAAACCCTGAAAAGAAGTATGGAAAAACAAATCTACGAATCAGGACAACAGGTATAAACCTCCTGAGTCTGTTTGGCAATGTTAAGACAAAAAATAATCCCTTAACAGGGAATAAAGTTGATGGATTATACTAAATCTGCATATATCTAAAAGTCTACTTTTTTCAGAAGTACGAGAGTGAAGACAGTTTGAAGCAGCAGGATCAGCTCACTTTTGTTGTCACTTGTGACAGCCTTGCCGTAGTTTTATTGCTACGGTTTCAGGTTTAATCCAAACTAAGTCATCATCTTGTCAGCATCACTATCAGTTCAGTGAGATAGAAGGGTATCATGCTTCAGGCATTTTTCACTTGCATGAAAATGAATTTGCTTTAATGACATGTTTTTTTGAGTGTTACACTCTCAGCGGTGCTGACAAAACATCACACCTTACAAGTTAAGTCAAGTCTCGTAAACAGTAAAATGGTGTCATTGCAATTAATTAAATGTTTAATGTCTTGATAGCTGCAGTCAGTATTTGTAGTTTACATTTCAGTTACATTTATGTATTTATATAGCACTAAGTTTATGCCATCTAGAGACACTTTACAGTACAATCAGATCCAAAGAATATCAAACTGTGGAGACACATTCAGATCCAATGCACTCTAATTCCATTTAAAATTATTACAAATTTACAAATTTATGCCAGTCTGTAAAAAGGTACCTATCTGGGTGAACCAGTAGGGATTTAGTGGAATCCCTACTGAGCAAGCATGTGATTACAAAGAAAAAGAACAACTTCCTCCTAACAGGAAGAAAGCTCCAGCAGAACGAGCAACCATCTGCCACAACCGGCTGAAATCACAGAAAAGAGTTCCTGGAAATGTTCTCCCCTTTAAAATTTAAACTTTTTGCAAAAGTTTGAAGAAACTCAAACAGGATATACACTTCCATTCAGATGCACCAGGTGCTAATTAATATTTTTATGGAAAATAAATATCGCTCAGTATCATAATTAAAAAGTAGTTGCTTTGTCAATGTTTTGACTCCTGAATATATTTGCATCATGAGATGCATTTCTTTGCTTCAGAGTAAGGACTGATGAACTGGATTCGTTCCCATTATAAACATAAACTGAATGCCATTTTTAGCTTCTTAATAGAGCAAAATAAACAATATGTAGGGTTGAGCTTTATTTTTTATAAGAACATGAAATGAAATAAGATTGGTTGATCAGGTTTTTTTTCATTGGATTAGATTCAGTCATAACCATGTGGGTGAGAAAAGTATACAGTGGGGAAAAAAGATATAATTAAAATAATATTTTCCCAATAGGCTATGGAAATCAAATATCTGATCCTCTATTTTGGCAAAAAATTACTTGAAAAGGAGAGAATGGAGAATAAAAAATAAGGACGGTGGCCTTTTCTGCTGCAACCTTAACGTGAGATCAAAGGGGATTGGGAAGTGTCTCTTCAGAAGTCTGTTGTCAGATAGTTCAAAGGCCAGTTTACTTCCAGTCCTCTCATTGAACACATCAGAAAATGTTGAAATGCACTCATCATTTCATGAAAGAATCTCATACAAATCTAATTTCACCTGATAGTAGGTGTAACACTTACCTATCAGTTAGGTTTAAAGTTAATTTCTAATCATCGTTCTTTGTGTTGCAATGATCACATGTACTCGGTGAACCTTTGATGCAACTGACAACTTTTTCTTAAAGTAAATAGGATTTGGTTTCCTTTAAATTAGATAATTTATCTATCATTTTTACAAAGTAATTCACATTGACAGTATCACTGTTCTCCAGTAGATCCTATTAAGGCATTTAATCTGTGACGGTGCAATATGGCCAGTTTTAGAAAGATTTTTTACTTTGTGTTCAGTAAACAATTCCTGATGAATAGTTGATGATGCTGAGAGAAAAAAAAAGGCATTCATGGCTTAAACCAGAGCAATCTGTAGATGCATAAACGTTATCTTGTGCATTTACAAAAGATGAAGTTAAAGCTTTGGGAGCACTAGTGTATGCACACCACCAATTCTCTACTATATCAACTATTCCAAACATATGGCACTTTAAAAGCCAAATTCTTTTTCACTTAAATAGGAATATATAATCAAATCAGTCCAAGTTACATCCACATAATTAAATCATGTTGCGTTTAATCCAGTTCAGGTCAATTGCATTATAATCCTAACATGGTACATTGAAATTGAGTAAATAATACAACACCTCCATTGTAGAAAGTTTTCAATCTGAAGTAGACAGGTGGATTACATTTAGTCACTGACTTTGGCATTCTCAACAAGCACGTGGCAACAGTGGAAAGGAAAAGCTCCCTGTGACCTTATGACCTCCAGCAGGTTATATGAGCTGACTTGGGTTGAGAGGACAGAAGGCAAACCCAGAAAATTTGATTTGAACTAAAAAATAAACCAGATTAGAATTACATGTTTAATTTTTTTTTTTTTTTTGGGTTAATTTGACAAATTTTCGGTTTATATCCATCAAAAAATTTTAAATAGTCTTTTTTCATAAGGTCAGGAGTCATGAGGCTTTAAATGAAAAAGTAGCGGTAAGAAAAGACTCTTGAGATTGTAGGGGTTGCATCTCTTGCTTTATAAATTCAGATAATTTCTTTTCTCAATTAGACCTGTACCAGGAGTCTCTATACTCATTAACATAAATGTCAGACTAATCTAGGAATGTTATTTATGCTTTTAAACAGTAGGGCGACTACTCAGTTCGTCTGCCTTGACCAATCCTACTATGACTTGACTGAGAGGACATGGCTAAATAAGTTTCAGAATAAAATCCATGTTTTGTTTGCATACATAGCTATAAATATTACATTTTGATACCAAATATGTATTATTAAGCCTATATGTGAATTGATGTAGCTAGCATTTAGAAAATGTAGTCTACTATTTTGAAAGTACATATGTTTCTCAGCTTCATTTTTCCGTTGGTGTGGTGTGATGTTTGTAGATTGATTCTGCACTTAATCTGGTGTCCAGACTCCCTGTGGAGGCATGCCACACTCTCATTTACTATAACGTGTGCATTATTACTGCAGAGTCTGCTCTGTGGTGGAGCACACACAAGCATCGTGAATTAGGTGTTAGTCATGAGCTTTCTGTAATACAAGCAAATGACACAAAGCTGTGAAAAGGTTTTTCCCCCCCCCCCAACATATATTTTTTTTATTTATTTGTGCTTTTTTGTAACATTCGAATCACTGAGACAGAAACAAAAATAACATGGGAAGTTGCAAAAATCAGCTTTAAAATCATGACTCAGTGTATCAAAGGAAAAAATGTTAATCAGATCAACCCAACCCTGTGTGATAAGGTAGTTCCTTCCCAAACCTAATTATCTATATGTGCCAACAACTGTCATCCATATGTTGTGACAACAGTAAATTGAATTGCTGTGGATGAGTTTTGTATCACTCTTTTCTTTGCAGAATCATTTTTATTTCAGCTCGACTGGAAAAGCGCTCGTTTATAGTCATGCTCCAACATCACAATTGGATTTAAATCTGCACCTCAACAAGGTCTTTACAAAATCCTTTTGCCTTTTCTGAGATATTCAAAGCCGGAGTAGATTTTGTGCTTTGGATTATTATCCTGCCGTACTCATGTGCTCTTAAGTTTAAGGTCATGAGTTGATGGCCTGACATTCTCCTTCAGGATTTTCCAGTAAGGAGCAAATAAGTGATTCCATCAATTATGGGAAGTTGTCCAGTTCCTGAGCAGCAAGGCAGCCACTTCTTGATTTTCCGAGTCTGGCAGTAATCAGGCCTGGGCATAGCAAGTAAAATTGAACTCAGCATCCTCAAAAATGTGGTTAATCACAGTTGTCTCATGATTTAACAAGATGGCTGATTACTTGCTCACCCTGGGGCAGTGTGGTTTGGTTAACTCTCTTGGAGCTAATAAGTCAAATCATTATGTGAAATAGTATGTTGTATTTGCTCAGGTAAATTTTGTCTGGCATCAAAATTTACTTGATCAGAGTGAAACATTTAAATGTGACAAAAAGAAAGAAGAAATAAACATATTCCCCCTCTAAAATCTGGTTAAATACAATAAACAAGCTCCACAAGGCTCAACTCTAAAACATTTCAGATTAACCTCTAGATATTGAACCATTAGTTTTCCGTGGTTCAATAGGCTATTCTCATTTCTGTCAAAGTTTTCCGACATCTAGCATCCAGTTCTGACCTGCCCTATGGCTTTGAGTAATTTTTTAGACCCAGCAATGGAAAATTAACCTGAAGGAGGTTTAGTATCTTATCTGTCATTGTGTGCAAATGTGAAGCTTTCTGATGGAGAAATGTTGTTGTTCAACCACTTGTTCAAAGTGTCGAACCCCTTGATGACTGAATGATGACTAAGGGGATAGACATTTGCTTTACAACAAAGACATGCATTGTCTTTATTATAAAATCTCATCGACTAATATTATATTCTTCTTAATTCACCTCCCGCTGTGGACACGGTCGAAGACCTTCTGAAGTGCAAGGTTACTCTGATCTGTTTGTATGTTATACAAGTCTAAAGAGGCCCTTTGTTGATGGGTAGAATATCAATATAAATCAATGCCCTTTTATAACAAATGCACATAAATTGAATATGTAAGCAGTAAAACAACTGTTGAAGAAAATCATAAAGACAAAACTAAAAGATTGTTGCAATGTCTGAATTTTAGAACTAATTGTCACCTTCGAAATGAAGGTGAAAAGTGGAAAAATGTTTGATATGCCAGGTAAAGATTAGATAGTCACCACATTGAAATGTGTACATTAAACACCCTCAGAGCTTCCAACTTTTTAACAGGTATTTTTGTACATAATAAGAAGGATTTGTCACTGCTGGACTCCTTATTTACTGTGTTCTTTATGCCTCTTATTCATAATAGGAGAAATCAAAAGACAAATTTGAGATAATTTACCTCCATCTGGTGTATCAGACCAGATGGAGGTCTGGTCTGATACACCAGACCAGACCTGGTAAGTTTCAAAGTTGAAACTGAAACTTCAAAGTTTCAGTTTCAAACTGGGTACTTTTTGAATTTCTAGATCTTCTAATGTGCTCTGATGTATAGAGATTTAGAGACTGATCAGTTTGACTTTCTGTCATTTTGTCACAAAGAAGAAAAAAAAATCATGAACTGTACAAACCATATCCTCAGTTTAAGTACATTTGCTAATAGGCTCCTGAACAATTTTGGCACAGCTGAATCGATAGATGGTAACGTGTGAGTGCTGGAAGCATACACTCACATTGACTGACAGGAAGTTTGGTTTGATTTGTTAGACTTTTATTTTGAAGACCACCAACCTCTTTCTTTGAGGTCAACTTCCTGGAGACAAGATTCATTGGGGTGACAAACCTAATGACTTCACTAATCATCCACTTCATTGGAGCAGGCCATTGGGGTTGAAGTAAAGTTTTAGATTTATTTGAATCACAGTTTTAAATGTTATTTATTCTGTTAGTTGGTAGTAAGAATAACTTTAGTAGCACATCTTTATTTGTAAATGCACTGTTCAGATGAACTCCCTAGATGTATTTCAGGAGAATTGTTTTTCTGCCTAAGAAAGACCATACAGTAGTTGGGGTTGGACTGTAATGTGGGCTTGTTTTGCAATAAACTGCTTTCCTGCCTAACCTGCTGATGCTGTGACCTTGGTGCCAGAAACTGATGCCAGTGAAACCTTTTAAAATTAATGCTGATTCTGGATGAAAGAAGGTTGATGCAGAGGCTGACTGGGATAATGGTGCTCATGCAGATTCTGGGAATGATAAGGATACTGATGGGTATGCAAGACTAAAGATGATGATGATGGATCCTAACATCTGATTGATTTTGGTCATTTTTAATGTGTTAAAAAAAGTGCTTTATTTTGTATGTAACAGATTGAATTGCTTTGGAAACATTTAATTTAAGTTTTATGTATTTTAAAAGGCCCATTTCTACCTTTTTGTCCTGCAGTTTAAATTCAATATCTGAGCTGAACATTCATTTGGAGTTTAAATCCAACGCTTTAATTAACCTAATAATGTGCCTTGTGTGAGTCTGCCTCTTAGCACAACATTTTGAATTCTGGCATATCCGTCTCACAGAGATCCAGAGAGAAGATTTAAGGGTTTTTGAATCTTAGAGTGGGATGTGCAAATGCAGATAATTACTTTGAGTATTAAGATTTTTTAAAATCTCTCTTTAAACCTACATGTATGAGTTCAGTTTTAGTATGAAGGGCGTTATTTTTCAAAATCTTCTGCCAGTATTTCTTTAAAAAATATTATAATCATATTAGAATCAGTAACTTTGTTTCGTGAGCATTGGTAAACTTACAAATACACATGGTAAACTGCTTATTTGCTGTCTTATTTTCTATTTAATCATGTAAAACTGTGAATTTACAAATAAAATTGCCTTGTCTTGCCATGTGAAATTGTTTCTATGCTTGGAAAAAGAAGTATGGTCTCACTGAGAAGTGACTGATGGTCCAATAAGCATCTAATACTTAAAAAATTAAACTGAAATATTTTGATTTATGATTAAGTCTATCCTTTTTTTGTTGTGCTGACTTTCTTTCGAGCAAACATGGTACTCGGCGAACCATAAATCTGTTTGTGTGTGTGTGTCTGTTTTGCAGTTGAAAGGCAACAGCAGTCAAAGGCCTCCTACAGTGTGTGTCAAACTAAGAAATCTCTCTGAACTGTGAATTAACAGCGTCTCCCCATCACTCCTCTTTTGTTGGCAGTGCACCTCTGCATTATTCTGCCCCACTTGATTTCCCTTTTTTTTTTTTACCCATTTTATTTTAGACAATTGCTTACTGTTCCTGCTTACATTATCTATTAGTAAGATTTTTACCCTTTTTCTTTTTTTTATACCTCTATTGGACATATTTTGCTTTTCCATTCAGTTTTATTTTTCCATTTCTCTTAGCAGGTTTGGCTCTGAATTTTACTGTATTTCCTTTTTTTAATAAAGATTCGCAAGAACTTTTTAGTTAGAATTATTTCTTTTGATTGGAGCTGCTGAGAATAGTCATATTTAAATGTAATTGCTGTGGTTTTTGGGACACTTCATAATATTATTTTCCTTAAAGTAAGTATTGGACTTGGATAAATTGACAGAAGAATTTAAGGTTGTAAGTTTCCTCCAGATTTTGAAAGCTTACCATCATTCAGAAAATATGCGGAATCGAGTAAAAGTAGCTTTGCAAAGCTTACTGTCAGCATAATTATCTGCTTTCCACAAGGATA